>OU426946.1:28842500-30300000 GCA_911387765.1 Pyrgus malvae
CCTCTAACAAAGAAATTTGTAATGTGCGCATTTGTCGTTGCTTCACGGTGATGGAAAATATCGTAATATTTAATTGATTACAATGTACTCCATTGCCGTGCATGCCTGAGAGAAAATCATAATTTCTCGAAAGCATGACGTCCATCAATCCGCACTTGGCCAGCATGGTGGACTATGGCCTAAATCCCTCTCACTTGTGAGAGGAGACCTGTGCCCAGCAGTGTGGCATTAAAAGGTTGAAAAAAAAAAACAGAAATAATCACTTTAAAAAATCATTTTACAAATGGCGCTGCATTAAACCGCTCCATTAAAACACAGGAGAAAGTACCAGGATAGCAAAGCTCTAATGAAACACGCTCGATAGTAAGAGGTCAGGAGCTCAAATAAAGCTGTTGTTCTCGCAGCGAATTCAATCAGAAGAATGGCGCGTCGCCAGGAAGGTCTCGAGAGGCAGAATTTAATCTGCTGTTCAGCAAGTGCTTACTGGGTAGTATAAACAAATTAATGGGTGAAGAAAAAAATTCGTTTACAAATGTTATTTAACAAAATCGGTAGTTAGAATTCAACAATGTCGGTTTCTGCGTTGGTGCAAAGAGGGAAAAAGTTACACATTGTAAACTTTCTAAAATACCAATAGGTACACTAGAGTCTGATGAAGGAGTTTTGTCAACGTCTTAAAATAGAAGGCAAAATCTAAATGCCGCATTACTAAGATGATGCATATTTTAATCGAAACTCAAATGATCTTTTCGCAGCAGTAATGCCAATTAGATTCAAAAGTGGCTATCATTACGTGCTTTTCTTACGATTGCAACACATAACAAACAACCAGGACAGCTTAAAATAAAGTACACATAATCGAAACAGATCCATTAAAACACGGAAGTACCATGATAGCAGAGCTCTAATGAAACACGCTCGAAAGTACAAGGTCAGAGCTTAAATAAAGCTGTCGCTCTCGCAGCGAATTCAATCAGAAGAATGGCGCGTCGCCAGGTAAGTCTCAAGAGGGCAAATTTAATCTGCTTTCAGCAAGAGTTTACTGGGTCGTGTAAATAAAAATAAATTTGGGTAACATTTCACGGTTCAATGAAGGAATCGAAGAATGTCTGATATGGATTCTTCTTATCAGTGTGAACTCGGCTGTTTTTTTTTCTTTTTCCGTGCTTTTATTACGCACCGTCAGAAAATCCTGTTCAATATCAGTAATCAGGTAATCAGTTCTATGTTATGTTCAGATGTTATGCAATCAGGCATTAGATCTAAGACAAAAATATTGTGATATTTAATTAACTTCTTTAACTATCTTTTTTTCGGTATACAAGAGGTGAAACCTTCCAAAGGTACCCGGAAGCTTGGGAGAGGGTACCGGGTTATGTGGGATTTGACCGCACTAAAACACCCTCGGTAGCTTCTGCGGTTGGGGAGGACTCCGGCATCTCCAGCGGATCGCACCGGTGTCCTCCACGAGCGACACCCCAGAACGGGCCCGTCTTCGGGAGAGCTGATGTGCTCTCCTGCACCTTCCGATGTTTACGGCGGCATGCGGCCACGCATACACCAACGCCCTTCCCTGGGCTGCTGACTGGACGGATCCAGCTCCCATTAACTTCTATCTATTAACAATTCAAACACCCACTAGAAAACATAATAAGCATTGACTTACGCAGCTACGTAATAATAAATGACACTCAATTTTCTTTTGACGGCTGGTATGGATACTATGCGAGACTGCGGATCATGGTCCCGCTTTCAATTACCGGCGAGCCAGAAATTTAAATATTGAGTTTGTAATTACTAGTACTGGTAAGCGTTTTTTTACAAACAAGAAAACAAAACTTATGTCGTATTTTTTTATTAATCTTTACAGCCCATATTCATAATTATACAATGACAAACAGGTCTTGAGCCCCTGAAAACCATGTGCAATTTTCGTTTTCAGAAACTATTGCTATATATAATATGTTACTGAGATAATCCTTACATTAAATACACAATACTAAATCGTAAGTTATACGTTTATCAAAAGAGCAGTACCTATCTTACCACTGAAACATACAAGCTCCACTGTTACCCTTAATTGAAACATTCAAATAATTATCTGATCGAGCATACACAAGAATGATGGATGACAGGCGAATGATACGCGACATGTAAAGTGGTGTAATGGAATTGATGCGAGTGATTGATCCGCAGCGCCAACTAGCGGATTGCGTTCCTCTCACGTCATGAAATATTTCGTCAGTGTGGGCATTGTGAAAAAATTAAGTTTCAGTTCAGTTTTTATATTCAGTATTTTTATTTCAATTTCACGATGTTCGAGTAGTACTAATCATAAAAATATGATAAACTGACTCATAGCTTTTACTGGCCAATAAATACTTGGGACGTAACTAATCAACACTTTACTTGGAGATGGCGAAATATGGCCTTAATCTTGTTAATATTTTCAAACAGTTCATATTTATATTTACATAGGTATCAAGTCGTAATTATTTTTATCTAAAACACTTGTGCTTGTAGTGGTTCTTGAGAAGTCGATAAAGACGTAAATAATCATAAAATAAGAATGGATTAAGTATAATTATTTATGTATTATCTTGACAGCCTCCGTGCCGTAGTGGGTGATGAGCCGACTGCGACACGTGAGGTCGTGGGTTCGATTCCCACCCAGGAAAAATATTTGTGTGATGATGAACATGACTATTTGTTCTGTGTCTGGGTGTTAATTATCGATTTATGTATATATTTAGAATTATATAAGTAAGTATGTTTATCAGCTTTCTGATTACCATAGTACAAGCTCTGCTTAGTATGGAATCAGATGGTGTTGTGTGAAATATCCAAAAATGTTGCAGGACCAGACGGAATGGCGAACAATAGGGAAGGACTTTTACTCGCCTCTTACGATCAGGCAACGGATACCGTACCTCTATTCTTAATCCCGAAGCTACAGAGAATAGCGCCGGGGGATGTTATCTACGTCGGCCCCGGCGGCTCCTTCGCCGAGCGGGATCTGCACGCTCCCAAGCTCGCTCGGCTTCCTCCTTGCCGCACATGACAGTGTCGCAGAAGTAGGATACCAAGCTCCACGCGTCCCTGGAGCGCACCATCGCTTCGACGACGGCCGCCGGAGGCCTATGTACAGCAGTGAACTTTAAAAGGCTGATAGATAGATAGATTGTTGAATGATAGAGATCAAACCTATCTGCAGCTATGTACGAGTATGATAATGAAGTTCGAAAAACGATATTATTTCTATACGATAACTATTACACTAAGCGTTATGTGAAAATTATACGAAATGCAAATGTGAATTTCCATACTACGTACTGTAGTACATTCAATCTTACTGCTTTTGCAATTATTCTAATAGGTACTCGATATTGAAGGCGTTACATTAGGTGGAACATTCAAGTTTCGACGATGTTTTCATTCTCGCTGAAAAAACATTGTGAATTAATATATTGCAGTAATATTTTCAAGCGCTTTTTGCGGCAGAAATGGTGCAGTTGACATCAAAGAACCATCAGCCTCCGGAATAACAGCGCAACTGCATACGACCTCAGACAAGACTTACCCATTGTTACTTGAGATTGTAAGTATGCTCGCTTGCTATTCTATTAAAAAGAGATAGAACTATACTCCTTCCTCTTTTCACCACAATCGAGAAGCGCTATAATAACATCGTAGTCGGATTTCCCTAACGAGTCGCAGCTTGAGTGTCGTGGAAATTGGCATTTGCATATGTATTGCCCTTTATATGCCAATAACATTTTATGGCTGAGCTTTAAAATGGTTTAATAACAGTAAGTCCATTAAGGAGAGAAGGGGTAAGATATTTTGAGGCAAAATTATACATTAAAACCAAAAATACCATCCATCCATCCATCTATCAACCTTTAGAAGCCCACTGCTGGACTCCTGTAATATTCGCCGTCCTCCAACAAGGTGGACTGATGACCTAAAGAAGACAACGGGAAGCCGCATTCAAAGGGCACACGTCGGGGTTTCACACAAGATTTTGTCAATCCCAATCTATACATCTATACAAATAAATAAAGTTGGTGTGTCTGTTTGTAGTAATTAAATAACTGCTTTATACTACATGTATAAGAATTCATATACGGTACATATACCAAAAAACATTTTATACAAATTTTGTCTGTGTGTCAGTCTGTATGTTTGTTCTTTGTCAGCTAATCTCTGAAACGGTTGGACCGATTTTGACGGGACTTTAACTGGCAGGTAGCTGGTGTAATAAGGAGTAACTTACGCTACTTTTATTTTAGAGAAATTCTAAAAGTCCACGCGGACGAAGTCGCGGGCGGCCGCTAGTTTCTCATAAACTAGTAGTTTTTGTGCATAAAGAGATAGTCTCCTTATATTTATGCTAGTCATTTATTAAAAATACGTGGGTGTGAGTGTTTTGGGACAAAACACAAACAGTTTCCTCTAAATCGAATATATTATTTATTTGAACTTGTTATTTGCTAACAATAGAGTCAATCTTTAAAATTTCAAAACGGAGACATTGACTAATTGTTACTTCGATGAAACAACAACCAAGCGGACGATCGCGAGCCAAAACTTGTGAAATTAATACTCAAAGTTGCAAACGACATCAATTTGAAAGGCGAAAACATACTTTTTTAATTAAAGTATAGAAAAGTAAGAAGTAAAACTAATATCGGCGCCAGATGCTATCTAACTGTAATTGCAACTGACTGCAACCGCATACGAAACTATTTTTACTGTAGTATAGTTTCGACGTTTTAATAAAGTCATATTATTACTACTCATATAATTATAATAGCTTAGACTAAGGTATCGGACTCTCGGAGATGTAGCTTTTTTAAAGTGCATAGCTTTTATCGCCGGGCCTTGAGCGCGGCGACTGAATCAAGAAATTCCGTAACGAAAATAACCTGAAATCTTCCGCTTTTATTGAAAGTATACTAGTACGCACAGGCTGGGACTGCTTGCGTATACTTTCAAATTCCAAAAAGCAAAATTATTTTTGAAACTATACATCGTTATTACGCTTTTATCGCGTATATTTTACAGTTACGCGCGCTTGCATTTTGAGCGAAAAATATACTACACTAGTTACCATTACGAAACGCGAAGCGACGCCATTTTTGAAAATAGCGTCTTTAATATATTATGTGAATGGCTGCAACCCTTTTTTGCGTCCCACTGCTGGGCACGGGTCTCTCCCCATTATTGGGAAGGCCTGGAGCTTACTCCACCACGCTGCTCCAATGCGGGTTGGTGGAGATGCGGGTTAGTGGCCAACCCGCTGTCGGATGTTTTCAAACCGCCCATAAGGCCTCCGACTAGGTTTAACGACTGTTATCTATCGACAACAACCGGGACCGACGGCTTAACGTGCCCTCCGAAGCACGGAAACGCGCATGTTTTTTTTTTTTTTTTTTTTTTATGTGAATAATTCTTTGTGCTTTATTTTCACTATAATTATTTATATTCGAAAAATACCCAAACCGAATCAGAGCACGCCACTATCCACGTGGTCTTGTCTGTACTACCCCTAGAGTGTGTATAAAAAGCCGGAGGCGCGGAGGGAGACCACTCCCCGCCCGCCGTAGGAAAGCGCAGGCAGCAAGAGAGCCATAGCAGCTGACGCTGGTCGCCGAAGGCAACCAAAAAGCCGAAGCTGCGAAGACGAGCGCAGATGCCGCGCTTTCTTACGCTGGGGCGGAGGGAGTGGTCTTCCCGCAGCGCCGGAGATGTCACAGAGCCATTTGTTTTATTAAATTATCCAAGCCTTGGAAGATATTATATAAAATTGCTAGTTAATGTGAATTCATTGTCAATTATCACTTTATCTAAATTGAGTTGATATTATAAATAATGGCTAGATAATATATATATATATATATATATATATATATATATATATATATATATATATATCATATCCGGAGTTATTTCTTTGGCTGTAACATATTATTATATACCTTCATAGATTTTTTAAGTTTTTAATTTACTGTTGATAACGAATTGAATTTGAAACTTTTGAGAATGATCTGCCATAGCTCTAGCAACCTTAAAATATAATAATGTTCCGTATAATTTGTGTCAGAGGAAGATATATGCTACTTTCATACCTGTAAGTATGAATGTAGTGTTTTTTACCTAATACGTTGGTATTTTACTCATTTTTACACTGATTATAATTCTCAAAGTGTGCAGACGTTTTTATAAGTATAACCTAGCTATACTATAATAATTCAAGGGGTCATTAGAAGAATTTATATTATACAATATAGCTATTACTTTGACTTTATAAAAACATTGTTTAAATCAAACTAAACCTGTAGTCTAATAACGCTTAATTCTTAGATTCAAATCAAGCTGATTGTGTGGAAGAAATCCTGATAACAAACAGGTACATAACGTGCCGAACTTCTTAAGTCAGCGACTTGTAAACTAAAAGAAAAGTTTAACTCATACGTTCTATACAAATTTCAATTTATATAAGAAAATATTTTTATAGTTTCAATATTTGTAATGCACAGATATTGGTTACTACTCACTCTATTATTATCTACTTATTGTTATGTATTATTTAATATATCAAAACCTCCATTACAGATAATGAAAAAAATATATATAATTATAACAGCAAAAGAAACAAAAAAACTTTGTATTCTTAAGTCAGTTTGTCTGCTAGTATATTTGAAGGCACATCATGTTAAAACAAATACAAGGGCATTTATTCATAAAACCCCTAAGGGATGGCTAGAGGTCTAACTCATTAAATAATATACATTTCCTGAAATTCTTGCTCACGAAGAGCCCAACTTTTTAATTTGCAGTACACATAAATCATTGCTTTAGATTTTTATTTTATTTTAATGGAGTAGCAGACGAGCATGTAGGCCACCTGGTGTTCAGTGGTCGCTTCAGCCCATATACAACCTCAAGCAAGCATGGATAAGTCTTGTCTGAGGTCGTATGCAGTTGCGCTGCTAACTACGGAGGCTGGTGGTCGCCTCATGTAAGTGTGGCCGGCACCTGCACCTTTCCACCGAAACACAATAAAATTGGTTCACGGCAGATGTGGATGCAGCGGTGGTACTTCCCCGGGCGAACCATAATAGTTCTATCACCTACAATTTTATAAGCACGTGTGAGTTAACTCTAAAATGGTTTGGTATCCAATTTACGTAATGGATTCACATCTGTAGGCCAATGTTTTCACTCGATAAATCAAAAGCCAAAAGTTGATTTTCTTTGGGATTTAAACTCATTGCCTCTTGGCTTAGACATCGCAAAAACTTCGTAATTAATTTAAGACCTTCGGTTTCTGTGAAAAATAACTTAATGAATTAATTTCCCGTCTCGAAGCAAAAATTAGTTAAACGGTAATCGTTCGTCTAGAGACTTAATTGTCCTGAACTATTGGAAAATGAATATTCACTTTAGTATTAGTCATCAAGGTAAACAGATACACCATAGTCTTGAATTTTATTGTTGTTGTATTTTTAGATTTTATCAAACACATTGATGTTGTGAAGTTCAATACAGGTCAATTACTTGGTAACTGTACGGTACTTTATTTTGAAATAAAATAATAGTGTTAAGACATAGATATTGTCATAATAATGTTTTCTCATTTCTATATCAATCATAATAAGGAGTGTTGAAAAGTTATCTGCTTTAAACGATTCCTAATCTAGACGATACTATAATTTTAACATCATATTCGGATTTGGAGAATTAGAGTATATCAGACCTCATAAAGGCAATTACAGTAGGTTTCAAATGAGCTGCAATAATAACTCTTAAGCCACTACAGGTGATAAATAACTCGTATATACCACTTATTTAGTACTAAAGATGAAATAAGGGAAAATTACCACCTAATAGAGCACAGTTCCTTAGGGGGGATTATTGAGTTGCAATAAAAACTCTAGGTGATAAATAACTCGTATATACTACTTATTTAGTACTCAAGATGCCAAATAAGGAAAAAATACCACCTAATAGGGCACAGTTCCTTAGGGGGGATTATAAAATGTCATATGCCTCTTTGAGTTCTAAAAGAGAGAAAATTAAAACCTTTATACGTCTGTAAGTAATAAATTCGGCTTAATGCTACCACAAGTAATAAAGCAGGAACAAAAATCACTCAGAAGCAAATGTTAGTGATAAGAGTTACTTATTTGCAAATTCGAGTGCTGTTTGCATCTATAAATATCACGACTGTACTCACGTGGTTTTATTTATTAATTCGTCAAATTAAATGGTTCTCGTAAAATTTAATTGTTTGAATTTATTAGGTATAATTTATTTCAAATATCAACTTGCTGCTTATGAACATTGAACAAACGTCAATGGATTAAAACTTTAAATACTGTATCCGGACTTTATATAAAGTCAAGGCTGGGATAAGTATGGCAAAATAGTTAATCTACAGAAAACAGAAAACAACAATAATTTGACCCAAGGAGACGTGTAGTTCAGAAGCGTTCCTACTTTCTTCATTATGTTTACGGGTGTTACAAAAAGTTAAACCACAATAAGTTACCACATGGCAAACATTCTTCTTGGCTTAAGAGCCTATCACACAAGCGATTTTTGTGAAATCCTCATACACCGGAAAACCGAAAAACTTTGTATTCCTTACATTTTTATCGTTACAAGGGGAAGCTTTCATAATGTACCAAGGTAAGGCAGCTTAGGTGTGATACCGAGTTATCTGGGTTCTGCATCGCATTATCACCCGATCGGCGGCCTGCCTCAGAGCTTGGGGAGGACTCCGGGGTTCTGTCCATGTTGGGACAGCCACGTAGCTCTCTGATGCTTACGATAACGTGCAGCACTGTCCTGCCCTAGGCCGCTGGCTGGACGGTTCAAGTTCCCACACTTGGCATCCGCAACCCTAGTCCCCCTATCCCCTTTAGTCTTACGATGAAGCAGGTAATGAGCCTCTTAATTGCATCCCTATTCACCGTAAAGCCAATGCGTCATCGACGCGTTGAAACTTGTAGCAATCATCGAAAAATGTCCCTCGCAGGACTTGATTTTGTATGCGAAAAAAACGTCAAGATGGCAAGAAAACTGACGTGTATAATATAAGGCACAAATGTGTCATATGCTACAGTTCAAAAGCTCGTTTATAAGCGACCATAACATAATAATTATGATTATGGTTGTGTAAAGTACTGATGCATCCGATACCGATGCCGAAACCGATATATCAGCGATACTTTGGGTTTGCCGATATATCGAGATCGGCGATATTTTTGTTGCCGATACAACGATACTTTTCAAATTTCGCGCTTTAAAAAAGTAATGTAAACGCGCATCTTGTTTGATCTAGTTCATTGCAAACGAGGCACGGACTATCTATGCTCGGGGAATCCCCGCGCTTTATTCAGTGTGTTGTCTCTCTCACACGCTTTGTCCCTGCATAGCCACGTATCTTTTGTTGGCTTTTAACTGCTATCGCGCGTAGTAATTATAGGATACTAAATAAAATATAAAATCGGTTTTCTCCGCAAAACTTGAGAATGCTCTATTTTTTAAACAAAAATCTTATAAATGTTAATTTTAATTATTAACAGTTATTGATTTTATTTTAATTATAACCTTAATTCTTAATTTATTTTCCTTTAATCTTATTAAAAGTCTGTGACTGTTTATATTTTTCAAGAGAAATTAAAAACTTTAACCAAACTAGTGTTTTATAAATTTTAATTCTCTAAGCGTTTGTATTGATATCGGTATCGGTATCGGCAAAAAGGCGTATTGATGCATCCCTACTGTAAAGTAAAGTGACGGGCAGGATTTCCAATTTTGTAATGGACTGTAAAAGTGGATAAATAAAGTATTTGTATTTGGTTAATTACGTTAAGTTAAGTATAGATGAAGATAAAATTGCTCGGTTACAAGCCGCTGTAAATACCCAGAAACCGCTTGTGTGATAAGGTTCTAAGGGTTCTTGACACGAACAATTTGTCGAACACGTATATACAGGAACAAAAAGGTAGAATTTATTGCGTTTACCTTTTCGGGAACACTGGTCACCTGTGCTCTTATTCTGCTGTAAAAATATAGAATGTTTGTCCGTAAAATACCTGCACATTACACCGGTCAACAAAAAAAAGGTTCTTGCTTTTTTGCCGAATGTCGGCGTTTATTGAACCAGCTAGTCTTTTAATCGAGTGGCTGATTTAACCAGATGGCTGCAGCTCATACCTACATCCTTTTATATATTTTTTATGTCCCACTGCTACCTATGCACAGGTCACAGGTCATAGGCTCACCTTTGCACAGGTCTCCCATCAAAAGTGGTAGGGATGTAGGCCATAGTCCACCACGTTAGCCAAGTGCGGACTGGTGGACATCATGCCTTCAAGAAACTATCAGTAACTCGCAGGAATGCACGGTGATGGAAAATATCGTGATTAAATATTGTAGTATTTTCCCTCGCCGTGGAGTAGCGATAAATATGCACATAACAAATTTCTTTGTCAGCGGTGCGTGCTGGGGTTCGAACTCAGTACCTATCTCCGTGCTGTAGACCGCAGCACAGGAGTAGATAAACGACCAGAGTGAAAGCTTCATACAACCGCGCGAATCGGTTGCACTACTACAAGCACGCGGAGCATGTGTGCGTGACCACTGGCCGCTTGTCGCGTACGCGGCGAGACTGGAAAAAACCGGTTTACGTTGGCACAGCCAGTTGACAATCTCAGGGTTTGTGCGACGTACGTTTTTTGTTTTGTTATTTAATTTTGCAAGTTTGAATATTTACTTAATATAAAAACGTGGTATTCTATTAATAACAATGGTTGTTTACTGTACTGTTTGTATGAATAATACTAGAAAAAATAAAAATATATCATACTTTAACTATCCCAAGGAGTACAATAGGTAAGTAAATATTTGATTATTACTTTTTCAAGTAAGTGGATACCTGTATTCTATTGTATGATTCTTTTTTTTAATAAGAAGAGGATACTACACAATGTGCTTTTACCTTTTTATTATTATTACGAAATTTTACAAAACATTTGTAGGTATGTGGGTGGGTTGGTATGTGTGTTAAGTTGAAATATCGCAAGTAAGATTTGAACCACTTCCCGATGTTGTATACTTACCTGCGGAACTTTGGTGACAATCCAATTCCTGACAATTTTATCGCATTTGTTGAATTGCTCGAGCAAAAGTTTCGCGAATATTTTGATCTTGAAGTAAATATTGTCAATGTTGGCAACGAAATACTTCAACATATTAAAGATTGCAAATTTGATATGCCATGTGAGTGTTTCCCATTAGATTACTTGAAAAAACTATGTGATAGATTGAGAATTTACCACACCATTAAAAGAAACAAACGCCCATGGCCTGGCGGCTAGCATAGAACGCAAGCGATCTATGCAGCTGAGCCAAACGGGCGCGGTCGGGTGTGAGATGGGTGACCGCTAGTGGCAAAAAAAAAACATGAGCGTTTCCGTGCTTCGGAGGGCACGTTAAATCGTCGGTCCCGGTTGTTGTCGATAGATAACAGTCGTTAAACCTAGTCGGAGGCCTTAAGGGCCGTTTAAAACATCCGACAGCGGGTTGGCCACTAACCCGCATCTCCACCAACCCGCATTGCAGCAGCGTGGTGGAGTAAGCTCCAGGCCTCCCCAATAATGGGGAGAGACCCGTGCCCAGCAGTGGGACGCAAAAAGGGTTGCAGCCAAAAGAAACAATAAATTATTAAAAAACAAAAATTGTAAAAAGAAAATTATTAGAGTAAGTAATTTGTAAAGTATTCTATCATACTGAATAATAAAACTATTTAACAAATGTTTTTTTTTTATTTTATTTGTCTTAACCTATTGTGACAACCCTACCAGAATAGGTAACAATTTTTCCCGTTCTTAAGAAGCTTTCACTCTGGTCGTTTATCTACTCCTGTGACCGCAGTCTTTGTCGCTCGACCTTCGCTGCCATAATAATATTATGTAACCTTAATTCCTAAAGAGTCTTAATATTACGAAGCTAAAACAACTGATCATCTTTTAGGCCACTTCCTGTGTAAGGCAGCGTGGCCGAGCGTTCGAAGGCGCTGGTTTTAGGCACCAGTCCGAAAGGGCGTGGGTTCGAATCCCACCGCTGTCAACGTTTTTCAACTTGGTGAGGAAAAATCAATAATTTATACCTTTACATTTGAAATCGTATACATGGAAATAATTTGACTGCTTATACAAAAATATTAAACTCAATAATCTTAGTTATTTTTATTGTCTTATAGAAATAATCACCCTTACTGACATTTTCAGTTGTTTTAATGCGACTATTTGTTCAAGAAGTTATTCCACGATCACCATAAAAGATTTGATTTTGCATTTATAAGTCAATACTACCTACCATGATTACAGAAGAAATTCTTAAACTAAAATAATAAGTACCGAGCGTTTCTCGGATATAAACTATTAATTTTCTTCGTTTAATTTCGAAAAAAACATTAAATGGCTTGGTATTACAATACAACGCCATCTGAAATAACTCCCAATAAAAAATGTAACATAAATAAAAAAAATGTAATATGCAAGGATTGATTTATTGAGGAAGTCTTCGACGCGACCGATCCTGGATTCAAATCCTCTGCGCGCAACTCTGAAAAAGAAATTTGTAATGTGCGCATTTATCGTTGATTGATTTCGATGTTCTCCATCGCCGTGCATGCTTGAGAGAAATTCATAATTTCTCGAAAGCATGACGTCCACCAATCCGCACTTGGCCAGCGTGGTGGAAGATAGGCCTAAACCCCTCTCACTTGTGAGTGGAGACCTGTGACCAGCAGTGTGACATAAAAAAGGTTGAAAAATATGCTTGGGCACAGGATTGATCCAGGATCTCGCTAGCTCCGCAATTAGCTTATATAAGCATTTAGCCAAGGAAGCTTTAATGCCATCGACGAGATTTTTATAGACCTCTTTAAATCAACATTGTCATTTGTTTGAACGCCGGTTTGACGGCATTCTACTATCGCTGTATATTGCTGAATATACGGATAAAACGACAATTTCTTAAAATGAAACCTAGCTGGATCAATCTATCATCACCGAAACCCCTTGGGCACTTAATTTCAAGAAAATCATTGGAGGCGTTTCCGAGATTCAAAAAGTTTCATATAGGTTCATACAAGAATTGCTCGTTTAAAGGTAGATAAAAGCCAATTTGCCTTTTTTTTTTCCACCCTTTTTTTTTGTCCCACTGCTGGGCACAGGTCTCCTCACAAGTGAGAGGGATTTAGGCCATAGTCCACCACGCTGGCCAAGTGCGGATTGGTGGACGTCATGCTTTCGAGAAATTATGAATTTCTCTCAGGCATGCACGGCGATGGAGAACATCGTAATCAATGAAATATCACGATATTTTCCATCACCGTGGAGCAGCGATAAATTCGCACATTACAAATTTCTTTGTCAGAGGTGCGAGCCGAGGATTTGAACCTGGGATCGGTCGCGTCGAAGACCGAGGTTTTTTACCACTCGGCCATCGCTGCTCAATTTGCCTAATTAACCTTAATCCCGCCCGTATTATGGTTCGAAGTTTCTAAACTTGACACAGGTGATCAAATTAAAAGTTTTCAAATTAACGCACGACAAGTCATTATTTAGGTACATTTTAATACGCTTTTATTAACTTGACCTGTATGTATGTATGTATGTATGTATGTATGTATGAATGGAATCTTTGAACTTCATTTTCACTTTCTTCTAGGAGTCTGATTAACTTAAAAATTTGCACAGGGGTCAAGGGTCGATGACAATACATACAATAATCTCATAACTTTATATCAAAGAATGTTAAATTGCGTTTTTGTACCAACGCTGAGAGGCGTTGCTTGATGCAGAGTTCTTGAAGAACGGAGACATTGGTGCGAAATTCGGTCCAAAACATTCTAGTCAAACACAATTTACAAGTCCAAAAGGGAAAAAATGTAAAGTTAAATGGAAAGTCAATATTCGACAGTATGATAAACGTAAACTGTAACACTTGTGAAATCCCAAACTTTTATCTTAAAATGTTTTTCCAATTCCAATAACACTTACAGGAAATTTAAAGCGTCTTTATACTTTTTCCGTGAGCATTAACAGAGACAAAAACAAGAATATTTCTCTCTGTTAAATCCAATTTCAGCACAGAAGTGGGTGCTAGGTGCGAAATTTACTCGAGGTTGTTAACGGAAAATATGACGGTACCACAGAGCAAGGAATGATTACGCGGCCGCAATTTTGGCTCTTTGACTTGAAACGACATTAAAAAAAAGCGTGACAGACGCAAAGTTTACTTGAACACGGACTGTCTTTTTACACTTTTTTACTTTTTACACAAATGCTTCAAATTCTAAAAACATACAAAAACATCATTGTAAATTGATGTTATAAAGTGAAGTATATTTGTTACAGTCAGTCTAAAAGTGTGTCTATAAAATGTGGAGATCTTAAAATAGCACTTTAAAACGTCGCTTAATACAACATTGAACTCATAAACATGTCTTTCAGTCAAGTATTGCTACACAGAAAAGTCGCCTCTTCTGATGTTGCAAATGTCCATAGGTAATGATGACCACTCACCATCAGATGACCGTTGTGTCTGTTTTTCCCAGCTTTTTTAAGTAAAAAATCGGTTGTCTGTAAAGTCGGTTTACTGACGATAGTTGAACGTGACAACGTCATAAGAAAATACTTGTTGCTATAAACAATTGACACCACATTCACTTTTCACTGCACTTCATACTAGACGAAAACATGTAAATGTATTATTGTATAGCAGCTGTCCACGCGGACGCATCGCTCACTCAAGTAGGAGAGAGACAGATGTCGAACGCTGCCGAACGCGGAGGCCGATTGTGCCTCTTTGTCGCACTTTTCGCGCTCTCGCTTGCACTTGAAGCCTTAAACGGAACGCCTCAGAGCGAGGTAACGCCGCATGAGTCATGTTTTTTCGTGCGTGCAGCTGGCTCCATCGAATTATAAAACGTTGTCACGTCAAAAATATGGACTAAAATAACACGTATACAGAGATGATAATGGTATATACGGTAGATGATACATTTACTCTATATCTATCTCCTTTTCTCTGTCGTGTTTCATTTAGAGCGGCGTGGATTTAATACTCAAGCTTTTGAGCCATTCAGGGGACATTTACCAATTTGAGCATGCCGTCTCGTAGTAAGGACCAGCCAATGGATATTTCTTACTCTGTGATGACATTAATGCCAGTTCCGACCAGTCCAGATTGAAACATGTCTTAGCATTATTTTAAGGAAGCCTTCTCTTTGCTAATTGAATTCGTTATTAAATTTAAATTTCTCTCCCAACGAGGCTTGAAAGATATTGAAGTTTATTTTACATATTAATATTATGATTAAAAAGTTGTAATTTTTTCGGTGAAACTACATTTAACAGTAGGGGAGCCTAACGTTAAGCCGTTCGATGCTTTATGGGCGATTTAAAGACATCCAATAAAGTTGGTCACTAACCCGCATAAAGTTATAAAAATAAAGTTAGTCCCCCCCCCCCACAATGAGGGTCGTTGAAGCAGTGTATTGGTGTAGGATCCGGGCCGCCCTTATTAAAAAGAGAGACCCGTCAGCAATGGGAGGCAAGTGAAGAGTTGCAGCCAGCCACGATGTACTGACGCAAAAAACAAGTTCTTTATATTTTATTTTAATGTTTCTGTAATCCATACTTAATATGGACATGTAACATGTCATAACTTGGTAATGAAATGAACTATAGTGGATGGACTGAAAAGTGACATAAAGTACTTTTCACGCGGGTAAAATATATCATTTCCATGATATTTTAAGGGTAGAACATTTTGATATGAAGAAATTGCTAATAAAAATGCTTGCTTAATTTTTTTATACAATAATGGCATCGTAAACTTTGTGCCATATTGCCAGCATCAAGTGTAATGTTGCATCACTTTTAAGCCAGTTTTATTGAAACAAGGCAAAGTTGAATAGATAAAATCAGTAAGTCGTCAGTACAGTACAAACAGTCAGTCAAGTCAGTCAGGGGTTCAAGTAGAGCAATGGTGCCTTTATTATAACATCGTATGCAATCTGAAAGCAGGCGCGGTCGCAGCCTTCAATTTTAGGGGGGGTGGCCAAGAAATTGGGGGGGGGGTCACTAAGAAATTTGGTGGAAGAGGTGTAACAAATTGGCTTGTTTCCCCTTCCGTCTACGCATGACTGATGGATTTGGAGGGGGGTCATGTCCCCTGTGACCCCGCCCCCTGGGACCGTACCTGTCTGAAAGACATGTTTCCGCACAGTCTGTTGTGATATACCACAACACGCGCGCAGTGTAATTAAAAAATATTGAACAAAATGCCACCGACTTTACCCGTGATAATTAAAAAATACACCAAGATTATGAAAATAAAAGCATAATATTGAATATTCAGGCTTCAAAAACTCTTTTCTCAAATTCCAATGTGATGGAAATCTGCGTCGTTATGGCAACCGTCAAACTGTCCTCCCGTACCCGCAGACGACCTCGTCTTGAAGGTTACATTTTAGAAACAGACACGAATTGTGCTTAGAATATATTTGGTTTGACGGAAAATTTATATAATGGCGGGGAATCTGAATAATTCATTGTTTACACGAATGTTCAAGTACATGTTTACAGATATTATCAAAACAGACAGTTAATATAAAAGACACCTTCTTTCAGTGATTTTGGACTGTTTTCTCATAATAAGTAACCCTTTCAGAACTGGTTTATACAATTGATTGGTCTATAAAGTTCAGTTATTCTCAAAATCCATTTGTAGTAAGGAAGCGGCTAAACCGCATACGATTGTATTGTAACCATATTATGTCCTTAGACGGAAAAATCACTCGACAGTCGATCGCGAAACATCTGCCAACCTGACGAAATCAGTGATTTTTTCAAGTGCCACCTTTTTTTACATTTTAGTAGCTGACTCCGCGAACTCCGTACCGCGTTTAAATGTTTGGCGTGAGCCACCCTTATCACTTAGGGGATGAAAAATAGATAGTAGCCGATTCTCAGACCTACCCGATATGCACGCAAAATTTCATGTGAATCGGTCGAGCCGTTTCGGAGGAGTATGGTAACTAACATTGTGACACGAGAATTTTGTATATAAGATATTGCGTAAAAAAATTCAAGTATTTAAAAATAAATTTGCGTTTAATGTCTAAAAATATAGTATTAAATAGACTATCTTTATATGTATAAGAGGGATGAATTAAAATAACTATAAACAATGCCGCGATCGGCTGACGAACTTTTGTGAAACAATTGTATGAAAAAAACATTTGTTTGTTTGAGTTCCATGTATGGAGAGGCCCCCCTTATTAATATATTTTTTTTGTATAAAAATCGTAAAGCGGTTCAGAGATTACATCTAGCTACCAAGTTTCAACTTTGAAGTCCTAATAGTTTTGGAATGAAGTGGCTGTGACATATGGACGGACAGATATGCCGAATCTATAAGGGTTCCGTTTTTTTGCCATTTTCGCTACGGAACCCTAAAAACATTTACTTCAACCACATCACACATTTTAAGTCCTGGTTCAGCGTCGACTGGGTTACGCAAATAAACAAAATTACGGCTAGCAGAAGATCACACGCTAAGAAATAAACCGCTCCTATCAGAAGCGAACGTTTCTCCATATTTACATAGCAGTTAAATTCTCATTTTGCAAAGCGTCTGCCATAAACATTGCGATTTGCAGCCTTCTTGGAAAGGAATCACTTATGAATCGCTTACGTTGAAAAGTGTAGAAACTTTTCTATTTAATACTTTTAGGACTTTTTATGTGAATATTATTTCAACAGAGTAAGAACTCATAAAGAAAACTATTTTACAAACCTGTTAAGGTAAACATACGTACCTTCTATCGTCAGTTTTTGTCAGTGTCCCAGTACTCGCCATTCACAGAAAAAGTATACCTTTTTTCCCTTTGTATATCGGAGTGGGGGAACCTTCAAAAGGTACCCAGCACCTTGGGACAGGTAAAAAACTAAAACACCCTCGGTGGCCTGCCTCTGAGCTTAGAGAGGACTCCAGGATCTCCAGTGGAACGCAACGGTGTCCTCCACACGCGGTGCCCCAGAACGGGCCCATTTACTCACTGATGCAGACAGTCAGATAGGCAGACAGGCTTAGAAATATGGTCTCAATTTATTCCTTAAGATATGGGAGTTAAAAATAGTTTTTTAGAACGTTTTTTAGTATTAAAATCCGATTTTCCCAAAACCTGAATGAAAGTCCCCAACAATATCCTAAATATAAATAAGTACCCCAGTCCCCAACCCCATTACCACAGTACCCTATTTATATTATTAGTTTTACGTTCAAGTTTAAAATGTTAATACCTAGGATGCCGTGAACTGAATCCAGATTCATTTTTAGGCATTGGTATTACATTTTTTTTAAATGGTCGATGTAGTAAATTAATGGCCATTTAAGAAGGTTGTGAAAGCGCTAATTGACCTAGGACAACTCACTTATATAAGTGGACATAGCGGTCCAAAATTTGGAATAAGGATTCTTTCTTGCGTCGTGGAACCCTAAAAGGATTTTTTAAAAGCTTCATATTTACCTAAACGTAAAGAACAATCCCAAGCTACTCCATAACTTTTATCCAAAAAGTACCCAAAAACGTACGGAGTCGACAATTTTCAATATGGCGTGAACCGAATCCGAATTTATCGCGAGTATGGACTAGCGCCGCGTTCACACGGGCCTTTGACCCTTGAAAGCTTTTATCACGCCAATACTTTTTGTTTTTACGCTTTTAGGGTACATTTTTCAAAATGTTGGATTTTGTTAATGCAAGTCCGTTTAAAAGGTTGTGAGAGCGCGTAGTTACACCAACACCTTTACGCCAACTGAGTTCAGTTTGGCGAAAGGTGTCGATTGAATCGGTGTATGGTGAGGATTTATTTGCATTCACACTCAAAGTTTAATTTTTTTTAAATGCTTTGTGTTGCCAGTATTTTTGTAGTGCAATAAGCATATTTAAATTTATAATGCTTTTCTATACAAATAAATAAAATTTGACTCTCTGTTTGTCCACCACAACCACTTTTTACTACATCCACATGAATGTATATACGGTACATACCAAACTAATATTTTTACAAATGTTGTCTGTCTGTCTGTTTGCGGTCTGTTTGTCTGTTTATTCCAGCTAATCTAATTCCTGCTTCGCTGGAAATCAAACCCGGGAACCTTCGATCGGTAGTCCGGCATGGTAACCATTACGCCACACGGGTCGTCAAAAAATTATTTATGAGATGTTCTACTAAAACTAATATTTTCGTTACCTAATTCTCAATATTATTATGCATAGACCCTAACTAACGGCCATCCCACGAATGGGCGATAAACTCCGCCGCTGTGACGTGTGGCGGCCCGCGAGAATTAATAACTGTTATAAAGTCTCAATATTCAATATAAGGACTATATCTTAATATATATAATTTATGAGCGAGTGTGTCACTAAAATTTCTCTTAAACGACTGTACGGATTATGACGAAATTTTTGGTATGTATTCAAGGGGTTTTGAGAATGATTTAGATTCACAATTTGGTCAACTGGATAATGATTTTTTTTAATTATTTTTTTATTTATAAGTAAATTCCCATATAAATTGTTCCTCCCTGTCAAACGTTTGTATTTCGTGCCGTGTCGTTCTAAGTTTGACACAGTCAGAATAACAGGACAGTTCGTATGTCATTATTTGTTTTATATTTTTCTGGTTGTTGTTGTGCTGTTGTGTGTGTTTGTTGTTGTTGTGTCGTTCTAAACTTTGACACAATCAGAATAACAGAACAGTTCGTATGTCAATATTTGTTTTATATTTTTGTTTGACAGAAACATGAAATCTCTTTAAGATAATAAAAAACGGCAAATTGTTAGTAAAGTAGGTTTACGATCGAGATGTTTACGTGATAACGTCCGCACGAGAAAATCTCCATTCGTTTGTATGCCGCTAGAGTGAGAGAGACGGAAGATCGGTCCACTCACTCGAACGCTATGCCAGCCTCCGCTCGTGAGGATTCCGCGTGACAAGTTTCACGGAATGACTGGCAGCGCTCGAGATGAGACGGGAGATCGGTCCGTTTCTCTCTCGTTATACCTGCGATCGCGCTCGTGAGGTTTTGGTGTGACACAAGTTTCTGAACATGTCACCCGACTAAAACGATTTTAAAGACGTTATCATGTCAAAAAACAAATCCTCTTTCAATACTTTTAAGGCAAGACAACGTCTGCAGGGCCCTCTAATTTTTTTTATAAAACATGCCTGTCATGGAGATGGCCCCGTAAGACCATCGAATATTGTTACAATATTACTATTAACTTACTTAAAAATGATTTTCTCTTGAGGGGACTACATGTAATTTTGAATATTTTTTTACCGACTTCCAAAAGGAGGAGGTACTGTATTCGGCTGTATGTATTTTTTTTATATATGTTCACCGATTACTCCGCCGTTTGTGGACCAATTTTCAAAATTCTTTTTTTGTTCGTATTCTTATACTCCCGAGGTGGTCCCATTGTCACCAAATCAGGATCTGATGATGGGATCCCAGGGAAATCGAGGGTAACTCAAATTTTATAGGCACACACATCGATTTTCTTATACTTTCTGAAGCATAAGAGATATGTGTGCATAGTAATCAACATTTCATGTTGCTGAGCTGATGATGGAAGGTACTGCGACGGTTAGGAGTTGAGAGCAAATTCAAATTTTCAAATTCAAATTCAAACAAAAATTTTGAAATCTTAGATTCCTGAGGTGGTCCAGCTGTCACCAAGTCAAAGGCTGATGATGGGATCCCAGAGAAATCGTAGGAAACATATAAATTTTATAGCACAACAATTGATTTTCATATTTTTTCTAAAGCAAAATAGGCATTTGTGAATAAATACCATCATATCATGTTGCTGAGCAGATGATGGAAGGTACTACAATGGCTAGGAGTTGACAGAAAATTCTTTCAATAAATGATTTTTTGATCAAAAACTTATGCTCCCGAGGTGGTCCAACTGTCACCAGGTCAAAGTCTGATGATGGTATCCCAGAGAAATCGAAGGGAACATTCAAATTTTATAGCACAACAAATGATTTTCATATTTTTACTAAAGCAAAACAGGTATTTGTGTATAATTATCATCATATCATGTTGCTTAGCTGATGACGGAAGGTACTATGACGGTAAGGAGTTGAGAGCAAATTCTTTCAATAAATGGTTTTTGTTTGAAATCTTACATTCCTGAGGTGGTCCAACTGTCACCATGGCAAAATCTGATGTTATACTAGGGACATCGAGAGAAACACTGTAACTTAATAGGCACACACATTCTTTTAGTCATATTTTTTAACATAATACAAATATTTATGTCCGGTAATTATCACCTCATGTTGCTAAGCTGATGATTGAAGGTAAAACTCCTCAACGGTTAGGAGCTGAGAGCAAATTCTTTCATAAATTTATACGTTCAGGTGGACTGATAGTAGTATGCTTTCAGGGTATAAGATGGCTATTAGATAAACATGATTATAAAAGGTATCTCTTTAACGTTTAGAAGTTAAGTGAAAAAATGTCCAATTATGCTTATACATATGTGTAAAAAGAGTGAAATAAATTAAGTTTTTAACAAAAAAATAGAACCGACTTGAAACGGTAAAAAATAAAATTGTTCAGTACCTACTTCTTCTTGCTTATGGTAATGACTCTTAAAACTATTTTTGGAGTCGGGCCCTTACTAAAATGTCGTACCTACCATTCGTTCTAAATGGGCACCAACAGTACAGACAGTGGGACAGTACCTACTTCTTCTTGCTTATGGTAATGACTGTTAAAACTATATTGAAGTCCGTGCCCATTCAGAACGAAAGGTACAATATATTTACTAAGTCAGGACATTTTACTAAGGGCCCGACTCCAAAAATAGTTTAATTATATGTTTGAATGGACATCTACACACAGCCCCAACTAAGCATAGGTAAGTCTTTTCTGAGGTCGTATGCAGTTGCGCTGCTACTTCGGGGGCTGATGGTCGCCTCATGTCTAGCTGACAACTTACAAAGCTCCACTGAGACACAAGAAAATTGATTCACGGCTGAAGTGGGTGCAGCGGTGGTCCTTCACCGAGCGAACCATAAAAGCTCTGCCACCTACAAAAACACATAATTAAACTGAATACTCTTGTAGCTTCGGGATTAAGAATAGAGCGGTTTCCCCTGCCTGATCGTAAGAGGCGACTAAAAGGGGGCTTCCGGGGTTGCGGACGGTGAGAGTGGGAGCTCGATCTGTTCAGCCAGCAGCCCCGGGAAGGACGGCGGTGTGAGAGTGGCCGCATGCCACTGTGGACGACATCGGTGCGTTCCACTGGAGATCTCGGAGTCCTCCCCAAGCGCAGAGGCAGGCCACTGAGGGGGTTTTAAAAGGAGCCATATATGTTCTATAAATAAATTGAAAAAAAAAGAATGTCCATTTGTTATCACTTCAATGCTTGAATTAAAAATACCATATTATTGTTATCTCTTCCTGTACTATATCAATGATTTTGATCCATGACTTTCGGGCTATACTGCAAACACTACAAAAAGTTACAATTCACTCACACACACAGCAGAAAGGTTTTAGAATCCAGCAATTACAACTGAAGACCTTTGCTATATGCAGAGGTCTACAAGAGTGTTTAGGTAATCCAGGAAGGAATTAACAACTTCATGAAGTCCCATGCTAAAAACGTCAAAATTAAAAAATGTCCAAGGTCATCAGACTGGCTTATCCTTATTAAAATTCTCATTCTCTTTTTTCATCAACGTGACCGCCGTATCGAATTTCCTTTATCGACATCTTTTAACAAAGGATCGGAACAGCGTGCAGGAGACGCGCCATTGGCGGAATTTAAAATATTTTGTACAGTACAGTACAGTAGGGTGATATTGAAAAACACAGAAAGAAGAAACATTAAGATCCATTATATGCAACTACTGTTTGCAAAACGAAGTGCCATTTATTTTAAAAATTATTTGCTATAATTACCTAATTAATTTTTAGTGTACCGTGAGTTGTCCAGATAAATATCGAAATTTACCACAAAATATGTTTATGTGTACTTGTGATGTGTACCATTTTATTGTATGACACAAAAAGGAAAAACTTGAATGTTATTTAACCATAGACAACAGCGAGTCCTGTTTGAAAAAAAATTCATCAAACTTCAAAAAGCTGCTGTATTGTGTTTCCTTTATGGTAGAACTTTGAGCAGTATCGATAACGAAAACTAAGTAGCAGAGCAGTGTGCAGGACACAGGCTTTCATTTTGCTGAAACTCTTTTTGTCTCTTTATTCAAGATTCTTATTTTGGCGCTTGTACATACATAATACATATCAAGCGTGCGTTATGTATTAAATTCACAAATAATTTGCACATTTTTTCACGCCATTCCACTATGTTTCATGTGTATAAGTTTACATTACAACAAAATAAAAAGAAAAACGAGTTTAAGTATAAGTTTTTAAAACTTAACAATTAATTTGTTGGCGCGATAAAAAGAAGATAAGTTCCAAAATAAGGTCATCTTAAAATGTTTGATGTACATCAAAGAGACGAAAATCGGTGGGTGCCGTGTCGAATTTCCTTTATCGGAGGCCTTTAAGCGGCTTCGATAACGAAAACAAAGGAGCCGAGCAGGGTGCAGGAGACGCGGCGTTACAGAACTTCATTAAGGAACAGTGAAAAGGCTTTTTTTATTTGAATGGAGTAGCAGACGAGCATGCAGGCCAAGTGGTGTTAGTGGTCGCTGCAGTCCATGCACATCTACATACAACCTCAAGCAAGCATAGGTCTTGTCTGAGGTCGCATGCTGTTGCGCTGCTACTCCGGAGGCTAGTGGTCGCCTCAAGTAATTGTGGCCGGCAACTGCACCTTACCACCGAAACACAATAGAATTGGTTCACGGCAGAAGTGCAGCGGTGCAGCGGTGGTACTTCCCCGGGCGAACCATAATAGTTCTACCACCAGTTCTACCACCTACAAATTAATGCTATGCAATATTTGCATATGAATGAAACTATATAGTTTCTGAAATAACGTCCAAACCACATATTTATTATAAACTGAGATGTTCTACTATCAAAAAATCAAATAAAAGTTCAATTAAACGTACTGGATGCATATTTCGACATTAATCGATTCCCGTAAG
Organism: Pyrgus malvae; assembly: GCA_911387765.1. Taxonomy (NCBI): domain Eukaryota; kingdom Metazoa; phylum Arthropoda; class Insecta; order Lepidoptera; family Hesperiidae; genus Pyrgus; species Pyrgus malvae. The sequence continues at coordinate 28,866,749 of OU426946.1, forward strand.
ACGATTAATGTTAAAATACATACAAGAATAGAACAAAGCTCTAAATCGCCATTTTTGTAACCAGGTTGACTGTGTGTAAAATTTCAAATTATTAGACAAAAAGGAAACACATAATCAAATTCAGTACGCTAATGGATATGATAATTGATATTGTTCCAAATGGAATCCATACCGCAAATGACAATAAAATGGCGTCGCTGTCAATACTTTGCATATAAAATTGTATAAAAAGGCAGGGGATTCGCACCTTTTGCTACACGGGTTTGTTTTCGCTTAAAAAAATACAACAGTCGTAAAAATCCTGCGATTTTACTGCCGTTTCTTACTCTCGGTATAGCAGTTTTTCAACAAAGACAATCTGTTTATATTTTTGGGTTTTTCATTACGATTTTTCGCAAAGTAAATAAAATAACGCTTCACACTCATAGCCCAACAGTAAGGTATATGAACCCTGTGTCGTTTCTCCCAGTCAACCGAGAACAGAAATTTAAACTCATTATTAAAATTTTTCGAAATCGGGACTCCTCTATTGGCAGTCCGGCATGGTAGCCATCATATTATTATGATAACATGGGTCGTTAAATATATGTAAAGAGAGCTTAGCTTAAAATAATTGACAATTTTATACACTCGGTATACTGTGTATCAAGAATCCTATGACAAAACTCTTATCCTCATAATTACCCAGGAAGAAATGTGAACAACTCAAGCGGGCGGAACCACGGAAAGCTAGTCGTATAATAATAATCTTTTTACTTCAATAGAACGTATTAATCGATCCTGTGAATCTACTAGAAATGATGGCGTTATGGAGTTTATATCGCAAATGAAAATTAAATGGTGGCGTTATAAATACTTTGCATACCAAATTCGAAAAAAGTCAGGGGATAATAATAAATAATAATAGAACCGAGCAAAGAATATTAATTAAATTGATTCCGCGAAAAGACTTGAAAATTGTTATCAGCTATTCCTAATGCAGTTTATATTACAAATGATAATAAAGCCGTGTCAATACTTTGCATATAAAATTGTAAAAAGCCAGGGGATTCGCACCTTGTGGTTTCTACACGGGTTCGCTTTCTCCTAAAAAGTACAACCGTCGTAAAAGTCTCCGGATTTTACTGCCGTTGCATATTCTTCAACGTGTTTTCAATGAAGAATAATATACATTTATATTTTCTGTATATCATGTATAGGTACCATTAAAAAGTAACCTTTCAAAATTAAAGCTTTTAACAAAATGAAATGAAAATTTATATTAGCTATTCCTAATTTACACATAATAAAATAGCGCACTTTGCATATAAAATTGTATAAAAAGCCAAGGGATTCGTACTTTCTTGGCCGCTACATGGATTTGCTTTTTCCTAAAAAAGTACAACAGTCGTAAAAGTCCTTTGATTTTACTACCGTTATATACTTTCGGCGTAGCATGATTTCAATAAGGATAATAAGTTTATAGGGTCTTGATTATAATTTAAGCCAACGATCCGGAAACGTTTCATACTCATAGCCCTACAGTAAGGTAGATATACCCTATGTTGTGGGTACCATGGACACACACACAGACAGAAACACAAACACCCAGACCGAGAATATTTAAACTCATCATTCAAATTTCTGTTTTGCCGGGAATCTAACCCAAAACCCACCGATCGGTAGTCCGGCATGGTAACTATTGCGCCACACAGGTCATCATAAATGATTTTATTATATCTTAATATATATATATTACGTGTCACGTTGTTTGTCCGCGATGGACTCCTAAACTACATAACCGATTTTTATAAAATTTGCATACCGTGTGCAGTTTGATCCAACTTGGAAGATAGGATAGGATAGCTTACATTTTATTTATTTATTTATTGTTATTTGTAGCTCTTTAAAGTATAAGGGTTACAGGTTAAGACTTAATGCCTAGTGGCATTCTCTGCCAGTCAACCCTGGGTGATGGCTAGAATGACTGCCGGGTTCGCTAGTATATTATAAAAGTTCATAAAATTAAATAATTTAATTGCCATAAAAGAATATTTTGGAAAACAATGCTCTCAAATAGCCAGGTGTTATACATTATGGAATAGTGTTGTTTGAAAAAGCAATATAAGACTAACATTCTAGAATACTGGACTGGAATTTTCCATACAATTATAAAACATAGCTGTGCCCGCGACGTCGTCCGCGTGTATAAAGACTTTTTACCGACTTCCAAAAGGAGGAGGTACTGTATTCGGCTGTATGTATTTTTTTTTTTATATATGTTCACCGATTACTCCGCCGTTTGTGGACCGATTTTCAAAATTCTTTTTTGTTCGTATGCTTATACTCCCGAGGTGGTCCCATTGTCACCAAATCAGGATCTGATGATGGGATCCCAGGGTAATCGAGGGGAACTCTCAAATTTTATAGGCACACACATTGATTTTCTTATACTTTCTGAAGCATAAGAGATATTTGTGTATAGTAATCATCATCTCATGTTGCTGAGCTGATGATGGAAGGTACTGCAACAGTGAGGAGTTGAAAGCAAATTCTTTCAATAAATAGTTTTTTATTCCAAATCTTACATTCCTGAGGTGGTCCATCTGTCACCAAGTCAAAGTCTGATGAGGGGATCCCAGAGAAATCGAAGGGAACATTCAAATTTTATAGCACAAGAAATGATTTTCATATTTTTACTAAAGCAAAGCAGGCATTTGTGTATAATTATCATTATATCATGTTGCTGAGCTGATGATGGAAGGTACTACGAAGGTTAGGAGTTGAGAGCAAATTCTTTCAATAAATGGTTTTTTGTTCGATATCTTACATTCCTGAGGTGGTCCAACTGTCACCAAGTCAAAGTCTGATGATGGTATCCAAGAGAAATCGAAGGTAACATTCAAATTTTATAGCACAAACAAATGATTTTCATATTTTTACTAAAGAAAAACAGCTATTTGTGTATAATTATCATCATATCATGTTGCTGAGCTGATGATGGAAGGTACTATGACGGTTAGGTGTTGAGAGAAAATTCTTTCAATAAATGGTTTTTTGTTGGAAATCTTACATTCCTGAGGTAGTACAACTGTCACCATGGCAAAATCTGATGATGCGATACTAGGGAAATCGAGGGAAACACTGAAACTTACGCACATTCTTTTAGTCATATTTTTTAACATAATACAAATATTTATGTCCGGTAATTATCACCTCATGTTGCTAAGCTGATGATTGAAGGCACAACTCCTCAACGGTTAGGAGCTGAGAGCAAATTCTTTCATTAATTTATACGTTTAGGTGGACTGATAGTAATATTTTTTCAGGGTATAAGATGGCTATTAGATAAACATGATTATAAAAGGTATCTCTTTAACGTTTAGAAGTTAAGTGAAAAAAAATCCAATTATGTTTATACATATGTGCAGAATTTTTAAAATTACTAAAAAGAGTGAAATAAATTAAGTTTTTAACAAAAAAATAGAACCGACTTCAAACAGTAAAAAATAAAATTGTTCAGTACCTACTTCTTCTTGCTTATGGTAATGACTCTTATAACTATTTTTGGAGTCGGGCCCTTAGTAAAATGTCCTGTCTTAGTAAATATAGTGTTCGTTCTGAATGGGTACCGACTCCAATATAGTTTTAACTGTCATTACCATAAGCAAGTAGAAGTAGGTACTGTCCCACTGTCTGTACTGTCGGTGCCCATTTAGAACGAATGGTACGACATTTTAGTAAGGGCCCGACTGCAAAAATAGTTATAAGAGTCATTACCATAAGCAAGAAGAAGTAGGTACTGAACAATTTTATTTTTTACTGTTTGAAGTCGGTTCTATTTTTTTGTTAAAAACTTAATTTTATAAAATGGACTGATTAAAAATTAAAGATTATTTATTTGCATTGAATAAGTAGTAGGTAGATTATTCTTACATATAGTGAAATCACTTATAATACAATGTGCATATTTTCAGAAGAAACCTAATGTATTTTTTCTAAATCCTTCAAACCTAAAACAGTAAGGAATGCTTACTGTACTGATCTTACTATCCACTTTTCTCACGTTTCACTTGTCTCGCGCAATCAGATTCTCTTTACAAATATGTACCTCGTTTATTAAAGTTAAGAGATACTGCTGTGCCCGAGGCTTCATCTATGTTAAAAATAGTATCTTTAGTAAATTGGGTGAATTTATACTGCAAAGAATGTATACACTCATTCTATATACATAGCTTTAACCTACTGCAGAAAAGAGGTGCACTATACAACTACTTGTAGTTGGGAGATAAAATTTCTAAACATACACGTGCTTAGGATTAAACAATCGGAAAAATAATTGTAAGGTCAATTAATAAACTATAGGTTTAAAACTTGCGGACAGCAGTTTGGTCATAAGTCATAACTCATATAACATTGTGAAAACTAAAGCAGAAGGCAGGGTCTCTACACAGTGTGCTATCTGTATTTGTAAATAAAGAATATTTTTATAAAGAATATCTCCATCAATCAACGTGTGTGGATGAGCCCTCAGCCCGTACGCAATAAAGAGACGCAAAAAATGAGTTAAGTTATCATTGGTCCAATTAACAATGTTCAGCATCATACGTATACCTACCCAACGATGGGACAACCCGCGTGACGCAATGTTTACCATGCCGGACTGCTAATCGAACTGTCCCGGGTTAGAATCCGGGCGAAGCAGAAATTTCAATGATGAGTTTAAACTGTTCTCGGTCTGGGTGGTTGTGTTTCTGTCTCTATGTGTGTTCATGGCACCCGCGACACAGGGTATGTCTACCCTATTGTGAGGCTATACGTGTGAAATGTTATTTTTTATTTTTTTTACACTATGTACTTACTTTTATTAGACTTAAGGCTTTTATTTGAAATTATCTCCATCGATTCACTTTGGAGAAGAAATGAATAATTGCTCAATAACGCCATCTACCGTATGACATGTAAACTTTGTGGTTGATAAATGAATGTCAAATTACCAAATAGGTAGATATTGAGATTAACAGTTGGTTCACTAAAAGTTTAACTATTCGTCACCTAGATGTCTGCAGTAGTCTCGTTTTGTTTTGGCTTTGTACATTCTGTATGAAGGTTTAGATTCCGTATCTTATAACCTTAATGATGGATTCATTGAGATTGTAAGATTTGGATTTCGGTTCATCGGAGCTTGAGGCCTCCTCAATATTGGGAGAGCTCCATGCTCAGCAGTGGAATGCTAAAAAGGTTGCAGCTTGATATAATGTAGCGATAATAATCGTTTCAGCTGCAGCCTGTTCATAATCTTCCACCCCAAAAGAAGACTAATAAGCTGAGCAACTAACTCAATGGAGCCTGTGATGTAAGGTTCGGCGGCGGTAAGGCTCGCGATGCGCTTATTAGGTACCTATAGTCTAGCCATACTCGGCCAACGAAAGAAAATACAGTAAGCTGATCTAAGTACATTTAATATAGTCGACAATATTAGTGAAAGTTCATAATAATTTTACTTAAATTTAAACTTTTATTTATGGTTTTGAATGGGCTGTTACTGAAACTTTCATACAAATTCCCCAAAGTGCCTTTTAAGTTTATGTCGCGTATTGTGTAAATGAACATAACTTTTTTGTTTATCACCCGATTGATATGAAATACACACTAATGTTACGGAAATTCATTCAACAATAAATCAGTAAACACATCATTCAAAGAAGGGAAAAGAATTTGAGAATGAAATATTAAGTTAAGGTTAATTATTGTACGTTTGAGATACCAACTTTCGAATCCACTTTATTTGCTATTGAGGGGTAGTTTTGAAAAAAGCTTAAATAGAACTCTTACTATGTTAGTAAAGATTACAAATACAAAATTATAAGTATATTACTTTGCACAAAAATATTCTGTACATCAAGTTTCGACACTCAATTTTCAAAGAGTTTCAAAGAAAATTGACATTTAAAGGGTGAATTTCGAGAAATGCTGAAACACATATTCTTTTATTTTGGTTAGAAAATATTTATACCAAATTTCAAGAAAATCTATTGAAAAAATCCAAGTTTTCCATACAAATTTTCATCGCTCATTTCACACCCTTAAAGGGTGATTTTTAAAATTATCTATAGCCTAAATGTTAGCGAGGACCAATATATATTAAACAAAAAAAGTTTCATCAAAATCCGTCCAGTAGTTTTTGCGTGAAAAGCTAACAACAGACAGACAGACAGACAGTCAGACAATAATTTCAAAACTTATATTTTTAGCTTCTGTTACTTATAAAAAGACCCCTAGAAGTATTTTTTTAAATTTATATGCAATGTACAGAATTGACCCTGCTTACAGTTTTATTATATGTATAGATAAGAAGTCCGTTGTTGGACATAGTCCTCTTCTAGCATGTGCTTAAATTCCCGATCCTTTAAGTAATATTGGCTATAACCCTTTACTGCGTCCCACTGCTGGGCACGGGTCTCTCCCCATTATTGGGGAGGCCTGGAGCTTACTCCAACATGCTGCTCCAATGTGGGTTGGTGGAGGATTTAGCAATAAGGCCCTATTGCAAAATCCTCGAAATTCATCTTTCTATTATTGATTTCGTGTTTTGACACTGTCGCGTAAAAAAAAAACTCGCTTTTGTGAAAAAGCGAACTAAAAAGTGAAAAATAAGAAGAAAATGTATTTTACTGTGAAAAAGCGTGGGGTGCTAGGTGACACCTAGCATAGTATCTCAAAAAGCTCACCACGCTTTTTTAATTTTTTTGTTGTTTTTTTTTTCATATTATTGCATTGTCATCGGCCCTTGATCGCTGCGCAAATTTTGAAGTTAATCAGACGCTTAGAAGTAGGTGAAAATGAAGTTAAAAGACTCCGTTACATACATACATATATGTATACATACATACATAAAGGTCAAGCTAATATAAGCGTGTTAAAAACCATGTCATGCGATGCAGGGATACTGCTTGCCGAGTTATTTAATCCCGTGCATAAGGCTAACGGTAAAAGACCACAGTTCAGTGAAGTCCAATTGTCACATTTTCATCAGCTACTACTGGGCACAGGTCTTCTTTCAATGTGTAGCAGTGCTTGGGGGTTCACTTAATTTACTTGCCTTAAAAAAAATCTATGATAATTTTCCCGACTCATTACTAAGTTTAACTAGTGCCGTGGGCAATGAACACAATTTGACATGTATTTTGTTATTTAGAGCGCATGATAAGCACATCAAAAATACTACATTGTGTGGCATATTATGAAGTTTATGCATAACAGATAGTACAAGCGCTAGTAAGATATTCTTCGTAAATAAAAATGTCTCAAAGATAATAAATGGTCGGCGAGGTGGCAACACAGCAGATATTGTTTTTATCATGAGACAACTTCCGCGTGAGATGGCAACGAAATATTTATGCCTCGGTTATAACGTATAACGTGTATGTAAGTGAAATATGACACCGTATGTGTAGCTTTTTGTCTTGAATATTATGATTACAAGTTAGCTGAAAGTACACGTTTTATCATTATTTTTGTTTTTCTTAACTAACTTAAACTCAGGCGCGGTCGCGGTCATGGATCATGTCCCCTGTGACCCCCTAAAACTCCCTTAAACTCACTACAAACAGGTTTACTTTGTCAGTACTAACCTAAAAGCATCAAGGTATGACAGGTATAACACCCGTGAGTCAGTAACTTTGATGTTCTAAAGTACTAACTAAATTCATAGATATTTTGTAGAATGTTTTCGAAATAACAATCGTCTTGGGACGCATTATGACGCATAGCAGGTGTGAAACGTCGAGTTTATTTTGCACATGGCTGTAATAATTATGCATCAATTATCGCTTAATTAGTTAAGCTATTAACTGCGCAGATCGCTTGCGTTCAAAGCTAGCCGCCGCGACATGCGCGCTTTCATAAAATAAACGGACAGTTTCGGTTAAGCCTTTAGTCCCGGTTGTTATCGATAGATAACAGTTGTTGAACCTTGTCGGAGGCCTTACGGACAGTATGAATATCTGACAGCGAGTTGGCCACTACCCCGCATCTCCACCAACCCGCGCCGGAGCGCTGGTGTAGTAAGCTCCAGGCATACCATTAATAATGGGAAGAGACCCGTGCCCAGCAGTGCAGGCAACAGCAGGCAGCAGCAGGAATTAAAAAAGGTTGCAGCCATGTTATGAAAAACCTACCTACACTCCAACTCTTTATCTGCCATGTTTCGTATACCTACGAATCCCACTTCTTTAGGGATTAGCAGCTTTTACTACGTTAGCGGCGGACGCTAAAATAATAATTTCCACATCGGCCCAAGCTCCCAATTTTCCGCGTTTTGACACTGCAATATCTATTCATGAGCTTTGCTGACATGCACGCAAACTAGCGTAATTATTTTACGTCCAACAACCTCTTTAACACCATGTCATAAAGTTCAGTATGGCTAGATCTAACGCTTTATAAAATTTGTTAGTTCAGTGACCGTGGTAAATGGTGTTGTTTTTTCGTTTTAACATTATACGTCAAACGGAGTTTTCATTCGCTCATCCCACCTAGTATTAATGTCACGACAGGATTGGCGTTAAGTGGTGCAGCGAACCATTGAGTGAATGGTGAGACCGACAGTTTTTATTTTAAAAAGCTTTTTAAGTTAAAATGCCGCTATAAAATATTAACTAGTTGAATTTTGCAGAATTTTATATATTTTTTAAATTAATAGCAACGACTATTGAAAGGTGATATAAATTAACTTTGAACTTTAATGTATAAGGTTTCACGCTTATTGCAAACAAAGCTTTTCTTTTGAAAGCTGTAAAAATAATTTACATTTACAAGGCTACTAGAGGATTTTGTCAGGTCATAGTTACTAAAACGAGTGACTTATTGTACAGTTGGTTGTTTAGTGAAAATCATACATTTTACTATATTATCTATCGAAAACGGATCAGACCGACGTCATATATTGCCCCCGAAGCACGAAAACGTGCGTGAAATTTCTCATATTTGCAGTCATCTATGTAAGTCCCAACCGCAGCTAACATTGCTTAGCTAAATAGATCGCTTGTGTTCGTGCTAGCCGAAGAGCAATGCGCAATGGAATTTTTGTTTACGAGTCATAAGCTCATCAGAAATAGTTTTTCGGCGAAGTTATTAAGTTTGTTCACACAAAGGTAGGGATTTAATCGAGAAGTGCAACTTGAAGGGTGCCTCTTTCTTAAATATCTAAAAATTTCTACATTTCATGTCTAAAGGATTGTTAGAGCACTAATATACTTAATATGTAATATTATTATCCTATGTTTCAAATTGTTAAAAAAAATTGTCTGTTGGAAGAGCGGGGTAGGTAACTGTGTAGGTAACACAGGTTTCACCAACCCAGTACAGGGGCCCTTGCCACTTGTTTGTTCAACCGTTTGAAACGAAATAAATGATTTTTGATTTTGATTTTGACACAAAGTAATACAGTGTCATAGACACAGAAATCAAAATGAGTTTTGTTACAAAGTTAAGTATGCTTAAGCGCAAAGGTGAGTATTTAATATAATATAAGTTGTATAAGCAAGATCGAGTGCAATATAAAGAGTGTGCGGCTTATCGCATTATAAGCCTTCACGGCTGAACGGGTTTGTTTACCGCCTTCATCCGATTAGCGCTTCCATTGTCGAATAGTGTCATTAATCTATATCTACTCGTATATTAATATTATAAATGCGAAAGTATGATTGGATGGATGTTTGTTGCTCAATCACGCAAGAAAGGCTGAACGGATCGGAATCAAAGGCACAGAGATATATTACAGTCTGGAATAGCACATTATATTATATCCCGTAAAAATGTACTGTTCGAGTTGGATAGATTAGTATACTCATATTAATTTAAATCACCCGAGCGAAGCCAGGCCGGATTACTGTATATTGTTTTGATAACCGTTGCTGGAAATAAAAAAAATTGACCATAGATTTTCAAGCACTGCGTAGGTACTGCTCAAAATTTCTAATGTATTCTGCTTCACATGGGTATATATGACTTAGCTGAGTAGGCCTCTTGTGTACTCTGCTAGCCGCCGAAAAAGCGATCAAATTTTTAGTTACAAGTTGGTTTTCAAAATTTATACTTAATATTGATGACGGTATGATTGTGTTATTTAATTTTGATTTTGTTATTAATTTTATTTTAATTTTATCTTATGATCTAAATTATATCATTATTATAATTTAATTATTCTAAATTTGTATGATTATTTTATAAGATTTTTTGATGATTTTTTTTTAAAAGATGTAATATCACTTTCATAGACACAGAAACCAGAATTAGTTTTGTTAACAAAGTTACGTTTGTTTACATATGGTGAGGATTTAATGGAATAGAAGTTGTATAAGCAAGATCGAGTGGTGCAACTTAAAGGGTGTGCGGCTTATCGCATTATAAGCCTTCACGGCAGAACGGCTTTGTTTACCGCGCTCATTTGATTAGCGTGTCCATTGTTGGATAGACTCGGTATTATATTAAACATTGTACGAGTAAACTGCTACAATAGGATATAGCCCTAAGTCTTAAGTGCAGTTAAAATTTTGTTCCATTTCAACAAAACATTTTTTATAGCCTTCCGCCAGCGGCTTCGCCCGCGTGGACTCGTTTAATGGGTCCGCGTAGGATAAAAAATAGCCTAAAAATAGCCTGTGCTATTCCAGGCTTCATTGCTGTCTTGAAATCATAGGCGTTTAGCCAGTTGCTTCAACCGCGTTGACCCTATTACCCGTTTTCACGTAGGAATGAAGCATTTTCCCGCAGTGAAAAGTAACCTATGTTACTCAGGGTGAATGTAACTTTCTGATGGTGAAATAATTTTTGAAATCGGAACAGTAGTTTTTGAGTTTATTCGTTACAAACATACAAAATACAAATCTTTCCTTCTTATAATATTAGTATAGATTAACATATAGGATTTTTGAAGCGCACATGGTCCGACGGCTAGCATGGGCTAGCGTAAATATCTACGCAGATTAGCCAAACGGGCGTGGACGGATGTGATGCGACCGATGAGGTGGGTGACCATTAGTGGCACAAATTTCATGCATGTTCATAGGCTTACCGATGGGGGGGGGGCAAGGGGGGGCATCTGCTCGCCCCTCTGTATCAGTATCCAGATTTAAGAATCCCAAAAGATTTCCCAAACGAAAAGAGAAACCTATAAAGAATAAGCTAGATATGCTTCCCTTCTGATATTTCCTTTGTATATTTATTATTTTGTGTGCGTGTCTTCGTGTAACGGGGAATGCGAATTTACCCACGGTACACGGTACCCAGTATGAAAAAAATGGCAAGCAAATATACAGCATACATTCGCGGTAAGTTTATTTTATTTGTTAAAATGGATATCATTTAACACATTCTAAATGGATATATATCATTAAAATTTACTCTTTTGTTTTTTCTGGCTACATTAGGTACCTACCAATTTATTATTATTATATTATTTGAAACATGAAGCGCGCATGGCTCGGCGGCTAGCGTAGAACGCAAGCGGTCTATGCAGTTAAGCCAAACGGGCGCGGTCGGGTGTGAGATGTGTGACCGCTAGTGGCAAAAAAAAATTATGCGCGTTTCCGTGCTTCGGAGGGCACGTTAAGCCGTCGGTCCCTGTTGTTGTCGATAGATAACAGTCGTTAAACCTTGTCGGAGGCCCTATGGGCGGTTTGAAAACATCCGACAGCGGGTTGGCCACTAACCCGCATCTCCACCAACCCGCATTGGAGCAGCGTGGTGGAGTAAGCTCCAGGCCTCCCCAATAATGGGGAGAGACCCGTGCCCAGCAGTGGGACGTAAAAAGGGTTGCAGCCAAGCCAAGCCATATTATTTCACAAAAAAATCTAAAACAAAAGAATACATTGCGATTACTTTCAAATCATACAGTCCATCATTTTGTAAATTAAGGCAAAACAATTTGAAAATTTAAACAGTATCCCTAGTTACATGCCTATTCTATTCCGACCCTAATAACGGTACTTATGAGTTTGTGGGTTTCAAGTAAACGTTCTCATCAGAGAAACCCGTCATGAATCTTACTTAAGCAAATATAGTTGTCACTTACTCGAAACGGCATATGATTTATGCGGTGGCGACTGTAATCAATATTAGGCTGTCATCTGTGAGCCATACCCACTTCAGGCATCCATTTTGGATAGGTTTAGAGTGTAAAAATAATATTAGGTACCCAATATTAGGTACGCATTGTTGACAACCCGCGTGGCGCAATGGTTACCATACCGGACTGTCAATCAAGGGGTCCCTTAAATTTAATTATTATATGCCTGAATAAAATAGACTATTTTCTGTAAACTGTCATCAATAAAGCTTAAACTTTACACGCGCGGTTTTTCGCAATGCTAAAGCACCGCGTAATAGTACATGCCGTATTTACCCTAAAAGGTAAACGTCCATATTATCTACAGCATACTAGTACTCGTCATTCCATAGAAAAACGGCCAAAAATTACAATTTTTCTATGAACGATGAGTACCGGGACCGGGACCGGGACACTAACAAAAACTAACGTTAGTACGGACGTTTACCTTATCCGCATAAAAATACTCTTGTTCTTAGTTGTTTATGAGTACTATTTGGGTTCCGCATATCGCATACTATATCTACAGAGCAAACTACATAAAAGACAGGTTGCAGCAATAACTAATTTAGGGCGGCTGATGAAGTTTGTCTCGCGTCGTGAATTATAATCCGCTCTGAGTCTTCTGAAGAGTTTAACTAAATGATATTACTAAGTTTATCCATGAGTTAGAAGGCGGAATAGTATATTATATCTACATAAACTATTATATTAATGAATATTTATCTAATAATATTTTTAGTTATCTCTGAACTGAAATTATTTAGAAACTATACATTTTCCAAATAGCAGGGTATTCCCCGGACGATAGAGAGAAGTATATAATATGTGTAATATCTGGTAGGAGAAACTCTACGATATTGGATATCATAGTCCTGCTAATATAGTCGCAGCCCATTACCTTAGATTTAATTGAAGAAATAGCCTTTTTAAATTCATCATGATGTACTGGTGAGAAATTAAAAGTTGGAGTATCAGGAGATTGCTTTTCTCTTACTATCTTCAGAGCTTTGTGATACGTAAGACGGCAAACTATTCCAGCTTACTAAGTGTACCCAGGATAAAAGTAAGCGTCAGTGATAATTTTGAAATATACCTAATAATAAGAGCAAATAAGTCTGCATTTTGTTCAATAAAATAATAGACGTGACCGTCTGTGACCTAAGAAAAATCTATACAAAGTACATTACGGAACATAGAGGAACATTCAACAGTGTTCTCAGTTTCTTGCCTATTCTCTTTTTAATAAAACTCTACTATCTAGTGGTTAGCGACATGCAAGACTAAAACAATTCTTGCTGACTGACAAAGTGCACCCGTGAGAAAAGTGATGAATTATGACGTCACAGTCCCGTCTTGTAAAGTACGTAAATTAAACTGAGTCCGTTGAGACCAACTTCAAGTCTGGTGCTGACTTTAAGATTTATTACTTTTAAATATTGGAAAGTTCAGTGACTTCTTAATCATAATAATATTTACAGTGAAGAAAAAAGAAAAGATTTTATACCTAAAGAATCACAACTGGATTTTGAGGTAAATAAATAAAATCATAATCTTAATATATATAAATTACGTGTCACGTGTTTGTTGGCGATGGACCAGGTGGTGTGCAATTTGATCCAACTTAAAAGATAGGATAGCTTACATCTCAATTTATAGTCGCAATATTATTATTGTTATTACTGATACTTTAAGGCAGGACAACTTCTGCCGGGTTAGCTAGTAATCTATATAAAACAAAGTCGTGTTAGTTACACCATTTATAACTCAAGAAAGGCGGGACCAATTTTTATAATTTTAGTGTTTTTAAATTTGTCTTCGACTGAAATAGGATAATAATTATTAAAATATGAGTAAAATCTCAATTTTATTAATATTTTAACAATTTGGTTTTGCCAATGTCAAAGTTGCACTATCATAACTTATACTTTAGTATTTTATTTGACAGTAATATAAAAGCTCCTGAGGATGATAAAGACTCATTAATAACTTCTTTCAATACATTTCTTGTACTTTAAGAATTTTCTAAAGAATTAACTGAATCTGGCTATGAATCTGCAATGCGATTCTTGATTTTCTTATAGTTTTTATTAAAGGTTTTTTGCCAATGTTTTTAAGTACTTAAAACTTGATTATTTCTGATACGTTAAGGCAGGACAACATCTGCCGGGTTCGCTAGTATGTACATAAATGGGATATTGATAGCCGAAAAAATTGAATCATCTATGAAACAATAAAACTTTAAAGCAAATGGCAGGGAGGGCTGGAGATTAGTACCTCAATGCTGTTCCAATGCGGATCAGCGGAGAGAAAGATCATTTAGTTTTATCAACAAAGAAACAGGCTCATATATTTTGGAATAAAAACACCCAGGGTGGGCGCTTAAGTAAGGAACTTAAACTTAGGGTAAAAATCTTTTAACTTCGGGTACATGTGATAAAAATAATGGGACAATAAGGTCTTGGACACTACTCAAAATACATACCTTAAAATGGTGGCACTAAATCATGCTTAGAAAGCAGGATAATTGTTAATCTATTTCTATACATGATTTTTATTTTGTCAATCGACTTTAAATGAGATGTGACGTCACACCATTTTCCCAGAATCCTCTTTTGAGCGAGGTACCTCAAGCGCGCGACGCCAATGAAAACATAAAGAATGTACCATTTAGGATTGCAAGCCCTGATTGTCATGTTTTTGCACGCCTCATAACGCGAAGCGTTTGAGGTAGTGCACTACTCTCAACTAGCTAGAAAATGTGCTTTTCTTTAACTTTGATTGCCTCTTATTCTTATCTATGTATTTTGCACCGATTCTTTCATATGAGCACACCGATATTCAGATGAACTATTAATTTAACATTAATAAACTAATAAATTAACATTTATTGTGTTTTATATAATTAAAAAACTGATTGAAAAAAATCTGGACTATGGACGTCCGTGTTTCTGTGCGTATGGATCCCGTATGTGGCAGTGATAACATCCGTAATACTGCACATATCGAGTTTTTTTTCTTTTTCCCATTCAGAATTGTTTCCTCTGATCTGGTATTGAAAATGGCAGTTTAATTTAGTATTGTTAGTTAATATTGATGAATAAAAAATCCCATTTTTTTAAATTTCTCTTACGCTTCGTTATACTTAGGAATAGAACACTTTCACTTTTCAAAAAAAATATCGACTGTTCTTCATAGTTTTAGTATATCTATATCTATATATCAATTTTATTTTAAAGGATGAGATTGTGAGGCGTGCACGTTTGGATTTTTTTGCTAGTTTTAGTATAATTTCAATATTTAAAAAATATATTTTTGAACCAAGAATGTTTGTCCCAAAGTAAAACTGCCGTATCATCAACCCGTATAACATACATTTAAACTTGGAGACGAGCGCTACAGGCTTCTGCGAAGTTTTAAATTTATTGCTTGTAAATATTGAAAAGTTTTACTGAAGACTTATAGCTCGTTTAATAGCACTCAAGTATGGACAGAATTTATATAACGATGTGACGACCCATGAGGCGCAATAGTTACCATACCGGACTGCAATTCAAGTGTTCCGGGTTCGATTCCCGATGAAGCAGAAATTGATGAGTTTTAATTTTTGTTCCGGGTCTGGGTAATAGTGTTCAGCTCTTTGTGTGTTTCGCTTTTATTGTATACCGTTATGTATAAATACAACATAAATTAAATTAAAAATAAATTTGTTTATAATTAGGGAAGCAGTATGGTTAAGAGATTTAACAAACACGACTGAATCAAAATGTGTTATGTACATGTATACATGTATGTACTTATATAACTTGTTGAACTATGAAGGCATTATAGCTATTCATGACAGTGTTTTCTTTTACCGTATATGGCAGAAAGCTGTACAAAACTTTTTAATGCTTCCTGGGTAATATGAATCCTTCTTAATTTTGACAGAAGTTGCGTGACTAGGGTTGGAAACTCGAAAATTTTAAGGTGTAAGAACCTATCTATATTATTTACCAGCAATGTGACTTAATTACAAAAATTCTGCTATTGGAAAATTATTGTAAATTTTGCTCGCTTGCTACTCTGAGTATCGCAACGTTTAACAAATGTAAGGCTCAAACAAGATTCCTCAAAAGTATTCTTGATATCTATTCCAAAGTAAAATCGTCTTTCACTTTTCTCTCTGATGTAAGGAATATTTTATTCTATTTTTTATACGGTCGTATATTTTAATTCAGCTCATGAATATATAAGGGGCTTGAACAGGATTCACTTTTGAGTACCTTTTCTGTCTATTCCATAGTAGTTTGTAATATTATAGGGTGTTCGCGCCAATTAAGTCATTTCACCTCCCTCCCCTTCACCCTCCCTCTCTTCCCCGCAAGCGCACTATTACATAATATGGATCAGGAAGATCTATCAACGCAGTCTGCCTTCGTCCCGCCGCCGACGCGCACGCCGCCGACGCGTATGCAAGTCCTCTAGTGACAACCGCACCGCAAGCCACCTAACACGTGGTCATCAGACTCGCCGCATCGCCACCATCGCCAAGTAAGTGCGCTCCCTTTATCAATCCTTCTCGTTTTCCAACCGCAACATACAGTCCACAATTCCATCACCCGCAGTGGGGGACCACCCTCATTCCCCCCCTTTCTCCAACAATATCTGGTCCTTGTCGATCCGGATATCCTCCAATTGTTTGGTCCAGTCGAGCCGCATTTCGAGCCAATAGTTTGGTCACATCACCCGGGTTAATTATTTGATCTCATAAATACGCATACATATGTATTTCATGTAATATATTATAAGTGCCTATTCATATTTATTTTTGCAAATAAGTATTATATCTACGATTATTTTATATCCCGCATATTAATAACGCACCGCTCACGTAGGTATATTATTCTTTTTGCAAAACACACCGCACCATCCGCTATTTATTTTTGCAAATAAGTATTATATCTACGATTATTTTATATCCCGCATATTAATAACGCACCGCTCACGTAGGTATATTATTCTTTTTGCAAAACACACCGCACCATCCGCTATTTATTTTTGCAAATAAGTATTATATCTACGATTATTTTATATCCCGCATATTAATAACGCACCGCTCACGTAGGTATATTATTATTTTTGCAAAGCGCATTCGCACCATTCGCACCATTATTTACCTATATTTGTAATCGAAATTACACCTCATAGGTACGCATTCTATTTTTCATTAATTGAAGTCCGCCATATTTGTGGTTGCCGGAGCCGACGCGACCGGCGATCGTTGTTTCGCTAGTAACTACCTACGTATTCATTCATTACGCCATACATAATTTTTATAATTTCAACTGTTTTAACTGATTTATCTTGTTCACGACAAAATGTCTAATAAAGGTAAAATTGTATCTGAAACGATTTCAAGTGACGAAATTAGTTTGAGAATATTAATTGCAAAACGTGATTCTATTTACGAACGTTTACAACAAATTTATGATTTATCTATAAGTGCATCAAGTTCGTCAGACGAACAGGACGCATTTCTTGACACGGCATCTGACCTTGAATACTTGCGTACCGAGTTCAAGGACACGTTAGAATCTTATAATGTTACAAATTTAAAATTAAATCCGAACGCGCAAGTAGATTTCGGATCGTGGAAATCTTTTCATGATCTATATAGTCGTATTAAAAGTCAAGTGTCAAAATTAAACGCTTCATCTTCATGTAAATTACAGAATAGTTTACAACCAAATATTATACCGTCGCTTCCGCCCATAGAATTACTTTCTTTTAATGGTGACATACGACACTGGTCTATGTTCTACCAACAATTTAAAACATTAGTTCATGATAATCAGCAATTAACAGATGCTGAACGCGTTTATTATCTTGTTAGTAAACTTAGTGATAAGGCATTATCAATCTGCTCAGGCTTGATGCCTACAGCGGAGAACTATTCTGTGATATGGAACGCGCTCATACGTAGATATAACGACGAGCGTGCGCTCGCGACTACCTACGTCAGTCAGCTGTTAGAACTGACGAACGTTAACGCTAACACATCCGCTGGTTATCAAATATTTATGGATAAATTTGATGCTTCTATTAATGCTCTTAAGCAACTTAATATTGATGACATATCTGATTTTCTATTTCTAAATATCGCGCTTAGAAAATTAGATAACGATACCGTAAAGTCGTTCGAAATGTCATGTCGCAACGTAAACATACCGAAATATTCCGCTTTGGTTCAGTTTTTACATGACCAGAATAGGGCTTTGTGCCATACAATAAATACTTCGCATAATATGTCTAACAATAATAAAATTAAAGGTAATTTGGTTCCCGCTCCCGCTAAAAATATACGCAAAACTTTTATTAATACAGATTCGTCTCGGTCATGTATTTTCTGTAAATCGGGTGATCACGAACACCTATTTGTCTGTCCGCATTTTTTAAAAATAAATGCACAGGACAGGTACAATTTTGTAAAACGAAATAAATGTTGCACTAATTGTTTAAGTAATAAACACGCCACTCCTTTTTGTAAGTCACAGCGTAGATGTAGGTATTGCTCCCGCTCGCACCATACGCTACTTCATTTTGTTAGTAGTGGGAATAAGGTCGATCAGCCTTCGGTAGAACAAGGTCCAGGCGAAAAAAATGCATCCACGTCATGTAACGTTTCGCGCGATTGTGGTAATGCGCCGCACCGCACTACATTATTGGGAACTGCGAAGATTAAAGTTTGTACTAAATACGGACACCAATATTTGTTGCGTTGTTTAGTGGACCCTGGCTCGCAATGTGATTACATCACGAAACAGTGTTGCAAACGTTTGTACCTACCGATCTCAAATAAAACACCAGTTAAAGAGGTGCAAGGAATCGGTGGAGTATCGCAGAAGGTTTTAGGTGTTACTTCTTTGCAGTTTAGCTCCCGCTTTGATGAAAATAAACTTTATCATATTGAACCGTTAGTCGTTCCCACTATAACTGGACAATTACCCGAGTCGTTAATAGACCTTTCGAAAATTAATTATATAAATAATTTACGTTTAGCTGACGATCAATTCCATACACCAGGTGACATTGACGTTTTATTAGGGGTTAATACTTATTTACAAATTTTGTTAACTGATAAAATAATTAATTCGCAATCGCCGAGTGCCATAGAAACGTCACTAGGATACATAATAATGGGAGACGCAGATATCGACTTTCCTACATGCATGCCGCGTTCTTTAGTTTCTTATCCTACTCGTATTGATAAAAGTCAAACGTCGCTAAAGTTAGAGGAGCTGCCGCAAAAAACTTATTTGAGTCCTGATGAACAGAAATGTGAGAATATTTATAATTCCACTACTCGTCGCAATTTGAACGGACGATGTGTTGTCGCCCTGCCCTTCAAGGACACGCCTGATAAGTTAGGTGATTCTTTTATAACCGCTAA
Organism: Pyrgus malvae; assembly: GCA_911387765.1. Classification (NCBI taxonomy): domain Eukaryota; kingdom Metazoa; phylum Arthropoda; class Insecta; order Lepidoptera; family Hesperiidae; genus Pyrgus; species Pyrgus malvae. The sequence continues at coordinate 28,886,269 of OU426946.1, forward strand.
AAAACGCTTCTCGCTCCAAGAGAGACGTTTTTAATAAATGTCCCGATCTTCGCTCCCGCTACAATGACGTCATTCAATAATACATCAACAAGGGTTTTTTATCATTGGTTGTTTCAAATAATTTTACGGAACCTTGCTTTTATCTCCCGCACCACCCTGTCATACGTAATGATAAAAGTACAACTAAATTGCGAATAGTACTCGACGCAAGCGCTAAGTCAGATAATGACATTTCATTAAATGATATTTTACATAGTGGGCAAAATTTACAGTCTGATATTTTTAATATTTTAATAAACGTACGAGTTTATCGCATCGCATTTTTTGCCGACGCTATGCAAATGTATTTATACATTGAAGTACAAAAATCGCACCGCGCGTTTCAACGCATTCTTTATCGCTTTTCTAATGAGGAAGACATACAAACATACGAATTTAATCGTGTGACTTTTGGTTTACGCTCTTCGTCTTTTCTTGCGCTGCGCGCATTACGTCAGTTGGCTTCCGAGGAGAGGGAGTCCTATCCTCTGGCTGCTTCGGTGGTCGAGCGAGATATTTATATGGACGATATCGCGTCCTGCGCGCCCTGCGTCAACAGCGCCGTTGACGTAGCCACTGAACTATTTCAAATGTTTCAGCGTGGAGGATTTGAATTGGTTAAGTGGACTAGCAACAGTTCAGAGCTTTTACAGCACATCCCTGCAACGCACCGTCAGCTTGACGGGGTCTCATTCGACGACCAAAATATTTTTAAAATATTGGATCTTCGTTGGCACCCCGCAACTGATTGTTTTTCTTTTCTAGTTTTGCCGCCGCCGCTCGCTTGTACCAAGCGTTCTATTTTATCCGCAACCGCTCGCTTGTATGATGTTCTGGGGCTCGTGGGTCCAGTAATTCTTTTCTCTAAGCTTCTCATTAAAACCTTATGGGTTCTCAAACTTGACTGGGACCAGGCTCCGCCCGCTCACGTTGTCACTGCATGGCAACAATATATTTCAGAGTTACCTTTGATATCGAAATTAAGGTTTCCTCGCCATATGGGTATAAATAAAAATTCGCAAGTCTCGCTAGTCGCGTTCGCCGACGCCAGTGAAAAGGCGTATGGCTGCGTGATTTATTCGCACATCGTTAATGATGATGACTCACTAGTGATAACGCTACTAATTTTATTGCTTCGCGTTCATACTTGAAGGAACTTCATTCCTTTTTACGTTCAGACGAATATTATAAAGTATTTAATCAGGTCCTTTCTGATAACCGCATCACATGGAAACTTAACCCTCCAAACGCTCCACATTTTGGTGGGCTTTGGGAGTCAAATATAAAGATAGTAAAGTATCATTTATTTCGCGTCATAGGTAAGCAAATCCTCACGTACGAGGAATTGCTTACTGTCCTCACTCAGGTCGAACGCATATTAAATTCACGACCGCTTTACGTGTTAAGTAGCGATCCGGCGGAACCTACTGCACTTACGCCCGCGCATTTCCTCGCTGTTAATCCACTTGGATGTTTACCCGCCGCGGATCTTAGTAAAGAACGCATTAATCTTTTATCACGTTTTTCATTGCTTGATTCGATAGTTCAGTCATTCTGGAAACGCTTCAGATCAGAATACTTACATACACTACAAGCAAGAGAAAAGTGGAATAAACATTCTATTAATTCCATTTCTGTAGGAACCGTTGTTCTTATCGATATGGATAACGCTCCGCCTCTTCAGTGGCCGCTAGGCGTCGTCACTGAACTGTTTCCTGGTAGGGATGGTGTGGTGCGCGTTGCACAAGTGAAGACTAAGAGCTCCACTTTGCAGCGGCCCATTGTTAGACTTTGCCCTCTACCAACGCAATAATATTTCTATATGCCTATGTAGTTTATATTTTATAAGTTATAGTTTAAGTATAAATTCTTATCCCGCTATTATAATATTTTTATTAATTTACTAATTATATTCATCGCATCGCCTCTGTTCACCGCATATATAGTTTTTTCTATATGATATTAACTCCGCTGTATATATTTATGTTTATTTTTTTTTAATTCGCTATTTGAGGAGACCTCAAGGCCGGGGGGATGTTCGCGCCAATTAAGTCATTTCACCTCCCTCCCCTTCACCCTCCCTCTCTTCCCCGCAAGCGCACTATTACATAATATGGATCAGGAAGATCTATCAACGCAGTCTGCCTTCGTCCCGCCGCCGACGCGCACGCCGCCGACGCGTATGCAAGTCCTCTAGTGACAACCGCACCGCAAGCCACCTAACACGTGGTCATCAGACTCGCCGCATCGCCACCATCGCCAAGTAAGTGCGCTCCCTTTATCAATCCTTCTCGTTTTCCAACCGCAACATACAGTCCACAATTCCATCACCCGCAGTGGGGGACCACCCTCATTCCCCCCCTTTCTCCAACAATATCTGGTCCTTGTCGATCCGGATATCCTCCATAGGGATTTTCTTTTATGCTTCTCTAGCAGCTAAACGAATAAGTTTTATGTTTCTATGTGAAAGTATGTACTTAGTCATTTTGTAAAGATTTTATTTTGCGCATTATATTACCCATTATTACACTTACACTGAGATGAATTCTTCAACTCTATCAAATCTCCAGAAAATAAAGCAGGCACATGATTTTGTTGAATAATAATAAAAATAAGGGGGATTTTCGGCATGAGTCCAAAACAGATCTTCATAAAGTTATAATATATAACAAAATATAATGTTAAATAACGTTATATGTTTTTAGTCTTGTTATATTTTTAACAAATCCATCGAAAAGACGAATAGTTGTATAATAGAATGTCGTTATGAAATATCGATATCGAAATAAAATAACGGTATAATATCGTTATAGCTAAGCGACTTTGTCAGCTTATTTCTTACAATTTCGTTTCTTTTTTGTTCATTCGGTCTATTAAAATTAAAATCCACCGCTAACAAAACACACACGAACATGCACAATTTGAAACGTCGCGCTCGTAGTCGACTATCCCCCGTAGATACAACGTTATTTAGATCGTTATTTATATCGATATTTTCTAAGTAATGATATAGGGTTATTGTGATAGGTAAATAGATGTAAAAAGTTATGTTTCTTGATACGGTACCGACATAAATAGTCGATAGCGTTATAATTTTATAGCGGCATTTGATTTGAAGCTCTGGTCCAAAATTGGCCAGTATGTGCTTAAAATATTATTTGTTCCTATTCAGTTCACAGGCATTACAGTCGGTTTAATTTTTAAAACGGTTATTAGATACTGAAGAGCAAAGATTTTATATATATATCAGCAAAAATCCAAAATACAGTGCGATACACAAGACTTCTTTGTACTCAATAAAAGTTACTGCGACAAAAAATATCACTTAAAAATTATATAAGTATGAGCAAAAACTAGAAATACAGTTCGATACACAGAACTACTTTGCACATAATAAAGATTTACTGCGACAAAAATATATCACTTATAAAACATAAGTGAGTAAAAGATTCCGTTCTAAAATAAGCGTGTTAAAAAAATCACCACAGATTTTAAGGCCGGCACGTTTTCAATTAAAACTTTTATAACTATTTCAAATACACGTATACGATTCGTTCCACATTTGAAACAGAGTTCAATCCCATTGTATGTCACAACCCTATTGTATCACAAAAGCAAATGATCGAAGTGTTAGGACGGCGCTGAACCGATACCGGGAAAGAGTTTATAAATTAATTAAAAATAGTTTTTAAAGCAAGTTTTTATTCAAATGCGCTAAAAGATTAAAATTTTGCAAGGTGTGTGGTAACTTATAAGTTAAGATCTTTCATGTTTTGATGCCCACATCGGGTGTGTTGTAAATGTTATTCGCCATTTTGTTGCGGCGGCCATTTTGGATTAAAATAGTAGAAATTAAAATAAGTATAATTGCATTGTCGTCCTGAGCAAACGTTCAAAATAAAGCTGAAATTTAAGTAGCAATAATCTACATCGTATCTACTGTATGTTGAGATTAGTGTGTAACCACTTAAATATTTTTATTTATATTCCGTTTTTCAGAGTGTTTTTGCCATCGGTCCCTGGTGTTGTCAGTAAGATAACTGTAGTTTAACTTTGTTAGAGGCCTTATGAAAAGTTTGAAACGATCTGACATCGTATCTTCTAGAACACAAAGACCGTCAACATTATCAACAATAACAACAAATGGATGATCGATCAATTAGGCGTAAAAAGGCGTCGTTCGTCATATAACATAAATAATTAAACAATTTCCATTCTTAAATCACACATACCTTTAAAGTTAAGTTCTTAATCTAATAGTTTGAAGATACATCTCAATGTAAAATAAATAGCAGGTAACCTTCCAAGCGGGTGAGCTTTGGAATCACGTTGCTAACTGACTAATGAGGAACCTCGATTCCGATCTCGTACTAGCCCCGCGAACCTTTCAATTTCCGTCACTGAATTGTGTTTAGACTTTCGGAAGGGACAACGACGTGACATGGAACTTTGTTGTATGTATGGCTGCAACTCTTTTTGCGTCCGTAAACTGGGCACGGGCTGTATCCATTAGGAAGTGCAGGCCTTCCTTCACCAAGCTGCTCCAACGCGCGTTGGTTAGTGGCCAATCTGCTGTCGGGTAATTTCAAACCGCCCATAAGGCGTCGAAAAGGTTCATCTACCAGCATCTCTCGATAACAAACGGGACCGATGGTTTAACGTGCTCTAGGAAGCACGAAGACGCGCAAGAAATTTGCCGCTAACTGTCACCCAAATGACATCAATATTTTTTTGTTATAAGACATTTTTGTAACTATGAAATAGAGTCGTTAGTGTGAGGTAAATTTTTACCATCGCACGGACACGTAGGACCTTTGATAAATTGACGTGATATGCAGTAGGGTGCTTATGACCGGATGAATGATATAATAAATAAATAATTCAATTGTGGATCGATCATCATAGTCTGAAAGCGAAATGCTAACAAGGTTTTACTGGTAGCTTGTTTAAGTTTGAGTGTCTGTAAGTTGCAGTGACCACTAACTACTGCGGCCCTCTTACTGTACTATTTCATAAATAAAACAACAACTAAGTAACCTGATCAGAGCCTATGCATGTTTATGAGTAACTAGTGATCCGGCCCGGCCTTGCTTGTGTGCTGTCTGTGAATCGAGTTTATATGCTTAGACTAGTATATCCTACAAAAATAATACTTTTGGGATAAAAAGTAGCCTATATGCTAATCCAGATTATAATCTATCTCTGTGGCAAATTTCATTTAGATCCATCCGGTCTTTCTTGCGTGATTGAGCAAAAAACATCACATCCAAACTTATTAAAGTCAACTATTTTATATTGCGTATAGGCTCTGATTTTTTTTCAACCTTATTTATGTCCCACTACTGGGCACAGGTCTCCTCTCATAAGAGCTTTAGGCCATAGTCCACCACGCTGGCCAAGTGCGGATTGGTAGACGTCATGCTTTCGAGAAATTATGAAATTTTCTCAGGCATACACGGCAATGGAGAACATCGTAATCAATGAAATATCACGATATTTTCCATCATCGCACATTACTAATTTCTTTGTCAGAGGTGCGCGCCGAGGATTTGAAGCTGGGATCGGTCGCGTCGAGGACCGCGGTTTTTTACCACTCGGCCATCGCTGTTCATTCATTAAAATACAAGCCTGTATATGAGAAAATTTTCGAACTAACAAATAAAGAAGTTTATGTGAAATAAATGACCGCCATCGGACACGTAGGATCCTTGATAAAGCATTTGGACGCGACCTCGTATTCCGAATTGGTCATACGTGACTCGCTTACTTCTTCATAACTTTATGTTCTGTTCAATAGTTTGATTATACATTGCATCTTAAGGGTTAAATAATTATTTAACCCTTAAGATGCAATGTACTACGAGTCGACTAAACATCTATAAACTTGTGATTTGAATGTGTCGTTATAACTTAGAAATTTTTTTTTCAACCTTTTTTTATGTCCCACTGCTGGGCACAGGTCTCTTCTCACAAACGAGAGGGATTTAGGCCATAGTACACCACGCTGGCCAACTGCGGATTGGTGGACGTCATGATTTCGAGAAATTATGAATTTCTCTCAGGCATGCACGGCGATGGAGAACATCGTAATCAATTAAATATCACGATATTTTCCATCACCGTGGAACAGCGATAAATAGCGCACATTACAAATTTCTTTATCAGAGATGCGCGCCGAGGTTTTGAACCCGGGATCGGTCGCGTTGAAGACCGCGGCTTTTTACCACTCGGCCATCGCTGCTCAACTTAGAACTTGACGTAACGAAATAATAAACCTATGCTTAGAACTGTCTTTAGAAAATCTGTTACTATAATCTTTACTTACTTCTAAAAGTCTGTTTTCTCGATACGTTGTTATAAGTAAATTTAAAATAATTAGTAATGATAGATCCTGGGGTGGATCCGCCACTTCTAATATCGGCGTACGTCCCTCCATTTGTTAAAGAAAACGTTAAATTACGTCAGAACACAAATTTATTCACCTTCTCACAATTCTATTATTTATTTGACATTAATCATTACAGCGAAAATGAGTAACAAACTCTTGTTTACAAAGTTGTCAAGGCGACGCCGTCATATATCGTGTCTGTCGAACTTGACGATTGTCAGGTTATTTTCGTTACGGAATTGCTAGATTCAGTCGCCGCGTTCAAAGCCCGCGATAAAAGCTATGCAATAGCTTAAAAATAGTTATATAGAAATTAGGTAATTTGTACCCTAAAAAGACATTTTTCATGAAGTCTTCTACAATGTTCTGACCTACAGTTCTTCAATAAGCCGTCTATTATTTCTTCCTCAATCCGTAATTGTTAAAAATTAACCACAAAACATCATTTCAAAAGCATCGCACGGTGTTTGAAACTTTGAAACCGTGGGTTGTTGGTCGTTATTCAAATGCGCAATAAAACGGAAGCTCGTAAAATTACTCAGCGGCTGAGAATTACTTCGAAAGAGACATAAATTTCTCTGTTGTGACTATATTCCTCGACTGTTTAGCGAAAGTGCGAAACGGAACTTTTCACATACCTGTTTGTTTATATAGTATTTCGTTCAAAAGAGAAACAATTTAGTATGTCCGTTTGTTTCATATTCAACGCTATACGCGGTTTAATTGTGACGATAAGCTAGATTATCTAGACTCCACATGGGAGTCCCCGTAGATTCGGGATTCAGTATAGAGCTACGGTCTCCCCTGCCTGATCGTAAGAGGCGACTAAAAGGGGGCTTCCGGGGATGCGAAGGTGAGAGTGGGAGCTTGACTCAACCAGCCAGCAGCCCCGGGAGGGACGGCGGTGTATGCGTGGCCGCATGCCGCCGTGAACACCTGAAGGTGCAGGAGAGCACATCTGCTCTCCCGAAGATATAAGCAGAGGCAGGCCACCGAGGGGGTGTTAGTGCGGTCAAATCCCACATAACCCGATATCCTCTCCAAAGGTATCGGGTACCTTTTGAAGGTCCCCTCCCCCCCGATACCAAAAAAAAGACTCCACATGGGATTTCGTGCTCGGGAACGCAGAACACGCAATATAGGCGTATGGCTGTAAGCCTGCAACCATTTTCGCGTCCCACAGCCGGGCACAAGTTTTTCGCCACTATTGGGAAGGCCTAGAGCTTACCACCACGCTGCTCCGGTGCGTTGCTAGTTGCAAACCCGCTGTAGGATGTTTTTAAAGCGCCTATAAGGACTCATACAATGTTAAACGACCTTTATCCATCGATAACAAGCCGGACCGTTAGCTTCACTAGTGAAGCTAACGGTCCGGTCCTGCCCTTCAAAGCACGGAAACGCGCATTAAAATTGTCACTAGCACACCCGACCACGCCTATTTCGCTTACCTTCTACTGGTACTACTGGTCTATAAATTTCATAACCTAAATTGTACATAAGCTCAGATCTACCTGTATGAAACGTAATAATTACATTATTTCGACGCCATATTATTATTTTGTTTCAATCAAAACTTTGTTCTTAAACAATACAAGCCAGCTTTTAAAGTATGGAGCAAGTTTGCGAGGAGAAAATTATTTTGCCCGGAACTGTCGCTGAAGACGTAAACTGAAGTGTTTACGTTTCGCAAGCGAGGTAACTGTTACTAACTGTAAAAGTGATATTTAATTTTGTTGTTTTATGCACGAAAAATATTTTTTTTAAACAATTTGAACCGTTCAATAGACGCTGATAACATGTTGTAGAAGTAAAAGATGAAGGCTTTACTATCTACTTCATCGCTGTTCCTATAGCTCGGGAAAAGAATGGAATGATATAGCGCCCTGTATTTGTTACAATGCTGGACTGTCAATCAAGGGTCCTAGGTTCGATTCCCGGCGAGGTAAAAATTTAAAAGATGAGTTTTAATTTCTATTCTTGGTCTAAATGTTTGTGACTCCTGTCTTTGTGTGTCTCCATGCTACCTTATAGCGTTATCATTTCTTTTTTTGTACGGGAGAGAAAATCTTTATAAGATACCCGACACATTGGGAGAAATAACCAGTTATGTGGGAGTTTTACCCCATTTTTACTCCATTAAATAAGTGACAAACGTCAAGGTCAACATTAAATTCAGGGATATTAAAGGTTATTTGTTATTATGATCATCTTTTTTAATAGACAATAAGTGTTCGTTTTTCTACGAAACACGCAGTTATTGAAGTTGTGATAGAGTACACTACAATAACTTTTTAGGATACACTTTTTAGCCATTATAAGCTTGTAAATAACAATAACATTGTTAAGATGCTGGACGTTCAATATTATTTCATGACTTAGTGTGTTTAAAATTTAAGGATATTATACAAAATCAAAAGCATTGACGCGACAGTTATATCGCAACGTTATTTTTTAATGAATTTCCACATGTTCGTGGCTCGTAGCTTCAGTAAAACACTGTAAATATTAAGTAATATGGAGCTTACATTCAAAAGTTCATTACTGGACGGATGTTTTTTTTTTTAATTTAGGCGCAATAATTTATTGGAGCCACATGAAGATTAAAAAAGCAAATGTAAATTGAAAATCAATATTACTGATTTTTTCTGTTTCATAATTTATATTTTAAATAAATTGCATATTATAAATTAGAAGAAAGAATTCGGCATTCAAGTGGAAACCCCAAAAAAGTCAAAAGCCTTTTCGATCTTAACCAAAAGAAATATCTCCGGTGTCTCCGCAGAAATTATAGGATCAGTGCTTCAAAGACACTCATCTTGTTCTTGAGCCTTACCGGTCTAACGTTTATAAATGCTGATTAATTTTGAACCTTACCATCAGGGGATAAGGTTTTAGATCCGTGATTAATCTGCTCCGATCGACTTAACCTACCTTTGACGTGCAGGGCTCTTAATGTCATTCTATTTCATTTCCTTTTCGATTCATTCCGACATTTTTCAAACCGCTTCTTTGAGGTGAGAACTATATTAACCTTTGATCAGTCTTAGAATCTTGAAGGCTTCAAGTATAAAAGATTTATTTTAAACACTGAGAAGTTTCAATTGCGAGTACCATCACATATATCCTACTATAAAAATATATTATAAACGCGAAAGTTTGTAAGTATGGATGTTTGTTACTCTTTCACGTAAAAACTACTGAATGGATTTTAATGACTTTACAATAATATAGCTTATACATAAGAATAACACATAGGCTACCGTGAAACCTTACTACTTTGCCCTTGGGGGACATCTTTGCCAGAACACGAAAATTAACTGAAACTACCAATAGAATTTTCATTTTAACAAATGGCAACTTTGTGTGACGTCTAGAGGAAACTAGAATATCTGTTTGGCAACACTGACTACTACAAGCACAGCTACATTCAGTCATCTGTCAGCTGCCGTCAAAGTGACATTGTCGGAGGTGGTGCAAAAACGTTATTGGAGATTTGCGTCCCGCATTGCCAAGAAACGCTGCGCAGGTAAGATTCATTATTATTTACGTGTAGAGTATTAATTGTTGCTGCTTCTAATCATGGTATTTTTCTTACACTCGTCTTATTTAGTGAGAAAATTGTGTGGGCAATGTTGTAAGCAATTTTGTAGACTGAGGTCGACAACATTGCCCAGCTCAAAAATGTGCTTAGGGTTGGCACTATTTAAAAAATAGAAGGAAATATGTATGTACCTACATATAGAGACTGATGCGCCCTGCAATGTTGCGGTGTCATTATTAAATAATATTTTATTTTTGAATGATCGCCTCCACCACTGATCATCTTCTTTCTTGCTCGTGTCAGTCTGGGACACGCTTAATGCCACTGCTAAATGCGATTTTGTCTTAAAGAACACAAATATGTAGAGGTAATAAATAAATAAAATATATAATAACTTATGAATTTATATAAATACTTATATTAATATAAAAAATATACATGTGTAAAAAACGATTTAACAATAACTAGGTACCTAGTGTTAACTGGACACTACTGCTACTATTAACTACTGTTCTGAAAACTATATAACTACTGTTTTATATACGTATGTTTTATAATATAAAATAATAATATATAATGAGGAAAGATTTGCTTGTTTGTTTGTGTGCATTGAATAGGCTTAGTTGATTAATTAAGATTTACTCTGCAAATTAGTTTGCAGGTAATTTTCTGGAAGTACTAACATTTTTTATTAATTTATTTATTTATTTATTCTTTTTTGTTATGACCTAAAAAACTAGGATAACAATGGGCGGACTTAATGCCTAATGACATTCTCTCCCAGTCAACCCATGGTATGGTGAGAAATTGTTGGTAGGTTGTAACAGTTTGGTGGATTGAGTGAAGCTCAATATTCAATTTTAATTAAATACTTATGTCCAAATAAATACATATATTTACACACAGACGCATACATACATACATATATACATACATACCTTTATACAAAACATAAATATATAATGAATACATATACATACATAAATATAAGCGTGATAGGAACTGTGAAAAAGTTAGACCATATCAGCTGATTTTAAATAGAATTCTCGGAGCATTCTCTTGAAAGTGGGTTTAGTTGGAGCTTTTCTGATATCTGCTGGTAGAGCGTTCCAGAGCGATGTAGCCTGAAGTGTGAAGGATTTCTGATAGAAACAGGTGTTGACAGATGGAATATCCATGAATAAATTTTCAGAAGAACGAAGAACTCCATTCAGGACAGTGCCACGATAGTTAAATTTTTCTTTAAGGTAGGATGGGGAGGATGGGTCATTCAGAATAGAGTACAGTAAGGATAGTATTCTAGAATTACGCCTCTGACGAATAGGGAGCCATTTTAGCTGCTGTCGGTGTTGAGAGATGTGGTCGAACTTTCGGAGACCGAAGAAGTAACGGATACAATTATTAAGTAGGCGTTCTAGTTTATTGAGATGTTCTTCTGTTAGATCCGGGTAGCACACATCACCGTAATCAATTATGGGTAGCACTAGTGTCTGGATAAGCATAAGCCTTGTCTTAAGAGGCAGAAATTTTTTGAGACGACCAAGCGATTGCAACGCAGCAACGACTTTACGACAGGTTTCTGTAATGTGTGGTCGCCAGCTCAGAGTACTATCAATGTGCAGGCCCAGGTTCCTCACCGAGTCACTTAGTGGTATACGAGTGTTATTGTAGTAGACAGGTGGTAGTGTCTCTTTGTTAACTCTGGAAAGGAGCCCTGGGCTGCCGACAAGTATTGCCTGACATTTAGAGGGGTTCACAAGTACCCCATGTTGACAAGACCATTTGTGTAGGGTCGTAAGGCAGGCATTTATGTTGTCAAAAGCAGTTTGTAGCTGGTTAACATTCGATTGTACATAAAGCTGAAGATCATCGGCATACAGGTGATACGAACAGTTTAGGACAGAAGAAAGAGAGTTAATAAAAATTGAAAATAATATCGGAGAAAGTATACCGCCATGCGGCACGCCTGTGTAAAGATCGGCCCAATTAGAGGACATTTGCCCAATTCGGACTGATTGCTGACGGCCGCGAAGATAAGACGAAAACCAGCTCAAGGCAGAGGGTGCGAAATTCATGTGCGAAAGGATAGCTAGGAGTATATCGTGGTCGACTGTGTTAAAAGCATTCGAAAAGTCAACAAGCACTACTAGTGTTAGCTGTTAACATTAACATGGTTATTTTCTCTATTTGTTTGTAGGATGGTCAAACCTAACAAAAAAGCCGAAGACGCCTCGGTGCCAGGAATTACAAAAACTATACTGATGACATGTTTAATATCGCTTTTTTGCTTTAGCTAATTTAATAAACAAAAAGAGCAATAATAGAACTCAAGGAAAATTAGATTATGATTATATGATAATTACGAACTTGAAAAACTATACTTACGAAGTCAAATAAAAATTACTCCAAAATTAGTTTATTATTTTCCTGTCATCTGATGCACAGCCCTAGCACCTCAAATCTCTTAGTATGAAAGTGTGACTAAATGTGATGATAACATTGCCCACCACCAATAAAACTTAAAATAAGCTTCTATTTATTTAAAATAGTATTAGTATACAATTTTGCACATTTGCCAACAATATATCTTAAAATCAAAGTCATAGAACTTATAATTGCTGAGAAATTCAGGATGGGCAAAAATGTAAGAATGTGGAGATAACTTTGCCGACGTGTGTTTTTGTTATTTTCTCAGCATCTGTTAGAAATTATGTCACCTACTTTTGAGAGTATATTCGTTTCAGAGAGCTTCGTTTAAAACTTTAATAGCCCTCAATAAAGAGTGTATATATATTTTTTTAATTGAAAAAAACCCAAATATGTGGGCAAAGATGTAAGGTTTCACGGTACAGTTTATGAAGATATTGTGTGAATTGTCCAAAATATGACGATAAGTGTCAAGTAAGTAGGAAAAAATCTACCATCTGCGAGCTATTCTGGCGTGCGCTGCCAAAACAGCTAGAGTTACATATATAAGTATGATGGAAATGTTTATCTTAAATAGTCCTACAAAAAGCCGGTCCAGCGGCACTTCAGAAGAGACTTCACTTTATGCTAATGATCCTTTCTAACGCGGGTGAAACCGCGGGGCACAGCTAGTTTTAAAATAATTCTTACGTGCATTGTTGCAAACGTATGACAGTAGACCGCACAACCATCTGCGTTTAAAAGTTCGAGTCATAACCATTACCGTCATGAATATGTCGATGTCGATTTCAAATACTTTCCAGGTTCCAACAGCCACTATTGAGCTCCAGCACCAGGAACCTGTAAGAAGAAATTAATAACATGAGAAGGGTACTTACGGTAGAGAAAACAGACAACTGACTGAGAGCTGATGAATAACAATCTATCGATAACGTAACCTTTCAAAGAAAAAAAATGCATCATAAATGAGTCTATTTCTCGTCTTTTAGAAGCCACGCCGCCTCATACAAACACACAGATCACACATAAAAATAAAAAAACACACTCATCACCCTTCACTAGGATTTGCCCTGTTTCGTGGGTATCATAAAAACATACAAAGACTTGAGTCTGGTTATTTTACCAGACCAAAAACAGAAATTGAAACTTATCATTCCAATTTCTGAGTCGTCGGGAATTGACCCTTGATACAATACCCTTCAAACAGCTTTTATAACAGCTCTCTTTTTATGTTGGAATATGATACAGGATGTTATGAAATATTATTTCCATAAACCTATCGTCTTTCTGAGTCTTTAAAATTTGTATTCAGAATCTTTTCCTACCCTCCTGTTTACACAATTCCTCGAAGTTAAGAAAATCAGGTGTACCTAAATTCGAGACAGGTGACAAACTTGTTGAAACTTGGCAACAGGTAGAATGCACTTCTACTCTACATACTGCTGAATAACGTCGCGAATTTCTGTTATCTTGGTATCTTGGATGCCTCTTTTACTGACAACGTTTTGTAGAAACGCTTGCTTTCAATGCACATACTCGTTCATCGGATTATTTATGATTTATAGGTACTAGCTTTCTGCCAGCAGCTTCGCCCGCGTGGACCCGTTTTATAGGTTCACGTAGGATAAAATACATCATATTTCCTTTCACAACTTTATCTGTGTTCCAAATTTCAATAATATCGCATTGCGCATTATAGCCGTTCTACCTCTCTTAATAATGTTCTGTGGCCATTATAATCAAAATGTATAAGCTATTATAAACAAAATAGTGAGCCTTAACTACAATAAATTTGGATAATTTTTTTCAAATGCACATTTGTTAGTAATAAATTGATTCTTAATTAAAATAGATATTATTATCGCTTCTGGTATTTAAAGTAGATAAAATATGAACTACGGAGCGGTCCAGCGGCACGGCGCCGCCGGCGGCTTAACAATAATTTTAAAAACTATTTTCAGTAGCTCGTTTTACATCGCGCTTTAGTCATCATTACTTTCTTTCATTTCCGGAGAGAACTTAAAAGCGTACGGCTCAATACAATCCGTAGTAGGAAGATACCACAGGGTAGAAGCAAAAACCGTTGTTTGATTTTTCTACTACACAGCAGTTTTTCGTCAAAGTCGTAGGAATTTAGCGATCATTATTGTTCAATAGCAATCCGAATGGATGTTCTTACATTATCTGCCAACACTCATCCAACTGCTAACCTCCCCGGGGGTGATTAGCATTGAACTTTGGCCATATTGCGATACTGTTTTACCGAGATTTGCGTTTTGCCAAACCCATATCTAAACTACCGAGGTAAGAATTATAGAGAAAATAGTAAAAATGAGTAATTCTCTTAACTTAGTTCTATAAAACGACACAAGTACAAGATCGTATCAAAAAGTTACGGCAACAGGAAAGTCCGGTGAACATCAAATTTCCGGCCAACAAGTTGCCCGTATTAACTAAAAGGAACTACGCTTGGAAAAGACCACGCGGGTGGCTGACACTGGGAGTTAAACGCAAAGAAGAGGGTTCCGTCAAATTTCCCAAAATTCTTTTGGCTTTTAAAATGTTCGTAGTAGACATTTAAAACGTACTTATTCTTCTTTCTGCCCTTATCCCACTTTAGGCGGGATCGGCACAACATGTTTTCTTCTTCCACTCCCATCTGTCACTCGTCAGTTTTTCATTCACTCCTTTCGTTATCATATCCTCTTATCCAGAATACCTCAGTGCCTGAAGTCGAAAGTTTTCGAGCAGTGTTGCCAGTAATGACCTACGGCGCTGAGACGTGGTCCTATACAATTAGCCTTTACCATAAGCTAAAGGTCGCTCAGCGAGCGATGGAGAGGGCTATGCTTGGTATTTCTCTACGCAACAGAATCCGTAACGATGAAATCCGTAGAAGAACGAAGGTTACCGACATAGCTCTCAAAATCTGCAAGCTGAAGTGGCAATAGGCAGGCCATATAGTAAGAAGGACCGACAACCGATGGGGAAGAAAGGTCCTCGAATAGCGACCACGTCTCGGCAAAAGGAGTACAGGTCGCCCTCCAACCAGGTGGACTGATGACCTGAAGAAGACAGCGGGTCGCTGGATTCAGAAGGCCCAGGACCGGGAGGAGTTGTGAACGTTAGGGGAGGCCTATGTCCATCAGTGGGCTATAAAAGGCTGATGGATGGATGGATCCTCTTCTATACAATCCATCCACCTCTTCGTCGGTCTTCCTCGCTTTCTACGTCCTTCCACATTCATACTTAATATTCTTTTGCCTACATAATTTTCATCCCTGCTCATAACATACTTGTCTAACTACTATTATACTTCGGAATTGATTAGAACTTACACCGATTTCGTTACTGATTCATTCACTCAATACTCCAAATAATTGAATGTCAAGGTTGTCAAATGGGGGATATCCATATACCTAAAACTAATAAAACAATAAAGTGGAGAAAGATTCGGTTGGTAATAAAAGTCAAATCATGACCTCAAGGAACGGACCTACTTCTCGGCCAGTTAATAGACCAGACAAGTTCAATTTTCATGAGGGCAAACCAAATGTAACTTTATTTGGTCGCCAAATGAACGGTGAAGCTAATGGAAAAGGACAGTGTGACCCAAATGTTGTACTTTTGCGGCAGTGAAATTTAATTATGAAAATTTAAAAATCGAATTTAAAGTTTAAGTCAAGTCGAAATTCCGTTTCTTGTAATATTTTACATGTTTTTACTACTACCTAATACCTCTAATGAAGCGCGCATGGCCCGGGGGTTAGCGTAGAACGCAAACGATCTATGCGACTAAGCCAAACGGGCGCGGTCGGGTGTGAGATGGGTGACCGCTAGTGGCAAAAAATTTCATGCGCGTTTCCGTGCTTCGGAGGGCACGTTAAGCCGTCGGTCCCGGTTGTTGTCGATAGATAACAGTCGTTAAACCTTGTCGGAGGCCTTACGGGCGGTTTGAAAACATCCGACAGCGGGTTGGCCACTAACCCGCATCTCCACCAACCCGCATTGGAGCAGCGTGGTGGAGTAAGCTCCAGGCCTCCCCATTAATGGGGAGAGACCCGTGCCCAGCAATGGGACGCAAAAAGGGTTGCAGCCAATACCTCTCTATTAATTACTGGACTGCAACACTTTTTAGGTCCCTCAGTTGGGCATGGGTCTCTTCCTATTATGGAAACTTTGATCTTATTCGACCACGCTGCTCAAATACTGGTTAGTAGAGATGCGGACTAGAGGTTGTCAGATATTTTCAAACCACCTCCAACACGATTTCACGATCGTTATGTATCAATGACAACCGGGACTGACGGCTTAACGTGCCCTCCAAAGCACGACAATGCGCATGAAATTTGTCATTAACAATCATCCAAATTACACTCGACAGTGCCTGTTTTGCTTAGCTGCAAAAATCACTTGTGTTCTTGGTTTGCCTGTGTCTACGCCAGCCGCAGGGTTATGTGCGCTTCAAAAGCTAATAGACCAGACCAATTCAATTTTCATGAGGGCAAACCAAAATAATGTATATTAGGTTGCCAAATGAACGGTGAAACGAATGGGAAAGGATCGTGTGACCAAAATTTATACTTTACCAATTCTCATGAAATTTTGTGTGCATATCGGGTAGGCCTGAGAATCGGTCAACATCTACTTTTCATCACCTTAAGTGATAAAGGTGGCACACCCCAAACATTTAAACGCGGTACGGAGTTCGCGGGGTCAACTAGTAAGTATATATATTTATTGTGTGCATGTGTATGTCACTGAACTCCTCCTAAACGACTACCGATTATTTAAAGACTCTTAATCGCAACCCTTAATATGTCCCTCTGCTGGGCATGGATCTCTCCCTAATATTATGGTGACTGTTCCTTCGACTGTTCGTGTGCGTGCAGAGGCGCGCGGGGCGGGGCCAGTCGTGGGCTCTCGCAGTTCTTCATTATCGTACTTCATTATCTCATCCTGCGGAACTCACACAGTGCGCACGCCGACCTATACTTATCTACATATTCTAGTAAACGTATAAATAACAGTCCATACAATACAACTTGAGTTTTATTAGTATCTAGGCCCCCAGCCCGACCTGGTCCTAGATAACAGTGACTTTAGCTTACTCGACCACGCTGCTCCAATACTGGTCAGTAGAGATGCGGGCCAGATACCCACCCTCTGTCGGATGTTTTCAAACTGCCCATAAAGCCTCCGACAAGGTTCAATAACGATTATCCATCGATAAAAACCGGGACCGATGGCTCAACGTGCCTTTTTTTGGTATAGGGGGAAACCTTCTAAAGGTACCCGGCACCTTGGGAGAGGATACCGGGTGATGTGGAATTTGACCGCACTTAAACCCCCTCGGTGGCCTGCCTCTGGACTTGGGGAGGACTCCGGGATCTCCAGTGGAACGTTACGGTCTCCTCCACGCGCGGCGCTCCAGAACGGGCCCATTTTCGGGAGAGCAGATGTGCTCTCCTGCACCGTCAGGTACTTACAGCGGCATGCGGCCACGTACACACCACCGTCCTTCCCGGGGCTGCATCTCACTCACACCGCCCACAAATCCGAAAGCTCCCTTTTAGTCGCCTATTACTATCAGGTACTATACCGCAGCTCTATTCTTAATCCCGAAGCTACAGGGACTGGCTCAACGTGCCTAGCAAAGCACGGGAACGCGTATCTTACATTGAACCGCCCCCGTTGCGCTTAGCTGCAGAAATCGCTTACATTCTACAACAGCCGCAAGGCCATGTGCGCTTCAAAAGTTAATAGATAAATTTAATCCCACCAAAACATTCTGTAAAAAACTAGCCAAGTCTCGATGGAGCTGCTTGTTTATCTCTAAAAAGTAATGAAATCTAGAGAAAGTCGTGCCAAGTCTAAGGTTCCTTACTGCGATTTCTTTATTATTATAGTTAACGTTGTGTGACTTGGCCGTTGAACATTCTTTTTGTTTACACGTAATGTTATATCTGTTTTAACTACCTATGTTCATGTACGTACCATGTATGTACCATGTTAAGCGAGATAATAGCCCATACTGGTATTGGTAATTGGACGCTAGTGTCTCATTTTAGGCTGTTGTTGATTGTGCAACACATGCATTCAGCATTGAGAATGCTGACTTCTGCTCACTTCTTTTTGGAGCGTCAAATCGACCACCGATCTAACATAAAATAACACTTGTGTATCCTTCAACGGCCAAGTCACACAACATTAACTATAATAATAAAGAAATCGCAGTAAGGAACCTTAGACTTGGCACGACTTTCTCTAGATTTCATTACTTTTTAGAGATAAACAAGCAGCTCCATCGAGACTTGGCTAGTTTTTTACAGAATGTTTTGGTGGGATTTCACTTCTTTTTGTAGAAACGTGGGCATATTGATTTATTTTATTAGATTTTCTTATTTGACACAGTTTTTTTCTTTTTATTCGAAGTACTGCCTAAATGTAAATTAAACCTAGAAAACTAAGAGTACTATTTATTTATTTATTTATTATTCACAACAATTGCTTGTAGCGCTTACAGCGATGCCAAATCGCACTACCAGCTAACATTATTACATTATAAAAATATTATTGAAGAACTACAATATTAATCATATTAAACACAAATATTATAAAATAGTACATAAGCAATTATATTGTATTACAAATTAAATTAATTATTATTTAACATAAAATTTAAGAATTTAATTAGATTTCAATTATTATTAATTGAATTAAAATTTATTAAAAACAAATAATTATCAAAGATTATGTATTGATACAATTTTAGCACAATAAAATATAAACTTATTAGTGGACGTATAGAATAGGTCGAGTTCTGGTTCATGAGTGATAACAGCATTAAGCAAACTATGGCCTGTGCGGTGGGAGCGTGCCGCGCGGTCTGCGTGCGCTGCGCGCGGGCGGGCCCGCCAGCAGCCGCGCCGCGCGCCGCCGCCCCCCCGCCCCGGGATGCGACATTCAAAATAAGATGATGCTTTCTTTTCCTCGCGAGCGCTGGCCGCTGAAGTAACGCATGCCATCAGTCTCTTCTCTTCGCCACGCCACTCCCATCCCATCCCACCATGATACCACCCGTGACCACGTTATTTCATTTTGTTTAGTTTTTGAAAATCTGGATGGCACGTCAGTGCCCCGCCAAGTCGAGCGCAAAGCAAACACTGCCGTACCATCCTTTACTGGAACCATTTCGCCGCATTTTCAGGCCCCTATTTGAGAACCTCTGGATAAGACCAGAGCGCTGAAATTTTCATCATCCAGTAAGCTATAATCATATACTTAAAATACAAAATTTCAAGTCTGTAGGTTATTTAGTTCCGAAGCTAAGCGAAAGCAAAGTTTCGCATTTACGACACTCACTCACTCATGGATCATCAAAATAGAACTAGTACTTCCCATAAACTCAGAGAGCTGAAATTTGGTACAGAGTTAGGGTTTAATGGCCACATAAAGGGAAAACTATAAAAACTAGGATAACTAGGATTATTTAGTACTCTTGGTCCATCCTTTGCTGGAACCATTTCGCCACATTTTCAGGCCCCTATTAGAGAACCTCTGGATAAGACCAGAGAGCTGAAATTTTC
Organism: Pyrgus malvae; assembly: GCA_911387765.1. NCBI lineage: Eukaryota > Metazoa > Arthropoda > Insecta > Lepidoptera > Hesperiidae > Pyrgus > Pyrgus malvae. Next base: position 28,906,253 of record OU426946.1, read on the forward strand.
ATCATCCAGTAAACTATAAACACATACTTAAAATCCAAAATTTCAAGTCTGTAAGTCATTTAGTTCCGCTGTTAAGCGAAAGCAAAGTTTCGCATTTTCGTTCGCATTTACGACACTCACCTCACTCATAAAATCAAAATAGAACTAGTACTTCCCATAAACTCAGAGAGCTGAAATTTGGTACAGAGTTAGGGTTTAATGGCCACATAAAGGGAAAACTATAAAAACTAGGATAACTAGGATTATTTAGTACTCTTGGTCCATCCTTTACTGGAACCATTTCGCCACATTTTCAGGCCCCTATTAGAGAACCTCTGGATAAGACCAGAGAGCTGAAATTTTCATCATCCAGTAAGCTATAAACACATACTTAAAATCCAAAATTTCAAGTCTGTATGTCATTTAGTTCCGCTGTTAAGCGAAAGCAAAATTTCGCATTTTCGTTCGCATTTACGACACTCACCTCACTCATAAAATCAAAATAGAACTAGTACTTCCCATAAACTCAGAGAGCTGAAATTTGGTACAGAGTTAGGGTTTAATGGCCACATAAAGGGAAAACTATAAAAACTAGGATAACTAGGATTATTTAGTACCTTTGGTCCATCCTTTACTAGAACCATTTCGCCACATTTTCAGGCCCCTATTAGAGAACCTCTGGATAAGACCAGAGCGCTGAAATTTTCATCATCCAGTAAGCTATAATCACATACTTAAAATCCAAAATTACAAGTCTGTAGGTCATTTAGTTCCGAAGTTAAGCGAAAGCAAAATTTTGTTTATTTAGTTAGATAGTACCTGGGGGCGTCCAGCGTTGCTCGGAATAAAACAATTTATTTACTTGGTTTATTTTTAAGCAAAACATTCATTGACTTAGTGTTACTTTACAAATCCTTTTGAAATACCTAGCTCCCAATTTAAAAAAAATGTCACAAAAAATAAAAATGCAACTTGCCTACTTGAGATTTGAACCCGCGTCTTTAGCTCCGCAGTCGGTTTTCGTAACCATTCAGGTCTTTCATAATTATCGACATTGTCATTTGTTTGAATGGTGGATTGTCAGTTTATTTAGTTAGATAGTACCTGGACGCCCGAGCGTTGCTCGGAATAAAACAATTTATTTACTTGGTTTATTTTTAAGCAAAACATTCATTGACTTAGTGTTATTTTACAAATCCTTTTGAAATACCTAGCTCCCAATTAAAAAAAATTGTCACAAAAAATTAAAACGCAACTTGCCTACTTGAGATTTGAACCCGGGTCGCTAGCTCCGTATTAGGCTTACGTAACCATTCGACCAAGAAAGCTTTAATATTATTGACGAAATTTTTATAGAGGTCTTTCATAATTATCGACATTGTTATTTGTTTGAAGGGTGGATTGTCAAACTTGTATATAAGACCCAGTGTATGAAAATTTTTAAAGCAATCGCAAATAAATGGGGCTCGAAGTCACATCCTTTCTTCGACTCCGAGAATAAGTGACCCGAAGTTTTTTCGAACCTCAACCCCCTCTCCTCGAGTCCTCCAGGAGGCAGGACAGTAGGTAATTCCTTTGGTAGAAAGTTCATTGATTTTATTATGTAAATATTAATTATATTAACACCTGTCTAATAATAAAGATAAAGAGTTAACGTTATGTTTATAGTTTGTATAGATTGAGTAGGTTCAGTATTATTTCCTTTGAGTTTTTTTATTAAGATCTAATTTAATCTAGCCTATTACGTTCCAATGCTGGGCGAATGCCTCCCCTTCTGCTTTTAATATGCATATAAATAAAATTAAAGGAAAACTCTGGATAAGACAAGATTGGCTTTTATACTTATACTTACAAGTATACAAGAAGAAACAGTCGAACGATTAACTTTATTCTACTCGAACATTACATAGGTAAATTAAATAAACAAATTACACTAAAATATTAATTTCGCTCATTTGTTCAAAATATAATGCATTGGACTAAGAGTGGGTGGCGGTGATAGTGAGGTCGCTAGATGGCGCTGACTGTATTTTAAAACGCGCTTGCGGCCGCGTTACAGTCGACTCGTTTACGACATTCTTCTACTGCGCTTGAAAACGTTTGCTATGGATTACGAGGGATTATTTGCATTTTGTTGATTTCGCTTATTATTTCGTGAGGTTTTCTAAGGTTTAGGGCATGCATCAATGCGAAATACCTAATCACAAGCCACGCCTCTACCCTGCGACGGGGTGATGTTCCCCTTGCGGGGATTCGGCCATCTATCGGTGACTTTAAGTAAAAATAAGTTGATTTCTAAATTACGAGCCAGCGTCACCTAGCGGAACAACGAAGAAGCTCTTATACAACGAAGAAGCTCAAATAACTGTCTTGCAACAATGTCATTTAGGTAGTAACAAAATTTTGAACAAATACGTATAATATATCAGCAACGTGCAAAAAATACGAATGTACAGCTTCGACTGTTCTACGATTGTATACAGTGGGCCGCAGCTCATATGTAAAATTATAAATAAAGTAAAAAAATCGATACTTAAAATAAATTCACAATTTTGTTCACTTTTTTAATGAATCAGAAACGGAAAAACGTTTTCACTGTAAAAAAAATATTTGTGGTTGAGGACTAATTTTACAAAAACTGTACAAGTGGGAATCGAACCCAGAACACTCCTACGAAATGCACGAGATTTTATTACGAGCTACGCTCACTACTTCACTAAGAGTGAAATAAAGGATCAGTATGGCTACACATTACCTACGTAAGGATTTCTCGTTGTCAGTCCATCGACTCAGTCGATATAGATAGGGGCAGTGTAATTGTAGGTTTTTATTTATGAAACAAAATTGATTACGGTGTAAAAAAAATAAACACCTAAAGTATATAATGAATCATAGCTTTGTACCTAGGTTACTTACGTACTTTTCTTTTGTTCATGTAGACTTCTTTCGGCCGTAAGAATTTCAAATATTTATGTTTTCAGTCTGTCTTTTTATAAGCTTTTTTATTGTAAAAATTATTTGTAATTTTAAAATAGTAAAAAAAAAACAAATTCATATAATATAAAAAACATATGCTACGCTGGGGATCGAACCTGAGTCGTATTGCAAACGTGAGTGAAACAAGACTTCAAAAACTTGACTACAGACGCTACTTTCCAAATCGTGAAATAAGGACCAAGTGTGACTACCGAGTAACCTAAATATTCTTTGCTCATAAATAGATAGCTAGCCTAAAATAAAATATATTACGAAAAAAAATATTGTAAATAGATTATCGATATATCGGGTATTGTTTCTTTCTACTTACCTTTTTTCTTCGTTCATATAAGCTTTTTGCTGTCGTTTGAATTGTAAATATTTCCGTTTTGATAATTTATTTTTACTTTTATTTCCCATTTTCTAAACTTTAAAATTACCTAATTCTTACTAAAAATAATATTTTATACCTAATACTTACTTACTAAGAAACAAAATATATTTTCAAAAACTAAACAAAATGAAATAAAATTTGAAATTTTCGTATTTCGCGGGCGATACGGGCATAAAAAGTACGCGTCCATCGTTGACAGTGGTCACGGGTGGTATCATGGTGGGATGGGATGGGAGTGGCGAAGAGAAGAGAGTGATGGCATGCGTTACTTCAGCTCTCGCGAGGAAAAGAAAGCATCATCTTATTTTGAATGTCGTAAGCGCCAAATCAAAAAAATTTTTCGTTAAATAACTAAAACAAAACATAGAAAACTGTTTGCATAGAAAGCTTTATAATAATATTAGCTTGTTGTTAAAAAAATCATGATAAATACTTACATTCAAACTCGTTTTGACATAAAATGATAAAAATTGAAAATATTGTCCTAATTTTGAAAAATAATTCTATCGAGAAAATTTTATGGCATCGTGTTTTCTGTTGCATAAAAATTTAGTAAATATAAAGAAAATTCAGATTATGTAAAAACTATTCTCCAGTCGTTTCTACAAAATGAAACATATTCAATTACAATACCTACTCCTTTTTTATGCATGCCCTTAATTAGCAGGTTGTTATTATAACAATTCTAAGATTTGAATAGGTATCTATGTTAGGAATATTCTGATTAGTGACGTATTACTGATTATTACTTAATTATTAGATTTGAAAGAAGTTTTAATTGAATGCTTTATTTAATTGTTACTTATTTAGTACTCTTAGTTTTCTAGGTTTAATTTACATTTAGGCAGTACTTCGAATAAAAAGAAAAAAACTGTGTCAAATAAGAAAATCTAATAAAATAAATCAATATGCCCACGTTTCTACAAAAAGAAGTGAAATCCCACCAAAACATTCTGTAAAAAACTAGCCAAGTCTCGATGGAGCTGCTTGTTTATCTCTAAAAAGTAATGAAATCTAGAGAAAGTCGTGCCAAGTCTAAGGTTCCTTACTGCGATTTCTTTATTATTATAGTTAATGTTGTGTGACTTGGCCGTTGAAGGATACACAAGTGTTATTTTATGTTAGATCGGTGGTCGATTTGACGCTCCAAAAAGAAGTGAGCAGAAGTCAGCATTCTCAATGCTGAATGCATGTGTTGCACAATCAACAACAGCCTAAAATGAGACACTAGCGTCCAATTACCAATACCAGTATGGGCTATTATCTCGCTTAACATGGTACATACATGGTACGTACATGAACATAGGTAGTTAAAACAGATATAACATTACGTGTAAACAAAAAGAATGTTCAACGGCCAAGTCACACAACGTTAACTATAATAATAAAGAAATCGCAGTAAGGAACCTTAGACTTGGCACGACTTTCTCTAGATTTCATTACTTTTTAGAGATAAACAAGCAGCTCCATCGAGACTTGGCTAGTTTTTTACAGAATGTTTTGGTGGGATATATTTTGTTTCTTAGTAAGTAAGTATTAGGTATAAGTTATTATTTTTAGTAAGAATTAGGTAATTTTAAAGTTTAGAAAATGGGAAATAAAAGTAAAAATAAATTATCAAAACGGAAATATTTACAATTCAAACGACAGCAAATAGCTTATATGAACGAAGAAAAAAGGTAAGTAAAAAGAAACAATACCCGATATATCGATAATCTATTTACAATAATTTTTTTCGTAATATATTTTATTTTAGGCTAGCTATCTATTTATGAGCAAAGAATATTTAGGTTACTCGGTAGTCACACTTGGTCCTTATTTCACGATTTGGAAAGTAGCGTCTGTAGTCAAGTTTTTGAAGTCTTGTTTCACTCACGTTTGCAATACGACTCAGGTTCGATCCCCAGCGTAGCATATGTTTTTTATATTATATAAATTTGTTTTTTTTTACTATTTTAAAATTACAAATAATTTTTACATTAAAAAGCTTATAAAAAGACAGACTGAAAACATAAATATTTGAAATTCTTACGGCCGAAAGAAGTCTACATGAACAAAAGAAAAGTACGTAAGTAACCTAGGTACAAAGCTATGATTCATTATATACTTTAGGTGTTTATTTTTTTTACACCGTAATCAATTTTGTTTCATAAATAAAAACCTACAATTACACTACAACGACAACGACACGACAACGAGAAATCCTTACGTAGGTAATGTGTAGCCATACTGATCCTTTATTTCACTTTTAGTGAAGTAGTGAGCGTAGCTCGTAATAAAATCTCGTGCATTTCGAAGGAGTGTTCTGGGTTCGATTCCCACTTGTAAAGTTTTTGTAAAATTAGTCCTCAACCACAAATATTTTTTTTACAGTGAAAACGTTTTTCCGTTTCTGATTCATTAAAAAAGTGAACAAAATTGTGAATTTATTTTAAGTATCGATTTTTTTACTTTATAATTTTACATATGAGCTGCGGCCCACTGTATACAATCGTAGAACAGTCGAAGCTGTACATTCGTATTTTTTGCAATGTTTAAGTACTGTACGTTGCTGATATATTAAACGTATTTGTTCAAAATTTTGTTACTAAATGACATTGTTGCAAGACAGTTATTTGAGCTTCTTCGTTGTATAAGAGCTTCTTCGTTGTTCCGCTAGGTGACGCTGGCTCGTAATTTAGAAATCAACTTATTTTTACTTAATGTCACCGATAGATGGCGATGGCGAGTTTATGGGAACATCACCCCGCCGCAGGGTAGAGGCGTGGCTTGTGATTAGGTATTTCGCATTGATGCATGCCCTAAACCTTAGCAAACCTCACGAAATAATAAGCGAAATCAACAAAATGCAAATAATCCCTCCTTATCCATAGCAAACGTTTTCAAGCGCAGTAGAAGAATGTCGTAAACGAGTCGATTGTAACGCGGCCGCAAGCGCGTTTTAAAATACAGTCAGGCGCCATCTAGCGACCTCACTATCACCGCCACTCTTAGTCCAATGCATTATATTTTGACCAAATGAGCGAAATTAATATTTTAGTGTAATTTGTTTATTTAATTTACCTATGTAATGTTCGAGTAGAATAAAGTTAATCGTTCGACTGTGTCTTCTTGTATACTTGTAAGTATAAGTATAAAAGCCAATCTTGTCTTATCCAGAGTTTTCCTTTAATTTTATTTATATGCGTATTAAAAGCAGAAGGGGAGGCATTCGCCCAGCATTGGGACGCAATAGGCTAGATTAAATTAGATATTAATAAAAAAAAACTCAAAGAAAATAATACTGAACCTACTCAATCTATACAAACTATAAACATACCGTTAACTCTTTATCTTTATTATTAGACAAGTGTTAATTATTAATATTAATAATTACATAATAAAATCAATGAACTTTCTACCAAAGGAATTACCTACTGTCCTGCCTCCTGGAGGACTCGAGGAGAGGGGGTTGAGGTTCGAAAAAACTTCGGGTCACTTATTCTCGGAGTCGAAGAAAGGATGTGACTTCGAGTCCCATTTATTTGCGATTGCTTTAAAAATTTTCATACACTGGGTCTTATATACAAGTTTGACAATCCACCCTTCAAACAAATAACAATGTCGATAATTATGAAAGACCTCTATAAAAATTTCGTGAATAATGTTAATGCTTTCTTGGTCGAATGGTTACGAAAGCCGACTACGGAGCTGGAGACCCGGGTTCAAATCTCGTAGGCAAGCTGCAATTTTAATTTTTTGTGACAATTTTTTTTTATTGGGAGCTAGGTATTTCAAAAGGATTTGTAAAGTAACACTAAGTCAATGAATGTTTTGCTTAAAAATAAACCAAGTAAATAAATTGTTTTATTCCGAGCAACGCTGGACGCCCCCAGGTACTATCTAACTAAATAAACAAAATTTTGCTTTCGCTTAACTTCGGAACTAAATGACCTACAGACTTGTAATTTTGGATTTTAAGTATGTGATTATAGCTTACTGGATGATGAAAATTTCAGCGCTCTGGTCTTATCCAGAGGTTCTCTAATAGGGGCCTGAAAATGTGGCGAAATGGTTCTAGTAAAGGATGGACCAAGAGTACTAAATGATCCTAGTTATCCTAGTTTTTATAGTTTTCCCTTTATGTGGCCATTAAACCCTAACTCTGTACCAAATTTCAGCTCTCTGAGTTTATGGGAAGTACTAGTTCTATTTTGATTTTATGAGTGAGGTGAGTGTCGTAAATGCGAACGAAAATGCGAAACTTTGCTTTCGCTTAACTTCGGAACTAAATGACCTACAGACTTGTAATTTTGGATTTTAAGTATGTGATTATAGCTTACTGGATGATGAAAATTTCAGCGCTCTGGTCTTATCCAGAGCTTCTCTAATAGGGGCCTGAAAATGTGGCGAAATGGTTCTAGTAAGGGATGGACCAAGAGTACTAAATAATCCTAGTTATCCTAGTTTTTATAGTTTTCCCTTTATGTGGCCATTAAACCCTAACTCTGTACCAAATTTCAGCTCTCTGAGTTTATGGGAAGTACTAGTTCTATTTTGATTTTATGAGTGAGGTGAGTGTCGTAAATGCGAACGAAAATGCGAATCTTTGCTTTCGCTTATCAGCGGAACTAAATGACCTACAGACTTGAAATTTTGGATTTTAAGTATGTGTTTATAGCTTACTGGATGATGAAAATTTCAGCTCTCTGGTCTTATCCAGAGGTTCTCTAATAGGGGCCTAAAAATGTGGCGAAATGGTTCCAGTAAAGGATGGACCAAGAGTACTAAATAATCCTAGTTATCCTAGTTTTTATAGTTTTCCCTTTATGTGGCCATTGAACCCTAACTCTGTACCAAATTTCAGCTCTCTGAGTTTATGGGAAGTACTAGTTCTATTTTGATGATCCATGAGTGAGTGAGTGTCGTAAATGCGAAACTTTGCTTTCGCTTAGCTTCGGAACTAAATAACCTACAGACTTGAAATTTTGTATTTTAAGTATGTGATTATAGCTTACTGGATGATGAAAATTTCAGCGCTCTAGTCTTATCCAGAGGTTCTCAAATAGGGGTCTGAAAATGCGGCGAAATGGTTCCAGTAAAGGATGGTACGGCAGTGTTTGCTTTGCGCTCGACTTGGCGGGGCACTGACGTGCCATCCCGATTTATATGGGGGCAAACCCAATGTGACGTTATTAGGTCGCCAAATGAACGGCGAAGCTAATGGAAAAGGGCATGTGACCCAACTTTTGTACATTTAGCCGAAGTGAAATTAAATATTAATATTATTAAGTTAAAGCTTATAATGTAGTTATAAAACAAATTCTAAAATGGCTGCAACCCTTTTTGCGTCGCACTGCTGGGCACGGGTCTTTCCCCATTGTTGGGAGGCCTGGAGCTTACTCCACCCCGCTGCTCCAATGCGGGTTGGTGGAGATGCGGGTTAGTGGTCAACCTGCTGTCGGATGTCTTCAAACCGCCCATTAGGCCTCCGACAAGGTTTAACGACTGTTATCTTTCGACATCAACCGAGACCGACGGCTCAACGTACCCTCCGAAGCACGGAAATGCGCATGAAATTTTTGCCACTAGCGGTCACCCATCTCACACCCGACCGCGCCCGTTTGGCTTATCTGCATAGATTGCTTGTGTTCTACGCTAGCCGCCGGGCCCTGCGCGCTTTTAATAATCTAAATAAATGATCTTCGAAAAATCGATGAAATTCTAAAATATTCATCGATTAGTATTAATGAGTACTTTGATGATAAAACATTATGAAACTATCGAATAAAATTACAAAGGTTTGGGAAGCTTTTCCGCGCTAAAATATAAATTGAACTATGCCTGAGAGTTTTTTTTCCTCCGGCTTTTTTCTCTCATTGACTCAGCGGTGGGTAGACATTAAAGACGAAGATCCGTTAAAATTTATTTAAGCGGATTCTTAAAACTTAAAATTAAGTTTAAAATTTAATTATAATTTTAAATACAAAGAATGTGAATGTAAAAACATAATTTAGTATATAAATAATAGCTTTAGTTTAATTCTGTATTTCATTTCAATTCATTTCAATTCATTTTATTTCATTTCATTTCAATTCATGTCAATTCATTTCATTTTATTTCACTTCAATTCACTTCAATTCACTTCACTTCACTTCACTTCACTTCACATCACCTCACCTCACCTCACCTCACCTCACCTCACCTCACCTCACCTCACCTCACCTCACCTCACCTCACCTCACCATCCTCACAGCACCTCACTTGAGTTGTGGATGTCGTCGATATACTCGTATATGCGTAGCCTTGCCGGGCGTCAACGTTCAAATCCTTTGTTGAATGTTTTTTGTGTGTATTTATCCTTTGAAAGAAGGTGAAAAAAGCGGCACGATGAAATCTGCATCTGACAGTTTTTCTGATAGGTCCACTAGTACACAAAGTACTACTTAATGAAAAATGTCATACTTTCTAGATAAAACAAAATTATTTTTATACAAAAAAGAAGTAAATGCAGAAATGAATGCAAATATGAGGCGCATTTACATGGCATATATAAAAAAATCAACTATGTTTTTTTCCAAGGAATTGAAAACATGTTTGTGTTATATTATTTCTAATCACATAAATCGAAATGAACTGGATATTTCTTCTTTTTAAGGGACATAACACAGTTAATTTATCATGGAACAAAAATACGATACGGGGGTGATAATGACTAGACTATGAAATTTAACGAATAACATGCTCATAAGCACATTAGGAGCTTAACATAGCGAATTTCACAGTACATTAACAATGAACGGACGAATTAGTCGGAAGCAATTAGTTCAGATATTGAAAGGTACCGCAAATCGCTCGCGTCACATTTGATCGCTCTATCGCTAATTTGAGTGGGTTCATAAGTACCTTCTAACATTATTGAAATACAACCTCTAATTGGTGGATACTCTATCTTAATCATATTATGATTATGGTCTATATTATTTTAGTTATGAGACAAGACCTGTGTCCAGCAGTATGGGTCATTAAAAAGGGTTGAAAAAATATCACGTCACTTCATGTGCTGTTTTAGGAATATGTATATTTTTTATAGATTGACTAGCGGCCGATTCGTCCGAATGTACTTGAATTTAGAAATTTTCTAAAAATAAAAGTAGCCTAAGGTACTCATTATATCAGCTCCCTGCCAATGAACATCCCATCAAAATCGGTCCAGCTGTTTCATAGATTAGCCGGAACAAACGGACAGAGAGACAGACACACATACATTCATATGCACGTAGTAAAAAGCGGTTATTTTAATATTACAAACAGACACTCCAATTTTATTTATTTGTATAGATAAGTAAGATAAAATTTGATGGTTTGACCAGGTAAGTACCATGGTTGTACCCATTTAAGCCGTGAAGAAATTCTATTGTGTTTCGGTACAAAGATCCGACTGCCAGCTAGACTCACATGAAGCCACCATCAACCTCTAGAGTAGCAGCGCATCGGGCTACAATGAAAAGCGTCAAATGTTCGTCAAAAACTTTAACCTTGCATCTATCCGTAAAGATTTAAGATTGATTTGACCTTTTATTTGGTATCGGGGGGGGGGGGGGGAGTATCAAAAGGTATCCAGCACCCAGCACCTTGGGAGAGGATACCGGGTTATGTGGAATTTGTACAGCACTAAAACCCCCTCCGTGGCCTGCCTCCGGCTTGGGGAGGACTACGGGATCTCCATTGGAACGCAACGGTGACCTCGACGCGCGGCGCCCCAGAACGGGCCCAACTTCGGGAGAGCAGATGTACTCTCCTGCATCTTCAGGTGTTCACGACGGCAAGCGGCAACGTACACACCGCCTTTTAGTAGCCTCTAACGATCAGGCAGGGGTTACCGTAGCTCTATTCTTATACCCGAACTGATTCTGACCCAACTTTATATTAATGGGTATTCAGACTTTTCTGTTAAGGAATGCTTTTCTGAATATTAAATATCTTAAAAGATACGTTTTAAAATCAAAAAGTTAATCGTAAGTTAAGTTAATTTTCTCCCAAAAGACTCAAACAATAATTAATATTATTATTCCAACTAAAGAAAGCAAGAAGAGCGAACTTATTAGACAAAAGTTTCCCAAACATAACTCGAGGCTATATTTTCCGGTCGGAAGGACGCAGAGGGAATAAAGTAGCCTTTAGCTGCTATTGAGGGTACAAGAGCTATTATGCCTGTTAAAATAGCGGAAAATGTTCGCGATTAACTTACTTGCGTATTGAAGAGGATTCTTGTTGCATACCATGAATACTAATAGTATCGATAAGGATATTATTACTGGAACACTATTTTAGTTTTTATTATTTATTAGACTTTAAGGAAGATGTTTGATTAAAAAATAACTTTTTTTAAATTAAGAAGAAATCATATAACATTTCTTGACTGCAAAAATATCTGCAACAAACTATGTAGTGTTATTAATACACTACATGTTATTACTTACTTCATTCACTTCCATCATCATTTTTTATAACTTATATCCTTTTGTTCTATTATTATATTTACTTTTCGTTGCTTATTTCTTCATTACTTTAATACAATGTTTGTTTACCTATCAAAATTGTCTTGTTTGTCATTTATGTTTCTTATTTAATTTCATAGATAAACACATTTTAATATTGTCTTTGGCTGCTACATGTTTTTTATATTATAATTTTAAGTTGTTATTTTTCAATAATAAAATTATATAATGTTTGTCTAATTTAGTTATGTATTATTTATCATTTAAAATTAATTTACGACACTCGCTGAAATTATGGATACTGGAAACTCTTTGGATAACCTGCTGGTCGAATGCAAGAATATGCATAAAGGAAATCCATGGAAGAAGTAAATTCAAATTTGAATGATTTTGATATATAAGGGCCGGACGGCCGAACACGAGGTGCTCTGTCTTTCTGGTGCTTTCTTGGAGTTCCTTCTCTTGGTTCAACAACGTATCCTGCCAGTCTTTCTGGAAGTATTTTCAAGTGAAAGTAATGTAAACCTACCTAACCTTATACTACCTATACCTATGCGAGCGGATACTGGACTTTTGGTGATATCTACAATATTGCCTGGATTTGTCGAATGTGGAATTCTATTCTAATAAAGAACTGAAGATTCTGGACGTGCACTGGACCATCCACTAAAGGAGGTACCTTCTAATAATCTTACTATCGTTCCGCGAGTGTCTTAGGGACATTAAGTGTGCTAGTTTTAAAATTAGTTATACGCTTAGTGTAGTATATTCTCTGTAACCACTAGGTTATTAAATAAACCCAATTTATCCCTAAACTCCCTTTTATTTCACTACAATTGGCGCCCAACGGAAATTATTACTCATTTCTTTCTAAATTCTAAAATTATACTTCCTCAAGTATGTAATTATCTTTGGCTCAACATTTTGGCAGATTTCTATTAACTTCTCTTCAGTTTACACTATACAATACAAGTATTCTTATATATGTATATATTAATTCCTACTCAGTGGAATACGCTGACGTCCAGACTTCCTCGTGTAAGTTTGGGTCGGGAATTATATTTTATTATTATAGTTTATGTATATATTCCTACTCAGTGGAATACGCTGACGTCCAGATCTCTACTCATTCTTTGAGTCAGTTGATTTGGGTTGGGAACTTATATCATCTACTCGACATTACATATTCACACTGCACCTCTTACTTTCTCTCTTCTATCTTAATTTATTGTAGTGCTTTTGCGACCCTGAGATCTATTCAATTGGGTTTATTTCTTGACTTGTGGGTACAATTTAATTAACTTAAAGAATCTTTATTATTTCTTACTTGTATTTCTGAATATTGTTTGTAAAATGGCTAGAGAAGTCAAATTTAATTTGTTGAATAAAGCTGAACTAGAATATGAAGTTTTGATTCGGTTACAAGAGCCTGATTCTAATTTTATTAAACTCAAGAAACAAATAGAAGAAATTGCCTCTCCTTCAGAGAGTATTATTGATTCTCCTTTAGAACCATGTCAAGATTTGGAACAGGCTCTTAAAACTCTTGAGTATCTAGAACATAAGGTACAACAAATAGAATCAGGAAATAATAGGTATCTTCACAAGATCATTACTACAGCAAATCATTTATATCATCGATTAGAACGAATTGATATTGATCTATTACCAGAATCAAATTCATTATATAAGGAAGCTAAATCCAGAATAAAAACTATTTTTGAACGTTTGGATGCGTGTTCTGATACTGTAGAACAATTTCAACCTTGTGAGGAGGTTGTGTTGTCTAATGGTGAGCAACCTACTGATTTCATTCCTAGTACTAACCCTTCTCCAGGCCCTTCAAACCCCGAATTGATAATATCTCATAACATATTATCAGATTTGCGTAAGATATCTTTTAATGGTAAAACATGTCCGAGATCTTTCTTAGTTAGGGTAGAAGAATTTCGGATTTCAAGAAATATTGATAAAGGAATATTATTGTCGTGTGGTTATGAAATTTTTACTGATAATGCTCTTCATTGGTTTCGATTTCTAAAATCTCGGAATCCAAATATTTCATGGGATGAAATTTGCAATTTATTGATTCGAGATTTTGGACAATTTGATTATGATTATAAACTGCTTTCAGCAATTAGGGATCGCACTCAAGCTGAAAGTGAATCTATTGTAGTTTATGTGTCTATTATGGGTGGAATGTTTTCTAGATTGTCTAAGCCTCTTAGTGAATCTGAACAACTAGAAATTCTGCTTAGGAACATCCGTCCTTGTTATTCTGTTTTTATTGCATTAAAAGATATTACAACAATTGATGCACTTATTTCAGCTTGCCATAATTATGAAGGAATATTGGACAAGAATCGAAACTTTAAAGAACCGAAGTTTGATTCTAACTCTCTTTTTGCAGAGTTTAACTCGAAATCTTCTATTAGTAAATCGTCGGTTAGTTCAAACTCTGGTTCTTATACCTATTTTCAAAAACCAGTTAACAATCAGAATCAGAGATCTTCTTCAAAGACAATATTAAAATGTGTTTATCTATGAAATTAAATAAGAAACATAAATGACAAACAAGACAATTTTGATAGGTAAACAAACATTGTATTAAAGTAATGAAGAAATAAGCAACGAAAAGTAAATATAATAATAGAACAAAAGGATATAAGTTATAAAAAATGATGATGGAAGTGAATGAAGTAAGTAATAACATGTAGTGTTAATTACATTAATGAACACGGGCTTATGGCAGATTCTTCAAAAATACAAGCTATTTTAGAATATCCTATACCCTCTTCTCGTAAAGAAGTAAGAAGATTTCTTGGTACATGTAGTTGGTTTCGCAGATTTATTCCTAATTTTAGCACAATAGCTGCTCCGTTAAACAGACTAACTTCATCTGGTAAAAATGCTCCCAAATTCTCCTGGAATCATGAATGTCATTTAGCTTTTACTAAACTTAAAGAAGCTCTTGTCACTACACCAGTCCTTGCTTGTCCCGACTTTGAATTACCTTTTTCTGTTCATTGTGATGCTTCTAACCTTGGCGTCGGCGCTATGTTAACTCAAGAACATGATGGCAAAGAGGTAGTTATAGCTTACATGAGCAGATCTCTTAATAAACATGAACAAAATTATTCTACAACTGAACGTGAGACTTTAGCAGTTATTACGGCGTTAGAACACTGGCGCTGTTATATCGATAATGGCAAACAGTTTTATGTCTATACTGATCATGCGGCTTTAAAATGGTTTTTAAATTTATCTAATCCCTCTGGGAGATTGGCCCGTTGGGCTCTTAGATTATCATGTTTCAATTTTATTCTTAAACATAAAAAAGGAAAAGATAATATAGTTCCTGATTTTTTATCACGTTCTAAACCT
This sequence comes from Pyrgus malvae, assembly GCA_911387765.1. Taxonomy (NCBI): domain Eukaryota; kingdom Metazoa; phylum Arthropoda; class Insecta; order Lepidoptera; family Hesperiidae; genus Pyrgus; species Pyrgus malvae. Next base: position 28,921,466 of record OU426946.1, read on the forward strand.
AGCGCTATTTCTCAATCCTGTAATCCAATTAATTATTTTAATACTCATCCTGTTTCTACAGATGTGTCTTTGGATGCTGAATTGGAATTTTACAATAAAATTTTCTTAGGCTGTCAGAATAATCCTGAATCTTATCCTAATTATTCCATCAAAGATAATAAATTATATCGCTATGTTCAGTCACCTTATAATATTACTAATGATTTTATTTGGAAAGAGGTACCTTTACCTCAAGATAGAGATCGTATCATCAGAGATAATCATGGTTCCCTTCAAGATCCTCATTTAGGAATATTTAAAACTTACAAAAAGGTTTCTCTTAGATACTATTGGCCTAACATGTTTAAGCATATTGCTAAAATGATATCGACATGTGAGTTATGTTTGTCCTATAAACATGCTAATCATTCTCCTTACGGACTTATGGGTAAACCTAAGATTTGTTCTAGACCTTTTCAATCTATCTCTTTAGATCTGATGGGTCCACTTCCCATGACCAGACGACGTAATCAATTTATTCTAGTAGTTAATTGTTTATTCACAAAATATTCTTTAATTTTTCCGTTAAGAAGAGCAACAGCTATTAATATTATATCGAACTTAGAAAATTTTGTTTTTCTAGTTCATGGGATACCACAAACTATAATAATGGATAACGGCACTCAATTTCAATCTCGAGAATTTAATAATTTTCTTCAGCGTTATAATATTCCATTTATATTTTACTCTCCGGTGTACTGTCCTCAGGTCAATCCTACCGAAAGATATAATAGAACAATTATCACAGCTTTGTCTTCTTTAGTTGGGGAAGATCATAGATCATGGGATATATTTCTACCGAGAATTCAATTTGCTATAAATAATTCTGTTAACACGACTACTGGTTTCTCGCCTTCTTACTTAGTCTTTGGCCGAGAGATTATTCCTTGTGGTTCGTTATACTCTACGTTACAGGACTTAGATGAGGTAACATTTCTTCCTCGAGATATTTATGCAAATAATCTTGGACTTTTAGCTAGTGTCTTCGATAAGGTCCAATTCGCATTACATGCTGCTCATACTAAAAACTCTGTTGGCTATAATCTCCGACATTCTTTTAAAGAATTTGAAGTCGGTAATATGGTGTGGCGTAAAAATTTTGCTATCAGTAATGCTGGGTCATACTTTAGTGCGAAATTAGCACCAAAATATATAAAAAGTAAAGTTGTTGCAAAAATTTCGCCTTTAGTATATATACTAGAAGATGCTGATGGCTCTAGATCTAAATGGCATATTAAAGATATTAAAACTTAAATTATAATTTCATTTATTTTATTTTATTTTCTTTTATCCTTTCTTGTATATAATTCTAATCTTCTTCCTAGCTTAGTTTCAAATTTATTCTTCTTCCTGGAATTAAAGTAACTAATTTTTATTATTGAACTAAATGACTAGATTTAGTTCCTACTTTTTTACTTTCTTGTGGGCACTTTTAGCCTCTCTTTTTTACTTTATGGGCGCTCTAAACGCTCATACTTTCCTATATAGGCGCTCTAAACGCTTATACTTACTTTATGGGCGCTCTAAACGCTCCTACTTTGCTTTATGGGCGCTCTAAACGCTCTTACTTACTTTTGTGGGCGCTCTAAGCCTTCTGCCTTGTGGGCTTCAGCTTCTTATCGCTGCTTGGGGATTTCTTATGAGAGCGGCTGACAACTCTCTAAAAATAAGCCTTTGTCGTGAGCGGCTAACAACTCACTAAAAATAAGCCTGTGTTGTGAGCGGTTGACAACTCACTAAAAATAAGCCTTTGTCGTGGGGTTTTCTAATAGAGCGGCCGACAACTCTTTAAATAAGCCTTTGTCATTGGGTTTTCTACGTGAGCGGACGACAACTCACTAAAAATAAGCCTATGTCATGCATCTAGTGTTACCTTTGGAGTAGGCGTCATTGAATGTGAACCCTAGCCCCTTCTTTTGGATGATAGATGTATGCTAGAGAAGTATGGTCATGATGTTTGATTGCGTAAGGTATTCACTATTGTTTTCAACCTCAAAATTTTTTGAGACAGCCAAAAAATTTTAACTTGGGTGGGGGAAATATGTAGTGTTATTAATACACTACATGTTATTACTTACTTCATTCACTTCCATCATCATTTTTTATAACTTATATCCTTTTGTTCTATTATTATATTTACTTTTCGTTGCTTATTTCTTCATTACTTTAATACAATGTTTGTTTACCTATCAAAATTGTCTTGTTTGTCATTTATGTTTCTTATTTAATTTCATAGATAAACACATTTTAATATTGTCTTTGGCTGCTACATGTTTTTTATATTATAATTTTAAGTTGTTATTTTTCAATAATAAAATTATATAATGTTTGTCTAATTTAGTTATGTATTATTTATCATTTAAAATTAATTTACGACACTCGCTGAAATTATGGATACTGGAAACTCTTTGGATAACCTGCTGGTCGAATGCAAGAATATGCATAAAGGAAATCCATGGAAGAAGTAAATTCAAATTTGAATGATTTTGATATATAAGGGCCGGACGGCCGAACACGAGGTGCTCTGTCTTTCTGGTGCTTTCTTGGAGTTCCTTCTCTTGGTTCAACAACGTATCCTGCCAGTCTTTCTGGAAGTATTTTCAAGTGAAAGTAATGTAAACCTACCTAACCTTATACTACCTATACCTATGCGAGCGGATACTGGACTTTTGGTGATATCTACAATATTGCCTGGATTTGTCGAATGTGGAATTCTATTCTAATAAAGAACTGAAGATTCTGGACGTGCACTGGACCATCCACTAAAGGAGGTACCTTCTAATAATCTTACTATCGTTCCGCGAGTGTCTTAGGGACATTAAGTGTGCTAGTTTTAAAATTAGTTATACGCTTAGTGTAGTATATTCTCTGTAACCACTAGGTTATTAAATAAACCCAATTTATCCCTAAACTCCCTTTTATTTCACTACAACTATACAAATAACATTACACAAAACTTTATAATAATTGTGTTCACAAAATAATGTCTGTTTTATTGAACTAAAAGCAACGACGAAACATCACGTAGCGCATATCAATCCCTACCATCGTTTGTCTAAACTGGGACCTAAATTGAGGGAGAAAAGTTTTTCACTTTGTGTACAAAATAGCTGAAAAACGCGCTAATATTTTCAAAAGTCGATTCTAAGTTAAGTATTATTTCTATCTAAAGAAACCGGTAAAGATTATTACAAATATTGCTCCTTGATAAAGAAAGCAAGAAGAGCGAACTTATTAGACAAAAGTTTCCCAAACATAACTCGAGGCTATATTTTCCGGTTGGAAGAACGCAGAGGGAATAAAGTAGCCTTTAGCTGCTATTGAGGGCACAAGAGCTATTAGGCTTGTTGAAATAGCGGAAAACTTCGCGATATTCGGAATCGACTTACTCTTGCGTATTGAGAAGGTTTCTTGTCATAACTTATTTTTGTATTCGTTTAAAAAAGGTACAGGTAGAAAAGCACAAGTACAGGTGGAGTGCGCCGCGCATGGCCCGGTGGTTAGTGTGAATCGTGCATGGTCCGATGGCTAGCGTAGAAAACAGGCGATCTACGTATTTAATATAAACGGGCGTGTTCAGGCGTGAAATTAGTAACCGCTAGTGGCAGAAAAAATCATGCTTCCGTGCTTTGTAAGGCACTTTAAGTCATCGATTCCCGTTATCGATAGATATCAGTGGTTAAACCTTGGCGGAGGCTTTATTGGCGGTATGAAAACATCCGACAACGAACTTTATGTTAAACTAGCTGTTTCTGCGGTTTCACCCGCGTTAGAGAAGATCATTAGCGTGAAGTGAAGTCCCTTCTGTGCACCGGCTTTTTTGTTGGACTATTTTAAAACAACCATTTCCATCATACATTACATATTATGTGCAACTCTAGCGGTTTTGGCAGCGCACGTCAGAATAGCTCGCATATGGTAGATTTTTTCCTACTTACTTGAAACCTATCGTCATATTTTGGACAATTCACACAATATCTTTATAAATTGTAGCTTATGTGTTATTTTGATGTATAAGCTACACGTTACACGTTTCGCGTTATTGTAAAGTTTCATTAAAATCCATTCAGTCGTTTTTCAGTTCAGTCAGTCAGTTCTACTATCTACTACTACTATCTACAAACTTTTGCGTTTATAATATTAGTAGGATGTGGCGTCGCATTTAATATACATTTTCAACACTCAACATACGAGTATTTTACCCAAGATGTTTCTTACGTTTTCAACGTTAAAATACAGAAGAGATAAAAGTCCTTCAGGGGTATGGTAATAGCAGTGTGAATGTCTCGGTATGCGCGCGTCGCCACTGAATAAAACTAAATTGTGTGCTTCGCTAATGTAACTAAACGTGAATTGTAAGTGACATAAAAGGTTTTGGTGTAAATAAAAATTCTGATGTACAAAACATATCAACAGTCCAATTGCGTGAAAAGTTCCTCAGCACAGCAGTGCGACCCAAAAAAGGGATGTAGATAACAGTAGAAATAGCAGTGATATTGCGGTCTTGAACTAAATTCCTCAGGCAATTTTCTCATACTTATTTTATTTTTTACCGGACCGATTTGAAAATTTCTTCTACCATTAGAAGCCGACATTATCCCTGATAAAAATAAGCTACATTTTACCGCGGGAAAATGCTTCATTCCTACGGGAAGACGAGTCCACGCGGTTGAAGCAACTAGCTTAACGCCTATGATTTTAATATACTTAGTAATATATCGTCTTACGTCGTATTTCAAATGGATGGAAGAAAGTTAGAGATATAGCCTGAAATAGCACAAAGGCTATTTTTTTGTTCTACGGGGACCCATAAAACGAGTCCACGCGGTTGAAGCAACTAGCTTAACGCCTATGATTTTAATATAGTAATATATCGTCTTACGTCGTATTTCAAATGAATGGAAGAAAGTTAGAGATATAGCCTGGAATAGTACAAAGGCTATTTTTTTGTTCTACGGGGACCCATGAAACGGGTTCACGCGGGCCAAGTCGAGGCTATTAATTATATAAACATAAACCACCCAAGCGAAGTCAGACCGGATTACTAGTTTTAAAATAAAAATAAATACAAAGTGGAAGTCCTTTACAGGGTTGTTAACGGCAGTTTGTCGCGGTATGCGGGCGTCACCACACTAAATATTCTGTAAATAATCTGCACAACTGATTATATCTAGGTATGTAACAGGCAAACAACGAGACCGCACTCGCTCTATGAGAGTAAATTTAGTTGCAAAGAAAACTTAATCACAGATGATAAATATTTACTTTATTATCATAATTAGAGTATACAAGTGAATTAAAGGCATGACTCATTTAGGGTTTTTAATAATCTGTTAAAGTTCAGTAAAAAGTCCTTGAATGAGAAATATTAGTGGCAGTCTTTTCAAAAGAACGTAGGCTTAGTCTAATTGAATAGGCCTTAGGAAGACAGACATAGGTAACCAACTGGAGTCCCTGTATCTTCGGAATTAAGAATAGAGCTACGGTATCCCCTGCCTGATCGTAAGAGGCGACTAAAAGGGGGCTTCTGGGGTTGCGGACGGTGAGAGTGGGAGCTCGACCCTCCATACAGTAGCCCCGGGAAGGACGGCGGTGTGGGCGTGGCCGCATGCCACTGTGAGCGCCTGAGGGTGCAGGAGAGCGCGTCTGCTCTCCTGAAGATGGGCCCGTTCTGGGGCGCCGCGCGTGGAGGACACCGGTGCGTTCCAATAGAGATCCCGGAGTCCTCCTCAAGCGCAGATGCAGGCTACCGAGGGGATTTTAGTGCGGTACAAATCCCACATAACCCGGTATCCTCTCCCAAGGTGCTGGGTACCTTTTGAAGGTTTCCCACCCGATATCAAAAAAAAGGTAACCAACTGGATTTTGAGAGTGTAGCATCTGACGGATTAGCGAATGAATAATGGATAGATAAGATGGATGGTTAAAGAAGGACTGGATGGTTAAAAATTGATGACTTTTGTCATGAAAAAAAAATAAACAAAAAATAATAAATAAGTAAATAATATCAACCAAGTGCTAGTCAAAAAAAAAACAGCAAAACATCAAGTTTGTTGTGTGGGAGCCCTTAAACATTTATTTTATTTCAATTATTTATTTTTAAGTGAATATTCAACGAAATATTCTACGAATATGTCAACTAATATCAAGTGTCTAACAATTGTCGTTATTAAGATCGATTAATATGCAAATAAAACACGGTTGTTGTATGGGAACCCCCTCTTAAATATTTATTTTATTGTGTTTGTAGTATTTGTTATTATAGTAGCAACAAAAATGCATCATCTGTGAAATTTCTACTGTTTAACTATCGCGGTTTTTGAGATACAGACTGGTGACAGACGGATAGACAGATAGATGGAAGGATAGCATAAAGTCATCTGCAAATCGGGACTGCCACCAAAACAGTTTTAGAAACTCTATACTCCATAGCTACTCTGTAAGAAAGTTAGCTATTGTATACCCCATATTTTAAAACAGGGCTGAAGTTTTTCTCCGTCTGCTCTTTTCTTCAGCTCAGCATTGCCTAAGCGCACACAGAGCAGACAGAACAAAAAAAAAACGTTCACTAAGAGTTTGTAAAGGTTAAAAAGAGTTTGTACAGTGAATAAAGAATATTTCATTTCATTTCATTTCTCATCATGTAACAATTTTACCAAACTATCATTATTACAAGGGAAAACCAAAAGCTAAGCTCTTAAACCACAGACTTAAACTTAACAAAAATTACCAACGTACAATACTCAGGCCTCTTGTAGACATACAGAGACCCGATAAACAAAATAAAAACTTATTAATTCTCTAAAATACACAATCTCTTAAAATGTAAAAAAGTACAAATAACGTCTAAGCAACCCTTCGAGCATCAAGATATTGACTGGTATTACACCCGTCAGAGGAGTGGCATATACGGGCGAACCCCTCGTCCTAACGTGCATGCACAATGTGACTTCTAGTTATATACAACCGAGTGAGAGTGAGTGAGTGTGTGTGTGTCGGTGTCAGTGTTGTCGGTGCATAGAAAATGACGTTGTTAATTGAAATTAAATTAAATATTTAGAACTGTATGTGTCTGTAACGATGAAAGAATATTTGTGGATGTGTGACAAAATTAAAATGTGTGCGTTCTTCCCTCCGCACCAGATTTGGCACAAAAATTATGTATCGAAGCTAGGCGCTATGCTGTCTCTACTGAAGGGTGAGTCAGTACCTTTGATGCTCTAAGAATCAACCGCATCCATATAAACTTGTCACTTCTCTGAAATCTGCTGTAAGCCCGGCGACAACCATCGTTTCCAAGGTTCTGCGAAATTTCATATTTCAATGAACTTTGTAAACACTCCTTTGTAGTATCGCGATACACTTAATAAATGAAATTACGCAGAAAGCTTATAATTTTACAATAAATAAAGAATTAAATATCGTTTCAGACTCATAACACCACAGTAGGGTAAATACATTCTGTGTGTTGTGGCACAAACAAAGATATGTACACAAACGCCCAGACCGAGAACAGAAACTGACTTTCATTCATCACTGCACAACACAAACTGAAAACTTTTGACTTCAGGCACTGAACCAGTATACCACTAAACGAGAAGACACTTTGTAATTTCCCGAACGCTACCCAATCGAATTGGATTCTATATTCCACGAACTACCTCTCTCTCAGAGTTAGGACTTACTTATACTTGTTCCATTACATGTTCCAGGTAATTATAAAGATATTGGACATACTCTTTGTCTTGTCCATATACATCTTAAGATCTACCCGTTGTGCATAGTGCTGAGATTCTAATTACTCCGCCAATATAACACCAAGACAACTATATGATGGACAAACCGATGATATGTGAAGTGTTCGACATTGATATGAATACCTAACCCTTTCCTCAGCCTAAGCAAATCTTCCATGTCGGCGGTAAACAGTTTCACAGATGTAACATCCCCATGTTGTAGTCCGCGCTGGAGTGGAATTGGTTAGCTGTTTTCGTCGTGGACTCAGGCTGTCATGGTTGCGTCTTTGTATGAACACCTCGATGTGCCGGTAGTCAATCTGGCATCACCAGAGAGGCTCTGGCACATTTTTTTTTATATATGAATGGAGTAGCAGTCGAACATGCAGGCCACGTGGTGTTAAGTGGTCGCTGTAGCCCATGGACATCTTCATACAACCTCAAGCAAACATAGGTAAGTCTTGTCTGAGGTCGTATGCAGATGCGCTGCTACTCCGGAGGCTGGTGGTCGCGTCATGTAAGTGTGGCCGGCAACTGCACCTTTCCACCGAAAAACAATAGAATTGGTTCACGGCAGAAGTGGGTGCAGCGGTGGTTCTTCCCCGGGCGAACGATAATAGTTTTACCACGTACTAAATGCAATGGAAGATACAAGTAGGGTGGAAAAAGTATTTAGTAGGGTAAAAGCGGGATAGACGCCCCACTTTACGAAATTGCTCCACAATTTAAAAAATATGAATTTCTCATTAATATTTTCTATTAGCCTCGATAATTTGGTGTTTAATGATTTATTTTTACTTACTTTCTTTAACCTAATACGAAGTACGATATATACGGAAGTACGACATATTGGAAATGAGGCATCTATCTCATTGCGGCATCTATCCCGGTTTTTATTACATTGAGTAAAGTTTAATGCAGCAAATGAAAAACACAAACTTTAATTATAATCTCCTGAAAGCACAAGTAATTTACAAGCTGCACATAACTTTAACAAACCGCATCTCTACAGTCTGTCGCTTCTTCGAAATGTGTAGCAACTAAAAACTCAGTCACAACTCAGGTTTCAGTAGTTCCGCGTAATTGGATATTTCGCGGAACTTTGCAACTCCTCCACATAAACAACATACATACATACATCGGGATACGTGATTATGCTAATTATACAGACAAGCTTAGTTGGTGTGACGTTGAACTTGGGTAAAATAAACTTCTATCACAACATTTAGAACGCTTTTAAGGTTTCTGTGCGGTTATCCAACACTTTAATACAACAAGATTGAGTCTAAATGTTTTTTTTTATTTCTTTTAAAACAACACAAAATGTACATAGACCAAAAGGCTAAATAAAACAAGCGTTACTTATTAATTAAAAATAATTAAGTTGTACAAATATTAATCAATAAGATGTAATTAAGCTACTCCTAGTTGTTAATAAAATATAAGTAATATAAATAAATAAAAATAAAGAATACAAAACACTTCATTATAACGCCTAGTTGCTTTTTACATTGAGCTAATATATAATATAATAATAATAATGTTAACTTAGTGCTAGTAACACTAAGTTAACATTATTATCATTATGGTTCCCAGTCGTTTCGATGCTGTGATACATATATGCAAACAAACGTCATTTGGGATGTTGGCCTAAATATGCGTAGAAATTCAAATGAAAATCTGTATTAACTGTAAATGTTTATTTAAAAATATCTCTTTTCATAAATGAGCGTTTTCTGAAAACCCGAGAACAATTCAATGTTGTCGAGTTCCTCGAAATTTGATATTTTATGTAACTTCGTAACTCCCACACATTTCACTGAAACGGTACAGTGAAACAATATTTTATACAGACAAGCTTAAATTGCGAAATTCAAACTCAAAATCTGAATTTACTAAAAACGTGGCGTGATTGAAAATATTTATTTTGTAAATGAAACAACTATTATGGTTTGTCCGTGGAAGTACCACCGCTGCACGCACTTCTGCTGTGAATCAACTCTAATTTTTTTTCAGTGGAATGGTGTAGTTGCCGGCCAGACTTACATGAGGTGACCATAAGTCTCCGGAATAGCACCGCAACTGCATACTACCAAGACTTGTTTGCTTTGTAGATGTCTATGGGCTACAGCGACCACTAAACACGCTCTATTTAAATGAAAAAAAAAATGGATTCACCAAAACTTTGCATTAAGTTTCTTTGGTAGTTTATACCTACAAACAAACTCTGTAGTTTGACAGGTCACTACTTTTGTAAACTTAGGTATAGTAGAACGTCGATTATCCGAAATTATTAGAGGACATGGGAGTTCGGAAACCTTACATATTTATCTATTGGTGAATGAAAGCTATATTCACATATTAATATCATCAGAAAGTAATTATAATTAACCAAATAAAAGTGCAGTTTTTGCAAGTTATGAAGATTTTTTAAGCATTAATAACTAACTCGGGCCGCGAGAGAAGGTAGGTACGAGTACGTATGAATCGGGAGTTCGGATAAGCGGTCGTTCGGTTGATCGATGTTCGGATAATCGACGCTCTACTGTTATTGATTTTGTAAAATAAATAAATAGTTCCTCAGATTTTTGCTTCGTACAGTAAGTTAATGAATATTGTTACGTTATACACATACTGTGTTTTCTGAAAACCCAGCAACCTCAAAATATGATATTTTTCATAACTTTCCTGCATATTTCCCTGAAGCGATATAGTGAAATAATATTATATACAAGCTTCATTTCAGCGAAAACTGATTTTATAAACTTAAAATCTGGATTTACTGAAAATTTTGCGTGATTTAAAATAGCGTTAATTAATGAAAAAGAACAATGACAGCCGAGTCGTAAAGTCCGCGGTCTCCTACACGGAGATAGCTGCAACCCCTTTTTGCGTCCCACTGCTGGGCACGGGTCTCTCCACATTATTGGGGAGGCCTGGAGCTTACTCCACCACGCTGCTCCAATGCGGGTTGGTGGAGGACACGGAGATACCGGGTTCAAATCCTCCACACGCACACCTTTGACACTAACATTCGTTATAATTCGAAAATATTGTAATATTTAATTAATTGATTCCATCACCTGCCTAATGCCTGAGAGAAAGTCATAATGTCTCAAAGGCATTTCTCATGATATTTACCAATCGCACTTATGAGGGGTTTAATGGGGCGTTTTTCGCCGTGCGACTAGTCACTTCACAAATTGTCTCACCAAGCCGCATCGCTAGCCCATTTACACAGGTTACTAAAATCGAATGCGGCTTGGTCATTTCCATCGAAAATGTTGAGCAGAATGACTGTTTGTGCCGGAATTGGAATAGTTAGTTAACAGAGAAACACTCTTTATGCGGCGGGTGAGCGCCTGCAATTGATCGTTTACACGGTCGATTTCAGTAACCAGTCGCATGCAGCCGTCACCGCGCGGTCGTAGTTGGATGCTGCTACCCAACTTTGGGCCTTGCGGCTTTAGTCACTTGCGACCTAGCCGAAACACCATTTAGATGGTCGATTACCGCCGCGCGGCTAAATCGTGCGACTTTAGTCACCAGTGTAAACCCCACTTTAGCCAGTGTAGTGGACTATCGTAAGTCCCTCTCACTTGTGAGAGGAGACCTGCGTGTCCAGCAGTAGGACATAAAAAGGTTGAATAAAAATTAATGAATATTTTTAATAATACGCATTAAGAAAATAAGCACATTCTTAAAACCCAGTAACATTTCGACATTGTCCAGTTCCTATTCCATTGACGCTTATTTACCTCGAATAAAATGTCAGATCTTCAAAAATATTAATATACATATTTGCTATTAGAATATTTAATAAATAACCCATAGATTTAAAACTATTGTCAAGTACTAAATTTAAAAGACAGCTAATACAAAAGCTTTAAAATAAAACATACCACAATATAAACGATTTTTTGAAGATAAATAATTGTGAAACGTGCAATAAAAAAGCGTGCTTCCGTGTAAAATATTAAATGTTACTCCAAACAATGGCTGTGAGTTTTTGATGCCTATCAAAAGCCGACGATCCATTAAGATTATTCTTAACTTTCTTAACTATCTTAATACAAACATTTTTAGTTAATTTTAATTAATAATATTGTATGCCAGAATATGGTAGACTGTTTAAAACTCCAATAATAAATAATTTTTAACATCTTATTCCATGCACGCAAAAAGTCAACAATAAAGTATTTTCATTTTCATTTATGTCGAGAAATATGATATTATTGTAACTCTTCAACTTCCACTCTGTTCCCAGAATCGGTGTAGTGATATTATACTATTTGCAGACAAGCTTAATTGCTGCGATGATGTATTTGCGTAATTATTCTACTGAACATTTTGAATTCTATCCACAATGTTTTAGGATGCAACATCATCCTTTTACCACGGCGCAAGGGTTACATTGCCGTACTGCCGATAGAGCGTTTTCTGTGCTCGGTTCCCGGCGAGGCAGAAATTTTAAAGACGAGTTTAAATTCGGTCTAGATGATTGTGCTTTTATCTTTGTGTGTGTCCATGGTACACACAATACACTATACAGAGATGCCTAGTGCATGAGCGTGTAACGTTATTTAAATATTTATTTTAAAAAAATATAACCTCAAGGAAAAGTATTTTAAGACTATGTACGACTACTTAGTCAAAAATGCGCAATCCTGTGCTTCAATTCAATAATAATTCAATTCAATTCCCATCGTTCCCGGTTGTTATTGATGGATAAAAGTGGTTAAACCTTATTTGGGCCCGGCTGGTGGGTGTGGGTGAATGGGTGGTGTAAAAACACCGACAGTGAGTTAGTCATTCGCTAAATAAATCGCATCGTTCATTGTAGCATTAATTGGAGCAGTGTCATGGAGTACCTAATCCTCCACAATAATGGGAAGAAACCCATTAAAGAAGAAAGAAGCACGTGAATTCCAAAACTGGGTTGAAGCCAAATAAATATCAACGAAAGTAAAAACTCATTTAACAATAATAAAAGCTAAAACTCGATCATAATTCAAAAGCACTAAACAAAAATTCCAACGCTTATTTTCTTATTTCTTAAGTATTTTTACAATTTGTCACTTTTCAGAAACAACTAGGAATCCTGTCGCCAAATTTCACATTAGTTCGCCGAAACTTGATATTGCGCGTAATTTTTCAACTCCCACACAGTTTCAGGAATATTTGCAGTATAATATATGCAAACAAGCCTCATTAGTGCAATGATGTATTTGCGTAATTATTATGATTATTGTACTGAAATTCTGTAACGCTACACAAGGTTTTTAGAAATTAACGTCGCAAACCATCATATTAATGGTTTGTTTCGGCTAGTAGGTACTTACTTTTCGACCGGAAAATACCACTGCTGCCCTGAAGTAATTCCAATTTATTTTGGTGGAAAGGTGCGATCACCAGCCAGACATGAAGCGCCTTTTGTCCGAATTAGCTGCACGGGACCCCAGGACAGGACAGGACCCTCAGACTTGCTTGAGGTTATGTGTAGATGTCCATGATGTCCAATGATCATATGGCATTGCATACGATCGCATGCAGGTCACTAGGTATCCAGTATAAGATGCTAATCTGCTGCTCCATTTAAAATATAGTACCTACTTGGACGACCGAGCGTTGCTCGGATAAAAACAATTTATTTTCTTGGTTTAATTTCAAACTGAACACTTATTTGCTTAGTGTTACTTAATAACGCAATAAAAAACTTACAAAAAATAAACGCAATATGATTTTGTTTGAGGTTTGAACCCCGGTCTCTAGTTCTGGCTCTAGTCACCACAGGTAACCATTCGGCCAAGGAATTTTTAATTCAGTGAACGAAATGTTTAAAGAGCTCTTTCAAATCGACATTTTCATCTCTTTGAACGTTGGATTGACAGGTGGCGTTTGACGTCGTTCTATGCCACAATATTATTAATACTCTCCAATAGATGTCAGGAGGAGCCGTTTTTTTTATTTTTTATTTAAGTTGATTATCACTGATTTTTTTATAATTTATAATTTCTAAAAATAAAACCTAGCTGGATCGATTTGTTACCCCCGAAACAAGGGTACTAAATTTCATCAAAATATTTCGAGCCGTTTCCAAGATTTAAAAAATATATTTCAATAATTGCTCAAATCGATGAAATGCATATGATTTTGTAACTGACATGAAACGCCTTGTGTCTGGTAAAAAGTGTTAATCGGAGAAAAAGGCTTCAAAATGTTCCCTGTAGCCCGGGAGAGATACCGAGTTATGTGGGATTTTTAACGCACTAATACCCCCTCGGTAGCCTGTCTTTACACTTGGGGAGGATACAGCCAAGGAATTTTAGTATTATGATAAGGTTAAAGAGGGAAAATGGAATATTACCCTTAAGAATAGAATTAAACTGTAAGAAATAGTTTAGTCACCAATCAAGGTATATCAAAAGAAAAATCAGATGTATTGTATGAGTTGACTAAATCTCTAGTATCGTAATTTGACACACTCGTTCCGCAGTCAGAGCACGTGACGTGTCACGGGAACCAGCACGTGTCAGCGTGACACGAGATCGATTCTCTAGTTGAACTGATATTGTATTCAATCTTGTCTTTAATCGATCGAAATATTGTGTAACAAAGTTTTAACTTTAAAATAAAAAACGGGTTGCACTCCGGTAGTGCCGGCAGAAGTGAAAACTTGATCATTAACGTTGTGCATTTTTGATATTTTGGAATGGTTAGGGACTTTATGGTTACTTAAATGTGGCCTGCCAGTAAATAACATTCCAAGAACAACTATATTGTACCTACACTTTTTTGAAGTGAAAACTTCTTTAGCGGCGTTGTGCACTTTTTCAAGATGGATAAAAAATGTTAAACTGATCTGATCGAAAATTCGTGAGACGGAGGAGGGTTGACAGCTGATGACGGCTTGACTGTCTATACTTGTAAAATTCGTTTATATTAAGTATTTAAAATATGGACATTGAACAAACTGCATCTATTAGTGAAAAAAGTGACGAAGAAATAGTGAAAGACAATGAGAGAGTAATTTGTAAAAATACTAGATGAAAACCTACTGAAAATACTAGATGAAAAATAATACTGATAATAAAAGCAATTCGTGCGAAATTATTTCCTAACCATTCCAAAATATCAAAAATGTACAACGTTAATGTTCAAGTTTTCACTTCTGCCGGCACTACCGGAGTGCAACCCGTTTTTTTATTTCTAATGTCACAGTTTTGTAAGCTGTTTGTAGGTTTCAGCAGTTTAAAAGTAATATTTCTGATAAAATCGTATTTTGTCAAATATACTATCCAGAATCAATCGTACAAGCATTATGAAATTCACAAAATATTCTTGTCTTGTCTCTTGATATGCGGCACATGCCTCACAGGAGCACGTGATGTGTCACGGGAACGCGCACGTGTCAGCGCGACATGAGAACAGTTCCCTAGTTTAACTGATACTGTATGACTGATGTTACTAATGGTGATATTTCGTAGGTAGGAAATGTTTTAGGCAGCTTGAACTTGATGATAAACAATTTTTAATATTTTCACTTTTTTTGTTTGAATGAAGTAGCAGACAAGCTTGCAGGCCACGTGGTGTTAAGTGGTCGCTTCAGTTCATGGACATCGGCACACAACCTCAAGCAAGCATAGGTAAGTCTTGTCTGAAGTCGTATGCAGTTGCGCTGCTACTCCGGAGGCCGGTGGTCGCTTCGTGTAAGTGTGGCCGGCAACTGCAGCTTTCTACCGAAACGGAATAGAATTGGTTCACGGCAGAAGTGGGTGCAGCGGTGGTACTTCCCCGGGCAAACCATAATAGTTCTACCACCTACTAAATAAACATACGTATTCTAACATGGCTCTGAATTTAATTTCCAGTGGAGCTGAAATTTGAATGATTACTTTACTCACTTGGCTGCAACCCTTTTTGCGTGCCACTGCTGGTCACGGGTCTTTTCCTTATTAGGGAGGGCTGCAGCTTACTCGACCACGCTGCTCCAAAGCGGGTTGGTGGAGATCCGGGCTAGTGGCCAACCCATTGTCGGCTGTTTTCAAACCGCTTATAAGTCCTCAGACAAAGTTTAAAGACTGTTATCAATCGACGACGGACCGACGGTTTAACGCACCCTGCGAAGCACGGAAACGCGCATGTTTTTTTTTGCCACTAGCGGTCACCCATCTCACACCCGCGCTTCAACTTACTCACTTAAGGTTCTCTAAATATGTTACTTCCCTTTGAACATTCACGCTTGCCTGGGCCCGTTTTACTTAACTGCAAACTTCAAAAGTGTTTCCGAGCTTTAAGTCGTTGGTCCCGGTTTATTAAATATCGATATATATTAGGGAGACACCCTTAAGTCATAGTCCCTCCAATTCATAACCCCACAGTAGGGTAACTATGTATATACCCTGTGTCATGAGTACCATGGACACACACAAAGACAGAAACACAAACACTCAGACCGAGAACATTAAACTTATCATTCTCTGTTTGGCTGAGAATCGAACCCAAGAGTCTCCAATCGACAGTCCGGCGTGGTAACCATTGCGCTACATGGGTCGTCGTCTACCCTTACCGAGAGGCAGAATGGTGACATCCAAGCCATATGCTATCAAATCCACCTCATTAAGTAAGTTAAGGAACTGACTGTCATACACAGCAAGCACGCGCCAACTTTACTAATCAGGTTGTTTTGCTTAAGCTCGTTCATTAAAGTCCCGCCTATAGTTTCGGCGACTTACTTCATCTTCGTTAGTTGACTCTATTAATTCAATAATTTATGAGTTACGGCTCTGTTGAGACATACACTGAGCTGCACGAAGTTTGATATTCCGAAGTGCTAAGATTCGCTTTAGTTGTGTTTTATGTCAAGTAACGACACGTATGGCGTCCATACTGCCTATGGATTGGATTCAATTTCTGTTGATGCAGATATTCATACTAATGTTATAAATTTGAAAGTGTGTTAGTTTTTTTATTTGTTCTTCTATTACTTTAATGCGTGGTGATACTTATGAGGCTGGAGAGCGGTAAAATGTTATATACAGAAAATGATAGAATAGTCTATTATTTACCCGATAAAAATTCTCATTTCTGGGCGGAAAACATTGAGCACACAGACAAAGTGTATACATTGTAAGTCGCGTGTCAAGTCACGTTCATATCACCGTTGATCAATCAATGTATTTTCTGTCCCATGTCACACTCTACAGACCCCCCCTCCCCCCCCCCCCCCGACTATCTCCATATAAAAGTCCGGATAGTCTTAAACAAAAAATACAGTAAAATTTGGAAATAAAGGAAATATTATGACAGGTTTTTCTGAAGCAAAGATTTGGAACGCGAAAAAAGAAATCGGTTATTACTAAGTTAACTAGAATCTGTGGTAAAAGGAGAAGCATGGGAAAACCTGCAATAAGTAATAAGAAAATTTACAAGTTTACATTTTTTCGAAGGTGGAAGGGTGGAAGTTTGTATGAGTTTTTCTCCGATAAACTTCTGATATAGGTACAATAAATACGCCCGAAAAATATAAGAAATAATAAATACAATTAAAATATTGCGTTACGCAACTTACAAAAGAAATGAAATACCAACAATTAATTTTAGTGGTTAGGTCGTTTTGTTACTTCAGAAACAAGATATTTGCATAACAAAACAGTCCTATATGCCTTTATAATATATATGTTTTTTTTTTGTTTTTTTTTTTTATGACGTTAACGTTAACGAAACGGCGAAACCACACATTTTGGATGTGACGTAGAGTTGGTGCAGTTGGGGCTGGTAGAGTTATGGTATGTAGATTTAGGTGCTTGGCTTTACATGAGATCTAATATCTTTTCACAGGTTAAGACATATGCACTCGTCTTGTGATGTTTTGGTGACATTTATTAATTACTTGGTGATTTAAACGATTCTGTAATTATGGTCATTCATGTATGTACATCATGTTGAAATCCATAAAAGTATTTCAGTATATTTCTCGTAATCCAAAAGTCTTAGTAAAATTCGTTCTCTAATATAGATAAACCATCTCACAAACAGCTGTAAATCGAGCTTACAGATGTATCCCACCCGTGTCGTATCAGTGGAGTAGCAATACGGGATGTGAAACGTGACTAGCGTGGATTGTGCCATTCATTGAATATCCAACCGGTAATACAAGGTAGTTTTGATGAAAAAAATGGCGTTATGTTAGCCATGCCAGATTGCGACATGCGAGGAAGATTTTATTTTATTCTCGATATAGGTTCGTTAGGTGTTCCTATATTTAGTCCATGTAACTTCGGGATTAAGAATAGACCTACGGTATCCCCTGCCTGATCGTAAGAGGCGACTAAAATGGGGCTTCCAGGGATGCGGACGGTGAGAGTGGGAGCTTGACCCACCCAGCCAGTAGCCCTGGGAGGGACGGCGGTGTATGCGTGGCTGCATGCCGCCGTGAACACCTGAAGGTGCAGGAAAGCACATCTGCTCTCTCGAAGATGGACCCGTTCTGGGGCGTCGCGCATGGAGGACACCGGTGCGTTCCAATGGATATCCCGGAGTCCTCACAAACGCAGAAGCACACCACCGAGGGGGTTTTAGTGCGGTCAAATCCCACATAACCCGGTATCCTCTTCCAAGGTGTCGGGTACCTTTTGAAGATCCCCCCCCCCCCCCCGACCTTCTTAAGGTATCCGGTGCCTTGGAAGATAGTGCTTATGTGGGGTTTCTACAGCACGCGGTAGTCTGCCTCAGCGCTTGAGTGTTTTCCTCCGGGATCTCCAGTAATAGGCACTGGTGTCCTCCACACAGGGCGCTCCTAAATGGGTCCATCATCTGAATAGCGATGGCGCTCTCCTGCACATCCAATGCTCATTAAATTAATTAAATTATAGTTCTACCACCTACAAAGGAGATGTTTCAATCTTGGCTAGGTATTGTACACCATCTCCAAAATTCGAGAAAAAACTCAAGAATCCGAAAAAAATACTTAAAATTAGTTAAAACATGTACTTTTTCGGTACAAAATCAATTTAAATCATCTATTTTCAACATTTTTCAATATGGCGGAACAACTGATTTCACTGTCAACTGATTGTCACAGATTATTAATTTCAACTGTCAAAATGACATATTACCGCCATTATGTTTTTCTAGTATATTGTGTTGCAATTCTAACTTAAAATTCTTGTTTTGTACCAATAACCCCAGTCAAAAACAGTTCTATACTATATTTGCAATTTCTTTATACAGTGTACAAATACCTGGCCAAAGGCCCATACATTTTGAAACATCTCAATATTTACACTCGCAGCCCCACAATAGAATTCCCTTTGTCGTGGATATCAGAGACATGCACGATTAAATTTCTTGAGTAATTTGTCTTGTGTATTGAATACTCGTTATTATACCGACAACACTATCTCATATACAACACCAATCATGTTAAAAGCCCGTAAAAGCTAAAAGGATGTCACAACGACATAAATCTGAATTCACAAAGCATTTCACGTCGAAACCCTATTGAAATATCTAGTCATAAATTACAATAGTTTCAATAATTGCCCGAATACGCACCCTTCGCTCCAAACATTAACAAAGGATCGTTATTTGTCTCAAGAAAAAGAACCAACAATGGGGAGAGACCCGTGCCCAGCAGTAGGAAGTAAAAAGGGTTGCAGCCAAAAGATAGTTTTGTAGGATTTTTTTTTCAAAGTAACTAGTTGTGCACTGTGGTTTTATTCGCATTGGAAAAAATAATGCTATAAATTGTAGACAACACACTTTCTAAACTATATTTTCACGTTAAAAACCCCCAAATATTCATACAAACTTTCAACTCCTATTTGTTCTATACTAAATAATATAAAAGTCTATAGATTCATTATTGGATGTCCACGTCACAAAAGAGTTTGAGCAAAAGAAAAAGAGCCATTATCGATATTGTATCAACTACTACCTAATATCTAAATTTTTTTCAACCTTTTTTTTATGTCCCACTGCTGGGCACAGGTCTCCTTCTCACAAGTGAGAGGGATTTAGGCCAAGGTCCACCACGCTGGCCAAGTGCGGATTGGTGGACGTCATGCTTTCGAGAAATTATGAATTTCTCTCAGGCATGCAAGGCGATGGAGAACATCGTAATTAATTAAATATCACGATATTTTCCATCGCCGTGGAGCAGCGATAAACGCGCACATTTCAAATTTCTTTGTCAGAGGTGCACGCCGAGGTTTTGAACCCGGGATCGGTCGCGTAGAAGACCGCGGCTTTTACCTCTCGGCCATCGCTGCTCCCTAATATATATATACTTATATAAATGACATGACGTGATCATTCACTAACTGATCAGTTTTTATGTCTATCATATACAAATCCATCAAATATAACAACTGATCTATATATAGATAAATAGACTCTATTTAATATATTCTTGTAGAAAATGTGAAAACTCTCATTATTATTGTGCCGCAAAAGCTTTGAGATTCTACGAAAAAAGCAAATCCGGCGTACTTGTTTCCTTTCAGGACTCCTTTGAGTCGTAGCAAATTTATTTACGAAGATATTATTCCGACTCAGCAATAACGAAGCAGAGCGAATCAGAAATTGCTTTTTTCCTTTTTATATTTAATTGCTTCGTTTTAGATATTAACCGTAAATACGTTGTTTAGAGTTTATTGAGCAGCGATGGCCGAGTGGTATAAATCCGCGGTCTTCGACGCGATCGATCCCGATCGCGATCGATAGATTTGGATTAGCCCGAGGATACGCTGCCCGAGCCATATCTACCCACACGAAAGTTTATTTTTGGTTTTGGAAACTACCCTCTCTCCACCTAATTATTTGTTAATTACGGTGTGAGAGAGACAGGAAGCCAGCGTCGAGCAGGACAGGCGACGCCTACCCTCAGATTCCCTTCACTTTTCCTGCCCGGCGGGAAATAGGAAGAAATTGGCTGCAGCGTAGCCACCCCTGATGGGGGACCGCCACGGCCCTTCAAAGGGCCAACCGCCACCACCGAAGCCTCCGGATGACGCATCGCGCCGCCACCGTGACCGCTCTGCACCCGCGGGCAGCCACGCACGCGCGCGATCGCACTCGCGCACCGACCGCCCGGCGGCCACCAGCCGGGAGTCCAGGGGCGCTGAAGTGCGCGCCGCGGGAGGCGCTAGTCGGGAGATGGAGAGGGCGTTCGCTGATGCGCAACGCCCCTCAACATCGACCCAAGTGTCGACCGCGCCCGCGCACCCGCGCACCCCCACCGCCACCGCCGTCAGCGCTGCCGGCCAACCCGCCGGCACGAAGAAGCCCGACGCCACCACCACCGTCGAAGCCGCCGGCAAGATGCCGGCCGAAAACAAGACTGGAGCCGACGCCCAAGCCGCCGGCCAGAAGACGCCCGTCGCCGCCGCCGCCGCAACCTCGAGCCGCCCGCCGTTGCGCCCGGTCACGCCGCGGACATCACCAAAGTCTTTGCTGGAGCAAGACATGGTGATAACCGAGCGGCTGGCCGAGTGCAAACTCGTCAGTAAGGAGATGCTGGCCCACTTGGCCATGTTTCTCCGCGACCGGCAGCGGGCGCTCGAGGCAGAAGGGGTGCAGATGGAGGAGGAGGAGCTCTCTGCGGAGGAGCGCTTCCGCCTCGCCAACAGCATCCCCGCCACACCAGCCCCCCCGGAGCGCCCATCCAGGCGCCCAAGAAGCCCGGAGGAGGAAGACGACGAGGACGCGAAGCGCATCTGCGCCGAGGCCCTCCCCCTCCCCCGCCCGCAACGTGTTTGGGAGCGTGACCCGCGCACCCGCTCCCGCAGCCGCGCCGCGCTTGAGCGCGTGTCGTCGGACCCGGGTCCGCACGCGCCTCCCCCACCGCCCGCGACTCCACCCGCGACCAGCGCGCCGACCGCGCTGCCGCCGGCCACTCCCGCGACCTGCGCGCCGCCCGCGCCGCCGGTAACTTATGCCGCGACACTCGCGCGCGCTCCCGCCGCGACCGCAGCGCGCACCTCTGCCGCGCCCGACGCCCGCACCTTTGCCGCGCCCGACGCGCGTGCCGCCGCCGCCTACGCCGCGCCCGCCGCGCACACCACTACTGCCGCGCCCGCCGCGCGCACCACCACCATTGCCGCCGCCGCACCACGAGCCGCCCCTGCCACCACCGCAGCCACCGCCGCCGCCGCCACCGCAGCCACGTCCGCGCAGACCGCCGGGGCAGCGACGCGCGGGACGCCGAGCACCTCCACGCCTGTTGGAGGTAATGCCGGACAGCAGGTACCTTGTCAGCCTAAGTCTAGGTACCCTCCGCTGATAGTGGAGAAACTCCCGTCCTGGGCGACGCACTTCAGGATCCTGAAGGACCGGCTGGGCCACGCGCCTAACGCCCGTCCCTTCGGTCAGGGAGTGCGTTTCTCGCCCAGGGACGATCGGGAGTTCAGGCTGGTACAGTCGTACCTGACCAGCCTGGAGCGGACCGAGAAAATTTCTTGGTTCTGCTACTCCCTACCAGCGGAGCGCAGTCTCCGCGTGGCGATCCGAGGATTGCCCGCGGATACAGAACCGCAGGAGCTGGAGGCCGAGCTTCGCGACTTGGGCTTCGTCCCCGAGTATGTGCGTGCTATCCGGGCCAGGGGCGGCCGGCCCGGGTGCATATTCTACGCCATTCTCAAGCGGACCGAGAACCTCATCCCGGCAATCTACCAGGTAACAGAGCTCCTGTGTATGCCCGGGGTGAAAGTTGAAGCCTGGCGCGGAAAAAAGGGACCGGCGCAGTGTCACCGGTGCCAGAAATTCCGCCACAGCTCGCACAACTGCCACAGGCAGCAGGCGTGCGTGCGCTGCGGCGAGGAGCATGCTGCTCGTCAGTGCCCGCGCCCACGCGAGGTGCCTGCCACTTGCGCGAACTGTGGCGGAGAGCATCCCGCCAACTACACGTCGTGCCCCGTGTTTAAGCGCGAGGCGCGCAATAAGCACGCGGGCACGGTGGCGCTATCGGCGCCTAAGGCGCCCACTGCTAGGACACCGTCAGCCGGTCCCAAGCCGCAGGCCACGAGTGAGAACGTAGGCTCACTCATGGCCCCGGCCAACGACCCGCCGAAACGCGGGACCTCCAGTCTAAGCCGGGGGAAGAAGAAGAAGAAGCAGGGCAAGGGCAAGGCCAAAAAGGCTACCCCTCCTGCTCCTCCCGCAACAGCAGCCGCAAAGGCCCCCGAGGCGGCCCCTAAAAAGGCGCCCGAGGGCCCCAAAAAGAAAGGTGTTAAGCAATCACTGCCAGCCGCGGCACCGAAGGCGGCTGCTGAAGTAGGCGACCTTAAGAGGTTCGCCATTAAGATCCTACGGGAGGTCTTCAACGCCATTGACGAAGGCCGCGACGCGCTTCCCGTTATCCTTGGCGGCTTAGCCAAGATCGCATCATACAATGATGGATCTTAAGCCGCTAAGGGTAGTTTTTTGGAATGCCCGCGGTCTTCGTAGCAAGGCCGCCCTCTTCCGGCTTCTCCTGCGGGAGCAAGATGTCGACGTGGCGCTGGTCTGCGAGACACTCTTATCCCCGTCGGACCTCATTCAGATTCCGGGATACTACATCTACAGGAAGGACGAAATTTCGGACACAGGCGTCACCTATCGCGGGTTGGTAGTGCTTGTTCGCAGGAACGTCGTCCATCAGCCGCTTCCGGTTCTGCAGTTGGGCAGTATGTACGCGCTGGGCGTAGAACTATGCTGCCATAACTACACCTTGCAGCTGCACGCGGTGTACCGGCCTCCCGGCGGCACTCTGTCGTTGGGTGATGTCCATGCTTTGCTGGACTCACCCCACGCCACGATTGCCGCGGGAGACTGGAACTGTAAACACCCCGGCTGGAACAGTCTGTCCTCCTGCAGAAACGGCAGGAAGTTATTTGACGACGCCGAGAGTCACGGGTACTCGGTTAGTGGCCCAGACACACCTACGATATTCCCGGACAACAGGGCCCACAGCCCTGATGTCCTGGATATCGCCGTACACCGTGGCCTCCACTGCCAACCACACCTGGAGTCCCTGCAGGACAGCATGGGGTCCGACCATGCCCCTGTTCTGCTCGTCCTCCACCAAGACCCAACGAGAGTCTCGCCGCCCAGACCACGCCGGCAGGTCGACTGGAACAAGTTCCACGACCAGCTGGAGACCACCACGCCGACTCGCCCTGTCAACTCCGCAGATGACGTTGACCAGCTTGCGGTCGACATCACTGCCAGCATTCGGGACGCCTTGGACGCTTCCACTACGGAGAAGGAAGCCGAGGACAGGCTCCCGCCTGTCCCCTTTAACATCCGGAAGCTCCTTACGCGGAAGAGGCGTCTCCGTAAGAGCTGGCAGCAATCTCGATGTCCCCAGCTGAAGAAACAGCTCAACGACATCGCGGAGCGGATCAAGGTAGAGTTGGACGCGCACGCGAACGAGAGCTGGGAAGGTCGTATCGACGAAGCTCACGACGACTGGCCGGCGATTCATCGACTGTGCCGGTCGTTCAAGAGCACCCCAGCCCCCGTTCGCCCGCTTCTCCACTCGGATGGTACGCCGAGATACCGGGCGGAAGATCGCGCAGAGATCTTCGCCGAACACTTAGAACGCCAGTTCCGGCCGAACCCGACTGACCAGACAGAGCACGTGGGGGAGGTTACGCGACACGTGAGTGAACACCTAGCAGCGCCTATAGCTCCGGACGAAGACCCAGTGGTCTTTTCCCCGAGCATGGTCCAGCGTGCTATTGAAAGGACAAAAGCCAAGAAGGCTCCCGGCGCAGATGGCATTACCAACGCCGCGCTCCGCCACCTCCCGCGAAGGACGGTTGGAGCGATTACTCGCCTGTTTAACGGCATTCTGCGCACGGGTAAATTCCCGCACATATGGAAAATTGGGCACGTCATTATGTTGCCCAAGCAGGGGAAAAATATACTGCAGCCCTCGAGCTATAGGCCGATCACCTTGCTGCCCACGTTGTCGAAGGTGTTTGAGTCGTTGCTGCTCAAACACCTCGTACCTCACATCACGCCTCGTCCTGAGCAGTTCGGATTCCGCCCGGAACACAGCACGACTCTCCAGTTGTCGAGGGTACTGCATCACGTCACCGCGGCCCTTAATAAAAAGGAACGCGCGTGTGCAGTATTCCTCGACATGGAGAAGGCGTTCGACCGTGTTTGGCACGACGGCTTGCTGTACAAGTTACTGCAGTCGTCGGCGCCCCGGCGTATCATCAGAGTGATCTCCAGCTTCTTGCAGGACAGGAGCTTTAGGGTGTTGGTAGACGGGGCTCTTTCGAGCGAACGTCGCATAGAGGCCGGTGTCCCACAAGGGAGCTGTCTGTCCCCGGCCTGCTATTCCTGCTACACCGATGACATCCCGGCGCCTGAGGAGGCGCTGCTAGCATTATACGCAGACGATGCCGCCTACGTCACAACGTCTATAAAATCGGCTCACGCGGTCGTCAAGATGCAGCGTGTATTAAATGCGCTCCCCGAATGGCTTGCCAAATGGAGGTTGTCGGTGAACGTGGGTAAGACGCAGGCCGTCAGGATCGGCGGCTTCTCACAAAAAGATCCCACCCTGAAGCTCCTAGGACAAGAAATCACATGGTCCACCCAGGCTAAATACCTAGGTGTGACCATAGACCACAGGCTGACCATGGTGCCACATGTCCGCAGCATCTCCACACAGGCGAGGGCGGCTGCTGCCGTACTGCGTCCTGTGCTCAACTCGAGTCTCCCTCTGAAGGCCAGAGTGGCCATTTACAAGAGCTACGTCCGCCCCCGCCTCACGTACGCGGCGCCGGCCTGGTTCGCCCTCACCAGTGAAGCGCAGCGCAAGCGCTTGCGCTCTGTGCAAAGCGCGACACTGAGGAGGGTGGCCAACGCGCCGCGTTACGTGAGGAACACCACCATCCAGAGGGACCTTCGGGTTGAGTCACTGGATGGGTTCGTCAGCAGCCTCGCCCAAAGGATGTTCGCGCGCTCCGACGCGTCGCCCGCTGCACGCGCGCCCGCCTGATCGTCGTCCCCTCCCGCGCGACCTGCTCGCGCAGGACTAGCCGCGGGAGGCGTTCGCCGTGCAGCCACACCAAACTGAAGCCCGAAAAAAAAAAGACTCCAGGCTGTCCTGAAGAAAGTGTAGGAGAGAAAAAAAAAAAAAAAAAAAAAAAGGATAATAATAATAAAAATAAAAAAAAATATATATATATATTATAAAAAATATTTATCAATAAAAAATAAAAATAAAAAAAAAAGAGGAAAAAAAAAAAAAAAAAAAAAAAACCTTCTACACCGGACGCTGGACAGCCTCCTTTCACTACCAGCCTCAGCCTGAACTGAATAACATGAAGACCACACCAAGAAGAAAGAAGACCACGACAGGGACCACCCGGTCCCCCCCCCAATGACCGGGACCATATTTATGGCCCGCGGAAGCCACCCATGGCAGGGGCAGGCCCGAAACGTGTGCCCCGGGCCCCTTGCGGGGCCCGCGAAGATAACCCGGACTTGATCGATCCCGGATTCAAATCCTCGGCGCGCACCTCTGACAAAGAAATTCGTAATGTGCGCATTACAGAAAATATCGTAATATTTAATTAAATACAATGTTCTCCATCGCCGTGCATGCCTGAGAGGAATTCATAATTTCTCGAAAGCATGACGTCCACCAATCCGCACTTGGCCAGCGTGGTGGACTATGGCCTAAATCCCTCTCACTTGTGAGAGGAGACTTGCTACATAAAAAAGGTTGAATTTTTTTAAATTTAATTATTAGAATCGGGCGTTACTTTGCGGAACTACATTGTTATAATGTTAGGTAGGTAGTTAGGTAAAAGGTAAAGTAGTCCCTGTTGCTTCGGGATTAAGAATAGAGCTACGGTATCCCCTGCCAGATCGTAAGAGGCGACTAAAAGGGGACTTCCGGGGTTGCGGACGGGGAGAGTCGGAGCTGGATCCGTCCAGCCAGCAGCCCCGGGAAGAACGGCGGCGTGTACGTGTGGCCGCATGCCGCCGTAAACATCGGAAGGTGCAGTAGATCACATCTAACCTCCGAAGATGGGCCTATTCTGGGCTCCGCGCGTGGAGAACACCGGTGCGTTCCCTAGGAGATCCTGGAGTCCTCCCCAAGCACAGAGGCAGGCCACCGAGGGTGTTTTAGTGCGGTCAAATCCCACATAACCCGGTATCCTCTCCCTAGGTGCCGGGTACCTTTTGAAGGTTTCCCCCCCCCCCCCCCCCGACACCAAAAACAGGTAAAAGGTAAGGTAACCTTGCAACAATCCACAATCAGTTGTCACTATATGCATGAATCAAAATTACTTTCAATATAACAACCAATTCTATTCTCAAAGATAATGCCTTGCAATGGGCTCACATTTGAGTCTATTGCTGGCAGAGTAGTTTATGGATAATTTAGAGAATTGTTATATTGTGGTTGACAGCATATATTGTACTATTATAGGTATGTTGACGACATAATTATGTTCTGGACACAAAGGCAGCTGGACGTATTCGTATATAAACTACTAGCTGACCCCGCGAACTCCGTATCGCGTTTAAATATTAAATAATAATAATAATGGATAACATATAAACCTTTTCCGTGAAAAAATACATATACATACCAATTTTCATAATAATCGGTCGAATAGTTTCTGAGTTTTGCGATGTCATATATACAAACATCCTCTTTTATATGTATATAAGAAATAAAATCCACCCTAAAATTAAATTCAAATTTGAAGTTGAGGAACACTATACTTTAAACTTTTTAGACCTTAGAACACTGATTTTGGATTGTTGCAAAGTAGTTTTTACCTAACTTTATATTATGTTATTTAGGTATGATGCTTCTTGTAAGTGGCAACTAACATCCATAGCCCATATTATTGGAATACGGTCTTGGACACTATGCACAAAAAAAATCTAACCTTAAAAAGGTTGCACTAAATCACGCTTGGAAAGCAATATAATTGTTAATTCTTTTTTATACATTACTTTTATTACCGCTTAAATCAATAATAATGAAGTCAATTGACTATATATGATAAGTGACGTCACTTATCATTTTCTCATACAAAATGTATGGGGATGTCACGTTTTGACAGCTCATTAAAAGTATCTCATTTGATTTGGTATTCCAAGACCGGATTGCGAAAGAATGTGTGTTCATGAGAAGATTCGAGTAGGATATCGAGGAAGTATTGGAGAGATTGAAATAAATAAATAAATAACGTTTCACACTCAAAGCCCCACAGTAGGGTAGGTATACCCTGTGTCGTGGGTACCATGGACACACACAAAGACAGAAACACAAACATCCAGACCGAGAACAGAAATTTAAATTCATCATTCAAATTTCTGTTTCGCCGGGAATTGAACCCGGGGCACTTCGATTAGTAGTCCGGTATGTTAATCATAGTGTCACGAGATAATTCGAAGGACTTATTGAAGGTATTCCCCAGATTGAACACAAAATGGTAGGTATTATCCTCGTATGGACTGACATATTGCAAATCGTAAACCATACACGAGTCGTTGCGATGTTTTACGAGGACCTCGTAAACACAAGGTTTTGGAGACGTGTGAATTTGCAATACATTTGACTAACAAGTCTATTTAGTGCATTTTTTCTTTTTCTACTTCACAGTTGGGCATATTTCCAGAAAAATAACAAACCATGCCCATTTTCTGGATTCATGTAAATAGCTTCTCCTGTAAAAATACACTGTTTAACAATAATACCATGATACCAACCGTTTTGGGTCGTATTTTGTGGCTAACAGCAGAGTACGAGTTTTTATAACTAATATGTCCTGGAACTGACGGAACAGATCCGAAATATAAATAAATAAATATTTTAATTTATTAAAGGCACAATACGGGACAAATAAAAAAAATTGTTGTGTTCGTAATGGCATGGCAAAAAACTTTAATTAAACATTTGTCATACTTGGCACTTTGACAATGTCACAATATTATTACAATATTTTTTTAAGATGAAAAAATGATTAGTGATAAAATATACTATATTAAAATTTACACATAAAAAAGAAAACCTTAAAAAAATATAATAATTAAAATATAGTATTAAAAGCGGTCCCTTTAGGCAAGGTTCCGAAGAAACTGGCAGCGTTCCCCCTTTGAATAGCTAGACTAATTCTTTGTCCGAGTTAGCTGCCAGCTCTTCGGTCTCCTGTGACGTCGACTAACCTTTTTGTTATTTCCCTTAAAAGCCTATTTCGTAATTGTGTTATAGTTAAGTTTTTTCCTTTTTATCATTTTATATTTGTATACCTCATGAAGGTATGGCGAACTAAATATATATAAACAACTTTGTAAACACCCATATTTTTGCAAATAAAAGTCTTTGTCTCTGTCTTTGAAAACTTAGTTTACTAGATTATTCAAATGAAATTTGATAACATACATATTAGTGACCAAATCTTTAAAACCCCGAAAAAGCATTTTACAATGTTTCAAACGACTGCTATCTTTCAATAACAATTGTGACTGTATCTTAACGTGGGCTCCGAGAGTTTATTCAAAACTATCGGTTACCCGTCTTTATCTAGACGGCGTCTTTTTCACTTAGCTTTATAGATAGCATAGCAATAGCGTTATCCGTACTAATATTATAAATTCGAAAGTAACTGTCTGTCTGTCTGTTTATCTGCTACGCTTTTATACTGAACTAATTTTAATGAAATATGGAACAGAGATAGAGTGGACCTTAGGAAAGGACATAGGATGGTTTTTATCCTACGGGAACCTATAAAACGGGTCCATGCGGACGAAGCCGCTGGCGGAAGGCAATTCTATAATAAAATCATTGAAAGATGACTATTTTATATAGATATTTTATATAGATACACAACAGGGTTCTGAGAATTCTTGACGAATAAGAAATAAATATGCTACAAAAACTAACAAAGTTGCGCTTTCAAAACTTATTTCAAGCGAACCTTGTGTATTTTACTATTTTGTTTGAAGCAATGCTTCCTCCAGTAGATCTTGCAGTTCTTCTGAATATCATTGTGTTCTTATTTGCAAAATGTATCAAAGACGTGCTCCTTTATCATTGTTGCATTGCGGAACTAATAAACAATTTCTGTCATATTTATTCTCTAGGTTCCTATATTATAATTTCAAACGAAGAGGTGTAAAAATAAAGTACCTATGACAAAATACCGCGTATCTATATCTATACTAATATTATAAAGAGGAAAAATTTGTATTTTTGTATGTTTGTGATGAATAAACTCAAAAACTACTGTTCCGATTTCAAAAATTCTTTCACCATTAGAAAGCTACATTCACCTTGAGTAACATAGGCTAGTTTTTACCGCGGGAAAACGCTTCATTCCTACGTGAAATCGGGTAATAGGGTCAACGCGGTTGAAGCAACTGGCTAAACGCCTATGATTTTAATATAGCAATAAAGCCTGGAATAGCACATAGGCTATTTTTGATCCTTCGGGGACCCATTAAACGGGTCCACGCGGGCGAAGCCGCTGGCGCAAGGCTATTTATAAAAAAGTAATATTTATGTCGTAGAAATTAATGTTTAGTGATGAAACTGGATTCTGTCCTATCCTGATTCTATCAAGGTGGTTTAATTGGAAAATTAGTTTTAATATGTGTTTAGAATCTTTATGGTTAGACTTTACCCACTTCTGCCGTCAAGCAATTATAATTTATTGGAAAGGTGTTACTGCCGGCCAGACTCACTTAAGGCGACCATCAGCCATATGTTTGTCTGTGATTGTGTGTAGATGTCCATGGACTATAGCATCCACTTAACACCACATGCGATCAAAAGACAAAAAATGAATATCGACCATATTAAATTTCTGCTGTAAATAGGAGTGTTACAATTGCTAACGTAAACACATTTCGCGTTAGTTCTACCTTAAACGCCACGAATGTGTTTTTCTATATAAATTAGGTGCTTTATAAAAGTCGAAACCACGACGACCGTTCAGGAAATTAGCTTTCGTTCTTAAGTTGTCGAAAAACGATCGAACACAAAATGAGAGCAAAAAATACGTGAAACATTAACCAAATTTATATTATTTAAAATTTCCATACAGGCTTTTACTACTTATAACAAGCAATACATATCTTAAATAAGTACTGTAGAGTTGAGTTTTGGCGGGAAGTCGAAAAAGACATATTGTGCTTTTGTTTAATTTTCATTTTCTTGGTGTATTTTTGAGTTAAATCGGATTAAGTTGATGGCATTTTGTTTGATATAGGTTAATTACAGCGCACGAGTGTTTGTGAAATAGAATAACAGTGCTAAAATATGTTTTTTCTGCTTGCTTCCAAAATTCCATCGGACACGTTCTAGTAAATTAGCCATCGCTTTACTTGAATGTTGGACTGACTAGACTGACTGATTACTGACGACTTACTTACTGACTTTGTTATTACTTCGTCCAGTTTCGTTGAAACTGGCAAAAAATTTATGCAAAAATTATACTTGACGCTGGCAGTATGCACAGAGTTTGCGATGCCATAGGTAATAAAAAAAAAGTTTGATGCTTCACATCAACCTCTATGATGATTACTGGTTACTTATAAAAGCTTATTAAGAAGTTATTATTTTTAAATACGAATTAGATGTCGCTCTCTTCTGTTTTTGTGTCCGATTGAAGTAGTCGTAGTTCAGCTCCCATTAAAGTAATACTTAAAAAAAACCTAGGCAGTTTTCCTTCGGTAGCTTCCCCGCAGTATAGTACCGATTATTTCCTGAGTACTGTAAAATCTTCAAAAGCTTAATATCTGTATAATAATATATGTATTTTCCTTTAATCTTACATCAATTTACGCGTATTTTAAAGCCTATTATTCATTTCGGTACATTAGACAGATACATTAATAATTTTGAAAAGCCTTTAAGCCTTCATTGGGCTTTAGTGTTTAATCGGATTGGTGCGGGTGCTTGCTCGAATACGAATTTGACGGAACTGTGGCGGAATTGTATATTATTACAAAGTTTTTTTAAAGACGTTTGTTTGCTAAAGCTTCAAAAATTTTCGCACTCAAGCGACCTTATCAATATACATCACAGCCGAACGGACTGTGTGTATTCTGTATGTTGTAGTTTTTCTATAACTATACTTAATAAGGAACGTCTGAAATAGTTCTTAGATGAGCTGCCACGTTGTTTTCAGAAAGATCTCGTGTATTTAAAAGCTTATTGAGTCTAAATCGTTAGTAATTAAGCGGCTTTCCTCCGAGCCGAGTCTTAAACTTATTACACAGAAGGTATAATCAGCCTTCAATATTAATAAATCGTACATTGACGTTAGATATCTTATAGCCGTTCTTGATAAATGGACTATTCAATATAAAAAAAATCAATGTTTAACAGTTCCTTTTTCGATTCAAGAGTTCATGTAATTAACTCGCTCAAACAAAGAAACGAACGTTCAATTAAACTAAATTTGACAATAATATTGAAATTTATTATTAATAGTAGAATTATACATTACTTTGAAAACTAAAAAATGCAACCAAAGGAATAGTATATCTTGTCGCTTTAAAATGTATAGGTGATAAAATATTGAGTGTTATTGATAAAGTTTGAGGCATTATTAATATTTTGGTCATTACCAATATGGCCAAAATGAAAAAAAATAACGCAATAAATTCTCAAATAAAGTATCATTACAACGTAATAAATTTTATCCAAGTCAAAGGAATATTTGCTATCACTAGTGATATTGTTAAAGATTCTGAGAAAACTTTGTGACAAATTGTATTATTTATCACGATTCTGGACAAACACCCCTCTTGTTGAGGAAAACGTTATCTATTTTCTCGTTTCTTATATTTTTTCTAAAATTTTCTCCATCCTAAACTTTTAAAGTGCACTGCTGGACACAGCCCCTGCCCCCTAATATGGGACACTCTGTGACACCTTCTAAATCTAGCGGCTTCCCGTGTTCTTCAGGTCGTCGGTTCACCTGATTAGTGGGTGACCTGTGCTTCTTTTGCCGTTTCGTCCCGATTGTCTAACAGAAATATAAAATAGTAAAAATAAGTTTTTTTTTGTCTTATCAAAGAAAGAAAGGAAAGAAAGAATAAATATTTATTTCATATAAGGAATACAAAATATACGCTTAATGAATGTCATTTTTTCCCGATCATCGCCTTTAGGTGCCCGTTTGGGCTAGACGTTGAACTGAGAGAAAAAAGGCGGTGGAAAAAAACTCCCAGCAACACTCATTTAAAAAAAGTACATTATATATTTGAGATAACAGAATAGCTATGGGTCTATAATGTCAAATCATCATAGCGTGTATTCTGAAGCTGTGTTATTGTTCAGAAGTCTAGATATAATTTTGAAAAGAAAGATATCTTTTCAAAATTATACTTACTAATAATAGATACTGAATCTAGCTATCTATCTTTATCTTAATATATTATATTTTAACATGTTATAATTGAAGTAGATATATTTATTATAATATAATATATTTATCTTAATTTATCTATCTTAGTGCGTGTAGTTTACCTTAAGTATTGAATTTTCCATGCATAATATGTATTTTTAAATAAAATAAAAAGTTTTATGATCCTCTACCTTGTTTTCAGTAACGTCATGTATGTGTAAAAGCTAATTGGGAGCGCTCTAGCAATTAAGCGGATTTTCTCAACCACGGCGCCGCTGCGTCGTACACTTATAAGTATTGTACTAACACTCGAAGTTAATATTAAGTTTTCCCTTTTTCCTTTAAATACTAAAATATCAGGTCTTTTTTTCAAATTAATGCAATTTTTTTATATACGGAGAATATCACTGTGAATGCCTCAGCTGGAAGGTTGTCTCATAACCTACACGTCCGTGGTAAAAAGGGACGTGCAAAGCGGACTGTGTAGACAGTTCAGCATTAGCATAATACAAAGAGCGCCTTATAAGTCTATTGTGGCATTAGGCAACATACTGGTGGCACTGTTCGGAAGTAAGTCATAATATAGTCTTTTGTTATTTATAGGTTTTTGATTACGACCAAGCAACACTTCTACATTTTACATCGGCGACCGGAGATTTAGTCGCTAAACGCAGCGATTTAGAATCCGAAACACGCGATTCCGATGCCTCGACAAATCTACCAACCAAAACGCCTTTTAGCATCAATATGACCTGGCCTTACTTCAACACTTGTTATAACAGATTCACCCTTGTTATGGTATTGTAGTGTGTGTTAACCCTAAGTAATATAATGTATGTTTTTTATGTTAAGTCAGTAATAAACTACTCTTCAACGAATCTGGTCGTTTTACTAAAGATCCTGATCAGAGCCGTACATGGCGACCCTGTCCAGTGACAAAGGTCCGCCGCTCGCGCGCGTCTAATTTCTTTCCCGTAAGATGTAACAAGAAACCGACTTCGCCGTGTGAAAATGCGCAGTGCCATGAGTACCTACCTACATTCAATTTTCACCGTATCGACGCATAAGTTTTAACGCCAAGGTTTCCAAATTTCTACGGTTCAAGAATGTGCCAGTCAACCCAAAATAAAGAGGAAGTTTTTATGGCCCAGAATGCAGCTGGTTCAAATACAGCGAATACTGATATCAAGGAGTTAGGAGGTCACATCAACACTCATAACATCATCACCGGTATAATCACCGTGTTGCTCTTCGTGGTGGCAATGTACTTCGCGTGCAGAGTTTATGCAAAGTGCCAAAGGAGCTGGATGCAGCAAGAGATACTTCGCAATACATTTCGGAGCTTCCGCGAATCAACCCTGTATCGTCCTAGGAGGTCTGGCCCCAGCGTCCCTGAAGCGGTGCAGGAGTCAGCAATGTAAAAGTGGTGTGTGATAAAGTGTGGTGCAACGGTAATATGTAACCAAACCTCTGGCCGGCAAGAGGCCTTCCCTTGCTCCCCCCACTTATATGATGGGTATCATTTTTTCTCTCTCTTTTTATTACTGTCGGACTATATTAGTTAAAGAGATTAAGGGTTAATAATTATTAATAATGGTTATTATGTACCATTTAAAGCATTTTTGTTTTTTATAATATGTAGTCAAGGACTTTTGCGGATTATGAATTAATTTCAAACCAATTTGTTAGTTTATAATGTAGTGTTATGGCACAAGAACTTAATGAAATATTGAAGAAGTTGAAATATATTAAGGATTATTTAGTTAAACTAGGACCTTGTCGTAGATCTAAGCAAGACTTAAGTTCGAAATTCTCTTATGCTTGTGAATTATTATGATAGATTATTGTTTGTTTCCAAATGTATTGACAAGCAAATCGCTAGGAATGAAATTAAATCTTCCGATATTCAAATTATTTTAGAGATTTATGATAAGATAAATTCGTATTTTTTACGTATTGAAGAGCTTTGTTCTGCGTGTACTGTGGTAGAAAGGAAAAGTACCAATTTAGTCATGGAGAAGTTCGATTTAAAAACCGCGGTTTCTCTACTTCCGCTTATGACGGGTGATGAGGACATTACTAAGCAATTGATAAGTAACATTGAAATGTACGAATCGATGTTGGATGACGCAGGAAAAGTAATTCTTATTAAGTTTGTTTTAAAATCTAGGCTTTCGGAGAGTGCGAAATTGCGTATGAGTCAAAGTTATTCCTCAGTTTCAGATCTTATTTCGGACATGAAACGTTTACTATTGACGAAAAAATCCGACACAGCTATTCAACAACAGCTTCAACGAGCAAGGCAAGGAGGTAAATCTATCGAGGAGTTCGGTAAGTCGATAGAAACTATGTTTTCAGATTTGACCATTTCCCAGGCGGATGGCGATTCGTCCAAATACGATATATTAAAACCTATAAATGAGAAAAACGCCATCAAACGTTTTTCTGACGGTTTGCGAAATACCCGAATTAGCACTATAATCGCAGCTCGAAATTATAAATCCCTAAAAGACGCGATCCGAGGAGCGATGGATGAAGAATTAACTTCTCAGCCGGATCTAGAAATGATGACTTACAGACGAGGTAGAAATAAAGCTTTTTATTCTTATAGTCGAGGTAATAATCAAACAAACAGAGGTAACTTTATTAATAAACATTATCCGACACATTCTTATCAGGGGCATGCTTCACAAAACCCTACTTATACAAAAACTATTTTTCGCGACGAAATTTACCTTTCGTGAATCGGTCGAGTTACGATCGAGGTTCGCATGAAAAACGAACAAATAGTAGGAGCAATCGAGGTCGTGTTACAGCGGCATCGAATCATCATGTTAACGTTGCTCAAGAATCTCAGGTAGAAAATACGTCTAACTCTAACTCATCAAATCATTTTTTTCGTGCATAATAGCTTTAGTGAAACATGGCATAATATTAATTCTGTTACTATACAAACTTTAGGTACTTCTGGTTAGTCGATACCGGCGCCTCATTGTCCGCCGTCAAGTACGAGAATTTGATCGCACAAGATATTCCATTTCATAATGAAGCGATATGTATACAAGGAATAGGTGGGAATGTGCAATCTATTGGATATGTTTATTTAAAATTACAGATCCGTAATAAATATTTAACGCATAAATTTTACGTATTTAAAAATTTACCGTGTCGTATGGATGGAATATTAGGGCAAGATTTTTTAAGTAAATATAACTGCATATTAAATTTTGAATTAAATACCTTATCTATTAATATAAGCAATTCCTATACTGCTACTTTTGATTTGCAGATGGGATCCACAGGTCATAATAATTATATGGTATTGCCCCCTCGTTCAGAATCTATACATTCCATAGACATTAATGTAAACCAGGACTGTGTAATATTTCCACAAGAATTATGTGAAGGAATCTTCGTAGGTAGTATGATAGTTTCGCCGAAAAATGGAAAAATTCCGTTAAAAATTTTAAACACAAGGGATGATGAAGTAAGGTTAAGTTTTTTTACACCTAGAATTGACTACTTATACAATTATGATATTTGTAGTTTTGGACAAGAATCTGTTAACGCTAATCGAGTTAAGCGGTTATTTAATTCGTTGAAATTGGATCACTTACACGAACAGGAACGTATCTCTATTGAGAATATTTGTGCAAAATATGCTGATGTGTTTTATATTGATGGAGACAAGTTAGGAGTATGTAATGTGTACCAACAATCTATACACTTACAAGATTACACCACGCCAGTTTATGATAAGCCGTATAGATTGCCTAAATCTCAGAAAGCAGAAATTGACAGACAAATTAATAAAATGTTAGAGGAGGATATAATTGAAGAATGTCAGAGCGAATGGTCTAGTCCAATTCTCCTTGTACCGAAAAAATCTGAAGGTTCAAGTGATAAAAAGTGGCGCGTAGTTATTGACTACCGTAGGTTGAATGAAAGAATAAAAGATGACAAGTTCCCTCTACCAAACATAAACGATATTTTAGACGCTTTATCTGGTTCAGTTTATTTCAGTCATTTAGATTTAAATCAGAGTTATTATCAATTGGAATTACACCCTGATAGTAGGAAATATACAGCCTTTACAACTAATAAACAATTTCAGCTAAAACGCTTACCTATGGGACTGAAAATTAGCCCTAGTGCATTTAGTCGTGCAATGACTGTGGCAATGTCAGGGTTAAATTACGAAAAATGCTTAATTTATCTCGATGATTTGGTTTGCTTTGGTAAAAACGTTAGTCAACACAATAAAAATTTAATTGATATTTTTGAAAGGTTAAGGAAAGTTAATCTTAAACTCAATCCAACAAAATGCCAATTTTTAAAGAAAGAATTGCTTTATTTGGGACATATTATTTCAGGTCAAGGTATTAGCCCTGATCCGCAAAAAACAAAAATAATTCAAAATTATCCAAGACCATGTAACAGTGATGAGGTTAAGCGATTTGTAGCATTTGCCAATTATTACAGGAAATTTATACCCCAATTTGCTGAAATTACAATTCCGCTAAACAAATTATGCCGTAAAGGTAGCGAATTCATATGGTCCAAAGAATGCGAAAAATCATTTTTAAAATTAAAAAATTCTCTTGTAACCCCCCCGATTTTACAATATCCCGATTTTTCCGAAGATAACGAGTACATTTTGTATACAGATGCTAGTGGCGTTGCAATTGGATCAATGTTATGTAATAAAAATAATTTACCTATAGCATATGCTAGTCGAGCTTTAAACAAATCTGAATTGAACTACCCTACTATAGAAAAAGAACTGTTGTCAATAGTGTGGTCCGTGCGTTATTTTAGACCCTATTTATTTGGTAAAACTTTTACAATCAGAACTGACCATAGGCCATTAGTCTACTTATTTAACATCAATAGCCCTAGTAGTCGCCTCATAAAATTTAGATTAATTTTGGATGAATATGATTACAAGATTGAGTATGTAAAAGGAGCGGATAATGTTGTCGCAGACGCGTTATCTCGCATAGTTGTGACGTCAGATGAATTAAAGGAGATGAATAGACACGTCATGAATGTAATGACTAGACGAATGAAGAGAATGGAAGAGTCCAATTCCCTTGACTCTTTAAGTCAAAAGCTAGAGTCGGACGCATCTACGCAACCCAACCGGACTGATCACCCGAACGTCGTAGAAATGCTTAAAAAACCGAACTCAGGCGTAGAACTTATTAGAGGAAAGTGTAGTTTTCGGAATATGAATGAGGTATATATAAGACACGATAATTTCGTATATGTACCATCAAAGTTTACGTTATATGTCGATGTTAACACTCGAGTACGTTCTGCGCGAGACGCGTTCGTAAGAGGTTTACAGTCATTTTGTAAGAAAATAAACGTAAATGAAATATACATCGTAAAGAATAACGATAATAAATGTATAATTGAATGGTTAACCAGTGAAATAAAGAATAATTTACAATGGTCCGGACCGCGAGTTTGTGTGATAAGAGGCATAACTAGAATTGATGACGTAGATGACCGAAGAGTCATATTAAATGATTTCCACTTATTACCAACCAGTGGACATGCGGGTGTACGACGCATGTTAAATAATATTAAACGTTATTATTTTTGGCCAAATATGACGAATGATGTGAAAAAATTTGTTAAAAGGTGTGGCACGTGTCAAAAACAAAAACACTCTTTACCAATCAAACAGCCAATGGAAATTACATCTACAGCTAAATGTGCTTTTGATAAAGTTTATTTGGACATAGTAGGTCCACTTGAAAAAGATTATTATGATAAGTCATATATTTTAACAATACAGTGCGAACTCAGCAAATACGTTGAGGCGTACTCGTTAGAAAGTAAAGATAGTAGTAGCGTAGCTAGGTCGTTTGTAGAAAATTTTATACTTAGATATGGTATTCCACGTGAAATCTGTACCGATAGAGGAACAGAGTTCATATCAAAAACAATGTCAGAAGTTTGTAAGTTGTTGCATATCAATCAACTTTCATCAACAGCTTATCACCATGAAACATTAGGATCCTTAGAAAACACCCACAAATTGTTAAATTCGTTTCTAAGGATACAAACTGAAAATAATTCTAGGTATTGGAGTGATTGGTTACAATATTGGTGTTTTTCCTACAACACAACAGTACACAGCGAAACAAAGTATAGCCCATATGAATTAGTTTTTGGTAAGAAATGTAATTTGCCAAGTAATTTGAAAATCGATTCAGTTAGTCCATTTTATAACACTGATAATTACCCCTTAGAATTAAGATACCGTTTAGAAAAGTCTCAGTTAGATGCTAGTCAAAATTTAATTAAGGCTAAACATGTAAGAAAAAAATACTATGATTCTTATGTAAATCCAATTACATACAAAAAAGGAGACTTAATTTTGTTAAAAAATCAAACTGGAAATAAATTAACTAACCCAATATACTTAGGACCTTTTGAAGTTATTGAAGATTTATCATGTAATGTAAAAATTTTGAAAAATAATAAACAAGAGATTGTTCACAAAAATAATACGAAATTGTTTACAACATAAAATAATTTTAGTATTTACATACATATTTTGTATACTCTTATTTCTTAAAAATTTTGAATGTTTGTAAATGTAACCTTTGAAAAAAAAATGTAACCTTACGTTAATTTTTTTTCTCTTTTTTGGAAGGACGTGTAGTGTGTGTTAACCCTAAGTAATATAATGTATGTTTTTTATGTTAAGTCAGTAATAAACTACTCTTCAACGAATCTGGTCGTTTTACTAAAGATCCCGATCAGAGCCGTACAGTATGAAAAAGATATGTATGAGAAAGAAAAAAAATATTCCTACAGTTTGTAGGAATTTTTTTTTTCGAGTAGCACTAATTATACCTATATGATAAGCTGACCCGTACTCATAGCTTTTACTTGCCAATTAACTTTACTTGGGACGTAACTAATCAACACTTCACTTAAAGATGGAGAACGAAGCCCTAACACTCGAAGTAAATATTCAGTGTTTTCCCTTTTTTTCCTTTAAATTCTAAAATATCAGGTATTTTTTCCAAATTAGCGTATTTTTTTTTCATACACGGAGCACCAAATCTCTCAGTCAACAACAAGACAAGTCTGTAAAAGTTTGTATTTGGAAATTTGGAAGTTACAACATAAATATATTTTAAAATGTAGACAGTTTTTTTATATACATAAATAAACCGAACAAAAAAGCAGACGGGCCGCGTGGTGTTAAGCGATCACCGTCGCTTATGGGCACGGGCAACCCCAAGGGAGCCACCCGAACATTGCCGGCTTTGAAGGAAAGCTTTTCAGCTGTCTTCAGCTGGAAGGTTGTCCCATATCCTACACGTCTGTGGTAAAAA
Source organism: Pyrgus malvae (assembly GCA_911387765.1). NCBI lineage: Eukaryota > Metazoa > Arthropoda > Insecta > Lepidoptera > Hesperiidae > Pyrgus > Pyrgus malvae. The sequence goes on from OU426946.1 coordinate 28,961,984, forward strand.
GGGGCGTGCAAAGCGGACTATGTAGACAGTTCAACATTACCATAAGTCTATTGTGGCAGTAGGCATTATACTGGTGGCACTGTTCGGAAGTAAGTCATAATATAGTCTTTTGTTATTTATAGGTTTTTGATTACGACCAAGCAACACTTCTACATTTTACATCGGCGATCGGAGATTTAGTCGCTAAACGCAGCGATTTAGAATCCGAAACACGCGATTCCGATGCCTCGACAAACCTACCAACCAAAACGCCTTTTAGCATCAATATGGCCTGGCCTTACTTCAACACTTGTTATAACAGATTCACCCTTGTTATGGTATGAAAAAGATATGTATGAGAAAGAAAAAAAATATTCCTACAAACTCTATTCCAATAAGTACCTGCGTATCTAAAAGCTTATTGGAAGCGCCCTAGCAATTAAGCGGATTTCCGTCGCGCCGCTATTGCGTCGTACATTTATCAGTATCACACGTATTATTTATTGTGCTAAAAAGTGTTTGAATATTTGACACTTTTAATTAAGGATAACGTCTGCCGTGTCGACTAGTACTAAATGTGGAGGAAAGGAGTACTCACGGGAAACTCAATTTCCTTTTAGAAAGTAACAGCAGAAGAAATGTTGCTTTTACAGACTAGTTTGTATAATTAATAGACTAACGCGGGTTGCTATTAGAGAAGGAAATCCTATTTTAGAGTTAAAACTAAGACAAAACCATTAATACAAAATAGAAAATACTAAATATAAGTCAGAAAGGGGACACGTTTTACCGCTTGTTGTAGCATTTATTTCGTTGCCTCAGTCCGGTTACCGATTAAATTTATCGTTTGAACTCGATTTCCTGTATACTTTCTTAGAGTCACAGTAGAAGAAACTTTAATTTCACTTGTGTGCGTACAAGTGTAGCTTATAAATGTCTATAGGTTTTAAGAACGGCGTTAAGGAGTTTGAATTAGAGTTTTTAAAATCGTTTTCTTATGATAAGTGTTTAATAAATTTGCCTGAGCTGTTTCTCTACTAAGTCTTCTCTTAAAACACACCAAGGGCCTCTTACACCACCTTCGAATAAAGTGACAATTACGCCGATTGTCGGTTAAATCCACCCGTAACTTAAATTTCAATTTCACGATGTTCGAGTAGCACTAATCATGAGAATCTGACGTACTTATAGCTTTTACTTGCCAATTAAACCATTACCAATTATTGCCAATTACTTGGGACGTAAGATGGTAAAATAGGGCCTAAATCTAGTAAGTATGATACATATCGAAATCTAGTTTTAAAATATAATAAATATAGCTTTATGTTAATCAAGAAATTTATTTTCAGAGCTTTTTGTGACTTCTTTAAGAGTAGCCGTCGTAACATAATAATCCTTATGATGGTCTGGTTTGGGGCGAAACACGTGTCGTGTTTTTATTTCTTGTTTGTATTATAGTTTATTTATTTTTTGTTGCATGTGCATGTATCCTATGTGGGATGGAGTGAGGTGTTACTTCATGAAAAAGTATGCACTATCATACGTTTTGATTTCGCATTGTTGCAAAGTAGTTTTAACCTAAAATTATAACAAAATAGTTTGGTAAAGTAGCTACTGATTCATTAAATCCCTACTAATTATAAATTCGAAAGTAACTCTATCTATCTGTCTGTCTGCTACGCTTGGACCTTGCAAAAGGACATAGGATATTTTTTTATCCTACGGGAACCTATAAAACGAGTCCACGCGGACGAAACCGCTGGTGGATGGCTATTTATATAAATTGAACTAGCCTTCCGCCAGCGGCTTTGCCCGCGTGGCCCGCGTGGAGCAGACAGACAGACAGACAGAGATACTTTCGAATTTATAATATTAGGAGGGATGAATCAGGCGGTAATATTTCAGCATGTAATTCATAATTCATAATTCATTTATTGCGATCATGAATTATGAATTACAATGTAAATTGTATTATTCTAAGAAAATTCCAGTATCCCACTGTAAATTTCAAAGTCAAGCAAACAAAACCAGGAACCGGAATCGATAAAAACGTTACCGTCTGTTACTTACGGCTGCCTTACCTTAGTTATGCTTATCCTATGTATAAAATTCTCGTGTCACAATGTTCGTTCCCGTACTCCTCCGAAACGGCTTGACCGAATCTCATGAAATTTTGTGAGCATATTGAGTAGGTCTGAGAATTGGCCAACATCTATTTTTCATCCCCCTAAGTAATAAGGGTGGCCCACCCTAAACATTTGAACGCGGTACGGAGTTCGCGGGGGCAGCTAGTTTCTTAATAAAACACACGAGCTTTTTGAGATTTATTTTAAAATACCTAGTAGTCTTGTATGTCCTGTATTTAAAACTAGGTAATATTGTTTCTTCGCTGTCGGCTCATCACCCACTACGCCATATAGGCTGTCAATTAAGTTCATAGTAAAGGAAATAGGACAAAGAGCCAAAGCCGATAAAAATCATAATAATTTATCGAGCGGAGTTTTGGCGGGAAGTGAGAAAGGACATGTTGATCTCGTTTTATTTTCATTTATTTGCTGTATTTTTAGTTATATCGGATAAAGTTGATGGCATTTGGTTCGATAGATAAGGGTGAATGATAGTGCACGAGAATTGTGAAATAAAATAACAGTGCGGTATGTTTATTCGGCGTGCCTCAAAAACTCCATGGAACAAATTCTGGTAAAGTAGCCATCGCTTTACTTGAGCATCTGACTGACTAGACTGACTGATAACTGAGGACATACTGATTTTATATGATTACTAAGTGATGCAAAAATTATACTTGACGCTGGCAAAATGCACAGATTTTGCGATGCCATTAAGCTGTCACATCCCTAATTTTTCGACCCAACGCCACACTTTTAAATATATAGTTAGGTAATTATTATAACAACAATATCAAATACTTTTAACCTAGGCTTAAGCTTTTTTGAAAACAACAACTTTTAGAACACTCCAAAATCTTATTTTGTTGAAAGACTTGTTATATCGATGATTGTCTCTGTTTTGTTTATAGCAAAAATAACAATTCAGAACAAGTCTAAACTGTAGCAGTTTAATTTTGATTCTGTTATGTTTTGTAAATAAATTGAGTGTCCCACCGTAAATGGCCGTGATGAAGCGGTGCAAAAACCTACAGCCGATAAAAATGTTACCGTGAATAAGTTACGGACCGCTCGGCTTTGTTTATTTCTTAACCAACCACACTAGTTCTTAGCAATTTATACTTGTGACTAGCTCCTTGTGATTTATACCTTACATTGTGGTCTGAATTCAGCAACACATGTTATGAACATATTGTTTTGTTTTCTCTCGCCATGGAGCAATGGTAAATACGCAAATAACAAAATTTCTAGTTAAAGGTGTTCGACGAGGGTTGAACCGAGGACTTGGATGTAGCTTCTCGTTGTATAATTGGATGCAACTTTCTTGCGCCCCACTGCTGTCTTTTCATATTTGGGGTAGCCTGGAGCTTTAGACCACGTTTTGCAATACAAAACAACCTCCGACAAGGTATGGCGAATCGATTACAATCGAGTTAAGTTCATTCTACCCTTCGAATCACTGAAACTCGCATGAAATTGACCACTAGCGGTCAGCCATCTCACACCCGACTACATTTAATCTGCTTAGCTGTATAGATCTATTGCGTTCTACACATGGCCATGCGCACTCAAGTTGCGAAATTACAACAATTTAATTTAATAACGGATAGAAAAATAAAAGCGAGTGCCTTATTGGCTATAAACAAGGACCGAGTGGGCGGTCTTTCGTGAAACATGTCTCTGGTGCCAGAGGCTTTATTGTGCCAGACCATAAATGAGGTAAAAGTGATAAAATATGGTATAGCTATGTAATGCGGCCTACTCCAACTGCAACCCTTCTTTGCATCACACTCCTGGACATGAGTCTCTCGCCGTTATTGAGGAAGCCTAGAGCTTACTCCATCGCGCTGCTCCAATGGAACCCGCATGAAGATGCGGAATAGTGGCCAGCCAACCCGCTAATGGATCTTTTTAAACTGCAAATAAGGCATCTGACAAGGTTTAACGATTTGCTATCTATCGATAAATACCGGAATCGACATTTTAACGTGCTCCGAATCATGGGAACGGGCATGTAATTTGCCGCTAGCACTCAAACATCGCACTGTCGAACACGCCCTTTTCGCATAGGTGCGTAGATAGCTTGCGTTCTGAGCCCTTAGTGTAAGTTTGTAAACGCGCAAACGTTACTATTGCGTCTGAGTTATAATTGGACAGATAGATGGAAATTAAAATTAGACAAAAGAAAGGAATAAGGTCGATAATGAAATTCTTAACGCAAACGCGATAGTAACGTTTTCGCGTGTGCAGAATTACACTAAGGCCTCTGTAGCAATGAGCCGTTCATATTGCACCATTACACCATTTATTTCTAAAAACAATCTAAAATTTTTATTTAGTAGCAGCGATGGCCGAGTGGTAAAAGACGACGATTGATCTCCGATGCGACCGATACCGGGTTCAAATCCTCGGCGCGCACCTACTGACAACGAAAATTGTAATGTGCGCATTTATCGCTGCTCCGCGGTGATGGAAAATGTCGTGATATTTAATTGATTACAATGTTCTTCATCGCCGTGTATGCCTGAGAGAAATTCATAATTCCTCTAAAGCACGACGTCCACCAATCCGCACTTGGCCAGCGTGGTGGACTATGGCCTAAATCCCTCTCACTTGTGAGAGGAGAACTGTGCCTAGCACGACGACCTGTGTGGCGCAATGGTTACCATGCCGGACTGCCAATCGGAGGGTTCCGGGTTCGATTCCCGGCGAAACAGAAATTTGAATGATGAGTTATAAATTTCTGTTCTCGGTCTGGGTGTTTGTGTTTCTGTCTTTGTATGTGTCCATGGTACCCACGAGTGTGAAACGTTATTTATTTTAGCAGTGGCACATAAAAAAAGGTTGAAAAAAATCGAAATGGATGGAAAAATAAAAGAGACTACCCTTATTGGCTATAAACAAGGGTGGGCGGTCTTTAGTGAAACATGTCTCTGGTGCCAGATAAGGCTTTATTGAGGTAAAAGTTATGAAATATAGTATTACACCCTGGCTGTATAGTGTAATTTATTTTAGATATTGATAGTAAATCAAATTGATACGTGATTTCGTGTTGATTTGATGAAGAAGAATATTTAAAAGGAAGACCTTGATGCTTTCAGCTGAGTGATAGAAATCTGGTGTTCTATGGTGGAAAGATCAGTTTGCCGATCAAACTTACATTAGGAAAAATTAAACCTCCGGAGTAGCAGTGTAACATATATAACATAATGTGCCAAAGAAGCATAACCAAAGGCTTGGTGTATATCGGCAATGTAGTATATGTGAATGAAGTGAAGCTTGTCTCATGCGTACAAGCCGTACTGTATAGCACAGCGCGGGGAACGGGGGAAGGAACGCTCCCTCGAGTCAGTTAGTTAGCTGGTGCTGGGAGGCAAGAAGGACGCGTGCGGTGAGTGTATGGCAGGGAGCCGATATAATAGTGCCCAGTGAGTGAGTATCTGTGGTATCCCAATAGGAACATACAGTACAGCGACCACTTGGCGACATGGGAGAAACATCGATCCTAGTTGCTGTCAATAAATATCAACTAATAAATAGATCTTTTACTAGCTTATTTCTATTGACAATAACTAGGATCGCGAATTAAAGCATTAAAGCGCGCATGGCCCCGCCGCGGTTAGCGTAGAACGCAAACGATTTATGCAACTAAGCCAAACGGGCGTGATCGGGTGTGAGATGGGTGACAGCAAGTGGCAATAAAAATCATGCGCGTTTCCGTGCTTCGGAGGGCACATCAATCCGTCGGTCCCGGTTGTTGTCGATAGATAACAGTCGTTAAACCTTATCGGAGGCCTCATGGGCGGTTTGAAAACATCCAACAGCGGGTTGGCCACTAACCCGCATCTCCACCAATAGCAGCGTGGTGGAGTAAACTCCAGGCCTCCTCAACAATGGGGAGAGACCCGTGCCCAGCAGTGGGACACAAAAAGAAACAGATCTAGTTTCACGACTCCCCAATTATGAGGATATGCCCAGAAGTGCGAATCTAAAATAGTTGCATCGAATCATTCAAACAAAAAATAGATCTAAAATATAAAAGGTATTTCAAATGGGAACCGAAAACACTACAACCTACTCCAAAAAAGTATTTTTTGCCATAGGTAGGTTCTGACCTAGTCCCTGTAGCTTCGGGATTAAGAATAGAGCTACGGTATCCCCTGCCTGATCGTAAGAGGCGACTAAAAGAGGGCTTCCGGGGATGCGGACGGTGAGAGTGGGAGCTTGACCCGTCCAGCCAGCAGCCCCGAGAGGGACGGCGGTGTATGCGTGGCCGCATGCCGCCGTGAACACCTGAAGGTGCAGGAGAGCACATCTGCTCTCCCGAAGATGGGCCCGTTATGGGGCGCCGCGCGTGGAGGACACCGGTGCGTTCCTATGGAGATCCCGGAGTCCTCACAAACGTAGAGGCAGGCCACCGAGGGGGTTTTAGTGCGGTCAAATCCCACATAACCCGGTATCCTCTCCCAAGGTGTCGGGTACCTTTTGAAGATTTCCCCCCCGATATCAAAAAAAAAAAAAAAAAAAGGTAGGTTCTGACCTGCCTTTTCACATTTGCAACATGCACAAGTATAAATACTCGTAATTTAACAATAATAATAACGTTTATTTTATAAAAAAATAAAGCATTATTTGTATTTATGTATAAAATTATTTACATATTATATAATATTTTGCGTGCACACTAAATTTGTCATTTTCTCACAATTTCTATCCATTCCTGGTGCTACTGGAAGAAATTTCTTTTAGGAATAAGTAGCACCCTGTACATATATTCTTCTTTTAATGTGTTTTGTTTTATGTCGTTGTGTACAAAATAAATAAATAAATAAAAAAATAAATAAAAAGAAAAAACAAAGTACAAATATTTCACCTACAAGTATACAATATAGTTAATAATTATGAACTATAACATAATTTTTGTTACATACATTATATCAATGACCAATGATCCAATGTGAGGGATTCTACTCTCTATACTAGGATTCCCTGTGTCGTAGAGACTAGCCTCTTCCAGTTATGACTAAAGTAAGTTTTTTTAAAATAATAACAAATAATATACTATAATAATATAATATATATAAATACAATAGTATGCTAGATTAAAATTAGTGGTAAAAATGAGTCAATCGAGGTATGGCCTAATTCAGAATGTTATAATACCACCATGGATATAATAATATGAAACCGACAGATAAAAAGTGATCATCAAATTAAATTACTTTTATTAGTGTGATAATTATTGGCAATAAACGTCAATACGTCTACTATAATAGCATTAGCGATTTATTGGCAGGCTTGGCGAACATTTTACTAGGACCTCACACCGTTTTATTTCGCGGCAGACCGTAAATAAACTTTGGTCGATAAACGCTCGGTGTATTCAGGGACACGGACGTTACACGGGACTAACAATATTATACCTAGGTATAAAATATTTTTATTATCCTTAAATTTCGCGACGCTTTATCGTCTACGGTAGTGTTTACGGTAGTACAGATCGTGCAAAATATTTTTATGAGCTCTAAAGTCAAAATGCTCATAAACAATGAAAAACAAACAAAATATAGTTCAAATTATAGATACTTACAAATTACTGAATAAATACTGCTTAGTGAGCATTATCAAAATCGACCACTAAGGGGCTAAAATATAGGGATGAATTATTATGTGAAAAACTCTTTAAAGTTTCAGATTTTCTTTAAAAATTATCTAATTTAAATGATGGGAAACCTTTATTATGATTTTTGGCAAATCGATCCCTAAGAACGTACAAAAAGGTATTTATTTATTCATTTATACCAGTGATTTAGGATTTTTCGAGCACTGTCCTTTCACCATCCTTTTTCCATTTCCATCTTCAACATAATCTTCACTCGTGATTTTTTCACGGCAATAAAGATCAAATAGACGTTATAAATACTTTGCGCTCAACATCTCGTTGACGTTCAAATACAGGACTCAAGACATGTATAATTTGTCGACACCACTGTTGTTAATTTTAAATATCTTCTTGAAATATCTTACAAATCGAAACATTTTTTTTTCATTTGAATGGAGTAGCAGACGAGCATGCAGGCCACGTGGTGTTAAGTGGTTGCTGCAGCCCATGAACATCTACATACAACCTCAAGCAAGCATAGGTAAGTCTTGTCTGAGGTCATATGCAGTTGCGCTGCTACTCTGGAAGCTGGTGGTCGCCTCATGTAAGTGTGGCCGGCAACTGCACCTTTCCACCGAAATACAATAGAATTAGTTCACGGCAGAAGTGGGTGAAGCGGTGGTACTTCCTCGGGCGAACGATACTAGTTTAACCACCTACAATTTTTGTTTCGATTTAGGGCTTTCTTGCACCAAACTAGGACTTACAAATAGCCCTTACATAATGCCCTTTGTGGTTGTCAAGTGACTTAAGTCGTACATGAAAACGCTGATACCTGAAGTTAACTCTTCACCAGAACACAAAGGATATACTTTAGGGTAGAAATAGGTGCAGCGATGGTGCTACCCCTTGGAAGTCGAAAAATACATAAGTAATGTGCTCTTGTTTTATTTTCAATTTCTTGATGTATTTTTGAGTTACATCGAATAAAGTAACAAAGTACAAACAGTGCTAAAATATGTTTTTTCTGCTTGCCTCCAAAATTCCATCGGACACGTTCTGGTAAAGTAGCTATCGCTTTACAGACTTGACTGACTGATTACTGACGACTTATTGATTTTTTTGTATTACTACTTAGGTGATGCAAAAATGATAGGTACGTGACGCTGGCAATATGCACAGAGTTTGCGATGCCATTATTGAAATAATTAATGAAAACTACAAAAGAGGGTAAAACTAAGGATAAGGTCCTCTAAAGCTGCTGAAAAATGGATAAATTGGTGCTTATATGGTATCTCCCTCTCTTCATAATGTGTCTTTTAAGGGACTACAATGAAGCTTATAAAATTTCTATATTAACTCAGTGAAGCTTGTCCTGGCGCTAGTCCTACGTAAGTGAAACTTGTTTTTCAATGCAAAGGAACTCGCAATTTCCATAATGACATTCTGTGGCGGACAGCGCTTTGTGGCTATGTGATGGAAAAAGTTTACTCTAAAACTTATGAACTGTGCTGTCTTTTGATCCAGGGTTTTTAAAAGACTTCTCAAAAGTATCATCTATACTATACAGAAATAGCAAGTATCCCCTTAAAATTAAAAAAAAAAATTTGACATTTTCTTCGACTTTAAAAAAGGAAGGTTATTATGTATGTATGTAATAATGTCGGAAGTACTTTATTTTCAAATTTGATAAAGCATAAGTGCGCATCATAAGCGAACTGCGCAGTTAAGCATAGCGTGCCCGCGTGTTCGGGTGTATGACCGTTGGTAGTAAAATTCGAGCACACGCTCCAGACGACGCATGAGGCCGCCAGTCCTGCTTAACTTTTTAGAGGAACTATTTATGAGCGGTTTGAAAATATCCGACGTTGGGTCAGCCACTAACCAGAATACATTTATTTCCAATATATTGTAGTCACTAATAGTGATTTTTTTTTTCAAAATCGGTGATAACTTGTTTTTAAAATAACATGAACTAAGGATTTCCTGAATTTTAATTTCTTATTCTATCATTAAGCTTTTTAGAGAGAATCTATGCGGGACTACTCTAAGCCACTCGCTAAGTTTTGAATATGTTCAGAAAGCTGAAGTTAAGGACACCTGCAGTCTACCTCAAACCAAGCAAATAAATGACATCCCGGAGTTTTGGCGGGAAGTCGAAAAAGACATAATATTGTGCTCTTGTTTTATTTTCATTTTCTTGGTGTACTTTTGAGTTATATCGGATAAAGTTGATGGCATTTTGTTTGATATAGGTTAATTACATTGCACGAGTGTTTGTGAAATAGAATAACAGTGCTAAAATATGTTTTTTCTGCTTGCCTCCAAAATTCCATCGGACACGTTCTAGTAAAGTAGCCATCGCTTTACTTGAATGTTGGACTGAGTAGCTAGACTGACTGATTACTGACGACTTACTTACTGACTTTGTTATTACTTCGTCCAGTTTCATTGAAACTGGCAAAAAATTGATACAAAAATTATACTTGACGCTGGCAGTATGCACAGAGTTTGCGATGCCATAATTGAAAAAAAAATGACATCCCGAGATCTTGCTATAGGAGAACATCTATGACGATATACTAACGATGCTTTTCTACTTACAATTTTAATAAATCTATACTTCAAATGAAACAATAAATAAAACTACGTTCCAAAACAAGTTGTAGTTAACAGAAATACTAAGCTACTACAATATCTATCCTGTGCAATGTTTTTAGTGGAATTAGTGAAACAGTTCTACACCGCTGTCTGTGGTCGCAAACTTTTAACGATGGCAAAACAAATAGTTTAGCGACGACATTTTCCTAACTAGCCAATTATCTTGTGCAGATTAAAACTGCTTGTTCATTGTATGCATATTATAATAAGCATATGAGAATCCATACAACAAATTAATTATTATAATAGGTTTAAAATATTATTTGTTAGTTTTTAGAATAAGTGTATATATTTGAAAAGAGTAGGTATATTTTGGGTCGGGGGTTTTTAAAATTTATAATTTTACTTTTATTTTGTCATTTTTAAAGTGGGTATAAATACATATTAGGAAGGTATTTACCTATAGTGATTAGTTAGTTGAGTTAGTAACTTAGTTAGCTAAAAAAAATATTTTTCAATTATTTTTCAAGTTTTTAGATTTCATTTCGTTAGTTTTACACCTCATTCCCTTTCAGTACAGTGTACATTATTCAACTATTCAATACCTTTCATTTAACATCCATATTGAGGGAGTTGTGAAAAAATATATTCCGCCATTTTGTGACGGCGGCCATCTCGGACCGATTTTCATCAAACATAGCTTCTTAGCTAAGAATTATTGTTCTTAAACTTCCGACTAATTCACCTTTCAAACAAAAAAAAAAACAAAATCAAAACCGGTTCATCCGTTCGGGAGCTACGATGCCACGAACAGCCACAGACATACACACACACACACATACACATACGCACACACACACACACACACACACATAGACATGTCGTCGTTTTTTCTTTGGGGGTTAAAAATGTGAGACAGTCTTTATTTATTTGTCCTTCTTTCGCGTTGCGACGGATTGACATAATTTTAGTACAGAGATAATTAAGGAGCTGGAGAGTGTCATAGGCTAGTTTTTACCCTGGGATAATATCTCACTTCTATATGTAAGAATGTGTAGTCCATGTAGGCGGAGCTGCGGGCGAAAATTTACTTATATGTTTTATTTAATTCAATAACCTACTTCCTTACATTAATACGTACTGTCTTTATATTTCTCGATTACGAATATCAACACAATTATTATGATACTAAATCATTTCACAATATATTTTTTGCCACAAGCCAACAGTAAAAAAGTAATATGCACAGATAATAGAGAGTACTCAGTTCCCGCCGAAATGCGCGCTCGTAAAATCTCTACGTTCTTAATTCAAATGTGTCTATTCCATATTCAAATTACCCCATGCGTTCTGTTCTCTGGGGAGCGTTGAAATATCAATGCATTATTTAACTTGAACATTGAGAATGTATTTACATAAAGTTATTTGGAAAGGTCTTTTAGTCTGAAAAATTGATATATTGATATATTTTTTCTTTTTTAAGAAGCGTATAAAATCATATAAAGGATTGTACCGGTACGCATTTCAATTTTAGTTGTATTAACTATTTTACTATTCATTTGTATGACGATACTGACAATAAATGACGAAATAATACTAGTTCAATATGAAAAGCTTTTTCTTTTCTTTTGAACACTTAAATTGTAAAAAGTCAGTTAGTCAACCACAACAATTTAAAATTAAGGAGCGTGGCAAATTGCCTTTCTCGTCTCCTATGATTCAAACCTGGTTTTGTCGTAAATTTTATTAAAGACAGTGGTTGTTATATTGATATATTGGATGGGGAAATTTATGAGTAAAAGGAAAACCCAAAAAAAGCAAAAAAAGACTACAGCAGTTAGCTTTCATGTACATCATATTAACTAAATTAAAAACAAATATTAAAATAATATGAAGCCTTCAATACAACAAAAATGTTTTGTACGCTTTGACCCCAGTACTTTTCAAATTTAATTTCTTGCGAGCACTGAAAACAATAGCGGTGTTTCCGTTTCCATTGTAGCGGTTTAAAAAACCGACCAATTACGAGTCGGATTCACGCACAAAAGGTTCCGTACCATTATCTATAAAAAAATACGTTTACTGTATGGGAGAACCCTTAAATATTTTTAGTATTTTTGATGTTAAAGCGGCAACAGAAATACATCATCTCTCAAAATTTCTAATATCTAGCCATCACGGTTCATGAGATACAGCCTGATGTGATGACAGATAGACGGCATTTTTAGTAAAAAAAATGTATAAGAGAAATAAACATTGATAAAAGGTAGACCTAGCAGATTTCTACTAGAACTAGATCTGTAGTTCTAGTTCTAGTAGAAATCTGACTTATAGTTCAGGACCAGTACATGATCTACAGTCATCTGCCCATTGAAAGAGATGACAAAATGCTCCTGGGGTTTCGGGAGGCTAGAGCGGGAGCTCGAACCGTCCAGTCAGTGTTCCCGGAAAAGACGGCGTTGTGTGTGGCCGCCATCGTCGTAAGCTAGATAAACGTAAGACGAACGGATGTTAAACAGGATGGCACCTGTGCGGTCTATAGGATATGCTTAAAATAATTACAATTACATTATAGAAACCAAGTTCGCGAGCCCAAATTGAAGCATGTTGATTGGTGCCATTAATGGCACGAAACGCACGTCTTACAAACGGTCTTACAACACTTTTTAAGAACAAAAGAAGTATAATACGAGTAAAATAACTTTTCACAGTATTTTCAATATTTTGTAGTATTTTTTAGTTAATTTGGTCAAAATAAAAATATTTTGTTTGTCAGATGTGACCTTTGAAATTCATCATTGAAATTTCTGCCTCGCCGGGAATTTTTGGGAACGTCCATTTCTTTCAGAATTTTTCAAAGTAAAAATTTGTGCTAATGAAACAGAGATAAAGAAGAACGCTCGATTGTTCACAACAGCGTAAATAAATACTTGCCGTAAACCACTGAGAGATATCAATTTTGACAATCTTGTGCTTTGTTTACTAGATTTATGTATTTATTCTTAGTCTAAGATATACATATTTCCAAGCAAAAATGAAACAGATAATGCTACGAAACAGAGCTTTCTCCTTTCATGATTCTCATAAATGTTTTTGGAATGCTTACGCTTTATGCATTTACAAGGAAATTACAAGAAAAACAATTTAAATATTACTTGAAAGTTCTTTTCTACTTATACTGATACTATCTGGACAGACTAAAAATAATTTAATAACATATTTTTCATGATTATTTATACGATGAATAATAGTCTGTCATAAGATATCGTTGAAATAAAAAAAATAAAAGAGAAGACAAAAAGTGATACTTCGGTTTGAAAGTTTTTCGTATCGAATATAAAACAAACAAAAAAAGATCAAACCCTCACCTCAATAACAAGAACAATTAATAAAAAAATCCATTTCATTATAAATTCTTTTTCAATGAGGGAATCCTTAAAGTGTTACTTCTATTATTTGATTTTTAATGTATATCAAAATATAAAATCACAAATCCATAACAATAACTCAAGCAAAACACAAAAAAATAATTTCGGTCCGGAATCGTTATTCAAATATAATTTCTTGCGAGTACCGGAAAACAATAGCTATATTTTCGTTTCCTAACAATAATAATAATATATCGATGTTTCCTTTGTAGCAGTTTAAAAAGGCGAGCGAGAAACGCATGAGAGGGATACAAAAACGTTCCGTTACACGGTATATACATATTATTCTATGTTTACACGTCACAATAAAGCGTAGATAAAGGAAAACCCTTGATTGTTCGTTACAGCGTGAATAGGAACGCCCATTGAGCGATCGATAGCCATCACAAAGTATATTTTATACATTTAGGTTGCTCTAAGGCAGGGTTTCCTAGTTGCCGGGTCGCGACCTGGTACCGGGTCCCGTGCCGTCAAAATATAATACCGGGTCGCGGTCGTTTTCCGCGAACTGGGATTTTTTAGTAAAAAATTAGCAGTAGCTCCATACTTTGTACTAAAATTTAGTGACTAAATAGGCGATACCAAAATATGTAGAATTAATTTAATAAAATTAATAGGATTAATAATATATACTCGTTAATGTGTATTATTTTTCTTAATTGAACCCACTTGCATTTAAAATATTAAGTGGATCACGAAGGGGCGGTATGAAAATTACCGGGCCATGGCAGAATTATGTTTGGAAAACACTGCTCTAAGGTATACTGGTTACTCTATAAGATATAACTTTGGAATTTTGGCGGGAAGTCGAAAAATACATATTGTGCTCTTATTTTATTTTTACTTTCGGCGCCATTAATGGCACCAATCAACATGTTTGAATTTTGGCGTGCGAACTTGGTTTCTATAATTATTCTAAGATTGTAAGTAATCATGCAATGCAATCAAAAATTGGACAGCTAAACAAAGTCAGTTGTGGCAAAATGTTATGAAGGTGGCAATTTAGTATTGACTATTGGCATTGTACGGTATTAAGATCATAAGACATCTTCAAAGCAACGTTAAGAAATTTTGTAAGCTATTTTGATTTTATTAGCTGCAGATAGATATGGACAGATGAGATACTCGTACCTGAGATTTATACTTTCCCGCTTATAATATTTATTATAAAGACGAACAAATCTTAAAAATAACATGGACAATACACAAAAACAAATCTTATTTCACTCCGAATTCTTTTTTCAAATCAAACTTTTTACGAGCACCGGAAAAACAAAAGCAATGTTTCCGTGTCCTTTGTTGTGGTTTAAAAAGGCGCGCGAGAAATGCATTAGAGGGAAACAAAAACGTTCCGATACGCGGTTACAATGAGGCTGATGATTGAGGAAAGCCTTTGATTTTCGCTTGATTTGGCAGCTACGTGAATAGGAATGTTTCATACATCATTGCTTGATAACAATCTTGACAAACTCATGCTTTGTTGTGTGGGTTTCATATAGACGTTTGTTCTTTATGTCATTTACATGTATCCACGTGAATTTCTTGTATAACGTAAGAAATCTGCGCAGTTAATTGATCATGTGTTAGATGGGTTACCGTACCGCTAGTGGCAAATTTTATACGCGTTTGAGTACACTGTCTGCCTGTCCCGGTTGCATAAGAAAATTGGTGCCCATATTACATCATTTTTTTTGTCATACTCGTGTTTGACTGGGGAACCAATGTCAAAAACCAGCATCTAAACCACTTGAATATCGCTGCTCAAAATATCTTGCATCTATGCTATCTTATGCCCGACCACACGTAACGAGAAATCGTTGCGATTTTAGACTATACAGATAAATCGAACGCCCCTAGTGCCTCCACACGCCTATAAACATCATCCTTGAAAATGATGATGACGCACAAGACTTGCGTTATTGGGCCTAATTATGTGCTGAAAGACACATAATTATTAAATAATGCTATAAAAGGTTATCGTACAAAGATTTTGTGTTACTGTATCTTCAAAAAGAAAATTTTAAGGAATGCTTTAGAGAAGACTCGTCGTGTTCTACAGTAAACTGTTTTCAAAAGACAGTTTGTACAAAATGCCATCAATTTTATACAACATAACTCAAAAATACACCAAGAAAATGAAAATAAAACAGGAGCACATTCGACTCTTTTTTGACTTCCCGCCAAAACTTTATGTTTTCTCACAGATTAAACAAAAAGAGAATATAGTCATAAATTAAAATTTCATGTAAATAACGTGATCATCTGATTTCCGTACAGATCAGTCGTGACGCCCGCGAGCTCTAAATTAGAGCACAACGTGCTAACGTATCAAAACATTGCCGACGCGCGACGGCCGCGATGCGCGACGCAATGACCTAGATGAAGTGCAAGGTGTGAAAGACAATTATTTTATAATATAAAGGTGCAGCCACATTTACATACTTTCGTAAATATGGCTAAGAAATCCCCAGTAAAAATAAAAACTGAAACAGAACATATGCTCTATGAAGCGTACTTAAATGAAAAGGCTGAGAAGGAAAACCTAAATGCCATAATTAATGACTTAAAACGTCAGATAACTCAACTGCAACAAGAACTCGCAGATTTAAAAGAAACCAAGAAGACTGCGGACAGTGAGAATATTCCCCAAAATACCCAGACTTCCAGAACCGTTGAATACACAACGGATGAAGAAGAACTCGCAAAGGAGACTGAGTGGATCCGACAAAAGTCCAGAAAAAAACGGAAATTACACACGTCACCCACTCAAACAGATGAGGAGACTCAGCAGGCCGACATAAGTAATGCAAAACCAAAAGCTAAAAAAATTCCCCAACCACCACCCATTGTAGTAGATGGTGTCAAGAACTATCAGAATTTTTATGATTTCTTGGGACAACACGTACCTTCTAATACGTTTAATGTAAAGATGGTAAGTAGAGAAAACCTTAAAATTAATACAGATAACGATGAAACTTACAGAAATATAACCAAATTGTTGACTGAAAAAAACATTCTCTGGCACTCGTATGAGAATAAACGTGATAGACCTATACGAGTCATTGCAAAAAAATTACATCACACTTGTGTACCCCAAAGAATTGTAGAGAACTTGCTGAGTCAAGGATATATGGCTTTAGAGGCAGTAAATAAATTGAGCTGGAGGACAAAGGAGCCGCTTAACATGTTTATGTTAAGCTTCAAAAATGAAGAGGACATAAACAAAATTTATAATATTAAATCTATTTTAGGGTGTAAGGTAAGAGCAGCGATGGTCGAGTGGTAAAAAACCGCGGTCTTCGACGCGACCGATCTCAGGTTCAAATCCTCGGCTCGCACCTCTGACAAAGAAATTTGTAATATGCGAATTTATCGCTGCTCCACGGTGATGGAAAATATCGTGATATTTCATTGATTACGATGTTCTCCATCGCCGTGCATGCCTGAGAGAAATTCATAATTTCTCGAAAGCATGACGTCCACCAATCCGCACTTGGCCAGCGTGGTGGACTATGGCCTAAATCCCTCTCAATTGTGTGAGAAGGAGACCTGTGCCCAGCAGTGGGACATAAAAAAAAAAACGGTTGAAAAAAAAAAAAAAAAAAAAGGGTGTAAGGTGGAAATCCATGCACTCAAAGCACCAAAGTTGATTCCACAGTGCAAGCGATGCCAAGCATACGGGCATACGCAAAAATACTGTGCTAGAGAACCCAGATGTGTTAAGTGCACTGGCAAACATCTCACATCAGACTGCCAAAAACCATCAGACGCGAAAGCTAAGTGTATTCACTGTGGGGACGCCCATCCCGCTAACTACAGAGGGTGCATGGTAGCAAAGGAAATGCAGATGATAAAAAACCGAAACCTTAAGAAGACGAAAATATTTGATAGTAAAAACGCTGAACCCGAATCCAAAAAACAAATTAACACCACTAACGCTAAGCATACGGTTAGCAAGCAGAAACACATTAATAAGTCATACGCACAAGTAACAGCAAGTAACATTAAAACTGCAAAAATAAGCACAAAACAAAGTTCAGAGACAGATGAAAAGTTAGACAAAATCCTCAAGTTCATGAACTCCGTTAATGAACGGTTGAATAAGCTTGAGTAATCAGTTCCAACATGTACAAATTGAGCAAAATGCATCGTCCATTGAAAATAATGACATGGAACTCAAATGGGCTATTACAACATCAACATGAGTTGCAAGTAGTTCTAGTTACAAAAAACATAGATATTTGCTTAGTATCAGAAACTCATTTCACTAGACAATCTTATGTACACTTTAGAGGGTACACAGTATATCACGCAATCCACCCAGATAATAGTGCTAGAGGTGGAAGTGCTGTTATAATTAAAAACAACTTGCACCATTTTGAGCATTTCAAACATGAAGAACATAATATACAATGTGTTGCAGTAAAAATCCAAGCCAACGATTGCATGATAACCCTATCTTCTATTTATTGCCCGCCAAAATACACTCTTAAGAAGGATGAATATATAAGACTTTTTAAGCAGTTGGACCATAGATTCATCATAGGTGGTGACTTTAACGCCAAAAATACCTTTTGGGGCTCCAGACTAACTACAACTAAAGGAAGAGAACTATTCAGTGCAATAAAAGACTTTAAGTGTGATGTAATATCCACAGGAAAGCCGACGTACTGGCCTACAGATCCAAATAAACTACCAGATTTAATTGACTTCTTTGTTTATAAAAATTTGTCAAGAAACCATATGAATATCGAAGGCTCGTATGATATGAGTTCAGATCATTCTCCTATATATCTGACCATCAATCATCGATTTCATGTTAAAAGAAAACCACTCATGTTAGTTAACCGCTATACTGATTGGAAAAGCTTAAATATAACCCTAGAAAAAAGCATAAATCTGAATATTCCCCTTAAAACTCCAGAACAACTGGATAACGAAGTTGATACTTTCGTAAAAAACATTCAACAGGCTGCCTGGGAAAATACACCACAGATCAGAATCAGAGAAAATCAGATGACGTATCCGAAAGAAATATGAGATCTCATAAAAAATAAAAGAAAGCAAAGAAAACGATGGCATGAAACGAGGTGTCCTGGAGACAAAAACGAATTAAATAGAATAACAAAAGCCTTGAAACGAAAAATCTTAAAATTTAATGATGACAATACCAACACTTATCTTACTGGTTTATCAAATGAACGTAGTACAGAATATTCACTGTGGAAAGTCACCAAGAAACTGAAAGGTCCCGTCAAACAATGTCCTCCAATTAAGGAAAATAATGGAAAGTGGGCAATAAATGACCAACAAAAAGCAGCTAGATTTGCCTCGCATTTAGAAGAAATTTTTAAAATGAATGAAGCTGAACAACACAGCTTAAATAGCTTCGATAATAATTCAAAGCAACCTGAATTTTGCATAAAACTTACTACACCCAGAGAAGTAAGACGTGAAATAAAGCTAAATATCAACCCTAAAAAAGCACCAGGGTTTGACCTTATCACTGGTGAAATAATGCATAACCTACCAAAGAAAGCTATAATAAAACTCACAACATTAATTAATGCCGCATTTAGACTCCAGTACGTCCCTGACCTATGGAAAGTGGCGGAAGTTATAATGATACCGAAACCAGGAAAACCACCCAACGAAGTGACGTCATATAGACCTATCTCGCTACTCCCAATCATGTCAAAAGTGTTTGAGAAACTCTTATTAAAAAGAATAAAACCCGTGATTGACGGCAAAAAGCTAGTACCAGATCATCAGTTCGGCTTTAGAGAAAAACATTCGACAATAGATCAAGTTCACAGAATAACAAACATAATAGAGAAAGCCCTAGAGGAAAAGAAAGTTTGCTCTGCTGTCTTCTTAGATGTAGCGCAAGCCTTCGATAAAGTCTGGCATGAAGGTTTGACTATAAAATTAAGAACAATGTTACCTAAACAACTAGCAAACATTTTAGAATCATATCTTTCTAACAGAGTATTCAGGGTAAAGCAAGGAGAAGCTTACTCGGATCTCAAAGAAATAAGAGCTGGAGTACCACAAGGGAGTGTACTAGGACCGGTCCTGTACCTACTATACACCTGTGACATTCCAAAAACAGAAAATAGCTTTTTTGCAACTTTTGCAGATGATACAGCCATATTAGCCATAGGCAATAGTCACGAGCAAGCTGCAGAAAAGTGTCAAACAGCAATTAATAAAGTTTTTGACTGGACAAAAAAGTGGCGGATGAAACTCAATGAGAGTAAATCCGTACATATAAACTTCACCAACAAAAGTCAAATTTACCACCCTATACATATAAATAATATATGCATTCCATACGCAAACACAGCAAAATACTTAGGTATGACGCTTGACGCGAAGTTACGCTGGAAGCATCACGTCAAGAAGAAACGAGAAGAGTTAGAGCTCAAATACAGAGCTATGCATTGGCTGCTTGGGAGGTATTCCTCACTGTCCATTCAAAACAAAATATTGTTGTATAAACAGGCCCTAATGCCGGTTTGGACCTATGGCATACAGCTCTGGGGCTGTACCAAACAGACTAATATAAACATCATACAAAGGTTTCAAAATAAAGTGCTTAGGGGAATTGCAAATGCACCTTGGTACATACGAAACGAAGATCTACATCGGGACCTAAAAGTAGACTTTGTAAAAAATGTTATTAAGAAGTATGCAGAAGCTCACCATGAAAGACTTCGTCATCACGTGAACGTTGAGGCTGTCCAGCTCCTTGACACCACGGACTTAGTGAGAAGACTCAAACGGACAAAACCCTTTGAATTAGTATAGTGATAGTGATAGTGAAAAGTGACTAAAACAATTATTTAGTGACAATTACAACACAAGAACAGTGTGTTTATACCTTTATGTGCAAAAACAAAGAAGTGCTGTGTCAGAGGACGTATTCTTCATGACTACTTTATTAGCAAATTAAGTTAGAGTAAAATTACTCATTAGCCAAACAAATTAGGCTAGATCGTAATAAAAATAAAGTATTATGTTATACTTTATACACAAAAAAAAAATGTAAATAACAACTTAAAAAAAATTCAATTCAAACTTTTCGTAACAAAATAAAGTACCTACTGCAGTGCCATACCACAAAAAAACTAGGTACAGAAGACAATCACATGTTTTCATACCTGCGCTCAGCACCTGTGCTAGGGTTGTCAACGTTGGCACAAAAAACTATGACTAATAAATTTCAATTTCAATTCGACTCTAGTTACAGGATGAAAGAAAATTTATAAAATAAATATTTTAAATGTTATTGTTATATAACAATCACAAGATGCAAATATCACATGATACAAAGAGTTTTTTGTTAAAAGGTAATATAAGGTGCGCTTCACGTATCATGACTTGAAACTCATTTACAGTTTCTTTTCTTACTACACTGTTCGTGACAAGAGGATGTAAAAGTGCTGCCGTGTATTCGTCTTCCGTGCCCGATTGATTCAGTGCGGCACAATGGTGTTAAATATTGCACAACGGCTTTATACGAGCGCGCCTTGGTACACGTCGCGAGCTGAATAAAATATACATCTTGTCTTTGGATTTAGGTTTCCAGGAACATCTGTCTCAGACATGCTTAGTAAATATGACATCAGGTGTTAGAGTTCAATGACACTCTTAGAATAATAACGTTAAGAACGTCAGTCTTCATACAAGCGCGCTGTCAAAATATAGATTCCTACAGCTGTCATATCCGACAAACAAAATATTTTTATTTTGACCAAATTAACTATAAAATACTGCAAAATATTGAAAACACTGTGAAAATTTATTTTATTAGATTGCTTTTGTTTTAAAAAAGTGTTGTGATAAAATTTATCCTTAAGTCTTACGGAGAGGCCCGGCGTTTGGTGCCATTAATGGCACCAATCAACATGCTTCAATTTGGGCGCGCGAACTTGGTTTCTATAATGTAATTGTAATTATTCTAAGACACTGTTTGGTCTTGTCAGATACATTCGCCTGGGACATGGACATTAGGCAGTTTATCAATCCATTTCGAACCTAACTTATACAGTATTCATTATTATGTTTACCACTCTTCGCAAATACGGGTAGACAGAACATACTCACATAAATATTAGGGCTGTATATTCTTACTTTCACAACAAAATACAAACAAAAGAAACCTTCCAAAGCCGCAAAGCCATTTTTCTTCCCAACCCAGCGTAATTAGTGCTTTCTTTTTTATCCATGATCGTTTGTTTGTATATTGGTCATTAATTTCGATCGGGAATAATTTACAAGTATTTGCTTATGCTGCTTCGCGTAAGACTCGGCAGCTAGCGTAGAACGCAAGCGATCTACGCAGTCAAGCCAAACGGGCGAGGTCAGGCGTGAGAAGGGTGACCGCCAGTGAAAAAATTTCACGCGCGTTTCCGTGCTTTATAGGACACGTTAACCCGTCGGTCTCGATTGATATCGATAGATAACAGTCGTTGAACCTTTTCGGAAGCCTTATGTGCGGTTCGAAAACATCCGACAGCGGGTTAGCCACTAACCCGCAATTCCACCAACCCTCATTGGAGCGGGAGCTCCAGGCCTCTCCAATAATAAAGGGGAGAGACCCGTGCCCAGCAGTGGGACGCAAATTTTTTTTATTTAAAAAAAATAAAACAACCTATTGTTGAACTACAGTCGGGGGTGACAGGGGACATGACCCCCCCCCCTCAAAATGCATCAGTCATGTGTAGATGGAAGGCGAAACAAGCTAATTTGGGATACCTCTTCCCCCAAATTTCTTAGTGACCCCTCCCCCAAAATTTCTTGACGCCCCCCCCCCCCCCAAATTGAAGGCTGCGACCGTGCCTGAACCATAGTAAATTCGACATCCATACATATTTCGACAACATATTTCGTTGATATACTATAAATGACCAAATTACTACAATGACTATAATATAATGACCAACATTAGACGATTTTGTTCTTGCTCTTGCTTCTTGATCTCTTTTGAGAATCCTAAAAAGTACTAAAATTTAATTAAGAACAAAAAACAAATACCAAAAAATTTTGTTTTTCATACGAGCTTCCTACATTTATTTTAATTTGGTAATTCAAATGGTTACTTTTAATCAGGAACGCTTTCTCACTAATGTCCTCGCTATACAAAGTGATATTTAGGGTAAATCTTTGAAGTTTCAGTGAAGAAAAGAGAGTGAAGCTAAGACTCTCTCTTGAATTATTAAGATTTTCGGAGGTCAGATTTGGGTTACTTAGACAAACGAATAAATAATAAGGATAAGTATCGGGTACACGCAAAAAGCGCGATTTACCCTTCGGCTGGCGTAGAACTAAAACGATGTACGCAGCTGTTTCGTAACCATAAGTTACAGCGTCCTATTTTCTTAATTCAAATTTGGCGCCGTAGCATAAGATGGGACTGTTGGCTCGCTTCCCTTGCAAGCCGTAACCGACCAATGGCAGAACAGATTGATACTGTTCATACGATTTCGCCCAATCGCGACAGCCGGTTTTGACTATACGTAAAAACTTGTCGCCTTTTCCTGTTGTCTCCCAAAATGAGCGCGGTTTAGTAACCAAAGCGCCGTTTGTGTACAGCAACTAAGCGAAAAAGAAGCGCTCGGGTGAATAAAGTGACCAAATCCGGTCTTGGACTACCAAGTCAATTGAGATACTTTTAATGAGCTGTCAAAACGTGACATCCCCATACATTTTGTATGAGAAGATGATAAGTGACGTCACTTATCATATATAGTCAATTGACTTCATTATTATTGATTTCAGTGGTAATAAAAATCATGTATAAAAAAGAATAAACAATTATATTGCTTTCCAAGCGTGATTTAGTGCAACCTTTTTAAGGTAAGGATTTTGAATTTTTTTGTGCATAGTGTCCAAGACCCTATTTCATATACGTTTACCAGTTTTGGTAGGTGATAGAACTATTATCGTTCGCCCGGGGAAGTATCACCGCTGCACCCACTTCTGCCGTATACCAATTCTATTGTGTTTCGGTGGAAAGTTGCAGTTGCCAGCCACACTTACTGAGGTGACCACCAGCCTCCGGAGTAGCAGCGCAACTGCATACGACCTCAGACAACACGATCTCGGGGTGCGCGTTATTTGCAACTCCGATGCTCCGGTACATGGGGCTAATGCCCTCCTCCTCACAAACAGTCCTAGTGCTCTGTTTCTTTTAACGCTCAGATATTTAAGGAAGCCTAAAAATAATAGCAGACTAACTCAAGACAATTTTAACTCTTTCAAACAAAGTACCACCAATTAGTTATCTTATTAAACGTGATATTTTGCGCAAATCCTCGAGCTAATGAGAACTAATGACTAATGAAGTGGCCGAGAAAAGGAAAGTTACCGTTAGTGGAGCAAAAACGAGGAGGGACTTGAATAATTAAGATTTGTGGCTAGACTTGGCACGGCTTTATTGCAACTAAATGCAAATCGGAATATAAAAGTAAAAACAGGGTTATACAAAGTGGAGATAGTCAGACTAATTTATTTTATACGTCTGAATGCTTCCTTAGCTATGTGTGCCATGATCAAACACGAATATGTATTTATAACTTGCTGACCCGACAGACGCTGTCCTGTCTTAACTATGAAAGTTGCATTCGAATTTTAAAGGGAAAAAATATGGTGCTTAAGTATTCTTAATTTTTCTATTTTCCGCACCTTTTCTTATTTATTCTTTCATGAGATCCTTCTCCTTACAATAACAAACATAACAAAAAAGAAGCAATATTGATCCAGCTGTTCACACGTGATGCCGTGACCAAGGGAAATAGGGATTCATTTTTATATAAGGTTTGTATTTCTCTTCTGCTGGTAATTGAACCTGAAGAACACACATTAGGAGAGTCACCTGTATGTTGCCGGCTTTATCTGATAGTAAGAGAAGTTTCCAGCTTGAAACCAGCTTAGGTCTGAAAGTATTAAATGGTTCACGAAGTGGCAGGGTGAAAATTACAAGGCCATCGCAAAAAAAATGTTTGGCAAACACTGCTTTATCCGTACAATGTAAGCGTATTCTTCAATGATATAAATTGGGCTTAAAATATTCTTAAAAACGTATAAAAAGAAAAGATCGATTGGTAGTTTGGAAACAGCTAAACATTTTTAACTTAATTTCCAATAAAATTTCAAATTCCGCCATCTCCAACTTCCGCAACTCCAAACCACAATTATACATAAAACAATCAAGGGCTTCCTCTGATTAGATCAAATTGTCGGACACTGAACTAATCACTGACAGCGACTGTTCAATCAAGATATCATCAAGTGCTTTGACGACGCGAGATTCTGATACTAATACGAACCAATCTTGGATGAATAATTTAATATTGATTAAATATTACTGATTGAATGCCAGATTATTATTACAAGTAATTTTGATATTTGATTTTGACGAAGCGCGCCTGGACCTGCGGCGAGCGTACAACGCAAGTTATCTACGCAGCTAAGCCCAACGGGCGCGGTCGGGTGTGAGATAGGTGACCGCTAGTAGCAAAATTTCCTGCTAGATTCCGTGCACGTTAAGCCGTCGCTCCCGGTTGTTATCGACTGATAACAGTCGTAAAACGTAACGTAAAGTAAAGTCGGAGGCCCTATGGGCGATTTAAAAACATCCGACAGCGGGTTTGCCACTAACCTACATGTCCACCAATCCGCATTGCAGCTCCTTAGTGGAATAAGCTTCAGACCTCCCCAACAATAATGGGGAGAGACCCATGACCAGCTAGTTGTTAGAAGTAATTTTTACCAACTTCCAAAAGGAGTAGGTACTCGTAATGTATTCGACTGTGTGTATGTTTTTTTTGATGTTAAATACAGTATACAAATAAGTTTTGTTGTGAAACCAGTATAACTAAGGAATTAATTTGTACTTTATACAATGTTATAATACGGTAGGTATTTAAAAATCTCCATCAGTTGTAATTAAGAAGAGTGGTGGAATGAGCTCCAGGGATACCTTGTAATTTCATTTCAGAAACAGTTTAAACTATTCCATAAGCAATACCGAATTTAACCAACTATTTCAGGAACTCTCCGTTAATGTTCACCAACTGCATTTTGCTGGTCTAAATGTTATGTTGAACAAATTTTGACTTCCCCAACCTGTCTAAATATAAAATTCCCCTTTTTCGTTTATCCTTATTTTCGAAGAAAAAAATTGCTGAGTACAATTCTATCGTGACGTATATAAAATTCACAACAATGGACCCCGATTCGTTATTCAACCAATTTCGGAAATGTGTCATCGGCACACATTTCATGATATTGTTTGCAGAGTTATTTGCCGTTATTTGACTTAATTTGAAATATGTTTTTGGTTTTTGTTGTTTTTTTATTATATTATCAACAAAGTATTACTTGGAGAGTTTTGGCGGGAAGTCAAAAAATACATATTGTGCTCTTGTTTTACTTTTACTTTCTTGGTGTATTTTTGAGTTATATTGGATAAATTTGATGGCATTTTATTCGATATAGGATAATTAAAGTGCACGAGTGTTGTGAATTATATTAACAGTGCGATAACATGTTTTTCGGCTTGCCTCCAAAATTCCATTGGTCACTTTCTTGTAAAGAAGCCATCGCTTTACTTGAATGTCGGACTGACTTGACTGACTGATTACTAACGACTTACTGACTTTACCTTTTATATTACTCGTCCAGTTTCACCGAAACTGGCAAAAACGTGATGCAAAAATTATACTTGACGCTGGCAATATGCAGAGTTTGCGATGTCATAATTGAAGAAAAAAAAAGTATTACTTCTTAAAGCCATTAATAGGTACTGACGATTGTATTTTATTTACTATAATCGATGACAGCTGGCTTAGTCTCATGATTATAGCTACGTTTTACAGCACAAACGGATTATTCAAGTCTATATTGAAGCGCGCATGGCCCGGCGGTTAGCGCAGAACGCAAACGATCTATGCAGCAAGCCAAACGGGTGCGGTCGGGTGCGAGATGGGTGACCGTTAGAAGCAAAAAATTTCATGCGCATTTCCGTGCTTCGGAGGGCACGCTGAGGCGTCGGTCCCGGTTGTTGTCGATAGATATCAGTCATTAAACCTTGTCGGCGGCCTTATGGGCGCTTTGAAAACATCCTGCAGTGGGTTGGCCACTAATCCGCATCTCCACCAACCCGCATTGGAGCAGCCTGGTGGAGTACGCTCCAGGCCTCCCCAATAAGGGGAGAGACCCGTGCCCAGCAGTGGGACGCAAAAATTGTTGCAGCAATATTGCTCTCTCTCGCGGCTACTGATAAAAAATCGATTATTTTTCTGTTCTTACAAGAGTAGCTTTTGTTGGTCATGGAAATGTCATGGTAGGACCGGAAAACACCCACGCATTTCTACTGTGGAGAGATTTATTGTTTTTAGTTGTTGACCTGTAATAATTTACTAATAAAACACTTATGACGTATGACTTACGTAGAGAGGTGCGACTGGTGGCTTGGCTGACAAGAGGCTGTCGGCCTCTGGAGTAGCAGCGCAAGACAGCTACCACTCACAAAACGTGCTTGTTTGCTACTCCATGTAAAATAGTAAAAACTAAGGCCGCTGATAAACTAAAAATTATTTTGTTCTAGTTGTACATTGAGCTTAAAAATTCCTAGTAATAATAATATATCCCATTCAATAAATCGTAAGCTTTATATAAACAATATTTCCTTCCCTTATCTGTAGACAGGCGGATACAAAATGGATAATACAGTGAGCCCCTTCACTTAAGCTTGTCAAAGCAGGGTCGATTTACTCAATTTAGATTCTGCCTCTACCCGTTTTGTAATCAATATTATTCATGTCACTTCACTTTGTAAATTGATTATTAAATAAGTGTTGCTATGTTATATTCTATTATGCTAAAGTTATACAACATTTTTGAAAAACATCTCGTTTTAGAGTGTAGACTAATTCGTTCTCCAATTAGATCCAATTAGCTCCACGACCAGCAGAAAAACATGAAAATAGTTGGAAAAAAAATAAAAAAAACATGGTTGTAAGCCTCATTACCAGACTGCGCCAGATATGTATGTATGTATAATAGTTTGGCATGCTCTACAGCCTGAACGGTATGATGAATTTTAACTTGTGAGGTGTCGTTATATTCATATTTACTATGAGAGTGACACTGGGTATATTAAAATGAAAAATAAAACAAAATGGCGACTTTTTGGCGCCAAATTCAATTGTTTGGCACGCTCTGCGGCCTGAACGGCTCGATGGATTTCAGCTTTAGATGTGTCGTTAAATTTGTATTTACTGTTAAAGTGACAGGGTATATAAAGATAAAAAAAATAAAAAACATTAATTTAAAAAAAATTTGGCACGCTCTGCAGCTTGAACGGCTTGATGGATTTTAGCTGGAGAGGTGCCATTAGATTCGTATTTACTGTGAAAGTGACACTGTGTATATCAAAATAAAAAAACGATAATAAAACGCTAATGTAAAGAACTAAAAAAACCCGACTGCGTTTATGTGTAATTTGGAAATGTAAAAATCCTAAATCAAGAAATTCGTCATACCAGATTGCAGTTAACTTAAAAATCGAATAATAAGAGTAGGTAAATTATAAAACAGGAGTTTTTTATTTAATAAATTAAATCTTTCAAAACAATATTAGTGACATATAGATGTAACTGTCTGATTTATCTATCTTATCTTCTTAATATTCTAAATCTATACTTTATCTTGCGTATCAGTCATAGAAATAAAATATATCAATAATATTATATTCTACACATTTATGCCGATAACCGAATACCCACTAAATACATAGATAATACGGTGAGAGCTTTCATCAGAGCCTGTCAAAGCAGGGTCGATTTATTCAATTTAGACTATATCTCCACCCATTCATAATCAATATCATTCACATTACGCTATTGTACAAATTGATTATAGGAACAGAACTGTATCATAATTAAATACAGTGGGTCACATATTCCTGGGTATTAATAAATAAAATAAAATCACGCTATACTCTCATAGCACCACACCAGGATTCCCTGTGTCGTGGGTACAGTTTTATAACTAGTGCAGTTGTTTACGAACAAATATGTCTATTGTAAATCTGTTTATTTTTCAATAAATAAATGATTGAAATGACTATGGACACACACAAAGACAGGAATACAAATACCCAATCAGAGAGCAGAATTTTAAACTCATCATTAAAACTATCTCGCCGGGAATCGAACCCGTGACCTTTCGATCGGCAGTCCTACATGGTAAACAATTTGCCACACGGGTCGTCGATTTTAATCATTTTTCTAGAAAAAAGGCTACGTATATTACGGCACCGTACCGAGGACTCGCGTGGCGCAATGGTTACATGCCGGGCTGCCAATCGAAATGTCCCAGGTTCGATTCCCGACGAAACAGAAATTTGAATGAGTTTAAATTTCTGTTCTCGTTCTGGGTGTCTGTGTTTCTGTCTTTGTGTGTGTCCATGGTACCCACGACACAGGGTATATCTACCCTACTGTGGGGCTATGAGTGTGAAGCGTTATATATATTATATTATGTTATACGGTGTGTATAAGGATGAGTTCGTGTTGGGACTAGTTACATCGGACCTTTTAATGTCCCACTGCTGGGCACAAATCTCTTCACATTATTGGCGAGATCTTGAGCTTACTTCACCACGCTGCTCTAACGTGGGTTCGTGGATTTTAGTGGCAAACCCACTGTTGTTGACACTCATTACCTCTTCAACAATGTTTAATGATAATGATAGGAATGGTTCGTATTTAGGCGACCAGGTTTTAAAACCTTGTTTATGCTTCGAAGTACGTAAATCAGGTTTCAGCCCCGAAATACTTGCAAGACCTTCAAGGTATTTTACTTAAGTCGCACTCGAACCATGTTGGTCGGCGAACGCGCCCGCCCCGTGTCAATACATAGTATTTTGAGCCCTTCATACTTTAAAACCTTTACCTTACTAACATTACGCCTGTAAGGTTAAAACCGTCATGCATAACCTAGCGTGTATAGCAGGCATAAAACTCGTATATATTAACGCTACCCTAAATGTGCCGAAATGTTATCAAGAAAGTAGTACTACTAGGTTCTTGTCTTTAAACTTTTATCATTTTAAAATGGATCACACCAAGAAGTTCAACAATATTACCCTACCATTTATCATTGACACGGAAAAATCACCAAGAAGTTGCATATTAATTACGCCCAAACACAATTAATCATATCTCAACTCGTCCACCCCTTGATTTATGGGGCACCTCCTTTATTGTTTTTCGCTGTAAAGATGTTGCCTCCCTTAAAATAAGGGACGTCGTAAACTTGAAGACATATTACGTTGTTGTCATGACTTCAGACTCTGTCGGAAAATGCGCGTTATTTTGGCAAGAAAGTATTAAAATGTCTGTCCTGGATCATTTTACCGTGGAATATTATTATCTCTCATAATGGTCAAATAAGTAACTCAATTGATAACATTTTGCAAAGTGGGTAAACGGAAAAGCTGACGTCACGATCAGTTTTTATAGTTCAGTAATGGTGGGATGTGAACGGAGTCGTTTTCAAGCTTCAAAATTTTTCGTACACAAGCGTACTTACTAGTACGCATCACTACTACACCCAAAGCCAATCGGACTTCGTTAAATAGAATAACCAAAACATGAGATATTTTATACTATTTTTTTATTGAAATACCTGATAATTATTCGGATTATCATTTGGCAAAGGGAGATCTCCCGCCGGGCGAGGTGGTCATGCCTGGGGAGCGGCCGCGCTCCAACTGACTCAATTCGGAGCTTGTATATATGGTAGGATATTCCGAAAACTTCGATAGCGTGATTCAGGAATACCCATAGCTCCATCTCTTGATGAGTAGCGGAAGGTCGCTACATCACCCCCTGCTCAGACCGGAGGTCGATATCTTCAGAAATCCAAGCTTGTGCAGTCTTCGCTTACAAGTGCCTTCAATGCCCTCTATCTACAGTGAGTCGAGATGTGAAGGTGAGGCTTTGTGTTGCCCTCTATCCGCGGTGAGTCGGGATGTGAGAGTGAAGCGAGGTGTGGAGATACCCTCTATCCACGGTGAGTCGGGATGTGAGGGTAGGTTGAAGTGTGGAGGCGAGTAGTGGGTTCTCGAGCCGTCCACAAAGTTGCTGGAGGTAGCTGGATCAGGATCAGGAAGCATGGTCCAGACACGCTGCGATGAACCTGATGAGCTGCTGAAGTGGTGCTGCAGTCCATCCAGAGAGTGAAGGTGCGACTAATGAAGGTCAGAAGGGACGTATTCTTGTCCGGGGTCACCAGTTTGGCAAAGGGAGATCTCCCGCCGGGCGAGGTGGTCATGCCCGGGGAGCGGCCGCGCTCCTACTGACTCAATTCGGAGCTTGTATATATGGTAGGATATTCCGAAAACTTCGATAGCGTGATTCAGGAATACCCATCTCTTGATGAGTAGCGGAAGGTCGCTACAATCATATATTTTTATATTGATAAAATTGTTTATTTTTAGTAAAGTTTTGTTTTATATTTTTCATTTTTTAAACCTTTTTTGTCCTACTGCTAAACACAGGTCTTTTCGCACGTGGAGGGCCTTAGGCCATAATCAACTACGACGAATAATCGTAGATGATGCTGTCAAGCATGCTTGGTCATGGACAACATTATAATGAAAATAATATCATAATGTCCATTCATTATAACAGCGATTTGAGTATCCAAAATAACGAACTTAACAAATTCATTATTAGAGGTGCGCGCGCGGTTCGAACTAGGTATGACCGTGTCAGTCCCTGTAGCTTCGGGATTAAGAATAGAGCTACGGTAACCTCTGCCTGATCGTAAGAGGCGACTAAAAGGGGGCTTCCGGGGATGCAGACGGTAAGAGTGGGAGCTAGACCCCTCCAGCCAGCAACCCCGGGAGGGACGGCGGTGCATGCGTGGCCGCATGGCGCCGTAAACACCTGAAGGTACAGGAGAGCACATCTGTTCTCCCGAAGGTTGGCCCGTTCTGGGGCACCGCGCGTGGAGGACACCGGTGCGTTCCAATGGAGATCCCGGAGTCCTCACAAACGCAGAGGCAGGCCACCGAGAGGGTTTAAATGCGGTCAAATCCCACATAACCAGGTATCCTCTCCCAAGGTGCCGGGTACCTTTTGAAGGTCCCCCCCCTTCCCCCCGATACAAAAAAAAGGTATATCCGTGTCGGAGACCGCAGTCTTTCTCGCTCGGCCATCGCTGCTCAATATTCATTTATTGAAATGAAATGAAATGAAATGAAATAATGAAATATTCTTTATTCACTGTACGGTTCCTTTACAAACTCTTAGTGAACGTTATTTTTTTTTTGTTCTGTCTGCTCTGGGTGCGCTTAGGCAATGCTGAGCTGAAGAAAAGAGCAGACGGAGAAAAACTTCAGCCCTGTTTTAAAATATGGGGTATACAATAGCTAACTTTCTTACAGAGTAGCTATGGGCTGATAAGGAACATACGTGACAGCTACCGCATGTGTCAATGTCGTCCCACAGCCACCTGCTAACATTGACTTGTTATTGACTTGTTTACACTGTCATCATGCGAATTGTAGTCCTTATCAAACATAACCATGAAGCCAAATTTTTCAAATACTTCACTAATATTTCAATTGACCATGATAAATTCTAATTAATTATTAGCAAAAAGCTTTAACAATTCCCAAATCCATTAGGTATTATTAATATGTGATTCATAATTTAGTTATCCGTACCCAAATTTCATTAAATACGGTTACCATTAAATCAAGTTACGGGATAAACAGTGACTGTATTAACATTTACACTAATACACTAATTACATCCATTATCCATAAGCTAAGATGATAACAAATTTGAGATAGGGTTGTAGCTAAGCTAAAGTTGTAGATCCTTCAGCTGAGATAAAACTTATAAAAAATTATATTGTTTACATAACATAAATTCTCCTAGACTATAAAAGCAATTTTCCAATAACCATTCGAATAACGTTTTTTTAAATGTTCTTAAAAATAATATTTCAAAATTGTTCTGGTAAATGATTATATATTTGAACACACATGCCATTTCTTTTGTAGAGTCCAGTTTTCACCATCCCCTCCGTTACAAGTTTGTTTGGCCTTCTAGATATGTTTGTCAGTAAAAATCTATCTGGATATTTTTTAGGAATATTGACACTTCATAAATGTACATGCTGGCTAATGGGAGAACCCGAAGATTCTTAAACAGTGGCCGAAATGAAATCCAAGGAGCTACCCCTGAAATTGCCCTTATGCATTTCTTTTGCACTAAGAATGTGTTGCTAATGTTTGGGGAGTTTCCCCAGATGGTTAAACCATATCTAAGATTAGATGAGACATAACCGTGATATGTCATGAGAGCTATTTATGTGTCTGATGTTTTTGCGAGTTGTCGTTGTACATAAACAATTTATTTATTTTATTGCATATTTTCCCTACGTGATTTTTCCAGTTACAGTGTGAATCCAATTTGACACCTAATAAGGGATTGAACTACTAGTGAGATTATGTAACTGAATTATATTGTAGATGATATTCGTAACCGTCGATTGGGAAGCGGATGGGTGACACTATTCCAAATGTTCTTGAGTGTTTCCGTGGTTTTGAACATATTTAAGGCCATTGATCTCTATTGGTAACTATAAATATTAAAGATGTTTTATTATTATG
Source organism: Pyrgus malvae (assembly GCA_911387765.1). Lineage (NCBI taxonomy): Eukaryota > Metazoa > Arthropoda > Insecta > Lepidoptera > Hesperiidae > Pyrgus > Pyrgus malvae. The sequence goes on from OU426946.1 coordinate 28,995,422, forward strand.
CCTTATCCTATACAGTAACGAGTACACCTTCAAACACACACACACACACACACACATACATACATACATACACTTAAGACACAATACGCTACAAATTATTTATTTACTCCTTTAATACTCGTATCAATAAATACAATACAACAATAATATAAGTATGTCACTTATATAATTATTTTTGTATTTTATTTATTTGTTATTTTAGATTTCTTGAATCATTACTATGAGCTTGAGCTTTAGTAAGATGAACATTTTATAATGAACATTTTAAAAGAAATCTGTTATGTCAAACTCTCTCTCATTATCTATTTAGTAAGTCTAAATAGTTAATTTTGTAGGTGGTAGAACTATTATGGTTCGCCCGGGGAAGTACCACCGCTGCACCCACTTCTGCCGTGAACCGTGTGTTTCGGTGGAAAGGTGCAGTTGCCGGCCATACTTACATGAGGCGACCACCGGCCTCCGGAGTAGCAGCACAACTGCATAAGACCTCAGACAAGACGACCACGTGGCCTGCATGCTCTTCTGCTACTCCATTCAAATAAAAAAAGTAAGTAAAACATTTCTAGAGGAACGAGATGAAGTAATATTCCCTCTTAGGGGACACGGTTGTAAATTTAGGCTCATTAACTCCTCTTTTATTTCAGTTTGCGTTGAAGACCTGCGATTATTTACATGATTTTTAGGGAAAGGAAAAAATAACGCTCATTTTCTTTTAATTTGGGGACACTTGTTGTCATCTAGGTAATTCTGGGGTCAGCGTTATGTTCAGCAGTGTTTTTACTGTATTTTTAATGTCCTTTCTAAACATTTTAACTCACTCTCAGACAGTTTTTATAATGTTAGCAGCGATAACCGAGTGGTTAAGACACAGTTGGCTCCAGTTCAATCCTCGGAGTGCACTTCAAAGAAATTTTATATGTACAAATTTATCACTGATCCGCTGTCCAGCTGATCCATCAATCCATCCATTGATGTGTTCAATAATACCTATGAGATGGGATAATTAAAACTAAACTAGAGTCTTGGACAATTTTATTTTATTTTACTTTTACAATACATACCAGTACAGTGTTATGACAATTTTGCTATTAACTAAATATATATCTTTACACCAATTATTCGTTTCCGCATATCGAAACTAAATGTTTGTTCACTTTCATAACAAATTAATTAATTTTAACATAAATCTATAGCTATACATAATAATAAAAAAATACAAGAATAGGAAGAATAAAAAAAACGGTTTGCACTCCGGTAGTGCCGACAGAAGTGAAAACTTGAACTTATCAGTATTATTTTTCATGTAGTGTTTTCAGTAGGTTTTCATTTAGTATTTTTATAAAGTACTCAATCATTTTCTTTCACTATTTCTTCGTCAATTTTTTCATTAATAGATGCACTTTGTTCGATGTCCATATTTTAAATAATTCATATAAACGAATTTTACAAGTATAGACAGTCGAGCCGTCATCAGCTGTCACCCCTCCGTCTTACGTACATTCGATCAGGCCACGTGTCCTGACGCGAGTTTAACATTTTTTACCCATCCAAAAAAAAGTGCACAACGCCGCTAAAGAAGTTTTCACATCAACAATTAAACAGTTTAACCTTTGTATCGATGTAAATTAGAAAATTATAACAAATTGCATATTGATCTTATATCTTTTTCGAGACTAAGCCTCCAATCTATGAAACTATATGTATCTTGTTATAAAACTGTAAATGCGTCTAATGCGTATTTTTTTACGTACCAACCCTAACATTACATGAAAGTATAAAGCGTTGGAAGTCGTTATGAGAATCGTCGAGCGCAGCTGCGCGCCTATACTAGTCTCTGAGGACGCGTAACAGCGATGAGCGGCCGAATATTGGGAACTTTACATAAATTTTCTTTTTACTCTCAGCACTTTTTATGTCTTGTCTTAAAAAGGATCAAAAAACAAGTTTGTTACTGACAATGATATTACTTCAAAAGTTCATTTTTTTGGATAACATTTTTAAATATAATATTGCCCTGATCTAAGCTTTGTAGGTTAAACCGGGTAAAGACCATCACTGCAGTATTTTCTGCGGAGAAGCGATTTAATTGTATTTTAGTGAGTTATGAGGTGACCAAGATGCGGTTGCTGGCCATATGCTTATAAATCAACGATTAGTCTTCGGACTGACAGATCATTCGTCCTTTGACAACGTTAAATATTTGCTTTAAATTGTGTAGACCCATACGAACATTACGAACAGCCACGACCACAAATCCTGCAATTGCATCTGCTATTTTATTAAAAAACTTTGACTTTCAACAACTTTTTTAATTTCTCAATCCAAACACGGTATGATTCGTCGGTAGTCTTAAGAGAATAATCAAGCGCAGCATATACATTCTCAGAGGACGTATATCGTTATGGGCCAAGTATCGGGAACTTTACATCCATTAATTGGCTGTTCAAAACTCTATAGTGTTGTCGAGAGGGAAAAGGTCCAAAAAGGAACTTACAGATAATACTTTACAAGCACTAACGTAATGGTCCAGAATTGGTCGAGGGATCCCTTTAAAATACGTGAGGCATGAAGAGTTGGCAGTTAAGAGAATCGCAGAGCGCAGCTGCGCGCCTAAACTGGTCTCCGAGGACGTTTAAACTGTTATGAGGCGTAAAAATATCGGAAACTTTGCATAGTTCTCTTTTTATCGTAGCTTACAATTAGTAGCCTTAGAGCATCAAAGTTACTGCGGGTGCCATACCTGTCATACCTTGATGCTTTAAGTTAGTAGCTTACCAAAACTAGACATAAATTAGAGTAAGTCCTTGATAATAAATAATTAAAAAAAAAAGATATATATTTCCAATTACTATCATTAGAATGATTTGATTGAAAGTACGAACGAATACGTTTAAAGTTAGGGTAGGGAGAGTAAAAAGTAACTTTTTTAACTCAATCAAGCCTTAGTCCTGCCTGTCCCTGATACAGTTGCGCTGCTACTCCGAAGGCCGAAGGTCTCATGTGGCTTTTGGCTGGCAGCTCCACCGAAAGACACTAGACTTTCTTTACGCCATAAGTGGGTGCAGTGGTGGATAAATAAAACTTAACAATTTTTAAATATTCAAGTTTGCGTAACCATGCCCCCAATTGACATCTAATACACAGTTATATAGCACACGAGAATTCAAACAATCAAAAAATGTCCCCCTAATGAGAACACCTTAAAAGAATTTCCATAATTTGATCGAAACGGGCACCATGCGCGTCTAATAGTCCTGTGGGATGAATAAAGTGTTATGGAGAAATGTAAACGGCTCCGTGCAAATACGTACCGGAGTGGCAATTTTGGGATGGGAATTTTAATGTATTGGGGTTATTCGTTTTATTAAATTTAACAGAGACAAACTGTTTCGTTATATTTATTTATTTATTTATTTATTTGTATCACCTTAAAATAAGGATTACAGGGTAAGACTTAATGCCTAATGGCATTCTTATACGCTAATGGCATACTTATATGCTTCATTCGATTTCTTTTTTCGAATACAGTAAAAGTCTCTTCCTTGACGACCAAAGTACAATAACGGACTGCCTATCAAGTGTCCCGGTTTCGATTTCCGGTGAAATATAAAATTGAAGGATAAGTATTGATTTCCGTATTCGGTCTGGTTGTTTTTGCTTCTGTCTTTGGGTGTATCCTTACGACATACTTACGACAAATTTCTTTAAAGAAGAATTTCCATAATATCCCAGAAGGATAACGTGCGCGTCTAATAGTCCTGTGGGATGAATAAAGTGTTATGGAGAAGTGTAAACGGCTTCATGCAAATACGTACCGGAGTGGCAATTTTGAGGTGGGAATTTTTATGTATTCGGTGTATTCGTTTTATGATATTCCACAGAGACAAACAGTTTTGTTTTATGCCATTTTCAATTTTTTTTTTATACGTAACAATTATAGCATTTAATAATAGTACTAGTCTCCTGTTAGAAATAGGTCCATAGAATCCGTTGAGTATTGAGAGATATTAAGCTTAACGTTGTAATTTTCATTAACTATAATCTACTTTTTTGTCTCACTGCAGGGCACAGGTATCTGCCATACTAAATTTGGCAGGGCTAGCGCTTACTCCACAGAACATTAATAAGAGAGGTAGAACGGCAATAATGCGCCGTTCGTATGAAAACTGGTGTCGCCGATCAAGCCCCACCTTTCACCTCCATTACATCTGCACTTAAATAAATACGAAGCTTACGCACATATTTGCAATTTCAAATCTAGCCAAACTTAGCGCCGCACAATCACGCGATTTCAAATGAACGAATCACATCCAAGTACACACACAAGCACGCATATCGTAGCACGATCGCGTGTTTTTGTAGAGATACGAGCGTTTGCTCAAAATCCTTGGCGCGTCTGCCCCGCCCACATTTCCATTCTAACGTCTTTTAATAATGTTCTGTGGCTTACTCTATCACGTTACCACAATACAAGGAGCGCCTGTGACGTTACTGCGGATACGGATACTATAATGCGGATTGGACCATTTTTATTATTCCCTTTAAATAGTGCTATATTTTAAGGTGAGCTGCTTGCTACTAACTTGCGCTCCGTAGTACGAAAATACACATGCAATTTATTTGCCACTAGCTTTCCGCCAGCGGCTTCGAAATGAAATGAAATGAAAATACTTTTTTGATGACTGTTTACATACATAGAATAAGATGTTTAAAATTATAATTGGAGTTTTAAACAGTCTACCATATTCTGGTATATTATTAATTAAAATTAACTAAAAATATATTGTTTTAAGATCCGATAAGAATAATCTTAACGGATCATCGGCTTTTGATGCCTACCCACCGCTGGGTCAGTGAGAATGAAAAAGCCGGCAGAAAAAAAACTCTCAGGCTTCGCCCGCGTGGACCCATTTAATGGGTCCCCGAAGGATAAAAAACGTATGTGCAATTCCAGGCTTCATTGCTATATTAAAATCATTGCTTCCCAGTTGCTTCAACCTGATGTAGACATATCAGTTAGATGTCAACCAATCCGCGTTTGACCAGCCACTATATGACCTAAATCTCTCTTACTTTAGGGAGGAAATCTATGTCCAGTAGTGGGATATAATAAAAGTTGAAAAAAATATCAACCGTGCCATCATCTACCACATTACTCATCTAACTAGCGGTTATTACTACTATATCCGTATAAATATATTGCGTTCTAATGAGAAGCATGTTTTTATTTACGAATACCACAAAAACCTTTTGCTACAAAATTACAACCTCATAAAAAAATCTGATATACTTCCAAATCCAAGTTCACACAGCTTGTCTAAGATTTAATCTGGATTAATACTGGGCTAACAGAATTTAATGGGAAGGCGCTAATCAATTATTAAACGAAGTCAAGACAAAGTGGTCTGAGATACGCAGCATAGAATTTATATCCACAAGGCTTGAGTAAAGCCTTTACGAGAAAATGTGTACAGTGATTTCTAAATAAAAGCGCTATTGGCTATTTTCTATCTCCATCTTTCGTGGACTGACTTATTGCCCTTGCCTTGGTGCCCAAAGCTGATGACGGTAAACCACGTAAGGTTCAAATAAAATAAAATGATTTTTTACGAAAAGCACAAAAGTGGGTTTTTAATTTAAGTAAGTAAAGTGATAATAATGTTGAATTATTTAAGGCTACTGTATTTTAGTGCGTGCGTGCGTATTTTAGTGTTTATTCTAAATAATGAGTTTATAATTTAAATTTAACTATATAACTTTTACAATAAAATTTGTACACCCTAAAGGTTAAATATGGCGATCTAAATATTTTTGTAAAACCTTTTTTGTCACCCATATTTGTGCAAATAAAATATTTTCTTTTCTTTTCTTTTCTTTAAAAAGGTGACAACTCGTTAAGTTGTAGCTGCAGCTTTGAACTTTTACTTTCCAATGCCCGCAAATCCTTTGTAGTTGAAAATAATAAAACTGTTTCATGCCGTGTTTCTGCATACTAATCCTCGTTTCAATCCCTGTAGCTTCGGGATTAAAAATTAGAGCTAAGGTATCCTCTGCCTTCACAATGCCTCTACAATCATAAAAGGCGACTAAAAAGGGGCTGCCGGGCTTGCGGGCGTTGAGAGTGGGAGCTCGATTCGTTCAGCTAGTAGCCCCAAGAAGGACGGCGGTGTGGACGTTGGCGCATGCTGCCATAAGCATCGGAAGGTGCAGGAGAGCATATCTGCTCTCCGAAAATGAGCCCGTTCCAAGGCGCCGCGCGTGGAGGACACCGTTGCGTTCCACTGAAGATCCCGGAGTCCTCGGAGGTAGTTTTAGTGCGGTCAAATCCCACATAACCTGGTATCCTCTCCAAAGGTGCCGGGTACCTTTTGAAGGTTTCTCCCCCGATACAAGAAAAAAGTAATCCTCGTTTCACGTATATGTGGTAGGGGCATTTACAAAATGTTAAAATTTACGAAGTTTATAGATCCATCCTCTCGAAGAATAAGCTGGCCACGTAACCAATTCCGTATGCAAATGATACTTTCTTAATCTAAGAATTTCTGAACTTCAGTTATTATTATAGAAGGGCAATAATTTTTCATCACAGCCAAATAAATACATACAGTATACATTACTGTGTATACAATTAATAATAAAGAAAAACAACTAACATAGTTTTTAAGAAAATATACTAACAAAGTGGACTGTGTCTGACATTAAATAAATATTATATATTATATTATTACATAATTCCAAAGTAAAACATCCTAACAAGGTTCAAAATTAGCTAGATTTTCATTTTCAATTCTATGAAACGTTTGCAATTGAAAGGAGTCAACCCTAAAGCATCAAAGGTACTGACTCACCCGGGTGTCATACCTGTCAGTACCTGTGATGCTCTAAGGAGTCAACGTATAAAATGGCACTTGCACTCTAAGTGGCGTTGCCTTAGAGCATCAAAGGTACTGACTCACCCTTTCATACCTGTCAATTTTGATATTCTAAGGGCATTGCTCACACTTTGATGTTTTTTTTTTCTATTATGGCATCGCAAACGCTGTGCGTTGCCAGCGTCAAATATAAACTTTACATCACTTTTTTGCCAGTTGCGTCAGAATGTCGTCAGTAATCAGTCAATAAAGTTAATCATACATTCAAGCAAAGCGATGCATACTTTATCATAACGTGACTGATGGAATTTGAGAGGCAAGCTGAAAAAAAACTCGCACTGTTACTTTATTTCAGAACACTCGTCCACTGTAATTAACCAATATCGAACAAAATACCATCAACTTTATCCGATATAACTCAAAAATACACCAAGTAAATGAAAATAAAACAAAAGAACACTATGTCCTTTCCGACTTCCCGCCAAACTCCCCACTTTGATGTTCTTTGAGTTCTTAAGTGTTTTTAGAGGGAAAAAAGTATGGAAAAGTCAAACATCATCCATTCAATATGTGATAAAATTTCCTTCCTTTTCCATCAATGCGTCTTATGTAGTGAGCTGGAAGAAACCCACGCCCAACAGCGGGACGCAAAAAAAGGGTTGCAGCCAGACAAAACTTTCATAAGTACCGTCACTGCACCAACCAAATGTGCGCTTCCTGGTCATTTTTACATGATCAATGGCCTTTTTTAGAGAGGTTATGCTGGACTCCTACTGGCTAAAACCCCACGGTGATCCTCAGCACACTTTTTTGAGGCTCACGGGTACGCTATCGCATTTTTCCGCGACCTCATTAGCGTCTCCTAAGGCCCTCGATCTTGTGGAATTGAACCATGCATTAACTTTCAGGGGGTGCACAAATGGAAAGCGTGCGCATCACCTTCATAATGATTCATGTGAGACGATGGACACCCTCGCGTCCACCACGTTTATTATGATCATTGGCCTGCTAGAGGTTTTGTGTAGTCGGCTTTAGCAACCACTAAATACCATGTGACAGGCAGGCAGGCAAGCAGGCTGGTCTGCTGTTCCCTTTAAATAAAATAGAAAACTTTTTTCAAGACAACATAAATACAGAGTTAAGACGTCAGAACTAAACCAAGAAAAATAAAAACGTGCAATATCACAAAGCTTTCTTTGATCGCTCACAAAGTGCGAGCTAACCACCAGGTAACTGCTTTGTGGTGCAAATTGGCCCGCGCATTGTTCTAGCAGCGTTTATCTTGGAATAGAATGCTCGTCTTCTTGCACCTTACTTTACTGTCACTTTTTTATTTAAATCTGTAAAGTTTTATTTACGAGTATTTGTGACTGTAAATTACAAGTTTGGTGTCTAGTGGGTACCAATAAGATTACAGTCTCACTGTAAATTACAAGTTTTGTGTCTAATGGGTACCAATAAGATTACAGTTTTGCAGACTTTTCTCTTCATCTATTTATCTGATTATTTAATAAGATATTTACTAAAACATGACCTTCCCATTGCAATCGGGTAAAGAATATCTTTCGATTACAAAAAGGTCCACAAAATTTAAGAATTTTGTATCCACATCAATCCGCCTGTTCGTCCCATTGCTTAAAACAGTTTATTTTAGTTGATATCTGGTATGCTTTTCCCTACTAATATTATAATTTCGAAAGTAACTCTGTCTGTCTGTCTGCTACGCTTTCACGCTTAAATTACAGAACCAATTTTAATGAAATTTGGAACATAGATAGAGTTGACCTTGGGAAAGGACATAGGATGGTTTTTATCCTACGGGAACCTATAAAACGGGTCCACGCGGGCGGTGCCGCTGGCGGAAGGCTAGTGAATTTATAAATCAATGGATATCTACTTAACAAATGCCAATCTTTCAATGATTACAAAAAGGTCATAACAAAATCGGATTCTTAACTGTGTTTAACAAAATCACGGTATGAAACACTCTGTGTGTGCGACTAACGCACTACACTACACCAGTTTTAACGACGTCGTCAGTACAGTTCAGGTATCGGTTTTTTTTTTTTTTGTTTTTTAAGAAAAAAATCCTTTGGGTAAAACACGAAAGATCGAAAATAAAATAAAAATCCCCAATTATTTCTTAGCTCATCCTTTATCTTGAGCTGAAACTCGGATTTTTCTTAAATATCTCGTAAAGTGCGAGTTAACTGCCGGATAACTACTTTGTACTGTAAATTGCCTCGCGCATTGTTTTCGCGTAAAGTCCGCGTTTGTCTTTGAATACAATGAGTTAACCGCTTCTTTATATACCTTTCTTTATTTTTCTACTATTTAGCAGCAGATTCACTTTTTGCTTTATTATAATTATGACAATCGTTTGAAGCCCGGTTTATATGCAGCAATCGCCGTGATGTAAAATAATGTATCATTCAAAATTTCCCCTCACTATGAAACAGTGATAAATATGCATAAGTTTAAGAACTACATAAATCTGATAACAAAATGCATGCCGGGTTTTTGTATTTTGGAGTGTGTGTGATATTATTTTCCTTTGGATAATCATACTTTTTTGTTTTTCTTTTCGGTCTTATTGAGTTCTCGAAAAAAAGTTATAAAAGTTATGTTTACTATTGAAGGTTTTTAGAACCTTCAATAGTATTATATATAGTCTATCTTATAATAATAAAATATAATATAGTCTATCTTCAAAACAGTTGTTAAATAAACGAACAACAAAGCAATAATAATGATGATAGCAAAACGCTGAGAGAGCTGCTTCGTATTCAAATCAAATTTGAATACGAAGGCAATAAAATTTTGATTTATATGAGTGAATAACTGCTTCCTGAAATATCGGCTTTATTGTGCCGGTATTTGGCGGTATATGACCGAAATGACTAACTTTTTTGATTGAGCCGTGAAAGGATTTATTGCCAAATATAGGTACTTAAAAATTAATTAATATAGGCTATTCATTGGATGTGTTTTTTGTGTGTATAAAAGAGAGATTGGATTCAATTAATTTTACTTCATACTGGCATTAAGAACAGATCTTGCTGGGCCCTTATTGAAAGAAGAAGATTCCGACTATTTCACCGTTGTCACTGTCATTTTTATCTATCATCATGTCGAACAAAATTTGTGGTGCGATAAAAAGAATACATTCGATTTGGTAAGTCTATTATAGATGAAAATACATTTTAATAAAATAAGAATAAAGACCAGAAGAGAAAAAAGAATAAGAATTTTAAGTAGAAAGAAAGGTTTCTTTCTACTTGAAATCTATGTACGATACCTACCTCATACGCAGGAATAGTTGCCTTTCATCAGAGGTCTAGGCCTATGCCTTGAATAATCAAGTTAACGGAATAAATTCAAAGAAACTTTACTGCATGTTATTCCTATATATCATTATACATTTAGACGTTTTATCTGTTTTACAATTCACAATTGTAACTAGATGCGAAAAGCCAAAGATCAGGCTCACTGGCATACTTTTGATAGTGACCCAAGGCCATCGGACTAATATAGAATGACGATGATTATAATGATTTTATCTTTTTATCTACCAGAAATCCTACAACGGTCCTACTCAGGTTTTTATTAAATATGTAAGATTTGTTGTTTGGTTGGGTTGATGAATGTGAGATTTACCAACAGCCAAAAAAGTATGCGACAAATCGAATGTTTACAAAAATAACGAACTCCACACAATGTGTGAGTAAATAAACTACTTGTTCAGTTGCATTTCTTCATTTTTGAGCCGGTTGAATCAGCTTTGCTTTTTGGAAAACTAGATTTTTCCATTCCGGAGCTGCCCTGTTTTGTAGTTTTTGAGAACTTTGCGGCTTCGACGCCATATTTTCATAAAAGAGGTAAACATACACACTACGATGTCAAACACCTTTTACAGAAATGTACTGTTATACTCTTTTTATTTTTTAGTTTCTAGATAGATGAAATCAGAAACAGTTTAATTTACAACACCGATAAAACCCTTGCGTTTTATCGGTGTTGTCAATTAAATAATGCTTTTGCAGTTAGTAAAATACGTTCTAGTTTTCTGAAAAGAGTATGTATTCCAATGGGCAGTGAGTGGTGAACAGAAGACAGTGGTCGAAGTGGTTTCTTCATTCTTTAGATTGCGTTGTTATTAACCAAGGGCGCGCACTGCCTGGGCTGGTGATACCAAACAAATCGCATACAACCCTCATTGTGTCGCTCTCTTGAGTATCCGCTACACTACCACCTGATGCATTATGAAGATTTGGTATTCGGACAGAAGGCACAGTCCTCCACTATCTTGATTGCAGTTGGGGCGACACCGTGTCTAATCCAAATCGCTATGCGTCTTTTGTGGCTAGGTTCTAAGTTTAGACTGTGTCGTTAACTAGTTAGATCTTTATCTTGAATATCGAATCAAAGACATCCAATACATTTTAACGAGCAATTCTTGTATATAGCTAAGTAAATATATAATTTGAATCGGAAACGGCTCCTACCATTTTTATTATTTAGTGTGCAGGGATTTTCGGGGCCAATAAATTTTCTTAAGGTTTCCTTTTTAGAAAATATCGTTTCCATGTTTTCAACTTAAACATAAACTGAAATATATGAGCCTTCCTGATATATATCGACAAGTATACATATGTAATTCTATTTTTTTTAATTAGGAGCTGAAGTACTCGTAGATGAGTAAACCAGTGAGTCTCTGAAAATTCAATCGTTTTCATACGAGCAACGCTCGGTCGTGCGGGTGCTGTTCTTTATACTGGCATGCTGAACATTGTACCACCACATTAATTAGTTAACTGGAACAATTTGGTTCCACCTGAACTTGTCCAGGCGAAAAAGCTTTTGTACGCTTTTTTTGCTCTGAATTCAGACACATCAAAGCGCCAATGTTGCTTGAGGTTAGGTTAACTTTGTTGTTTGACTTCCCGTGTGTATATTCTTTTTCTTTTTACAACTTTCATAATTCAAATCTGGTTTAAAAACATTTCCAATTCCAGAACAGTAAAAATAGCTAAACACATTAGTAATTTAATAAACACAGGCAGTAACTTTATTTATTTTCGGTAAAAATATGATAACTGAACCCAGGTTAATGTATATGGTACCAATACTGAGGAATAGAATTCCTTCTGCAAACGATCTCAGAATGATGATTCTGTCCTAAATTAAATATTTTATGAAGTGACTATTGTAATAACTACGTAAAAGCTATTTTCTGGCTGGTTACAACCCTTTTTGCGTTGTTTGGTTGGGCACGGGTCTCCCCATTATTGGGGAGGCCTGGAGCTTTCTCCACCACGCAACTCCAATGCGGGTTGGTGGAGATGCGGGTTAGTGGCCAACACACTGTCGGATATTTTCAAGCCGCCCATTAGGCCTCCGACAAGGTTTAACGAGTTTTGACGACCTGCGTGGAGCAATGGTTACCATGGTGGACTGCCATTCGAAGGGTCCCGGGTTCGATTCCCGGTGAAACAGAATTTGTATGATGAGTTTAAATTTCTGTTCTTGGTCTGGGTTTTGTGTTTCTATCTTTGTGTGTATCCACGGTACCCACGACACAAGGTATATCTACCCTACTGTGGGGCTATGAGTGTGAAGCGTTATCATTATTATTATGTATTTTTATCTATCGACAACAACCGGGACCGACGGCTTAACTTTCCAGAATTTTTTTAAATGGTTACGTTGTATGGAATCCTGCAACGTACTTTACTACAAACGTTGAAGTCTAAAAAGCTGATTACAGCAGTGTACTAACGACCTCAAAGCGCATTACGCCAGTTCTGGTGAACAAAAAGTCAAAGAGAATTGTACCAATGCTTCGGAACTATTGCTCTTTTATGCGTTTCGGAAACGAAAAATGGCCGGAACTTTAACGTATCATACTTTCTAGGATTCAATAATTAGTTATGTTTGTGCTGTTGTTTGTATTTTAATTTAGACCAAGTATTCGCCTTAATAACGTAATCATTAATTGCAATGGATATAGTTTAAAATTATCTACACATATAAAAGGCATTGTCCTGTATGAATGACGGATCAACACAGCCCAAACCACTGGTCATAGAGACATGAAAATGACGTAGACAACCGATAATAAGGTTTTTTGCCGAAATTCTATCCCTAAGGGGGTGAAATAGGTGGGTGAAGTTTATATGGAATTTTCTAATTTCTGAACTTAGAAGTATAAACACACACTCTGTTACAATTTAAAATCATCTTTGCTCGTGAAATGGACCGGGAAGAACGGTGGTGTATGCGTGGCCGCATGCTGTCGCAAGCACTGAAAGATGCAGGAGAGTCACCGGTCACCAGATGGCTTTCTACACTTTAGAATCCCCAGGGCTCGTGGCTTAAATTGACGACTGTAATTAACAATAATAATAATAAACGTTTCACACTCATAGCCCCACAGTAGGGTAGATATACCCTGTGTCATGGGTACCACATCAATCAAAGACATCTATAAAAAAAAACCACACAAACACCCAGACCGAGAACACAAATTTAAACTCATCATTCAAATTTCTGTTCCACCAGTGATCCTTCGATTGGTAGTCCAGCATGGTAACCATTGCGCCACACGGGTCGTCGCCAATTTTGTCTATATTGGTATGATATTCATAATATAATTTATAAAAAAAATCAATCATTTTTTTTAGGAGCAGCGAAATCTGCCGCAGAAAATGTCACGCTGACGATACATGTAATCCAATGCCGGCGCAAAAACACGTCATCAAACTGGCAATACTCCGGCTGACCCCCACCTTGAGGCTCCTCTCCTTCAGGGTGTCGAAGAACTACCTCTACCTGAACTTCGCAAGACCTGGAACTGACTTAATAGAGTATAAGGAACTTTGCTCGGAAGAAAATCTAGATATCCTATAAGTTACAGATTGCTTTCACTGGTGGTAGAATTCTTTGAGCAGTGTGTATTAAATATTTGTACAATTTAACTCGAACATAACATATATCTGTCTAGACAGCATAAACACATATTTACCTACACTAATACTTAATGGAGATGAATTTGTATTGGTTTACGTGGAGGATTGCATTTTATATTTTTCTTAATTTTGAACAGTTTAAAGAGTAATATCATTATTCGCCATCCTAATAACCATCATTCAATATTAACATAACACCCTTACAACATCTTTAAAAAATGGCTCTCTGTGAAGCACACTCAAGCTTAAAATATTTAATTCCTTGCTTCGTACAAAGCGATAATCCGTAATCGTCTGTAATAGGTAAGTGAAATTGTATTTAGTGTGAAATTCATTCTCAAATAAAGAATGTGAACGTTTTTGACGCAAAACACTACACAAAGGTTCTATTACGCTAGTAAGTAAGAAAATGCTAAAATCATCATTTTTAAGTGCAACAACCTTTTAAACTTACAATAAATTTGGTAGTATTTGTCTCGAGTTTTAAAATGTGTTGTACGTACTATAAGTGATGTTCTAAAATATTATTTGAAATGGATGTTGATTTATTTCACAGATGAAACCTTCTATTTACATATTGCCTATCTTTCTGCTATTTTCAAATCCAATCCGAGCTCACTGAACCGAAAGCTTCTATCTGAAATGCGTTTTGTTGCCACAAAGTTAGGTATAGATTTATGTAGACAGGGTCATCGTTTATGTAACTAAGCTGAAGGCCGACTTTTAATCCGCGGATAAAAAGTATTTGTCTGATAAATCTTAACACTGTCATTGTTACTGACTTCTAAGGTCTTTTATTTGCCGTCGCCGTCACCGTCGCGTCATCGAGAGCAAGATGACGGCGCCGAAGTAACGGTACATACATTTACTACACTCGCGTGTCCGCGTATCCACCGCACGTCCGTCACCCGAACGCCGTCATCCCAGCCGCCAAAATTTCGAGTAGATCGGCGTGACCGCTATAACGGGGCCGAGATTTAGACGGCCCGATGTTCCGGCAATAAAAAACACATTTGAACTTGTCCACACACTGCCGTCATACCTTCACATTAACGCGACTACCACGTGTGACAGCTGGTAGAAGCTAAACAAACGAGATCGGTGGCGGTGGACAAACGATCGCCGTCACGTCATCTTAAAGTCGGTCTGAAATAAACTCGTTTTCGTTAACGGTCCGGCGACGGCGGTGGTGGACAAACGCTCATTTACTCTTATAACTTAATAAAAAATTTAAGATATTTTTATCTTAATCTTGAGTCTGAAAAATCAGCGCTTAGTCATATTTACACTATAATCCTTTACAAATAAGTGTGTGAATGAATTTACAGCCCGCGACATGAGGAAGGACCTCGTTCAGGTCCAAAACTAATAGAAGCTTCTAAAATATACCGTGAGTATTATGAGGTGCAATCAAGTTTGACTTCAAAAATCAACTTTCCATCAAAAGAAAATTTTATTTGAGTGTAAGAAAAAACTTATAAGATTATAAACGTCAATCCAATCTGGTAAAGGCACTGCCTTCATGAACTGGGTTCAAAAAACTTGTTGAACCCAGTTCATCTGCACTCGCATTCTGTTGCCAAATATTTATTCACACTGAGAATCTATTGGATAGAATATACAAGTTGATTACACATATTTTCTTTAAAAGTACGACTAGAAGATAAACAGAATATAAATTCTTTTGCGTAAAGAAAATTCTTAAACGAAGCAGTTTAATTACTAAATTACTAAAATTACTTGCCATAAATTGTGGAAGTTTAAAAAGTTGTGTAATTAATGTTTCAGACAGCTAGCCAATCGGAGCCACATGGCGCCATGCCATATTGACGTCTCTCTTCCGCCAAGCCAAGCCGTAGCCAGAATACCATATATCCTAAGTCTATGCACAATACAAAACTCAGGATAGCTCAGACTACGTTAGTATATTCTAAGTCAATGGTGCGGAATCTGATGTATACAGTATTTATAGATAGAATCCGGTCATGAATACGGACGGCGAATTGGTGCAACTTAGTTATGGCGCGCTTCGACAGAGTCGTAAAGCTCCTGGTAGGGGGGAGCGACTTTTCGCTCGAGTCGTCGTGCGGTCAACCAGTGCTTACGGAACTGTCCTACGTTTCGCTTTGTGTCAGGGTACAGTGAAGTGTTCATGTATAGTGTTGAGTGAATAGTGTTTGTGTTCAGTGTTATAATTTGGGTGATCTGATTTGAAGACAATTAATAAACAACCTGATTTTTACAAGTTTTGTTCTTTTGCACGATACCCATCTAAGCCCACAATGTCTGAAGGTTCGGAACAAAATCCTGACCCTCCGACATATATATACTAAAGTTTAGACTTTAGTTTAGAGACTAATCTACACTTGAATAACTTCAGACAAAGAGCTTTTATTTTTAAACAGCAGCAACAAACCACCATTAATATAAAAATAAGAAGTACTTAAACATCATACTTTAATTTGTTTTCACTGTTTCAGAAGTTGTATACTTAAATCTTGTTTCAGCCATATTGTAGAAGCAAATAATCAAAGAAAATTCCTTTAAAGCAGAGTTAATGCAAAAGTTTCGGTTAATAAAATGATTTTACAGCTAAACAAGTTCTTGAAAGCAACTTTGCCGTCTTCATTAATCGAAGTTACCTTTTCTATACAAAGGTGAAAAGGAATTTATTTAGATTGGACGACTTCGACCGATAAACGACTAATATTAATAGGCTTAGTGATTATCCCTTTAAAAATAACATCATCCCTCTCATTACTAAAATATTTTTTGTTTCGTTTATATCACTATAATAATTATTTGATAATATTGATTGAACATTCGTGGGTTATAAATATTTAAAGATCTGATATTCATCACAAAATCATACACCTAAGTTTTGAAAGATGTAGTACTCATGTACACATTACTTGCTGTAGTGTGGACTAAAAGAAGATGTTTTAAAGCAAATGCGTAATGTCAATACTTATCTTTGAAAAATCCATTTCGCTAAGTGAAAGTATTATAAAATGAATCCTGAATCTTATTTCGTACTTCGCTGTAACAAATGACATTCCATCTAACCCAAAGTAGCACGCCCTGCAGTATATTCAGAATTGTCTACCTGAGGTCATTTGGCGATTTTTCACCGTTCTAAGACTTTATTTAGCTTTTAGGAAAAATGTTGGAGGAAACTCCCTGCGCATACAAGGCAGTTCTGAATGAATTGAATATTCCGTGCGCATTTATACGCTGTTCGAGATTTAATTAATGCGATTTGACGTGAGACATAGTAATGCCGACGTTTGTTTACGCGGCTTTAAGGGATAATGTATCTTCATTGAAAATGAAAATGGAAA
Source organism: Pyrgus malvae (assembly GCA_911387765.1). Lineage (NCBI taxonomy): Eukaryota > Metazoa > Arthropoda > Insecta > Lepidoptera > Hesperiidae > Pyrgus > Pyrgus malvae. Next base: position 29,012,603 of record OU426946.1, read on the forward strand.
TATTTTATTGTGCGGTTTTTTTACCAATCCATAGTGAACGGTATTTTAGGGTCTGCTCTGGGTGCGCTTAGGTAATGCTGAGCTGAAGAAGAAAGGATGCCTGGAGCTTACTCCACCACGGTGCTCCAATGCGAGTCGGTTGAGATACGGGATTAGCCAACCTGATTATTTATTAAAGCATCAGAGGTAGTCAGTAGAGAGGGCTTTACGCCTCGCTTCTATACATAATTTTGTGCCAAATCTGGTGCGGGGGGAACAACGCACACATTTTAATTTTGTCACACATTCACAAATATTATTTCATCGTTACAGACGCATACATTTCTAAATATGTCAATTTCAATTAACAATGTCATTTTATATGCACCGATATCACTGACACCGACATACACACACACACACACTAGTTGTATATAACTAGAAGGCACATTGTGCATGGGCGTTGGGACGAGGGGTTCGCCCGTAAAGGCCACTCAGACGGGTGTCACACCTGACAGTACCTGTGATGCTCTAAGACAAAAACGTAATACTTCAAAATTTTAATTGGTTACTTATATACTTATTCGATTTAATGAGGTGACTGGTGCCCACTTTTGGGACATTAAAGAAGGGGTTCAAATAAAAAAGTATTCATTAATAGATGAGTAAAAATAGCCTAAAAAAGAATTATTCAAATCCTCTGAAGAGCTTATGAAATGCATCAAACCACTGAGACCACCAATCTAATACCTTTAAACGATCAATTCTTGTAAATACCTATATCTATAATTTAATCTTTTATTTAATCAACCCAGTACTTTTTGAGTTTAAAAAGTACAAAAATACAAATCATTACTCTTTGTAATATTAGTGTAGATTACTTGTCCTCAAGTCAAAAGCAGTCCCGGATTTATAAATAGGCCGTATAGGCCGCGGTGAAGGGGCAGCAGCATCCTAGGGGCGAAAGATTTCAGAGGAGAGTCCCTCGATTTCAGAGGATAAAAGTCAAACACGTTCACTGGTTTTCTCGTGGTTTTTTATACTTTAAAAATCCCTATAGAAACTCATTCCTATCGAAACCTATATTATAGTGTGAGTGATAGATGAGAGCAGCGAGACGGGCAGGCGGCAGTGGCAACGTAGCAACCCCTGCTTTCCGCCCGCACTCTCCGAGCGAGCCGTCTGGTCATGGTATTTAAGTAGAAGTTAAAGTAAAATTACTTTAAACTAGAATATTTTTGATACTTTAAAGGCAGGACAAACACTGTCGGGTTCGCTAGTTATTATTGTATATGTATGTACATGGGGCGGCGAAAATAAAGTGGCCTACACTCACAAAAAATATAAATCCTTCACTGGTCAAAAGATGTGTCAAAAGCAAAGTATGTTGCTGACACCTGGAAATGAAATGCGCTATAATAGCACAAAACCTTCTATTCAAGTCACTATAGCTATTGCAGGGTACTTCATTGAGACTTATTCTGGCCTTAGCGGCTATTCACAATGGTTGCTTATCTTTTGATTGTTAAATGTAGCTAAGGCACGCTAACTTTCCACAGCCATCTATTACAAAAGCCAGCATATTTGCACCTTGTAAAAATACCGTTATGTAAGAATTTGAGACTTTTTTTCTACAATCCTTTTTATGTCGCGCTGCTTTTACGTCTTCTTTCGGAAGTGAGAAGAATATAGGCCACAGTCCATCACGCTGGCCAAGTGCGAATTGGTGAACATCATGTCATTGTAGCTGGTAGAACTATTATTGTTCGCCCGGGGAAGTACCACCGCTGCACCCACTTCTGCCGTGAACCAATTCTATTGTATTTCGGTGGAAAGTTGCAGTTGCCGGCCACACTTACATGAGGCGACCACCAGCCTCCGGAGAAGCAGCGCAACTGCATACGACCTCAGACAAGACTTACCTATGCTTGCTTGAGGTTGTATGTAGATGTCCATGGGCTGCTGCAACCACTTAACACCACGTGGCCTGCATGCTCGTCTGCTACTCCATTCAAATAAATAAAAAAATCAAGAAATTGTGAGTAACTGTCAGGCATGTACGGTGATGGAAAGCATCCTGATTAGTGTCACAATGTTTTCCCTCACTGTGGAGTAGCGATGAATATACACAAAACTAATTTCTTCGTCAGAAGTTTATTACACACTGGAGCTTGAACTCGGTATCTCGCAGGCTATATTTTATTTACCTCAAAAAAGGTAGCATTCAAGCAGCATATCAGGACCAAAATAATCGTACTATGATATATTTTGCACCACAATAGATCAATACAATCTATCAAAATAGTTATTGCTGTTTCAGCGCGCTTTGTTCCTTTTCCAAGGCATCGTTTGTAGGTCCACTAAACTATAATTTGGCCTGCTCATTGCCACTTCAGCTTACAGATTCTGAAAGCCAATGACGTAACTCGTTCTTCACTGAATTTCATTATTGCGAAGAGAATAACAAGCTCATTAAGTCTTATTTTTATTAACCTACTTATTATTTAAATACTTATTTCACTACATTAACGCTTAGACTTCCATAGAAAGCTATTCACTACCGTAATAAATTGAACGATAACAGTGCAAAACAAAACTATTTCAGTCGCTATACTTGATTTGCAGCGGAGGGTTATCTTTTGTTTGACATAAGCAGACGAGGCACGCGAGCTTTTAACAGTCATCTTTTAAAAAATAAATTAGTGTAGAAATTTCAAAATGCTTATTCTGATCTGCACAATAGTGTTGTCGCCAACGATTTTAATTAGTAAAATAGCAACATTCTAGGGTAGAAAAATAATTATGTTAATTTATCAATCATAATACGGGTAGTTTTTAATGCATGTTTTATAAAGTACCTTCTATTTTCTTCAAGTTTCTGTATAAATACCGGCAAAGTGAGATGATAGATTCATTACTGTTCTAGACTTCAAGGAATTAGGTAGTAAAATAAGTACGCTAAAGCTCTGTTCAAATAAGTATTGATTTATAACTGTGTTGTCATTATAAGTGAGTTAAGTGTAATTCCGTAACTGTATCAAGTAAGTGGTTGATTGAGGTTATTGTTTCTGTGTCATAAGATTAGATTGGGTAAGTGCAGTTGTTTTTCACAGTTATATAACGAGTTAGTATGAGTCACACATGTTCTAATGTTGTGTAGTGATATACTATAAAATACAGTGATTATTATCTTGAAAGTGGTTTGATTTACTCACATCAGAAGTGTTGCTGAATCCACGTAAGCCGCGATATAGTCGTATTGGGCCTGATCAAGTTTTGAAACATAACGTACGAGTAATATACTGAAATCGTCAGTCAGTCGTTTTTATTTTAATTTATTAAATACATACATATCATTTTAAAATTAGGGTTGTTGGTGATAAAAACTGCAGAATCTGGTAGTCTTCGGGGTTGCAATGAACAAGCGTGTTTTTTATACCCCCTTAGTAAACGTGATAAATAAATATAAAACGTAAAATTTAAAACGTAATTTCGTTTTAGTAATAAATTACAGAAGTTATGTCAAAACCTTCTATATCGAATAAAAGTGAGAGGGACGCGGAAGTAAAATTAGTAGAAGATATTCACTTCAAAGATTTTTTTAAATACATTTATTGATTGATGGGGCTTAATTTACGTCGTTTTTTGACAAGGGAAGTGATTGTACTCTTATTACTCCCTAATTGTTGACAGTTAAAATTATAACCGTTTTCCTTAAACCGTTTCACTTAGATTATCTGGGAAAGGCTGTTTTATAAAATTTTAAAGTATATGACGTTTGTCTCGATACTTTATTTTACATTGTAGACAGTCTGGATATTCTATACTGGTTGGTAGGAATTTCACAAGACTAAATTTAAAAAAAAAACTAACAGAACTGGAAATGTTTAATTAATTCTTCTATAGGTAGATGTTAAAATCCAAATACAAAGATCGTGAGTTTTTATTAAAAAAAATATCAAAACTGCATAGAATACGGCATTCCGAGGTTACTTCTCACGTGGCACATACTTTTTTGGTAAACAGATTTTGTATACAGTCTACAGACAACTCGTTGCGTTTAGTAGAAGAGTTTCGTGACAAAAATTAATGCCAATCCGTTCTTGGACTACCAAATTAATTGAGACACTTTTAAACATGACGTTATCGTACATTTAGTATTATTGTTCATAGTCAATTGACTTTTTTTAATTTTGAATTGTTTTTGTGCACAGTGTCGAATACCCTATTCAGTTCCTAAAACTGCCCTTCTGATCAGGCGGTCTCTGAATGGACTTAGTCTTTTAAAAGTTACTGACAACTGAGCTGGGAAATATGGGAATATGGGATTTGATAACTATCTGTTATACGGACGATCTCATAATAGCTACGAAGTTTCTGGAAGAGAATGTCAACTTTTTAGATCAAGTTTAAAAGACTACAAAAAAATATTATTTCAATAACTCTATAAGTCTTTAATATTACTAGCTGACTCATCAAACTTTGTACCACCTTTTCATGACTAAACCGGATGACCCAGCGTTGCTCTGGTTGAGGCAGTTTGTTTTCTTTTGGGACTCATTTTTAAATATATATATATGTATATGTATAGTATTACATACACAACAACAACGACATACAATATATGTCGTGAAATGTCATAATTTTTATTTTATATTTAAGTTGATTACCGCTGAAAACACTGATAAAACTATGGACGGATATAACGGATTCATGAAAACCATTCGGAAATATTTTTCAGAGATTCGGATTATATATAAAGACGTTATATACAATAGCTGGTCATTTAAAGATATTAGATATGGATATAAAATATGGGTTGGTGATAGAAGGGTGAAAATGGTCCCAGGTTCAATTCCCGGCGATTCAGAAATTTGAATGATGAGTTTAAATTTTCGGTCTCGGTCTAGATGTCTGTGTGTCCCTGCGTGTATCCATGGTGCGACACAGGACATTCTATTGTGGGACTATGAGTGACATGAGGGTGAATCATTATTTGTTTATTTATTTCACGAAATCGGTCAAGCCGTTTTGGTGACTTGAACGGTGCCACGCCAATTAGGTATTTATTTATTATAAAGGCAACCTAAAAACAATTCACAATGCTTTATACAGATAAATAACAATAAAATGTATACTAGATGAATTTGTCACTTACAAGGTAGCACAGTTTTTTTTAGATAGACATTACTTTACAATTAAAATTTAAAAAAAATATCACCCTGCTCGTAACATATAAATAATGTTGTAAAATTTTAAAATTTTAAATTAACATCTTTATTCATAATTTTATTTAAAAAAAGGTATAATTTAATGGTATTCGACCGAGGTTTAAGGTAACTTCTTTTCTGTGCCATAAAAGTTGGAGAAAACTATTAATTTTTAGATCTTATAAACATTGTGCAATTTTCTGTAAACTTAAATAAATTACTGAAAAAAAAGGTGATACTTACCAAGGACATCTTAATTGTCTTACATAATTATTCTGATCTGGTGGCGTAGACAGTATTATTCTTACAATATTTTTTTTGTGTTATTTGGTAAGGCTTCATTTACTGGCTACTATTTGAAATCATTTGATTTGAAAATTACACACTATAGGGCTGTGAAATATCCTTTTAATATAATACTAGTGAACCAGGCAGACGTTGTCCTGCCTTCAATATATTGAAAGAGGATTAGTTTCTTTATCATCTCAAAGAGTTTTTATGTTACTGCCAAATAAGAAATATAAAACAAATAGTGACTGATGTATTGTTATTCGGACAATGTCAAACTTCTGGACGATGGCGCGAAGAATCAATGTTTGACAGTTACTAACAGAGCGAATTCGGCAGACGTTGTTTTGCCTTAAATATCAGAAATAAAGTAATATTGCGACTATAATTTGAGATTTAAACTATCCTATCTCTCAAGTTGGATCGAACTACACATGGTGTGCGAATTTTATTATAATCGGTTAAGTGGTTTAGGAGTCCATTGAGGACAAACATTGTGACACGAGATTTATATATAATATAATAATAATATGTTCGAATATATCGCAAATGCAACATGTCTATATTATAATACGCTGCCGCGCTGAGTCGAAATCCAGTTGACGCTCAAATACTTTACTTGCCTACGCTTCAAGAAAATCTACAGGCTATTAAGACAACAGAAGTTGATTGAATGCTTTCTGTGGGGTTGTAGGATATTAGAATTTGTGCGTTAAAAGAAATATTCGTCAGGTGAGGCCGAGAATGTTTATATTTAATTGTTGTGAATTGCTTGGAAATAGTTTATCGTAGGACTTAAAAGGAACGTCGTTATCGTTACGTTATATTAAAGCAAACCATAATAATATTAAGCATTTTACCGGTGTTGAAAAGAATAAAATATTCGCTGCAATCGGCTGCGCATTTAATGTTACCTATAAAGAGGGCCTGTGAACACTGTTGTTACATATTGAAATGCGGTGATACACGACTAGTGCGATCCTATGTGAAGATCACCTGGTTAAAGTCGTGTTTTGTTATGTTTGTGCTACTCAAATTCTGGTTCTGGTTTTCTCCGATAAAAAAAATTTCTTATTTATTTATTTATTAATTTATGTACACACAAGTTGAAAGAAAAATATAAAGAAAAGAATACACAAGAAAGTTTGTACAAAGGTACTACTTATTTCCATTGGAAATCTCTTCCAGTAGCCCTAGGACTGGAAATGGGTTAAGCTCAAGGTAGAGCGTGTACAAATAAATTACAAATTAAATACAAATGGATAATATACTTGCATACATACACACATACATTTTGACCTACATGTATACATAAATACATACATACATACTTATATAGATAATACATATACATACTTACTTACGTATTACATACCCAATGAAATTCTTCTCAATATATTAAAAAAAATCATTATCTGTATATTGCGTGAAAAAAAAATAAAGTTCCATTACCAAAGTACAGAAATCCATTTCACACCTTGCATGGGATAAAATATGGATCAAATTGGCAAAATAAGAGAAATAGACACAAGTTAAACCGCGGATGTTGACGGGTATGATAAGCATGTATTCCTTGTGTTCTGACATCTGTGTGTGATAGCATGTATCCGATGTTGTCAGGTACGATAAGATGATAAGCAGCATGTATCTCTTGTATTCTGACATTTATCTTTCTATTCTATGTCTGGTGCATATGCCTCGAACATGTCCCTTTTATTTATTATTATTATTATTAAACCATGTTTGTCAACAACTAAGAACAGCTGGCCGTCGACGGGAGAGTTGTTTTTTTAGTTGACTTGTTTATTGCACGTCGATAAGTTCTATTTACAACATTGTGTTGCTGGCCGCTGACGGAATAGTAGGGCAGTGTTGTGAATGGAAAAATATCGTAATCTGAATAAAACTGGCCGCTGACGGAATAGTTTTATCCAGCTGACAGGGTTAATCAATGGTATGGTTTAGGGTGACCTGTTATTGCACATTGATATGTTCAATTTACAACATTGTTGTTGCTGGCCGCCGATGGAATAGTAAGGCAGTGTTGTGAATGGAAAAATATCGTAATCTGAGTAAAACTGGACGGCGATGTGATAGTTTTATTCAGCTGATACGGTTAAACAGTGGTATGGCTTTGTCTCTGACCAGTGTGGCACAGAAGATGGAAGTCATATGACTGGCATTTAATCTATGTGACATTAATATTGTGTTTTGTTCTCGGCAGATCCACCAGACTTGGACGCATTCGGGGACGAATGCGTATGCAGGACGGCCGGATGTTGTCGCCAACGATTTTAATTAGTAAAATAGCAACATTCTAGGGTAGAAAAATAATTATGTTAATTTATCAATCATAATACGGGTAGTTTTTAATGCATGTTTTATAAAGTACCTTCTATTTTCTTCAAGTTTCTGTATAAATACCGGCAAAGTGAGATGATAGATTCATTACTGTTCTAGACTTCAAGGAATTAGGTAGTAAAATAAGTACGCTAAAGCTCTGTTCAAATAAGTATTGATTTATAACTGTGTTGTCATTATAAGTGAGTTAAGTGTAATTCAGTAACTGTATCAAGTAAGTGGTTGATTGAGGTTATTGTTTCTGTGTCATAAGATTGGGTAAGTGCAGTTGTTTTTCACAGTTATATAACGAGTTAGTATGAGTCACACATGTTCTAATGTTGTGTAGTGATATACTATAAAATACAGTGATTATTATCTTGAAAGTGGTTTGATTTACTCACAATAGTTAACAGAAATATTTATATAAATCCGCAATAGTGGTAAAAAAAATCATGTGCATTTTTGTGCTTCTGACGGCACGTTGAGCCACCAACGGCTGTTTTTGATAGATAATAGTCGTGAAACCTTAACGCAGGAATTCTGGGCGGTTTGAAAACATCCGACTTGGCCACTAACCCACATCAATACCAACCCGTATTGAAGCGGCTTGCTGTAATAAGCTCCTAGCCTCCCCGATAATGGGGTCCTGTAACCAGCAATGGGACGCAACAAGGGTTGCAGTCGATATTACTATTTAACTCATTGTCGCCAGCAATTTAACTAATTTTGATATGCTTCTCGTAATATACTATTTGAGAACTTAATAAACTGTACTATAACAGTACAAAACGGAACTATTTGAGTCGCTATACCTGACACGATGTGCTTTATTGCGGCTTATTCTGATTTGCAGCGGTGGCTTATCTTTTGCTTGACAAAAGCAGGTCAGGCACGCGAGCTTTATACGTATATCTATTAGAAAATAAGTTTTATTTAGACTTTATGAAATTATACATTTTGAGCTAATGTCCTAGTCTGTGTGTTTTTTTTTTGTGTCAATAGCACTATCTACGAAAGGTAACCTACTGTCGGGCTATTAGTGTACCTAAAGATAATTTACATTGCCGTAAAAATTTTATTAATGTGAAAAATAGTACGTGAATTACGAGTTTGGTGCTTGAATTTAAACTTAATTTTATATTTTTTTTAGTGTCAGCTGATATTCGGGCAGATTTTCTTTACGGCCCAAGTCTTTTCTTATTTTGAGAAACGTTGCTCAGACACGCAATTTTTCATAGCCTTCAAGGAAGAAAATATCAATTATTCACGTTAAACCAGGATTTACTGAATGGAACGTATATTTTGGAAAAAAACAAATGAAACTGTAACTTTGATGTCGACACATATAGCTCAATAGTTAAGATATCGGATCGACTCTCAAGGATTCCAGAGAAGGAGGTGCGGTTAATTCTTGTCTAGGAAGAAATATTTATGATGAAATTAAATATAAATTAATAAATAAATATATTTGGACAATTCACACAACATCATCTAATTCCAAACTAAGCAGAGCTTGTACTATGGTAATCAGAAAGAAGTTGATAAACATACTTATATAATTCTAAATACATACTTAAATAGATAAATTAACACCCAGAACAAAATAGTCATGTTCATCGCACAAATATTTGTCCTGGGTGGGAATCGAACCCACGACCTCACGCTTCGCAGTCGGCTCATCACCCACTACGCCACGGTGGCTATCAAAAAAATTACATTTCTTTTTCTGATCTGGATGTTTTACATTCTGTCTGTTATCACACATACAGTGAGTGACACAGGGAGTTACAAGTAAATGATTTTTAAATCATGAATGAAATGAAATAGTGAAATGAAATAGTTTATTAACATCCTGGGTAACAATATACACTTGATGTTTGTCATTGTTGTACGGCCATCAGCTGACCGTCATCCGCTTTGGGTGCGCTAAGGCATATATGGGCTAGGAAGAAAAAGCGGGCGGAAAAAAACTCCAGCCCTGTTTTAAATAAATTTTCAGTTACAATGGGTATTCATTACGCAGCATGACTGTGGGGCGACAAGGAGCATACGAGAATGATGAAAACTACAATTTTTACAGTAAAATAGATTACTTATGTAAACATGATTTTGTCCACGTCCACGCAGGCGGACCCGCATACTGCAAGCGTCCTTGAGTATGCTGGTGACGACCTGCGTGGCACAATGATTAACATGCCGGACTGCCAATCGAAGGGTTCCGGGTTCGATTCCGGCAAAATAGAAATTTGAATGATGAGTTTAAATTTCTGTTCTCGGTCTGGGTGTTTGTGTTTCTGTCTTTGTGTGTGTCCATGGTACCCATGACACAGGGTATTAATTACCTTACTGTGGGGCTATGCTATGAGTGTGTAACGTTTAAATATTTCTTCCTAGCCAAGAAGTAACCGCACCTCCTTCTCTGGGATCCTTGAGAGTCGAGATATATCTTAACTATTGAGCTATATTGGTCGAAATAAAAGTGCCGGTTACAAACGTTACGTTACGTTACACACTCATAGCCCCACAGTAAGGTAATTAATACCCTGTGTCGTGGGTACCATGGACACATACAAAGACAGGAACACAAACACCCAGACCGAGAACAGAAATTTAAACTCATCATTCAAATTTCTGTTTCGCCGGGAATCGAACCCGGGACCCCTCGATTGGCAATCCGGCATGGTAAACATTGCGCCACGCGGGTCGCCAGTTTCATTTATTATTTGTCCTACCGTACCATGTGTCCATGGTACGCACGACACATGGTATATCTACCCTACCGTGGGGCTATGAGTGTCTATCGTTTATAAATGCGCATACAATGGGTATACCTTTTTATATTTTACTATCCAAAACATACAACTTCATGATGTGTCTAATGTAACGTGTTATTGTGCGGCTTGCTCTAAATCCCATCGCCTGCTTATCTTTGTTTGACAAACGCTTTTGCGGCACGCGAGGTAGCTACAACCATCTATTTACAATTCCTTCATTCTCCTTGTTTCCAGTTTTTTTTTTTGTAATGGTGATATAGACTGTATCTCTCTTATATCTTTGAAGTAAAAATAGATTAAGGACCTCGTTCACCATCTCCAAGTAAAGTTTTAATTAGTTACATCCTATCCTATCATAGTAAAGTTGATTGGCAAGTAAAAGCTATGAGTACGAGTCGTAATCATACGAGTGTATCGTAATGATTGGTGCTACTCGAACATCTTGAAATTGAAATTGAAGTTACTTGTGACTTTAACCGACAACTAGCGTACTTGTAACTTTACTTGAAGGTGGTGAAAAAGGCCCTTAGTTTGTGCTAGTGACAGCTTCAAAGGCTCATAAAGACTAATATTCTGAAAATGTATAAATGCAAAGCTAGGAACAACTTTAATAGTTAAAGTTAGGGAATTAATTAACAAACTATTTGTGGCAGCAATTATATTTATAGAAAAAAAATTAGCGGGTGATCATACAAGAACCTCACTGCATAAACAGAGATTAACTATACATGTAATGTTATGCATGAAAGAGCAAATAATATTGATTTGTTGCTCATGTTTTAGTTTATATGATCATACTAATCTATCCAACGGGAACAATACATTTCCGAGATAAAAACTATCTCTAGACCTTTCCCTAGGTCCACTCTATCTGTGATCTAAATTTCATTAATTTAATGAAATTATACGTTTTTACGTCAGTAAAAACGTAACAGATACAGAGACAGAGAGACAAAGTTACTTTCGCAATTATAATATTATAACGGACTAGTGGACGCCCGCGACTTCGTCCGCGTGGACTTAGGTATTAGTCATAGCATGACGTTATACAGCCTCGACGCCACCGCCAGCGGCGCCGTGCCGCTGGACCGCACCGTAGTATGATGTAGCGTGAAAGACATATTTTATCTACTTTAAATACCAAAAGCGATAAAAGTACCTATTTTCAATTAAGAATTAATTTATTACTACCAAATGTGCAATTGAAATTAAATTATCAAGTTTTATTGTAGTTATGCTTCACTATTTTGGCTATAATATAATAAATAATAAATAACGCTACATACTCATAGCCCCACACTAGGATTCCCTGTGTCGTGGGTACTAGAACTATTTAAGATAAATATTTCTATCATACATTACATAATATGTGTAACTCTAGCGGATTTGGCAGCACACGCCAGAATAGCTCGCAGATGGTAGCGGCTTATTTATGTTTTTCTGAAATATTTCGATATATTAGATAATGGTTACCAGTATGATTATTCATTTTAGTAAAGCAATGGCTATCAATATACAGTGGATATCAAATAATGTGTATTGTAGGTTTCATCATTAAGTTCTCTCAACGACTGCCAGCGCAAATATCACAGTCGGAGGGAACAATTTTTATTTAATTTTTCAAATTTAAACTGAACTATATTGACTGTGTTGACTATTTTTTTCCAGTCCTTTTATAATTTTATCCTAATTAATTATTTGCATGCAATTAAAAACTATTTTTTAATGATGCCAAAGAAGTATAACTTCTCACGCGCGTACATAAGTACACGCACCCATTTTTTTTTCCTACTTACTTTTCACTTATCATCATATTTTAGGCAATATGTTTATAAATTGTAGCCTATGTGTTATTTCAATGTATAAACTTATTGTAAACTTATTGTTAACTTCCATTAAAATCCATTCAGTAGTTTTTACATGAAAGAGTAACTAACATCCATCCAACCATACTTACAAACTTTCGCGTTTATAATATTACTATTTACGGATTATTCTAAAATATGATAATATGCCTATTCTAGATTTTTATTCACTATTTAGTACTTGCTCATCTTTGTTTTAAAACACAGTTATCGCACGACAAATTTAATAACGAGTATACAAACCATATTTACTTACAACTTTTAAACTCACAGCACTCACAGCAACTTCGTAGCTAATGGTAGCTCATAGTCCGTAGCCTGACTACGGCACTCTTTCCGCACTTTGTAACTCAAAGTTAGTTACAGTTTAAGTTATCTACTGACTTGCCTGTAAGCAAGTATTTAAATTAAAGAACTATTAACATCAACCGATAATTTCAATTGAAATAAAGTTTTAATAATGATGCAGAGTCTTCCAACTCCATAGATAAAACCTATGAATTATTTACTAGTAGCAATTTTGGTACTTAACTAAAACAGACTGTTTCTTGCTTAAATTATAGTTTGTGCAGAACACCACGAAATAAACTTATTATTTATTTTGTATGAGTATTGCATAGTTATTTTCTGATGATAGATGTCTAAATTTTAAAGTTTATTATGACTCATTATACGTACTCATAGTATGGCTGCAACGTATTTTGCGTCCCACTGCTGGGCACTGATCTCTCCCAATTATTGAGAAGGCCTGAAACTACATTACGCTACTCCAATGCGGGTTGGTGGAGATGCGAGTTAGTTGGCTACTAACTAACCGTACTAACCGTTGGATGTTTTCAAACCGCCCATAAGGTCTCCGACAAGGTTTAACGACTGTTATCTATCGACAACAACCGGGACCGTTGGGACCGACGGCTTAACGTGCTCTCCGAAAAACGGAAATGTGCAGGTTCTTTTTTACTAACTCATGATATATATTTTATCAAGAAAGATTTTTTTAAATAGTCGTCGAATAGTTTGGTCAATTCACTCATTTACAATATTGCGATAGCTAGTAGATATAGATCAACCAAAAAATATAATTTATCTCACGTAGTTCTTATTTTTTTTTCAATTCAAGAACTAGCGTAGTTTTTGTTACGACACGCTAGATAGAAATAGTAATCTATTACTAGCCCCATTGATTCACAAGTTTTAACCTCGTAGCAACTTCGTAGCTACCTAGTGGTAATTTAACTCGTTGTTCGTAGCCTGACTACGGCACTCTTCCCGCACTTTGTAACTCAACATTAACAGTTTAAATATTTTACTAACACACAACACAAAGTTTCCCAGCTCAGGTAAAAACCTATGAATGATTTACAAGTAGCAGTTATTGATACTAATCAATAATAGAATATTTCTTGTTTGAATAATGGCTTTAAAAGAGCTCTCCAATAAATTACTTATTATTTATTTTAGTAAATAATTAAATTGTAACTTTCTGGTTATACTAAGGTGTATAACGACTTCTATATGTACTCATAATATGGGTGCAACCTTTTTTGCATCCTACTTCTGGGCACGGTACTCTCCCCATTATTGGGAATACCTAAAACTGAGTCCATCACGCGACTCCGATGTGGGTTGGTGTATCATTCTTTTCACCCAAATGATTATTTAAATACGGGTCTATAGTTTAGCGGTGAATCAATTTCACTTCTTTTTCACTATAACAATAGAGAGAGATTAAGCAAAAATATAATGTATTTTACGTAGTTCTTAATTTCAAAATAAAAGAACTAGCATGGTTTTTCTTTCAAAAACGCTGTGAAGACACGCGAGATAGCAATAATCATCTATTACTAGCCGCATTTATTTTTAACCTCGTAGCAACTTCGTAGCGTGTTGTAGCCCGTAACTCGTAGCATGACTACGGCATTCTTACCGCACTTTGTAACTCAAAGTTGAGGCAACTCGATTGTGGCTTAGAATAGTTACATTAGTTTGTGCAACGGAAAGCTATTTGGCTAATTCCTTCCTGTAAGCAAGTAGATAAATTAGTAAACTATTTGTTTCTATGGACAGGTTAATTTGCATGACAGTAAAGACAATGATTATGGCTTACCTATTATATTGCATTCGCTTAGGACATCATTATTTATTACCGTCCTATTTTCAAAATAAAAAAAAATATTTATTTCATATAATGAATACAAAATATTCGCTTAAGAATGTTATTTTTTCCATGTCATTTTCACAGTATATGGTAAGTATTAGCTGAAGGAAATTTATGAAACCCCTTTTAGTCGCCTAAGTGAGGGGTAACTTTCTTCCCTAAATGTAAAATTTATTATATATTCTTACCTCATGCAGGTAAATATGGCGAACTAATTGTACAATTTTTATACACACCCACACTTGTGCAATGATCTTTTGATCATATTTTGTATCACATAATATGCGTGCTTACTTACTAGTATATTTAATAATATACAATGAAAAATAAAATGATGTTACTAAATTCGTCGCTGGTAAATGGTCAATAACATGTTTTAGGAAATTCACTTTCTTAACGCTTTCCTCAATAGCGACCAACTATGTAGCCAATATTACGAACAACGTTACAATAGCCCCAACATTGTCGCGAACATCACGATTTCTCCCAAAGCGATATCCTCCAACGAATTTTACGCCTTACTCCGATCTGAACACTGTATAAAAGCACGGAAACGGTCTGTGTGGACGCTGGCCATAATAGATTTTGCCATCAAGAGATTTTCAACTTTATGTGCTTTGAATTAGAACACATAATTGATTGAAGTTGGAAAACGGGATATGGAAAACTTGATAGGAAAGATTTTCAATATTCGCTCAGATATGATTGGTTCATTGTTGAGTGCTAGACCGGCGACTGGACATTCTAGAGATTTTAGAGCGAATTTCACTATGTTGCATGATTTTCCCATTTTATGTTTTCAACTATTTTCGACCAATAAATCTCCTAAATAAGGCATCCAAGAGTAGAATTTGCACATTTGGATCAACTAAACAGAACATTCCACGTATTTCATTTTTAGAACAGAATATTCAGGATAAAAATCTTTTGAAATATTAGTTGAAAAACTAAATAGAAAAACAAATTTCTGTCGTTTTTTTTTTTAATTCTTGGAGATTGGAGATGGAATTATTGGAGAGGACTATTGCTATCGTTGTATCACTAATATTGTTGTTAGTAGCACTGCAAATCCGAAGGCTATGTATAAGTAAAAAATGGATTTGAATGGAATGGAATAAAAAATTGATGAAGTTAGTTAATAACGAGTTATAACTTTGACATATCTCACGGTTAACTTGATAGGCTAATTACTTCTTTAATATCTTCCTCTAGATATCTAAGGAAACAAAGGCTGTAATAACGAGCTTTGAAAAAGTATCAGTGGGATAATTTTAGGGCTACCCTTGTATATTTTTATATGTTGACCTTCTTAATTAAGTATAAAGAAGTAGTAATAATAATAATAACAATAAACGTTACACACTCATAGCCCCACAGCAGGGTAATTAATACCCTGTGTCGTGGGTACTATGGACACATACAAAGACAGGAACACAAACACCCAGACTGAGAACAGAAATTTAAACTCATCATTCAAATTTCTGTTTCGCCAGGAATCGAACCCGGGACCCCTCGATTGGCAGTCCGGCAACCATTGCGCCACGCGGATATTCATTATCAGTAGTGAATGAAGACTTAGCTGTTCAGGTCATGTGGTGTTAGGTAATTGCTTCAGTTGTTATTATGGAGACTTGACTGCTGATTTACTATGTAACTGCTACCACTATCTTCCAATTCACAAAAAATATATGAAAAGAGACATCGGGTCACAGTCGAACACGTATCAATCAATCAATCAAAAATATTTATTTCATATTAGGAATACAAAATATTCGCTTAATGAATGTCATTTTTTCCCGGTCATCACCTTTAGGTGCCCGTTTGGGCTAGATGTTGAGCTGAGAGAAAAAAGGCGGCGGAAAAAAACTCCCAGCAGCACTCTTTTTTTTTTAAAAAGTACATATACTTATATACTTATAATTGAGATAACAGTATGGCTATGGGTCCATAATGGGCACACGTGACAGCTGATCGTATGAGACACTATATATCGATAGATAGTATATCGTCATACTCAAAAATGTTAACTATTAAATGTTTAAAATTTTAATTTAAATTGTATTAAATGACCGCCAAATTGTTCAAAATTAATTGCAGAAGGCTTCTAAGAAGCTTAAAATATTTTTTATAAATTAATGTATTATCAATGTCTCCATACCTTTTTTCTATTATACCATTTAATAAATAAAAAATACTAAGTAGGTAAATATATTGTATGTGACGTATACAACTCCTGATCCCGCCTCAAATTATTTTTCATCATTTCAATTGTGGCTATCAGCAAGTAAAACATGTGGTTGATAAAAACGCAATGTTCGTAAATAAATCACTGGATATTATCGCCAGCCTAGCGACCTCTCTGATTTCAGAATAAACTATTTCCTAAGAATAGGACAATAAATAAGTCGAAGTACCTATATATATAGTAATAAATTCGCGACCCAGACAAACAGGAAGTGAGACAAAGCATCTATAAATCAAGTACGTGAGTCTTTATGTACTCGTCTTAGCATGCCCAACCTTACTAAGGACAATGCCCTCATTTTATTGTGTCTTCTCAATTTTATTTCAGGAATTTTAGTACGTTACAAAAAAAATACTTAAATTTTTGTTCTCACTTTTATCAAAATTGCTCTTTAAGCAAGGAGTCAATCCTTTGAGTATGTTAAGTAACAGACATTTTGACAAAAAATTTAATCAATAATATTGATAGGTTTGGCGTGTTTCGCTCTTTGTTACACCTGTAAAGACAACTGAAACTTAATATAATAACTTATTATTTGACATTTGCAAAATGTATTACTGAAAAGAAAACATAAATATTGTGGCATCGTGGAAGAAAAATGAAGTAATCTCATTTTAATACTTTCTACTTTATTCTTGAGTTTGAGTAATTTTAGAGGCATTTTGTATGACGTAGGTATATTCATTACTAACCATCGTAATGCGACAGCCGATTCAAGTAGCAAAGACAGCGAGACAAAGGCTACCGACGAGAGGCCCCAGTACAAGACCCGGAGCGCACCTCTGACTAGTATTGATGAAACTTGAACTGAAATGAATATTCAATGTGACTTTTTGTTTCCAACTTTTTGGATACGCACATGGACGTACCGAGAAGGGGAGCAGGGAGGGCAGCTGGATCAAGGTCCAGATTCAAGGTTCAAAAATCCCAATAGATCTCCCAAATGAACAAAGCTCATGGATACGCGTACAAATAGGAATTCTTACGAAATTTAGCACACCTGCTTGGCAGCCTAAAGGTTGCTGCATACGTAACGTGATAAAAAAACTCGGACGGAACGTGAACGGGACGGGGACGTGACTGCCTCGTTCAAAACGGGAACGTTCACCACCACCGTGCCACGGTCCCGTCCCGTCCGTGTCTCCGTAACATAATAATATGCTCTTTCATATACATTTTGTATGAAACGATTTTTTCCTTCCCGTCCCGTCCTGTCCCGTCCCGTCCGTGTAAAAACCCGTCACGTTTGCAGCGACTTTTAATACTACTGTAACTATATACTTAATATTAAATCATCTATCTAGATAGAGCATAGTTTTTCTTTGTCTTGTAAATATATATTTCATCACCAAAAAGTTTCAATAGTTTATATTCTCATCAAAGCAATTGAGAAAGCGCGCGAGATTGGCTAGTAAAGCTGCACTTCGCAGTAATAAATGTAAACGAACAAACGAACAATAGTTAACAAAGAATACGGCGGAAATTAACTGATTGACTCTTTAGTAAGTCACGAGCATGTCTATATTGTACGTCTAACGTGTTAATTATTCCATATTCGTTCATCCTTGATGTATTTGCGAATAATATTCATAAAGTTTGAATAATATTATCTGAGATAATATTAACAAAGTTTAAAGCGGAATGCCTTGACCTGGCGTAAAAAGCAAGCGGTCTACGCAACTAAACGAAATAGGCGCAGACAATTATATAATGGATGATGAAAGTACAAATGTCATACACATTTTTGTGCCTTTAAAGACATGATAATCTACTAGTCCCTGTTGGGAGCACACATTCTGGGAGGATTTTCGAATGGTTTTATATTATTCACCTTGGTCTTTACCCGTATGCCCTCCACTAACGCCAATGCGGTCTTGGACTACCAAGTAAATTGAGATACTTTTTATGAGCTGTCAAAACGTTACCTCTCATACAGTTTTTTTTTTCAAGTTGTGATGTCACAACTCATTTGACAAATTTTTTATTCATTTGAATGCAAATAAAAATCATGTATTAATAATTATACTACTTGGTTCAGTGCCACCTTTTTAAGGTATACATTTTGAATTTTTCTGTCCATAGTGTCTAAGACTCTATTTTAGCAGCATGGTGGAAGCTCCAATTCTACTCCAGCTTTGGCAAGAGAATCGAATCCAGCATTGGGATGTTAAAAGGTTGAAGTCAGACGTATGCTTAGAGCATCACGGTATGACAGGTATGACACCCGTCAGAGAGGAGTGGCCTTTACGGGCGAACCCCTCGTCCCAACGTA
Organism: Pyrgus malvae; assembly: GCA_911387765.1. Taxonomy (NCBI): domain Eukaryota; kingdom Metazoa; phylum Arthropoda; class Insecta; order Lepidoptera; family Hesperiidae; genus Pyrgus; species Pyrgus malvae. The sequence goes on from OU426946.1 coordinate 29,031,737, forward strand.
CATGCACAATGTGCCTTCTAGTTATACAACTAGCTTATCTGTGTGTGTCGGTGTCAGTGTTGACGGTGCATAGAAAATGACGTTGTTAATTGAAACTGAAGGGTGAGTCAATAACTTTAAGGCTCTAAGGTCGTATGCGACAAAAATAATATCGTGACTGCATCACTTTTTAATTTGTGATCTATTATTTTACCTATAAAGATATCTTATATCAAACGTAAAGCAGGCTCACAAAATAGTTGGCATTCCCGTCATAGCAAAGGAGAAAACGCGCAAGATTGGGTAATAAAGCAGCACATCGCAGTGATAAATGTGAACCAGCAGCAGTAAACAAAGAATAGGGTGGAAATTAACAACGAGCCGCTGCATTGCCTCTATAGGTTCTAAATATCTTATTTGTATGTACTCGTATTTGTTTATATTATATGCATGGAAGTATATTAACAAAGTTTATATAATATAACAAAAACGGGGAAAATGCGTTAACATTTCAAAAGGCCCGACTTCCTTTGTAACCAGGAAGTAAGGATAGTAAAATTAAAAGAAAAAATATTTTTAAAAACTAGTTTAATAAAGAGCTAACTTTAGGTTCAAATTATTATCAGGTTTAAATTATTTTTAAGCCTGACAATAATTTAAACTTAATTATTTTATAAATAAAAGCGTGTTACATTTTCATGGAACATTAAAGAACATTTCACGTATTACATCTTCATTATTACACGCTTTATATTAGCTTCACTTGTATGTATGTTTGTAGCGGACTCCTTCAGATGCGATTTTGACCCACTTTAAACGGCCAGATTTCATTCATACTTTGTAGATTTATCGAGGACCGATGACAACACACTAATTTGATAAGATTATTTCATTATTCAATTTGAAAAATAAGATTTGTGTCAATTTATAGAATTTTTGAAAGTTATTTCCAACCATTGTCTTAAGACATAAGCATAAATTAATAATGATATAAATAATTAAAAATGTATTTTATTTAAAAATAACAGTTTAAAAAAATTAAAAAACACTCTTTTAAAAATAAACCAAACTAAAAAGAAGAAAATATATAACAGTTTTAAAAACCAAAAAACACGCTTTTATAAGAAATCCAACTAAAAAAATGAAAATAAATTTGAATTAAAATAGTGTAAAAATGCATTTTATTGTAACAAAGCGTGGGGTGCTTTTTAAGATATTACCAAAATAATTATCCTTCTAATCATATCTGTCAGATCTTGCATCCCACGTTTTTTTTACAATAAGTTATAACATCATGGTAATTAAAGACAATGTTTTTCAACATTCATAACCTTAATGTTAATTTTGAGAGAAACCTGTGTGCAGCAGTGGGACATAAAAATCTTTAAAAAAAATTCATATTGTTCCTTAAAGCATCAAAGGTACCCGTCAGTAAAGAGAGCATTGCGCCTCGCTTCGATACATAATTTTTGTGCCAAATCTGGTGCGGGGGGAAGAACGCACACATTTTAATTTTATCACACATTCACAAATATTCTTTCATCGCTACAGACGCATACATTTCTAAATATGTCAATTTCAATTAACAACGTCATTTTCTATGCACCGACAATACTGACACCGACACACACACTAATTTGTACTCGTATATAACTAGAAGGCACATTGTGCATGCACGTTGGGACGAGGGGTTCGCCTGTAAAGGCCACTCCTCTGACGAGTGTCATACCTGTCAGTACCTGTGATGCTCTAAGGCCTTTTTCGATTAATAATTTCCTAATGGTGACAATATTTGCTTTATTGTGTTGATACTTGCGAATGTTATGGTACTGTAAATTAATCTGGGTGAAGTATGTGTATTAACTTATTAGTGTACGTGCATATTCTCCTTTATATTAAAACGTTAAGTGTGTACGAACTATTATGACTGCTGACTAGGCTTTTACCCGATTGTCCATTTTTAACATTATATTACATTCATTAAAGGAACTTTGAGTGAAGTACTCGTCTTTTATTTATACTCACGGCCACCAACATTTCATGGCGACCCTGCCAAAGGGCTCTGCCAAGGGGCCTATAGTTTAAAGTTTCAACAGTTATAATACCTAAATAGTAAAAACCATGTGTCGCTCAACCGTCGAAAAAGAAGAGGTATTTTTAAACTAAAATGCGGCCGGAGGAAACAACGACGGCCTGCTAAAAGACATTGGAGGCCACGTGGACCGCATGAGCATCGCTATGTTTGTAATGATGGCATTCGGCATCGTTATATTCCTATACTTCGCTGGTCGAGTCTACAAGAGCTGCCATCAACAGTGGTACCAGAGGGAATTCGCCCAAAATGCGCTGGAGCGCATTCGACGATCGCTTCGAGGACGTGAAAGAAGGGATGGCGAAACTGCTTAATTTTTAAGAATTCGTAAATCTTTAAAGTGGTATGTAAAATAATTTTATAAAACGTAGAGTGATTAATAAGCATACCTAGAACGCGGCGGAAATGCATCGAAGTCAAATATCGCAAGTCAGCGTTATACGCTCGGGGTATCGTGTTCGCTGAGTGATTGTGCACCGTTTTAGTGATTTTAAAGAACTGGATAATTATTTGTTTTAGAAATATGTAGAGTTACGAATGAATAGACTGTACTAAGTAAAATGTTATTTCCATGTTAAAGTAGAATATGATAGAAACTTTAAAAAATTATTATGATATATTGATAGGCATTAGAAAATACTTAATAAAAAAGGGTCAAAGTAGGTACACGTGTAAAACTACGCAGGCAAAGTTAGGTGAAGCACATGAAGTATTATATAAATGTAGGGAAATTATTTCTAATATAAAATTAAGTAAAAATTCTGATATTATTGTATTGTCTTTAGATATTTATCAGAATATACAGAAGGTATACGACGAAGTAAAAAATTTATGCGTTTTGCCCGAAACTAATATTGGCAAAATGGAATTTGATTTAAAGGTTGCGTGTAGTTTGATTCCAGCAATGGACGGTGTTGAAGAAACCACCAAACGGATGATAGATGCCATCGAGATGTACGGAGACATGATTAATGAAACTGGTAAGCCCTTATTGATTATGTTCGTTCTGAAAAGTAGATTATCAGAAAATGCAAAATTACGTCTATTAAAAACATATAAGTCCATTGAGACACTTCTAGTAGATTTAAAGAAATTTCTTTTACCGAAAAAATCTTTTATAGCTATTCAGACTCAATTACAAAACAGTAAACAAGGTTCTAAATCTATAGACGAGTATGGGACTGAAATCGAAAAATTATTTACTGCCCTAACTATTTCGCAGGCGGACGGTCAGTCTGAAGCAATGTCTGTTTTAAAGCCGATTAATGAAAAATATGCAATAAAACGGTTTTCAGATGGTCTGCGGAACTCTAGGCTGTCTACAATCATTGCAGCGCGCAACTACAGCACGCTACAAGAGGCTGTCCAAGCGGCGAAAGACGAAGAAGTGTCATCGGAACGATCTTCAGGTAACATTATGAATGCATTTAAGCAAGGACAGGGAAATAACTATTTAAGGCGCGGAAGAGGTTACCAATATCCGCAACGTAATTTTAATAATCGCAATTATGGTCAATATCGTAGCAATTATTATCGTGGACAGGATAACCGGCATAACTTTACGGACTATAAGGGAAAAAGGCCTGCCTTACCGCAGTACAATTTTCGAGGTAACCGTGGTTCTAGATATGTGACAAATAGTAAGAACAGGAATGTGCGGCAGGTATATACGGCAAGCAATTTGTCAGACAATAATACCGTAGAAACAAATAAAAATGATAATGTTTTAGCTAATAATACAAATCAGTTTTTTCGATCTTAAGCATTTCGTTCTATCGTGTAGCGGTAATGCAAAATATGTTTCCTTTTATATTAATAACATTAAGAACTATTTTCTTATTGACACCGGCGCTACACTATCCGTTATAAAACGGGAAGCGTTGCCATATAACATCCCTACATATAGAGATAACACTTTAGTGAATGGAATAGGAGGACAGAAACAATCTTTAGGTTCCGTAAATTTAACATTATGCTCCGATAAAAAACAATCGTTTCTACATAATTTTATTATTTTGGATGCATTGCCATTACAAGCAGATGGTATATTAGGTTTAGATTTTTTAAATAAATACGAAAGTAATATTGATTTAAAAAGTAACATTTTAAGATTACATAATGTTGGTCGTGAAAATATTTTAAGATTAGTTGATATACACGAGAGAAGTAACGATGTGTTGATTATTCCAGCACGATCCGAATCAATACATTTCTTATATGTAGAAGAGAGCATTAATAAAGATGTGATTGTATGCGGAAGGGAATTAATGAAAGATATATTTTTAGCTAATTCGATTGGAACGATAAAAAATAACAGGATTCCTCTGAAGATATTGAATGTTAGTGAGAAGGAAGTTTTGTTACCAATCTTTAAGCCTGTTTTGTATGCTTTGAATAATTACGACATTTGTGAATTTAAAAACAACAATATAGATGTTAATAGAGTTCGCAATTTATTATCACAGTTGCAATTAAATCATTTAAACACAGAAGAACGGGAATCAATTGAGTCAATTTGTGCAAAATATTCAGATGTTTTTTACCACACTGGTGATAAATTAACAACGACAAATATATATGAGCAATCAATTACAGTAAAACCTAATTCCACTCCCATTTATACTAAGCCATATAGATTACCTCAAGCTTTAAAGCCAGAAATAGCTAAGCAAATAGATCAAATGATACAGGATGACATCATAGAAGAATGTAACAGTGAATGGTCAAGTCCTATTTTGTTAGTACCCAAGAAAAATATAAGAAATACGGAGAAGAAATGGCGATTAGTAGTTGATTTTCGGAAATTGAATGAGATAGTATGTGACGATAGATTTCCTTTACCAAACATGAATGAAATCTTAGATTCTCTTTCTGGCGCTATTTACTTCAGTCACCTTGACCTTCATCAAGGCTATTATCAGGTTAGTTTAGATCCACAAAGTCGTAAATTAACAGCATTCACAACTAATACGGGTCAATACCAAATGAAGCGATTACCCATGGGACTTAAAACAAGCCCAAGCGCATTCAGTCGTATGATGTCTGTTGCACTATCTGGTCTGACATTTGAAAAATGTTTTGTTTACTTAGATGATCTCATTGTATTTGGTAGAAATTTAGACAGTCACAATCAAAATTTAATCAATGTTTTAGAGAGGCTACGAAAAGTTAACCTTAAATTAAATGCTCAAAAATGTGAATTTTTAAAGAAAGAAATTTTGTATTTAGGACATGTAGTTTCAGAGAAAGGAGTTTTACCGGATCCAGAAAAAACTAGTGTTTTAAAAAATTATCCCACTCCAAAAAATGCCGAAGAAGTAAAACGTTTTGTAGCATTTTGTAACTATTATCGAAAGTTTATAAAATCATTTGCAGAAATAACCATGCCTTTGAACAAACTATGTAGAAAAAATGAACCTTTTATTTGGAATAATGAATGTCAAAAAGCTTTTACTTTCCTTAAGAATGCATTAATGACCTCACCAGTTTTGCAATATCCTGATTTCTCAGAAAGCAATGAGTTTGTTGTGCAGACAGATGCATCAGGTATCGCGTTAGGTGCTGTCCTATGTAATAAAGATTTAAGGCCAGTAGCATACGCCAGTAGACCTTTAAATAAGGCCGAAAAGAATTATCCCACCATTCAGAAGGAACTTCTTGCAATAGTTTGGTCAGTCAAATATTTTAGACCGTATCTTTATGGTAGAAGTTTTACAATTATGACAGATCACAAACCCTTACTATATCTTTTTGGAATGCGAGATCCGTCAAGCAGGTTACTAAAATTTAGATTGACGCTGGAAGAATATAATTTTAAGATAGTTTATGTGAAGGGTAAAAATAATGTATCTGCAGACGCTTTATCTAGAGTCACTATAACGTCCGATGAATTGAAAGGTATGCATGAGCAAGTAGTGAATGTAATGACAAGAGGACAGAGGAAAAGAATGAATGATTTAGCTTCTCCCAAGGTTGTTAAGAATGGCGAGAATGCGGACCTTAGTAAATTTACTGACAATTGGCCTGTACAACCAAAAGTTGTAGATATATTAAGGAAGCCGTATGACTCGATAGAAATGGTTTTAATGGAAGGGAGAAAGATAGATATACTAAGAAAGAACAATACTATAAGTAATGAATCTGAATGTTTCGCATTTAGTTCAAGTAAGAAGATGTTATATATTAATCTTAATTTCAAGGCGCATTTCTCGCGAGCCGAATTTGTGCAGAAATTAAGCTTATTTTGTAAATCGATGCGTATCGATGAAGTTTGTATTATAAAAAAAGAAGAAAATATTGATTTCATTAGAAATGTCTGTGATGAAGTTAAATCACTAAAGGACTGGTCCGGACCACGTATATGCATATTACGAGGAGTAAAAAGAATAACGGAAAATGACGAAAAAACTGTAATAATGAACGACTTTCATTTACTACCCTCTAGTGGTCATGCTGGAGTGCGTAGGATGATTAATACCATCAAAAGACGATACTATTGGCCAAGTATCGAAAAGGATGTACAAGATTTTGTAAGAAAATGTAGCAAATGTCAGAAAATGAAATTTTTTCGTTATACTAAGGAGCCAATGGAGATAACAACCACAGCTTCTGGGGCATTTGATAAGGTTTATTTAGATGTAGTAGGACCTTTGGAAAGGGATATAGAAAATAACTGCTATATATTGACCATACAATGCGAGTTAACCAAATTTGTTCAAGCTATTCCTTTAAAACATAAAGAAACAATGTCTATAGCTGATGCATTCGTAAGAAATTTTATTTTAATATTTGGTATCCCAAAGGTAATAGCAACAGACAGGGGGACGGAATTCATCTCTACTACAATGGAACAGGTTTGTAAACTTTTAAAAATTGATAAACTGTCTTCAACCGCTTATCATCACCAATCAATAGGTGCTCTTGAAAATGCGCACAAGACGCTGGGTGCATTTTTAAGAATACAGTGCGAATCTTACACAGATACTTGGAGTTATTGGTTACCGTTCTGGTGTTTTAGTTTTAATAACACAGTGCATTCCGAAACAAATTACACGCCTTTCGAATTAGTTTTTGGTAAACTTTGCCGCATACCTTCTAGAATTACTGATAAAATTGAACCACTATATAATATTGATGATTATCCTTTAACCTTGAAATATAGATTACAACTAGCTCATTCAGATGCCAAGAAAAATTTGTTAAAAAATAAATATAAAAGAAAATTACATTATGACAAATCTGTAAACTCAGTTACGTATAATGAGAATGATTTAATATTAGTAAAGAATGAAACAGGTGGAAAATTAGATCCTATATACAATGGTCCTTATGTAGTTTTAGAAGATTTAGGTTGTAATGTAAAAGTTAAGATTAAAGATAAGGTAGACATAATTCATAAAAATAGAACAAAACTTTTTTGTCATTAAAATATAAGTGAACACTATTTCATAGGTAATTTGTGTGTTTCTGTGTGTGATTGATTTAGTTACTTAGTTTATTATTTTAATTATTTTTTATATAATATGATTGTAATGTTATTTTAACAATTATTTGCTTATTGTAATTTTGAAAAAAAAATGCTTTTCACATTTTTTTTTTGGTCACCCCCGAAGGTGAAGTATGTGTATTAACTTATTAGTGTACGTGCATATTCTCCTTTATATTAAAACGTTAAGTGTGTACGAACTATTATGACTGCTGACTAGGCTTTTACCCGATTGTCCATTTTTAACATTATATTACATTCATTAAAGGAACTTTGAGTGAAGTACTCGTCTTTTATTTATACTCACGGCCACCAACATTTCATGGGAATAAACAATGAAATAAAGAATAGAATGGAAATTAACAACGTGAACATTCCCTGAATGGGTTACAAGCTTGTCTATATTGTATTTCTGACGTGTGAAACTTTTTATGTGCATCCTTCATACTTCCTCGTATATTATTAAAAAAGTTTGTCGACGCATAAAGATGATGTAGTCCGAAGGTAAGCACTAAGAAGTTATGGAAGTTTTAAAATGTTTCTTTGTGCATCAGAAGGTAAGCTTATATACGAGTAAGCCCTCGGTAACCCTGTAGCTTCGGGATTAAGAATAGAGCTACGGTATCCCCTGCCTGATCGTAAGAGGCGACTTAAAGGGTGCTTCCGGGGTTGCGGACCGTGAAAGTGGGAGCTCGTCGATGCGTTCCAATGGAGATCCCGGAGTCCTCCCCAAGCGCAGAGGCAGACCAACGAGGGGGTTTCAGTGCGGTACAAACGCCACATAACCCGGTATTCTCTCCCATGATGCTGGGTACCTTTTTGTTTCCTCCCCCCGGTACCAAAAAAAAGCCCTCGGTATTCATTGATTGTGGTCGATAGAAAAATGTCATTAAATTTTGTTGAAGGCATTATGGGGAAATGAAAACAACCGTTAGCAGATTGACCACTAAATCTGTATCAATACAAATTCACACTGGAGCAGCGTAGTCAAGTGAGCTTTTGCACAGTAAAGGTGGAAGTATCAAGTAACAATCAATTACTGATTTCCACAATAAATAGATAACACATCATTGTCATAGTTACAATAAGAATTCCTGCTTCATAGGTGTCATGAACTGAAGGATGCACAAATCCAGGGACAAAAATACCCAGAAAATCCTGGAAAAACTTCCTAAATGCATAATGCAATCATCAGATTTCTTATCTGATAAAAATCAAAGCCAACACATTTTGTATGGCACACCTGATAAAAATCACATCTGATAAAAATCAAACCCAACACATTGACGACCCACGTGGCGTAATGGTTACCATGCCGGACTGCCGATTGAGTGTCCCGGGTTCGATTCCCGGCGAAGCAAAAATTAGAAAGATGAGTTTAAAATTTCTGTTCTTGGTCTGGGTGTTTGTGTTTCTGTCTTTGTGTGTTTCTATGGCACCCACGACACAGGGTGCACTTACCCTACTGTAGGGCTATGAATGTGAAGCACTATTTATTTATTTATTTACACCAGTGTGATCACCACTGCCACCATACGCCATAATAATTATACACCTTATTTCTAAATCTTCGCAATTAAAAGATACGGCCGTTCATAAACCGTCCGCAATGGGGCAGAATATAACGATATTATGTCTAATGTCCAAGGGTTAAATTTAGTCCAGATGGCTCGATCTCGGTTGATACAACTGTAGTATAAAAAATTTAAATATAACATTATTTTTCCCCAAAACCAGTAAATTCATGGAAATGAGGCTCTCGCGGTCGAAAAGCGTAAAGTCATATTAAATTACTAATTAGCCTATCCCGCAGTTGCTTGCGAACGTTTTATTTAAAAAGCTTAGGTGTAGGTACCTAGTCCCTGTAGCTTCGGGATTAAGTAAGAATAGAGCTACGGTATTACTAAACTAGTAACTACCCCTGCCTCATCGTAAGAGGCGACAAAAGGGGCTTCCGGGGTGCAGACGATGAGAGTGGGAGCTTGACCCATCCAGCCAGCAGCCCCAGGAGGGACGGCAGTGTATGCGTGGCCGCATGCCGCCGTGAACACCTGAAGGCGCAGAAGAGCACATCTGCTCTCCCGAAGATGGGCCCGTTCTGGGGCGCCGCGCGTGGAGGACACCGGTTCGTTCCAATAGAGATCCCGGAGTACTCCCAAGCGCAGAGGCAGGCTACCGAGGGGATTTTAGTGCGGTCAAATCCCACATAACCCGGTAACCTCTCCCAAGGTGCTGGGTACCTTTTGAAGGTTTACCCCAGATACCAAAAAAAAGGTGTAGGTCCTATCTGCATACGGCTATATGAAAAAGCGTATGGGTGGCTCCACAGAACATATTGAAAGAGTAGAATGGAAATATGGGTGGGGCAGACGCGCAAAATCTCTACAGAAACTCGTGATCGTGCTACGATATGCGTGCTTGTGTGCGTGCTTCGGTGTGATTCGTTCATTTGAAATCGCGTGATTGTGCCGCGCTAAGATTGGCTAAATTTGAAATTGCAAATATGTGCGTAAGCTTCGTATTTATTTAAGTACAGATGTAATGGAGGTGAAAGGCGGCTTGATCGGCGACACCAGTCTTCATACGAACGGCGCATTATTGCCGTTCTACCTCTCTTAATAATGTTCTGTGGGTGGCTCTGTAGTTGGCGTAGAACGCAAGCGATCCATGCGCTTGAGAGAAACGGGAGCGGTCGGGTTTGTACTAGTGGCAAATTTCATGCGTGTTTCCTTTCTTTGGAGGGTTCTTTAAGATGTCGATTCCCGTTCTTATCGATAGTCAACAGTCGTATAAATGCATGTAGCCCTATGGGCGGTCTGAAAACATCCAACAGCGGGTTGCCCGCTATCCCGCATTGGAGGAGCGTGGTGAAGGAAGCTCCCGGTCTTCGTAAGAATGAGGAGAGATCCGTGCCCAGAAATGTTGCAGACAACCTTCTAGCGAATATTTTTACTGTAACTATATATAATAATGTACAGGTATATATAAATAAATTTTGAATATATGTATAGCTTATTATGCCGCCTACAATAATCTCTGCTTCACCCAAAGGTAGACTGGTAGAGAATGCTTTTAGCATTAAGTCCGCCTTTTATACCATTTTTATGTGTACCATGTAATAAAGTGTTAAAGAAATAAATAAGGGGTTACACACTCATTAGCCCCACAGTAAGGTAATTAATACCCTGTGTCGTGGGTACCATGGACATATACAAAGACAGGAGCACAAACACCCAGACCAAGAACAGTAATTTAAACTCATCATTCAAATTTCTGTTTCGCCGGGAATCGAACCCGGGACCCCTCGATTGGCAGTCTGGTATGGTAACCATTGCACCACGCAGGTCGTCGTAAGGGGTGCACGTTAATATTCGTATACCTATCAAAAAGAGAACAAAAGCTCTCCTGTTTCTTTTAATACATTAACCAAGTAACAAATAAAGCTTGTAATAAAACTACACTGACGCGACCGCTGGAGTGACCGCTAAATTGCAGTCTGTCTGAACGCAAAGCTACTACGTTTTATGAACTCTAGCGTAGCCCCAAGCCCTCTTCAAGAGCTTATTGTTAATTCTAAGTTCTTTATAACTTGTGTCTACGAAATTACAATCGAAGGACGCGTAAAAGTAAAAAAATATTTTTAAGCTTTTTGCTTTTAGATATTTTGTGTCTGACATGTTACTGTGAAGAAAAACATTGTAGGTAATATTAATTTATTGCGATGTTTTTCCAACTGGCGGTAATTAATAAATTACGCGCAATCCTTCATCAGTGTTCTTCTGTTTTTAACAGCGGTACTGATCAGCCGACAATCTATACTAATATTTTTTTTCAACCTTTTTATGTCCCACTGCTGGGCACAGGTCTCCTTTCACATGTGAGAGGGATTTAGGCCATAGTCCACCACGCTGGCCATGTGCGGATTGGTGGACGTCATGCTTTCGAGAAATTATGAATTTCTCTCAGGCATGCACGGCGATGGAGAACATCGTAATCAATTAAATATCACGATATTTTGCATCACCGTGGAGCAGCGATAAATGCGCACATTACAAATTTCTTTGTCAGAGGTGCGCGCCGAGGATTTGAACCTGGGATCGATCGCGTCGAAGACGGCGGTTTTTTACCACTCGGCCATCGCTGCTCTATTATAAAGATACTAATATTATAAAGAGGAAAGATTTGTATTTTTGTATGTTTGCATGTTTGTAATGAATAAACTCAAAAACTACTGTTCTGATTCCAAAAATTCTATCACTATTAGATATATTCACCCTGAGTAACAAAGGATACTTTTTACCGCGGGTAAATGCTTCATTCCTACGTTAAAACGGGTAATAGGCGGTTGAAGCAACTGGCTAAACATCTATGATTTTAATATAGCAATGAAGCCTAGAATAGCACATAGGCTATTTTTTACCCTACGGGGACCCATTAAACGGGTCCAGGCGGGCGAAGCCGCTGGCGGAAGGCTAGTTGTCAATATTGTCGTTGATTTGTTACACAATGAGAATAATATTTATCTCATCTATCTATATGTCAGTCTTATCTTGAGTAAAGCTGTAAATCTTACCTAGGTGTAACAAAAAAAGGCTTAATCTAAAACGTTATTTAAAAGAATTTTTTGAAAGAAAACAAGTTGATTACTCACATAAAGTATATATTAGGTTTTTGATCAAAATATCAATATCATATTGTTTAATCAAATATAATATTTTTTTTATTTTGCCCAAGACAAATAATCCAGACACAATATAAAATACAACACAAAGTTACTGAAACTCGCTACGGTATAAAAAAGTGTGGGTGTCACTGATAAAAATAACATTAAAACATATTTGCGTTGTCGGCTTTGAAATCATTGTTTGATATTCAAAAAGGTCCGGAGGCACCCTCGGGTCGGTCGGCATTGTCCCCTTGTGCGAATGAAGAAATTTAAACCCATTGCGGTTATTCGGTTGAGGCTGGTCCCGAAATCATTCCACCCGAAATTATGTTTGTATGCTCCCATCCTTTTCAGCGGAGGCCCTTATTTTGTAGGGGGGGGACCTGTGGGTTTTGTACCACACTAAAACCCCTTCATGGCCTGCCTCTGCTCATGGGGATGACTCCGGGATCTTCGTTGTAACGCACCGGTGTCCTCCACGTGCGGCGCCCCAGAACGGGCTCATCTTCGGGAGAGCAGATGCGCTCTCCTGCACCCTCAGGCGCTCACAGCGGCATGCGGCCACGCCCAAACCACCGTCCTTCCTGGGGCTGCTGGCTGGACGGATCGAGCTCTCACTGTCACCGTCTGCAATCCCGGAAACTCCCTTTTAGTCGCCTCTTACGATCAGACAGGGGGATACCGTAGCTCTTTTCTTAATCCCGAAGCTACAGCGACTTTCAGCTAAGGCCCTGCATTCATCTTTGAAGAAATGTTAAATATTTGCAGACTGTAGATACCCAGTATGATGCTGTTATACACCTTCTCCCCTATTCACATATTCTTAATCGTTTATCCGTTTCTGAAGGTCGTGGCCATGAAAGTCCTTTGTGCTTTGGTAGACTATCCACTTCCATCTCATCCAGTTTTCGGTTTCTTTCAGTGCAGTCGTTATAAGGAGACCAGTAAAATATGTTATTTGATCACACCAACGGATGGGTGATCTGCCGCGGAGTCTCTTTCCTTCAGCCTTGCCCACCACAAGCAATTTATTAAGGTATCAGTTTCTCGATGGGCACTTGAAATCCCTGTGTCATGGTTACGACAGTCACAGACATGGATGATAGCAACATAAACAGCCACAACAACAACAGAAAGATAAAGTCATCATTCAAATTTCACCGGGAGCTGAACCCGGGAAACTCGCATTACAGTATTTAAGAAACATTTAAAAACTATATATTAAAAATAAATGTTTGACTGTTAAGTCTTTAAGTTAAAAACTAGTTGCATTGCAAACTGCAGATGTTCAGACTGAAACTGTTATATATGTAGCGATAATTAAGCACTCGTGCGCTTAATGTTGCTTGGCGATCGGTGGTCTGTTTTGTAATAAATGCTAAAAAAATAATGAGAAAAAATAGAAATGTTTCTTGGTTCTCTACATAGCACATAAACGAGAAGACAGAAGTTGGGATTGGCACTGTAATAGTAGTTACTAGATTAATGGGATTTGTACAGTAATAAATGTATATTGTTGAAAAAAAAAACTAAAAAAACATAACAAAAAACAGACACGTTTCTCCGTTAAATCTATTGTATCTTACTTTGTAGCCTGCAAACGTTCAAATGGACACTGTTAAAGCGTTTCATGCTACTTGTGCAGCCGGGGTCTGTTTTCTAGTAAAATCTAAAAATTATATGTATATTTTTTTAAATGATTTCTTAACGTGGCACGTAAACAAGAAATATTGCAGAATGCAGACGCTCAGACGCACCGAATGAACTTCGTAGTCTGTTTTGTTGTAAAAAATAAAATTATATGACAAAAAAATAAAAGCGTTGTAGCGACCTTCCGATACTCATCAAGAGATGGCGCCACGGGTATTCCTGAATCACGCTATCGAAGTTTTCTGAATATCCGAACATGTATACAAGCTCCGAAATGAGTCAGTTGGAGCGCGGCCGCTCCCCGGGTATGACCAACTCGCCCGGCGGGAGGTCTCCCTTTGCCAAAGCGTTTGATCTCTACAATACACATAAACGAGAAACATTGTGGACTATAAATGCTCAGACAGTCACGGACACGCATTTCTTGAATCCTTACCGTAGACTATTTTGTAGTTACAGCGATAAGTAATATGACATACAAAATATAAATTTTGTTTCTTATCTACTTAGGATATAAATGAGAAGCATTATAGGCAGCAGACTCCAAGACTGACATTGTAATATAGTGATCATTACCGGGGTCACATGCTTAATGTAGCTTATACATTAGTTGTTTGTTTTGTTGTACAAAAGTAACAATAATATTATGATAAAAAATGGCAACGTTTGTCTGTTCGCTACAGTGTACATAAACGAGAAGCATTGTGGACTGCAAATGCTCAGACAGACACTGTAATATAGTGATGATAACGCGGTCACGGCGTTTAATGACCCTTGTACACAGTGGTATGTTTCTTTAGCCGCTAAACTTTATGTTATACTCCTTTCTGTGTTTCTGTGTTCTAATTTCACAGGTTTCATTTTGGGCCTCTTTAACTACTTTATAGGAATGTGTAATTCAAAATTATGCCTTACGGTTCAAATTATTTGTAAACCAGCTGTGCCCCGCGGTTTCACCCGCATTAGAGAGGATAATTAGCATAAAGTGAAGTGACGCTGGACCGGTTTTTTTGTAGGACTATTTAAGATAAACATTTCCATCATACGTTACATATGTGTAACTCGGTTTTGGCAGCACACGCCAGAATAGCTCGCAGATGGTAGATTTTTTCCTACTTACTTGACACTTATCGTCATATTTTGGACAATTCATACAATATCTTTATAAATTGTAGTCTATAAGTTATTCTGATGTATAAGCTATATTATTGAATTTTTTTATTAAAATCCATCCAGTAGTTTTTACGTGAAAGAGTAACAAACATCGATACTTACAAACTTTCGCCTTCATAATATTAGTTGGAAGTAGGATATTAGTAGGATAGGATACTGTAATATTTATCCGTTATCAACGTTGCTCATAAAACTAACATTGTGATATAATAATCGTGACGCTATTACACGCTTTAAGTTTTGGTGGTCTATTTTGTAGTAAAAACTAAAGTATTAAGTAAAAATACGGTATTGTTTGTCTGTTCTTAACATAGCACATATGAGACTATTGTAGACCGCAGATGCTCCGACTGACACTAATTATAATTATTAACACGCAGTTACTACATTTTATTCAGCTTGTAAAGTCTGTTTTGTAGTGAGGAATTAAAATAATATGCCAAAAAATAGAAACTTCTGTCTGTTCTCTACATAACATAAAAACGAGAAGCTTGTGGTCTGCAGACGCTCAGACTGACACTGTATAATAGTGATCATAACGCGGTCATGGCGTTTAGCGAACCTTGTACAACAGTGGTCTGTTTTATTGGCCGCTAAACTTACTTTTGAATTTGTCAGTATATTCGACGAACAATTTTATCTTGGGATGGAAAAATCTGTAATACAACAATATAATCAGTAGTACAAAATTAGAATCCACATAGATTTAGGCCTGATCAATCATTGTATGCTAAAAAATGACAGAAAATAATTCGTTTCTAAGGTAAAAACAAAAAACTGTTATCTCATTATGCTGATCAACTAGAAAAGACGCTCCACTCCTGCTTGGTAGAAATTTATAAAAGCCAATACTTATTACGATATTATTTATTGTAATATTTTACATTTAATTTTATGAAGGGACAAAGCAAAAAGTATCGAAAATTGTAACGAATCCAGTCCCGAGGGCTATCGATCAGTCATTTAAATTTCTAATTTTGTTTAGGTTGCTTAAATTCCCATACCATGTAAACAGGGCTCAACAAAGTTAGTCAAAATTCAAAATAATAGCAACGTGATAACACTCTTATTGTCTTTACATTAAGGTGAAATTCCGATGTATTTTTGGTTAAAATGTGAAATTTTGACGGAAGTTGGTTTATGCTGAATATTGAGCATGAATCGAATAAATAAATAAATAACCGATTCCGTCGATTCCACCGCGCTCGGGTCTTCATATATTAATACTTGTCTCAGGAAGAAGTATGTCAGCCATTAAATAGTAATATGTTCATCTCTTTCGTGGAATATAAAATTTTTTGGGGTTCGATACGGAGGATTTTACCTATAAATTTTAATTTGGAGTAAGATAAAAATCTTACAAAATTTTTACTGTTGTGTGTAACGACATCCATTCTTTTGTATCCATTTTTGTTTTTTTACCTTTTGTAATGTTTTTTTGGCATTGGGGAGAAACCTACAAAAGGTACCCGGTATCTTGAGAGAGAATATCGGGTTATGTGGAATTTGTACCGCAGCAAGTCCAAAAAACCAAAACCAAAAAAAAGAAAGACTAAAAGTAAATTATTATAACACTGAAATGTTTGCTTAGAATAATTACATTATAGAAACCAAGTTCGCGCGTCCAGATTGAATCATTTTAATTGATGCCATTAATGGCAGCAAACGCCGGGCCGCCGGCCGCTTCGTAGTATTCAAGCTTAAAATATCTATCACAACACTTTTGAAAAACAAAAGAAATCTAATAACATTACTTTTCACAGTGAAGTTTTCACTATTTTGTAGTATTTTATAGTTAATTTGGTGAAAATAAAAATATTTTGTTAGTCAAATGTGACATCTGTGTGAATCTATTTAGTGCTTCAATTTTGACAGTGCGCTTTTATGAAGACACTCATTCTATAATAATCTAAGAATGTTCGTTTAACATTAGACCACCTATTATGGGTTGGCCTCTATTCCGAATTTCACGTTACATCGATCCGTCCATCCATCCAATATTAATTGAATTCTTTAAATAAATCAATAACGTTTCTCACTCATAACCCCAGAGTAGGGTAGATATACCCTGTGTCGTGAGTACCATGGAAGACAGAAACACAAACACCCAGACTGATCATAAATTTAAACTCATCATGCAAATTTCTGTTTCGCAGGAAATCGAACCCGGGACCCATCGATTGGTAGTCCGGCATGGTAACCATTGCACCACACGGACCTTTTTTGAAACATTACCCTCATTATCTTTATTTTTCTTTTATACAACATTGAAACATTGTAGGTAAGACGAGACGTAGCTTTGACCGAACACTTTTCTTATTTAATTAGGGGTATAGTATGTAATCCTTCGGTACTATCAATGGTATCATTTAGTGTTCCTGATAAGTACATTCGAGTGAGGCGACATGAACTATTTGCAGTGCCGTGTTGCAGATTAGTGTTGATGCGGCAGTCGCCATTACTTCGGGCACTGACATTGCTTAATGGTGCACTATCCTCGGATCCACATTTCGACATCTTTTATTCGCCACCTGTAGAATTCCGCAAAGTAGTTTGTATATATGTATAAATAGATATACCTAATAGATATATACCTAATAGAGCTAAGAAAACGCATTAGGCTCGTTAGTCTGTAAGGTTTACATACTTATGTAATGTAAATAAATAAATAAACAAACAAACAAATAAATAAATACGTAACGTAACGTACGAAACCATAACTTCAGTTTCAGTTTTCATCCGTGCCGTATATTCCACACATATGGTAGAACAAGGTCCGGATTAAAGTGCGGTAAGCAGGCAGGTACTTAGTACCTGCCTCTCTAATCCGTGGCTTAGAACACTATGAAATGTCTGTTCAAATAGAAACATGGTTTGCCTACATTCAATAACTAGAAGGATAACTGAGTAATCAAGATACTTTCATGAACTAGAACTTTTCTGCGCTTACTGATATTTTATAAATATTCCATTTATAGTATTTCTTCCATTTATAACATTTTTTTTATTTGAATTATTTATTGTATAATCTTATAATCCATTGATATTTGCATGACTTTTATTATTATTATTATTATTGCTTTACTGCCGTTTGTGATGACATTTAGAATAAATTAATGCATTATTGTAATAATGTGGGAAATTAGGTGCACTAACGACTTGGGGCTACCTGTTATGTTAGTTTTAAGCCTATGTATGTATTAAATATTAAATAAATAATTTTTGTCAACCTTTTTTAATGTCCCATTGCTGGGCGGAGGTCTCCTTTAACAACTGAGAGGGATTTAGGCATCACGATGGCCCAGTGCGGCTTGGTGGACATCATACCTTCGAGAAATTATGAGTTTCTCTCAGACATGCGCGGCAATGGAAAACGTCGTAATCAATTAAATATTACAATATTTTCCATCACAATGGATCAGCGATGATATGCACACATAACAAATTTATTTTAAAAGGTGCGCTCCGTGCATTCAAACCCGGTATCTCCCGCATCGGAGACCGCGGCCTTTACTACTCGGCCATCGCCGCTCCGTATAACAAATAATCCTTTGAAATTTGATCACTGACGTTCATTTAGTCACTATCCCGTATCTCCACCTTGCATTACCACATAGTACCAAATCTGTTATAGTATCTAATATATTGTACAAAATTGATTGTACCTAAATTGTACCCAACCTGTTTATAGAATCCTTTTTAAAATCGTCCTCATTTTCTTCATTTAACAGTTTTTTCTTTTGTAGTTTTCAAGAAGCTATTTACAAATGTAAGCAGACATATACTTAACGTAGTACGAGTAAATAACTCAGCTTTCATATCGACCTACTCTCTACTATGTCTACACAACTAGGTCCGGATTAAAGTGCGGTAAGCCGGCAGTCCTTACCCCTGTACTCTCTAACTAATCCGTGGCCTGTATGCCGTTCAAACACTATGAAACATCGGTTTCAATCGTTTGACAACCCGCGTGGCGCAATGGTTACCGTGTCGGACTGCCAATTGAAGGGTCCCGGGTTCGATTCCCAACGAAACAGAAATTTGAATGATGATTTTAAATTTCTGTTCTCGGTCTGGGTTTTCGAGTTCCTGTCTTTGTATGTGTCCATGGTAGGGTAAGAGCGGGTATTGCCAGTCAGGAAATAATACCGGTCACTTTACTATTACATACAAAACGGCTCGCTAAATGCACACACACATGTAAACAAGGTGGGGTGATCGTTCCTGATCTCGCCCCGCCGACCCCCGCTCAGTTCCGAGCGGGGGTCACGCTGAGCCGGAGTGCACGTCGTCAGTTTTCGCACCATTTTGTTAGAATTTTTCGTCCTTTGAAAATAAGAGCTACGTCTTTAATTTATGCCATCAAAACAATACTTAATTAATTTCCAGAGTTCTAACTGATCGACTTTTTCATAATTGTTCTTATTTCTCACCGATGATTTGTTTATTTTGTAAAAAAAATATGATTTAAAAAAAATCCTCCTGTCGCCTAATGCCGGTCACGCTGACCGGAGTTAGACGCTATGGTTTTCTAAAAAACCGTTTATCGGGTAATGCCGGTCACCTTTATAAGTGATAAATGAATTTTCCTTCGGATGATGCCAGTTACTCTGACTGCGATATCCTATAGTCATGTAGTATTAAAGTAGTATTATATAATATTTTTAATCAATTTTGTTTTGATGGTAGAAAGTCTATCCATCCTGGAATTGGAAAAAAATTATAGCGAGACTTTTTCATCAGTAACTTTTGCTACAGCATCTATCTCTACAGTCAAGACCCAGAAAACTAGCTCCATAACCATTGGTCCCTCTACTTCGGCAGAACAAATATCGACTTACACAGCGAGATCCATCATCACTGGCCTTTCAAACTCGATAAATACATCAACTCGTTCAGCTGTTCAGCTAGTTTAACCATCTTTGACCAATCTACTTCAGCATCACTGAAATCTTCTGCCATAGCTAGCTCTTCTTTCATTGGCTTACCTATTACTGCTGTAAAGACAACTCTAGCTAGCTCTTCTGCCTGCATTGATTCTTCCAGTACTGCATTATCAAGAACTACATGCACGTCTAATTTTCCGTCTGTCTCTTCTTCTAATTGCTCGACAAATGCTAAAGATCTTCTGCCAGTACCCAAGAAAAGCATAGAGAAGAAGAATAGTAACAGGAAACAACATGCCACCTACATAACAGGTGCCCCCTTTAAAGAAACATTGATTAAAAAAGAAGAAAGAAAACTGAAAAAAATTGAAACGAAAAAGAAATCTGAGGCAAGAAAGAATCTGAAAAAAGAAGAAAAACTGAAATAAAAATTAAATCTGAGACAAGAAAGAATCTGAAGAGTAATATTATTACTAAAAAAGCCACTAAACGGCAAAGAGAAGATAATGCAAGGAAGCAAAGTAAAGTGAACCTAAAAGGAAAGAAAAAAACAGCCCACATAGTTAAAAAAAGAATTCTTCAGGAGAAAAATAACACTAGCAGCAGTTCAGATTCTGATGTAGAGATGACTGACTTGCGTAAAGATGATGACATTGAAGAAAATTATGATTTGGAAAAAAAAGTGTGTTCTATGCGATGATTACAGGAGAAACAATGAGCTCTGTTACAGATGTGTTATTTGTGGGTTGTGGGCACATGCTGAATGTACGGGTAGTGACACACCTGAAAACTACATGTGTGATATATGTGTCAGAAAAGCTTGACCGGGCTTAGGCTTCGCTGACCAGCATTAAACTACGCTGACTGGCATAAAACTACGCTGACCGGCATTAGAACCGTGCTGACCGGAATTTCCCCTCCATGGAGTCTAACGCCGGTCAAAGACATTTTTTTTGTTATGTTGATTTTACCAAAAATACAAATACTATTGATCTCGGTTTCAGTCATTCGTTAGCGGTTAAGACTATCTTTCATTTTTAAAAGTTTAATAAAGATAAGTTGATTATTTAATGAGTTATTCTTTTTTGCCCTTAGGTGACCGGTAATACCCGCTCTTACCCTACCCACGACACAGGGTATTTTTAATTACCTTACTGTGGGGCTATGAGTGTGTAACGTAAAATAAAACGAACATGAATCCTGAGTTACTTTTAACTTTACTTCAAGAAATTTTTGAAGCACTTTATCAAATTTTATTTATTTTATTATGCAATCTAAAATAAAATAATTGTAAAACTTGACGTCAACTTCTCTGTGTTGATTCTGGACAGATATGTGAATGTGCCGGCGGGAATGTGTGGGTTTAGCCGCCCACTTAGAACATAAATCGTAGCAACTTCGCAATAAAATTTGATTGGCTTAGATTGATCTGTCGAAATTCTCTCTAAATTCCTTAACGACGAAACTATTATTTAATATATTCCACAGAATTCATACACCTCTATTTGGATATTTGAACGTAACACAAATCTAGTCAGTCAAAAGGCGACCGTAACGGTTATGTTCCGGATTAACGGTATCTGACTAACTAGGATATTTGACTGACTTGACTGATTAATAACTACTAACTCACTGATTTTCCAGTTTAAAGAAAACGAGACGAATTGGAATTAAATATCTTTAAGTACTTAACATTTTCATATATCATAGAAGATCAGGCGATGAGTTTTTAACTCACATCACTTCAATCTACTATCACAAAGAACACAAATCAATGTTAAAAAAGCCTGTTTCTCAATAATTTAAAGACGAAACGAACTCAATATTGGCACAATTCTTTTAGTACATTTGTTTAAAAAATATACAGCCTATCGTCGACGAGCTGAATAATTCTGAACTCAGTGCAAGCTCCGTCGGGAGGCAATTGTGTGTCCAGCGATGTCTGTGGTGCGACAAACGATGTTGTGCTATGCAAATCTGACCCAACGTACGTGGCCGAGATGTTGAATAAAATGTCGTATAACAGCTCGAATTTCTTCTTGAATATTGAAAGTAGTATCTCTTGCACAGTTCAATGTGGAAGGTAATGTCTGTTCAAAAAGTCTTAAAAACTTACTGACTTAAAAGGATCGGATAGGATCCTACTAATTCGCTCTAAATGCGTTGGTGATGAAAATATTATCCATAAAATTTATACACTTCAAATTCAATGATTTGGCTGCAATACAATTCTGAATAAATATCCATCAAACATAACAAAATGCAATGCCGTGACATTACCAGTACACTTCTATCAATTGCAGGTCAAACATTATAAAATGGGGAATTATAAAACGAGCGAATAAAAAAAAACTTTGCGACTGATGATGACATACAGTTTTAATAACTTGAGCGGTATGAATTAGATTAAGCGAAAAATTTACTAAACTAACGACTAATATTGATAATAATAAAATCCAGAACGAGCTTACAAAAAGTGGATTGTGATTAATCCATTTCAGATATTAAAATTTTATCCGAGCGACTACATTACTAAGTGAGCGACTGGAAAAAAACCACTCTGCATTCTGTAAGTTTACACACAACGTTTGACTACCATGGCGTCTCCGAAGCCCTTTGCTTCTGTGTCTGAAAAATACCCAAAACCAAATCAGAGCACCCCACTATCCACGTGGTCTTATCTGTACTACCCCTAGAGTGTATATAAAAAGCCGGAGGCGCGGAGGGAGTGGTTTTCCCGCAGCGCCGGAGCAGTCACGGAGCCAGAGCTTCTTCCCACCTCCATTTTTGATGGGAAAAATCGCTGTACGTTAGGTCGCTCAAATATTATGAAGCTGCTCAACTTGTATTTTAAGTAGTTCAAATTAATGTTTGTAAGTTGCTGTTCTGTTGATTTCTCGTCACTCGCAGACAGTCGCTCACTTAATAATTCTATAACGCAAATTGATTAATTTTGACACTTAAAAGTGTAATTTACAGTCACTCGTTTTATTGCTACCCTTATAAAATGTGAATAAAATCCTACAATTGATATTTGACACTCTAAACGTGACAATAGTATCTGACGTTTCCATATGTATTATTCGAAATTCTCTTTTCCTTATAATATTACTTTTATGGCCTTAAATTTGTTTTCTTGCCAAATACCTCAACAAAATACCTTTGTCACCTCATTTTCGGCGAGCTGAATAATTCCGAACTCAGTGCAAGCTCCGTCGGGAAGCAATTGTGTGTTCAGCGGACTTCAGCGATATTTGTAGCCGATAAACGATTTTGCGCTGTACAAATCTGACCCAACGTACGTGGCTGGGACGGTGAATAAAATAGCGTAGAATATGCCGTGTTTTCTATAATATTCAAATTATATAAGGTAAGTATGGTAATCACTTGCATGATTCAATCGTATCTTGGAAGAAGTGTTTGCACAAAAGAATGATAGGTATTAGGCCCGATGTTCGATTTCTACAGCAATTCTTAACGTTTTGGCGTAGATGCCGGTCACACAGCGTTCGTCGCATCGATTCGAAAGGATGCGTACATAACGATGTATTTTGCGCTCTTGTTGTATGGACAAACCGTGAAACGCCGTCGCTCAATGTACCCCAACTTATATTCGTTCTAAAATTGAGTGGTATCCGAAAAGAACAAAAATTGACACTCAATATTCACGACGCTTTCAGAACAGCAAGCTCAAAGCCACACGCAAATGAGACAAAATGGAAGTTCGTTGATGACTGCTGACGAAACACAACAAATGTTTTTTGAACAAATGGGTACGGAGATGCTAGTTACTTTCCAAAAAAATTGATTCATTTTATTATATTCATTTAAGCCTTTATCTGGCCTGAAAAGGCTGGAGCTTACTCCGGGCTAGCGGTCAACCTGCAGTTGGATGTTTTGAAACCGCCCATAAGGCCTCCAAGACTATTTGTCTATAACAACCGGGACCAATAGTTTAACATACTCTCCACTAATATGAGGCACTGAACAGACATAAAATTTGTTACTAGCGGTCACCCATCTCACTCCCGCGCCCGTTTTGTTGAGCTGCGTAGATCGCTTGCGTTTTAATATATCCGCTGGGCCATGCGTGTTTCTTGAGTATAATTTTTAAATAGGAAGCTTTAAAGCCTCGCGAGAGTAAAGACTAACTTGTGTCATCATAGATTTTTTTAAAGACGCGTAACAAAAAATAAATTGTTGACAGTGAAGATCAAAATGTATTGAATTTGGATTAATAGATTGTAAAAAAGAATAAAGACTAACTTGTGTCATCATAGATTTTTTTAAAGACGCGTAACAAAAAATAAATTGTTGACCGTGAAGATCAAAATGTATTGAATTTGGATTAATAGATTGTAAAAAAGAATAAAGACTAACTTGAGTCATCATAGATTTTTTTAAAGACGCGTAACAAAAAATAAATTGTTGACAGTGAAGATCAAAATGTATTGAATTTGGATTAATAGATTGTAAAAAAGAATAAAGACTAACTTGTGTCATCATAGATTTTTTTAAAGACGCGTAACAAAAAATAAATTGTTGACAGTGAAGATCAAAATGTATTGAATTTGGATTAATAGATTGTAAAAAATACTAAATTTAATGTCAAGTATTTTTTCTCTTTTATATTTCGTTTTACCACGCTTGGTGGGCATAAATGGTCCCCAATACCCCAGACAGTCGAATTTCCCTTTTTTTAACTGACTACTGTAATTACATTTATGTGGTCATTTGTCGTTGAAAGCCATTCTTTATAACGACAGATTCATTTTCTTACATAATATAAAATGATTTTTTTCAACAACTTACAGTTCGTTATGAAATTGAGTAGCTTCCGAAAAGAACAAAATTGTCACTCAATATTCAGGAAGCTTTCAGAACAGCAAGCTTTGAAGCCTCGCGAAAATGGAGACAAAATGGAAGTTCGTTGATGACTGTGAACGAAATACAAAAAACTTGCTCGAAATGCAACCTTATAAACGTAGTTATGGCGTGGGCCGTAAATTTTTTAGACTGAAAGAAGTAAAAAAACTCCTTGGGAATTTTTACTTAAAAATGTCTCTTTACTAAAAAAAATTCTTTTAGTGGTGACAAGAGGATGGAAGAAGGAAACTTACGAATAAAATATAATGGATTTTTTTAAATAAATTTAGCCAGGGTGAAAAATACCCTAAAAGACTAAATTTTGATGTAAAAAAATTTAAAATAGTCATAATTCATCGTCTAAAAAATACTTTTATAATAGATTTCTACTTTTATTAATAATAATATCAATTTAAATCACTAAAATAGTAAAATAGGGCACCAAGCACTTAAAGATTTATAAAACTGTTTTTATTTATTTCAATATTGGTTTTAAATTAAACACACGAATGCAACAATGACGCTCAATTAAACACACGATTGCAAAAATGATGCACAATTAAACACACGAATGCAACAAATGTGGCGCAATGGTTACCATGCCGGATTGCCAATCGAAGGGTCCCGGGTTCGATTCCCGGCGAAACAGAAATTTGAATGATGAGTTTTAATTTCTGTTCTCGGTCTGGGTGTTTGTGTTTCTGTCTTTGTATGTGTTCATGGTACCCACGACACAGGGTACTACCCTACTGTGGGGCTATGAGTGTGAAGCGTAATTTAATTTAATAATTTAATTTAATAATGACGTTAAATTAAACACACGAATGCAACAATGACGCTCAATTAAACACACGAATGCAACAATGACGCTCAATTAAATACACGAATTCAACAATGACGCTCAATTAAACACACGAATGCTACAATGACGCTCTCACGTTTTGTAAGGCCACTCTTAAAACAACACATTTATGCTCTTACGTACAAAATCGTAATTCCCAATAACTAACAGTTCGTTATAAAATTGAGTGCCAACCAAAAAGAACAAAATTGTCACTCAATATTCACGAAGCTTTCAGCCTTGAAGCAAGCTTGAAGCCTCGCGAAAATGGAGACAAAATGGAAGTTCTTTGATGACTTATTTTTTATTTAATTTTAAGAACAATAACATTAAAAAGGTGTACATTTAAAAATTATGAATAAACTTATACTAAAAATAAAAGTATAAACTAATTAATGTAAAAAACGGCATCCAAATTACTGCCCTGAAACTGCCGGGAAAGACCGGAACTCCACGACGCTGCGAGTTAGTGGAAATGCGGGTTAGTTAACAACCTCCGTCGAATTTTTTCAAACTGCCTATAAAGCCTCCGACAAGGTTTAATGACTGCTATTTATCGATAACAACGGGACCGACACCTTAGCGTGCCCTCCGAAGCATAGAAACGCGCATAACATTTATCATTAGTGAACACGTACAGATATAGCCTTTTGAATACTGCTTCAAAGCCCCGCAAAAATGGAAACAAATTGCAAGTTTGTTGATAACTTCCAACCAATCTTCCAACCGAAATACAATAAAATAACTTCACGGCAGGAATGGGTGCAGTGGTGGTATTTCCTGAACTATAATGATTCTGCCATTATACGAGTAGTTCTAGTTGTAAAGAAATATTATAATGGGTTTGTTTACTGTGGAACTATTGATAAATCAGAGGTGCGTGCTGCGTTCGAATCAATGGAAATTCGGCACCTGAACTATTTGGCAGTACTCAGCTCAATCATTTTTTTTTCAACCTGTTTATCTCCCACTGCTGGACACTGATCTCCTCTTACAAGTGAAAGGGATTTATTTTAAGGATGGTGGATAGCCCACCAAGCCAGCCAAGATTGGTGGACATCATGCCTTTATTCATACGTGCAGGGCGATAGAAAACATCGTAATCAATTAAATATCACAATATTTAATAAATATCATGATATTTAATTCAATATCACAATATTTAATGTTATTTTTTTAAAGAATACAGTTACGAGTAATTAGATTTTAATGTTTTTGTGGTACTACTTTACTCCTTTTTGTTTAAATTCGACTGTTTCTATAGAAATAAGAAGTGAAAATAGGTACAAGTTCGTAGGCTCTAACAAACTTTATGTTCAATATTGTTTAGACAGTAAATGGCTACTGTTATATTTGCCAAATGCCTTCGTTTATTTTACAAACTGTGGCAGTATCTGATTTGCATATGCCCACACAGTGCCTATCCAGCGTCCATCTACAAACAGGTAGGAGTTCAATTGACATCAGCTATAATGGAGATTAAATTGCGTACTGATTAACAGAAAAAACGTTATTTGGAAAGCAAAGATTCATTTTTAGAATTAATAAAATAAATATGGAATTATTGGAACTCAGGATCTCTTGTAGGAAACCTTATTTCCAATTTGAAAATACCCGACTCGGGTTGTAGTAATGTAGGTAGGTAAGGAGGTCCACGCCTTCAATGATGGGGGAGACCCGACCCCAGCCTTGGAACACAAAAAGAGTTGCAGCAAATTGGGCAGTAAAATGTTTCTATTATCTTTGGCAAATGGGCTTCGTTTATCTAACAAACTCTGGCGCTATCTGATTTGCATATGCCCACACAGTTCCTATCCAGCGTCCATCTACAAACAGGGCAGGAGGTCAATTGACATCAGCTGTAAATGGAGATTAAATCGCGTACTGATCAACGGGGAAAAGGTTTTTTGGAAAGCAAAGGTTCTTTTTTGGAATTAACTAAAATAAAAATGGAATGATGGGAACTCAGTACCGCGGTTTTTACCGTTCACCCATCGCTGCTCTTCCGATCCGGCCCCAGTTATTATCGAGGAGTAATAGTCGTTAAATCTTGTAGAAAGCCTTATGGGCGATATGAAAATACCCGACCTAGGTTGAATCAACGTGGGTAGGTAAGCGACCCCAGACCGACCGACCCCAGCCATGGGACACAAGAAGAGTTGCAGCAAATTGGGCAGTAAAATGCTTCTATTACCTTTGGCAAATGGGCTTCGTTTATCTAACAAACTCTGGCGGTATCTGAATTGCATATGCCCACCCAGTACCTATCCAGCGTCCATCTACAAACAGGGCAGGAGGTCAATTGACATCAGCTGTAAATGGGGATTAAATCGCGTACTGATCAAGGGAAAACGTTTTTGCAAAGTATAGGTTTTTATATTGAACCATTACCCATTCAATGAACCGAGTGGTAGAATGGTTACCAATCAAAGGTCCCGAGTTCGATTTCCAACGAATAAGAAATTGCAACGTTTACTATCTGTTCTCAATCTGGGTGGTTTTGTTCTTGTCTTTGTATGTGGCTAAGGCACCTGCGGCACAAGATTCTAGCTTGAGCTAGAATATATATTTATATATATATATATATATATTATAGTTACTTATTTACTGTAGTGGCTGCTACCCATCTTTCCGTCTATAACTATTGCGCCATAAGGTATTGCGCCACTTTGACGACCCTTATGGCGTAATGGTTACCATTCCCGGCGGCTTCGATTCCCGCCGAAGCAGAAATTTGAATGATGAGTTTAATATCTGTTTTCGGTCTGGGCGTTCGTATTTCTGTCTTTGTACGTGTCCATGATACCCCCGACACAGGGTATATCTACCCTACTTTTTTATTTATTTATTATTTATAAGGTTTAAATAAAATACACACTAGCATTAAATTTATTTATTTTAGTGGGTTTTGTACACTAAAATTCCTTTTTTATGTTTATATTTTACTGCCTAAGTTGGTGGAACTATCTCCGATTCCTACTAGTGTCAAACTTTAGATCTAATTTGGTTTGATTCTATTTTTGATTTTTGATTTGATTCAAATTTAGTCTAATTTAGATATTTGGGCAGAAATTGCTACTGTTATTTTTGCTAAATGGACTTCGTTTATCTAACAAACTCTGGCGGTATCTGATTTGCATATGCCCACACAGTTCGCCTATCCAGTGTTCATCTACAAACAGGGCAGGAGGTCAATTGACATCAGCTGTAATGGAGAATAAATCGCGACTGATCAACGGCAAAAAGATTTTTTGGAAACCTAAGGTTTTATTTTGTATATGAACCATTTCAGTAACGTTAAAGTTTTATTTTATGGTTTTATTTTATGGTTTAATTTATTTATCATCATCTTGGATACATTTGTGCGAATATAATATATAGACTGACCGAAAATTTAAAGTGGAGTTAACGAGTACACAGTAGTGTTAAGTGCTCATATACATTTTCTGCCAATATATAAAAGACATCCATAAATGTGGGGATTTTTGCGCGTGCCCTTTGCGTATAAGAATAGGTTTCCCAAATAAGTACCCGAAACAACCTACACCCTTGCCTTTCTTAGACTGTAGTTACGTCTTCTTGTAACACTGTATTTTACACCACTGTTAACACTTACTTTTTTGCTTTGGATTTCCAAATATAATAACATACTTGTATTACATTTAAATAATTGTAAATCACCATTGTTTGTGTTTAGTTTTTTTATACTTGACGGACCGACTGACATTATATTGACATCTGGCTTTGACGTTTGGCAAGTACAGGTATTTGTTTTTTTTTTGAAAAGGGTATCGGTACAGCCATTATTTGGCCAACATCAATTGTTGTAAATTATTTTAGAATTAAAATTGAGGTATCCTAGATTTTATTAAAATAAATACTAACTGCTGTGTCAAATTAGGCCCACGTCCGTCACGAGAGTTGTTTTTCTTAAATTTCGGTAAAGTATTTTTTTTAAATCATAGTTGCAATTGGACTTATGCGATACAGTGTTGCTTTGTTTTTTTGTCTGTGAACATTGTGCATTACGATGCAAGAATTGGGTTTCGCGAACTTTCGGCGTTCGCAACGTATATAAGGACTGGAGGGGTAGGCCTCCGCCTTTTTCTTTCTCCGGAGCCGGCGTCGATTAGAAGCAGAGTCGTCGCGTGTAGGCCGTGTTCTTAGACCACGTGCTATTCTTCAGTATAGCTGCTGCCATTTCCTGGGGTTGAGTTCGAGCGCCTGACCCTCGCCGAACTCCCTCACCTTATTTATTTTTGGAAGAACCCAACCTTTGTTGGGTTCTTCATTTCTTGGTTCTTCTTCTTCTCTTTTTTTACTTCACGAGACGTCAACTCCATCAACCCCATTCTACATCCACGTGGTAGTCATCATCGCGTTGGAATCTTCCTGAGGGTTGAATTGGTTGAACCGTCTTGGAGACCTCAACCCCATCCGGAGCGTGACGCCCTGTGGGTATTGGTATCTGCGGTCTCCATTTAGAAAACTTATGCTGTCTCTCCAGGGATTGTTCCAGATTCCTTGAAGGAGGGAAGTAGGAGTATTTTTATAACTTTAGTTTCCTTTTTATCTTATGTTATTTCACCTTTTATTTATATAAAGAGAACAACAAATAGGAGAAACTATTAAACTTAAGACTTATTACTTAGGTAGTTTACCTCTATTAGGTAATAAGAACTTCTTTTGTACTTTTATTTAAGTTAAATTAGATAAGCTAATTTGAACCAACTGTTTGATTGAGATAGTGTGGTAAGGCGCCCAACAATTTAATTAATTAAACTATGCAAAACATTTAATAAAAAGCCCATTATTTTTTTATTGTTCTTTGTAGTTTTTTTTTAACCACACCGTCCTCCAGGCCTACACACCCACACACCCTCACACACACCGGTGCACCCTAACATCTGGTGCACCCTGCTCACCGCTTACACAGAGCCTAGCCGAGGTGGACTGTCACAGTGGCGCCCAACGTGGGGCCTGGAAAACAGTTGGTTCACTTGTACAACTTTGTTTGTTATTTAAGTAAATTGTACTTGTAAACTTTTCAGGAGGTTAATATTTCAATTAATATTGTAAATTATAACCTTAACTTTTTTTTTGTTTCCAAATTGACTTTACTTTGTGACAATTTGAATTTAAAATGTTATTTTAATTGTTATTTTTAAATTGAACTTTTGAGTGTACGCTCAGATTATTTAAATCTTGAAAGTGTTCCTTTTAGAACTGTAACTTAATTTAATTAACAATTATTTTATATCTTTATTTTAAATATGGCAGGTTTAGGTTGCAACATTAAATTCCTAACTAAAGATGAAATTATTTATGAGCTGTCTATCCGGAAAATTTCAGTTTCTTCGGAGAGTCGACTGGAGGAGCTCCGAAGGAAGCTTCGCTCAACTCTGAAGCTCACCCATGGAGGTACCCTTAACGTGTCTGGTGAGGAGGCCGACGGTGATGCGGGTGAAGAGTTGAAGGTAATTTCCGCAAAGGTTAGTGATTTAGCTTCGGTTTTGGCTTCGGAAGAGACCTCATCGGAATCCACTCGTATGCGTTTGTTAGGGCGGTGCCGTTATTTGTTAAGAAGGTTGAACCGAATCTCAGACTCAAAGTATGAGGGGGAGACGAGTAAACTTAGGGATTCCTTGGTCAATAGTGTTTCCATCTTAGATCCAGATAGCTCTAGTTCCGAATCAGAGGGGAGCTGCGGTAGTAAGAGAGAGGTAGTGCGCAGTATCCTCCATAAAGTAGAACACAAGGTGAATTTAAATAGTTTAAACTTAAAATTTGATGGGCAAACTTGTGTTCGATCATTCATTAATAGATTAGAAGAGCTCAGAGTGGCTAGGGGCATTAAAGAAGAGGATGCTCTTAATGGTTTTCCTGACTTACTGTCCGGTCCGGCTTTGTGCTGGTTCCGTGCCAATAAGTCTAACTTTTCTAGTTTATCCAGCCTTTTGTCCGCTTTACGGAATGATTTTGATCTGCCTGATTATGACCATAGATTATTGCAAGAGATACATTCTCGCACGCAAGCAAAAGGGGAATCCATTGTTGTCTATACCTCTATAATGTTAGGAATGATGTCCCAGCTCTCAGTTCCTTTGTCTGAGGAGGATAAACTCAGAATTATTCTGAGGAATGTCCGCCCCGAATATAGTAGAGAATTTATATTATTTGACATAAAATCTATATCTCAGTTAATAGAACTTGGGAAAAAATGTGAATTAATAAGATACAGAATGGACAGTTTTGTTGAACCTCCACCTGTAAAGAAATCTTTGGCTCCAGATTTTAATTTACCTTTTAAGGCTGAAACCACATCTAAGCCACCTAAACTCTCTCAGGTATCCTCTGTATCACGATCGGCAAACCTTAAGTGTTTCCGTTGTGGGGAGACAGGGCACCCTACTAAGGAATGCACTCTTACTGGGGAGATACTTTGTTATAAATGTGGAGAAAAGAGTGTGAGAGTAGTTAACTGCCCTAAGTGCTCCTATTCAAAAAAACTGAATAGGCCTGTCTCCGTGAATGCCAGGGTTCCAGAGACACATTTAGCTCCTGATCGTAATGATAATTTTTCTAAAGGGCATACTACTAAGTCCGGCACACCAGTCTCTGCTTCCCCTGCACTGCCTGAGTCGAAGCGAACTAAGCCTAAAAGGCGCTCGACTCTTCCAAGTAAGGAGTCGCAGCAACCGGAAGGGTCAGTTGTTGAACACAACCACTCCATAGAACCCTTATTCTCACCACCAGCTGAGGATCATAGGCCATATTTGTCAGTTACCATCTTAGGACTAAAGGTGTGTGGTTTATTAGACTGTGGTGCTTCATGTTCTATTTTAGGTGACAATGTTCACACTTTGTTTTTAAAATTAAAGGTTCCACTTTTGAACTTTGACCAGCCCAGAGTGCTGAGAGTAGCTAGTGGAAATGAACTAGTTTGCAAATCTTATATGAACCTTCCGGTAGAATGCAATGGAACGGTGCAAGTAGTTACTTTCTATGTTCAGCCACAAATTAAATTGCCTATTCATTTTGGTATTAATTTTTGGAAAGCTTTTAATTTAGGTCCTGATATTTTATCCTGTTTACCTACATCTAATATTAATAGTTTTAATCTCAGTAATATTAAGGAAGATGGATTAAGGAGCCTGGACTCCTTAACCGCTTCTCAAAAAGTTCGGTTAGAGCAAATCAGAACTTTGTTTAATAACATTAATACTGATGTTGTTGGTTTGGGTCTTACACATTTAATTGAACATAATATTGATACTGGGTCAGCCCAACCAATTAAACAGAAGTACTATCGCCTTAGTCCGGAGAAACTTAAGCATTTAAACAGTGAGTTAGACCGAATGTTAAAACTCAAAATTGTTGAGCCTTCATCTTCGCCTTGGAATTCACCCGTTACTATGGTGCCTAAGTCCAATGGTGAGGTGAGACTTTGCCTTGATAGCAGGAAGGTCAACTCCGTTTCTAAATCTGATGCCTATCCATTACCTTATATTAATTATATATTGGACAACCTTCGGGACGCCAAATATTTGACGTCCCTGGACCTGAGTGCGGCATATCACCAGGTGCCTCTCTCTCCGTCTTCGAGGGAGAAGACGGCTTTTACAGTGCCAGGACGAGGGTTATACCAATATAGGGTGATGTGCTTTGGTCTCATGGGAGCCTCTGCAACCATGCAAAGGTTGATGGATAGCCTTTTTAGTGCAGAATTTGACAATAAAGTATTTTGTTATATTGATGACATAATTATTTGTACTAGTACCTTTGAGGAACATATAAATATTTTAAAACGGGTTTATGACAAACTTAAGTTTGCTAACCTCACCATCAACATGGAGAAATCTATGTTCTGTAGGAGTGAATTAAAATATTTGGGGTATGTTGTAGATTGCTTTGGTCTTAGGACTGATCCATCAAAAGTCGATGTGATCATGAATTTTCCCACTCCTACAGATGGGAAAGAGGTTAAGCGATTTTTAGGTATGGCAGGTTGGTATCGTAGGTTTATAAAGGATTTTTCCAAAGTGGCTAGGCCCCTTTCACGGCTTACTAGTAAGAAGGTGAAATTTGTATGGGATGCTGATGCCGAGGAATCCTTTTCACAATTAAAATCTGCTCTTATATCATCTCCTATCCTTAGGTGTCCTAATTTTGAGGAACCTTTTTACATCCATACCGATGCATCTTCTTATGCTATTGGTGGTGTCTTAACCCAGAAGCATGAGGGCGTGGATCATCCAATTGCTTACTGCAGTAGGACACTTTCTGCCCCTGAAACAAATTACACCGCTACGGAACGGGAGTTACTAGCCGTCATTTATGCTCTAGAGCAGTACCGTTCCTATGTAGAGGGCAAGAAGTGTTTTATTGTGACTAACCATGCCTCACTTCTGTGGTTCTATAATTTGAAAAATCCAACGGGCAGACTTAACCGATGGGCATGTCGGTTGAGTCAATTTGATTTTGAAATCATCCATAGGAAAGGGAAGGAACATGTTATTCCGGACACTTTATCCCGAATCAAGATTGACTCTATCGACATTGTTCCAGAGGATGTCTCTGACCCGTGGTACCTTAAGTTACTTGATGGATGTAATAGGAATCCTAACCATTTTCCAAATTTTAGTATGGTTGAGGGAAAGTTGTACCGGTTGTCTAAGAACAAATATAACCTAACTTCTCAGTTTGACTGGAAGCTGGTGGTTCCTTTGGAGAAGCGACCAGACATTCTGAAGAGGTACCATGATGACCCCGAGGCAGGACATTTTGGTGTGGCTAAGACCCACAAGAGGATTTCCACATATTACTTTTGGCCATCTTTATTTAAAGATGTCAAGGCCTATGTGGACTCTTGTGAAACTTGTCGCTGTTACAAGCCTGTTAATACAGCACGCCCCGGACTCATGGGAAATCCCAAGTTAGTTTCACAACCATGGGAAGCTATTTCTTGTGATATACTTGGACCTTTTCCTCCATCTTATTCTAGGAACCAATATTTATTTGTAGTTTCTGATTATTTTTCAAAATATGTTTTAATATTTCCTATGCGTACTGCTACTGCTAAAAATATTGTAAATATTCTTCATAAAAAGGTTTTCTTAGTGCATGGAGTTTGCAAATTTTTATACACTGATAACGGACCTCAATTCACTTCTAAGGAGTTTAGGGATCTTATCACTCAATTCGGAGTGCCTAATTTGTTTTATAATCCTCGCTATCACCCTCAGACAAACCAAACAGAGAGAGTGAACAGAGATATTGTTAGGGCTATTGCATCTTATGTGCGTTCTGATCATCGCAACTGGGACCAGAACATTCCTGAGATCCAGTGTGCCTTGAACACCTCTGTTCACGATAGCACCAAATTCTCAGCTTATTTTTTGAACCATGGTAGGGAGATAGTCTTGGATGGAGCTTTATATAATTTGAACACCCCGATAGATAGGCAAGCCGTACAAGTGGATTCAGACACCTTTCCGAAGGGATTGCCGAAGTTAAAGGAAATATTTGGCAAAGTTCATTCCCATCTTAAAAAGGCTCATGAACATAACGCCAAATACTATAACCTGCGGAAGCGACCAGTGGAGTTTCAGGAGGGGCAAATAATTTATAAAAGATGTTTTCCCCTATCCAGTGCTCCCAAGTACTTTTCTTCCAAATTGTCTCCGAAATTTGAAAAGTGTATAATTAGCAAGAAACTTTCTCCATTAGTTTATTCTTTGAAGTCTTTGGGTGGGAAATCTTTGGGTCAATTTCACATCAAAGATCTTGTGGACAGGAATAGGGAAGAGGAATCGGCGTAGAAGGTGGTAGCAGCTGTACTGAAGAGCATTGGGTCACTAGGTTAGGTTTTTGTGTCTGTGTTTGTCCTTAGCGTAGTAATTCCCGTAGGCCTAGATGCATTGGTGGGCCTTCTGTCCACCAATGATGCTAAGGGACTTACTCATAGTTAGGTAGGGGTCAGTTTTTTTTTTTTTTTTTAATAATGGATTAATTTTTTTATTTGGGCTTAACCTTGTTTGGTATTTTGACGGGTCGAAGTTTGTCGAAAAATTTTATTTCTTCAAAATAAAATTTTTCTTTCCAACGGGAGATGTACTGTAACACTGTATTTTACACCACTGTTAACACTTACTTTTTTGCTTTGGATTTCCAAATATAATAACATACTTGTATTACATTTAAATAATTGTAAATCACCATTGTTTGTGTTTAGTTTTTTTATACTTGACGGACCGACTGACATTATAGTGACATCTGGCTTTGACGTTTGGCAAGTACAGGTTTTTTTTTTAAAAGGGTATCGGTACAGCCATTATTTGGCCAACATCAATTGTTGTAAATTATTTTAGAATTAAAATTGAGGTATCCTAGATTTTATTAAAATAAATACTAACTGCTGTGTCAAATTAGGCCCATGTCCGTCACGAGAGTTGTTTTTCTTAAATTTCGGTAAAGTATTTTTTTTAAATCATAGTTGCAATTGGACTTATGCGATACAGTGTTGCTTTGTTTTTTTGTCTGTGAACATTGTGCATTACGATGCAAGAATTGGGTTTCGCGAACTTTCGGCGTTCGTAACGTATATAAGGACTGGAGGGGTAGGCCTCCGCCTTTTTCTTTCTCCGGAGCCGGCGTCGATTAGAAGCAGAGTCGTCGCGTGTAGGCCGTGTTCTTAGACCACGTGCTATTCTTCAGTATAGCTGCTGCCATTTCCTGGGGTTGAGTTCGAGCGCCTGACCCTCGCCGAACTCCCTCACCTTATTTATTTTTGGAAGAACCCAACCTTTGTTGGGTTCTTCATTTCTTGGTTCTTCTTCTTCTCTTTTTTTACTTCACGAGACGTCAACTCCATCAACCCCATTCTACATCCACGTGGTAGTCATCATCGCGTTGGAATCTTCCTGAGGGTTGAATTGGTTGAACCGTCTTGGAGACCTCAACCCCATCCGGAGCGTGACGCCCTGTGGGTATAATTGGTATCTGCGGTCTCCATTTAGAAAACTTATGCTGTCTCTCCAGGGATTGTTCCAGACTCCTTGAAGGAGGGAAGTAGGAGTATTTTTATAACTTTAGTTTCCTTTTTATCTTATGTTATTTCACCTTTTATTTATATAAAGAGAACAACAAATAGGAGAAACTGTTAAACTTAAGACTTATTACTTAGGTAGTTTACCTCTATTAGGTAATAAGAACTTCTTTTGTACTTTTATTTAAGTTAAATTAGATAAGCTAATTTGAACCAACTGTTTGATTGAGATAGTGTGGTAAGGCGCCCAACAATTTAATTAATTAAACTATGCAAAACATTTAATAAAAAGCCCATTATTTTTTTATTGTTCTTTGTAGTTTTTTTTTTAACCACACCGTCCTCCAGGCCTACACACCCACACACCCTCACACGCACCGGTGCACCCTAACATCTGGTGCACCCTGCTCACCGCTTACACAGAGCCTAGCCGAGGTGGACTGTCACATTCTCCCAGAAAACCTTTTGTCAGTTTTTTTGAAACTAATCCTGACTTGTGACTGATTTTTTTCTATACAATGTATCCAGGTTCCTAAAGCATACTTTTGTACTTTAAAACTATTTCACTCAATGTCCCGGCCACGTATGATCAGATTTGCATAGCGCAACATCGTTTGTCGGAAAATAAACATCATGTAACACAATTGCCACCCGACAGAGCTTGTACTAAAGTCATGTGCAAAATGAGGCGTGAAGTTTGAAATGAGTTTCGTGTTATTTATTTTGCTATGCAGCAGCTGAATAGAATATAGCGTAATTGGTGTTAAGTGGTCTTCATTCATCAATTGCACCTTTTTTGGTATCGGAGGGAAACCTTCAAAAGGTACCCGACACCTTAGGAGAAGATACCGGGTTTAAGTGGGATTTGACCGCACTAAAAACTCCCTCGGTGGCCTGCCTCTGCGTTTGTGAGGACTCCGGGATCTCCATAGGAACGCACCGGTGTCCTCCACGCGCGGCGCCCCAGATCGGGCCCATCTTCGGGAGAGCAGATGTGTTCTCCTGCACCTTCAGGTGTTCACGGCGGCATGCGGCCACGCATACACCACCGTCCCTCCCGGGGCTGCTAGCTGGACGGATCAAGCTCCCACTCTCACCGTCCGCGTCCCCGGAATCATCAATTGCACCTAAGTTTACGTTTCATACTTTATACATGTTTGTCGCCGGAAGTGCTGGTTCAAATCAGTTGCTTACCTCTGACTAAGAAATTTTATGTGCATCTCTATTACTGGTCTACGTGACGATACTCTCTCGATTGATTCGACGAAATGATATGAAGCGATCAGTTCATTTAATTTGAATATACGATGTTAAAATATTTTTGACAGTCTTGACACGTTTTGATAACGTTGTCAGTAAAAGGAAATATTATTTTATAATAGCGTGATGGGAACCGTTTTGATTCGGGATTCCACGCGATTAGCGTATAGCGTATGTCAATTGTTTGTAAAACTCAAGTGATTTTATTAATATTATATTATACCGTAAATACTGCCCGGTGATTGCCAAAACTCAGTAAAGAAAGGTTGTCAAAACAGTGCGATCTCGACAAGAAATTCGAATTGATGTCAATCCATTTATCAGTGACCGCGTTCCGATCTATTCCGGAATATTCAGCAATTATTCATAACTTTACCAGAAATGGTACATATTCTGTGCTGCTGACTAAACAGTGGGAATGGATCTGTTGGATTATAAATTTCAAGACATTTTACGACCTAAAACATCTATAAAATTCGTTTGTCTAGTCAAAAAAGGAATGTGTTTTAGAATGGCGTGATGGTAATCCGCTTGATGCTTAATGCCACCCGATTAGCGTACAGCGTATATGCTAATCTACACTAATATTATTAAGCTGAAAAGTTTGTTTGTTTAAAAGTACTACTGAGATTAGGACTGTAGTTTTTTTTATAACTAAACCGAACAAAAAGGAAGACGGGCCGCGTGGTCTTAGCGATCACATTCACCTATGGACACGGGCAACCCAGGGGAGCCACGCTAGCATTGCCGGCTTTGGAGGAGAGCTCTTTTTACAGCTTTCTTGAAAAACCCCATGTTATAGTCCACTGGGAATGCCTCAGCTGGAAGGTTGTCCCATAACCTACACGTCCGTGGTAAAAAGGAGCGTGCAAAGCGGACTGTGGAGGACCCCCACCAGTCCAGATGGTTCCGGTGGAACTTTAACCTTCGTCTGGTGGTATAATCATGGAATGGTGATGTAGGCATGAGTTTTAAAAGTTCCTCGGAGCACTCACCATAGTAAAGTCGGTAGAACATGCAGAGCGAACCTTTGTCTCTGGTACTTGTATTAGGGGTCACTTCGGCTTGCACAGTTAGTTATTGAGTATGAAAAGAAACTCGTGTTCTCTTAACGAATGCTTTAATGCGACTCACTATGGTACTTGTATTAGGGGTCACTTCGGCTTGCACAGTTAGTTATTGAGTATGAAAAGAAACTCGTGTTCTCTTAACGAATGCTTTAATGCGACTGAATTATAAAAATGTTTAAATGCAAAATAGCCATGATCAGTTACACAACATACCGCCCACCAAAGGACTACTTGAGTCCTTTAAAAACTAAAACAATGTGAGTTATATGCTAAACAAAATCTATATCTTAGTGACAATATTCAAAACAACTACAGGCATTACCTTTACTTTAAAATTGAAAATGTGGGCTAGTATTGAACATTACAGATTACAAACAAATAATTAGTTATTAATCTTCACTATATTCACTAATTGGCAACAAACATAATTTGGTCACTGGTCTTTTAACTATAGTGCTGCCACTCTTCACACTATAAACTCTTGTGAGCCCGTCTGGGCCTGGATGCTTTTCCACTATCCTGCCGAGCATCCACTTTCCTGGTGGCGAGTTGTCAAATTTTATATGAACAATGTCTCCCACGTTCATTTCCTTCTTTGGTTTGAACCACTTAGGTCTCTGTTGCAACCTAGATAAATATTCTTCTTGCCATCGATGCCAAAAATCATTAAGTAATTTTTGTGTGTGTTGCCATCTTGTTAAGTTACTTATTTTCACATTTTGTAAGCTCGGTTCCGGAACTGTAATTGGTGCTTCTCCGACAAGAAAATGTCCCGGTGTCAGTGGCTGTATTTTGTCATCACATTCATCCACAGGGCAAAGGGGCCGGGAGTTCAAGCAAGCTTCAATCTGACACAGTAGTGTTGTGAGTTCTTCAAATGTCAAATTAGTAGTTAGAATTCTTTTCAAGTGATATTTTACAGATTTTACGCCGGCTTCCCAGAGGCCACCGAAGTTTGGGCTGTACGCCGGTATGAAGTGCCATTGTGTGCCATCTTTAGCCAGAGAGTCTGCTATCTCACCAGTAAAGTCTAAACAAGCGTATTTCCAGGCCTTCTCTAATTCTTTGCTAGCGCCAATGAAATTGCGTCCCTGGTCACTCCACACATTTGAACACCGGCCTCTGCGAGAACTGAATCTTTTAAATGCTCCAATGAATGCTGCTGAGCTGAGATCTCCTACTAACTCCAAGTGTATAGCCTTCGTCGACATGCACACGAATATGGCTATATACGCTTTAGTTGTCTTGGCTCCTCTACCTTTGGTAGTTAGAATTAATAACGGACCAGCAAAATCAATGCCAACATTGCTGAAGGGCCGTGATGGAGTTACTCTCACTTTCGGTAAGTCTCCCATCATCTGATTCTTTACAGCTGAGCTTTGTTTCGCGCATGTTAAACATCTATGTATGTATTTTTTTACTAATGATTTTGCTCTTATAACCCAATATTTACTTCTCAGATAACAAAGCATCAGTTCTACTCCTCCGTGCAGCGTCTTGGTATGAGCTTCAGCAATGATAAGGTAAGTGAATTTATTTTTACTATCTAGGATTATAGGATGCTTCTCTTCGTTACTCAAGTTAGCATTACGAAGTCGTCCGCCCACCCTGAGGATATTTTCATCGTCCAGGTAAGGATTTAAAGATTTTAAGTGACTATTTCTTCTTACTTCTTTCTTTAACTTAATAGAATTTAACTCTTCTTCAAAACTTTCCTTTTGTGACTTTCTTATGCATATCTTTAAAGCTTTATCTAATTCTTCTGTAGTCAATGCTTTCTTTGTGTTTCCAATCTTTTCCAATTTTTTGTAATTAAGAAATCTAATACAATATACAATGGTAACTTGCAGCTCTATTAACGTAGAATATTCTTCAAATTTTAAGATTTTATGTTCTTCAGACTGATCTCTTTCAACATTTAAATATGACTGTATCTTCCGCCTTTCTATTTCGGTACTAAATTTATTGTAATTTGATGTATTTATTTTCCTTTCACAGAGCCAGCCTGGACCCTTCCACCATAATTCATTTTTCTCAAGTTCCGACAGTAACATACCCCTGGACCCTATGTCTGCAGGGTTATCCTGAGATCGTACGTGATGCCATTGACTTCTACTTAGGTTGCTGAGAATTTCTACGATGCGGTTTGCTACAAATGGTTTCCATTTATTTGGTTCACCAGACAACCAAGCAAGTACGATAGTTGAATCAGTCCACTCGTGCGTTCTCGTTGCAGGTACTCCCATAGCAGTGCTGACTTGTTTCATAAGCTGGGCAAGTAGTAAAGCCCCGCACAGCTCCAATCTTGGTAAGGAGACGGTTTTTAAGGGAGCCACTCTCGTTTTGGCTGCAACTATCATAGTTTGCACGGTGTAATCAGGCCGTTCGACTCGACAGTATACGACGGCAGCGTACGCTTTCATCGAGGCATCACAAAACCCGTGGATTTGTATACCATTCTTATTGGCAGCAGTAGTACCTAGCCAACGGTTAATCTTAATGTTTTTGACTTTTAATAAGTCCGTGTGAATGCGTAGCCACTCCTCTTTCAGAGAAGATGTTATCTCATCGTCCCATGATAATTGTTCTAACCATAGCCTTTGGATCAAAATCTTCGCAAGTATAAGGCATGGTGAGATCCACCCCAATGGATCAAATAATTTTTGTATTGCAGAAAGAATTACTCGCTTTGTGATGCTACTGGTTTGTAAAGGAGGTAAGTTGTATTCAATTTGATCGTTTTCTAAGTCCCACAGAATACCCAACGCCCTTATTTTACCATCAACTTTCAAATCTATTTGGGTGTTTACCGATCGTTCGCTGGGCTCGATGGACTCCATAAATGCAGTGCTATTAGATGCCCATTTCTTGAGCTCAAAGCCTCCTAGTTTTAGTAACTCTTTCAAGTCCTTGCTTATTTGAATGGCTTGGCTTGGTTCGTCGCATCCAGACATCAAATCGTCAACATAAAAGTCCTCTTTCAGAATTATGGCTGCTTCCGGAAATTTATGACCCTCATCCTTGGCTAGCTGCATTAGCGTTCGTACGGCTAGGTAAGGCGCTGATGCTGTGCCAAACGTCACCGTAAGAAGTCTGTACTCTTTTATTTCTTCATCTGGATTGCTACGCCAAAGGATTCTCTGATAATCATAATCTGTGTGATTCATGCGTATCATTCTTTTGTGTATGTCAGCTATGAAACACACAGCGTGCATGCGCCATCGCATCAGAAGTACTCGGAGGTCTTCCTGAAGTTGCGGTCCTAAAAGCAGCTCGTCGTTTAAGGAAACACCGTTTGATGCTTTACATGAGGCGTCGAATACGACACGGGTTTTAGTGGTTTCCTTGTCTTCACGGCATACGGCGTGGTGAGGTAAGTATATACATTTTTCTTTATTTATTTCTTCTTTAGGTATTTCTTCCATATGGTTTAAGGTTATATATTCTTCCATTACTTTTATATATTCTTCTTTCAGGTGTGTATTATTTCTAAATCTTCTTTCTAGCTGTAGCAATCTGTTAAATGCATTTGTCCTTGTATCACCTTCAGCTGATTTAATTACTTCA
Source organism: Pyrgus malvae (assembly GCA_911387765.1). Classification (NCBI taxonomy): domain Eukaryota; kingdom Metazoa; phylum Arthropoda; class Insecta; order Lepidoptera; family Hesperiidae; genus Pyrgus; species Pyrgus malvae. The sequence goes on from OU426946.1 coordinate 29,074,319, forward strand.
TACTTGAAAGGTAATTTAACGATGTATCGTCCTGTGCTATCACGTGTATGTGTTCTTTCATAGTGTTCTTCGCATTGCTGTTCTTCTTTAGATAATTTTCTACTTGTATTTGTATCGATTTCCCACATGCTTTTCAATAGTTCTTGTACAATAATTTCTTCTTCTGTGTTAGTACTAACTTGCTGGTGCATTAGAAGGTCTGTTTTCTCGTATAAATCTTCTTTCAAAGTAATTTCGCCGAATATAATCCACCCTAGGCTGGTCTTCTGTGCGCACGGAGTGCCTGGGGGACCCTTGATTAACCCTTCTTGTAGCATGTTTGCATATTCTTTCACACCCAGCAAGAGATCTATCGTTCCGGATGCACAGTAGTCTGGGTCTGCTAAGTTCAGACCGGATAGGTGTGGCCATACGTTATATGTGATTCTTCTTTGTGATATAGGAATATGAGTAGTCAGCGGCTTAGACATAATGTATGCTTCTACAGGTATCTTGAAATCTGACTCCCATCTTGACTTCACTTGAATGTGTACTACTTGCTTTACAGCCACCTTCATAGACTCCATCCCGGTAACGACCTTCGAAGTAGGAAATCTTTTTAACTTTAGTACTTGAGCCGCCTTTTCGCTAAGAAAACACGCTTGAGACCCCTTATCAATCAGAGCCTTGAGAATCGTGGTGTGACCGTCCTCACTTTCGACGATGACCAGCGCGGTTGCGAGTAATGCAACTCGACGCTCGGGCAGGTGATGAGACGCTAACATTGTGTTGACCTTGACCTCTTCTACGTCTGTGGACGTGGACGCTTGATTTATTTCTTTATCTGATGTTTTAATTCTTCGCGGTAGATGTAAAAGTGTGTGATGGCGTCTATGGCACACACGACACGATTGTGGTACACGACATTTTATAGAATTATGTCCTGGAGTTAAGCAATTAAAGCATATGTTTCCGTTCTTCACATAAATACCTCTCTCGTTAGGTTGCATCTTTAAAAACTCATCAAAGTTTCTTAGTGCGTGATCTTCTTTGCATTTAACGCAACATTTCTTTACGCTCGCAGTAGTAGTAACATGAAATGCACGTTCCTTATTATTACTTCGCTCTCGAACGGTTGACGTAGCCGGCGTAATAAGTTCCAGCGTGCGAAACTTCGATTCTAAGAATTGCCGGAGATTATCCCATGTAGGTAGGGTGTCCGAGTTATGGCTGTAGTTATACTCCTCCCAATCTCTGTGGGACTCTGGGTCCAATTTCTGAACGACGAGAAACACTATAAGTGGATCCCAAGAGTCTACGGAAATCTTCAAATTCTTTAAACTGTTCAAACATTCAGTAGTATTATCTAACAGTGATTTCAATTGTTGCGAGGATTGAGTTGTGCATTTCCGATGCATAAATAACCTTCGTAAAAGTGCGTTCACAATAAGGCGGAGGTTACCGTAGCGGTGCGATAGCGTTTCCCAAGCTTGAGCGTAATTTGATTCGGTTACTTGAATATGTTTAAGTAAGGCTGCGGCTTCACCAGCGACTGTAGTTTTCAAATAGTGTAGCTTCTGTACAGGAGTGAGTGATGTATTTTGATGGACAAGCGACTGAAACATATCTTGGTAGGTAGGCCATTCTTCGTAATTTCCGGTGAAAGTCGGAAGCTGTATAGTGGGTAGTCTGACTTGAGAGTAACTTATAGCTTCGAAAGAGGTACTGGCACTTCCATGTTCAGGAGACTCTTGCTTCTGGATTTTATTCGCCAACATATCTTTTAAATCTGCTATGAGACATATATATAAGTCTTCACTCAAGTGGAAGTCTTCATTTACGAAGTAGGACATTACTCCCCGTTGCTCCTTAGGAGTAAATTTAACTAAAGTTTCGTGAGCCTTCTTAAACGTTGTCCAATAATCTTCTATAGTTTTGATTCTTGATTCTATGTAACCTCGTGTAAATCGCTCCTTAGGACATTTTTTCAGATTAATTTGCACCTTCCGTAATAAAATCGCTGTATCTTCTAAAACGCTAATCGCTTGTTCTGCGGTCGTAGCCATAGTAAACAAGTCTTATCTCTTGATCTCTATTGTGTGAGCTTGGGTCGCCTTTTGTTTCAATTTTTTGCTGCGATGTTGTTTACGATGTTCACGCACGTCCGGCACGAATGGACCACTATGGTACTTGTATTAGGGGTCACTTCGGCTTGCACAGTTAGTTATTGAGTATGAAAAGAAACTCGTGTTCTCTTAACGAATGCTTTAATGCGACTGAATTATAAAAATGTTTAAATGCAAAATAGCCATGATCAGTTACACAACAGTCTCTTCGCAAGCTGCGCGGTTTTAGCCTGTCAGTCAGTCTTGGATCGTTGACGATTCGGACTGCGCGCTTTTCCTCGGAGTCAAATGTAGTATAATATATTTTTTGTGTTACGATTGTTTATTTAACAAGGAAGGTTAGAAAATGTATCATTACTCTATAGCGTGGGTAAAACAACCAGGCAAATCTAGTTGTTTGTAAATAATAATTGTAAAGTGCTTTTAAAGTAAAGTTATACGTACAGCTCGGTAAATTATAAAGCGGAATAAAGGTCAAAACAATGTCCGATCTCGACAAATCCAAATAGATAGCAATCCATTTATTAGCGACCGCATTCCGATCTATTCCGAAACTTCCAACCGACAGCCGCGCACTTTGAATTTGCCAATAATTCATAACTTTGCGGAAATGCAGCATATTCCATGCCGCTGAACTGAGCTGTAGCTATTGATCAGTTGGATTATGAATTTGATGTCAAAAAACGACGTAAAACATCTCTTCACGATAGCTATCGACCCGTGTAGCGCAATGTTTACCATACCCGACTGTTAATCGAAGGGTCCTGGGTTCGCTTCCCGGCGAAGCAGAAATTTGAATAACGAGTTTAAATTTCTGTTCTCGGTCTGAATGTTTGTGTTTCTGTCTCTTTGTGTGTCCATGGTACCAACGACACAGGGTGTATCTCCCTATTTTGGGGCTATGAGTGTGAAACGTTTGAAACGTTTATAATTGCACTTTGGCGTGGCGGGCTCTGTAGATTAGAATAAAAATATTTTAATTTTTTTTTTTTTGGTAATTTTGAAAGACCCTGGCTGCAATCTTTTTTGCGTCCTGCTACTGTAGCTTATTTCAGCACTGATCCTATGCGGGTTGGTGGAGGTTCGGGTTAGTGGCCAACCCGATGAAGGATGTCGTCAACCCGACTATTAGGCCTCCGACAAGGTATATCGACTATATCGACTAAGTTTTATGACTATATCGACAACAACGGGACCTCTGGATTAAAGTACTCTCCGAAGCACTGAAATGCGCATGATATAACGGTCACCCATCTTACACCCAACCACGCCCGTTTAGCTTAGCTGCGTACGTAGATTGCATTGTACGCCAGCCGCTGGGCTCTACGCACTTATGTTAGAAGCTAAAACTAAATACCTTATATTTTAATAATAAGTTTATTTTATTTTATTTAAATAGAGTATCAGACGAGCATGCAGGCCACGTGGTGTTAAGTGGTTGCTGCAGCCCATGGACATCTACATACAACCTCAAGCAAGCCTAAGTAAGTCTTGTCTCAGGTCGTATGCAGTTACGCTGCTACTCCGGAGGCTGGTGGTCGCCTCATGTAAGTGTGGCCGGCAACTGCACCTTTCCACCGAAACAGAATAGAATTGCTCACGGCAGAAGTGGGTGCAGCGTTGGTACTTCCCCGGGCGAACCGTAATATTTCTACCACCCACCAAAGTATCAAAACATTACTTGATCATTTTCGTAAAGGCTACAGCTTCATCTTTATACAAAAAAAATGACGGTAGCGGACGCAAAGCAACCAATTCGATATATCACATGACACGACCACGAGTCATGGTTAGTGAAATACTGGCAATGGAAATAACTATTCTTTACATTTCATTTGTGAAATCAAATCTTTCAGTGGTTACAATGCAGTTTCATTTCGATATTACAAAAGCACACATTTTTGCACGGCAATTTTATTTCACGTGTAATGGGCATTCGGTATAGTATGGATTTAATATGCGGTCATTGAAACATTTTTATTATAGCGGTGGTACTTCCCCGGGCGAACCATAATATTTCTACCACCTACAAAAGTATCAAAATATTACTTGATCATTTTCGTAAAGGCTACAGATTCATCTTTATACAAGAAAAATACGGTAGCGGACGCAAAGCAACCAATTCGATATATCACATGTCACGACCACAAGTCGTGGTCCAGCGGAATAATAGCAATGGAAATAATAAATATAAACATCTTTGGACAATTTACACAACACCATCTGATTCTAAACTAAGCAGAGCTTGTACTATGGTAATCAGAAAGCTGATAAACATACTTATATAATTTTAAATACATACTTAAATAGATAAATTAACACCCAGACACAGAACAAATAGTCATGTTCATCACACAAATATTTGTCCTGGGTGGGGGACATTATTTATTCTTATGCCACGACCTCACGCTTCGCAGTCGGCTCATCACCCACTACGCCACGGAGGCTGTCAAAATGACTATTCTTTACATTTCCTTTAAGAAATCAAATCTTTCACTGGTTACAATGCAGTTTCATTTCGACATTCCAAAAGCATTATTTATACGGCAATTTTATTTCACGTGTAATGGGCATTCGATATAGTACGGATTTAATATGCGGTCATTGAAACATTTTTATTATAGCGATTTGCATCTTTTGTGGAACCAATTTGAATATAAATTGTAAAAGTGACTTTTAGTTGACCATAAGTAGAATTGTTCAGAAAGAGTAAGAGCATGGAACTAGGGGCGCTGTGTTTTATATCGGATTTTTATTAGCTTATAAACGAGTATACCACGCCTTTTCAAATTTTAAATAGAGACAAAAGAAACTCATAGAAAAATAAATTGTTTACATTTTAAATAAAGGTGAACATTTCCTGTTAACGTTTTAAAGTGACATGTTCTTTTTCTTTCAGTCATGACTGCAACGCATCTGTGCATAATGCCAATGTCAAGTGAACATTTGAATCAAGTTTTTGCCCATTTCGTCAGTATCAGTCAATCAGATATTCTATTAGAGTGATGGCTACTTTACCAGAACATTTTCGATGGAGTTTTGAAAATACATATTTACCGAATATTATTTCACAACACTCCTGCGTTGAAACTGACCTATTTGTAACAAAATGTCACTAACTTTATCCGATATAACAGAACTCAAAAATACACCCAGAAAATGAAAATGAAACAAAACCACAATAAAACTTTTTTAATTTCATCCAAATTTCCACCAACCAGCATTGGTGGAGTAAGCTCCAGGCCTCCCCAATAATTGAGAGAGACCCGTGCCCAGCAGTGGGATGCTAAAAGGGTTGCAGCAAATTTCATCAAAACTCTTACATAAAAACATATAGGTTACTCAAAAACAATTGACCTTGATGATCTTATATTGTGATTCTATATACTTCCAATTTATTCATCAAATTATAGCAACGGGAAACATTAAATGCTTTTTTATCGACTTCAGTGTCCGTCACAGTAACATGTTTGAGTATCAGAATTCTATCGAATTGGTCTGTGATACTATGAATTATTTATTTGAGCCAGGCAAGCCTGTTCTCATCTTGTAAATTGGGTTTGGCTGGTCTCTGGAATACGGACAGGTCGGATAACTCTCATACTATATGGATCTCAGGACCAGTTATATTATTGTTTTGGAAGAGTAGATTTTCAAAGTACTCGTACCTACATAAAAATGTAACTTATTTTTTACTAATGCTATTGATTTTACTAGGTTCCGTATAAGGTTCCATATATTCAGTCCCTGTAGCTTAGGGCTTAAGAATAGAGCTACTGTACAGTTCCAGTTAGAACCGTACACGTAGAGTTGGTTGAGTGCGCAATGAAAGTCGAAGTTAAGTTGTTGGAGTTGTTTATTGCCAAAACGCGACCGTCTCGCGCGGCGTTAGTAATGCACACTGAAATATTAGTGAAAGTGAAAACAGTAACAGTAAGCAATGTACGTCACCGTACATACTTCTAACCCGAAAAGCGAGATAAAATTCTAAAAATAAAGAACATACAAAGTTATACAAAGAAAAAAATTAAATTAATATAAGTATACAATATAAAAGTAAAAAATGTCAATTAAAATTAAATGTAACGTCATCCGCACGTTCTCCCCGAGGTTGTGGTTGAGGTTGCTCGCAATGCGCCGCCGCTGCTTCTGGAACTTCCTTGCTGGATATATTTTATGATTTCTTATTTGCTTTCTGTTGTCGCAAATTAAAGTTTCTTTTAGTACACAGTCCTCGCTTCTTAGTTATCCATATTATTGCTACAATTATGAAGATAGCCAGAAGAACGTAGCAAACTGTATATTGGTGGATGTCGTGCACGGTGATGGCAGCAGGTAGTTGACGCGCCTGTCTTTGTTGTTCGTTGATTAAGGTTTCAACCTTTGCGATGTTGTCATCTTCAGGTAGCAAAAAATGTTGAGGTGTATGTGGAACGCTGACAATCTGGTTAATGGACGTTTCTAGTTTTGATGTTTGTGGTAGAAATAAGTCCACCATTGAGTCGCTGCGGTACAAATTATTTGCGTAGATATTTATATCGTTAGTTTGCAGTATACATCCATTTTTTAAAGTTATTAGCCCAGACGAATTAAACTGGTAAAATGAGATGTCGGCATCGCAGACAGTTCTTGTTTCACATGAGTCACAACACACCGCCAGCCAGGTGTTCATGGAGCGTAACTCGATCCAGGCAGATTCACATATATTTTTCCCTACTATGCACGGCGATGTCATTTGATGACTTAATAGTTTCGTTCCGCATGGCGCTTGCGGGCTTCTTAAATTTCTAATAGGCAAATTAAGGCTGCATATTTATCGGTGCTTCTTTGAATGCACTGATTCATCTTTGTTTTGTTAAAGTTGTTAAAGTGATATCAGTTGTTTTACTTTTTAGGAATTTTCATGAAATTATTGCTGCATAGTATTTTCTTAATATCTTGAGTCCAGTTTTTCACTTTTCGAGATCTTGAGTATATTGTATGTTGTAGTATGTAAGTAAAATCGATTCATCTTGAATTAGCTGTAGGTACCTATTCAGTAGTATCGTAGTGTATGGGACGCTCGCTGCCGAGGCTGGTAATTTGAATGTTTGCTGTCACACTCTGAGTGACGTCAATATGCGTACAATACGATCCGGTTATGAATGTATAGTAATATAAAATAAATAAAAGTCATAACTAAATGGTTTGTTGATCAGTTGGCTCTTGCAGGTGTAGTAGATTTTTTTTCAGATTCAATAGGTAAAATCTTCGACAGCTTGACTACAGGCCTCTTTATCACTCCAGCTTGAGTTTTTACTGTAGTGACTCGAACATGACCGTCACTTCCTGGGTGTACGTCGATTACCTTTCCCATTGACCATCTACCCGGTGGAAGATTGTTATCCTTCACCAGGACAATGTCACCAATCTCCAGATTTTTAGTGGATGTTTGCCATTTGGAGCGAACTTGAAGTTGTGTAAGATAGTCACTGGACCACAATTTCCAAAATCTGTGCAGCATATGTTCAGTTAACTGCCACCGCCGACGTAAATCTAAGTTTTGTTCGTGTTCATAACTTGATAGAGGTAATGTTAACGTAGGACTTCCAGTTAAAAAGTGACCTGGCGTTAAATAGTTATAAAACTCCTCGGGATCTTCTGTAAGTGGACATATAGGTCTTGAGTTCATGCAGGCTTCTACTTTAGTTAATAGGGTAGAGAATTCCTCATAAGTTAGTTTTTGGTCTCCCAGAACCCGATGAAGATGATGTTTCATTGACCGTACTGCGGCTTCCCATAGTCCTCCAGCGCTCGGCCATGCTGGGGCGTTAAAATGCCACTCGACTTCCATGTTTCCAATCTCATCGAAAAACTCTGGTGATAACTCGGTCTTAAATCGTTGGAACTCGTTCTTTAGGCATTTTGCAGCTCCAATAAAATTAGTACCGCAATCTGAATAAACATGTTTTGGTGTGCCTCGTCTTGAACACAGTCTTTGGAAAGCTGCGAGAAAAGCCTCAGTACTCAGGTCCGATACGAGTTCAATATGCACCGCTTTTGTAGCCATGCACACGAAGATGGCAATGTATCCTTTTGAAGTTTTCACTCCTCTTCCTTTGTTTAGCTTGACATCCACATGGCCGGTAAAATCCACCCCAGTATGAGTAAAAGGACGGGAAGGCATGGCTCGTTGTGGCGGTAAGTCAGCCATTAGTTGGTAGTTATTATTTTGTTTAAATCGAAGACAACGTATGCATTGACGTAGTTGCGTCTTTACAGCTCGATTGCCACCTACAATCCAGTAACGCTGACGAATGTAAGCGAGCGTTAGTTGCGCTCCGCCGTGGAGAGTTCTACTATGAGCCTCGTTTATTATAAGTTGAGTTAACTTTCCTTTTCGTGGAAGTATTATAGGATTTTTCATGTCCAAAGGCAAGTCCGTTTTATTTAAGCGACCTCCGACTCGCAGGATTCCATCATGATCTATATAAGGATTCAGTTTGTAGATGTGGCTCTTAACATTCACAGGTTGTTTTTTAGTAAGTTGCATAGATTCTGTTTCAAATTCATCTTTCTGCATGATACGAATAACCAGTTTATTCGCTTCAAGTAGTTCGCTTGCAGTCAGGTAAGTGGTTAACAATCTATTGTTTTGATTAGTATTAGCTTTATCAGCGGAGTTGCGAATATTTGTAATAAATCGCAAAGTCCAAGCTACGATGCGTTTTATTCGGGTAAACGAACTGCATTTATTTAATAGGTCAGTTATGAAGTTATAATTATTTTGTTGTAGGGCTGTCACTTGTAATTTTTTATCAATGTTTGTTGTGAATCTAGTATCTGCTTGATCATAAGATCTTTCAAAAGTTTTAAGTATCCCTGGGCCATTCCACCATAAATCGAAATGTAATAGTTGTTTTGGATCTAACCCTCTTGTCGCACAGTCTGCAGGGTTATTCTTTGAATCGATGTAGAACCATTGTTCGGCGGGTATTATTTGTTTTATTTTCTTGACTCTATTTTCAACATATCTCTCGCATTTTGTTTCTTTTCCTTGTAACCATGCCAAGACGACCTTTGAGTCACTCCAAGCCCATACAGAAATTTTATATTCACTCAAAGAAGTCTGCACCTTTTGCATAAGTTTACTCAACAATAAGGCACCACATAGCTCTAAGCGTGGTAAAGTGATTTTTTGAGCTCGAGGGGCAACCCTAGTTTTCGCCGCAAGTAGAGTTAAAATTAATTCTCCGTTTTCATCCATTGTGCGTGTGTAAACAACACATGAATAGGCTTTTTCGCTAGCATCGCAGAAGCCGAATAGACCGAGTGACTTTGTAGTTGTTCCAATCCATCTTTTTATTTTTATAGATCTTAGATCCGGAATGCTATTTCTCAGTTTAAGCCAGTCATTTTGAATTGATGTAGGTAATGATTCGTCCCATGCGAGATTTTGTTCCCAAACTCGTTGAAAGATAATCTTGGCAGCTATAGTTACGGGAGAGAGCCAGCCCAATGGATCATAGAGTTGTGATATTTCAGAAAGTAAAATTCTTTTAGTCAGCGGTCTTGTCTGTTTATTTTTTATGTTCCAATTGAAGATGAATGTGTCCAAGTTAGGATTCCATCCGAGGCCGAGTGTTTTAATAGTATTTTCTTGTTTGAAATCAAAAGTATTGGTAGTCGAAATTTGATCTTTAGTTAGTTGTTCTAGTAGTTCGGGACAGTTACTTGACCACTTGCGTAGATTAAAGCCTCCACCTTTTAGTAAGTTAATCAAGGAAATTTGTAGTTTCAGACCATCTTCTAGTGAGTCGCTCCCGCTTATTAGATCATCAACGTAGAACTCATTCTTCAAAGTATTAGCTGCGTCTGGGTATTTGTGGCCATCGTCGATTGCTAGCTGTCGTAGTGTTCGCATTGCTAGCCAAGGCGCACATTTTGTGCCGTAAGTTAAGGTGCATAAGGTGTACTCTTTCAATGCTTCTGTTGGAGTAGAACGCCAAATAATTTTTTGCAGTTGCTGTTGATCTTCAGCCAGCCATATGCATCTGTACATCTTCTCTATATCAGCAGTGAAGGCGTATTTGTATGACCTCCATTTTAAAATTAGTGATTGAATGTCCTTTTGCAAGTTCGGTCCTTTTTCCATTAAATCGTTTAAACTTACACCGGTTTTAGTTTTACAGGAGGCATTGAAAACTACTCTCAGTTTTGTAGTGATTGCATTCTTCCGCAGGACACCGTGGTGCGGTAAAAAACATGTTAGATTTTCACCAGACGTTGAAATTTGAAAAGAGGGCTTCATGTGTCGTAACTCCAAGTATTCGTTGATGAAATCTTTGTACATTTCTCTAAGTTTATGATTTTTTGTTAGTCGTTTTTCTAGTTGTAAGAATTGTGAGGCTGCAATTGCTCTTGATTCTCCTATTAAAGTTTCAAAATTATTTTTCATTGGCATTTTGACAATATATTTTCCATCCGGGCATCGCTTAGTAGTGTTGACGTAGTAGTTTTCGCATTGATCCTCGTAGCTTGTGTCTTCAGGTCCTTGAGTAATGTCTTCATTTTCCCAGTACCTTGATAAGTCAGCCAAATCGACAATGGTTAGATGACAGTTAAAAGTTTGTAGTTTTCCACAGAGTATCCACCCCAATTGAGTCTGTTGAGCGACTGGAGAATGTTGATCCCCTTTAAATACGCCATCCATAATAATCTCCGCGTAAACATCAGCTGAGAGCAGTAGGTCTATGGGTCCACTAGTATTGTAGTCAGGATCAGCGAGTTTCAAGTTTTGAAGGTGTGACCAGTTACCCTTTGGAAAGGTGCAGTTTGGCATGTTGTTCGTTAGTTTCTTTAGTATGAGAGCTTGAGTAGTAAAAGTATAGTTGTTATGTATGGACTTGCACATCAGCTGAACGCGTCCTTTGCAGTCTCCGGAAACAGAGCCAACTCCAGATATAGTAGCATTAAGTTTCTCTCGTGGTAGTCGCAGTAGTTGTGCAGCGTTTTCAGTAATTAAATTCACTTGCGATCCCTGGTCCAGTAGAGCTCTAAGAGTTACGAAGGTCCCATCATTAGCCTTTACTTTTATTTGAACCGTAGTTAGAAGTACCTCTAAGTTGTTAGATGTTAAGTGATGTGAGCCTTGTTGCGTTGACGTAGAAGGTTGAATTTGAGTAGTTGGTTCATACGACCCTTTAGTCATGTGTAATAAAGTATGATGTTTTAAATTGCATTCTTTGCAAGTTTTTAATGAAGTACATTTGTTATTTCCATGACTGTATAAACAATTTTTGCAGAGCTTCAATTTTGCAACAGTATTGTTTCGTTGTGAAATATCCATATTGACAAATTTTGTGCATTGCATTAAAACATGATTTTCGTCACATAATGGGCAATTTCCAAATGCAGTAAAGAAAGTCTTTGAATAGTCTCTATTATCTGGGTATAAGGTTGATTTCTTTTTTTCGCTGAAGTTTCTATGATTGTAGTTCTGACGCAACTTGTTTGTAGGTTTATTAAAGTTTATGTTATTGTTCTGTTTTTGATAATTATGGATATTGTTATTTGAGCGATTTTTTAAGGTTTCAAATGCCATGAACTTGCTTTCCAAGAATGATAAAAATTCTGTTAAATCTGGAAGGTCTCTGTTGTTTTGGAGCTCCTTTGAATACTCGTTGAATGTAGTAACATCTAATTTTAATTTTTTATTTTTTAGTAAACGATCATGGGGCCCCAGGTAGCTACATCTATTTCCATATTAGATAGTCCGTTTAAACTTTCAGTAATGACGTCATGCAATTTCTTCAGGTTATAGGTGTTAGGATACTGAATTACTGGAAGTTGTTGCATGGCGTTCATAAAGGATGTAAATTGAAGACGGCGGTTATCGTATCGATGACAAAGTATTTCCCAACATGAATCGTAGTTTTCCGCGCTGACTGTAAGATGCTGTACTAAGCGTTCCGCTTCGTTCTTGAGTTTTGTTTTTAGGTGTTGCATTTTATGTGATTTTGAAATAGTAGGGTTTTTATGAATAGTTTCCAGAAATAGATTTTTAAAAGAAATCCAGTGGATGTAGTCGCCGGAGAAATCGGGAAGATCTATTTTTGGAGCTGCCTGTTGATAGTGAATATTAGACCACATTTTGCAATTAAGTTGTCTCCGCAGGTTATCATATTGTTCTTCTATAATCTCGAATTTGTTAGAGTAGTCTTGGTTTAAGGTTGAATTTTTTAGAGTATCTTCTAGTTCCCAGTGTAGCTTGTCAATTGAATCCCATTTTTGTTTTAAAATTGAAAGATGATCTTCTATTTCCCATTTGTCAGTCAATAAGTTCAAATTAATTTTTGTCATAGCTCTTTCTAGCGCTTTGAAGTTGCGTCTCTGCTGACTTACTAATGATTGTGTTTTTTCGTCGGGCTCATCTTCTAATATTTCAGATAAATCGAAATCCTTTTGTTTACTTAGTTCTTGATTTTCTTCTTTCTTCTGCTGCTGGTGCGATGTTAAAAGTTCCATGATGTTTTCTCTTGTTGCTTCATAGAGTTGTTTGGTTTTCCCGTATACGTTTGTAGTGAAGTAGCTAATTTTCTCTTGATCTTCGATGGTCCGCAAAGTATTTTATGTTGTTCATGAAATTCTGTCCATTGTTGTTCTAGTGTTAAAAGCCGCGAGTTTAAATATTGAGAAGTCTTCCTAGTTATGCTGTCCTTTTTGTAGTTGTTGCAAAGGGTTTTAATTTTTTCGAAGCACTGTACCTGCTTGGCGAGTAGTTCCATATTTGAAGTTAAGTTAGTTTTCCGAGGTGTTGGTTCAGGACACGAAGATGTAGTAGTTCTTCTTCTTCTTCAAGTGTTTCTCGACGTTTATCGCAGTTTACGATTAAACTTCGATGACTCTTGAAGGTCCTTGGCTCTCAGTGCATAAGCAACCCGCTACTACGAAATAGGCGCCTTCTCAATTATCCTGGGGAGACCCGCTTGTGGGAGGCCAGGTAACCGATTCGCTTTCGCAGCTTAAGATCACAAACACAATGAGAGTTAAGATCGAAGGACCAAAAAATGTACAGTTCCAGTTAGAACCGTACACGTAGAGTTGGTTGAGTGCGCAATGAAAGTCGAAGTTAAGTTGTTGGAGTTGTTTATTGCCAAAACGCGACCGTCTCGCGCGGCGTTAGTAATGCACACTGAAATATTAGTGAAAGTGAAAACAGTAACAGTAAGCAATGTACGTCACCGTACAGCTACGGTATCCCCTGCTTTCCACCGGGGAATTACGACCGCTGCACCCACTCCTGTCAAGAAGCGATTTTATTGTGTTTCGATGAAAAGATTCAGTTGCTGACCAGACTAACATGAAGTGACCATCAGCCTCCGGAGTAGCAGCGCAACTGCATACGACAACAGCCAAGATTCGACTTGTTTGAGTTTTGTATCGACCACTCAACAACGCGGCCTTCACGCTCATCTGCTACTCCTGTCAAATAAAAAATGGTCTATTCTCCCCCGTACAGTGAGTAAAGCCCTTGATTTTAGTTCACACGTAATTGCTAAGAGTCGACAGATTTTCCAGATTTCGTTCGACATTCCGTTTTATCGGTTACCGTTACCGGATCGGATCCTATCAAACGTATAGCTGAACTCTTAAAATCCTGTCTGTACGACTGTCGAAAATCAGGTTTTACAAAACTATAAGCTTTAAGTTTTTTTTTCAACCTTTTTTATGTCCCACTGCTGGGCACAAGTCTCCTCTCAAAAGTGAGAGGGATTTAGGCCATAGTCCACCACGCTGGCCAAGTGCGGATTGGTGGACATCATACTTTCGAGAAATTATGAATTTCTCTCAGGCATGCACGGCGAAATATCACGATATTTTCCATCACCGTGGAACAACGATAAATGCGCACATTACAAATTTCTTTGTCAGAGGTGCACGCCGAGGATTTGAACCCGGGATCGGTCACGTCGATGACTGCGGCTTTTTTACCACTCGGCCATCGCTGCTCAGCTTGCTTTAGGTTGATTGTGATTAAATTCATTGCAAAAGTATTGTGTTGGTTTCCACTAGTACTTCGTTGTTTCAACTCATTAGCGAGTTTCGTAGCTTTAATTTTTGATTGCAACAAAGCTTGTATTTTTTGATAAAAAGTGCGGATATGAATAGTTTTGAAACATTTGACGACCCGCGTGGCATAATGGTTACCATGCCGGACTGTCAATCGAAGGGTCCCGGGTTCGATTCCCGGCGAAGGAGACATTTAAATGCGTTTAAATTTCTGTTCTCGGTCTGGGTGTTTGTGTTTATGTCTATGGCACCCACGACACAGGCTATATCTACCCTATATCTGAAACGTTATTTTTTTTATTATTATAATTTATAGGTTGTATGACCTGCATAGTCAGTCGGAAAAATCCAATTTTTTCATCAATGCTTTATATTTTCATAAAAAGTCAGTGTCATTCACACTTATGAGGCAACCATCAGGTCCCGAAGCTATACAGCAAATGCATACGGTGTTCAACAAGATTCTAGTTTCCATAATTGCGCAGGCAGCAGAAGCCAGTTTTTTTCCTCCTAATTAAGAGATGTTTGTTGAGAGAGAAAAGAAAATCATGCGCGTTTCCGTGCTTCGGAGGGCACGTTAAGTATTCGGTCCCGGTTGTTGTCGATAGATAACAGTCGTTACACCTTGCCGGAGGTCTTATGGGAGGTTTGAAAACATCCGACAGCGGGTTGGCCACTAACCCGCATCTCCACCAACCCGCATTGGAGCAGCAGTGGGACGCAAAAAAGGGTTGCAGCCAAGAGATGTTTAGGCCATAGTCCACCCAAGTGCTTTTCAAATTAATTCTAACTGACAGGAGTGTATTGTGATTGCAAGCATCGTAATGAATATTACAATGAATTTTCCTTGCCATGGAGCAAGGAGGCAAGGAAAATTCATTGTAATATTCATTAATATGCAATCTTAGTCAGATGTGTGCACCAGCATTTCAACCCGGGATCCCCGTGTGCCTTGCCATTCGACTCGACTATTAAAATGTACTCCATATTTATGAAAAATAAAAACCGTCTCTTTGTCGAGTCTTTTTACTCACATTAATAAAATATCCGCGTAGAAAAACAAGCCGCATTAGAAATAAGCTATAAAAATGGGAGTAAAATAATCCTATTATTTTCTAGCTAATGTAAATCCATTTACAGAGAATAAATTTAATCTGCAATAGAGCCCTTATTTCCATAGACATTCTAAAAGTACTTATAGCTCAGACTATGTGCACAGCTTTTTGGGACTTGTTTCACTAGAGGAAGCAAACGATTGCCGAAACTTATTTCAAGGATCGATTTGGGGCATAAATAAATAATGTAGTTTAAAAACTAAATAACACGCTTTTGTGAAAATACCAACTAAAAAGTAAAAAATAAGAAGGAAAAGTATTTTACTGTAAAAAAAAGCGTGGGGTGCATGGTGTCAATAGTATCTTAAAAACCATGGTATTTTCACAAAAGCGTGTTATTTAGTTTTTTAAACTACATTATTTATTTTTAATTTTTTGGTTGGATTTTTATTCTTATAATATTATTGCATTGTCATCGGCCCTTGACCCCTGTGCAAATTTTCAAGTTAATCAGACTCCTAGAAGTAAGTGAAAATGAAGTTAAAAGATTCCATTACATACATGCATACATACAGGTCAAGTTAATAAAAGCGTGTTAAAAATAAGAAAATCGAAGTAAAATTTTAAAAAGCTGACACTTAAACTCAAAAATATAAGACATTACATTAATAGGCCCTTAAATAATTCCTAAGCATTTAGCAATATTGACACGTAGGCTTGAATTATGAAAGAAAGAAAAAATATTTATTTCATATAAGGAATACAAAATATTCGTTTAATGAATGTCATTTTTCCCGGTCATCGCCTTATATTTTTTCGAATTGTGATCATTTCACATAGTTAATCGGCCAAGAGCAGCACGGAGATACCGAGTTCAAACTGCAGCACGTAACTCTGACGACGAAATTAGTAATGTGCGTATCTATCGCTGCTGGAGAAAAAGTCGTAATAATTAATTGCGTTTTTTCCGTCACCGTGCATGACTGAGAGTTACCCATAATTTCTCAAAGGGATAACCCATTAATCCGCACTTGGCCAGCGTTGTAGACTATGGCCTAAATCGCTCTCTCTCTTCCGAGAGAAGACCTGTGCCCAGCAGTGGGACATAAAAAGTTTGGAAATAAAATTGTCCTATAGTTACTCGCCGACGATACAGCCAGCTTTCCGTACTTAGCTTTCAGTCTCAAAGCGTTTAGCCAGGCATCTAATTATGTTAATTATTGCAAACAGCATTAATATTCCGCCTGAAGCAGGTCCGGGGAGCGGAAGCAATGTTTATCTCTTACGATATTTCACTTAGATGCAATAAAGGTTTAATTATTAATGTATGTGTTTATTTAGATTTAATGTAATTTTTAATGGAGCGCGCATGGCCCGGCGATTAGCGTAGAACGCAAACGATATATGCAACTAAGCCAAACGGACGCGGTCGGCTGTGAGATGGTTGACCGCTAGTGGCAAAAATTTCATGCACGTTTCCGTGCTTCGGAGGGTAATTCGGAGCAGTAAGCTGTCGGTCCCGGTTGTTGTCGATAGATAACAGTCGTTAAACCTTGTCGGAGGCCTAATGGGCGGTTTAAAAACATCCTACAGCGGGTTGGCCACTAACCCGCATCTCCACCAACCCGCATTGGAGCAGCGTGGTGGAGTAAGCTCCAGGCCTCCCCAATAATGGGGAGAGACCCGTTTCCAGCGGTGGGACGCAAAAAGGGTTGCAGCCAATGTATTTTTTTAAATATTTGCGTTAAGAATCCTTACTCAAGTATACGTAGATTGTAGTTACTTTAAAGGAAAGGATATTGAGAATCGAAATGCTCAAAAGTCTTGTTCTAGTCCAAATTGGTATTTGCTCCGGTAGCGTATACAATGTACCAATCAGTTGGCCATTAAATAAATGATGTCGGCAATGGTAATCTATTAAGTTATTGCGGAAAAAATAAACATGATTAAAGTTGGTGTTAATTAGACGAATTAGACCTAATAATATTTTAATCAACATGTAGTTTTTTAAAAACTTTAAAAAAAATTAAAAACTTTACTTTTTGACGTGATAACGTCTTTAAAATCGTTTTAGTCGGGTGACATGTTCAAAGACAAAGACAAAGACAAAGACTTTTATTTGCACAAATATGGGTGTTTACAAAAGGTGTTTTTATACATTTGGTTCGCCATATTTACCTTCATGAGGTATGCAAATATTACAATAATTAAAAACTTAACTAATTACAAATTACAAACATAAAAATGTACATTGAAATAGTTTCATTTATTTTATTATATGTATACTACATTTATCTTTGTTTGTACCCATATTGCGCCTTTTAATTAATTTATTTTATTTATTTTTATTTTCGGATCGGATCCGATCGTCAGCTTTGGGTACCCATATTGCAGGGTTTTTGTACACTGAGAGGAAAAAAAGCCGGCGGAAAAAAAACCTCTCAGGTTTTTATGGAATTCCTTTATGCCGCTTTATCGTTTAGAAAATCAGTGACTGAGTAATATGTCTTTTCCAGTAAATACGTTTTAAGTTCCTTTTTAAACTCATTGCCCGCTTTTATTTTGAGGAATTCCGGTAGGTTATTGTATATTTTTGGTCCCATGCAAAAGACACTGTTATGAAATTGTCTTGTTTTAGAAGCTATTGAACAAAGTTTATTGTTATGTCTTTTTGATTTAAGCGTTTCATATTTAGTGATTTCAGCTTTGACCATTAAAGAGATCTCATAAATGTATAAAGAAGGGAGCGTCATTATTTTTAAATTTCGAAAGTGCTGCCTACAAGTATCCGTTTGTTGCAATTGACATAATGCGCGGATGCACTTTTTTTGGGCTTTAAATACAGTTTGAATTCCCGTCGCGTTACCCCAGAATATTAATCCGTATCTTAGAGTTGCACCAACATAAGCATGGTAAGCATTTAAAACCGCCGTTTTACTGACAACTTTCGTTAATTTATATAGAGCAAATGAAAACTTATTTAATTGTTTACAAACATGTTCTTTGTGTGACTGCCATGTAAGTTTGCTATCTATGTATAGTCCTAAAAATTTTGTTGTTTCTATTTCAGATATTAGCTTTCCTTTATAGTTAACATTTACTGGCTGTCCATATGATACTCTGTTTTTAAATGTCATTATATTAGTTTTATCGAGATTAATTTTAAGATTGTTACTATCTAGCCAGTCTATTAGTGCTTCAAGAGCGTTATTTATATTACTTTCGAAAGAACCTACGTCTTCTTTTGTAAATATAACTGTACTATCATCAGCAAACAGTATCATAGGTTGTTTTATGACTTTAGGAAAATCGTTAATATAAATCAAGAAAAGCAAAGGGCCCAAAATACTTCCTTGAGGCACTCCATACAGTACTTTCCTAGATGGAGAAAGGTGTTTTTCTTGAGTATTTGTGATTTCATTAATTTTTGTAATTTCTGTAATGTGTTGTCTGTCAGTTAAGTAGGAGTTAATTAGGTTTAATGCATTACCTCTGACTCCATATTTCTCTAACTTATATATCAATAATTTATGATCTACATACTCGAATGCCCGTGTCATGTCCATATAGAGTCCGATCACCTGTTTCTTATTGTTTAAACTTGTCATTACTTTTTGTAAAAAGTTATAAATTGCAATGTTTATTGATTTATTTTTTCTAAACCCAACCTGTTCATCAGCAAAAATGGAAAATTTTTCAAAGTAAAAATACAATCTGTTATGCAGTACTTTTTCAAATATTTTAGAAAAAATTGGTATCAGTGCAATGGGTCTGTAACATCCCATATCCTGTCTGTCCTGTTTTTTAAATATTGGCTTGATAATAGTTACTTTCAGTTTCTCCGGAAATTTACCCGTTTCAATACTCAAATTTATGTTATAAGCTAATAATGGAGCGATTATATTTGATACCCGTTTAATTATATTCGTACATATACCGTCGTACCCCGTACTATTAGTATTATTAAGATTGTTAATTATTGTTATAATTTCTTCAGATGAGGTTGGTCTTAAGAAAAATGAATTTTGGTGGTTAAAACTAATTTTAGGCTTAGTACTATTATTATTAACATTACAACTATCTTCAATTTGGTCAAGAAAGAAGTTATTAAATTCTTTGGCAATAACTTGTGGGTCCGTTTCAATACGGTTTCTCACTTTGATTTCATAAATATCTTGTTTAGGTACGTTTATTGTGTTATTGTTAATAACCTTCCAAGCAGCTTTGGATTTATTTTGAGCGTTCTGAATGTAATAGTCGTTTTGAGATTTTTGTGTAAGTTTTATTATTCTTTTATTTCAGAAACTTGTGTCACACCAAAACCTCACGAGCGCGATCGCAGGTATAACGAGAGAGAGACGGACCGATCTCCCGTCTCATCTCGAGCGCTGCCAGTCATTCCGTGAAACTTGTCACGCGGAATCCTCACGAGCGGAGGCTGGCATAGCGTTCGAGTGAGTGGACCGATCTTCCG
Source organism: Pyrgus malvae (assembly GCA_911387765.1). Classification (NCBI taxonomy): domain Eukaryota; kingdom Metazoa; phylum Arthropoda; class Insecta; order Lepidoptera; family Hesperiidae; genus Pyrgus; species Pyrgus malvae. The sequence continues at coordinate 29,094,004 of OU426946.1, forward strand.
TCTCTCTCACTCTAGCGGCATACAAACGAATGGAGATTTTCTCGTGCGGACGTTATCACGTAAACATCTCGATCGTAAACCTACTTTACAAACAATTTGCCGTTTTTTTTATTTCATTTTTAGAGGAGGTAATTTCTGGTTCTATTTGCTCTGGGTGAGCTTAGGCAAAGGTTAGTTGAATAAATGAACGAGTGCAAAAAAACTTTCGCCCTATTTTAAAATATGATGACCTGCCTGGCGCAATGATTACCATGCCGGACTGCCAATCTAAGGGTCGATTCCCAGCAAAACAGAAATTTGAATGATAGTTTAAATTTCTGTTCTCGGTCTGGGTGTTTGTGTTTCTGTCTTTGTGTGTGTCCATGGTACCCACGACACAGGGTATATCTACCCTACTGTGGGGCTATGAGTGTGAAGCGTTATTATTATTATTAATATTTATTGTTTCTTAAAATATACTACTTAAATATTTGTGTACTTATATAGTGGTTTTTGGCCAAAAACATCGCAGATACCGAAATTGTACATTCACAATATATTCCTTAACAATCTGCTTACATACGTATTCGAATAATTTTATTTTATTTTATTTATTTATTTATTTATTGTTGAGAAAAACGGTTATGCGCCAATTACAATTCTTAACACTAACATAACACTTAACAATTGTCAATGTCATAGAAAAAAAAATATGATAAACAAACATAAACTTGACAAAAAAGATAAATAACAAAAATTGCAAACAAAAGTAAGTGATTATTAAATTAAATTAAATGCGTATTTTAGAGTCAATAAAAATTATCAAAAAATAAAATAAAAATTGTCAATGTCATAAAAAATATAAATTATGTTTTTGACAATTGACAAACCGTATCATAAAAAATAAATAAAAATAAATGTATCATATTGTTACGCCTTTGAGTAGGTACCTATATCTCAAAAACAAAGCGTCGTACAGCAAAACCCCAAAAACGCATAAACAGGTATTAGGTCTACTATCGAACAGTGAAGAATGTTCTCGAAAAATCAGTCATAAGAAAAACATAGATTTCTACGAGTAAACAAATTCGGGATCCGCGGCGAGTACGTACCTATATGTAGCGTACATGTATAGGTTGTTTACATCGCGGGCCGCGGCTATTGTTTGACTGTACATAGTGTGTAATAACATAAAGGAAGGTTCGGGACGGGCCTTTTGTATTTGGTGGTTCGGGAAATTTCTAGAGAACCATGGGCAGCCGTATATAAGGCACACGCCGAGCCGCGACTGCGCAGTTTATTTCCGGAAGTGAAACCGAAGCGATCTCTACCAGCGATCGTGATTTGGACTCTGTTAAGAGGATTTTTGTGGAAGCCGACAATAAATGTCTTGTACGATACAAACGGCATTTTCATTACCCATAGCGCGTAACAATATCAATAATAGAAACAGCTTGGTGCGATTACAGCTCGATACCAAGCTTTTATAGCGTTTAAATAATCCTTGACTTTCTATCCATAAAGCTATTTTACATAAAAAAATTTCATTAGTAGACTTTAGTAGGTACATATTTTGTAACTATCTACAATTTTCTAAAATCAAATTGCTAAAATGAAACATAGCTAATTAACGTGTCAGAATATTTATACTCTGCCTAGTTGTCTGAGGACAAGCGTTTAATATTGAGACGAGGGTAATATCTCCGAGTGACAAAGCGAGTCATTAAAATTAATATTTGACTGAGTGCCGCTAGTTTCCCTCTCGACCCCGTTACAGAATGTGCCGCGTTATTTTGTTGAGCGAGCGCTTAAAATTACTAATTTATAAATAAAAGCAACCTGCATTGGAGCGGTGTAGAGAAATAACTTCGAGACCTACCCATGTATGAGGATAGATCCCAACTCAGCATTGGAACTTAACAAGAATAGAATATAATAGACTAGAAGAAATTTATTTCGTCACACAAATTACTGTAACAAACACACAAATAGCAAATATACTTGTATCATAGTAATAAACAATTGTACGACGAAACAGATCCACGCTTAGCTTATGCCGTGGCTGCCACTAATTTTCACAAGAATTTCTAAAATGATTGTAACCATTCTCAAAAACTTGATATTTATCAGTACCTATGTGGTTACATTTATTTTTGTCCTTTTATGGGTCCTTAAATGGGTGTTAATGATATTTATGATGTAGGTAATCACTTTTCGTGAATATTATTTTCACTAACCAACTTAAAAAAATGTGTATCTACATAAATTTTAATATAGCACAGTACGACTACTGTACTGTATGCTACATGTTTTTACCCTTTTTGGTATCGGAGGAGAAACCTTCTAAAAACAGCCGGCACCTTGGGAGCGGATATATTATGTGGGATTTGACCGCACCAAAATCCCCTGCGCGGCCTGTCTCTACGCTTGGGGAGGACTCCGGGATCTCCAGTGGAACGCACCGGTGTCCTCTACGTGTGGCGTCAAGAATGAGCCCATCTTCGGGAGAGCCCATGTGCTCTCCTGCACCTTCCGATGCTTACGACGGCATGTGGCCTCGCACACACCGCTGTCCTTCCCGGGGCTGCTGGCTGGGCGGATCGAGCTCCCACTCACACCGTCCACAACCCCGGAAGCCCCCTTTTAGTCGTCTCTTACGATCAGGCAGGGGATACCGTAGCTCTATTCTTAATCCCGAAGCTACAGGGACTCCATGTTTTTACCCTATGTCACTCTCCGTGCCACGCTTTTTTGTTTGTTTTGCCGGTGTTCATCCTCAGTACCCGGATGACTGAGCCATGCTCGGATAAAAACAATTAATTTTTCAGAGACTCATTACTTACTTCCTACTTACCTACAGCTCCCAATTAAAAAAAATAGATTTATATATACTCACCAACAGATGGCAGGAAGAGTAATATGTTTACATAATTGAGATGTTATAAATCATGCAAAAACTATACAATAGCAATCTAAACACCTTCGTCTTCTTTTTTCCATCCATCTATCAGCCTTTTATATACCACTGCTGGACATACGCCTCCCCTAACGTTCGCCACTCCTCCCGGTCCTGGGCCTTCTGAATCCAGCGACTACCCGCTGTCTTCTTCAGGTCATCAGTCCACCTGGTTGGAGGGCGGCCTGTACTCCTTTTGCCGAGACGTGGTCGCCCTTCGAGGACCTTTCTTCCCCATCGGTTGTCGGTCCTCCTTACTATATGGCCTACCCATTGCCACTTCAGCTTGCAGATTTTGAGAGCTATGTCGGTAACCTTCGTTCTTCTACAGATTTCATCTATACGGATTCTGTCGCGTAGAGAAATACCAAGCATAGCCCTCTCCATCGCTCGCTGAGCGACCTTGAGCTTATGGAAAAGGCTAACTGTAAAGGACCATGTCTCAGCGCCGTAGGTCATCACTGGCAACACACACTGTCGAAAAGTTTCGACTTCAGGCTCTGAGGTATTCTGGACGAAATGACACTTTGTAATTTCCCGAACGCTGTCCAACCGAGTTGGATTCTACGAGTTACCACTCTCTAGAAGCCGGACTTACCCATACGGATCGCTTGTCCTAGGTAGATGTACTCGTCGACAACTTCGAGAGTAGCGCCATCAACAACGACCGGTATAGGTGTGACATGGACGTTAGACATGATCTTCGTCTTGTCCATGTTCATCTTAAGACCTACCCTTTGTGAGGCACTATGGAGGTTACCTAGCACCTTTTGCTACCTTATTTTTTAAGTTTGTTAAAAATTAAGTGCCCTTCGAGTCTGTGATGTAATATTAGTTGTATTCATACTATTAAACTTGAGCTCTCAGTAATCTGCAGCTCTGAATAGCGCCAGCTTTCGTGTTCATGTTCACTAATGTGTTTCATATTTGTCGCGAGTTTAAACCTCGTGTGGTTTTCATTTAATAATTTATTTTGACTATCATTGCTGAGCATTTATAAGGAATATGAGGGGTATTTTAAACTAAAATTGCGGTTATTTCATGTAAATAATTACATATTTAATTGCAATATTTACTTACAGTTGATAGAAATATAATAAATTTTGATAGCGGCAAACTGAGAACTGGATATGCCCTTTTTTAATGTTAGTAAAAATTTAATTCCCTTCGAGTGTAATGTAATTCTTATTGTTCTTTAACAATACTACAACTAAGTGCCGCAAGGATAAAGCTCTAAGCCCGCGATCCCAGCCTTCTGCGATTCTGAATATTCAAAAATAGAATTGCAACAAAATAACGAAAGAACAGTAAGCTGAAGAAACACAATAAAAATTCTCATTTTGTGCCGTGTTTCATTACATCAAATGTAATTGCTATCCTACAACGTAGAGTTCTTACGTACGGTTAAAATTGCTCGCTACAAAGAAGAGCACGACACAGTGACGGAACAATGTGGATGTGGCATGTATGGGAAAATGAGTAATAATTATAAAGAGTAGAAAAATGGTTGCAGACACAATGTATAGGAGACCGTGTGTTTTCTCCTGTGAGTTATTTTTTACCGGAGTGCAATTCGTTGTTTTTTTTTTTATAAATTATAAAACTATAGTGCCGGCAGAAGTGAAAACTTGAACATTAACGTTGTGCATTTTTGATATTTTGGAATAGTTAGTGAATAATTTCGCACGAATTGCTTTTATTATCAGTATTATTTTTCATCTAGTATTTTCAGAAGGTTTTCATCTAGTATTTTTATAAAGTACTCACTCATTTTCTTTCACTATTTCTTCGTCACTGTTTTCATTAATAGATGCACTTTGTTCAATTTCCATATTTTAAATACTTGATATATTATAAACGAATTTTACAAGTATAGACAGTCGAGCCATCAGCTGTCACCCCTCCGTCTTAAGAATATTCGATCAGGTCACGTGTCCTGACGCGTATAACATTTTTTATCCATCCCAAAAAAAGTGCACAACGTCGCTAAAGAAGTTTTCTCTTCAAAACTTAAATTGTTTATGTTTTTTATTTTGTATAGAGAGCAGAACTGCATTAGCTTACCTATATTTCTCCACAGGAAGAAGGCTGCGATTCCATTGCTACCATCTGTACATAATGGCTGTCTCCACCGTCCGCACTGTACCCGTGATGGTAAAACGGTTCATCTGCTAACTAGCTACCAGAGTACCTAACAGAAACAATTTGTGATACAACTTTTAATAGTCATTTTGCAACTAACGGACGTCATGTTTTTGGTAATACAAGAGAAAATCTGACTTTATTTTGTTCATTAACACCGAAACTCCATTAAGAATTTTATGTCAGATTTTAATGCTCTTTTGCGTCGCTATCGAGGCTCCGGGATCTATTCCAGGGTGGCAACTGCCAGATTGCTAATATTTTCACACCTGAGGCCTTTGTGTAAGTTTGTAAACATGCAAACGTTACTACTGCGTCTGAGTTAACAGATAGATCTTGAAAGGAATAAGGTCCATAATTAAATTCTTAACGCAAACGCGATAGTAACGTTTTCGAGTGTGCAGACTTACACTAAGGCCTCTGCTCGCATTTCGGTGAGTGATTGGCCGATGTTTGATGAAACAATTGTAATCAAAAGCGAGGAAAGGTCAGTGACCTAACTTTCTTAGGTGAAGTTTAATTTATTTAAACTAATTTAAACAATACAAACAGTGAAATTAATAAAAATAAAATATTATTAATAATATACCAACCCGCATTGGAGCAGCGTGGTGGAGTAAGCTCCAGGCCTCCCCAATATTGGGGAGAGACCCGTGCCCAGCAGTGGGACGCAAAAAAGGGTTGCAGCCATTAATAATATTAAAATAAATTATTAGGTAGCTGGTAGAACTATAATGGTTTGTCCGGGGAAGTACCACCGATGCACCCACTTCTGCCGTGAACCAATTATGTTGTGTTTCGGTGGAAAGGTGCAGTTGCCGGCCACACTTACATGAGGCGACCACCAGCCTCCGGAGTAGCAGCGCAACCGCATACGACCTCAGACAAGACTTACCTATGCTTGCTTGAGGATGTAGATGTCCATGGGCTGCAGCGACACTAAACACCACGTGGCCTGCACGCTCGTCTGCTACTCCATTCCAATAAAAAAAAATACAAATGTGTCGCCGAAAGGGCCTTTCAGACGAAATATTTTATGTGTGGCAAGGTACCCAAAACACTGGCAGCATTACCACTCTGTACGGCCAGACTGAGTCTTTGGGCAAAACAGCAGCATTATTTTCAACTATATTTTCTTTAATAACACTAAAACTCCATTAGGCATATAATGTCAGAATTTAATGTTTGTTCGTGTCGCTATCGAGGCCCCGTGATCGATAAGTCCCTCTTCCATTCTCGGGTAGCATCTGTCACATTGCTATTATCTTCGCACCTGCCCGCGTCTCGGCGAGTGATTGTCCGGTGTTTCATTGTCAGCGAGGAAAGAAAGCTTAGTGAACATTTTTTTTATTAGTAGGTAAAACTTTAATGCGAAGCGCGCGTGATCCGGTGGCTAGCGTAGAATTCAAAACGATCTATGCAACTAAGCCAAACAGGCATAGTCGGTTGTGGGATGGGTGACCGCTAGTGGCAAAAAAACTTCATGCTAGTTTCCATGTTTCGGAGGGCACGTTAAGCCGTCGGTCCCGGTTGTTGTCGATAGATAACAGTCGTTAAACCTTGTCGGATCGGCCTTATGGGCGGTTTAAAAACATCCGACAGCGGATTGGCCACTAACCCGCATCTGCACCAACCCGCATTGAAGCAGCGTGGTGGAGTAAGCTCCAGGCCTCCCCAATAATGGGGAGAGACCCGTGCCCAGCAGTGGGACGCAGATAGGGTTGCAGCCAAAACTTTAATGATTTGACCACGGAAGAACCACCGTGTACCCACTTTTGCTGTGAAATCAATTCTATAGTGTTTCGGTGCAAAGGTGCAGTTGCCAGCCACTCATAACCTCATAGGTCTTATAGTCACACTCTATATAGACTCATAACCTTGTCTTATAGTCTCATAGGACGACCATCTACTTTCAGAGTAGCAGCACACTGTATACGACTTCAGGCAAGGCCGCAGCGACTAATTAACATCTAGTGGCTTGCATATTCATCTAATACCCCATTCAAATATAGAATACACTTAGAATAATTACAATTACATTATAGAAACCAATTTATATTTATTTATATATTTTATAGTTAATTTGGTCAAAATAAAAATATTTTGTTTGTCAGATGTGACCGCTGTAGGAATCTATTTAGTGCTTCAATTTTGACAGCGCGCTTGTATGTAGACTGACGTTCTAAACGTTATTATTCTAAGAGAATACATGAAACTTCTGGAACAACCCTGGAAATTTGGAACCAAAAGGCCAACAGCTGAATTTTAGTGACCTGTGATATGTTTTTCAAGAAATTTATAATAAAAAGCACTTATTTAAAGTAACAGAAGCAATCTATGACACTATACAACTACTTTTAATACACATATTGTAACTTACGAACGTCATGTTTTTGGTAAAAAGAAAGAATCAAAGTATATTTTCTTTACTTACACTACAACTCCATTAGGAATAATGTCGGATTTTAATGTTCGTTCGCGTCGCTATCGAGGTCCCGGGATCGATAAGTCCCTCTTCCCGGGTGGCACCTGTCAGATTGCTAATATCTTCGCACCTGCCCGCGTCTCAGCGGTGATTGGCCGGTGTTTCATTGTCAGCGAGGAAAGTTCAGTGACCTAATTTTTTATGTGAAACTACTACCTAACGCATTGGGTTACACTGATCGCTATGCTACACAACAATATGATATAATTATAAAAAAATAACGCTTCACGCTCATAACCCCACAGTAGGGTAGAGATGTATTGTGTCGTGGTTACCATGGACACACACAAAGACATGATTATATGAACACCCACACCAAGAACAGAATTTTTGTGAACCTCATCATTGCTCATGTGGCCGAGGCGTGGATTCGTTTGGTAGACATGGTTTGTCCTGTACCAGGAGCGCCGGCCGCTTATATCGCCATGGTGCCATCAATGATTTGATCCGAAGGTCTCTGGTCACCGTCTTTATACCAGCATCTTTAGAACCTTCTGGTATGTATAGAGACGATGGCAAGCGACCTGACGGGGCGACACTGGTGCCATGGCGTGTTGGTCGGGCCTTGGTATGGGATGTAACTTGTGTTGACACCTTGGCCCCTTCACATTTACCAGGAACATGTAATAAGGCAGGGGGCGCAGCCGACCATGCTCAGTCTCTAAAGCAACGCAAATATTCTGCTATATCGGAAAATTATGAATTTGCGGCGCTTGCAATGGAGACGTTTGGTCCATGGTCGGCTGACATGAAAAAATTCTGCATGGATATGTCGACCAGACATGTTCTCGCTTCGGGTGACCAGAGGGCTGGCAGTTACTTTGCTAAAAAAATCAGTCTTTTGGTTCAACGAGGGAATGCTGCCAGCGTTCTGGGCACCCTGCCGCAATCAGGTCTTTTGGATGGCATATACATTTTGTAAAATATGTATATTATCTTTTTCTTTTTAAGTAGTTTTTAATTACTACATGTTTATTTAAGTAGTATGACAGTTGTGAAATTAAATAATATCAGAACAGAAACGGAAACTCATCATTTCAATTTCTGTTTCTCCGGGAATCGAACCCGGGACCCTTAATTAGCAGTCCGGCATGTCATATGAACCAAATGTCAAAATTAAGCAGTCAAAGTTAATTAGTCAAACAACTTTAATGTTTTTTATTTTCGAACAAAGTATTAATATAGCGAATGCTACCAATTTTTATTTGTATTATCGAACTGAATTTTATATGAAATTGTTGTTATCATTAAATTATTTATTGCTTGATTTTTATCTAAAAATACTTCTCATTTTTGACACACATACCAATTTTTCATATCATCTTCAAATAGTCATTATATAAAATAAAATAATTATATTTCATTCTATATAATAATAGTTATGTTTGCTTCCTTTCTAAAATCTCGCTTGTTATGAGACATGTAGGTCGAAGGATCAGTAGTTCTATATTAAAGGTGGGACATCACATTATTGTATTGGCTTTTATCCTGACACTTTATTATAGTTATAATCTGTATTTATGATTTCTTTTACGTAACGGTTGAAGATATTTTGGAAAAAAATGTTTATTTGTAATACATTTATTAATTAACTAGTTGTGCCGCGCGGTTTGACCCGGGTTAGAGAGGATCATTAGCATTAAGTGAAGTCGCTTCTGAAGTACCGCTGCACTGGCTTTTTTGAAGGACTATTTAAGATAAACACTTCCATCATACATTACATAGGTACAGTTTTTAAGTTACATGTAATGTAACTTAAAAACCGGTAATGTTAATAAGGTTGAGCCTGTTTATTACATGTAGATTTTAAATAAATAAATAAAAAATAATATGTGTGTGTATCTCTAGCGGTTTTGGCAGCGCACGCCAGAATAGCTCGAGATGTTAGATTTTTTCATACTTACTTGACACTTATCGTCATATTTTAGACAATTCACTTAATATCTTTATAAATTGTAGCCTATGTGTTATTCTGATGTATAAGCTATATTATTGTAAAGTATCAATAAAATCCATTCATAGTTTTTACGTGAAAGAGTAACAAACATCCATAGGTACTTATAAACTTTCGCGTTTATAATATTAGTAGGAGGTATTAATTCAGTTTCACCAAAAAAAAATAAAGCATATGATACTTTTCGTTGTTAATGATAATAACTCATAAAATTATTTTGGTGTCGGTGCCCATTCACAAGGAAAGCCATTTTACTAAGGGCCCGACTCCTGTAACTGCTGGAGAAACTGCAGAATTGTTTACTTAGTTTCAGTTGAATTATTTAAGTCATTAAAGCTCCTCTGGCAACAGTTAATCAAATGTAGTCCTTTTTTTGGTATCGGGGCAGGATACCTGGTTATGTGGGATTTGTACCGCACTAAAACCCCCTCGGTAGCCTGCCTCTGCGTTTGTGAGGACTCCAGGATCTCCATTGGAACGCACCGGTGTCCCCCACGCGCGGCGCTACAAAACAGGTCCATCTTCGGGAGAGCAGATGTGCCCTCTTGCACCCTCAGGCGTTCACAGCGGCATGTGGCCAAGCACACACCGCCGTCCCTCCCGGGGCTGCTGGCTGGACGGGTCAAGCTCCCACTCTCACCGTCCGCATCCCCGGAAGCCCCCTTTTAGTCGCCTCTTACGATCAGGAAAGTATTAAAAAAACACTATGTTATTAAAATATGCTTAAGAAGCAAATATGGCTTACTTCCTTCATACAAACTCTCTCGGCTGTTTTCATTTTTATGTAAGTATTGTATTCTCTCAAATAAATATTGCTCTTTATTTCTTGCATAAGTTTTTTAAAGCCCGCATTGCCCTTATAAGCCTAAACTATGACCTGAAGCTTACTCTGTTTAATTATGGTGATTTATTTCCAGTTTGCCCCGGGCGAAGGCATGCCACTATAAATTTTAGGTGTTTTGTCATTAATAGGGGTAAACATGTGCCGTTTATGGCCATGGGATGATCATAATTATGGCAACTTTGCTTAATTACATTGGATCTTTTAGAAATGTTCCATCGGACCCGATTCATTCTTGTTTATTTGCAGGCCTGATTTGCGACAAGATTAATTGAAAAAAAAAACAGCCAAGTGCGAGTCGGGCTTGCCCATGAACGGTTCCGTATCAGCAAGTAACCTAATATAGGGTGTTGGATAAAGGGTGGGACCTCCGGTTCGATATGACCAAAAATGGTGGTGGAATAAAGGGTGGAAAGGAGGGTGGTCCCCCGTTGCGGGTGCAGGAATTGTGAACTGTAAGTTGCGTGTCGAATTAAAGGTGGAAAACGAGAAGGATTGATAAAGGGAGTAAGCGCACTGACCTGGGGCTGGAGCAGATGGTATGCTCGTGTACTGATGAAGCCTCGATCAATCTTCTCTTGCCCGGGAACTGGTGTTGTCCTTCACACTACACCATAAGCACTTATTCTTCACTTTGAGTCAGTTAAATCACAAACTATTGACAGCGGTGATGGCGGCGATGCGGCGAGTCTGACCACGTGTGAGGTGGTTTGCGGTGCGGTTGTCACGAGGACTTGCATGCGCGTCGGCGGCGCGGCGGACGAAGGCAGACTGATTAATAGATCTTCCTGATCCATATACATTTGCTCAGGTGCGAACGATGCCGATACTATACAATAGTGCGCTTGCGGGAAAGAGAGGGAGGATGAAGGTGAAATGACTTAATTGGCGCGAACATCCCCCCGGCCTTGAGGTCTCCTCAAATAGCGAATTAAAAAAAATAAACATAAATATATACAGCGGAGTTAATATCATGTAGAAAAAACTATATATGCGGTGAACAGAGGCGATGCGATGAATATAATTAGTAAATTAATAAAAATATTATAATAGCGGGATGAGAATTTATACTTAAACTATAACTTATAAAAAATAAACTACAATATTATTGTGTTGGTAGAGGGCAAAGTCTAACAATGGGCCGCTGCAAAGTGGAGCTCTTAGTCTTCACTTGTGCAACGCGCACCACACCATCCCTACCAGGAAACAGTTCAGTGACGACGCCTAGCGGCCACTGAAGAGGCGGAGCGTTATCCATATCTTGAAATTTCTTTATCTTGAAATTGAATTAATTGAATGTTTATTCCACTTTTCTCTTGCTTGTAGTGTATGTAAGTATTCTGATCTGAAGCGCTTCCAGAATGACTGAACTATCGAATCAAGCAATGAAAAACGTGATAAAAGATTAATGCGTTCCTTACTAAGATCCGCGGCGGGTAAAAATCCAAGTGGATTAACAGCGAGGAAATGCGCGGGCGTAAGTGCAGTAGGTTCCGCCGGATCGCTACTTAACACGTAAAGCGGTCGTGAATTTAATATGCGTTCGACCTGAGTGAGGACAGTAAGCAACTCCTCATACGTGAGGATTTGCTTACCTATGACGCGAAATAAATGATACTTTACTATCTTTATATTTGACTCCCAAAGCCCACCAAAATGTGGAGCGTTTGGAGGGTTAAGTTTCCATGTGATGCGGTTATCAGAAAGGATCTGATTAAATACTTTATAATATTCGTCTGAAATAAATGTATGCTCTGGACTATTACTAACGGTACATGTTACAGTTTTTTCTTCCGGTAGATCGGTGGCAGATAGTGAAAATGGTTGTATTGGCCACTCACTCCTCGGTGAGGACAACCAAGCGGGACCGTGTAGCCACAGATCACAATTTATTATTTGCGACGGCAATAAACCGCGAGAAATATAATCGGCGGGATTTTCAAAACCAGCCACGTGAAATAAATTATCAGGAGATATAGAAGACTGTATTTGCGAAATGCGGTTAGCCACAAATGTGTTAAACCTGTGTGGTGAGGAGCGGTCCCAACAAAGGGCGACTTCAGAGTCCGAAAATGCATAAATGTTACTAACAGGATGCCTAGCGGATAGCGTGTCATGTACGGTACGCAGTAAATTAGCGAGTAATACTAAGGCGCATAACTCGAGCCGAGCTAATGAAATAGTTTTTAGCGGCGACACCCTTGATTTAGAACAAATCAGCGTTACCACTGGTGAGTCATCATCATTAACGATGTGCGAATAAATCACGCAGCCATACGCCTTTTCACTGGCGTCGGCGAACGCGACTAGCGAGACTTGGGAATTTTTATTTATACCCATATGGCGAGGAAACTTTAATTTCGATATCAAAGGTAACTCTGAAATATATTGTTGCCATGCAGTGACAACGTGAGCGTGCGGAGCCTGGTCCCAGTCAAGTTTGAGAACCCATAAGGTTTTAATGAGAAGCTTAGAGAAAAGAATTACTGGACCCACGAGCCCCAGAACATCATACAAGCGAGCGGTTGCGGATAAAATAGAACGCTTGGTACAAGCGAGCGGCGGCGGCGAAACTAGAAAAGAAAAACAATCAGTTGCGGGGTGCCAACGAAGACCCAATACCTTAAAAATACTTTGGTCGTCGAATGAGACCTCGTCAAGCTGACGGTGCGTTGCGGGGATGTGCTGTAAAAGCTCTGAACTGTTACTAGTCCACTTAACCAATTCAAATCCTCCACGCTGAAACATTTGAATTAGTTCAGTGGCTACGTCAACGGCGCTGTTGACGCAGGGCGCGCAGGACGCGATATCGTCCATATAAATATCTCGTTCGACCACCGAAGCAGCCAAAGGATAGGACTTTCTCTCCTCGGAAGCCAACTGACGTAATGTGCGTATCGCAAGAAAAGGAGAAGAGCGTAAACCAAAAGTCACACGATTACATTCGTATGTTTGTATGTCTTCCTCATCAGAAAAGCGATAAAGAATGCGTTGAAACGCGCGGTGCGATTTTTGTATTTCAATGCATAAAAACATTTGTCTAACGTCGGCAAAAAAGGCGATGCGATAAACTCGTACGTTTATTAAAATATTAAAAATATCAGACTGTAAATTTTGCCCACTATGTAAAATATCATTTAATGAGATGTCATTATCTGACTTAGCGCTTGCGTCGAGTACTATTCGCAATTTAGTTGTACTTTTATCATTACGTATGCAGGGTGGTGCGGGAGATAAAAGCAAGGTTCCGTAGAATTATTTGAAACAACCAATGATAAAAAACCCTTGTTGATATATTCTTGAATGACGTTATTGTAGCGGGAGCGAAGATCGGGACATTTATTAAAAACGTCTCTCTAGGAGCGAGAAGCGTTTTTTAGCGGTTATAAAAGAATCACCTAATTTATCAGGCGTGTCCTTGAAGGGCAGAGCGACAACATATCGTCCGTTCAAATTGCGACGAGTAGTGGAAGTATAAATATTCTCACATTCCTGTTCATCAGGACTCAAATAAGTTTTTTGCGGCAGCTCCTCTAACTTCCAAAATTTTTCGAGCAAATGCGTGAGCGACGTTTGACTATTATCAATACGAGTAGGATAAGAAACTAAAGAACGCGGAATGCAAGTAGGAAAGTCGATATCTGCGTCTCCCATTATTATGTATCCTAGTGACGTTTCTATGGCACTCGGCGATTGCGAATTAATTATTTTATCAGTTAACAAAATTTGTAAATAAGTGTTAACCCCTAATAAAACGTCAATGTCACCTGGTTTATGAAATTGATCGTCAGCTAAACGTAAATTATTTATATAATTAATTTTCGAAACGTCTATTAGCGACTCGGGTAATTGTCCAGTTATAGTGGGAACAACTAACGGTTCAATATGATAAAGTTTATTTTCATCAAAGCGGGAGCTAAACTGCAAAGAAGTAACACCTGAAACCTTCTGCGATACTCCACCGATTCCTTGCGTCTCTTTAACTGGTGTTTTATTTGAGATCGGTAGGTATAAGCGTTTGCAACACTGTTTCGTAATGTAATCACATTGCGAGCCAGGGTCCACTAAACAACGCAACAAATATTGGTGACCGTATTTAGTACAAACTTTAATCTTCGCAGTCCCCAATAATGTAGTGCAGTGCGGCGCATTACCGCAATCGCGCGATACGTTACATGACGTGGATGCATTTTTTTCTCCTGGACCTTGTTCTACCGAAGGCTGATCGACCTTATTCCTACTACTAACAAAATGAAGTAGCGTATGGTGCGAGCGGGAGCAATACCTACATCTACGCTGTGACTTACAAAATGGAGTGGCGTGTTTATTACTTAAACAATTAGTGCAACATTTATTTCGTTTTACAAAATTGTACCTGTCCTGTGCATTTATTTTTAAAAAATGCGGACAGACAAATAGGTGTTCGTGATCACCCGATTTACAGAAAATACATGACCGAGACGAATCTGTATTAATAAAAGTTTTGCTTATATTCTTAGCGGGAGCGGGAACCAAATTACCTTTAATTTTATTATTGTTAGACATATGCGAAGTATTTATTGTATGGCACAAAGCCCTATTCTGGTCATGTAAAAACTGAACCAAAGCGGAATATTTAGGTATATTTACGTTGCGACATGACATTTCGAACGACTTTACGGTATCGTTATCTAATTTTCTAAGCGCGATATTTAGAAATAGAAAATCAGATATGTCATCAATATTAAGTTGCTTAAGAGCGTTAATAGAAGCATCAAATTTATCCATAAATATTTGATAACCAGCGGATGTGTTAGTGTTAACGTTCTTCAGTTCTAACAGCTGACTGACGTAGGTAGTCGCGAGCGCACGCTCGTCGTTATATCTACGTATGAGCGCGTTCCATATCACAGAATAGTTTTCAGCTGTAGGCATTAAGCCTGAACAGATTGATAATGCCTTGTCACTAAGTTTACTAACAAGATAATAAACGCGTTCAGCATCTGTTAATTGCTGATTATCATGAACTAATGTTTTAAATTGTTGGTAGAACATAGACCAGTGTCGTATGTCACCATTAAAAGAAAGTAATTCTATGGGCGGAAGCGACGGTATAATTTTTGTAGGTAAACTATTCTGTAATTTACTTGAAGATGAAGCGTTTAATTTGGACACTTGACTTTTAATACGACTATATAGATCATGAAAAGATTTCCACAATCCGAAATCTACTTGCGCGTTCGGATTTAATTTTAAATTTGTAACATTATAAGATTCTAACGTGTCCTTGAACTCAGTACGCAAGTATTCAAGGTCAGATGCCGTGTCAAGAAATGTGTCCTGTGCGTCTGACGAACTTAATGCAGTTATAGATAAATCATAAATTTGTTGTAAACGTTCGTAAATAGAATCACGTTTTGCAATTAATATTTTCAAACTAATTTCGTCATTTGAAACCGTTTCAGATACAATTTTACCTTTAGTAGACATTTTGTCGTGAACAAGATAAATCAGTTAAAACAGTTGAGATTATAAAAATTATGTATGGCGTAATGAATGAATGGTTACGTACGTAGGTAGGTAGTTACTAGCGAAACAACGATCGCCGGTCGCGTCGGTTCCAGTTACAATAATAATATGGCGGACTACAATTAATGAAAAATAGAATGCGTACCTATGAGGTGTAATTTCGATTACAAATATAGGTAAATAATGGAGCGGATGGTGCGGTGCGTTTTGCAAAAATAATAATATACCTACGTGAGCGGTGCGTTATTAATATGCGGGATATAAAATAATCGTAGATATAATACTTATTTGCAAAAATAAATAGCGGATGGTGCGGTGCGTTTTGCAAAAAGAATAATATACCTACGTGAGCGGTGCGTTATATGCGGGATATAAAATAATCGTAGATATAATACTTATTTGCAAAAATAAATATGAATAGGCACTTATAATATATTACATGAAATACATATGTATGCGTATTTATGAGATTAAATAATTAACCCGGGTGATGTGACCAAACTATTGGCTCGAAATCCGGCTCGAAGGACCAAATTGTTGGATAAAGGGTGGGACCTCCGGTTCGATATGACCAAAAATGGTGGTGGAATAAAGGGTGGAAAGGAGGGTGGTCCCCCGTTGCGGGTGCAGGAATTGTGGACTGTAAGTTGCGTGTCGAATTAAAGGTGGAAAACGAGAAGGATTGATAAAGGGAGTAAGCGCACTGACCTGGGGCTGGAGCAGATGGTATGCTCGTGTACTGATGAAGCCTCGATCAATCTTCTCTTGCCCGGGAACTGGTGTTGTCCTTCACACTACACCATAAGCACTTATTCTTCACTTTGAGTCAGTTAAATCACAAACTATTGACAGCGGTGATGGCGGCGATGCGGCGAGTCTGACCACGTGTGAGGTGGCTTGCGGTGCGGTTGTCACTTGTCACGAGAGGACTTGCATGCGCGTCGGCGGCACGGCGGACGAAGCCAGACTGACTGATAGATCTTCCTGATCCATATACATTTGCTCAGGTGCGAACGATGCCGATACTATACAATAGTGCGCTTGCGGGAAAGAGAGGGAGGATGAAGGTGAAATGACTTAATTGGCGCGAACATAGGGGTTATTGTAGTTTTTTTTCTTATTTTATTTATTATTTGATTATTTTTTATATTTCAAAGTGAATGAAAGGTAAAGAGCGGTTTACGATTTATGACTTTTAAAAAAAATCCACCTACTAGTTCTCGTTCAAACCATTTTTCGGTAGAAGCATGGTTAATGTACATCATATTATATATTTTTTTATTTTTATCATTTTCTTATTTTATTTTAGAAGTTACAACGGGGGGAGGGGACACACATTTTACCACTTTGGAAGTGTCTCTCGCGCTAACTGTTACTATTCAGTTTAGAAAAAAAATGTTGTTAGAAATCTCAATATCATTTTTGAAATTGATAGGCCATCCAGACCCCACACGTATGAAAAAAAAATTTTTGAGTTTCAGTTCTAAGTATGGGGAACCCCCAAAATTTATTGTTTTTTTATTTTTGTGCGAAAATCTTAATGCAATTCACAGAAGACATCTACCAAGTTTCAACAGTATAGGTCAGTTTCGGAAAGAAGTGGCTGTGACATACGGACGTCCGTCAGACATCAGACAGGCGGCGCATGAAGAATCCATAAGGGGTTCCGTTTTGGCCATTTGGCTACGGAACCCTAAAAGTCTGCTATATACCTATTTATCATTTTTCCACAGTAATAGAAAACTACGCGATCAAACACGTATACCAAAAAGTAACCCAAAATATTATTTAGTTACTATGACCATGCACAGTCTCTCAAGCGCCGCAAATATTGTAATTTGTCGGATAGTTATCTATTTGCGGCGTTAGCGGTAGAGTCTATGGGACTATGGTCGACCAGGCTTGTCCTTGCCTGTGGTGATCTGTGGGCTGGCGGCTATTTTGCCCAACGGCTCAGTCTAGCCGTACAAAGGGGCAATGCCACCAGTGTTCTGGGTACCATGCCTCACACTGACTTTTTAAATGAAGTATTATATTTATAAGCCTTTTATATACTAGACGACCTGTGTGGCATAATGGCTACCATGCTGGACCGCCGATCTGAGGGTCCCGGGTTCGATTCCCGGTGAAGCAGAAATTTGAAGGATGAGTTTAAATTTCTGTTCTCGGTCTGGGTGTTTGTGTTTCTGTCTTTGTGTGTGTCCATGGCACCCACGATTAACTACTCTACTGTGTGTACTGTGGGGCTATGAGTATGAAACGTTATTTATTTATTTATTATTTATATTTTTATATATCTAGCTTATTAAGTTTATTTCTAGTTTTTGTATATATGATAATCACATATTTTGTTGTACACTCGTATAAATCAATCATAAAGTTGTAGTGAGTTAATGATGTGATGTCCACAAATCAGCACTTGGCCCTTGTCTTCTAAAATAATAGTAAAATAGACTCGCCGAATGACGACTAGGCCTTTAAAGTATCAATCTTCGAATAATTAAACAATTTTCTGTTTTGGCAGAACTTGCAGGTTCGACCGAGGAAGAACCATTGTTGCAGTCGTTTCTGCTATAAAGCAATTCTGTAAACATAGTCAAAGTTTTTATTCTTTACATTAAAATCATTGATCTAAAAACATAAGCCAGGAAGAAAACAGCCGAGAGAGTTCGTATCAAGGAAGTCAGCCATATTTGCATCTTAAGCATATATTTTAAATAACATAGCCTTTTTTTACTACGGTTGAAATGTGCGGTAATAGTCGCATCGTAACTGCATATGATTTTCTTTTTCATTAATTTTAATTTAAAATTGAGGCTTGTTCGAGGTAGAGTGTATCTATGGGCTGTAGTTGACATAAAACATTACGTTACATGCATGCTTATCTGCTACTCCAGTTAATTTACAAAAAAACATTTAAATGGACTTAGTTCAAAAAAAAACGGCCAAGTGCGAGTCGGACTCACGCACGAAGGGTTCCGTACCATTATCTATAAAAAAAAGAACACGTTTATTGTATGGGAGCCCCCATAAATATTTATTTTATTCTATTTTTTGTATTAAATTTGTTGTTATAGCGGCAACAGAAATACATGATCTGTGAAAATTTCTAATGTCTAGCCATCACAGTTCATGAAATACAGCCCGATGACAAACAGACAGACAGATGGACAGTAAAGGCTTCGTAATAGGGTCCCGTTGGCACCCATTCGAGTACAGAGCCCTGAAAATTATAAATTCAGTTCAAGCACCGTCCACTTTGATAAAATTCTCTTAATTACTACAGAGGTTTTCGTGACAATAAAACTCCAGAGATAGTATAAATCAGATTGCTTTAATTTTAGTTTTATACAAATCGAATTCTACTTACGATAGTCAATTTAACGAATAACCGTATTACCCGTTGAGTTTATATTTTTACAAATTTACCTTTGCATCTTTTATATTGACGACTATTATAAAAACCTCCATAGGGGCTTTTTATTATAAACTTACATTATATTGGTAGTATTTAAATCTTACCTGCAGTCATATTTTAATTAACTTTAATTAATTATCTCGACTATGGATAAGCCACAGGAACACAATGTGGAGTAAGAGTAAGTGAAAGCCATATAAAAATAATTATTTCCATGTAAAGAGGTGACAATAGTAATTCAGTTAAAGTAAATTCTATGGAAACGTCAATAATGTCGATAATAACTTAAACTAAATTTACAATGATAGATAAGTATAGTTCGTTTACACGCCAGATTACTAACAATAGCATAATATAGGACGATTATCTAAAGGTGGCACGCTGACACATGCGCGATGCGATATGAGGTAACGTCACGCATAACGCGCGCATGCGCTTGAGTACATTGTGTATGTAATGTATACTTCAGAGAATACACAGTAGCAAATATGAATGTGTTGCACGTACCAGCTTTCAGTAATCGACACGAACACGCGCTCGATGAAGGTCATGAAGCTCATTTTCGAGTTACAAAGAAATCTAAACTGCACAGACTAAATAGAGCGTGTGGACGATTCCAAGATATGTAAATTAATTCTAACAGACTTCATAGAAACATTGATTTATCGTAAAATCAGTAAGAAGATAATGAGATAAGAAACCTGAATAAACTAACAAAAGGCTCATCCCATAATGTTTAGCTTACAAGTATAATATGGTACAAGTTTTGCGCGAATAAACGACAAAGTATTCAGCTTTAATGTGTACAGATACATGAAAACAGGGACTTGTTATATCTTTTCCAATTGTTTACATGACAAAATTTATATTGATTTTACCAACTGTAATGTATCACATAAGGTAGTACTAAGTTAATATTACATGATAATGTAATCAAGTTGAGTGAAATTCCAAAAATCCGAAATACTCCAATTATTTTATCTCTCGTTGAGTTAATAAACATAGTAACCGAATAAAGCGATGTCGACAAAAGTTCTTCAGTTTCAAAGTAATTACTACTATCTACCGAATTGTGACCGATAACATCACGGGGCTTGCAAAAATTCTCGCTAGTTTCAAAATATCCCAAACTACTTCCAAATCCAGTACAATGTTGATTGGAACCGTTATCTGTTTGTCCAATCGTAATTGCTATTGTTATTTTTTCTACTCCAATTCCTGTTCGACTTTCGCCTTAAGGTTATTTGTTCACTACCTCGCTTTTCCTCCTTACCCTATTTCAGAAGGCTTTCAAAAGACACCTTTACAATCTTCCAAATAACAGCTCATTCCTTTTTCTTTAATAAGGAATTTGAAATACTTTGTAGTCAAGTCCAAGTTTTCAGCGTCTTTTTAAACTATAAATTATTCAGCAAACGAATAGCTAAAAAGTGAGTAGAGTTTTATTTAAAGACACCTGCAATATCAAAGTAAGTACGAATATAAACAATGATTCTTAGCATACCTATTTGAAATAAAATTTCAGTTTAACATGAATGCGGTAATTTTAATACAACATAACAAGCAAGATATTTTTATAATATCTTAAGGTAAACTAGCTACAACTTATTTACTGAAACAAAAAACAGCTTTACAGACACTCAAAAATTTTGGCAGTATGGTAGCATATAATAAAAGTAGAGAAAATATTAAGATTAAAGTTACAATACGTTTATTTAATGGATGCATGAATGAGTTCTGAAGATAGGTATTTATTTTCATAAATAAAATGATAGATGAAGTTGAAGTAAAGAAACAACAGTGACTTCAATTTCAATTTAACTGCATCTAAAGAAATCCTACAAATACGAGTAGTTGGTAATGAATCAAAATAGTTAAAATCTTAGGCTACAGGATTCAGAATACGGAAAAAGAGATAAGAATGTACATGAGTGTCCAAAATACCTGTTTCACGATTAAAGCATTCAGTTTCTGTTGTGCAATACGACGATTTCTCGTGTGTGTGTGGCATTTCCAAAGGATTTGTATATTTTATTTCAGCATACACATTGAATTTTTTTTCGACAACTTTTATTACTTTATCTACAATAAGTTTTGTTTCATTCTTATCCATACCTTAATTAATATTTTCTTAAAATTTACATTCTCTCGTCATTTTAATTATGTTGACTTGAATATACTTGACGCTTAAAGTTACGATATTTTTTATTTTAAAATTTTAAAGTTATAATCATAAAAAGTGAATATTTTTCATCCTTTAAAACCCTTTATTTCCATATAACTCCAACTTTCCAAATACAACAACGATGCCACACAAACAGTACAAAATCGCCTATTTTAATAAAAGATATATTTAAATAACGTATAAAGTGTTTCCACAGTGATTGTGGAATTCGGGAAGAGTTTAAAAAGTCAGTTAAAAGTCATAAAAATGAGGTAAATATTACTTCTGTGGTTGAAAAGCGAGAATCGCACGAAACATGTAATCGGGAATGAATATAAACGGGTCTAATAATATTTTTGAAATTTCCACATACTCGTAATTTCAAATAATATTTTGTTCTTTGCATTATTAATTAGAAAATATACAAAAAGACACAAGTTATTTTAGGTGTAACTGATTTAATGATCATCCAAAGTTAAAATGACATTATCTTACACGCGGCGCAAGTTTCGTGCGAGTTTCGCTGAAGCTGTACATTACTATAATATTAATGCCTTACATGTTTGTTACTCGTCATTCTGAAGTGTCGCGTAGCATGTGTTATATTTAGTAAAGAGAAACTTTATGAGCAAGATGAGGAAATAGCAATTTGACGTGAAAATAATTGTACTGCAGATGAAGAAGTGTAGTATAATGTGTCAGTTCATTTTGTACGTTTATCTCTAACCCGGTCCCAGGCAGGCTTTTTATATAATTCTCTTTTAAACGTAGATCTTCTCTACACGTTTTTTAATTGTATATTTTTAAAAACACATTGGGTCGCGAGCCACGACTATCTTAATCGTTTCACAACCTCTCATTTATTTTTAAATAAACTAAGCTTTTTATATTGGCTGATTGACTCCCGACGCGACCCAATGCCAACATCAACATTAATGTTAAATTACTCATTAACAATGATTCTAGTTCGTTTGTTATTAAATTTTTACAATAAACTTCTCAACTTTATCCTTTATTTATACCCCTATAAATCCAACTAAATACAATATTTATAAACCCTAAAATTTTGGCACTAACAAATCTAATTTAAACGTATTGATAAAATTTATTTTACTTTTTTATCAATCTCGAATGATTATCAACAAATAAGTATTCAAAGTGAAAGACACCAAAAATTTAATAACGGCCAAATGAGTTTTTTTTAAACTAAAGGTAACGAAAAGGGCATTCATGATATTATTAGAGCACCATGCGGTAAAAACCAAGTAAATAATGATTATTAAAATACTCTATATAAAATTGAAATACATAACAATATACAATATAAAGAGTATCAATTTTACTATAAATTACAGCTACTTTTGATTTCATTAACATAGTTCTTATCCAAAAGAATAAAATTACAATTCAAATCCGAAATAAGGAAGCAACGTTGGATAGTTGTTATAATATACAATATAATAACAATTCATAATTCACAATCCCACCCCAAACTTTATTTCAAACCAAAATCTTAAATATTCAAAAGTTTAGAAAGAACACACCGAGACTCGTATTTATTTACTTATTTTACCACTATTATTAGTGAGCTTTCTTATAATTTATAACATATAGCCTAATTACATTAGGGACACGACATTCACTAGGCTATCACGACACCTATAAGAGAGAAATTGAGGAACGGACATAGATAAAGACGTGAATAAATGTTTCTCATTAAACGATACACCTATTTTACGATATATGTAGTTGCTAATACTACAAATAACCTAAGAGTTGTCCTACTAAAGATCTAGGGATCTTGGGTTGTCATCAAACGATCGGTCACTATGCTCGAGCATAAAACTTATAACCACCACTTGCTTTTTAAAGGGAAATGTTTTTCGTTGTCCATGTTAAAAAATATTACTGCACATTCAATGGGTGGACGAGTTAGGTTAATTTTTTAAATCGGAAATATGGATTCTAGAACACAAAAAAGATGCCTAGAATTATAAATGAAGAATGCATTATAAATGACTCAAAAACTGTGCATAATAGTAACAGATGCCTCGATTTGAAAACCAAATGCAGATTTCAAATATGGAACACAAGCGAAATCGGCCAGCATTAATACATTTATAACAGTAACATTCGCATTTCTAACTATACACATAGGACATTGCTAGGCACAACACTTCATAGCCCACGTCGTATACTCCTTAAGTTGAGATTAAGTGAGACATTCAGATCACTTCGCTACATTTTAAATAATCAACTCCAAAAATGCAAAGTAGAGACCAAATGTCACCATCAATCAATCGCTTTCGGTTGTACATAATTATGTAATTAGTCATTCATTTCTTTAACCTTATCAAAACATTTGCTATACCGTGCCTCGCAATATCGTTAACTTTAACAACATCCTGGTTTAAAACTGTAGTTACGTTACCGATGACAACCCTATAAAGCTTCGATTCAAACATTCCATCATAGTACGTGGCTGATACTTACCTTAATTAAGAACTTTTATAGTAGTCTTTTCCACATTTCCTATTTTATATACAAATACAACAATTTCAACATTGATTATTACCGTCAATATTGATTATTAAATTTAAGGTTACGAATGATAATAATCCATGCTTAGATCGCGACTTAAATTCCACGTTTCAATTACTTGTAAACGAAATATTTGTAAACTAATATTCATAACATGATAATGTTATAGCTAAAGGAAGTGTTTCTTTTTACAATCAGTTACACAGTATAGTATTACGACATATACTGAAACCACTTACTATAATACAGTAACAATTAACGAAGGATTCAGCGCCATCGCTCATTTTTATTAATTTTATTTATTTATTTTACATTTATCCACTCTACTATTTCACTGAACTATCGCAACTTTGGTTCCTTTAATTGTTGATTCTGTATCAATTCCACAAATGCAAACAATTCCTGAGTTTAGTCGTGAAGTACAAACTAATACTGAATTCAAATGAGAATCGGCCCCCACCAACAACAAATTTCCGATAATGAAACCAAACTTATTCCGTCCCGAATGAAATTTACCTAAACGTAATCTAAAACTCGTAAGCTACGTTGACTTATAATATTTGATCCTTTACGTTTATGTACATTCTTAATGACCTAAGGTAATGTCATCGTTAGTGATCCCTCATTTGCTTTTGTAAGGCGGCTCACAACAAAGGCAAACAGCACATAGCAAGAAGCAATGTTTTCTGCTATCAATGTTTGAATTCAATAACAATAGCATCTCTGAAATTCTATTTGAATTTGAGAATAATATTTAGTTATTTACAACAATTTTTTCCAGAATTTTCATACCATTTACCATACTGACAGAGCTATATTGTCCAGTGAATTTAATGTTGCTTGCTTGTGATGACTCATATTCTTGATACTTGCTGATTAAATTTGTGTGGGAGCCACATAAAGGATTGAATTTCATCCCTGATCTCTCTTTCATCTTTTAAAAGGATTCTACGCAATTAGCTTACAAATTCTATTCAGAAAATTTTGTTTGTAAAAACTTATAATAGCTTTATCTAGTCACAATAGTGAAATATTAATTTGATAACAAAATACTAAACAATACAGAAATATTGTGTACAATGAACCAAAGTTATTTCCGTCACCTATTTACTTCAGACAAGTTTACTTTAACTAAACATTTAATTACATATTTAACCATATGAATTAGAAATATAATTATAATATCATTTAACAAATTATACTCGTTAACATTTATCTGTATAACTTCCTAATTAATCAACATCACAATCGTTTTATATTATTCATATAATAATATGTTGGACTTATCTACGCTAAGTAACGTATCAAGTCATTATATTTACCGTCTTTCGACTTTAAGTGGAGCCGTGTGCGTTCGAACCACATATTTAAGAATAGTTTTACACATAATAACTATAGTTACAATTAGGACTAAAATTAGTTCTCTCTTAGAGTCGGGAGGCAAACCTGGGACCGAGTGACTTCATTTAACGATGATATGCGGCGCTGATAGGAGCACGGCGACCGTTGCGACGATTGTGAAAAATGTAAATACGAATAGGCAGAACCTGCAGACAAATATAATTGCTAAAATCATTCTGAAATAAAATCCTATATCTGCGATAAAAATCTTAGCATTAACATTTCTATCTATTATTACAATTTACTGTTTCGTATTACACTTCGTCTTTTGAGGAAAGGGAAATCTTTTAGCACTACTTTTTATTGAATAATGAACTTTAAAAATAATTAATAATATTAGGAAATTAATTTTTATATTAAATGACCTTAATAATAAGAACTTAGGAACAAATTTTTAAGTTGTTTTTATTTCTGTACTTTCATATTCTGCAGTCAAAAATACCAACAAGGATGCGATTAAAACTATATTATTATAGGGATAAAGCAAGATTCGATCAAATACTACGACGATTTTTTGCAGTTAACTCTGATCCACTAATTGGACACAATTATTATTTTAAAATTATTTTTGATTAGGCCTACAATAAATTGAGTGTGTTTTTTTATTTAATCAGTAGAAATAAAATTGAGATAGATTTAAACAAAAGCCTACATACCTGTCAACAACCATCGCAGCAAATTTCCAATCACTGATGAGCTCAGCCTCCTCGTCTGCCTTCTTCATCCTCGTAGTGATGAACTGCAGCTCCCTCAGTATAAGATGGAGATCCCGGTGGTGCGAACCCAGTCCTCCCCCCACGTCCTCCATCGTGGAGGGGCGAACGAACGACCGTCGGAAGTCCGTGCGGAATATTGAGCACCTGCTTGCGAATTTATAACACTTCATATATATGCGCTCAAGTTTAGAAGATTGGATGATTTAGAATTTTCGCTACGATAAGTTTTGATGATTTTATAATAACGGCCCAGCCACACTAGCTCGTTTAGCACCAGCGATCGGTGATTGGTCGCTAAACGCACCGACTAAACGCTAAAACGCGTAATTCCGTTGCTGCGTTAGAGCTATGTAGTCATGAACACGCGGTGCAGCATCAACGCCATCGCCGATGCTAAAAGAAGCTAGTGTGCCTTAGCCGTAATGGCTTGTACAACATATTGAACAAAAATTTAAACCAGCAAAAATTTGAATTAAAATAATATTGGGTAGGTACTAAATATCGGCAGTATTTTCGTTATTGTCGTTCCGATTTCCAAATATTGCAAGGATGTTTAAAAACTCTTTGAACATGGTTTTGTTTCTATTTTGAAAATAAACGAATATTTCTTTTCAATGAAATTTAGTATGTCTCGTTTCGTTAAAAATTCTCCGTATTCTTTTATAAGTGAGGATAGTAAGTTAAAATTCTAACCCCGGTCCTAAGTTGCCAGTTGAAGCAGTATTATTAGGAGGCGGCGGCACGTGTCTAAAGTCATCGTCTATATCCAGAACGTTTGCTAGCAGCGACTTCGAAGAACGTTCTTTCAGCTCCAACTCCCTCATCCTGGATGTCATCATTATCGTCTTGCGAGTTATCTTTTTCCCAGGCCTGGACATTCTAAGGATCCAGGGCAGCCATTGCAGGAATACTGTTTTGATCTGCATCAAAAATTATAAAAATAAATAATGCCAAATAAAATATATGTCAGATTATCGAGCAGAAATATAAAGGGCCTCTGAACGTGATCTTTTAATTTAAACCTCTCAGTGCCTTCTTTTCTTCCAAAGGCAAGTGGGAGGTCTGGAAAAAAAACCAATTGGGGGGGGGGGGTATCGTGCATATAACCCCGTATAATTGTTTTTCCTATTGCTATTCACGGACACATTTGCGGTCACAATTTTGAGAACTATTTTCTTGGTGAAATTAGTGAGTAAGACAGACATGTTTTAGCGGCCTTTTTTCTTAAATATGTATATAACTAATAAGAGTTTATTTACCCATTGCGGCATTTCATGTATATCAGCGGTTCGATGGTGGTAGTTGAGTACAACAACAGTCAGTACCACGGATGAGGCCACCATAAACATGATGCAATTGAAGTAAGTTCCTGCGATATAGAATTGTATGCTGTACCATTAAACACTTGGAAAACATAAAAAACATAATATAAATTATCATTAGACTTTATATTTACACAATTACATTTTTAAAATTTATTTTGAAATTAAGGGTTTCATAACATTCTATTTTTAATAATATTATTTATGAAACAAGCACTAGAAACATAAAGATAGTTATTATTTAGTATCTAAAAAAGGTGGGTGTAACAAAACTGTGTAAGTATGAAAAAGGAGAAAATTAGGTACAATTTACATTTTATATTTTTTTAATGATATCAATGTTTTAGTTTACTAAAATAATCAATTAACTAATTCATCCATATCAAAGAAACACGTTTATTAGCAATGTTCATGCATTATAATGTACTAACATGCCGTGTTGAGAAATTTTATTATTACCTTATTGTGTGTTTTCTATTCAAAAGAAGCTTGATGATTTGTTTGTAAAAGTTTCAATACTGCTTTTGAAGCCCACACAAAATTCATATTTATAAAATAATCAAGAAATAAAATCAACCATTTAAATTTGACTCATCAAACTTCTCTTAAATTTATCTTAAAGATATTTTTGAAAACATTTTGAATAAAAGCATTATTTTGTGTTATTAAAGGCTCATCCAATGTTGCCAAAGGAAGTAAAAGTTGTGAAAGAAAAGTAATACTATATATAGACTTTGAATTAAAATCCTTTGACAACACTGCAGCATGTTTAATAGTAGATGATTTTAGAGAGACAGACCAAATAAAGTTGCGAAATCCAATATTCGCGAGATACTTGGAGGCTGGACTCCCACTACCCGCATCCACTTTGCTGATTTATATCACCCCTCAACTTTACAACCTGCTTAGACAACTACAAGCGATACCATTCTAATTTAAATTTGTCATTAAACATAATTAATTAGAAGAGTTGTGCGTTTAATATTTATTTATCGTTCAAAAAGTTATACATGCTATTCAAAATCTGACGTCAGCAGTCACGAACGAGCACATCTTAATTAGAAGGCCAATAGAGAAAGGGAAAGTAACGAAATTTGAATGCGATATGCGAAAACATGAAATATTCTTATGAATGGACAATGAGGCATAAGAATGTCGTGAATTTATTTTAACACATTACAAGAAGGCAAAGGTCCAATACATATTGAAATATACTTTGAGAAATTCAAAATTTTAGACAAAATTAATGCTCAACAGCGCGCTTTTAGTGCAATATCTGGTGATGTTGACAGAGCTGACTGTACTACTGTCGAAGCGAAGATTAGTTTTATAGAAACTAAAATGAAAGTTAGAAGAAGGAAGAAATTTAAATAGTCATGTTCTTCATTACTTTAATTATACAAGCAATAGCTGCATCTATTTAGATCTCTGTTAAGTTCGTGTTTTAAGAATGAGTGTAGGAATATCGATACCACATTAATTTTTTGAAAACAAATATATTCCTCGTGACCCATTCTTTAACTGTCAAAATTTGAAATGATCTATTCATAGCACATAATTCTTTATCCTTGATTAGTTATTGTTTCATTTAGAATTTAAAAGCAAACGTTATTTTCTCACCTATCAGGGGAATAGCCTCAGAGGTCTTTGTGATAACGTGACCCACCAATAGAGAGAAAACAGTTTGCGACAGAAGAATTGTAACACCTGGAAAGATTAACATAAATTCTATGAAAATTTAGCGTTTTTTCATTAGCTCTTCCGGGATAATTAGGTTTGTTAAATCCATATAGACGTCCCTACAGCTTTCTTTGTTCGATTTCATTTCCTGTGGTGTGCTGAGTCGGTAGCTGGGGCTCAAGTAAAATCATAAACAAAACAGAATGAAGTAGTCATGCAGACCCTATTTTAGAGAACATTATTTAAAAATCATTATTTACCTGGTTCACTTTTTAAATTTTTATCATGATTTATTATTTCTTTTATTAGCTCGTATCATTTCTCACCATCCTCCAAGTATCCGAAAAACCTCGGCGATTTTACGCTTTGGTCAGAACTGAATATACATGATAACATCGAAAGTACACAAAACAAATAGAACATGGAATCGATTGCGTTGAAACAATGACTTTACACAAACAAAAATAAAAGTTAGTGGTTCCATAACATCAATAATAATATAAAGCAACTTACCTTTAACGATTCTCAGATCATATCTGTACAAAATGTATCATGCCATGCTAATTCTTAGTATACAAATTTTAAGCTATAATTGTGCATTACATGTTACTGACAAAGACTGACTTTTTCGCATACTCTCAAATTCAAGTTACGTGAATAACATAATTTACCACTCGTGTACATTTAATGTATTTTATGTTAGCTTAAATTTGATGCTGATTGCGTAGCTATGTGGCCTGTACTGTACAAGATTCAAAATAACTAAAATAAAATAACAAAGCGAATGCAAGAAGCACGTAATCGATTCCAAGATTTTTGTTACGTTTATCAATTTTACGTTAATTACTCCATTGAGAATAAACGACAACGCGAAAGTTCAACAAGACTTTATACTACTGTTAAAATCACAAGTCTGTAACAATATCTATAAGAATCGGACGTGTTTATTATTGATACAGAAACAGAACCAACGTGTACTGTCACATTTTACTTTTAACTGTACATAATTTACTCCTTGTAATGTTTTAAAATAAGGAATTTAGTTTTATTTAAGTTAAAAAATAATACTGACAGACAAAAATAATAATGTGAGTAGAATGAAGAACTAAAAGTAAGAATAGATTGAAGTTAAAAATAAAGTGGAAAGTGGGACGGAGTTAAAGGGGGGGTGAGGCTTGGATAGTGTACCTAACAGGGGAATTGCGTCGGAGACCTGCGGCAGGGTCTCAGCAACCAGGTTGAGGAACACCGTCAGCGAGAGAAGTATAGTGACTCCTGAAATGAAACATATTGTTAACCCTACTTACATAAGTTTACCCAAAACCAGAATCCGCCGGAATATATTTCGTAACACAAGTCTCCAAACAGATGAATGTGTTGAGTAACTCGTACTCGTAATGTTTATGTATGTAGCTGAAAAACGAATCTATAAGGTGATTTATACTTATTTAATTATGACAGTGCATTTTCTAAAAATATATCTATGATCTATCATGTACTTACCTTTGAGATATGCGGGCCTTGGATCGGGTACTCTAACACGTACACAAAACGATTAATACATTATCTAGGAACAGACTACAGTCAACGCTCGCTGCTTTCAATTTTCTATTAAAAGAAATTTGATATAGTAATTATGTATGTATATAACTTAAGTAAGATACACATTTTACATATTATACAAATAAATTAAAAACAAGTTAAATTTACGTTGACGAGATAAGGAAGAAATAAACTATATTTATTATTTCAGTGTCATATCAGTGACCTTAATAAGCAGCCCTGAGGCACTCCATTTATGCATAAAGCAGCGAGCGTATATTAGTTATATCTCCTACAGTGTAATACCTATTAGAGGCACTGCGTCCGACGTAGAAGGCAACTTTTCTGCGACCAAGTTGAGAAACACGATCAACGATAGTAAAATCGTGATACCTGTTGGCATTAGATAATGAAAACGTGAACTCATATTATGTTAACAGATATTTGTTAAGCATTCTACGTCCTAGGTGATGGCGAGACAAAAATTTCAACGAATTACCATCCCTATAAAATTTTCAGCATTACAATATGTATCACATAACACAATATTAATAAAAAATCCTCACTTAGTACTCGTATTATCTCCTCGAACTTTTTAGAGTTGACATTTTCATTATCATTACTTGAATTTTTGTATTCTGAAATCGTGTATTAACTACTGATAACTTGTCGTTACAACGCATTTATTAGAGACGCATTTTATACAAAACATTTTTCGATGAGATTGCATATTATTTTTATACTCTAATGATGCAATTAGCTAAAATTTAATACAAACCTAGAGTTAGTTTTTCTCCAGAATCCGGTGGTAGGGTAAAACCCAGAAGTGCCATTGAAGATATCAATACGCAAGGTACAATCAGATTGAAGAAATAATACAGAGTCCGTCTTCGTATCATGATTGTGAAGGTAACATCGACGTATGGCTCTGGACAGCAAGCGTATGTTATAGTATTCTTTTTTCCAGGCATCCCTAAGAAACATAATTTAAAAAATGTATCATCCATAGCATCATAAATTATGGTACGTTACAAGAAAACTCAAAATAAAAGTAAATAAATCATTTTTTTATATTATTAATATTTTTAGGTTGTTCAAAAGTAACTTACCTATTAAGTACCATTCTCCATTTGTTATAAAATCAGATAAGTCACCACCATTTTCATCTTTGAGCACCAGATCCAACTGTCAGGGTACAATCGATTAGATCTATGTTTGCGCATGTGTACAAAATATCTACTTGGTGATATTATTTGATTTGATAAGCAAAACAATGATTTCAATTCCAAGTTACCATATCTAATGATTTTAATCTACACTTTCTGTAACGATTAATGAGAGAGAAATAATATTATCATTGTTTTCTATATCTCGTGAACCTAAGGACCACAAAACCATGCAAGATCGTGGATATAATCATGCTTTCTGCTTCTTAAGAGTTTTCTCAGAATCAGATCATACTACCTGGTCTTAGGGAATCGTGAGAACCATAGCTGTGTAAGGTAAAGGTAACTACAAATTTTCATGCCCAAATTTTAAACAATACATTAACCGCCATACGAAATTATCATACTAAGAGTAGATCCTTATAATATTATTCTCACTACGAATCGTTTCTATTCCATGCTCGTAAATAGTTAGGTACGTTTACAAAATAAAATTATTATTTCAAAGTCAAAAAAATTGTAATAAGTATTAAAAACGGTTTTACGTGACCACGAACAATTACTTGACAGCAGTATCAATCCTCTATTTTAATAAAAATAATAAGAAAGATAGGATGCCAAGCTAAATAATTTTTAAAAAGATTTTAAAAAGAGAGCACTCGAACATAAATTTAAACTTTGTAGACGACACAATGCTGTCTCTTTTGTGCAAAAATGAATATTCCGTGCAGAATCATGCAACTCTAAAATTGATAGTGATGCCAAAATCCACTGAAAGAATTTGACTTATGAGGCCACTCCTGAGTCGTAAATTATAAGACCCAATGACAGAGACTTGACCTCATAACTACAGCGTTTCTCGGGACATAATGGGACGTGCCAAGAATCGCCGCGTGGTTTGGCGAAACACGAAAGACATAAAATATAGACATAAAACAAAGAGTATGCAACAAGTACATACATTCCGTATTCATTCACTGCGTTCTTCGTTGCCAATATCGTATAGTCCATTTACGTACTTGAATATGCTGAATTATTTTTTTAGCCTAGGGCCTATATAGTGAAGGAGCCAAAAAGATAATTTTCATTTTCAAGGCAAAGTGATTAGAAATTATGGTTTGATGATTTTCCACGAGATTTATTCTCACCAAAATTAATATAATATTGAAATAATAGTGACATGGATACAATTCTAACTTTATTTGGCGATTTCATCATCGAAACAGTTCCTTTCTTTTGTAAATTTGATAGGTGCTCTCCCCATTGGTAAAATGCAATGGATATAAATTTTTGCCATTCAATTTGAATGATACCCTATGACGGTCGAGTACATCCTCTTCGGCATTGTGGACTCCTCTACTATACGTAAATGAAACATAAATTCTTACCATCAAGCCCTTTCATTCCCGACATAATCCCTTTACATGTAACCGACCTCGACTTAGCTCGACTGTTCCTTTATACTCTTGAATTCATTCATCAAAATAATTTCCCTTTCATTCAGAAACAATCCCCGAACTAATCCCTAACTTAATCTGGCTCCAACCGTAATGTTCTTATCTCATTCATACCAGATATTGAATTGCGGGCTAGAGGCCTAGGATTTTCATCTAATGTACATTCAAGCAAAGCTAAACTACTTTGAGATGTACTAGACAACATTACTGTCAATAGATACATTGATGCCGTAATGCCACTATAGTTTTACTGTAAGTTTAAAAGCTATTTCTATTTATCAATATTTACTGCACAATTTCCATTAACAGTTTTTTATCTAGTACTCGTAAATACTAATTAAAAGCAGCAAGACAAGCAAATTTCAATAGTCTCGTATGGCGGCTAAGATTTTCGTGTTGTTATTCTTCATAGTTATAAATTTGGAAAAGTTTTCTGTATTTGAATCAATTTGCTCCATGCAAAATAGTACATACAAAACGTTTTGGATATATCATATCCTGGTTTCTCACATGGTTCCCGTATATTTCCCTACCTAAATACCAACCTATAAATGAGTTCAATAATTCAATACAAATGTTACGTAAAAGAGGAATGAAACTTAATCAGTATTTCTTACTATAACTATATCAGATTAGAAAAAAAATCTAGTATTTTCCTAACTGTGTTTAGTAGACGATCGTTACTATTTACATAAGAATAATATTTATAGTATGTATTGATGTGAAACATCTAATTCGATAGATCACGCCGATTTTGAGCGTGGCGACGTGGCTTCACAAACTACTTTACAAATAACTCAGTAAAATTGTTAGTGTGATTCAGAAACCGGTACAGCACCATCTAGTTTAACTTATTCAAACCAATGAAAAGAAGGACTTTATATAACCTTTGTTGTTAAAGAGAACACAACTAGAAGTGATAATAAGGTAAAATATATCCACGTATCTCTTTTACTATTTCATGATATATCTACATTTAATTCTTTTCATAACATTCAAACTATTATTTAATACATATTGTCCGTGAAAAATAATTTAGATTTTTCACATCTGCCAGACTTTCTGCCGTGGCTAACCTATTTTAAGTTCTCGGTGTCAAATCCTAAAGGTTCGAAGACATATAAAATGTCTTCAATGTAGCTCATAGTAAGAAGGAACCTGACAGGCCTGTACCTGGTTGCCGTCGTAGGTCCAGCTACCGAACTTCATGTCACAGTGTTGGTCGTCGAAAGGAAACCACGTGATGTCTATCTTGCATGTGCTCTTGAATATGCCCGGGGGCACGTACAGGCAACTGCCGTTGTTTCTGACCACCACGTTCGTCTGGTAGGTCCCGTCAAAACCCTCGTCAGCACTATAAAAGGTAAAGCCCATTATAGCCCAGCCCAGGGGCAAGAGAGCGAATTCGGTATAAAAGACTTAACTGATGCTGCAAAGCCACAGAAGCACAGTAAGTCTGATTAAGAAGAAAGTTTGATATATCTAACGATTACGATACCTTCTCGCATTGATATAGATTAAATTATATATTTAAGAAATACAAAAGCTTATTTTATTATGAAATAAAAATCTGAACACTTTACAAGGACAATATTTAATGTCGATGATTTAAAAACTTTTTAACATACAATGCTGACGACTTAATAAATTTAAAAAAAGTAATTACACTTTCAAACAACGAACTAACTGTAAATACGTTTCTAAAAACAACTACATTGCACGTAAATTCGTATCTGTGAAAAGTTTCAAATTTACATTAGTGAATCGGAGCGGTAAACGGAGTAAAAAATAGGTAACACAGTGAAATTGAAAACTATAAAAATGCATTTCTAAAATCCTCCTATACCTATAAAATAGAAGAAATTTAATTCTTGATACATTTTCATTTGCCAACAAAATAATTTGATTCATATCTTCATCAGCATACGTAATGAAAAAGGAGCAATACATGACAATACTTGCCTTCAAGCTCTCGAAAAGTCTGAATGAATTAAATTAATGAAACCCAACGAATAAATTAAATAAATCCACCGATCCAAATAAAGTCCTCGTAAATTGTAAACAGATGGCTAAAAGCTTTTTTCTAATCACGGGACGGATGGACCCTTTTTAATTTGATTTAAGGAAACGTTTGTACTTAATTATAATCAATGTTACAAACATCCTAGAATTAAATGAGCGTTTTAAATGTTTAGACATCGTTTAAAATAGTGTATGCAAAGAGAAAAAAATGTTACTTCTCTTTTAGAAGTAAAATTATATGCGTCTGTAAACGACAAACTGTATTTTAATAATACAATTTGCCGATTAAAATAAAGCTGGAAAATAAGTATTTATTTACAGTTTTTACTTATACGTTAATGGCAGATATTTATGTTGTGTGAAAAGCAAAGGAAATTAGTGGAAGTTTACTTTTAAGTTTATATTTATTTTATAGTGCTTTGGTTTTAACTGGGACGGTTTAAGCTGAGCTGTCATAGATAAAAACTTTTAGGTAGATGTTTTTACCACTGACGGCATCAGGACTCATCCCTTCGCTTGAACAGATAAAATCTGGATTCCTTCTTTTTAATCCATTAATTGATAAAAATTAGATCTGTCAAGCGAAACGATGCTCGTGGTGACTCAAATCAGCGACTAGAGTGCCATGTACCTTTATTTAAGTTGTTTCAAGTGTGGCAACAAGAGTAGGAGATCTAGAAATATCACGCGAACGATTGTTGCCTTCGAAATAATAAAAAAACAAATGTTAAAAAAAAACAAAATCCAGCACCAATCGTCACATTCGGATTAACCTCCTACTTTGTTGTCACTATATCTGAAATTTAAATTTATTTAAAAATAAAATTAAAAAAATAAAAAACAAGTTTAAAATTATTTACTAATGACATTTTAAAGTGCAATGTGTAGATAGATAAATATGAAATTTAATATTTTGATTTTAAATTGTATGCTTACGATGAAAACAAAAATGTGTCGCATATGAACATACCAGATTATAATATAAAAATGTTATACAACTCATATTTTCTTATTTACATTACATAAATACCAAATGTTATATTGAATAATATAAATGTTTAATGTTTAATAGCAAAGTTACTTAATAGTTTAAAAAAAATCTATATTATTAATTAACTATAGGTAATTAGTTTCTGCATAGTGTAATTTAACTAATATTTAATTTTATACCTTTTTAAGTAACAAAATATGCTAACAAAGATTTGTAACGTACAGTTAGCAAATTAAATTAAGGGGAAAGTTTAATACAGTTTGATTATGAATTATAGTTAAAAGTTTGTTAACACAAACAATATAAATTGTAAACTTATTACCTAAACACTTTATGATATCTTTTTTTTATTATTTAATTTATGTACACACAAATGCTCACAAGGAGAATGAACAAATAATGTTTGTACAAGGGCACTACTTATTCCACACTGAAATATCTTCCAGTAGGCACGTCCCAGGATAATAGATTTGGTAAAGCGAACTTAGTAATAATTAATATATTAATAAAATCGATACAGAAATTAGATACATATAGATATAAATACAGTAATAATAATACATAAGAATAACTAATCAGAAACCATACATATAAAATTATAAATAAATAAATAGCTTAAGTACATGTAGCTAAATAGTGCTCAAAAATACGTTTCAAAAAATAAAATAAATAGTAATCAAAAATCTTTGTATGTTTTTTTAACCTTAATTTATGATATATCATCAAACAATTCATAAATATTATTCATATTAAATAAGGTAACACAGACACTTAAACAAGGATAGTTTACTCTTATTTTCCACTTAAGCTTAAGTAGGTACAGTTTACATTTTGGCAAGCTTGCAAGTAGTACACAATTTCTGCTAAAATTTCCACTTTGTGAGATTGCAATAAAATTAAAACAACAAAATTATAAATTATCATAGTTTAAGTGCTATATTTTCGTATGCATTATTTAAACACTACGTTTATTCTAGAACATTGTCTACGTTGACTTTACGAGCAATTTAGTCAACATTAGAAATTTCTTGGCAAAATACAGTAAACATTCAGTATTAATTACTATAGACATTTATCTTAGTTCTATTTTCTAAGTTAATAGTGAATGTTTTGGAATGCTGCTTTATTTATTCTCATGTCTCATTGCTCGGTCTGTACTGTGACTATGGTCTGACCTGTGTCAGACCACAGTCACAAACATAAGAAACCTAAAACCCGAACCAGGCCAGTGTTACTGAATATGGCCTCAACCGCATTCAATTCCAAGATCTGTGCCCAGCAGTGGAACATCAGTTTAAAAAAACATATTACAGTGGATATATCATTCAAATGATGCATAAACAACCGTAACATGGGTGACAGCTGGTGTCAAATTTAAATGCCACCAAAATGGAATTTTAGACGTTAAGCCTTGTGAAGCATGAAGAAAGGCTTATACTTTCGTAAAAATCAAGCCCTCAGTTGGATTTAATGGAACTACCAAATTTCTCTAATTATAAACATACCTAAGTGCAAGTGCAACGCTGAACAGTAGATGATAATGCACACAAAAGAAGAAAAACTTATAGTATACCTATAAAAAGAAGATGTTTCAAAATGTATGGACCTTTGACCAGGTATTTGTACACCGTATAATAGTATATTATTATAGTATAGAACTGTTTTTTACTAAGCATTTTGTTATAATTGACTGGGGTTTTTGTTACAAAACAAGAATTTCAAGTAAGAATTGCAACACAATATACAAAAAAAACATAATGGCGGTAATATGTCATTTTGACAATTGAAATTATTAATCTATGACAAACAGTTGACAGTGAAATCAGCTGTTCCTCCATATTGAAAAATTTTGAAAATAGTTTATTTATATTGGTTTTGTAGCGAAAAAGTACATGTTTCAACAAATTTTAAGTATTTTTTTCGGACTCTTGAGTTTTTTTCTTGAATTTTTGAGATGGTGTACAATACCTAGTCAAGACTGAAACATCTCCTTTGTAGTATTTTTCTTTTTAAAAACATTCATAATTATTATTTTATTGCATAAAGAAAATATTGAAATGGTCGACTATTTCGAACTATTATGAAACTTTTTGCCTAAAATCAAACTAGTTCCAACTTAAAAGTGTAGCTTCCAAACGCTTTGAATATTTATAGTGTACATTTATACAGATACGCCTTGAATTGTAATACAAAACCAACTTATAATAGTACTACTCGATATTCAGTTAAGAAAGCAAGTAGATAAAACAACAAAAAGTTATTTCGAAATGACTCGAGTACTGGGATTCCAGCAGCTGTTACCGATTTAGTTCTTGACTTTAAAATAACCATAACTGAGCAAAATTGCTAGTTCATATCTGAAATTCACGGTTCGAAATATTGTAAACGTGACCGCGTACCGATTCAAATCCGCCACTAAATCCGTTCCGAACAGTATGATCACGTGCCGCCGCTTAACTGGACTGAGTATTATAGTTGAATG
The DNA here is from genome assembly GCA_911387765.1 of Pyrgus malvae. NCBI lineage: Eukaryota > Metazoa > Arthropoda > Insecta > Lepidoptera > Hesperiidae > Pyrgus > Pyrgus malvae. The sequence continues at coordinate 29,132,771 of OU426946.1, forward strand.
GGACTGGATATTTCGCCCATTAAATTTGCAGCAAATATGATAAGGACGACAATGTTATAAAATACACTTGTACGTTATTCTCTTAGTAGTTAGTAGAAACGCATTAAACTGGAAAAAGTTACATGCGGTTTTTCAAGAAAGCTGTATAAAAAACTTTCCTTCAAAGCCGGCAATGCTCAGCTGACTCTCCTGTCCATAGGCAACTGTGATCGCTTATTACCACGCGGCCTGTCTGCCTTATTGTCCGCTTTATACGAGTATATAATAATACAAAAAAGTGCAAAAGCCCTTTAAGGTGCATCTACGGGTACTGCCTATTTATGTGCCCAACAAGTTTTCTTTCAGGTTGCCTCGAGTATAATCGTCTGGAGGTAAGAAGATTGCAATACAATACTTAATCAACAAGCACAGCTGTGTTGGCTCTGTGTTGCTACAATAAACTTGTGCGATGGGATCTGAAAGACAAAGCCTAGAAGTCGTTTGAAATTTTTATGTCGAATATGCAAATACGTCATCACAGATGTTGCCTTTTGGTCAAACTCTGTCTGGATTATGACTGGTTCAGCCAAATGCCAAACCGGTGTGATGGTGTCCCGGAGATAAAGTGGACTATATAATAGGCATTCGCCCAAGGATTGATAGGTTTGTACGAGTCTAAAGTTACTTATACATACCTATAAATGGCGAATGCCTAATTAGGTATTGCATTTGTATCTGCGGAAATGCTGCCAAGACACACTTACCGTACAAGCACCCTACAATATTTCAAGTTCCTAATAAATATCGCACTTGTATTTCCAAACTTAAACATGCCAAATGCCACACACATACACACACACACACACAATATAGAAAAAGCACTCGCTCGCGAACAATGCCGACCACTTTCTAGTGGCTCACGACACCTCATACACCGTTGCACCAGTTGCACCACGATTTTGATGAAGAAAATGTAGTATTACTTCAGCAGACAAAGGTTTCGCGTGCAGGGTCGTACTATGTCGTATCCATATTACAATAACGTTATGAACTATAATAGCTCAACTAGAACTTTTACAGGGCGTGAGCATAGATTGCAGCCAACAATTCATCCTACATTGACAAAAAGACGAGTGTGCTCGTTAATAGATACATAAGAAAAAATATATACAATGTATAAAATCCACGTAACTGGCGTTACCAATGACAATGATATTGTTTACACTAACCTGTTGTGTCCGTTGGCTGAATGCCAGCCCAGGCATAAAATAGACATGACAACAATACTTAGTAATATTTTCCCGCCAGCCCAAGCATAAAGTAGTCATAACAACAATACTCAACAATATTTTCCTGTAACGCTAATACTCATTAGATACATTGCAGTACTAGTGAAGCGGTGTCAATATCGCTAGTAAAGCGGTGTCGTGTCGCGGGTCTAGCGCTGGCAGGCCGCCAGAGACTCAGGCCGTTCGTAAACAAGTACTTCGCTAGGACTCTCGACACTTGGTGTGTCCGGTGACGCGGCAGTTACAGATTGTTGTGGAAACTCGGGTGCAATTATTGACTAGTCAGACTGTTTACACTCGTATACTAAATAAATTACTGTTATTAATTAAAAACTATTTTTATAATTTGATAAGCCAATAAACAGTTATGTCGCAGGTCTGATTTATTCATTTGTTGTCGGGATGTCAAGTAAGTTATACATATTATAAAATAACATTCTGAAATGACAAATCAATGTGAAAAATCGCCCGGTTTAATACTAATATGAATTGCACAAATTATTCAAGCTCGAGAGAATACTGCGACGCACGCTCTCTGCTTCCTCTCCTTTTTTTTCTAGATGGCACCACAAGTCTTCGCGTCCTTTTCATGCACCACAGACCACATAATATGCGTCAGCCTTGTTAACAATATATACATATTATGTTAAGAAGTTAACATTCACGCATGTTTCACGTATGTTTTCCTACTATTTTCCAATCTTTGTCTGATTGTTAAGCATCTGCTCACAGAACCGAGATGAATTTAGACAAAAGCCACACTTTTTAAGCGCTACTGATGGTAATGGCGCCTGATTTGCGAGCGGTAAAGAAAAACATCGTAAACAAATATTTCAATATTTTTCTTAAATGGAAAAAAGAGATAAATACTCGCTAGAACCATGAAGGCGTACCGCCAGTCTGCTTAGCACGCTTTTTTATCTCTGAAGTTTAAATCGTGGAACAATCTTCCAGTTCAAGATTTTATTATTATTACACATTATATTATTACAATGATCATGAGGCATCTCCATCAACCCACATTTGAGCAATGTGGTAGAGTAAGCTCAAGCCCTCTAATGATAAGGAGAAACATACCTAGCAGTGGGATGCAAAGAAGTTTGGAGCCACGTATGAGGTCCTTTGCAACGCATAGGTGACTATCCTGGGTTTAGCGCATGCCACGTGCCATCAGACAGCTGTCTCTATGTGTGCTGTAATTTTTGTAATACAACAAAAAAAAATCCTTACTATGAGGCAGCACGTAAGGACTAGGGCCGGGCTCGCAGCGTTAAAGTCTAAGATATTAACAACGCGGACAGGCCGCCATACTCTCGTCCCTACCGTAAAGACATACGGGATAGGACACATGATGTGACCCATACATTTATCCGGTAGTTGTGGAAACTTTGATGTAATCTATTAACCTATACAAACAACTGCTGAAGTTACATTGACCCAAAATAATCAAACTCCCAACATAAACAGAAACTTTGCTAATAAGCTTAGACTGACAAAATGTAAGTCATAGCTAAGTTTGTGTATCTTACAAAATGTTATATATATCGTATATGAAATGGCTGCGTCTTTGTTTTACGTTCGACTGCCGGGTACGGGTCTCTCCACATTATTGGAAAGACCTGGAGCTTACTAAACCACGCAGCTTCACGGGGGTTAGTGGAGACGTGGGTTAGTGGTCAACTTGTGTCGGATGTTTTCAAACAGACCAGAAGCGGAAACGCGGTAACCCATCTCACATCCAATCGCGTCCGTTTAGTCGCGTCGATCGTTTGATTTATACGCTAGCCACTGAGCCATGCACGCTTTTATATACAATAAACGTACCTAAATATTACGCCTTGCAGCACCCATTATACTTCAAAATATTACGGCAACAATAAATCGTACGATATGTCTTTTCCTTCAAAACCTAAACGGTCATAAATATAATGAGTTCTAAACGTTAAATAAATCTAGGTAGTCAACCCTCACGGCTGATATAAAATCCAATGGCGCGTAAAATTAGGGAACGGATTTGACTGTACTCAGAAAGAGCTAAATTCGAGGAATTACTTAAGTTATTTGTAAGAGGGTATTAAGTAATAATGTTAAAAAAAGAATTATAAGAGTGAAACTTAAATACTTGTCTGTGATTTAAACCAATTTCACTCTTTCTAATCCATTATCCCCCAATCCACATTGGAGTAGCGTGGTGGAGTAAGTTCCAGGCCTCCGCAATATTAGGAAGAGACCCGGGCCCAGCTGTAGACCGTTAAAAGGATTGCAGACTCTTCTTTATTGTGCCAATGCAAAAAACGCTCAATACATTTTTCTAACTTCTGCCTTAGGAATCTTTTCAAGAACATCTATAGTAATATAGGTATAAGACTGAAGAGTTTGTTTGTTTGAACGCGCTAATCTCAGGAACTACTAGTCCTGAGATAAGCGCGTGCCTGAGATAGCGAACTAGCGCCTGAGATAGGTGGAGGCGATTTCTGCCTCGCCGTTAAAATTTCTATTCTCGGTCTGGGTGGTTGTGTTTCTATCTTTGTATGTGTGTATGGTACCCACGACATAGGGTATAATCTATCCTACTATGGGGCTGTGAGTGTGTAACGTTATATAAAAAAATTACGGGTTGCACTCCGGGAGTGCCGGCAGAAGTGAAAACTTGATTATTAACGTTGTGCATTTTTGATTTATTGGAATAGTTAGGGAATAATTTTGAACGAATTGCTTTTATTCAGCATTGCATATCAATATAAAAGTACTATTATTTATGTCGTAGAATACAATATTTTTTATTACGCTATCGTACACAAACATTACAATTTATATTTCATTTTCTAATTCTTTTCAATTTTTTTTCATACTTTGAAAAAAAAATATAACCCATTTTTTATGAAAATAGATTTTTTGATTTTTTTATTAATCGAAACACTTACAATCGATTAAAAAATAAACAATCGATTGTTCGATTAATCGATTTCGATGTTACAACACTACTCTCCAACCGTCTTACGGTTTTTCGATCAGCACACGTGACCTGACGCGAGTTTCACAGTTTTTACCCATCCCGCAAAAGTGCTCAACGCCGCTAAAGAAGTTTTCACTTCAAAAACGTATAGATTTATTTTAAATCTGACATAAACAAGTCTTACAGCTAAGACAAAACTTTATTACGCGTAATATTAAGGAGGAGATTTGGCTGCACTTACATTTTTTGAAGGTGGTAGAACTATTATCGTTCGCCAGGGGAAGTACCACCGCTGCACCCACTTCTGCCGTGAACCAATTTTATTGTGTTTCGGTGGAAAGGTGCAGTTGCCGGCCACACTTACATGAGGCGACCACCAGCTTCCAGACCAGAGTAGCAGCGCAACTGCATACGACCTCAGACAAGACTTACCTATGCTTGCTTGAGGTTGTATGTAGATGTCCATGGGCTGCAGCGACCACTTAACACCACGTGGCCTGCATGCTCGTCTGATACTCCATTCGAATTAAAAAAAACATGCTAAGGAAAGTGGGAAGTTGATGACAGTGTTCTATAGCATCTTTATTGACAAACTTTCTGAAAACTTCCTTGATTATGTTGATGACAGAAATTCGAAGTTTCTTGAACAAGTCGAGGAATTTGTATAACTTCTTATAAAGAAAGTATGTGACCGTCATTTCCCAAAGGCTTCTTGCTTACAAATACGACAAGATGTTTTAATAACTTGAATTTCATTCATGTAAAGTTAGGGAGAAACGTGCATGGCCCTGCAGCTGGTGTAGAATTCAAGCGATCTACGCAGCTAAACCAAATGAGTACGGTCGGGTGTGAGATGGGTGACCGCTAGTAGCAAATTATATACCCGTGCGTCGAAGGAAACGTAAAGCTGTCAGTCCCAGTTCTTATAGATATATAGCAGTCGATAAACCTTGTCTGAGGCCTAATGGAGACCCGTGCCCAACAAAAAAAGCGTTATAACTTAATGCATATAACAAAAAAATGCAATATTTAGAGTCATAATAACAATCTTCGACCCGAGATCCTTATGGAGAGATACAAATACCTAATAATAACGCTTCACCCTGCCATTTCACCGTGCCCAATAATATACCCTGTGTCGTGGGTGCCATGGACACACACAAAGACAGAAACACAAACACCTAGACCGAAAACAGAAATTTTAAACTCATCATTCAAATTTCTGTTTCGCCGGCAATCAAACCCGGGACCGTCCGATCGGCAGTCTGGCATTGTAACCATTACGCTACGTGGGTTATGACGACAATGACGATGACGTCAATTTTTGCAGTTATATATATAAATATAAATATATTTGCACAATTCACACAACGCCATCTGATTCCAAACTAAGCAGAGCTTGTTCTTTGTAATCAGAAAGCTGATAAACATACTTCTATAATTCTAAATACATACATAAATAGATTAATTAACACCCAGACACAGAACAAATAGTCATGTTCATCACACAAATATTTGTCCTGGGTGGGAATCGAACCCACGACCTCACGCTTCGCAGTCGGCTCATCACCCACTACGCCACGGAGGCTGTCAAAGTTAAACGTGTTACTGTTTACGTAAAGTTTTAACCAACACACACAACTCTTTAGTGTAAGAGTACACATCAATAGATCTAGTAGGTAGTCACATATTCATACCAATTGCCATATCCCAACAAATTTTAAAGTTTTGGCTAAAGAAAAACAATTGGTTAGAGACTAATTTATTATTTCAATTGAAGCATTTTTATCAGCGAACATTTTTTTACCTTTTTTATGTCCCACTGCTGGGCACAGGTCTCCTTCTCACAATTGAGAAGGATTCAGGCCATAGTCCACCACGCTGGCCAAGTGCGGATTGGTGGACGTCATGCTTTCGCGAAATTATGAATTTCTCACAGGCATGCACGGCGATAGAGAACATCGTAATCAATGAAATATCACGATATTTTCCATCACCATGGAGCAGCGATAAATTTGCACATTACAAATTTTTTTGTCAGAGGTGCGCGCCGTGGATTTGAACCTGGGATCGGTCGCGTCGAGGACCGCGGTTTTTTACCGCTCGGCCATCGCTGCTCCAAACTGCTCAGTGAACATAAAAATCAAAATTTGAATATCTCAAAAATATGCAAAACGACAACTTCAACATTACACAGAGTCACAGAGATCATGTATCGCTCATACATGATCATGACGTCACCTGCTCGTAACCTTTATTCTAATACCTTTAAACGAACAATTCTTGTATATAACACAACACATATTATTATATAAAATCTGAATTTCATAAACGGCTCCATCGTTTTTCATGAAATTTAGTGTGGGTGCGGTTTTTGAGGCCAATAAATCGATCTAGCTAGGTTTCCTTTTTAGAAAACATCGTTCCGTGTTTTCAGGAATAATCTACTGAAACATAAACTGAAAAATTTGACCCTTCTTGACATCTATCGACGAGCATACCTATGTACTTCATTTTTTTAATTAGTAGCTGAAGTCGATGGCGTTGTTAAGTAAGCCAAAGAGTCTTTGAAGAAAATCAAATGTTTTATCCGAGCACCGCCTGGTCATCCGGGTAGTTTAATATTCATTCTGCCAGAAAGGGATCGAAATTTTTTTTAAATACTTATAACTGTGGTGATTTTTAAGCAAAATTCATTTTGATTTGAATGTATGCGACAGTCAAAACTATTACTAATATTTTATTGATAAAAACTTCATATTCAACTACCAATTTGCCATAACACAAAAAACTTTCTAGTTTCGGCCAAATAAAAACAATTACGGTAAGTATCTCACCAATTCCACTTAGCAGGACTTAAAACGAAACTTTAACCAGTATTTTCCGAAACTCCGACACGTTCACAAATCAAAGATACTCGTAATTCAGGTCTCAAGTTTTCAAAGACAGTTTTCGAAGTTCTCGAACTGGCGTCCTTCCAGATCTAGGACTTGCTGAATTTAATGACAATGTTACTCGATAGAGCTTCGGTAGTGCAAAAAAGAAATTAGAGGTTATAAAAGTAAGCCTTAGAAATTGGAGTAAGTATGAACAAAAGTTCAGTAAGGTTTTGCAATCCTATTACTCATCGTTTGTGTATCATTATCTGAAACTTAAGTGAAAAAATTAATGGGTATATAATATGTAAATTAAAAATAAGAATTAGCTTTTTGAGAATAATATTGATATTTTTTTAAATTAACTAGACAAACATTTTAAGAGCCTTAAGGTGCCGTTTACGAAATTTTGCCGATTTTGCTTATTTACCCGATTTAACACATGAGATTTTGCAGATAAATTACAGTACTTCTACAAGTATCATTGCACGATATAACTTTTCATTTCATTAATAATCTAATACACTAGACACTTTTATAGCTTGCGTCAAGAATTATAATGCGAGATTTAGGTTACTTTAAAAGATGTTTAATGCCGAATCATCATTATTAATAAGATTTTTTTTTCAGGAAACGGATTGATTATAAACTGAAGAGTATTTATGTCAAATAAATTTTATGAAAGATTATTCCATTTTGCCGAAATCAAATGCAATTTCTGGCCCATTTTCTCTGAAAATTGACTAAGTTCAATGTTTTTTTACTAATATTTTTTGTATGAGAGTAGCAAAAAGTGGCTCATACACTATGTATGTAATTTTTACAGCAATACATGGCATTTTTTTCGATCTGTTTAGACTTTAAAATGATCCAGAAATTTGTGATATTCTATACCTATTACAGTAATATTTACAAAACTATCACCGGCTTCAGGTCTATTAAGCAAAATAACGAAATCAAAATTAAAAAGTGGCTCATTTAATAGTTTATTATTGAAATGATCAGTCATATTGTGCAATAAAACTTATGGAAATACTGTATTTTAACTGCAAAATCTCCTGTATAAAATGAACTAAATCAGCGAAATCGGCAAAATTTTGTATACGGCCTCTTAAATGGGTGAGAAAAAATGAAAATTGGCAATAAGCGTTACACTAACATGTATGCAGACAAAAGAACGAGATAAAATTTTGTTTATTTACCGTGTCACTAAATAAGAAAGGAGAAGCGCGCATGGCCCGGCGGTTAGCGTAGAACGCAAGCGATCTATGCAACTAAGCCAAACGGGTGCGGTCGGGTGGGAGATGGGTGAACGCTAGTGGCAAAAAATTCCATGCGCGTTTCCGTGCTTCGGAGGGCACGTTAATCCGTCGATCCCGGTTTTTTTCGATAGATAACAGTCGTTAAACCTTGTCGGAGGCCTTATGGGCGGTTTGAAAACATCCGACAGCGAGTTGGCCACTAACCCGCATCTCCAACCCGCATTGGAGCAGCGTGGTGGAGTAAGCTCCAGGCCTCCCCAATAATGGGGAGAGACCCGTGCCCAGCAGTGGGACGCAAAAAGTGTAGCAGCCAAATAAGAACCAGATGGTAGAAAAACTACTAAAAATAAAACAATTATTTCAACGCAATTCTGGTCGAGTAACAAGAGGTGGCAGTCATTTCATGATGACAATACTGTTTTGTTGTTGTTGTAGATCAACAACAAGAAAGACAAGCGTATTCAGGACGCGCTAAGTAAGCTTTAGCTCACTGGAAGCGATAGCAACTATGTTTGAGACATCTGATCTGCTTGTAATGAGTACTATTACAGTTGTTTCGCATTACTGGTGCTCTAAAGCTCTGTTTTCTGTTAGAACAAAGCGCGGTTTAAACTCTCTCTCTGTCTTTATAGCACTCTAGGAGAGAGCTGTTTTAGATAGCTTATCATCAAAAACCGGCGTCGCAAAATTTGCATGACGGTCGTCTTGTAGTACGTTACTGAAACCCGTCACTAAAGATAACAAAGATAGACAACCGTCATTTTATGATTAAAGTCACATTGTTATTAAACAGAAGTAAACTGCAGTAAGAAACGCTATTCAAAATGTACTGGAACCAGACATATTTTAGTCGTATAAACTATTCGCAGATACCATTGCATACTGCATCGCATTTAAATTGTTTTACATTAACACCAGATTTACCTTTATCTTTTAAAATTGAAAATACAATTCCAATATTGTTCGGTTTATTTTATAATAAATAATAATAATAATAAAATTTTAATTCAGACTTTGAGACAGTCCATATGTTGTTAGTATGTTAGTTACAAATGTAGCTTAAAAACTATGTTAGTATTGTTAGTGTACACAGATTACAACTAATTTATAGTAGTTATTTTATTTGTGCCCTAGGGCTACCTCCATCCAGTGTTTCTGGATAAAGCAGTCCGGTCTGCCAGCAATCATTTTTAGGATGCTGTTATTACTGTTTCGTAGGCGCTGTAGCAGGGAGGCAGCCTTTAAGCGCATTTTTTTTTTATAAATAAACCTAACAATAAGGCAGACGGGCCGCGTGATGTTAAGCGATCACCGTCGCTTATGGACACGGGCAACCCTAGGGGAGCCGCCCGATCATTGCCGGCTTTGGAGGAGAGCTTTTTTACAGCTTTCTTGAAGAACCCCATGTTATAGTCCACTGGGAATGCCTCAGCTGGAAGGTTGTCCCATAACCTACACGTCCGTGGTAAAAAGGAGCGTGCAAAGCTGACTGTGGAGGACCGCCACGAGTCCAGATGGTGCCGGTGGAACTTTAACCTTCGTCTGGTGGTATAATCATGGAATGGTGATGTAGGCATCAATTTGAAGAATTCCTCGGAGCACTCACCATAGTAAAGTGCATTATCGCATGAAATCCATCTGTACGCGAGTCTGTAAACATCTTTGAAGCACTACAGCGCCAAGGCAGTCTCAACAGCATCCTAAATATATTGTTATAGAGAACCCGCAGGGCGGTGTACGCTCGGCGCGAATATGTCACCCATAGCCCACCGCTACAAAAGGACTGGCAGAACGCTTTAAAAAGTGAGATTTTCACGTCTGCAGTGCAGCGGGAGAATCTACGGGCAAGCATATTGCCCCTAACCGCCAACGCCCTACGTTCTCTCTCAATGTCGTCAATTTTAACCTATAAAGAATAGAAAGCTTTATTTTTTTTAATTTAGCAGCAGTGCCCCAGATTTCAAATAAAAAATCAATGTGCGGCTTTACTAAGGAGTTGTAAATTATGTATCGAACTTTTTGAGGTAAACATTTGGATATACTACGCAACGGGCCAGATAATGACATTCATTTAGATCTAATTTTCTCTAAATGTAGTTTCCAAGTCAGGTGGCTATCCAGAATAAGACCAAGATATTTTTCTTTGAATTATTTGATTATTCATCTTTAGTAGTATGTTATAGGAAATTCTTTTATTTTTTGCGCAAGTATAACAAAGTTAGTTTTTGCCACGTTAATAGTTACTAAATTGGATTGGAACCAATTGCTTAACAAGTTTAGATCGTTTTGGATATGAGGAATTTTAAAAGCCTTATACATACTTTATACTGTTACTTGTGTTAATAGTCGTTATAAACAAATGAATAAATGACAATCCCATTACGTTCCAGCTGTGAGCTGCACTGAAAAACGCAGAGTAAAATGTCACGAAGGAACAATGTCCATTCAGAGCGCGCTCATTCTAGTCAGCTTTATTCACAGGAAAAACACATTTTGTCTGCATATTTTGCTTTTACCTATGAACAGGGGAGGAAAATATGAACAAATTTGAAAGATGACAAAATGTTTTTTTTTTTTTGGAATTAAAAAAATAGAAACAAAATTTAAATTTAAATTTAAGAAGGTTAACATCTAACGCAATAGTGTAATAGGAACTAATGCGTATATAGATTTATACGATTCTAACACCCATTTTCACTAACTATAGGATACATCTAATGCCTAAATATTTAGGAGTTGCCTAGAGGAAAAACACGTTTCACAAACCCTTAAGTCACGACTAACGATGTTAGGCAGAACCTACAGTACATTCTTCGTAATAGACAGACGCTAAAGTAGGTAAACCCTGATTATTACAGAATAATAGTGTAATGTACTCGTAGTTTAATAGTAGTGCTTGTAAACGTTTAGTTTTGTTTTGTTTTTGTTAAGTTTTGTTTTGTGCAATAATTTATTGTATAGTGCGACAACGATCATTTCATATGTAAACTATGTTCTCATGTAAGTGACTAACATGTCTTTTTTGAGAATAAACTTCTTTAAACCTTAAACCTAAAGTTACGACACCAATTGGGGATGGCGTAGTGCTTAAGTGCCTCTAAACTGACACATGTAACAGTCGCTCAAATTGATAATAGATTGACGATCAAAACCATGGAAAACTGTCAAAAAACTAAGCTACTCATAAGATAGGACCAACCTATTATACACCGTTTGGTGAATCGGAACTTTGTGCTAAGCATTGTCCTAAATATTATACATTATCATTGTAATTTTTGTTGTTGTCTAGTTGTGTATTTGTGCACGCCGTGGCACCCTGTAATTGCGGGAACACTAAATTTTAAGACCTTTTTTTGTATAAATGCTTTATCATAGTGTTACTTGTGTTGGGTGTCCTAAATAAATAAATAAATAAATTAGGAAATACCTAGTTAGGCGTTCCCTTGTTCGTCGTTAGTGAAAACGAACATAAGTCTACGACTGCATAGCACATACAGAGGCCTTAGTGCAAGTCTGCACACGCGAAAACGTTACTAACGCGTTTGCGTTAAGAATTTAATTATCGACCTTATTCCTTTCAGGTTAAGATCTATCTGTCCAATTTTATCTCGGACGCAGTAGTAACGTTTGCGTATTTACAAACTCACACTAAGGGCTCAGTAGCTATGGTTTTTTTTTAAAAACCCAATATATATTTTTTGAAAGAACTTTTGTATTAAAATTCTATGTCTTCATTTTACTTTTATGTTACAATAAAGTAGCGTATTTTTTTTATTTGTGTACAGTGTCCAATAATATTATATACGTGAAAAAATTTACTCAGGTTATCCCATAAGTGAAATCAAATAAAATTTAGTCAGCCTAAGGAGCTACTTTTATTTGTCGCCCCCTTTGCATCACAACTTGACTAAATATATTCCCATTTGTATTTTATTAACACGCTTTTATTAACTTGACCTGTATGTATGTATATAACGGAATCTTTTAACTTCATTTTTACTTACTTCTAGGATCCTGATTAACTTGAAAATTTGCACAGGGGTCAAGGGCCGATGACAATACAATAATCTCATAAATTTATATTAAAGTCCTAACTAGGATCATCAGGATAAAAAAAATATACGAGGGGCGCCTGATAATTTCGTGGCCTAAGGTACTTAATGAAACAAATATAAAGTTTCATATTTTTAACACGTCTAAGCATGTGATTAACTTGAAAATTTGCACAGGGGTCAAGGGCTGACGACAATGCAATAATATGAGAATAAAAATCCAACTAAAAAATTAAAAATAAATAATGTAGTTTAAAAAACTAAAAAACACGCTTTTGTGAAAATACGAACTAAAAAGTAAATAATAACATGAAAATGTATTTTACTGTAAAAAAAGCGTGGGGTGGTTTTTAGGATGCTATTGACACCATGCACCCCACGCTTTTTATTACAGTAAAATACATTTTCATGTTATTTTTTACTTTTAGTTCGTATTTTCACAAAAGCGTGTTTTTTAGTTTTTTAAACTACATTATTTTTTCATTTGTTATTTATTGTTAATTATTTAGCAAACACATCCGCTAGCATTAATGAGTCAATAAGAGTGTACTTTACGGCAAGGAAAATTGAATCTCCAATCTAATTGAAACAAACGGGTTTCTAATTCAACGTAGACACGGTTGTCTATCGAAACTAAATCCTACCAAAGCTACTAATATCATCTAACCAAAGCAAGGTTATATTATTACTTGCTTAAGTAATAAATACATGTTGCAATATCGCTCAGCTACATTTAGCGTATGCTTGGCTTACATCCAGATATGCACTAATAGTTACGAGTTGCTAAGATGTTGAACAAGAAGAGGGTAATTAAATTATGGGTAATATATTATGGACACAGTAAAATATTTCAAATATTTTTTTTTTGGCAATATGATTTAAAGGGTTGTAGTTATGCAAAATAGAAATATTTTAAGTTAAGGAATTACATATTTTAGCGCCATGCTCATCGTCGTTATAATTTCGAAAGTAACTCTGTCTGTCTGTCTGTTACGCTTTTTCACTTAAATTACCGAACCAAATTTAATGAAATTTGGACCACAAATAGAGTTGAGCTTGAGAAAGGACATAGGATAGTTTTTATCCTACGAGAACCTATAAAACGAGTTCACGCGGGCGAAGCCGCTGGCGGTAGGCTATCTGTGTTCTTTAAATTAGGATACTTTGTAGAAAATATCCCCAAACTGAAACTCTAAACGGTGTATTTGTCGTATAATAATATGCAAATTGTTAAGCCCAGTTCAAACCCCGGCCTAAACTTTGGTGTTATTAAACTGTACTAACTATAAATTTACACAAAAGCGAACGTGTTGCAATATTGCATATTATCGTTCATCTTGAACGTGCCTCAAAGCTAGATAAGCTTCAACTAACAGAGTGCACTGGAATATTGTTACACAAGATAATGTTGGATGATGGGTTATACTCGTAGTTAAGCGGCCATTAAATCTTTTAAAACTATTGAATTGTGAAAGTAACTGCACATTTATATTAAATTATTTTATATAAATTTTTATAAATTTACTATTTGTAATTTATATAAATTTACTATTTGCTTTGCACTATTTTGTAAATCTGTACAAAACCGTATAATTCGTTCATCTCACGAAAGAAAGAAACAATATTTCATATTTTGGTCTTTTGGTGCTTTTAGAGGTAGTCCCTGTAGCTTTGGGGTTAAGAATAGAGCTACGGTATCACTTGTCTGATCGTAAGAGGCGACTAAAAGGGGGCTCCCGGGGTAGCAGGCGATGAAAGTGGGAGCTCGATACGTCCAGCCAGCAGCCCCGGGAAGGATGGCAGTGCGTGCGTGGCCGCATACTGCCGTAAACATCGGAAGGTGCAGGAGAGCACATCTGCTCTCCGAAAATGGGTCTATTCTAGGACGCCGCGCGTGGAAGACACCGCGGCGTTCCACTGGAGATCCCCAAGTCCTCCCTTAGCGTAGAGGCATTTTAGTGCGGTACAAATCCCACATAACCCGGTATCCTCTCCAAGGTGTCGTCTAGTACCTTTTTAAGGTTTCCTCACCGATACCAAAAAAAGAGTGGTTGTAGGGGTATTTTGTATGTGCGACTGCTGGTTAAAGGCCTCCCCTAGGAAGTGGGAGGAAAGTAAGACATAATCCTCTATGCTGGCCAAGTGCGACCGTGATTCAGCGATAAATAGGCACGTAACGAATTTCTTTGTCAGAAATGCGCGCCGACGCTTAATTCGATATCTCCGTGATAAAGACACGGCCATCGCTACTCGGGGATATATAGAAGTGTAAATTAATGTCTCTGCGTGCGTTACCCAAGAAGCTGTCCATCAGTCATACCCAAGTGACTGACCCACTGAATTACACCTGCACCACAATGAGAGTTACATTCGAGCGTCGGGATGGAATAAGCTCCAGAGCACATTAGTAATTTGATTTGTAATTTGATTTCGTATCCAGCAGTGGAACTCAAAAATAGTTGCAGCAAAACATACTTTTTTTTAAATAAATAAATAAATGTTTCATACTCATAGCCCCAATGGGGTAGATATACCCTGTCTCGTGGGTACCATGGACACACAGAGACACAGTCAGTGTGACCATTTGTGGCAGATTTCTGCCATTTTGGCAGATTTCACTCCTAAATTTTGGCTCTGGCAGATTATGGTGACGGATTATAAAAATGGCAGATATTGAAGATTTTAGGAATCACGAGATTTTGAGTCATAAAATGTCATAATTTGAATGTTTTATGAGTATTTTTTATAAATTTGGTATAATATAACGTAGATCAAAACTGATTCTCCGAACTGGCAACATAATATTTAAAATGCAAAAGCTTGGATGTTTGTTGCTCAATCGTGCAAAAACAGAAGGGGGGGGGGGATCATTCAAATTTATGTTCCGTCGGGACATAAATTTGAATCAGTTTAAATTTCTGTTCTCTTATTTCAATCATATTATTATTACTGACTTTAATTTTATTCTATTGACATTTATCTAATTGACATTTCACTAATTTATTTTATTATTGATCATTCCGACCCGATTCAGACCCGTAACGTCAATTTCAATGTTCGAGTAGCACTAATCATATGATAAACTTACCCGTACTTATAGCTTTTACTTGCCAATTAACTTTACTCGGGACGTAACTACTGAACACTTTACTTGGAGATGGTAAACGAGGCCGAGAGTCTCAGTTATGACCGTAACATGAACAATCCTTTCTCGGTATTATTGGGTAATACCAGAAAAGCTTAATAAAAGCTTTTATTGTTACGTAGTGACCTGAAAACACGGTGATTAAGTTACCGGACATATAGTCTCATAAAACTTTCACCCGCAAGGAATTAAGGCCGAAGCTTCCAACGTTAAATAAATTAAAACTTTAAGCAATAAGTTTGTCCAACAAACTACAGGCATCGCCACTTGCATTGGCTTGCGGCCAGGTAACGGTAAACAGTGGGTGTTTATCGTTACCTTTTAGCGGATTATGTAGTCCAGCGATGCGCTTATTAACTATAGTATTACGGCACGTCAGTAGGCACCATATGAAAATTTGTTAGCTAGCAGCTTATTTATATCAGTATATCATGATATTATGAACCAGATGTTATTTTAAAATCAAGAATTTAAATCGGTAACATACTACTTTATAAAACGTTACAATAAGAACTTTTACGATGTCAAATCTATTCAGTAATAGATTACAGCCATAGATGAAAACACGCATTTCTAATTATATCCTTCCCTTTCAAGACAGTGCAACTGATAAATATTACAAAAGAATAAATAACATATTAATTATATAAAGATAATATAAGATAAGATTTCCTATCAGTGTAGTATAAGAACATTCTATAGCAGATACGTTTTTCCTATATTTAGACATAAAATCGCATATTAGATATTATGCTAGGCTTTTAGCCGCAATGCTGCTATAAACAAAAGATTATTCACAACATTATGTCGGAATAACAATGTACTGTAGACCGTAGTGTAGGTGCTTGCAAACAAATACTCCTAATCCCTTCTTAATAGTCGGTACTTATCACGCTCATTCACCCCGGTATAGGGGTAATGAAAATAATGGCGACGGCAACACACACCTAATCTGGCAACACTGCTTTGTATAGAGCTTTCAAGTACTAGAATTTAAGTAACTAAAATGTTTTACAAAATTTATTTAACCTTGATTAGAATAAAAACATTAACATACGTTTTTTGGCCGAAATAATGATTCCTATAAGAAAACATTTCTTAAATATAAAAAAAAAACTTTGTTGCTAAAAAGTTGTAAAGTCAAAATAGTTACTAATTTAACATATAATAAAGAATAACAGTCACTGTTATTCTTTATGTAATTTTTGTTACCACCAGGATTATTTAGAACTTATTCTTACCCTATTTAACAACTGTTTATATAACGACATATAAAATTTATGCGTATTTAATAAGTATTGTGCTATTTTATTTCTTGTTTTATTTCTAATCCAAATGGGATGTTGAGTAGATGTTTTATTGGTTCAATCAAAGCATTATTAATAGACGATGATCATATAAAAATATACATTTTGAATAACGTAAAAATATGCGGAATAAAAAAAATTCAAATTGAACATTAGATAGAGAGAGCAATGAATGTTAGTGACGCCACGTCCCTGTATGGTTGAAAAAAATATTAGTAAATAATAATAATAATAAATTTATTTCAGACCATAAGTCCATACTTTGTGTTAGTATAAAGCTTCCCTTTGCTAGAAAAGGGCATATGATAATATTTAAAAACTTATAACACTTCTTTTTATTAAACTATAGTAGGTATTATTCATTTTGTTTTGAATTTATGCGAATTTATGCAATGTTAGTTTCAGTAAATTTCCGAATTGTTCGCATTTCTGGCAAAAGTAGTAGAGTCACCAACTTAACAACATTTTCTGAAGCAATCACTACGTTAACAATATTTTCGAAAAACATTCCAGATTCGGCAAAGCAGTGTTTGGCAAACCAATTACAAATCGTTACAATCGCGCTCAGCCTGCGGACGAAATTCTGAAAACATTTCTATGAACACAAATTTGTTTACAGGCTCTTCTTTTCAGTTTAGTCTGTGGATTTTCTTTTCCGTTCTTCTCCAATTCCGTTCCGTTCTTTTCCAATTTGAAACTTCCAGCTGATAATTAAGTATACGACGAAATATATTCTTGTTTCACAGTTCGTACACATTCTTAAAGTTTTGAATACTACTTAATTTTGGATGTTATTAAGACAGATTAAAAATTATAAAGATACAGTTAAATATTATAAATATTACTTAAGTACTTTAACAATCAAAGTTTATATTTATTGTTTACGTGTTAAAAATCATTACTTTTTAAATAGTTTTATCAAAGCGACATTAAACTTAGGGCCTCGTTCATCATCTCCAAGTAAAGTGTTGATTAGTTACGTCCCAAGTAAAGTTAATTCGCATGAGTACGCTATGAGTACGGGTCAGTTTATCATATGATTAGTGCTACTCGAACATCGTGAAATTGAAATTGAAGTTACGGGTGACTTTAACCAACAATTAGCGTACTTGTCACTTTACTTGTCGGTGGAGAAAGAGGCCCTTAATATCAATAAACCTATTAAATATTTACCTATTGACTTATGTTAATTCAGTCGTAATCTGCAGAGTCTGTTCACAAAGAAAAGAGGCATGGAATTTAGAGTGTTTGTTTGACGTTTTTAATATTTTCTTCTTTTTTATAACATGGGCTTCCATTTGTTCATGTTATGGGGACTATAACATATTCTTTTTTATTATTATTATAAATAAACCTAACAGTAAGGCGGGCCGCGTGGTGTTAAGCGATCACCGTCGCCTATGGACACGGGCAACCCTAGGAGAGCTGCCCGAGCATTGCCGGCTTTGGAGGAGAGCTTTTAACAGCTTTCTTGAAGAACCCCATGTTATAGTCCCTCACGTTAAGCCCCGCATACTTTCTTTATGAACTGACACTGTTAAAATATGTTAGTTACAAATTATTCTTTAACTAAAACAGGCTGAGAACCAGTTATAATTGTTACTCAGTGAAGTTTCATTAGCTTCATAACGATCCCCTAAACTCTCACCTATTGTACATGAGTACATCCGGTTTCCACAACTTGTTGGGTGTTATTCGAAGGTCCTTCACGCCGCCGTATTCGCTGTCGTTCCACCTGAGATTGTAGTCGTTCCATTCCTGTCACACCCACAGAAAGACACGAATTAGTGAAAGAGATACAACTAAATAATGACAGTTTGAAGCATCAACACTTAACAACGGTTCGAAGTTTGAAAACTGAAAACGATACGTAAGTGACACAAAGTGTCAATACTTCAAAATCCGAGTACTAAAATAGTAAAAATGTATTTTTAAACGGAATAAAATAGTGAAGGAGGTGAAATTGAAAGCAAAATTGAAACAAAGCCATGTTGTGCGTTTCAAATAGTCAAAGTTACTTAAACTTTGTAAGGGCCCGTCCTTTCTGTAGGTGTTATTGGCCGTTTGCTAAATATTCATCCCACATCGTCGCCTTATCTCACGACCCCAAAGTTCGAAACGCGATAAAAACTACGCGTGTAAGTTTCAAAATTGCTTCCAAACAATCAGCACGCACATACTGAGTACAATAGGATTTGAAATATGCCCTCAGACAATAACCCACGTATTTAGATAGCATTGAACAAGCCTGGGCCTTCGAAGTTCAGTCCTCTACTTATATTACAAAAGTTATCGTATAGTGGCAATATATCAGCGACTACGTAACTCGTGTGCTTAACATAACGTAGACGTTTAAACATTCTTGTTCTTTTTGCAAAAATATACTCTCTGGTAAATGCTTAGAGCATCAAAGTTACTGACTCACCCTTCAGGAGAGACGGCATTGCGCCTCGCTTCGATACATAATTTTGGGCCAAATCTGGTGCGGGGAAAGAACGCACACCTTTTAATTTTGTCACACATTCACAAATATTCTTTCATCGCTACAGACGCATACATTTCTAAATAACTTCAATTAACAACGTCATTTTCTATGCACCGTCAACACTGACACCGATACACACAGACACACTAGTTGTATAACTAGAAGGCACATTCTGCATGCACGTTGGGACGAGGGGTTCACCCATAAAGGCCACTCCTCTGACGGGTGTCATACCTGTCGTACCTTGGTGCTTTAAGGGTAAATGAATATTTTGCCGTAATTTGACGATATGAAATGCAGTACCTATTATAGAATCTAGCAACATATTGTAGTCAGTATGGTACGTGGTCATTTAAAAGTTAATATGAAAGATATATAAAACTATGGTACACATAAGTATTTTCGCTTGTAGTTCAAATATTGTAAAAATAATAATAGAGACAATGAAAATAGATTATATAAATAAATATGAATAAGATTAAAGGAATAACGCTTCGTATATGAGTTAAATTTGGGGCTCGAACCCAAAACTATGTACTTCGATAAGATATAATATAGTATACAGATAAAAAAATAATGAATGTAGGTAATTATAAGATTTAAATAAAACAAATCTATTTAGTATACATCGCAAAAAATAGTTGAAACGACTCGTAAGATATATATATTGTGTAATTTTTGATGTATACCAAAGCAAAACAAAAGAAGATACGTATACATAAATACACAGCAGAAATACACCATTAATAGTCCTATTACGTAGGAATGAACATAGAAAAAATCTGACACAGAATTGGTGCAAGACATTACAGAAGCGACTATCTACCATGCTTTGAAACATCGTGCAATATATCAATCGGATATAAATATACAAAAATACATATACAAGTATACAGTACATACATTATACACAAGCACACAACACGTCTAACGGGGTATATTTCGACCGTTCCTCAAGTTTTTCACACAAAACACAGGGTTTTGGGGGTTTTCTACGATTTGGAGTTGGACTAAGCTGCCATATTGGTAAATGCTAGTAGTATTATTATTTAAGGACTCAATATACACACTTTTTTGGAAATGAATATCCATTAATTGTACACACCAACACATTATTCCATTAATAGTTTTTTTTTTTTACATGTTCTAAGAATCAAACATGAAAAGTATGTATATTAAGCATTGCCAATTTAAATTCCTCTTTTTTAAATATTAATAATAATTGTTACGAAATTCGAAAACAAACAAAAAAATACAACTGATAAGAAAAATACTACTCGAATAAAAAAAATATAACGTAATGGGTAAATTTATTTGCAAACTATTAAACAGTGTATTTATATTGATCGAGATGATTTCGACTTTGCAAACTTCAAATTCAAAGAGAAACTACGCTACTTTTTAATAAAATTAAAAATACTTCTTCTGCCTGAAACCGCGTGGCTGTTCGAGTCCCAATTCAAATACTTGTAATGCATTCCATCGCCATGCAAAGTATGAAAAATACTACAATTCGTTTTAAATTGTAGCAAACAAAACAAAAATGAGCAAACACGCGGGTTGTGCATAGTTTACAGTGAAATTTATTTTCATTGGTGCATGTTGAACCAACCCATACTTGACGCACACATTTTACTGACACGACATTGAACAATCCCATGTACCTACATACAACTCAGATCACAATTTCGACACTGAACCATTTTATACAATATTTTATTCTTTTTACATCTTTTACATCAACAATTAGGTTTTCTGTTAATGCATTGCGGCTTACACGGCAGTTATATGTTAAACTCAAGAATAATAGCAAAATTTCTAGTCATCAAAATTGAAGATTTTGTAGGTACTTATTTTAAATCAAAACTATCTCAAAGGCGTTAAAAGTGACTAAGAAATAGTCCTCAATACCCATTCAAAGTTTTCATATTTAATATGAAAAGTCAAAGGAAAGTTGTAATGAAACTGTCCCGAATGAATACAGTTAGTTGTTAATACACTGAGATTTAATACAAAACTATTCCCCGAAGTTACAAGTAAATTTGCCTTTAAAACGCTATGCCATTCATCGCTCTGCTTCCACTAAATTCAACTGTACTCATATTCAGAAATTCTTTTCGAGTGGTCATTTGTTATTCTTTCACTTTTAGAATTACTCCGCCGGTGCACCAAGATCTTTCTGTACCGTTGCTGAATTTTATATGAAAAATTCTTTAGGTGATTCTTTTGGTGCAGACAGCTGTTGGAATATTCAACGGTTACTTACCTGCGCTCGGAAGTTAAGTAACGTATTTCACTGTATCGTATTCCCGGAACACAAGTATGAAAAGAACCAAGATACTATTACGCATGACATATCGTATGATGGGATGCATGAGGGGGCTAACGCTAGTCTACTGCATGAGCTGGAAGTCAGCGCAATGACGAGGTTTAGGAAAATCCACTAAACAATCTCAATACAGATAAAAATCAAAACTGCCGCATACTCCACAATGCAATGCAATTTCAATACACAGAGTGGAAAAGAAAAAGAGTACAGAGTGAACGAAAAGAAGATCGGAAACGATAACTCAAAAGAAAGTAAAGTAAAAAGTGTAAACAAACGTAACTTTAGAAATTTTATCAAGTATTAATTTATATTCGTTTTTTATTCACACTTACCAATGACAGCCATATATTGGTTATAAGTAGTTGATTCTTCTCGTCCTATTTGGTTAGACGATGTCAACATAAACAGAGAGAAAGGGCGCAGTCAGTATAATGTTCTAGAGAGCAGTGTTCGACAATGGAGTCACGATACAGAGGGGCCGGGCACTGCGCGTGCGCCATGCGACGAGGCACGCGCGGCGCCCACACACAATCTAATATGGCGGAATGACGTACAACATAACACCGATTGTCCATGCGACACTTGTGCCGCGATAACGGCGCCCCTTGCCACTCCCGCCACCTGTAACCTTAACTCGACGTGCGTGTAAAGCCAAGTTCTTCCAAAAATTGATAGTGCGATCAAAATTGTGCGTTAGGGTGACAAAATTAAGAAATTTCGAAGATGGAAGAGATAGTACCGGTGAGATTGCAAGGGCGGGACGGCGAAGGCGCCTAGCCCGGCTCCTACCACTTACCAAGTTGAGCCAGACGTTCGTAGTCAGGATTTGATTTTTCTCATCCTTATTTCGTAAAAAAGGCACGGCGACGCAAGAAAGGATAGAAAAAACACAATATACATCAAATCAGTCTGCCATAATAGTAATTCTGCTCTATTTCTAAACACACAACTAATTGGGCATTTTAACACAAAACGACAGGGATTTCCCGTCATAATACTCCCTTGGTACCGTCCATATGCTAGGGAAAATAAATTAAAACACTTGACAATTATAACATAAACATAAATGACATCAATGAAACTGTGCCTTAAATAGAAAGTGTAATAATTCTTTGAACAAAGACTGCAGAAAGTGAAATAATTTTCGTTTCAAAGGATCAAAGTAGTCCAAGGATAATAAATATAAAATTGCATTTTTAATATCGCGGAAATTTAACGTAATAACCAGGTAAAGAGCAACCGTCGAAGCATGAGCAATTATAAAACCACTGCAATAGAGAAGAAGTTCCAGGCTGCTTTTTAATATTTTTAAAGAATATCTGAAAATACTGAAAGTTTTATAAATTCTTATAAATGACAGTTAAATGTTAATAAATTAATGTATTTTTTATTTACCGATATTATTTATGATTTATATATTTAGTATCATTTTCATTTTCATAAAATTGGCAGATTTAAAATATTTTGTTGTAGGTAGAAATATAGAACTGGCAGAAAATGGCAGCGGAAAAGCAATAAGTTTTACTCTGTAATATTTAGATTAAGATACTACAATTAATTAATAAATAAGTGTTGACGTATTTACGCGTGGTAGACCTATCTTGTAGAGCTTGCATAGTAAGAGTGGCTAAGAAACACTACTGCACCCATTTTTACCGTGAAGCAAATCACCTTCGTTATAATAATATATTAATTGTGTGCGTGTGTATGTCATGGAATTCCTCCTAAACGCCTGGACCGATAATGATGAAATTTTTGTGTGTGTTCAAGGGAATTTGAGAATGGTTTAGACTTACAATTTGGGTCACTGGAAAATGATTTTTAATTATTTTTTATTTAAGTTTTTTTTACCATATATTTCTTTCCTACCTGTCAAACGTTTGAATTTCGTGCCGTGTCGTTCTAAACTTTCCGGATCCCGAAAATCCGGGATCCGGAAATCGAGGGGAACTCTCATAGTTTATAAGTACACACATTAATTTTCTTATACTATCTGAAGCAAATTTGATATTTGTGCGTAGTAACCATCATCTCATGTTGCTGAGCTGAGACTACTGGTTAATAGTTAATGGTAGTGACTCCTAAAACTATTTTGGAGTCGGGCCCTCAGTAAAATGGCGTACATATATAAAAAAATATTTTTTTCAATACTTATGATATTTTTCCTTGCTAATGGTAATGGCTCTTGAAACTATTTTGTCGGGCCCTTAGTAAAATGGCGTACCTTTCGCTCTGAATGGGCATCGACTACTGTTAAAACTATTTTGGAGTCGGTGCCCATTCAGAGCGAAAGGTATGCCATTTTACTAAGGGCCCGACAAAATAGTTTCAAGAGCTACCATTAGCAAGGAAAAATATCATAAGTATTGAACAATTAATTTTTTAACTTTTGAAGTCGGTTTTATTTTTTAAATAACCCGTGCGGCGTAATGGTAAGTATATTTGTTTCTTTGTTTATCCTTCTTTCACTACGATATACTTAGGGGTAGAAGAAAGACATAGGCTACTTTTCTCTGGGGAACATATATCATTCATAACGTGTAGCCCACGCGGACGGAGCCGCGGGCGGAAAGCTAGTGTGTCAATATAACAACTCTCTCGTGACTCAAATTACGTGCGCTCTACGCTCTACTTGTTCACATTTCCTCAACTCTGTACGCGAAATTTTGCCGAATTTTGTCGAAATGTGTAGGTATTATTTTTTTATGCCATCAATCACAGTGGGAAGAGGGAGTCCCCACCGGGGTCCATCTGAGGTTTGTAATAAACGCGTGTTTACAGTGTAAAGCATTTATTTGTGCTATTGGGAACAATGGCGTTAAAAATATCATATCTCTAACACAGTCCGTTTTTGGAAATGTCGTGAGTAAACAAACAGAAAAAACACATTTTGTTGTATTTCATAAACGACAAAACGGCATAAAGGAATTCCTTAAAAACCTGGGAGGTTTTTTTTCCTCTTAGTGTACAAAAACCCTGCAATATTGGTGGCCCAAAGCCGACGATCAGATTCGATCCGAAGTACAAATAAATATGAATAAATAATTAAATAAACAAACAAATAAATAAATACATACTTGAAGAAATAATAAAAAATTAAATTTGTAAAAGGCGCAATAATGGATCAAATAAAAATAAAATTTAAATTGATAATAATGTACATTTTTATAAATAGTGTTATTATTTTTTTCTTTTATCTTTGTAATATTTGCATACCTCATGAAGGTAAATATGGCGTACTAAATATGAATTAACAACTTTTGTAAACACCCATATTTGTGCAAATTAAGTTCTTTGTCTTTGTCTTTGTATAGTTTGAAATAAGTAGTTAGATCAGTTTACTGTTCTTAAAGGTTTTTATTCATGCCACGAACTACTGTTGATATACTTTTTGACATGACAACGTCTTATAAATCAATTAAAGCCGGCCACACGCACGAAAAAGTATGATTGTACGTTACGCTCATTGTACGAGTACGTTACGATCGTCACATGTACGTTACATTGAGGCTTGAGTGGTTGGGCTTGCGCCGTTCGAAGACAATTTTTTGAAAGACATTGGTTTTGAACCTACTTCGGCCGCTCAGCAACTGTAGAGAGAGATATATTTGGTGTTACTTTACGCAACAGAATCCAAAACTATGAAATCCGAAGCCAAACGAAGGTAGTATAACTGTGACCATCCATCCCCTGTGAAAATCCATCAGTCATGTGTAGATGGAAGGCAAAACAAGTCAATTTGGGATACCTCTTCCCCCAAATTTCTTAGTGACCCCCCCCCCCCAAATTTCTTGGCGACCCCCCTCCCCCCCCCCCAATTGAAGGCTGCGACCGCGCCTTATCGCTAACTGATGAGAAAGAAAGATCATAGAATGGCGACCGCGTATCGGCAAGAGTAGTACAGAGCCCTTAGTGTAAGTTTGTAAACGCGCAAACGTTACTACTGCGTCCGAGTTATAATTGGACAGATAGATCTTAACCTGAAAGGAATAAGGCCGATAATTAAATTCAAACGCGTTAGTAACGTTTTCGCATGTACAGACTTAGAGTAAGGCCTCAGGGCGCCCTCCAACCAGGTGGACTAATGGCCTAAATAATGCAGCGGGAAGCCGTTGTATTCAGAGAGCGCAGTATACCCAGAAGTGGACTGCCAAATTGATGGATGGATAATGCCGATCAAATATGAGCAAATGAATTCTACATGCAACGCTAAGGCGGATTTGTTAGGCATATATAAATGAGACCGGCCAACCTGCATGTGCCGTAGACATCATTATGTATGCGTCTAGTGGTCAGTTCAGTTTAAGTCATTAGTCATTAGTATGGTAATTACCTTCGCTCGTTAAGATGCACTAAGTTTGTGTGCCATTAAAACATACAAGGAACATAGTGCTGCTATAGATAAAGTAATGCATTATTGTATTAACAAGTATTTATTACAAAGAGGACATGAACCCCATTAAAAGAGGTTTTACAGTCATTGCTCTAATCTACCATTCCAGATTCAAATGTCCGGTCTCTTCATACCTAATCAATTTTTTTTTAATAAACGATACTCACTCTCACACTCACCATGGACATACAAAGACAGGAACACAAACACCCAGACCGAGAACAGAAATTTAAACTCTAAATTTGAATGATTCAAATTTCTGTTTCGCCGGGAATCGAACACGGGACCCCTCGATTGGCAGTCCGGTATGATAACTATTGCGCCACGCGGGTCGTCGTCGTAAGAATTTATTCTTATGATTTTTGTTTAATAAAAATGAAATGAAATGAAATAATTTATTTGCATAAATGTGGTTAATAGTTCGTAAATACATTTGTATAGAGTAGCTTACATTTGCCGTAATACGGCGTACAAATTATTCGTCAGTTTACAGTGAGTTTAAAAATAATCGCCATATACAAGACCACATAATCATTTTTAAATTAGAATTATAATTATTAACATGCTTAAATTCAGTTGTTACAAGAAGATGTCAAATTTACATTAACATGATATAATATTGAATTAAATACTATTATTAGCATAATGAGCAGCGATGGCCGAGTGGTAAAAGCCGCGGTCTTCTACGCGACCGATCCTGGGTTCAAATCCTCGGCGCGCACCTCTGACAAAGAAATTTGTAATGTGCGCATTTATCGCTGCTCCACGGTGATGGAAAATATAGTGATATTTAATTAATTACGATGTTCTTCATCGCCGCGCATGCCTGAGAGAAATTCATAATTTCTCGAAAGCATGACGTCCACCAATCCGTACTTGGCCAGCGTAGTGGACTATGGCCTAAATCCCTTTCACTTGTGAGAGGAGACCTGTCACCAGCAGTGGGACATAAAAAAAAGGTTGAAAAAAAAATAGCATAAACTATAATGCTTTACAGCAACTCTTTAATTAGCCCTTAACGAGGGTTTTGTTGGACAAACTTTATGAAATTCAGGATTTTGTTAATGAATATAAAAAGCAATTAAAACAATATTTTCGATTTTTTTTTAAACGTTGAGGTCCCTATGAGTACATTGCCCAGTACTGTAAGTACTGTAACCACAGATGTGGTTCATCGCGTGCCCTGAATTAGTTTAGGGCAAAATGTAACATGATCACAAAATAGTATCTAGCATTGAAAATTCTGAAAAAAAAACAACAAATTTGTTTTTTCCGTAAAAAAACAATTTGTCGTCTTTTTCAAAAAATCAAATTTGTTGTCTTTTTCGTTTTTTTTTTCAATTTTACATTGAAAAAACAGAACGAAAATTCCTATAAGTTTCTCAAAATCTATATGATTACATAACATGATTACAAAATAGTATCTAGCATTAAACATTTTGAAAAAAAAAATGTTTTTATGTTAGTTTTTTTTTCAAGTTATACACTGAAAGAAACAGAACGAAGGGTCCGCGAATAAAATAAAAGATATTTGTATTATTTATGAAATGTTTGGAAAAACAGTTGAAAAAGTCGGGGCGATCGGTAAGATCAGTATTAAAACTCATAAATAATTTAAATACAATCAACAATACTTAACGGATTTGCTTCGACATATTCGGTGATTTTCTGCACCAGGCACCATAAAATCTACCGTTAGCCATCGAAATTTGTCAAACGTCAAATCATTTGCTTTGTTTTTTGGATTAGGTGTGGTCCGATTCACAAAAGAAAATTTTATTTCAAAGAAATGTTTCTTGTCTATGGTTGCTGGACAGATTGTGGTCTGCATAGCCACATTACTCGTTAAAAAAATAAAAAGTAATGTGGTCCAATAACGTCCATTGCCTGGTTAAGGGATAGTCTGTCAATCAGAGACTAATTATATTTTAACATGGTGTTGACCGATTGTATTTGAACGGTTATTTTTTTGATTAAACATAACCAGGTTGACTTGATGTAAACCAATACGAAACGAAACTTACTTTCGATGGATATATTTAACTTTAAAAGATATGAGTCTTTAACCTTATCTTAACGATTGACATGCAACCCACCGTAACACCCAGGCCAGCACAAAAACTAAAGCGTTCCTTCTGATGAAAAAAGATAATCACTTATGGCAACCTTAGTTCACCAAATTGATAATAACGGAAATGTCAATGATCTGCAATTCCATTATCCCTTAAGATTACGGGAATCTGAGCCCATCAGGTAATGGGGGAAAATAGCGTTGCGGACGTCATTTTCTGATCTTCTTTCCGTTTCCATATTGACAAAATAAAATTAATGACCGAAATGATAGTCCCTACATGAGATTACTTATGGCAAAGTCACCTTAATTTACCATCTTTAGATGGAGAAGAAAGAAAATAAAACGTCATATTTTTGAAACGTGATCTTTGTGCTTAGATGACAACTTATGAACACAGAGGTCACTTGTGTTGATCATTTTTCTGTCAGCAGGTTGGCAATAGAGACGGAGTCAATGAACGCACGATTGTCCCTGCAAAGGGTAACGGCAAGTCAGGCCATCAGATCCTTAGGAGACTAAACGGCTAGAAGAAACCTAGCATATTTTGTACGATAGAAAATCGTAATCTTTGTAAAACACTTATATTTTACAAAACATTAATAGAGATACTACTTATGGACCTTCATTCCGTCAGCGAATTGGCAATAGAGACAAAGTCAATTAACCCTAACGATTATCCTCAGCAAGGTTTACGGTAAGTTAAGAATTATATAGCCAGCTTTATGGAAAAACTAGCATATAAGTAATGACAAAAACCTAAGATTAGGTTTTTCAATCAGACATTACTAAAACAATTAAAGCAACTAAGTCAATGAACCGCAATGATTACCCCTACAGAGTATTACGGCAAACTGAGCCCATCAGGCCATCAGAATAATATCCGGCTTTAAGGAAACACTAACACATTTCTGATGGAAAAATGTAATGTTACTGAAACATAATAAAACTTATGTCACTTATTTTGATCATCGTTTTGTCAACAAATTGCTACTAGAGACAATGTCAATGAGCCACAAAGATTATCTTTATAGAAGATTACAGAGATCCTAAAGATGTTTACAGCAAAGTAAGGTCATCAGGAAATAGCTTTGCAGCAACTAACAAGACTCTCTCGATAATAAAAGATATATAAGTTCTGGAAAATATTCGTAATTCAATCGTTTTCGTGCTGAAACTATAACGTATTAAAATAGTAGTTATTTATTTTAATCGTAAATCCATTAGTGGATTGGCACCGAGAGAGAAAATTACAGGCGAACAGTGCGGAGAAGTGATGCAATCAACAACAAGAACGATGAACAAAGTAAACGGTTTGAAGATAAAAAATAACAAAATAACTCCCGATTGTAAAATGTAAACATTATGAAATATTACTAGCTTTACATTTTCGATTGATCCGCTAAAATCTAAGAAACGTTTAGAAACTCAATTCTGCGCTTGAGAAAAACATGTTTTCTTACATAGAAAAGACAAAGACTTTCATTTGCACAAATATGGGTGTTTACAAAAGTTGTTTATATATATATTTAGTTCGCCATATTTAACTGCTCGAGGTATTACAAAGGTAAAATATAAAATAGAATACTTAATTTTAACATAATTGCAAAAATATACATTTACATCTCTTTTATTATAATTTTTTATTTGTCGCATATTGCGGTTTTTATAAATTAAAATATTTATTTATTTATATTTCAGATCCGACCCGATTGTCGGCTTTGGGTACCCAAGAAGATTATCATTCTGAAACATGTAGTGTTTCTACTGCGATGCATGTATAGCATTCCCTTTTTTGATCACCTTCCATTAGCCGATCGATAACTGACAATAAATATGTACGTAAAAAAATCGCCTAGAAGAAAAATTTAAGATTTTCCCACGTGAAAAAAAAAGACTTTTTTATGCATAATTTAATATTTCTGCCGGGGTTTTATAATACTTAAATAGATGCTGTTAATTTTTTTTGTGTTATTAGTTGTTCTTATTAAGATGCATATTGTGTTAAAATGGTCTCTACAGCACAAAGATACGTTAAGGGCCTAGTTCACCATCTCCAAGTAAAGTGTTGATTAGTTACGTTCCAAGTAAAGTTAATTGGCAAGTAAAAGCTATGAGTACGGGTCAATTTATCATATGATTAGTGCTACTCGAACATCGTAAAATTGAAATTGAAGTTACGGGTGACTTTAACTGACAATTAGCGCACTTGTTACTTGAAGGTGGTGAAATAAGCCCTTAAGCTTGCTTGAGGTTGTGTGTAGATGTCCATGGGCTACAGCGACCAATTCACACCACTTGGCCTGCTCATTAAAATTTAAAAAAGAGCACTACTAGTACGCTACTTGTCACTTTACTTGAAGTTGGTGAAAGAATCCCTAACTCTCATCTGAGGTTGTATGTCATTGAGCTGCTAGTCTGAACGCTGATGGTTCCCCAGTTGGCAAACGCACCTTAAAGCGAAACGCAATAGAATTTCTTCACAAAGAAATGTTTGCAGTGGTGGTACTTCCCCAGTCGAACCACGAAAGTTCTACCACTTATTTATTTATATATTAATCTTACATGGTAAACATTACAGATTTTACATCCAAAGCGTTTACAGTGTCTCAAGGTATCTCCCGGCCGCTCTGCGAAATACATCAGGAATTAGAATAAATCAAGACTTTGATCAACAATCAACTTGTGATCTCCGATCCCATAAAAAAAATAACAATACCAATGTTAATTACAGATGATTACAACAAACTGACGCGCTATCAAGCCGTAAGGAAAATAACCGACTTAAGGAAAACTAACATATTCCCGCCAATGGCCCAAAAATGTAATTTACGCAGAAAATCGCAACGTGTCATTCTCGGAACATTTCTAACATATTGCTGTGTTATTTGTTTGTGCCTCGCCGAGGGAATTTGTGGGGTTGTTTATAAAAAGGTGGATATTTGTCTTAAAGGAATGAGATTTATTTATCTAGAAACCTGGATTGGACGTACAGACTTATATTATTTTAATAAATCTTCACCACCATAGTAAAATAGAAACAAAGCAAATGCTACATATGGTGCTAAGTACTATTGACACCGCTCGGGCCGGCTGTCATCCTAAGTGGTACATCCTGTAATGTCTCGCTATAGTGGAAATACGAACACGTCCCATTGAGAGTTTGAAATGTTTGTAGACCATTCCTTTGGTAAAATGTTTGATAATTGTCAAGCAATGGGTCATTTTTTATTTCCTGACGTTGTCCTGCCTTAAAAGTATTGATAGAGGATTAGGTTCTTTATCATCTCAAAAAGTTTTTATGTTACTGTCAAATAAAAAATATAAAACAAATAGTGACAGATGAATTGTTATTCAGACTATGTTAAACTTCTGGACGATGACGCCAAAGGCGCGAAGAAACAATGTTGGACAGTTACGAACAGTTTTTATAGGAAAATAAAATAAGTTGTTTATTAATTATATTCTACGCAATCTATTAAACCGTTAAGTATTTGAATAAAATGAATCCTGTACCACGGATCTTAAAGAAAGTGTATACAGAAGCCTTCCTGGGTACTTTTTCAAAGCTGGTTCACGATATTATGGTTTACGACCGCATATAGGAGTATCTGTAAAAGATAAATTTGAAAACATGAAACCCGACTGCTGAAAATAGATCTCAATTGACTTTAATTAATTAATTATATTTACCCTTCTAGCACTGTTTTACTTGTCATTTTTTTTAAAGTTTTAAAGTGAAATTATTTTAACATAATGTATAAAAGTAAAAACTTCAGTAATATACTCGTAGACACAAAGCAAATGCTACAAAATGTACTAAGTACTGTTATCACCGCTCGGGGCTGGGTGTCATCCTAAGTGGAACAACCTGTAATGTCTCTGTCTCGCACTGTAGTGGAAATACGAACACGTTCCATTGAGCGTTTGAAATGTTTGTGGAGTGTTCTTTTATCAAAATGTTTGATACAAGCTGAAATTACTAATTTGTAAGTTTGTTGTACTGTTTGACTCGTCAAGTTTTTTATAACTAGTTTTTTTACATAAATCGAAAAAACAAAATTTTGTTTTAGTACCTAGTTTAGTAAAAACTTCAGTAATAGAAGAAGCAAAGCAAATACTACATATACTAAATACGATTGAAATCGCTCGAGGCCGGGTTTCGTCCTAAGTGGAACATCCTGTAATGTCTCGCACTGTAGTGGAAATACGAACACATCCCTTTGAGCGTTTGAAATGTTTGTGGAGTATTCTTTTATCAAAATGTTTGATACAAGCTAAAATTGCTAATTTGTAAGTTTGTTGTACTGTTTGAATCGTCAAGTTTTTTATAACCAGTTTTTTTACATAAATCGAAAAAACATAAAATTTTGTTATCGTACCTAGTTTAGTAAAAACTTCAGTAATAGAAGAAGCAAAGCAAATACTACATATACTAAAATATACTAAGTACTATCGAAATCGCTCGAGGCCGGGTGTCGCCCTAAGTGGAACATCCTGTAATGTCTCGCACTGTAGTGGAAATACGAACACATCCCATTGAGCCTTCGAAATGTTTGTGGAGTGTTCTTTTGTCAAAATGTTTGATACAAGGTAAATTGCTAATTTGTAAGTTTGTATTGTTTTTTGTTTCTTCTACTATAATGTATATGTCGTGTGAATGTATTAATGAGTCCGTTTTAATGATTTATTAAGAAAACAAATGACGCTGTATATCCAAATAAAATATACGCTTATATAGATTAAAATTTAAAATTTTAGCGAATTACTGAAGGTGATAGAACTTCTGTGGTTCGCCCGAGGATGTACCAACGCTGCGCCCACTTCTGCCGTGAATCGACTCTATTGTTTTTCGGTGGAAAGGTGCATTTGCCGGCCAAACTATCAGCCTTCAGATTAGCAGCGACAAACCGTGGCGTAGTGGGTGATGAGCCGACTGCGAAGCGTGAGGACGTGGGTTCGATTCCCAAACAGGGCAAATATTTGTGTGATGAACATGACTATTATTATACTATACATTGTTCTGTCTGGGTGTTAATTAATCTATTTAAGTATGTATTTGGAATTAAATGAGTATGTTTATCAGCTTTCTGATTACCATAGTACAAGCTCTGCTTAGTTTGGAATCAGATTGTGTTGTGTGAATTGTCCAAATATATTTATTTATTATTTTATTTCTAACTGCATACGAACTTTTTTGGTGGTAGATTTTTTTTTGGTGGTAGATGTGAAAAAAGTGACACAGTTTCTCTCTGTACATATTGTTTTAAATTCATTTATTTGTAATAATAGTCAGTTTTTTTGTTAAAAATATAGTGTTTACTTACAGTTGTACACATTGCATATAAAGTTTTCCAGTATATGTATTAAATAAAAGTTCTGCTGTGCTCTGTCCCACCGGATAACCTCGAAACCACTGTCACAACTTACAAAGCTTCACTTCACTATAATAAATCACTACTGTTATGGCTAATTACAACACTGTGGTTGAAACTCAACTTGCCATTGAATCCATGCTATCCAAGAAGATCACAGAGTTTGAGAACCAATTAAAAGCAGCTGCTCCACAAAGTAACACCACTGTGTCCAATCTGCAAGAGGAATTCCAAGTTTTTAAGTCGCAAGTTGGTACTATTCTTCAACTGCTTCGTCAACAAGCTTCGGAGTGCTTCAAAGCCTTGGATGTCATAGAGATGAGGCACCGGAGAAAATATCTTTTGTTTATCGGTATTCCTGAGACTGTTAAAGATAATCTTAACGATTACATTGTCAAACTATTCCATGACAGGTGTGGATTGCAAGTTTCTATTGGTAATCAAATTAAGGCCTGTCACCGTCTGGGCAAGCTGTGTGAAGGCAAGAGCAGACCTGTTTTGGTGCGCTTCGCGGAACAGTCGTTTAGAGCCGATGTTTGGAAGAAAAAGGCCAATCTTAAAGGCTCCTCCATTGCAGTAAGCGAGTTCCTGACTCAGAATCGACAGGCGCTCTATTCTATGGCCCGCAAGCGTCTGGGTATTCGTAACTGCTGGACCATGGACGGCAACATTACAATAAAGCTTAGCGATGGTTCACGGCACCGCATCCACTCTCAGGAAGAGTTTTTGAATCTCCTCAATGGCCTGGACCAGCCTCAAGATTCCGAAACGTCGAGAGATTCAACGCCGTCACCAGCTCCAGCACCGCCGTCACCAGCTCCAGCACCGCCGTCAGAGCCAGAAAACCAAAACAAAAGCAAACGGGCGGCCAGGCTCAAGAAATAACTTGGTTGTAATTCGTGAGTCTTTCTGTGCAGTTAGTATTTATTGTCATTTATCATTCGCAGTAGTTTTCACCGGTTGGGTGTAATACATTGATGATCCATTACTTGTACTCATCTCATTGTAACTTGTTGTTATGTTTGTGTTTCATTATTGTATCACTTTATTCTACCTGCTTTTTTCTCAATTATTATTGTTATGTTTACGCTTTACTTAGTCAATTGTCATTAGTCAACTCAATTTTCATAATGACATCTCAACTGTCAATGTCTGTAAGCCATCTGCCACTTTGTTTTATCTATGGTATTTTTAGCTATGGTTAATGGCAAAGGCTTTCACATATCAACGGCCAAGTTGAATGTAATCATATCTCATGTATATAAGTAGTTAATTGCCTACTAATTTAAGCTTACTAATTTTAGCATTTTAGTTTGATTTTGAATGAAACTTTGTAGTTAAAGCTTAATTTATTGCATGCCCTTTTTTCTCTATTTTGCTTGTATCTCAAAAGTATTTTCTACCATAGTAAACCGGTGGGACGGGCGTAGCTGAACTGTTTCCTTAAATTTTTTTATCTTTATTTTATTTTATATTTATTTATTATTGTCGTATATTTTATTTTATTTATATTTTTATTTTATTTTAATTATATTATAATTTAGTATACCTTATAACGCGATACGAATGTCCGACGACGAATCATTTCATTCCGCCATTGACTATAGCTCTTCAACATCTTCCCGAGAAGATTCCTTTCATGAGCCTGAAACTTTAGGCAACCTTTTAAATTTAGCGCTTGATAATTCCCCTGATACTTTTAACGTCTGTTATCTCAACGCTCAAAGCATACCCGCGCATCATGTCGAGCTATTAGATACTTTCACATGTACTTCAACTCACGCTATTCTTGTATCTGAAAGCTGGCTTAAGCCCTCTTTGCATACCCATTGCTACAGTTTGCCCGGGTTTGTTCTTATACGCAATGATCGCACGGAAAAGGGCGGCGGGGGTGTGGCAATTTACTTAAGGCACGATTTCTCTTACTCTGTAGTTGCATCCTCTCCATCTCCGTACTGTGCTAATGCTGAATTTATTTTCATTGAGATACAGGTGAAGCGCTCCAAAGTCGTTATTGGCGTTGTTTACTGTCCCCCTTCCGTTAACTACTTCTGCAGTCTTGAATCGACCTTAGAATCACTGTGCTCAGTTTACTCACATCTCATTATCATGGGTGACTTCAATACTGACCTCCTCAAAACTTCGCCTCAAGCCTCTAAGCTTCTCGAAATTATTTCCTCTGTCAATCTTACTATCCTCCCTTCTGATCCCACTCATCATAATCTTGTCTCTCCTGACTCCTGGCTTGATCTAACCATCACTTCCACTCCCTCCCTCGTTCACAAGCATGGTCAGTTGTCAGCCTCCGGTTTTTCGCACCATGACTTAATTTATGCGACTTTTAAACTAAAAACACCAAAAGTAAAGCCTGAAATTGTTTGGATGCGCAATCTCTCCAGGGTAGATCCAGCGGCTTTGAAAAAGGATGCTGCATCAATTGATTTCTCCCCGGTTTATGCTGCGACCTCAGTTGATGACAAAGTCTCTTACTTCAACTCTAAATTGCTTCAACTGTTCGATCGGCATGCTCCGCTTAGGGAGGTTAAATTAAAAAGATCACCTGCTCCTTGGATTACTAGAGGTGTACGCATGGCGATGACGCGGCGTGATAGAGCGTTCAGAAAGTTTAAACGCGACCGGTGTGATGAGAACTGGTGTACCTACAAGACTTTACGGAATCGTTGCAATTAGATGGTAAGGGCGGCCAAGAGAAAATTTTTCTTTGACAACATTTCGAACTCTTCGCCGGCCGATATATGGAAATTTCTTAACTCCCTTGGCATTGGTAAGGTTTCTGTGCAGACAGAAAAGTTGCCATTCTCCCTTAACGACTTTAACAAACACTTTTGTTGTACTCCTTCCCTTATTCCTGCTGTAAAGTCCCAAACTCTTTCTGAAATCGCTTCCATGGCCAATTCACAACTGACTTCTTTTTCGTTTTCTTCTGTATCTTTAGATGAAATTCTTTCTACTCTGTCCGCCATCAAGTCAAAAGCAGTGGGCTGCGATGATGTTAGCCGCAGTATGATCTTTCTTGTTCTTGATGTAATTCTCCCTGTTATTGATCACATTATCAATTTTTCTCTTTTAACTGGAGTGTTTCCTAGTCTCTGGCGCAATGCTTTTGTTATCCCACTTCCTAAAATAGCGAACCCTAGTCAATTAAACAATTTTAGACCGATCTCTATCTTACCTTTTCTCTCGAAATTGCTTGAAGCCGTTGTGCACAAGCAAGTCTCTTCTTTTATATACAAAAACAACTGTTTATCTCGATTTCAATCTGGCTTTCGTATTGGACACAGCACGACCACTGCTCTTCTCAAGGTGACAGAGGACATACGTATAGGCATGGAGAATAGATTGATCACCGTCCTTGTACTTGTGGACTTCACCAACGCCTTTAACATGGTTGATCATGACATTCTTCTTGCCTTACTGCTTCACCACAACTTCTCTTCTAACTCTTTAAATTGGTTCAATTCCTACCTTCGCGATCGTCAACAGGCGGTACGATTCTGTCGGACAACCTCCGACTGGAACGCCCTTCTGTCTGGTGTACCGCAGGGTGGAATCCTATCTCCGCTCTTGTTTTCAATATTTATTAATTCTCTTTCTTCTTCCCTTGACTGCTCTTACCATCTTTATGCTGATGATTTGCAGATATATTTTCAAACTGATGTTGATTATCTAAATAACGCCATCAACAAAATTAACTCCGACTTGGTTCAAATTTCTGCCTGGTCTCGTAAATTTGGCATATCTGTTAATCCCAGCAAATGCCAAGCAATTATAATTGGGAGTGACCGTCAATTGGCTAAGATCGACACTACTACCATCACTCCTGTCGTGTACAACAACACGCCTATACCTTTCTCGTCCAAAGTAAAAAACTTAGGGATTCATTTGGACTGCACCTTAAGCTGGTCTGCTCAAATACGTGAAGTCAGCAGATCCGTCACTGCCAAACTTTGTGCACTTAATAGACTCAGGAACTTTCTACCCATCAAAACTAAAGTCACATTGGTGCAAGTTCTCATTTTCCCCATAATCGATTATGGTGATGTGTGTCTTACTGACCTCAATGAAGATCTCCTCAATAAGCTGGATCGTCTGATTAATAATTGTATCCGTTTTGTATTCTGCCTTCGAAAATTTGACCATGTGTCTTCGTTTCGTTCCCAGCTTAAATGGCTTCCTATTAGAAAACGAAGGCAACTTAGGATACTTTCCACTCTCTTTACTATTTTGTATCACGATTTCTCTCCCGCTTATCTGAAGCAGTTGTTTCAATTTCTACGTGACACACATGAACGGCAGCTACGTTCTTCCGAGACATTGGCTCTCTCCATCCCTCTTCACCATTCGGGTTTCCTGTCTAATTCGTTTGCCGTTCAAGCCGCACGACTCTGGAATGCGCTCCCTGAAAACCTCCGTAAACCCTCAAGTAAATTTACTTTCAAGAAGAATCTTCTCTCATTTCTTCATGAAAAGTCTGCTTAGTGTTTCTAGTCAGTATCTCTATCACGGACATTTTGTTACACTGTTGATAGGTTTTTTTTTTATTGATATTTACTTTATGTGTATGTATTTATTTATATATGTATATATTGTTATTATATATATGTTTATATATGTATATATATGTATATATTATATTTATATATAATTACATATATATTTATGTATGTATATATGTAGTATGAGATGTTGTTTTTTTTCTTCATATTTGTGATTGTATGTTTCACTTTTCTTCATTAGGTACCACCATTCGTTGTCTCTCAAACTACCCCAGGTTGACTGGTAGAGAATGCTTATAGCATTAAGTCCGCCTTGTACATAATTTGTATTATGGTACATGAAGTTTAAATAAATAAATAAATAAAACTCTGACTTGACTTAGGCCTCGTTCACCATCTCCAAGTAAAGTGTTGATGATGAGTTACGTCCCAAGTAAAGTTAATTGGCAAGTAAAAGCTATGCGTGTGGGTCAGTTTATCATATGATTAGTGCTACTCAAACATCGTGAAATTGAAATTGAAGTTACGGGTGACTTTAACCGACAATTAGCGTACATGTCACTTTACTTGAAGGTGGTGAAAGAAGCTCTTATGCTTGCTTGAGGTTATGTGTAGATGTCCATGGGCTACAGCAACCACTTAACACCACGTGGCCTGCTCATTAAAACTTGAAAAAAGAGCACTGCTTACGCGCTTCTCACCACAAAGTATAACGCAGTAGTTAAAATTCGCTCTGCTTCTAAACTTTATCTCTCCCTTTATATATACTCGTATATTTCCGCTACAGCGAGGCAAACTACAGGGTGCTCCACTTAGCGCGACACCGACATCCCTTTCCGAGACTGCCGCGAGCTGCCAATTGTACTCACAACATTTTGCGCTGGGTTTAATAAAAATGTCTTCGTATAGCTTTTAAAATTAGTTACGTATCTTTAGTTTTTAATGGTCCACACACATATTTTAAAAATTCATGTTTATATTTCAACGGACACTAGGATTCTTCGTTCTATATGTATTTCTAACTAGCGAAGCCCGAGACTTCGGCCGCGTGGACTTTAGTTTTAGAATTTTTCTGAAATAAAAGACGCCTAAGTTACTCCTTATTACATCAGCTACCTGCCATTGAAAGTCCCGTCAAAATCGGTCCAGCTGTTTCGGAGATTAACCGGAACAAACAGAAGTATGTCTTTCTGACAGACAAAAAATGTAAAAAATTTATTTTTGTATATGTACCGTACTTACATTCATATGAATGTAGTAAAAAGCGGTTATTTGAAAATTACAAACAGACACTCCAATTTTATTTATTTGTAATTTTGTATAGATTTCTACCTTGCCGGGTTTCGAATTCGGTCAACGCTCGATGGGGAGTCCGGCGTGGTAAGCATTATGCTATATGGGTACTCGAATATGTTTTATCACTATTTAAATACTAAATAACAATTAACTAATATGTATAAAAAAAACATTTGATTCTAAAACTATTTTATATTAAAACTATATTAATTTCCTGACTTTTTTTACGGTTCAATCCATACGTTTGGTACTATATATACGACATAATATATCCGTTTCGACATAAAAATTAAATTATTTATGGTATTGTTTTTTCCTGGCATTGAGCTCGGCTTAGTTACTAAATAATTACTAATTTCTTTACACAACAATTAATAAAATTGCTTCCAAAGTTTTTTTTCTTATTTTCTGATTACATTTAAGGGCTTATTCGCACCACAATACGATTTTGTTTTTCTCCTTAGAACCAAGTTTGGTAAAATTATCTGCTTCGAAAAAAGATTGTTGAAAACAGTACAATTATAATAAAATATGGAAGGCTTTTTCAGAAAACCCAATAATTAATTCATTTTACTTTTTCAAACTCGAGACCATAAAATATACTTGTAGAAATAATGTGATATAACGTTTGCTTTTATGTTACAAAACATTTTTTTTTTCAACTATTACGAGGCGACGTTAAATCCATTCCGAAGTTATTTTAACGATATAATACGTTTACATTTACATAACGAAACGACAATAATTTTCGACATCCAAGGTTTTTCAATCGATTTTTTCTTTTCAAAATGCAAGTAGTCACCTTCAAAAATAAATAACTATTCAGTTCTTTACTGCACTAGAAACAAAAATTGTTACCAAAAGTTTGTCCTTATTTCCCGATTTCATGTTAAGAGCTAACCCGTAACTGCTTTGTCCATGTTCCAAACAGGAGGTTGTTAACGCTAACTGCAGGAGCCTCGCTTCACGCTACAATACGCTGTTGCTTTTCACTTTTTGATTCGCTTTAATACGTTTTTAGACATGTTTCCAGTTCGAGATAAACGAAAAAACTGTAAGCTGACGAAGCAGTGTTTATCTTTAAAAAAATGGATGTCTTTAAAGTCGGTTTACGGACGATAGTTCAACGTGACAATGTGATAACAATTCAGTAAAAAGCACATTAACTTTTCTTTTCACTTTATAAACAGAACAAACGGCGCAAGCCGAACGCTCAAGCCTCAACGTAACGTACAAACACCGTTCGTAACCTACCATGATATTCACAAATATCCGTGAATAATGGTGAAGAGTTAAAGTTTAAAGTAATTATTTCCCTCGTAAGCTATTCCATGTTGTCAACTCTGAGGCAACAACAAATAACGTAAAGCGGTATTCCCGTCGTAATTTGCAGTAACTTTTAACTTGTAACTCAACTAGCAGCTATCTGTTTGCCGATCTAGGGTCCTGGGCTCAAATTTCAGCGAGGCAGAATTGAAATGTGCATATTTAATTTACATAATAGGAACTTTGTGTTTAATGTAATTATTTTTTTATTTAATGACTTTTGGAAAGTTTTAATCGGCATTGTATTTTTGTGGTGTAGAAACGGGCTTAATTGCAAGTGGTTATATAATTATTATTATAATTTAAAATAAGTGGTTATATATTATCCAAAAATATCAATAAAATAAATATCTTTGGACAATTCACACAACGCCGTCTGATTCCAAACTAATCGGAGCTTGTACTATGGTAATCAGAAAGCTGATAAACATACTTATATAATCTTAAATACATACATAAATAGATAAATTAACACCCAGACACAGAACAAATAGTCATGTTCATCACAAAAATATTTGTCCTGGGTGGGAATCGAACCCACAATCTCACGCTTTGCAGTCGGCTCATCACCCACTACGCCACGGAGGCAGTAATGTAAAGAATTATGAATATGAATATAGAGTTTAAATTTCCATTGTCGGTTTATGTCTTTCAGGTCATGTTTATGTGTGTGTTTCCATAAATCAGGAAA
This sequence comes from Pyrgus malvae, assembly GCA_911387765.1. NCBI lineage: Eukaryota > Metazoa > Arthropoda > Insecta > Lepidoptera > Hesperiidae > Pyrgus > Pyrgus malvae. The sequence goes on from OU426946.1 coordinate 29,174,120, forward strand.
TCCGAGTGTAAGACTATGAGTGTAAAAAGTTATTTTGTTTGTTTCTTTACGGATTTCAATTTCAATCATACCATCGTTATGAAACATATTACTTAGTTTGTAGACCTGGAAAAGGATTCTTAGCATGTAAATTAAGGCGGGTACAGAGGCCTTAGTATAAGTGTGCACACGCGAAAACGTTACTATCGCGTTTGCGTTAAGAATTTAATTATCGACCTTATTTCTTTAAGGTTAAGATCTATCTGTCCAATTTTAACTCTGACGCAGTAGTAACCTTTGCGCGTTTACAAATCAGCGAAATGTACATAGGATGCAATGTAATACGCAATAAAAGAATTTGCCGTCCACGTTGTCGTAGTGTATCTTGCAATGTAACAGAATTCCAATAGTGTGGACGGCTTGCGCGCACAATTCGTACTCACTACGCGCACGAACAGAGCATTTCATTTCGTGCGCGTCGCGATCCGCCTTTTGTCGGTTTTTTCGCCAAACACAAACGGGCGCGCAGTGTGCATGGAGCGCCAGTGTGGACTGGTTGTGTGTGTCTGTACTGCGGAACGCGCGCTATGGAAGTAAACATAGCTATGGCAGAGCCGACAGTTTAATCACGGAGTGAAGAAAAATAATTCAGTCAATTAAGTTGTACAGAACCTCTTGTTCATTGTTGAAATTTTGAAAAGAAAAACTATCCATTCTCTTTGCTTGTTCTCGGCAAACTATGTTCGCCACGCGTATTCCGGAAATAGATACGAGTACGCACATGCTCGGTTCGTGCGCGCTTGCACACTTATGAAATGCTCCTTTCATTTTACACTGCATGCTACATTTCGCAGATCTGTACCCTCCTTTACAAATGCTAGTCACTTTCCGAAATTCAATCCGCTCTACAGAAAGCTGAGGCTGGCTTAGCGCAGCTTCATTTAGGCTAACAATGGACTGTTAGAGCTTGTTTATCGGGAGCTCGAGACTTTGGTTTCTCTCCCTAACCTCTAGTCGCTGTAGCGATCATCTAGCTCTGTTATTTGTCTTACGAAGCTCGGAGAAATATGAAAACTAAAATAGAGAGAACGCTCAAACCTTCAATCTATAGCGCCGTTATCGGCTGAACCACTCTGTCTAACTTTTGGGTTAGACAGAGTATAGTATCTATGCAGCTAATACAAACGGACACGATCGGGTGTGAATTGGGTGATCGCTTATGGCAAAATGCATGCCCATTTCTATGCTTCGGAGGGCACGTTAAGCCGTCGATCCCGGTTGTTATCGATAGATAACAGTTGCTAAACCTTATCGGAGGCCTTATGGGCGGTTTGAAAAACATCTGACAGCGGGTTAACCCTAACCCACATCTACCAACCAGCATTGGAGCAGCGTGATGAAATAAGATCCAGTTCTTCGCATAGAAGCGAAGAGATCCGTACCCAGCAGTGTGACACAAAAAGCATAGTATGTTACGGTTCAGTCCCTTTTCTCAATAGAAAAAAACAGGTCCATCCGAAGCACCGTTACGACGTGGAAAAACAAACAAACAAACATACTTTTACATTTATAATTAATATGGATAGTAAAGGCATTTCAAAGCCCTTCTAACAACTCTGAACATCAATCCAAAATTTCATTTTCCTCTAAAACTGCACTGTCCGCGTTGTCGAGTTTCAAACAAGAAGTTGTTAATGTTTGTTCGAGAAACTCATTTCCCCGCTGCAACATATACTCGCCTTCAGTTTTTCATTTAAAATTACGTTTTGAAACGTGATATTGGTATTGCAATCCTAATTTTAAAAAGCAACCGCCACTCTGCTTTAGTTCTAATATGTTTAAACCTTATGATTACTTGCCCGCAACCCTTTTTGCGTCCCACTGCTGGGCACGGGTCTTTCCCCATTATTGGGAAGGCCTGGAGCTTACTCCACCCCGCTGCTCCAATGCGGGTTGGTGGAGATACGGGTTAGTGGCCAACCCGCTGTCGGATGTTTTCAAACCGCCCATAAGGCTTCCGACAAGGTTTAACGACTGTTATTTATCGACAAAAACCGGGGTCGACGGATTAACGTGCCCTCCGAAGCACGGAAACGCGCATGAAATTTTTTGCCACTAGCGTTCACCCATCTTCCACCCGACCGCTCCCGTTTGGCTTAGTTGCATAGATCGTTTGCGTTCTACGCTAATCGCCGGGCCATGCGCGCTTCAATTTATTTAATTATTATTGATTTAAAATGAAATAAAAGTCATTAACTGTAATTCTGGTTTCCAAGCGTAACTCGGTGCAACCTTTTTGATTTTTTCTGTAAGTAGTGTCAACTACCCAATTCGACTCAGAAACTACTGCCTCTTGTAGCCGGAAATAAGCTAGCCCATTGTTACCCAAAATGAAACGTCCCTAAGCGTGGCACATCCTTGTATGGCGCGGATTGAATTTCGAGAATTGAGTCAGATTGTTATACACTTGTTAACTAGAAATTCTGCTTAGTAAATAGTTAATCTGTTTTCCAAAAATATATTATCTTATCCTATGTCTACCTATGTTTTGTTGTTTAGTTATTTTAATAACCTCTTAAAAGATGTTAGAAATCGGCGTAGCGTAAAAATCTGATGCTTAATAATCTTATAAGCAAAACAAAAATTGGGTGCCCAAAGCCGACGAATGGATCCGACCCGAAAAATAAAAATAAATTAATAAATAAAATTATTCAATAAAAAGGCGTAATATGGGTACAAATAATTATATTAATATTGTAGGGAACACAAGGGAACACCGAAAATAAGACACGTCGTACTTGCGAAAAGTCGAGAAGCAGACTGCCGCCTACCCTCTTCCGTTTATTTAAATTTAAAATAACTTTTTTACAAAAAATTGTTGCCAGCATTATGAAAGTACATAATTTAAAAGACACATAACAGTATAAGGCAATTTAAATTTAAAATATTAATAATAAAAAACATTAGTAAGGCCCTGTGTGCGTAGGGAAAGCGTGTGTCGCCTACAATACCGCCCCCTAGTGCTGGCTAGTCAGCACTACACTCCGCTGGTGATAATAAGGCGACGCGCGTCACTGGACGGCGTAAAGTTCCCGTACGAGTACGAACGTCCACCACACGGACGCGACCGTCATGTCCAGCATGCGCCGCATTCACCACCCCATGACGCCATGACCCCCTCTCTAAGTTGGACTCGACCAGTATGACGTAGTCACCTACTTGTAACGACCGCTCTTCGTTTGTCCATTTTTGACGAGGTAACAGCGTAGGCAAATATTCTTTTATCCACCGCCCCCAGAACATATCTGCTAAGCGTTGCGCTACTCGCCACTGCTTCCTAAGGCAGAGGTCCGAATTGTCATATCTACCTACCATGGGACCGTTAGATGACGTACCTATTAAAAAATGGTTTGGTGTAAGTGCTTCAGGGTAATTAGGGTCAGTAGATACATGTGTAATGGGGCGACTATTGACTAGGGCCTCCACTTCAACAAGTAAGGTTGAAAGTGTCTCTGGACGCGGAGCACGCTCCTTAAGAATGACCTTAAGAGCCGTTTTCACAGTGCGGATCATCCGCTCCCAAGCTCCGCCCATTTCGGGTGCTCCAGGAGGTATAAAGTGCCATTGGATACCTCTAATTAAGCTATCGTCTTTTAGCTTATCCACATTTAAATCTGCTAAGCTTCGCCTTAACTCAGCCTCAGCACCTCTAAAATTTGTGCCGTTATCAGAGTAGATTACGCGTGGAGCGCCTCGACGGCCAATCATGCGGCTGAGTGCCATAATAGTGGCATCTGAACTTAGGCTGTCCGTCAGTTCGATGTGGATAGCGCGTACGGTTAGGCATGTGAAAAGAACTCCGTATCTTTTTTCACGTCTCCGACCTACGGTGACTTCCATAGGGCCGAAGAAATCTACGCCTGTAAACGTAAACGGACGTCTATTATGCTGTAGCCGTGCCGCCGGTAGATCAGCCATACGTTGCGCACGCGGCGCCGCTCGCCGGTACCTACAGAATAAACAGCTGGCTGCCACTGCACGCACGCTCGGACGCAATTTCAAAATCCAGTACCGCTGCCGTAATTCATTTACGACCAATTCGTTCGACTCGACGAGCAAGCGAGCAATCTTGTGCTTGCCATCAATAATGACGGGTCGTAAGGCTGATGATGAAGCTCCAGTAGCTTTATCAGCGCGGCCTCCGACTCGTAGGATACCTACTTCGTCTATGTAGGGCGTCAAATTCGACAAACGACTGCTAGATGAAATGTCTTTGCCGCTCGTTAAATCTTCTATCTCTTTACAGAAACTATCTCTTTGACACTTTTTAATTAAAATATTTTCCGCCTGGTTCATAAGGTTAACATCTAATTGTGCACGCCTATCTTTGCGACATTTTTTTATAAATAATAATATCGTAGCGGTCGATCGGAGGAGCCTAATCCAAGAAGAAAATTTATTTTCATCTATTAAAACCGGTTCCGATATGCCTGTGCTCAAAACAACGTTAACATTTCGTTGTTCACAAAGTGCCGTTTTATCCAAGTTACCCTTTTTAAAATCCTTAGGCCAGCTGTTTTCAGACTGACGTAAGAATATTGGGCCTTGGAACCAAGCACTGTCATAAGACAACGGCGCTGAGTCCTCCTTCGTAGCGATGTCTGCGACATTGGAGCTGGACGGCACGTATCTCCACTCAGCTATAGAAGTGAGCTCGTCTAGCTCGCCCAGTCTATGTGCTACGTATGGCTTAAAGGTACGAGGGTCACTTCGAATCCACAAGAGCACAGTGCTCGAATCTGTCCAGAAGAATCGTTGGTCGATTTTCACCGCCTTGTGTTCCTTCTGGACCGTGCTAGCGAGCCGCGCTGCCAGCAAAGCACCCTGTAACTCCAGCCGAGGGATGGACACGGGACGTAACGGTGTGACTCTGCTCTTGCCGGAAGCGAAACAAACATTTACATAACCATCCGACCTAATAAAGCGTATAAATATTACGGCTGCATATGCCTTAATGGAGGCATCGCAAAACGCATGCAATTCTGTCTTAATTATCGACGAATCCGATTGAATAGGTAAATAACACTGCGACCATGCACCTGCGTTATTGTACCAACGGGGAATACACAAAGATTTTATTGCCTTGAGCTCATCGAGCCACTTCGTCCATGAAGCGAACTCTGATGGTTGGATTCGGCACTTCCAATCGATTCCGCTCCTATGTACGTTCTGCAATATTATTCTGCTTTTTATTATAAATGGTGCTAGAAACCCATGAATATCATATACAGACATAATGATACTTAACATTTTAGCCTTTGTAGGAGGTTCTAAACCATTTAATATCTCCGTTGGAATGCGTTCGATATTAATATTAAATCTAAAACAGTCCTCCGCAGGATACCACATCAAACCTAAAGTGCGCTCAGTCGTATTCGTAGCTCCGTGTTTGAATTGAACAGCGGAGCGTGCGAGCGCGTCGTGGGGCACGCTGGCCAGCACCTCCCTGCTGTTACTCGACCAACCCCTTATTTCGAAACCGCCCTGTTTGTGGATAAACGTGATGTCTTTAATTAATTTAATCGCGTTTTCTTCACTATTTGTGGAATATAAGCAATCATCCATATAATGATTATTAATTATGACGCTTACGGCCTCGGAATATAAATCGTCATATTTTAATGCATTTTTATTCCTAATATATTGAGCTACAAACGGGGAACAAGTTGCTCCAAAAATTAAACTTTGCATCACACAAGTTTTAATAGGTGATTCGTGTGACTCCTGCCATAAAAATCTTAGTACGTTTTGATCCTCGGCGCGAATTTTTATTCGTAAAAACATATCTTTTATGTCGCCTATGATCACAAACTCATTTTCACGAAACCTAAACATAATACCTAACAGTGAATTGTATAAATCGGGACCTGTGCAAAGGTAATCATTTAAACAAACCCCTTCAACTTTAGCCGCTGCATCAAATACTAACCTGTGCGTACTAAAGTGCGGAATGTACCATATGTGGTCGCCCGAAGGTTCATTATCACCTAGCACGCGGGCGTAACCTTCATCGAACAACTTATTCATTTCACGTCTATATCGTTCCGCGTAAGCATTATCCTTTTTAAATTTTCTAACTAAACATTTCATACGATTTAGTGCACTGTCATATGAATCGGGCATCACGAAGTTGTCGCGTTTGAACGGCAAACCTACCTCCCACCTATCACCAAGATGCCTCGATGTGTCGTCTAGAACTTGTATTGCCTTAATGTGAGCCGTATTCTCGCGGCATAAGGTCGAAATTCCTATTGACTCTAATGCAAAAGAATCTTTAATCAGCTGGTAAATATGGTCTATATTATCCGACTCATTAGCGTTATCAATGTGAGAAAGGGTGAGAATACGTTCGCAATCATGAGGGCGAGTGCGACCACAATAGCCATGAATGGTCCATCCTAAACGACATCGCGTTGCGTACGGTTCATATTTACTACCTGCTAATATTTCTAGCGGTGCAATAAGATGATAATTATCCTCCCCTATAAGTAATTGCGGCCTCACGCGTTCCTTACACACACATTCCTTTAAAGATAACAAATGTTTACAGGTAATATTGTTGACAATTGACAAATCCTGTACAGGTAAATTTAACTGAGACACTTTCCGCATTTTAATGTCATAGGAATTAGCACTATCGTTACAGTTAGAAATAAGCGCACTGACCTTAGGAGCGTCCGATTGGAATACCTCAAGACCGAACGCGTCTACGAATTTGATGGCGCTCGACGGCTGGCAGGCGAGACCCAGGCGGTCCGCCAGCTCCGAGTCTATCATCGACACCGTCGCGGCGTCGTCCAATAGGGCGTATGCACTCACAACACCTTTAGGTCCACTAAGTTGCACTGATAACACTTTCAATAACACTGTATCCGTTTTATTCGCACCGTGCGATGCTACGTGCGCGACCGTCGACCGTGTCGGGGATGCAGGCGGGCTGTCGTTGCCATCAGCTGACAGCGGCGTGGGCTTGGACCAATGCAGTAGCCGGTGATGGCGTAATCCACAGTCCTCTACGTCACACACTGGACCTGGACACGTCTCCTTATCGTGCCGCGCTAGTAGGCAACAATAACACAACCTGCTGTTTTTAACGAAACGCCACTTATCTTTACGCATCGCTCGTTTGAATAGCCGGCATTCCGGGAGCGTGTGTTTTGATTTGCGACAGTAATTGCACTGATCATCGCTCTCACGGGCACTCGTAGTAAACACCGGGCGTTTGACAAACTTTTTTTCTGTCGTTCGCTTATCTATAGCATCGCTTGTTTTTCTTTGTTCGTGCGGCATTGTTAACCCGACGATGGACATCATTTCAGCTTCTTGCTTTAAAAATGTAGCCATTAATTCTAGTTTTGAACGGCCGTCTAATATTTTCTGGTATGCAAAATCGGTCCATTTTCCTATTAATGTGCTCGGTAATTTACTAATGATAGCCGTCGCGAGCTCCGGGCTCCTTAGGTAATCCTGCTGGTTCAATGCACGGATTGTTGCCACACAATTATTTATTTTAACTGAAAAATTAATTAATTCCTGCTGATCGTTTGTAGGTAGTGCCGGTAGCCTTTTTAGTTGGGATGTTATATTTGCTATAATGACATCAGATCTACCGAAACGTAGCTCGAGAGCCTCCATCACAGCTGCGGGCGGGGTGTTACCGATTAGTAGGTCGGTCACTGCCTCCCTGGCGTCGCCTCGCAGTGCTCTTCGTAATCTCCACAGGTTCTCTGAGTCACTATACCTGCATATCCTGGAGGACTCCTCGTAGGCACACTTGAAGTGTAACCACTCAATACATTCTCCACTAAATGTTGGTAACTCACGGGGCGTTGCGAGTCGACTCAGCAGACGTTCCTCTCGCTGTGACGAGGAGTGGTCCATCATGTCACGCAGTGTGTAGGCGAGCTGTTCTATGCTGTTGCCGGGTAGAACCGTACCTGGCGCCGCGCTGACGGGCGCTGCGGCGGCCGCTGCCGGCTCCCCTGGCTCCTCCGGTGCACAGTTTGATCTCACCTCACTATCACGTAACCATTTTTCAACGCTTTGATGCACTTGGTTATCAGATTGCTGTTTGCTGCACTCACTGATCCGGTCGTCACCATCTTCAACGTCAGCTCGGGCCAACTGTAGTTCCAGCCGCTTATCTATAAGCTCAAGCTGAATTTTGGCACGGGCTTCGGCCGCTTCGAGCTCCAATTGTTTCCGTCGAGCGAGTGACGAGGCGGTAGACTTCTTTGTTCTACCCGACGCCGCGGTGCTTCGAACGGAACTGCTGTTTCGAACGGGTGCTGAAGGTGATGCTTTGTTGATCCTCTCCGTCTTGACTTCATCTGCATTCGGCGATCGCGGCGTAATATTGCTGCAGGTGCCGCGCGGCGGAACCGTTACGTCAAGATGGCTGGAGGTTAGTTGCAGAGACGCGCAATCTAACTTTTTTCCACATTTTCGCGCTGCCGACGCGTTAAAACACGATTTGGCGGTGTTTTATACATTATTAAGCCGGTTCCGATTTGGCTCGAAGACCAGAACGATTTTAGGGAACACAAGGGAACACCGAAAATAAGACACGTCGTACTTGCGAAAAGTCGAGAAGCAGACTGCCGCCTACCCTCTTCCGTTTATTTAAATTTAAAATAACTTTTTTTACAAAAAATTGTTGCCAGCATTATGAAAGTACATAATTTAAAAGACACATAACAGTATAAGGCAATTTAAATTTAAAATATTAATAATAAAAAACATTAGTAAGGCCCTGTGTGCGTAGGGAAAGCGTGTGTCGCCTACAAATATTATAAGTATTATATGTATAATAAAGAAATCTGTTTCAATATACATTTTAATATTTGTAATTAGTTAAGTTTTAATTATTGTTATATTTGCATACCTCATGAAGGTAAATATGGCGAACCAAATGTATAAAAACCCCTTTTGTAAACACCCATATTTGTGCAAATAAAAGTCTTTGTCTTTGTCTTAACTGTAATTGCCTTGCTGAAAATAAAAGTCTTTAATTTTCATTCTCATTGTGGAAACATCAGATCTCTTGGATTGATTTTGTTAGGAGAGTAAAAACGGAAGGTAGTCTTAAAATTTGGCCTATTAAACTTCCTCTGCGCCCTTCCGCCACGTTCTCTAAAACACCACATGGCATGTGTGATTGTCTGATACCTACTCCAAATTAAAAAAGTAAATTACAAAAGCTGTGTAGATCGAATATCAAATCTCTCCTATCTACCTTTATTATACCTTTCCTTTTCAGTGGATGGAGTCCGGTTGTGGAATTCACTGCCGGTGCAATTAATGCAGTCAGAAACAATTTTTTCCTTCACTACTTGTTGGTGACCTAATTGTGTTAGTTGTACTTTATTATTCTTTTTTATTTACACATATTGTACGTATATATTTATATGTACGTATTTATGTATGTATGAATATATAATTATTATTTTTATTACTTACGTACGGTTACATTTAATTATATTTCTTTTTTGGGTATTTTATACACATCAAATTTGTCTTTATTACATCTACTATCCATTCCTGGTGCTGCTGTCTTCCAGCATCTTTAAGAAATAAGTAGTGCCTTATACATATTGTTACGACTTTTAGTACAATTATTTTAATTAATAATTATAACAATATTCTCTTCTTTTAACGTGATTTATAATATCTTTGTGTACTAAATAAATGAATAAAGCAAAGTTTGTCGCAGACAATTATGTATTAGCTACGTTTACCCGGTCCTGTTTCAGAAAAAAGGCAACTAAAGGCTATTTCAATCCGATACATCTCTAATTAGATCCAGCTCTGATAATTAACTGCTGCGTAGAACTAATTAATGAAAACGATACATTATTAATTAAATACGCTTTCTCTGGAAAATAAAACTCATTTTACATTTCCAATCCCCAGAAAAGAGAATTTTCGTGTTTTTTTCAACCTGTTTTTTATCTCACTGCTGAGACAGTTCTCCTCTCACAAGTCTTTTAAATTTATCAATTGTATCAACTATCATTATTGAAGTTATGGTTTACTCTTTTGGCTATAATGGCTTACACTTGAGATATATATATACGTATACTGTGGCGGGCTTTTTTTGTAGGACTATTTAAGATAAATATTTCCATCATACATATATACATACATACATAATATGTGTAACTCTAGTGGTTTTGGCAGCGCACGCAAGAATAACTCGCAGATGGTAGATTTTTTCCTACTTACTTGAGACTTATCGTCATATTTTGGACTAAATATATAATATATATTCACTAAATATCTTTATAAATAGCCTATGTGTTATTCTGATGTATAAGCTATATTATTGTGAAGTTTCATTAAAATCCATACAGTAGTCTTTACGTGAAAGAGTAACAAGCATCCATACTCACAAACTTTCGCGTTTATAATAAATATTAATAGGATGTAATCGTATAAATACATTTGCTTTTATTGTACTTAACAAAATATTTCTTATTTTATTCCACTGGGTGACAACAATTTTATGCAAAGTGTTATTCTGTAAATAATTCTGTAAAACGTAACTTTATCTCAGTTTTTGGGATATCATCGTAGCGCCGTCGCTCACGTTTACATCTCTGGAGAGATTAGCTAAATGAATAGCGCCTAGGAGACATTGCTACGGTCGGCGTTTGTTTTTTCAATTTTTCTCCAACGAAAGTATATTTTATCGTATTAAGCTGTAAATTCTGCGATGTGAAGTCGTTTTAAATCAAATTTGTGTCTTTTTAGTTTGAAATTGTAACCAATAAACTTTTTATATTTAGACAAACACCTTGAGTGCTTATTTTTGTGGGATGTGTAACAAAAAATATTTTATTTGAATAACGTAAAGAGCATTTGCTTAAAACTGAATATTAATCTAACAAAACATTTTTATATGCATTTTCCATATGTAACTGTGATTCCTTAGAGAATTGTGAAAGTGCTAGGCCCGTTGAACCATGCAATTTCTTCATAATTCCTCATGTGTTCTTGCAAATATATTCTCATCTAATTTTGATGAAATGGTATTAACAAAGACAACCCGTGTAACGCAATGTTTACCATGGGGGACTGTCAGTCGGGGGTACCGCGATCGATTCCCTGCCAGTTTTAAATTCCTGTTCTCGATCTGAGTGTTTGTGTTTCTGTCTTTATGTGTGTCCGTGGTACCCTCACACAGGGTATATCTACCCTAGTGTGGGGCTATGAGTGCGAAACAAGTAGGAAGCGTTAAGGTAAACGTCCATAATGTCGACAGCGTACTAGTACTCGTCATTCCATAGAAAAACTGTCAAAAATGACACTTTTTTCTTTGAATGACGACTACTGGGTCACTAACAAAAACTGCCGATAGTTCGGACGTTTACCTTAACTTTCTGTATTATATGATACTATCAAGCCTCATGGCTGAGTTGAAGACAATAAAATTCTGGCAAACATCTGATCATGTTGGCTTCACACCAAACCGCAATTTCCGCACGTAGTTTTATATATTTACGATGTTATTGAGCACGTGACAAATACCCATACATTTAATGGCGACTCTGTTGTTGTTTACACCAACAAACCGTTCGTCTTGTGCCAATTTTATGACCTTTATTTTTCCAGTGGAACTTGAAAACGATATATCGTTTGCTTTTCAGCTTTTCTATTTCATACTATTTGCTTTGGATTTCCAATTCTTTAGATTTTGTATCAATAACATGTCGTCATGTGATCTAAACAACAAATGTACAATGTTTTAGTAAATAAACATTCGAAAATATCACGGGTCAACTATAGCAAATATCTTTAAAAAATTGCGACATTGTATAAATAAGAATTAATCTTTATTTTGTCAACAATTTTCATATTTTTCAAAGATTCAAGAGATAAAGAAAAACTTTATGAGAATGCATGTGAATAAAACGATTCGACTTTATAAAAATAGATCATGACCTTTTTATGATATAAAGGACACCTTGGGATAGAGATTGAGGTAGAGATACCTGGTTATGTGAGATCTTTACAGCACTAAAAGTCGGTGCACTGTCGCAGTGCTTGAAGAGAACTCCAAGATCTCCAGAGCAATGCACCGGTGTCGTGTTGTGAATACAAACGGTGCCCCAAACTGGTCCATCATCCAGAGAGCAATGGTGTACTCCTCCACTTTCCTGTGCTCATACTGCACTGTCTTTCCTGGGGCCGCTAACTGGACGGATAGATCTCCTACTCTCGCCGCCGCAACCCCGGAAGCCCCCTTTAAGACGCCTCATACGATCAGGCAGGACATACCGTACCGTACCGCAGCCCCATTCTTAATCCCGAAGTTACATCTATTTTTCCAACAATATAGTGTACATTATCTAGACACGCAGCAGCGTGTCAAGCCAAGTTCAAGCAAAGGAACTGGCTGTCCAGCGCCGAGTGTAATATTACACGAAACACTTGGTGCCACTTTTGACCCTTCTATAACTCAAAACCGTAAAACTACGTGTGTATAATAATATCTATAAGGATATCTAGAAGACCTAATTTCATGAAGCTAGCTCTAACAGTTGTAAAGATATGAAGATCAAAAAGTCGAAAATTTTAGCACTGACTGACTGATATATAGTATCTAAACCTAACCTACTTCCAGATGACCTAGAAGGATGAAATTTCGAATTCAGCTCGGCAATTGTGTGTAAGCGTAGAATAAAATCTAGAAATAAAAAAGTTAAAAAATAGAGGGGGTCCCCATACAAAAAAAAGTTTTTTAATTGTAGCGTTGGAACCGTTACAAGCAGATACTTGACACTATCCCAATATATGTATTATTATAGTTTTCTTTATAAAAAATGGTATCCCACCAAAAACATAAATGTAAAAAGGAGAGCCAAGTTCAATACAATAATTATGCTTGGCTGTGGGCTTCGCCGCAAAAAGAATGGAGATCTAGATGAGTGCCAAGATCTATGCTAAATCCAAATATGTATTTATAGGAACGAAATAACGTTATAAACAAGTATAAAACTCTATTTCTTTGATTTATTGGATACCTATAACAATTGCTGTTATTTAGAAATGTGATGATCTTAAAGTAGATTTGATTTGACTATGTACATTTCAATTACTGCCCAACAGTAAGCCAGTTTGTCGGCAAAATAAATCTAGATTACCCATTCTGCATAACTGATTAATTTCGAAACAAAGTATTGCTAAAACCTTATATAACAATATAACAGTCATTTATAAAAAATACATAAATGAGAATTGACTACAAAAATTTCAAAATGGAACAACGTCGCTATTAGTTACATTAAAAATAACATTTTTAAATTAATTCCAGAATGAGATCACGTAACGCGTAGGTAGTAAAATGAACATAATCCGCAAATGTACGCAATACATAATTCGTTCACATGAATTCGCTTTTAATATAATGAAACAGTATGAAAAGGATCGTTATTTTAATTTTTTTAGCCCATAATTGACTGAAACTGCGAATTCTTCCTTTCAATAACAAAACTTCAATTTCAATTAATCAAAAGCAAGAAACTTAGTTACTTCACTGTTTCTTTTCCAGTTTTAGTAAGGTTTTCATCGTAACCACGACCTCATCAAATGATATACACATGTATAATTAAAATTATAAAAATCTTAATTATATAAATATTTTAACAATTTTATAATTTTTTAAATTCTGTTGTTCGTTTCTCTATTCAAAAATGTGACACTCGTATTAAGTATTCTAGGCATCTGTCTTGACTCACTTTTTAATGTTTTATTTTACAGTTACCTACAAGTTTTACGATAAAGGAACATTAATTCATCTTTCAATACATTTGTTATACTTTAAGAATTTGTTGTTTTATTTGTTGAAGAAGTTGTAGGTATACCCCAATTAGTTTAATTAACTGGATCCGGCTGTAGCCGATTCTTGATTTTCTTACCGGCAACGCGATTCTTGATTTTCTTAAAAATATTTCAGTTTTTTTTTTCTTATTTTATGTTTTTAGGTACGTGACCCTGCGATTAAGCTTGATTGTTTCTGATAAAACACACAGCTCTGCACTGTACACTGCTCAAATTCTATTAGACGAACTTCATCTTCTTTCGTTTATGATTAAGCCCAGTAATTATGCTAATAATTATATATTCTGGCTCTTAATTGGCCTATTTGTCTCCCGTGTTCATCAACGGAGCAAGCGTTTCTAACTCTATTTAGGCTCAGTTTATTTATTCCCTGAACATTTCTCCGTGCACCTAACGAGAAATTAATTAGAACGGATTAACCTTCGTTATCCTCTAAAAGAATAATTACTTAAAAACTTTGATAAATGACTCGGTTTTCAGCAACAAGCTTTTATCGTTCTCTTTTATAATGAAATGATGCTATGTTAACGTAATAATAGCATTTAAAACAAACGTAATTGTTACTGTTTATAGGGTAAGGAATAATGGGCCAATTAGAAAGTGTGGGATATTAAAAAACATAATATCGCACATTTTAACTACAATGTACCTAATTCTGTGATGTAGCAATGTGTGTGGCAATAATTTCATGCGTGTTACCGTGCTTTGGAGGGCACGTTAAGCCGTCGGTCCCGGTTGTTCTCGATAGATAACAGTCGTTAAACCTTGTCAGAGGCCTTATGGGCGGTTTGAAAACATTCGACAGCGGGTTGGCCACTAACCCGCATCTCCCAATAATAATAAAGGTGAGAAACCCATGCCTAGCAGTGGGACGCTAAAAATTGTAGCAATGTAGGGTTGTAGCCATATTGTGTGTTTAAAACATAGTTAATCGTAGATTATACTTTGCTTCGTCCTCGAAATTAGATTACTTGTAGTAGACGTACTGTACTAGCCATTCATACACTAAAGTTGAGAAATACAACCTAAAAAATAAAAAGGTTGTAATAAAAAAACATAAAATCACTCAAAAGTCTGTACACTGACAACACCTGTCATTCGTCGCTATCTTCATTCGCGTTTTAGTGCCTAGCCGTTCAACACGTGAAAGTATTTTCTTATAAAGTGAAGTTGTTAAACAGGAAAAATAAAGATGTGAATTACTGATTAATGTGTTACGAAAAATAAGAAAGCAGGAAAAAATGTTAGAAACAAAATCAATAATGGATATCGAGTGAATCTTCTGAAAATAAAATTCTATTATGAAATTGTTACCACAGAAAGGTATGTATAGTATACAATAACTATTGCGCGACATGGTTGCAACACCACTATTTCCTTCCCACTGCTGGGCACGGTTCCCTCCCCATTGGGGAGGCCTGCAGCTTTTTCCACCACGTACACAACTATTGTAAAAGATGGCTGCAACCCTATTTTACGTCCCACAGCTGGGCACGGGTGCCAATGCTGGTTGGGTGAGACATACAAGCGTTTTTTAACGCGCTGTGTAAAGTATGTAGTAACAATATAAATATGCGTTGGGTACATTTCCTTTTGAGAATGTTACGTTCGCAAGAAATTACATGAGGGTAGTTCATGGGACTATCGCCTTGTAATAAAAATCGTTAATATGAAATAACGAAAAATGTAATGAATGTATTAATCTACGATTTAAGTAGTATTCAAAATCTTTTGTGAAACATTCTTACAAGCAAATAAATATGCGTTGGGTACATTTCCTTTTGAGAATGTTACGTTCGCAAGAAATTACATGAGGGTAGTTCATGGGACTATCGCCTTGTAATAAAAATCGTTAATATGAAATAACGAAAAATGTAATGAATGTATTAATCTACGAATTAAGTAGTATTCAAAATCTTTTGTGAAACATTCTTACAAGCAAATAAATATGCGTTGGGTACATTTCCTTTTGAGAATGTTACGTTCGCAAGAAATTACTTGAGGGTAGTTCATGGGACTATCGCCTTGTAAAATCGTTATATGAAATAACGAAAATTGGAATTGATGTATTTATCTACGAATTAAGTAGTATTCAAAATCTTTTGTGAAACATTCCTACAAGCAAATACATATGCGTTGGGTACATTTCCTTTTGAGAATGTTACGTTCGCAAGAAATTACTTGAGTTCAAGGGAGTGTTGCCTTGTAAAACATTTTTGATATAATGAAATGATAAGTGATGTGATGAATAAATTCATCTACGATTTAAGGATGAGATTCATCTATTACGGATGATTCCTTCATTGCATGAATGCATGAGTATAGGTTATTTGCTATATGAGTATAGGCTTGTATCTATATGCAAAAAATTCATGCTTTCATAAGTATACTGCAAAACTTATATTTTGTACATTCTATCATTTCAGGCAATCAGATGTGTGAGTTGGCAGATTCAACAAACACTGACGAGATTAATTAATTTTATACACTTTAAATGTCGCCAACCGAATACCGAACCTTTTAATTCGGAATTACCTCATATTCCGACCCATTGACCCCACTATAGGTCTTTGGATTCGGCCTCACTGGCACCATCGACACCTTCAGAACCTAGCGTCAAGCATTGGTGTTTCTCTTTCTAAAAATAAGAGAAAGACTTCACCTTTTCAGGATGAACTGGCTGTTCGTTGGGAACATATTACTATACCTACTTCTGGTCTTTCGAAAGAAATGAGTTTAAGATAATATTTAATTTTACAGAACTGTCCCGTCGTCCCGTCTATCGAACGACCATTGAAGCCGATGATAGATGAAACTAGAATTTTGTATGATTCACATTATGTAGAATCTTTGTCGCAGCGAATTTTCTGTCGTCTACAATCAAATAAAGATACTTACCTAAGTATAAAATATCAGTTAATTTCTACCAAAACTAACAGTTATGCATTTGGGAAAAAATTGGCTGAAGGGTTAATCAGCAAAAGCTATAAAAGCTCCAGATTTATTCAGGATCAAGGTAAAAAATAATAATATAGGTACCTAATAATAAAGACGCTATAAAAAATATCAACAGCAGAAACTTCTACCACTCTCAAGACGTTAAATTCGAGAGCCCGCTCATGTTAGCGAGACAAGCACGAGCGGGGAGAAGTCTACCATTTTTTGGTGCAGCAACCACGTTGCCACAACAAGCCACGGCTGCTGCGCACCCAATGCTTCCGACACCGCTGCACCAGTGCGCACACAGACTCGCCGATAACAGAGGTACACCACGTTCCTGGAAGATTAGCGCTCTTTCACACCAGATGGAAGTACATCACTAATAATAGTGTCGTGTCATACTAAAAATATCTTTCAAAACCATAGCAATACAAAATTTTGTACCGCCTCTAAAAATTATTTGTATATTATCGTATATCCGTCGAAACAAATCAATTTCAGGCGATATTAACATCATAGTTGAGTTTTTATACTCTGGTGCAATATCTAAATGCTATTCATTTGATTCACAGTATCAATGAATAAAGCAGATTCGTTAATCAAACTCATTATTACAAATTATTTTAAAATTGATATTTATAAACCATTTTAAATTTAATTTCAAAAAATATTGGCTTAAAAGATTGATGCGATCTTTTATTGTCAATTAATAATGAATTCAAAAATATTTACGCTTCACATTCAACAACAATTTACATATATGAATTTAACATTTTTCTTTTTGGATTCAATACAGCATCCCTAGTTTTTGTTTATTAATACAAATAAGGCTATTTAACATCATCAATTTGCTTAGATCGCTCTTATTCATATAAAACAAATTAGAATATAACAAGTAAACATTTTTTTTTAAATACTTAAGCGTATTTACGATACGCCAGTTCGCTCATTTAGTTGGTCTCCTCGCCTCCTGTCCTGCCTGGCTGGTTGTATAATACTAGTATTGAGAGTTGTGCATATCTTGCTATAGAAACTGATGATTATGATGGTTTCATAATGATCTTAATAACCGACACATATTAGCTCGATAAGAGACGATAGCTTTTGCCTGAATATTTATTCCAATGCAAGTAAAACTGGACAGGGGGGGGGGAAGGCTGCTGTGATATGCGGTGAGAATATGGAACGAGATCTTGACTGCATATTTCCGTTTAAAATTATTTGCCCGGCACATAATGAAGTGTTAAATTCTTCTTCGCAATCATTAGTTGTGTATCTATAACATAACTTCCATTTCGTATATTAAGAAGGCTGGTATGCGTTTCCCATATGCCCACATCATATAAGAATCACCAAGATGACTTTTAAGATGTGACAATAAAAATATTTATGTTTTTTGCCTCTTATAGTTTCCAAGACAGTGAGTGGCATATATGAATCGCGATGTAGATACCTATATGTCCTGATATAGAATGTGAACCAACCGACCATTGTGTTCAGTAAAATAGTCGAGCTTTTAGAAATGGCTGACATAGACTTGTTTGCCACAAGATTCGAAATGGTATAAGTTGCTATCTTAGCATAGCTTGATATTTCATGGAGACCCAGTCTCATTAGCTATCAATTTATTTACTTTTAATTAGAATAATCTATATATTTACGCCTTTCCAACGATTTTAGATACTTTAAAAATAAGATTTGAATCATACTATAAGATTTGAACTATTTTAACTGATTATAATTTGAGTTATGTTACAGACAAAGCTGAAGGTTCAGTGGTTGAGAATACCAAAGGCACTCTCAACCTTTGTTTTCTGTTTTTGAAAGTCTAATTATTATGCCCGGAACAAAAACAAATGAATATTATATTCTGTTCCTAAGAGGAACCTCTGAAACAAGGTTATCAAAATTTAAGTTAAAATAGTTGCCGCGAAGCCTTAGATATTTTGTGTACCTCCTTATCTGATAACTCGGTAAAACGAAATGGTGTTGCTTTCAAAAAATAGTTTTATTTTTTGCAACTTTCTTTAAATTAATAGTATGAAGCATTTTTTTTTTCTCAGGGGTATATCCTTGCTAACACTATGCTTCTATGATAGATAATGCTCACTTAAGTTCATTAAATAGTTACAGGTTTGCATTGTCTCGGAGTGATTACACGTAAAAATTGTTCTGATATTAGAATTAGCCGTAGTAGTTAAAGTTTTTATTACCGGCTTTACGTTTTTGTCTTTATCAAAATTAAAGTTACCTGAAATCCAACAACTGGGCTATTTTTTTAGAAAATTGGTTCCCACATATCAGCTTAGAATAATTATTGAGTATTAAAGCTGTCATTTTATTAGAACTAGTCACTGTTTATAGAGTTCAAACTACTACTTAAAGTAGTAGTCTTGCGAGTACTAATAATATTGAGGTCATAAATGGAGGTAATAAAAATAATTACTAAATACCAGATTTAACTAAAACATATAGATAGTGACTATATCCAACCCACATTCATTCTCTCATTTTTTAAATAAAAAATTCAAATTAGCCCAGTAACTGTTTTATTGGATTTTCTTATTGAACGAATCGGGAGTGTACACTAACATTGTAGTTATATATATGACACGGCTGTATTCACGTAAATTTTATCGGATTTGCCGACATGTTTTGACGAGGACCTTCTTCAGGAGCTCCTGCCGGTCGCGGTGGCATCGCGGCGGTGTTGGATATTGGATTACAAAAATAGAAACAGAAAATATAAGGTATACTGTAAAACTTTAGTTCTGTCTAAATATTTACAGTATTATATAATTGTTTTTTACAGTATTATATATTTATAGCGGTATAGATACAAATATTTACTGCTCATTCCACCAGACTATACTTCCACGTCTTCTGCACGTAACAAGTACATAGTCAGTTTGGAACTTACACGAAAAGCCGCCGTAACCGTCTATTATTGCAGACGAACAATATAATTATCTTCACGATATTTTACAATGCGTTTTTGTTTTTACAATCAAATTACATTTTACAATCAAATGCGTCATAAGTCATATCATAAGTGACAGTGACTGTATATAACTGTTTAAGGAAAAAAGTATATATTTACTTTTGTTGGTATATTTTATATAACAACTGGAGATTTTGTTTTAGAAAAATACCAAGTTGTGTTAAAAATGCATCCTATATTCTTTTGCTTGTTTTTACTACAAAAAAAAACCATTTTTAATATAATGATATTAATATAATTATATAGTGAATAATTTATTTACTAATAAATAAAATTATTTAATAATTGAATTTAAGAAATAAATAAAATTACTTATTTACTATTTAAATTAATTTTTATTTACAAATTTTTCGACTCTCAAGATCTACAAGTAATCTAATTTCGAGGACGAAGCAAAGTATAATTAATGATTAAACGAACTTACCTTAAGTGAAGTTCTATCATAATTATACGATGGCTTCGTCTGAGAAATTAGGTCCCTCCCACCCTACCCCAGGGAAAAATTTGTCATAAAAATTAAATTCGTGCATTGCTCTCTAAACTAAATGAAGATAGCGACGAATGACAGGTGTTGTCAGTGTACAGACTTTTGAGTGATTTTATGTTTTTTTATTACAACCTTTTTATTTTTTAGGTTGTATTTCTCAACTTTAGTGTATGAATGGCTAGTACAGTACGTCTACTACAAGTAATCTAATTTCTCAGACGAAGCCATCGTATAATTATGATAGAACTTCACTTAAGGTAAGTTCGTTTAATCATTAATTAATAAACTTAGATTTTTTTTTTTTTTTTTTTTTGACCCCTAGGAGTAATTTTTTCTCTTAAATCCGTAAGTGTTGACGCTATTTTCGCTGCTTTTAATATATATTTTTAATGGAGTAGCAGACGAGCATGCAGGCCACGTGGTGTTAAGTGGTCGCTGCAGCCCATGGACATCTACATACAACCTCAAGCAAGCATAGGTAACTCTTGTCTGAGGTCGTATGCAGTTGCGCTGCTACTCTGGAGGCTGGTGGTCGCCTCATGTAAGCGTGGCAGGCAACTATACCTTTCCACCGAAACACAATAGAATTGCTCATGGCAGAAGTGGGTGCAGCGGTGGTACTTCCCCCGGGCGAACCATAATAGTTCTACCACCTACCAAAATATGAGTCAATATCAATTTTAATTTTATAGTCCCATGTATTTTTCCATTTCTATTCAAAGTTGGTCTTTAAAACACGTAGAGTCACACAACGTAGTGCTCCTATACCATAATAAGGTAATATTATACCTAAATTACCCTGTTATTCTCATGAAAAAACACATGGTAATTAATAATTTGAATTGCATATTGCATGTCGGTGCTGGAAAGCAATTATTGCTGGCAAAATATCTTTCAACGTATTATGGCTTTGATGTTTACGCTACGCGAATTATTTTTCGTATTTCATTTCTGTTTTCATATTAAAACTGCGTTTGACGGAAATCAAAACGTTTTGATAATTTTGTACCGTTCGTTAAATTATAAATTTACCGATTTCCTATTAAAGTTGAGGGCAATTGAGTGTTGAATATATATGATGTTGTTGTTTCTGTGAAATATTAATTTATCGTATGAATCACATGTACTTATGTACGTACGAGTATCTCTAGACTAAGATTTACATTTACATATTTTTATTAAAAGCATTGCTCGGCGAAGCGCGCATGGCTCGTCGGCTACCGTAGAACGCAAACGGTCTACGCAGCTAAGCTAAACGGGCGCGGTCGGTTGTGAGATGGGTGACCGCTAGTGGCAAAAAATTTCATGCGCGTTTCCGTGCTTCGGAGGGCACGTTAAGCCGTCGGTCCCGGTTACAACAACCGGATAACAGTCGTTAAACCTTGTCGGAGGCCTTATGGACGGTTTGAAAAGATCCGACAGCGGGTTGGCCACTAACCCGCATCTCCACCAACCCGCATTGGAGCAGCGTGGTGGAGTAAGCTCCAGGCCTCCCCAATAAGGAGGTGAGACCCGTGCCCAGCAGTGGGACGCAATAAGGGTTGCAGCCAATAAAAGCATTATGTGAATTTGTAGAAATATCTATGAGCAAAGGTGAATCTTAGGTTAGCAGATTGTAATACAACGTTTTTCTTCTACTAGTAAATGACCTAGAAATTCGCACATTCGGTACAGGAATCTAAGTGGCCCATTCACTTGTCTCCCTGTCGCAAGTCATTGATATGGAATGCGTTACGAGGTTTATGCACAAATTACATGATGCTACGGATTTCAAATGGAATGTTCACATAAACGTTAAAATATTATAAGATTGTTGCAATAAATCACACATTATAGTGACGTTATAACTAGATTTTTTTTAACCTTTTTTTATGTCCCACTGCTGGGCACAGGTCTCCTTTTCACAAGTGAGAGGGATTTAGGCCATAGTCCACCATGCTGGCCAAGAGCGGATTGGTGGACGTCATGCTTTCGAGAAATTATGAATTTCTCTCAGGCATGCATGGAGATGGAGAACATCGTAATCAATTAAATATCGCGATATTTTCCATCACCGTGGAGCAGCGATAAATGCGCACATTACAAATTTCTTGGTCAGAGGTGCGCGCCGAGGGTTTGAACCCGGGATCGGTCGCGTCGAAGACCGCGGTTTTGTAACACTCGGCCATCGCTACTCTCAGATTTATTGGAACTAGACTTATTGCCTGTGAATAATTAAAATCAATATTTTTAACTTTAATATTTAATATGATATGTAATTGTATTATTTAACTAAAGAAGCATATGACTAAATAAAGCTTAACGCTACGATTCCCAGTGTCATGGGTATCATAAACGTACACAGAAAAAGAATACAAACACCGAGGCCGAGAACAAAATTTTAAACTCATTAAAAATATAAAGTAAAATTTATGGAGATGTTACGATTGGACTGCTTACTAAAAGTATGTCTTTTGACTACAGAATAAAGAGCAGGGCTTCTTTAATTTTTCATAGTTTTTTAAAACCGTTAAAAATTAATGTTTATAATAGAAACATGCTAATATCAAAAACACAGTTTTGAAGAATGTTTCGAAGAAAATCTATTTGTGTATGATACTGTTTATTCGCAAGTATTTTCAAGTTGATTCGCAGGAGTGGTTCGGCGACGTGCCTTCAATTTGATGATTGCAGAAACGTGCCTCCTCCATTACTAATGCATACATATTTAATATCCGGGAACATTGGAATAATATTTATTTCAACCAAAATAGATAGATGAATGATCTACTTCTATGCCTAATATTGCCTATGCCGTAATAATCGCACGCATCAGAACATTAATAAAGGCGCAGCCGTTCGAGTCAAAAACATCAATCGGATAAGTTTACTTTTTTCATTACTATATTATAAAGAAAAAAACTAAGAAACAACAAATGAAGCGAAAATGGTTCGTTCAATTTAACACGATTTAATTACTCAAAATCATAAAGTTTAATTTAATGTAAGAGTAATATTCTTTTACTTTTCCCACAAACAGACCTCTACTGTCAATTTCTGTCTGCAGCTATAAATTTAAATCAGTGACAGGTTACGCAATCACCGCAAAATCTATGAACAAAGCATTCCAATCTGAAACATGGAGACAATATCATAATGTCAGCTCAGCTGACTCAGCTGTGAATAGCTCATCATTTAGATAAAAGTATTCAAATTCTCAAGCATTTCAAATATTGCGTCACAGGAATTTGATTCCCATTCCCGAATCTTCATCTGTACGCAAATTTAATAATATTAGGCATACATATATTAATTCACAAATAAAGAAATTTGATTGACTTACGTGTGTTACTTATCAATTTCTTTCAAGAGGGTATTCGAGAGGTTGAGCATCTTGTTCACTAAAATTAAATTTATATTCCTGAATCTTCAGTACGTTATCGAATAGTAATCTTTTCGAAGTACTCTATTCACTTACTTGCCGCATTAATATTCTGTATTTTTTTTCCAATTCATTCAACACTGTCAATTTTGTAACATCTCTTTACCATGACATTTCAGTTATTACGTGACTGTCATTATTTTATTTTAAAATAATTGTTCGCCTTATTAAAGAATTTTGACTATGAATTTCATTATTCCTCTTATCCCAGTAAATTTATTAGATTTTATGCAATACCACCACAAAGTACAAGAAAATATAATCTATACTAATAAATATTATAATAATATATATAATATAATATTATAAAGAGGAAGAGAGAACTACTGTTCCGATTTCAAAAATTCTACAAGCTACGTTCACCTTGAGTAACATAGGCTACTTTTTACCGCGGGAAAATGCTTCATTCCTATGTGAAAACGGGTAATAGGGTCAACGCGTTTGAAGCAACTGGCTAAAATCCTATGACTTTAATATAGCAATGAAGCCTGGAATAGCTATTTTTTATCCTCCGGGGACCCATTAAACAGGTCCACGCGGGCGAAGCCGCTGGCGGAAGGTTAGTTCACTATAAAAATGGTTTCGTTCATCATTTATTTCATCATTCAGCAGTTCATCGGTTATTTTCAGGAAAATTGTTGTATGAAAGCTGTTATATTATTATTATAATTTATAGTAACCTCAATATATATTTAACATTTACCTCAATATTATGGGATGAAAACAATTCAATGGATTGTTCACTAATACACTAAATTCCTTACTTGAATTTGCCAGAATTTTCTGGTGTGAATTCAATGTAATATTCGAATATCAATTGCAAATAGTTCATCAATACGAGTTCCCGAACATGACACATGCCAACGCGAACATGACCGACATTTCAGATATTGCGTCAGCGGAATTTAATTTCCATTCCCGAATCTTCATCAATACGCAAATTTCATAGTTATCTATACACTCATTGAAGGTATGAGCGATCTCCTGATCAAACGAAGGAAAGGAGTGTGAAATAATTAGTTTTATTGGTTCATATCTGTTTCAAAAGCGATGGTAACTTTTGAATAAGATTTGGTATGATTTAAAATCGGGGGAATGTCAGGAGTAAAATCTCGTTAGAGGAATTGTGAATGCTTTTTGAATCTTTATCAGTAAGATTCAGTGTTTTTATTTTAAAATATTATGTGTAAGTATATTATAAATAACATCGTTGATATGTTAGTAATAGTTGGTATTCTTTGACGTTGATATCAGATTTTTATAAACACTTTTTCCTGAATGATAAGGCAAAATGAGTATATTTTCTTTGAAATGACATTTCGATATCTGAGGTTACATTTAATTATGCAATCTTTCTTTCAACATTTTTAACGATGGTATCGACCATAAAATTCCATGTCAATTGTTTCGTACTTTTGGCCGGTTCGATCAGTGTAGAGTTTATAAGGAAGAAATTAACACGTTTTATTCCCAATGAAGCTATTACATTCTTTTTATTTGTATCTTGGTAACTCTATATCGAAAAAAAAAATCTAGGAGATGACTGTACAAAACATTTCATAGATTTTGAAATAGGGATACAGTTTTGAATTTAAAATATACCGCGTCGAATAATCTTGTTAGTTTTCTTGTCGCATATAAAAACAAAAATGGTTCATAATACTTCATATTTAAAGCACAGTTTCGCACATTTAACACAATCATTGTAATTCCACAAATGTGGATATATTTTAAAGGTTCCATCGACCTCCACCTAAAATTTTCGTAATCTAATAGAACAATGTGGACATTTCTCCCTAAAGATGGAAGTAATTAGTTCAATTATTCGATTTAAATTCTTAATAATTCGGAAACAACATAACTTTCATAAACAAAGCAATGAAATGCAATATTTAACAGTTTGTTTAATATACAAATAATTTGCTCTACAAAAGAGTTCGTCGTCTGTATTAAATTCACAGACCTATTGGACTACGACAACTATAGCTATTAGTAGGACAGTCCCTACCCCTTTTATTTACGTAAATATTGCTTTGTTTTTATAACCTTCACGTGGGATGACGAAAGCATAAGTACGTAATATTATACGTTACGCCCTATTTACGGCCCAACTCTAACCATATCCAAGATTATTATCACAGAAATCTTTCTAGCCAAGTCGTTCCAAGAACACATTACATACGAGTGGGGACGTTACATACGGAGTTGGCAACACCTTTATTGCTTAAGACTGAAGGTCGAATAATAAGTAAACCATGCACTGTTGTGTCTGTAGACGTCTAATGTATTTGGCGACTAAATCGTCTTTCATTTCCTTTATCACACAAGTTCGTTAGGAGTATAAAACAAAGTTTTTAAGACCAGGATATGCGAGCAAGTATTTAAACAACGTATAAGTTTTGATGTACACAAAATTATTCCGTACATCTAGAACAGTCTGTCGAGTTTGCGAAGTCGTGTAAAGTCGGGAGAAGTCGTAGCAAGTCGTCTCAAAGTTCATATCGTTCTAAGAAAAGCTGACATTTAGCCTTAAAAATACAAACTCATAAGCAGAAAATTCTATTAGGCCCCAGCTGTTTCGAGTCACGATACTAACTTTTGAGAGCCGCCGTTTTATTTCACAATTGAAACGACATTTATCTGGGAAAGCGGTGCGTTGAATTATTAGATGTTATCAATTTGGTCATACGTAAAAGAATAAAGTTGGGACGGCCCTGGCGTAGAATGCGAGTGATCTACGCAATTAAGCAAATCGGGCGCGGTCGGACTAGATTTTTATTATTTTTATCAAATACATTAAGTATGTAGTATATGGATCGATTTTGTAATTTATGGCGCATACCGACGGATGCCACGCCGTCACTGTGATGTCAACGAGACACTAAAATGAGGTACGAGTAAATATGGTGGTGGTAGTTTGTCTATTATTGTTAGTTCTTCACATCATTTCTTAATTACTTACGCCGTACACGTCGTTAATAATATAATTCTTCGAGTCGTTTCTGCAGCCCTGGTGCCACGGTGGAACTCGTATTCGTAAATACCGCGAATTTTATGTAGTTATAGCAATGTTGAAGCTCAATCAAATGATGTGAAAACAAATGAAATACTAATTTTAAAATAATATCTTTCGGGCTTTACTTCGAAATAAATTTGAATTTTGAATTTCTTATCAAACTCATACATATTTGCCAGTACTGTGTATCGGCAATTTCATATGTAGTACCAATATTTAAATTATTTGATCCTTCCATTCGAGTTTCCTCAGTAACGTATAGATAATAACACAGCACTGTTTAGAAACATGTTCCATTAATTAAAATCATGCGAATCTCTGTGGCTTCAAGACCAAATTTTACGTGCAAGACAATTCCCCGTTTAATCCACGGGTCCCAGAATAGCTGTCCCAGTATTCAAGTAATAACTCCGCTCAGTATCAAAACCGCGGAGTCGAAACTCGCAATCCTTGTAAAAACTTTGTTTTAATTATCCTCACCATAAAGCCTCAATTATGCTATCAACACTAATAAGTTAATTAAGCTGAGCCCCAAACTTTGTAGAAACTACGAAATTTTTAGTGGCTCGCCGGGGAAACTTGGTAGTTTATATTGTTAAGGCAAGAATGCGATGAACAATTTTGTCTGTTAAATTTTTTGTAATTTGTGTAATGGTCTGTTCACATTTGCAACAATAATTTGCTGATAGTTGACAATTTGTGAAAATCATTTATTCATCTCGAAGTCGGAATGATATTACGGTGGTCCACACTGAAGGTTTTAATTTCATTAGGTGTAAATAATAATCATATTAATAAAAATTGTTATGAATTATTATAATATCGTCAAATAACAAAAAAGTTCCTAAGAACCTCTGTGATATTTTTTCTTAAAATATGAAACCTCGCATTCTTCGAGTGTAACACTTTAGTAGTCACATGATAGTAATGACAATTAGAATATTTATTTATTTATTCATCATCATTTGACAAACTTGTAAGAGACTCTTAACCATGTGTTGACATCTGTTTAGACTGTGAAATGTCAGTGTCGTTGTGTGTCTTCACTATTGTAACAAACTTTGTTCATTTTGGTTCTCATGGAACGTTCCCGGCTAGAATGAATTAAACCTTTTATTCACAACTCGGTTCTGCTTTAAATTTTGTTACCAAGTACGTTTTCTATTTGTTACTTCCTCGTTAAAAACGGTTATCGTACCTTTTTTATTATGAACCAAACTTTGTCGTCATGAAAATGGTTTATAATTTCTGGTCGATTATTTTATTGAAATAAAATTGCCCGATGTACCTACTACTACTCTACCTACCTTATTTATGCCGTATAGCAATACATGTTATCCTTAATTCCCTTTTTATGTTATTCTCCTAATCATCAAAAACCTTTTTTAGTTTATTACATCCAACATTATAAATGATCCCACTTTTCAACTACGAAATGCTCAAAGTTCATAAGGCTCAAAATTGAGAAACCATGTTTTTTGGAGGCGTATTATGAAAACAATTTGATTCTACGATCATACAAAATAATTAAATCTTATCTAAACTCTATACTCATGAAAAATGCACGGATTCGTGTGTTAAATAGCCCCGTACCATATTACACTTAACTCATTCATTGTACGTAGAACGAAATATTTTTGCCCCAACATCTTTCTATCCAGACCTATTCGAACCCATCATAGATTATAATTATTATTTTTCAGCTTACTGCAAAAAACTCAAAGGATACTCACCACATCTATGATCTGTTGTAGCGTGAGGCCGAACTTGACCTCAAGCGGCTCGCTCTCGTTGGCAACCGGCCGCTCCAGCGTGTTGTAGGAGTTGAGCAGCGCGTTCAGCAGCCGCTTCTCATGAGGACCTTGCTCCGATACTGTGGAAGATATTGTTCATTAGATTCGAGTTTTGGTGGTAGGAGAGGTGAAAACTTTATTTTACGGTTATATAATATTCTATTACATTAAATTCGACCAGAGACCTTAATGTAAGTTAGTAAACGCGCAAACGTTACTACTGCGTCCGAGTTAAAATTGTACAGATAGATCTTAACCTGAAAGGACTAAGGTCTAGAATTAAATTCTTAACGCAAACGCGTTAGTAACGTTTTTACGTGTGCAGACTTACACTGAGGCCTCAGCTCTGGTTTTAGTGTTGTTGTGCACTAACAAGCGTGAGCTTTTGATGCGTTGAACAAGAAATCTAAACATTTTTATCATTTGACATGCTGATGTTACTCGACCTGAACGCTTTATAAGTTACGCACACTAAACAATCTACATGTGCACGCCTCTCAACATAATAGTCGAGTGGTCGTCGTGACATAGAGCATCCTCATTTATCGTCATTCTAACCTGATAAATGATCTGCTTGGATTCTTCCCAAGCTTAAATAATACGAATGCTAAAAGTCAATTTTATTATATTGTTCTTTGATAAAAGATAAGACATAACATAATCACTTCTGGCATATACCAAAAAAATATTGATGTAAACAAATCTGCTCTTGAAAATGTAAATTTAATTATATCTTATAAACTAACACAAAATATCTTTTTTAAATAAAACAGCCACTACAATTTAACTAAAATTACTCATCACTTCATATCGTATTTACTGTAAATAATACTCAATATGAAAAGAACAGAATTAAAGTTTTTATCTGTCTGCTCTTTTCTTCAAATTGTCATTTAGGCAATGCACCCAGAGCAAACAAACCGTAACATAACGTGAACTAACAGTCAAACAGCAGCAGCACATTTAACATCGGCGATCTGGGGTTGAGATTAAATATAATAGGGAAATATTTTTATTTATTTTTTAATTTATAATTAAAAATTACCTTCAATTAATGAAATTGTTAGATAAAATTTACTATATGTTTCAAAGACCTCATATTCAGTAAGCCTGAATGGATTTATATTAACTGAGACCTGTCTGTAACTTGTGTAAAACCTTTTCACAACAAGTAACGATATGGCGTTTTAGTTCTACTCGGAGTTTTAGAAACTAATTAAGACTCCTTCTTAATATACTTGCAAACTTATTAAGGCTTTTGAAAACATAAAGGTGCCGTTAAATTTTTAAATAAAATTTACTATATGTTTCAAAGACCTCATATTCAGTAAGTCTGAATGGATTTGCATTAACTGAGACCTGTCTGTAACTTGTGTAAAGCCTTTTCACAACAAGTAACGATATGGCGTTTTAGTTCTACTCGGAGTTTTAGAAACTAATTAAGACTCCTTCTTAATATACTTGCAAACTTATTAAGGCTTTTGAAAACATAAAGGTGCCGTTAAATTTTTAAATAAAATTTACTATATGTTTCAAAGACCTCATATTCAGTAAGCCTGAATGGATTTGCATTAACTGAGACCTGTCTGTAGCTTGTGTTAAGCCTTTTCACAGCAAGTAATGAAATGGCGTTTCAGTTCTACTCGGAGTTTTAAAAACTAATTAAGGCTCCTTCTTAATGTACCTGCAAACTTATTAAGGCTTTTGAAAATATAAAGGTGACGTTAATTACTTTATAATGTTACTAGCCTTCCGCCAGTGCCTTCGATTTAAGCCTATTTTTTCGCGATGAAAACTATCCTACGAGTATGTCATTTCTCAGGGTTCAGTACCTTAGGCGTGAAAGACACACAGAGCTACTTTCTTATTTATAATATTACGATGTAATGAACTGAAATCTATACTAATATTATAAAGAGGAAAGATTTAATTGTTTGTTTCTTTGCATTGAATAGGCTCCGATAATACTGCACCGATTTGAAAAATTATTTTACTATTAGTATCCTACAGTACGCCTGATGAACATGGGCTATACTTAAAGCATCAAAGGTACTGACTCACCCTCAGTGGAGAGGGCACTGCGCCTCGCTTCGATACATAATTTTTGTGCCAAAGCTTGTACGGGGGGAAGAACGCACATATTTTAATTTTGTCACACATTCATAAATATTCTTCATCGCTACAGACGCATACATTTCTAAATCGGTCAATTTCAATTAACAACGTCAATTTCTATGCACCGACAACACTGGCACCGACACACACACACACGCACACACACTAGTTGTATATAACTAGAAGGCACATTGTGCTTGCACGTTGGGACAAGGGGTTCGCCCGAAAAAGGCCACTCCTCTGACGGGTGGCATACCTGTTAGTACCTGTGATGCTGTAAGGGGCCTATAGAATAATAATATGCTCACAAACGCTTGGGATCCGTACAAAAACTTCTATAACCCAAAATGTGAAAAAAATGGGCCTCTGAAACCTCTGGAGAATATTCAGTTCACGCTACTAATCCCTCCTAAAACGGGTGAAACCGCTGGAAACAGCTGGTTGTTAAATAAATTCACTTTGTGTTACATTCAGTTAGCTTGAATAGATTTGCATTACTGAAAGTTGTGTGTAACTTGTGTAAAGCCTTTCACAGCAAGTAACGAAACGGCGTATTCAGTTGAACTACGAGCTTCAAAAACTAATTAAGACTCCTTCTTAATGTACTTAAACTTAGTAAGACCTTTGGAAATATAAAGGTGACGTTAATTACTTCATAATGTTGTTGCACTGTTAAGGTTAATTAGATAAGCCAACAACTCGGGCAAAGAGAGAGTACAAGTCGAGAAATTCACCAAAAGTCCGAGTTACCTCTCGTATAATGGTCAAAATGTTATTCTTAAAAGAAATCCGGTCTCGGACTACCAAACCAATTGAGATACTTTTAATGAGCTGTCAAAACTTGATATCTTCATCCGTTTTATACTTAGAGCATCAAAGTTACTGACTCACCCATACTGACTGTAGAGACGGCATAGCGCTTCGCTTCGATACAATTTTTATGCCAAATCTGGTGAGGGGGAAGAGCGAACACATTTTAATTTTGTCACACATTCACAAATATTATTTCATCCCTACAGACGCATACAATTATAAATATGTCAATTTCAATTAACACGTTCTATGCATCGTCAACACTGAAACCGACACACACAGACACACTAGTCGTATATTATAACTAGAAGGCAAATTGTGCATGGACGTTGGGACGAGGGGTTCGCCCGTAAAGGCCACTCCTCTCTGACGGGTGTCATACCTTGATGCTCTAAGGTTTTATATGAGAAAATGATTTGTGACGTCACAACTTACTTATAGTCAATTGACTTTTATATTGATTTAATGGGTAATAAATATCATGTATAAAAATAAGTTAAGAATTATTCTGCTTTCCAGGCGTGATTTAGTGCCATCTTTTTAAGGTATGCATTTTGAATTTTTCTGTGTATAGTTTCCAAGATCCTATAGGTATAGCTTTCCTTGATGCCCAAAAATTATCCCGATTTCCCGATTAAGTAACTGCTATCATTGCATATCCATATTTTTTACATAGAAAATCTAATAGGTTATTTTAATCATCCACTGGATTTAGTTTCATTGTTAGAATTGAGGCAGGTCATCTTACTTCCACGCATAGATAGACGCATAGATACACACGAGTAATCCCAATTTATATCCAATCCTAGTTTTCCTTTCTTTATTCGGCACTTACGGAAAGAATAACCTTGTCTATCAAAGTATTATATCAAATTATTTGTTGACTTACTTTCTAGGTCAGAGAGCAGATAAATCAAGTGAGCCTTAGAAGGCGTTAGCGGGACACAACAAGGTTATGTCACGAAGCGCTTATGTCATGTCTACATCTCGGCTTGCGTGAGTCTTCGCTCCTTTTGGCACGTAATCTTCAACAAATGCCTTTATGTCGAAAATCCAACTTATAAAGCTACATAAATTTTTACAAAGTCGTTTGAGCTGAGATATCGCTAGAGAATTCTGTACCCAATATCCGTTGCAATTTACTGAAGTCTTACAACAAAATATGACTCAAATACGACGAGAAAATTGCACCTCGCTGGACCATTTATACCAATTCATTACAGAGCATCGGAGCTGAGAGAGAAATAAACGGACGACGGCTCCGAACGACCACTGAAACACTCTAGCTTTCCGCAACAAATTGAACAAATCCTTGTAGCTCCGACTCCAAACGACCCACGTCTGGCCAAGAGTAACGGCTAGATAAACCCGTTGGCCACGCACCTGAACCACTCGAAACGTTTAATATATGACCGTTCTTACCTCCAAGACAAAAAGCGCAATTTTGCTCGAATGTTCTCAGAAATTCACTGGAGTCCGGCTCGAAGGACCAGCAATAAACACTCATTTTAGGGGCTCAGATCGCTCTTATAAACGTGATGTATGGAGGTGAAATGTGACGGGTATAATTCTGAATACGGTGGAATACAATGCGTGAAAGAGACAAAGGGTAGATATCCGTGTGAACTCTCGAGGGTGATTTATTCGGGTAGGAATTTAACGGTACCTTAAAGCATTTTACGTCTAATAGTTGTGTGAGCCCGAACCTTTTCAATTACTTGTTCCGATTACACTGTTTTGCGAGGTTTATTAACCGTGGCACAGGCGCTGAAAACAAGGCCCGTTGGGATGATAATTAAGTCAATTACAGGTATATAGTAGGGCTGTCGGTATTTAGAAATAATTCGGTATCTAAATTTTTCAAGTACACAATAAAAATACCAAATAAATAAAAGTGAACCTTATTTCTAGTGGAGGATAAATTGATTGAAAATGTTGTTGCATAAAGTTGCAAATGTTGATAAAGTGTTCCTTAGCCTACTTCAGTAACCCTCACTTCATAACAACGTAATACGATGCATTCAGGAAATATCAAGTGTATGCTTTACCTACATCGAGTACATAGAAGTATAGACACGTTCACAAACTTGGGGTGGGTTGATTTAATATTAATAAGTTGATTCGGTGTTTATAACCGGGTGTTAAACAATAATCGATCAGTAAGGCATCAGTAATTAATCAGTCAAGTCAGTCACATATCCGCGTAAAGCAATTTAGTTTATCAAACATGAAAAGAAAATAATGCCGTAACTCTATTCGATTTCGATAAGTCAAAGCTACAACTGCCTTTTTCAGGTTCCTGTTTAAACTTAAAAATAACGTAAAATTATTGTATTATTGAAGCGCGCATGACCCGGCGGTTAGTTTAGAACACAAACGATCTATGCAACTAAGCCAAACGGGCGCGGTCGGCTGTGAGATAGGTGACCGCTAGTGGCAAAAAAATTCTTGCGCGTTTCCGTGCTTCGGAGGGCACGTTAAGCCGTCCCGGTTGTTGTCGATAGATAACAGTCGTTAAGCCTTGTCGGAGGCATTATGGGCGGTTTGAAAACATCCGACAGCGGGTTGGCTACTAACCCGCATCTCCACCGATCCGCATTGGAGCAGCGTAATGGAGTAAGCTTCAGGCCTCCCCAATAATGGGGAGAGACCCGTGCCCAGCGGTGGGACGCAAAAAGGGTTGCAGCCAGCTATTGTATTATTAATATGGTCATTAATTAATGACCATAAGAATGGATGCTACGGAAAAATGGTTACAGGAATTATTTTGTCGCCTAATATTGCAACCCTGGGTGCAAAATTATTCGGGTGTAGGTTCCCGCGCTGACGTATATTTTCATTAATCACCAACCGTAAAGACTGGAACTAGGGATGCGTATTATTCTTGGAATTGTAGAACAGCATAATAATTTAAATTGAAAACGCGCCCTACAGACAGATACATTTTCTGGCGAAAGTAATTACGCTCTTCAAACAAGAGTTACAATAACTTTTGGTAAAATTTAGACTGACTCTTCGTTTGTTCAAACACAAAAATGTAACATAAGTGAGTAAAAGAAATCTAATAAATAATAAGACTAAGGAGTTCAAAGTAATAAATATACAAATCGTCCAAATTTACATATTATTATTGGTACCATTTTTTGTAAATGTCACCTTGCATTTTTAAGAAAATATGCGTCACCTTGCGTTTTTTTGAAAATAGGCGTTTAAACGTAGTTGCATATTTCAAAAGTTAATAATATTTTCTTCTAAATAACTGTTGGCTTTACTAAGCTAAACTGTTCTTTTCTTACATTAAAACTAAATAAAGGTAGAAAAATTCTGAAAAACTTAATTCCAATCTCCGCATTTGTATACTGTGTATCCATATTGCTTGCATTACAAGCTTACAATTAAGCGGGCAATAATAATGTAGCCCATTGCTAATTTTTTTTGCATTTTTGAACCACACCTGCTTTTTTTAATAACTAAAGTAGGTGGTTGTCCTTTCATTGCTAGCAATGCCTTGTAATCTACACATATCACATTACTCATTCAGACGAAATTGTTATTATCACAATCCCTTAATTACGAGAAGAAGAATTAATTGTTTAACACAATAACTTAATTACTGAGAAGAGGAATTAATTGTTTAACACAAGACCTTAATTACTGAGAAGAGGAGTTAATTGGTTAACACAATACCTTAATTGCTGAGACGAGGAATTAATTGTTTAACACAATACCTTAATTACTGAGAAGAGGAATTAATTGTGCAACATAACTGGAAACGAAAAAAATAAAACCTATTCCAATATTCGTTTAGAGTTTTGAGCACTAAATCAACACAATGGGTGTAAATTTGTCGCCCACATTTGTTTACTATTTGATTTATTACTAGTGTGATGATATTGCGGATTTCACATCATATTGTTAAAAAATTAAGTTCTAATAGCTACATGACCGCAACCCTTTTTGCGTCCCGATGCTG
The DNA here is from genome assembly GCA_911387765.1 of Pyrgus malvae. Classification (NCBI taxonomy): domain Eukaryota; kingdom Metazoa; phylum Arthropoda; class Insecta; order Lepidoptera; family Hesperiidae; genus Pyrgus; species Pyrgus malvae. The sequence goes on from OU426946.1 coordinate 29,209,560, forward strand.
GACACGGGTCTTCCTCCATTATTGAAGAGGCCTGTCACTTACTCCACGCTGATCCAATATGAGTTAGTGGAGATACAGCAGCCAATCCGCTGACGGATGTTTTCCAACTGCCCGTTATTCCTCCGACAAGATTTAAGGACTGCTACATATCGATAACCACCGAGAACATGTTTAACGTGCCCTCCGAAGCACGGACACAGTAATAATATGAAAAAAGGACTAGGATGTTCAAATAAGAATGTGATTTATCTTGCGTCATATTGCATTCCAACTGATTAAATTTTATACACGTAGAAGCCAACAAACTAGAGAATTCATTAGAATCTACAAATACGATTAAAACTTATTTAAATTAGTTTGTACTTGCCAGGTGTGTTGTCAATCAAAAAGATTTATTTGCATCGAAAAATACTCAAACGTACCGGCCTTTTTGAAGATTATCGTCCATAGGGAAAATCGTGGAAAATTATTATAGATTCCATCGAAAATACCAGTGAAGCGTAAAATTAAATGAAAACCGTTTTCAAAATGCGCATAATTTTGTTAGCGCTAAATCAACACGATGGGTGTTATTTCGACACCCATATTGTTTACTGTACGTTTGACTATTAACACTGTTGTGGTGTGTAGTGTGACCAGCCACATCCAATTGTTACAAATAAACGAAGTACTTTTCTGCAGTTATGCTACTGCTGAATCAAGATAATGGGTGTTAATATGTCGCCCGCATATGGTACCTATCCACCGATAGAATACAATTACTTCAAAGCATAAATAACTGCTGCAGTATTATTTTTTCGATCAAACCGTACATTCATATGTATTTATTAAAATTCTATTTATAAAGGAAAAAAACTTTAATAAAAACAATGTGAAATAGTGCACTTTGTCATGCCCTATTCTTTATCTAAACAGACACTAAGTATTAATACTATCGACAGACGTACTAGCGAAGAATATGATTTCAATAATTCATTTTCCTGTATTATAAATGCCGAAACAACAAGATAGGTGTTATTACGACAATCTTATTGTTTACTGCAATATTTGACTATTTACATTTTTTTGACGGTATTTCAGACCAAATGAACAAATGAAATGAAATAAAATATTCTTTATTCACTGTACGGTTCATTTACAAACTCTTAGTGAACGTTTTTTTTTTTTGTTCTGTCTGCACTGGGTGCGCTTAGGCAATGCTGAGCTAAAGAAAAGAGCAGACGGAGAATAACTTCAGCCCTATTTTATAATATGAGGTATACAATAATTAGCTTAATTAGTTAGTTAGCTTAGCTTAGACTACGTATTTCGATCGATTACAATCCCCAAAACAAACGTGAGTAATCCCGCAAAATGTAATCTACAATGTTAGTTTACACTCACGAATCATTCAATGGAAAAAAACCTCGCAATTGAATATCTAACAAAGCTAAATTTTGTCAGCACAGGATTATCGACTAGCGGAAGATATTACGAGAGAGCTAGCCGTAAGTCGTCCGTGGATTATATTCTTTTTATCGTATTGACATTGAAATATAGATGATGTTCATTAAATTTTTTTTTTGTTATTTTCTCTATTTTATTTGCAAAGTAGTACATACTTTTCTTAATTATGTAACGTTTACGTTTGCGCTTGTTTTTTCACAATATTAAATAATAATATGTTATTTGTTGTTACAAGAACGTATCTGATTATTTACTTCTTGTAAAAACACATTACAAGATTGCGACATTAACGTTGCAAACTTAAAACTATTGGAGACCGTCCACTTCATTATTCGGACTAAATTCAAAAACTTTCCACTTTAATCAACTGCAGCTGAACGAATTTTTCGTTACCAGCAAACCTAGGCAATCCAATCACCAGGCAAAAATGCGTTCCTGTGCCGTTTCAACGAGTGAGCGTTTGAAAATCGATTAACGGCCTTCATTTCAATGAAACGACGGGAATCATTCATCGCGGAATCGTTAGGACGGTAACGAACGAACGAAAGAACAATCGGCGTCGAAAAATAGCTAAGAATACTCAGTATGCAAAAGTATACAGGTGGTAGTACCTGCGTGCTTCGAGCATCACTGCACCTTTTTCATCTTAATACGCTTTTATTAGTTTCCCCTGTATGTTTGTGAGTTTTTAAGCTAGTTTGAAACTCTCATTTGGACTAAGAGTATTCATAACATATGAAACTAAAAAGTGAAGTTTAATTTTAAAAAACTAAAACGTAACTAAATTATTATTGTGAAAAAAGCGTGAGCGCTTTGTTCCATATTTTTCGAATATCGAGCGCCCGATGTATTTTTAATACAATTCCATTACAAATTAAAAAAAAAAATTTACCTTTTTAGCTTGATGTGCTTTTTTTAGTTTTTTAATACTATATTTATTTTTTTATTATTTTAATGGAGTAACAACAAGCACGCAGGCTGGCGAGTGCGCTGCCATAGCAAAATAATAGCTTTCCGACAGAAATAGGTAAAGCAATGAGCTACTTAACGATACGTTGCCTCTTGATTTAATAATATTAACGCTGATGATTTAATATATTATTACATTATTATTAAATGATTTAATATATTATAATATTAACGCTTCATACTCGTAGCCCCACAGTACCATGGAGACACATAAAGATAAAAACACAAACTCCCAGACCGAGAACAGAAATTTTAGACTCATTCCAAATTTCTGCTTCGCCGGGAATCGAACCCAGGTCCCTCTATCCAGCATCTGGCATGGTAACCATTGCGCCACAGGGTTTGCTTAATTTTTTGAACAACTTAAATATTTTTTCACTTTGTTTCTTTAAAATACTTCTTTATCAAATAATTTGTCCTCTCACGATGTATCATTACAAATAATTAAATGAAATATGGGATTTATAAGCTCCTGGCGAGTTCATATCGTAAATGCAATGTTTAGTTTATGACATTAATAAAGATCTTCATAAGCCACACATTTACTTGATGTAAGCATACAAGCATTTGCATAATATTAATTGCACTCTGTTCATTCATGTGTCATAACAAAGGAGCGGGATTCACGAGTATCGCTCGCGAGCTCCTTCATTGCAACACTTTTACGTTTATAGTGTTAAGCAAATCAACACTTGAAAAATATTAATAAGGAATAGAAATTTACTTTATTTTAACGTAAAATTTATATATTTAAACTAGAACATTGTAAAATAATAATGACAAAATGGAAAGAAAAATAGTTCTGTTTTCAAAAACTCTGGGAAAATTGAAATTTCTGTTATTTATTTATTCATTTGATCCAATATTTTGAAAAAAATCCTTGAATCCTTATAATTTTTTAATACTTAAAATTGCAAATTACTTGTTTTCCTCATTGTATTTTGTACTGCGTTAGACCTTTGACATCATTTTGCCTCGATAGCATGGGCTTTTTAAAGCTACTCGGTGGCTTTGACTCACATATTATTATCTTTCGTGGTGCTCCATTCGATGTGGTCCTTCAGGAACACTTGATTCCTATGCCAAATAGGATCGAATAATATTGCGCTGTGTTTATTCATCATAATATATTATGTCATAGCGCATGAGTGGGATTCACGAGTACTGCTTGAGAGCTTTTTCTCGAAAGAAAACGTTCGCAAGCAAGCAAGGATATAAATCCATACTAATGCTATGTTTATAACATTAAAAAGGATCTTCAGAAACTAGACAACGATCTAGATATGAGCAGAGAAACACTTGGCTGGCTGGCTCCAACCCTTTTTGCGTACCACTGCTGGCCACGGGTGTACCCATTGTTGGGGAGGCCTGGAACTTACTCCATCACGCTGCTTCAATGCGGGTTGGTGGAGATGCGGGTTAGTGGCCAACCCGCTGTCGGATGTTTTTTAATCGCCCATGAGGCCTCCGACAAGGTTTAACGACTGTCATCTATCGACAACAACCGGGACCGACGGCTTAACGTGCCCTCCGAAGCACGGAAACGCGCAGGAATTTTTTTGCCACCCATCTCACACCCGACCGCGCCCGTTTGGCTTAGTTGCATAGATAGTTTGCGTTCTTCGCTAACAGCCGGGCCATGCGCGCTTCCACTTAACACTTATCTTACATAAATTGAGCTATGTTCACTCACGATGTGTCTTAGCACAGGAGTGGGATTTGCGAATATTATCTCGCGACTCACAACACTGTTAAATTTATTACACTAATAAGGATCTGCATAAACTAGAAGAGCAAATAAACACTTGCATTATATTAATTGCACTATGTTCGCTGACAATGTATGATATCGGAGGACTGGGATTCAAGGCATTGTTAGGTATTATCGCGCTTGGGGAATTCAGTGAAGGTGGCCAATTTTGACTAATCTTTAGAGAGTTACAATAATGAACCATACCAAATTAATACTTGCATTTTTAACGACCTGGGTGGAGCAGTAGTAACCATGCCGGACTGCCGATCGGAGGGTTCCGGGTTCGATTCCCGGCGAAGCAGAAATTTGAATGATGAGTTTAAATTTCTGTTCTTGGCCAGGGTGTTTGTGTTTCTTTGTATGTGTCCATGGTACCCACGACACAGGCTATCCTACATTACCCTACTCTGGGGCTATGAACATGAAACGTTATATTATTAGTAGTTTTATGTCCATTCAGAGCGTATCATAATGAAGGAAAGGCATTTGCGAGTATTGTCTTGCGAGGGCATTCATTAAAGCTATGGTAAGTATTGTCGCCCATGGGGAGCTTAGTTATACTCCACAAGATATACTCTAAACGTGTATACAAACTCAGTGCGGTTATAATTGTTTAGTAGTTTGTCGAGTATTGTCTTGCGAGGGCATTCATTAAAGCCATGGTAAGTATTGTCGCCCATGGGGAGCTTAGTTATACTCCACAAGATATACTCTAAACGTGTATACTAACTAGTAGCTTCTAACCTCTATCGGCTTGAGCATAGACCTCTCCCTGTGACCTGTGATTGATAAAACGTACAGATAAAATATTTATTTATTTAGTGTTGTAATTGATTTAGATTTTTAATAGTTTTTTATATTTAAAGCACTTTAAAATTTGGGTACGTACTTGATATTATTTTATAACCAGAGCCGTGGATCTGACATAAATAATGTACCCTAATTGATAGTCCGATAGATATATAGTTTTACCAGTTACCATCGTATTAGTGCTTCTTCTTTTTTTTTCAATTATGGCATCGCAAACTCTGTGTATACTGCCAGCGTCAAGTATAATTTTTGCATAAATTTTTGCCAGTTTCAATGAAACTGGACGAAGTAATAACAAAGTCAGTAAGTAAGTCGTCAATAATCAGTCAGTCCAGTCAGTCCAACACTCAAGTAAAGCGATGGCTACTTTACTAGAACGTGTCCGATGGAATTTTGGAGGCAAGCAGAAAAAATACATTTTAGCACTGTTATTCTATTTCACAAACACTCGTGCACTGTAATTAACCTATATCAAACAAAATTTCATCAACTTTATCCGATATAACTCAAAAATACACCAAGAAAATGAAAATGAAACAAGAGCAAAATTATGTCTTTTTCGACTTCCCGCCAAAACTCTCCTTAGTATTTCTTTTGTTATTTTAAAATACCCAGCTCAATAAATATTAAAATTTCAAAATAATTCTGTAAATCAGCATATCAAAAACAATTGCATTATTAAAATGCTTAAACACTTTGTGCAAATATCACACGTAAAATCGCTGACATCCGACCGATGTACCACAACACACTTAAGCACAAAACACATAAGCAATATAGCATATACATTCTCCGTATTTAACAGGCCATTATCGTGAACACATCCATTCGCGAGGCCTGATATCGTATCGCCATCCGATGTGAACGCCGTAAATTTCACGACGTCATATTTGGGAAATATGTATTAGCTTTTACACGAACGAAATCTGTACACACTCGACTCAGTATCGCTAAAGAAATTTTGCGAAATATTTATTACAATACGAAAGAGGTTTACCTCCATGACACGCGTGTCTGGTGTAAAATTGCGAGTGATTTTTTTAATTTCACGAACATCCTTAATAACATCATGATTGTGGATTTGAGTTTATTTGTCACGCCCTCTACTTCCACTTGTAGAACTGTCTACGTACCAGTTCTCGGAAAACTTTTTGCTGCAACCCTTTTTAAGTCCCACTGCTAGACACGGGTCTCTCCCCCTTATTGGGGAAACCTGGAGCCGACTCCACCACGCTGCTCCAATGCGGGTTGGTGGAGATGGGGATTTGTGGCCAACCCACTATCGGATGTTTTCAAACCGCCTATAACGCCTCCGACAAGGTTCAACGACTGTTATCTATCGACAACAACCGGGACCGACGGCTTAACGTGCCCTCCGAAGCACAGAAACGCGCATGAAATTTTTTGCCACTAGCGGTCACCTATCTCACACCCGACCGCGCTCGTTTGGCTTAGCTACATAAAACCGCTTGCGTTCCACGCTAGCCGCCGAGCCATGCGCACTTCAAACTTTTTACTGACTGATATTTACTGAGGAACGTGTGGAGTTCGATAGTTAATGTTTATATCAAGCACCAAGACCAAATGTTTTAACCAAACATGTTGCAAACATTTTAAAAGGATATCATAACAAAAAAAGTACAAAAATCTGAAAAACTTTATATTTTTCCTATACCATCAAAAACGTTTAAATACATTGTGTCCTTAGTTTGTATGCCTTTCTCTTCTCTATGCATGAGTCAATTTAATTCTTGTGTTTTCTCCTATATTATTCATTTTTCTGAGAGATAATTTTAGGTTGTAATTGTCAAATTTTTAAATCCTTCCTACTTTACAGTCTCAGTGTTCATTTAATAGAAACCACAAACATGAAGGACAGCAGCTTTCAGCTATTAAAAAAGGCTTTGTGTACATTAAAATTAAAGCTGTCAACAGTGGTTAGTCCACCTATAAAAAGTTAAAAGAAGCAATTAAATAAACCCTAGCACAGAGTAACCATTTACAAGAATGTTTTGAAAATGCAGTCTAACAAAACCAACACACGAAACTCCTTTATACTATCGCCGTTGCAATGGACGTTTTAATTAACCCTCGTAAATGGATTTTGTAATTAAATGTCGGATCAACCAACAGTTTGTGTCAACGATTTTGATTGAGTTTTGACATTGTTAAAATGAGCTCACAAAATGTTGGTGAAATTTTGGTTTTTGTCGCTTTTTAGCATTAGTTGTATGATGAAATTAGACAACATGATAGATACTTCTTTCTGTCATGCTGTTCAATTAAATTTTAAAGTAAAAGCAGATTCACGAATGATGTCGCTATTTGAATATTGGCTTTAACCCTCTTTGTGTCCCACTGCTGAGCACGGGTCTCTCCCAATCAGTCCCTGTAGCTTCGGGATTAAAAACAGAGCTACGGTATCCACTGCCTGATCGTAAGAGGCGACTAAAAGAGGGCTTTCGGGGTTGCAGGCGGTGAGAGTGGGAGTTCGATACGTCCAGCCAGCAGCCCCGGGAAGGACGGCGGTGTATACGTGGCCGCATGTCGCCGTAAGCATCTAAAGGCACATGAGAGCACATTTGTTCTCCCGAGGGTGAGCCAGTACAGAGCGCCGAACACGGAGGACACCGGTGCGTCCCGAAGACCTCCCCAAGCATAGAGGCAGGCCACCGAGGGGGTTTTAGTGCGGTACAAATACCACATAATTCGGTATCGCCTCTCCCAATTTGACGGGTAACTTTTAAAGGTTTCCTCCCGATACCCACAAAAATAACAAAGGGTCTCTCTCAATCATTGAGGTGGCCCGAAGCTTACTCTACCACTCAATTTGATTTGGCGGAAATTGAATACTATCTGTTTAAAATATTGGAGCATAAATGTCCACTAAATGGCCTTTATGATTGGATATGTCGTAAGGCTTAATATACGATTATGCGATCTTGGGATCAAGTGTTTATATTAATCTAAACAGCAGCATCTTTTATTACCTTACTTTTCGATGGAGTTTTCTATGAGAATTATACGCCAACATATTCTCAACCATAATCAATTGAGGCACTTTCAATAACTAACGTTCGATTGAAACTTAATATCGTATCATAAACTTAATCTCGATTACGAAATACCCAGTGACATCGTAAGCACATTATTAACACATCATTGACTCGATACTTAATCAAATAACACTATTATCTAAGTTTGCAGCACAGTTCGGTCTGTGGACTGTGGATAATAAAGTATTTAACTCTATACTAGAGGCCGCCCGCTAATTCGTCCGCGAGGACTTTGATATTAGACATGTCGTGGTGTATTAGTCATTAGCATGATGTTATATAGCCTCGCCACCGCCGGTGGCGCCGTGCCGAAAGACGGTTTATCTATTTTAAATACCAGAAGCGATAAAACTATATATTTTCAATTAGGAATAAATTTATTACTTCCAAATGTGCATTTGAAATAAATTATCAATTTTATTGTAGTTATTGTTCACTATTATTATTGCAAAGTTTTATTAAAGTCTATTCAGTAGTTTTTACGTTAAACATTAACAAACATCCATCCATCCACACTTACAAACTTTCGCGTTTATAATATTAGTATGAAGCAAAAATATAAAAATATTCAATTCTACAGCTTAGGCAATAAGCGGCTAGAAATCAATAGTTTTAGTTTTTTAAACAGCATAAAAAAATTGCTTTAATAATACGAAGCGCGCATGGCCCGGCGGTTAGCGTAGAACGCAAGCGATCTATGCAACTAAGCCAAACGGGTACGGTCGATTGTGAGATGGGTGACCGCTAGTATCAAAATAAAATCACACGCGTTTCCGTGCTTCGGAAGGCACGTAAAGCCGTCGGTCCCGGTTGTTGTCGATAGATAACACTCGTTAAACCTTGTCGGTAGCTTCATGAAAACATTCGACAGCGGGTTGGTCACTAATTAAAACCACTAAAAGTAAAACCACTTACCAGGACAGTACTGGAAAATATATATTAAGAGCGAGCAACAAAATAGTCGAAGCAGATCGGCCATTTTTTATTTATTTTTCCAATTCCTGCTATCTTAAAACTGGTTTTTCCCCTTATAATGTGCTCTGATTTTGCTTCTTATCAAAAGAGTACTGGAAGATACATAAAGAGCCAGTTACAAAGTAGTCCGAACTTATCGACCGATTTTTTTTTGTTTTTTCCAATTTCTGCTATCTTGAAACTGTTTTTTTTTTAATAAAGAGTAGTCTGAACTTGTTGCTCAACATATAACATAAAGGACCAGCAACAAAATAGTCCGAACAGATCGGCCGATTTTTAAAATTTGAAAATCGATTGTCGCCGTCCGGTCAAAATCGGTTGATTCGTTCGTAAGATATCGTATCGTTGACGAAAAATATCGCAAAAATTGATTTTTACAACAAAGTTTCAAGTTTCAAGATAGCAGAAACACGAAAAATGCAAAAAAAAATTTACGTGTTTCGTTGTATCGCACTTATATGCTTATAGCAACAAATTAGTAACTAAATCTTCTGATATGGTCAAATGAATAGTATTTAATTTATAGAGTCCACTTGCTTCCTTTATATCAAGGTAGCATTATTCACGATTTCTCGTGATCGCCTTGAGCATCCGAATCGTCGTTTCGGCAATTAATTAGCAACTATTTAGCTACAAATTCAGGTATTATTTTTTTCCATTTTGCTGAATTCACCTTGCTATCCTGAGAGAGCTTGTATGGCGTAGTAGTCACCGTACCTGTGTGCCGTAAAGGATATCTTGGGTTTGATTCCCAGCAGGGGAAAAAGATGAATTTCAAGTTCCTTCCCGGTTTTCATATTCTTTGCCTATGGTAGCACAATGTTTTCTATTATTGGTGTCAAAATAAAGTGAAAAAAACTCCGGTTATTTCTGAATGTTAATGACTTATAAGCCGTATTTCTCGTTATCAAAGCACGGTTTATTTTTTCTTATTCCGCTTCCATTCCAAAGCACACATTCACGCGTCCGATAAACATTCGATAGGCTCCTGTTTGTCACTGAACGCTCCATCGGCGCGAAACTAGGGCACAAGCGAGGCCACGTTGCCATGGCAACGCCTCCCTCTCCTGTTGCGCCGTCCCTCCCGAACTACGGTCGGCATTAATTAAATTGGTTTCGATGAAGACGTGGGTATTATTTTATTTTGGTAACACTTCGGTGAGTGCGATTTTCGTGAAAGGTTTTCGGGAATTAAACGTTAAAGAAAGTATTATGTGTTTAAGTGTAATGGTGATGTTTTAATCATAATTAGTTTTTGAATACTCATTTTACGTAGCCTTGATTAACATTGCTAAAAATAATGTGACTATATCTTACTTAGGTAAAACGGGAAAGTTAAGGAGGTGGAGTTTTTAAGGGTTCTTAAGAGTCTAACCCTGTCTAAGTTTAAAGTAGGTAAAAATGAACTTTTTATTCTTTTTTCTTCCCAATTCGAGGATATTAAAATACAACTCTTTTTTGAAATTGTTTAAGATAAATAAAACATTTACATAGTGCCTTATTACGTACTATGTTTCTACTTTGGTTTCTACGAATGTGTAAAGGAATAACTTCATTAAAACTTACTTAAGTTATTTAAAGTCATAATGTTCACTCGCTGCTTAAACTACGGGAATACCGACAGGCTGCACTGAAAATCAGTGTTGTAGTCTTTGGCTGCAAGGAGCCTGAGTGCAGTCCTTTTTCTTAAATAGATTACAAAAATGCCACTTTTATGTTTGTGACCCTATTTGATATTTTTAATTGTAAGCATTTTTTAGTTTTTAAGAAGAAATAAACATTTTTCTATCCTATTCTAAACTAATTGTTATAAATGAAATTGTACAAAATAAATTGAAAAACCCTTTTACGAGTAGCTAGACTTTGCGAAACAGTTTAGCTTTACAAACATGACCCGTGAAAGAGCAAAAATAACAGTTGCTTTAAAAATATATCTCGTATTTTGGCCAAAAATTTCGCGGCGTGTGTATTTCTTTTTTACTTACTCGATCCTAAATGTTTCGAATAAACCAAGTATTTCACATTTCACACTAACGGCAAAATATGGTCAACGTTATTTTTTTCATATTATTATAGCATTAAAAGAGAGAACGAATATGGTGTCAGAATATCCTTTCAATATTACATTTCCAAACGGTCCTATTCTAAACGGGCTCCTAAAGACGATGACCGGGAAGAAAATGGCTCTCATTGAAGTGTGTTTCCTTCTTTTTTGCGGGGCACACCGATGTGGTAACTACTGCCATATGTGTCTTCAACTCGGTCTTTTAGAAAATTTAATTTAAATTTCTGATCCGGCTCTGGATGTTTGTGACCTTGTATTTGTTTGGTCCATGTTACTCACGCGAAAATCTAAAGCGAAGTTTATTTATTTCTATTTTATCTATACAAATAAATAAAACTGGAGTGTCTGTTTGTAATAATAAAATTCTTTTTACCAAAATTACATTTTTAACAATTTTTGTCTGTCTGTCTGTCTGTTTGTTCCGGCTGATCTCGTAAACAGCTAGACCGATTTGAATGGGATTTTCACTGGCAGATAGCTTATAAGGAGTAGCTTAAGCTACTTTTATTTTAGAGAAGTTTTAAAACTAAAGTCCACGCGGACGAAGTCGCGGGCGGCCGCTAGTCTTCAAATAAAATATATGCAACGTTGGTGGATGAATCGGGCTGTTAGACTTTTTTCCGTTTCACGCGCCAATGTCTGACACATAGGTATGTAGCACGTGTACTCACGTTATTTCGCCAATGTGCCAGGAATATACAGCATTCATAGGCATTTTCCGTAACTAAAAAAGAATAAACGATTTTCAGCTTTTAGTTTTGGTCAGGTCCGATCGATAGCATTAGACTTAGTGTTGTAGGAGATTCTTTTTATTGAAACGTATGTATATTCATAGAATTTCGGTCTCCCTTCTTGGATTCTACGTAGCTACGGCGCTACGTGCTACGACGCTACGTATCTACGCTGCTACGATAATTTAAGCATGGACTTGTTATAAAGTAAAAAGGTGTAGATGACAGCTGCTTTTATTTATTTCTCCTTTTATATGGTCTAAGGGTAGGAGGGAAACTCATGGTGTAAATACCAGCAATAACGTATATAATCTAAATAATTAAGATGTTTTTACCTTTTCTGGGTATCTGTCATTGTTCGTGATAACTCAAGGAATTTTAAAATAGTTATGTAGTATGAAAGTAAAGCGCTATTTAAATTTTACATCAATACCATTTACATTTTGCTCATAGTACCAATAAGTCTCCTATGTCACGGGCACTATGTAGACACAAAAACAGTTTTGCGAAGTCACTACACTGTTTTGGGTGAGGCCGCGCTCCCACGGACTCAATTCGGAGCTTTTATATGTATTCAGATATTCAGAAAACTTCAATAGCGTGATTAAGAATACCCGTAGCGCCATCTGTTAATGAGTTGTAGAAAGTCGCTATAACAGGAACACAAACACGCAGTCAAGAACAGAAATACAAGCGAGAATTGAACACGGGACCCTTGATCGGCAGTCCGCCATGCGCCATACTGGTCATCAATATTATTACGCATCATAATATTTTACCTTGATGGATTTTAAACATCAACTTCATTTCATGGCTGACCTCTCAACGTTTACGTAAATATCGTTTATCGAACATAAGTGCCAATCAGGTAGAGTTTCAAAGGAAAACGTAAAGCCCAGCTTTAATATTTGTTTCGATACGCCCGCGATTTACCGACATAACACCATTTTACCGATTTAACAGAGAATTTAATGAAACATTCATACGCAGTAAGTGAAATTACGAATCAACGTAAATAAACTAGTACGTGGATGAACAATATTTTTTTAAGGAAAAGGTTGCCGAGCAAAATAAATATCATAACAAACCATGTGCGATCGTTTGTTCTTGATGTAGACCCTTTGTCCATTCAGAGAGAAAAATTTTGGGTCGTGAGTGCTTGAAATTTTCAGATCTATCATCTACCATTGCTTATTTGGAATGTTCATTATTCTGGATAGGGCAGTAACCTGTAGGTTTTGATTTCCTAGCAGTAATCAGAATATACATAACAAATACAGACACGTTTCAACGGGTTTTTATTTAAAGTGCACACTCATAAACCAATACAATGATACCCTGTGTCGCAGGTGTCATGTAAGTAACTTGTTTATATATTTTTGAAATATGCACTTTTGTCAAAAAAAACAAATATCTATTCGAGACCTATATATCAAGGCATCAAATAAATAAAATAAGTAAGTTGCCTTCAAAATCCGCATAGTTTAGGAAAAATGTTCTCCAAAAATCTATAACAAGCTATCGACAGTATAACACAAATAGATGATATATTAGGTATGGAGTTTCCAAGTGAAATTGACTGCTTTATTTATTTTATTTAAGGGTTCAACCTAATGCCTCTGAGTATTGTCTACCGGTCGACCCTGGGTGATGGTGAGAATGCGAGGTAGGCTTCTAAAAATGAACAGGCTAAAAAACAAAGAATTAAAAGTAACAATAATATCTAACTTGTCAATTAATAAATTACTTAGATTTGTGCTATATTGTATACAATGCTATATTGTATGCAATATATGTTACTGAAAAACACGGCCTTGACAGGTAGGTAGGCGAATAATTTGTGAAATGATCCTATTTAGGTTTCCTTTACCCTCCTATAGTTTTTAGGGCTTTGTACCCTAAAACTATGTTGGTACTGGTGCAACTCAATTAAGTAGAATTTTTTGAGTCAAACGAATTAAAAAATAAAACTGAAAACGTTTTGTTTCATTATAATTGAAAGAACGAACCGGCATACGAATGTAAGAGAATTTAATTATAAGGGCAAATAGTGCGGAAAACACTCCGCTTTAACAGGTTACTTCTTTTTACGTGTACCCGCATTTGAAAGTATAATTGGCGCGGGTACCCGCACTTGTTAATCTGTAAATGTTAATGTTTTTATAAGGGGAGTAGCTTTAATATTGAAACAATGTAGAAATTGTACATTTTTATAACGCTGCCTTTTTTGCATTAGGTGGTAAATGTTCATGCAAAAAACGTGATGATAAATAGTTTCTTTGTGGCACGGACATGTGCTCTACATCCGACGTCAAACAATACTTTTTATGGTTTCATGATTTGGAAAAGTATGCCAAGAAGTAAATTTTTTTATTTTATTTTTATTTTATTTAAAAACTTTATTGAACCCCAAATATTGTGGTACAATAGGCGAGCTTAATGCCCAATGGCATTATCTACCATTTATTGTGTTTCGGTGCAAGGATCATCACCCTCCGGAGTAGCAGCGCAATTCCATATAATCTCAGGTAAATCTCAGGCGTCAAACAAACAAAATAAATATTACATTTATACTCATAGCCTCACAGTATGGTACCCTGTGTCGTGGGTACCATTGACACACAAGGACAGAAACACAAACACCCAGACAGAGAACAGAAATAAAAACTCATCATTAAAATTTCTGTTTCGCCGGGAATTGAACTTGAGACCGTTCGATTGGCAGTCCGGCACGATAACAATTTCGCCACGCAGGTCGTCAACACTCGCGTTTGAGGACTTATGTAGCTGCCTAGCTACTTTAGATCATGATGTACGCTTTATATTACAGTTACAGAAACAGGAATATTCTATCGAAATATAAATTCCAGAAACTGATGCGGTTTTTCTTTAATCTTTAATTATCTTACAACCTAATGTGTTAAAAAATACTACTCTTAATCGCCGAAATTGAAGCACCCGTGTCTATCAACCATTCTAGATTATTAGTTTGTGTAGAAGTTTATTAGTTTGTAAGAGTGTATAAAAGCTTGTTACAGTGATGTAGTGTGATAGTTTGTTACAAAAGAGAAAAACCTGTGTTATTCTTTTTTTTTAGGAAAGGTGATGTAGTTTGATATCACCCACGTAAATTATTCAATGCTGAAAGAATGCGGCAGTACGCCTGATTCGGGCAGCGCTGCAAAGTCACGAAATCACGTCCATTGATTAATGTCCGTTCTTTCACGTACATCATCTGTATATAAGGCTAGAGATATTGTTATTGGAGGACGATATCAATCATTGTATTAAGATCATATTAGGAAGTTTATTATATATATGTACAGTGATAATAAAACATTCAAGATGTAGTTTTGAATGTCATTGTCTACACCCCTCGCGGGACTACCCTCCAGTACACTCCCGGCGACTACTCGCATCGACATCAACACACGGCAGTCTCATCACTTCAGTACTTTTGCGGTCGAATCATACAATTTCAACCACCTTGTAATTGTAAAGTCTATTAAATATGTATATAAAGGTCTAAGATAGTCCAAATAAACAAAAAGGGTCATTACTTTTTGGAAAAGGAATGTTTCTGTCTATAGCAAACGCAATAACAAGTTTCGTACTCGTAATGTAGAAAAATCTTCTCTTAAACAAAAGTATTTCGTATACCTACAACCGATTTATGTCATTTATAATATTTTACAAAAACCATTTAGAAGATAGATTGTACATTAAACAGCGATGAATGCTAAATAGTTTTTTTTTTGCTGTTGTTTTCATGTTTAGGAACGCTCACCTTCCTTTTTCTTTGGCTTTGGTTTTCCTTTATTTATAATAATTCTTACTGTGCAGCCGTTTGTTAAATTATGTCACTGTATATGTTTTCTTCTTCTGTTTTTTTTTTGTTTGTTTAAAACTGTTACCCACTCTTGCTATTGTATAGAAATAATAAGTTATTATGTATGTACTTAGTACGTGTCACCATCCAGCTTAACTACACGAAAATGCGGCCCATGCTGAAAACCAGCAGTTATGGTCATCCATGACATAGGCTGAGCATGGACCCATTTCGTCGTCCGATTACATATTTGTTTGTTATTTTATTATTATAAGCTTGTCTATTGTTGCGATGACGAAATAAATGTTTTTTTTCTTTCTTCTTCTTTAAAAAATAAAGCAGGAGAAAAATATCGTACTCTTTGACTAGGTAGTTTTCCGTATAATCAGGGTGCGCATAAAAGTTTTATTTGCAGTAACGAGAGCAGTAATATCGACAGGGATCTCCCGCGCGGTGGGAATTAAAATTTCAAGCGAAACTCCGTTAGTGGGAAATGTTTATAACTAGTTCCTGTTCCCGTTATTTTGTACTCCCTGCTAATCTTTTAGTAGGTTCCAATTTTCAAAGGAAAATTTTATCTAATATTATTCTATGATATTGCTTAGTGCCTAGCGCAGAATAATGATGTTATTGAAAATGTCAGGCGTTTCACTGCACACAAGTTAATTCTTATAATCAGGAAAGCCAACTGTAGACGAAACGTGTAATCCACTGTCTGATATCGTCCTGCGTGCTCTGAAGTGAGAGGGATATAGGCCATAGTACACCACGATGGCCAAGTGCAGATTGGTGGACATCATTCTTTTGAGAAATTATAAGTTTCTCTCAACGCTACACGGTGATGGAAAATATCGTAATTAATTAAACATCACGATCTTTTTCCTCATTGCAGTGCAGTGATAAATACGCACTTAACAAATTTATTTGTCAGTGGTGCGCGCCTGGTGTTTGAACTCGTCTCCGTGCAGAAGATTACCGCCCGGTTCTCGTTGCTCGTCATAGTCTCAATAAAACTCTTTAGTGCAACAATATCTCCAAAATGGTGTAATGTTTCATTTTAACGGTGACCCAAGTATACTCCCTAGCTGTCAAGCTGTCGATATGAGTACGTACGAGTACCGATATTGGGAAGTGTTTACAAAAGACTTCCGTGTAACGCTGGAACACATTTCTACGGGTATCTACTTCACGGAATCCAAAAATAATGTGATATTTTGGCGACTGAGGTGAGAAAACGTTATTTTTTCCAATACCTTTACATGTGTGTAAGTTATAATAAACATAGTCACATTTACTTAATAACATTCAAAATAACACGATGATTTCGCAAATAAGTTTGCGCGTAATACATGACAATGTGTTAACTGGCTTTATGTTAAAATCTCATTCGAGCCGATTTTTACCAACCCACATTGGAGCAGCGTGATGAAAAAGTTTGCTTCAGGCCTTCCAAATTGAGGAGAAAGATTCGTGCCCAGCAGTGGGACGCAAAAAAGTGTTACAACCTTAAAACTCTACACTCTAGTCTGAAATAATGAATTCATTATTATTATTATTGGTATTATTAAAACAAAACCAAAACTCTGACGTAAAAGCCGTAATGATCTGCAATGCGCCCGGACCTTAAGACAAAACTAGAGGCGATATGAATAAACATAAACAAATAATATGTTTACTAAGTATAAATAAATGTATATGTTTATTACTTAGAGCATCAAAGTTACTGACTCACCCTTTGTCATACCTTGATGCTCTAAGGTTTATTAAGATGTTCTACGAATCAGAAATAAATATGTAATAACCAACCTTCTTCCAACATTCGAGACCTGTCACGTCTCTGTCGTGTTGTTTTGCAATTCGAAATATCGGGACATAATATTTTTCCACTGAAATATCTCGTTCAGTTCAGTCAGTCGCAATTCTCGTCCCAGTTCTATACTCTAATTAAAGTATGAAATAACAGAAGAAATCGCGTTTATCGCTTAAAGTTTGACTATAATTGTAATGATCATAAATCATTAATTAAGTCATCAATTTGGCAAAAACAACTCTACTCACCCAGTTCGCCTATCGTCATGACCTCCCTGGATCTGCCACTAAATGTACCAATATCATTGTACACGTCGAAATGATAATATGTTGCAATGTTACATGGAAGTATTTTATGAACAGTTCACAAAATGTTGCCTCCGTATCGACACCTTGACAGTTTGAAAGCGGGAATATTTCGAACGCTGTTGAAATATAACATTATTTTATTTTCATTAACTTATTATTATAAACATGACAGATTTCGAGAAATTCATTTCGTTTACATAATATACGTTTTAATATAACAGCTTGCAAGTCTATAAAATACAGCAGGTTTTGAATGAAATATATCCAGTTTGGGGTTTTCCCTCCCGCACATCACTAAGCAATGTAAAAGCTCGAACTAACGGTGTTTCACGCCCTGACACTAATAAGAAGCACTGCAAACAGTTGATGCTAACGTGCTCGTATGTAGGTACAGACAACGTTAATGGTTCAAGCACGGTAGGAATGTGTAGGTCTACCTACCTCGAATTATAGGTATTATAAAAAATCGATAAAAGGGACATATTGTGCATTAATTCAAGGGAACAACTACTCGTAATCCCAGCGTACAAAAATTTACTTGGATATATACGATATATAGAAAGCCATAAAAATAGGGACATATTGCGCCTTAATACAAGGGAATCTAATCTCAGCGTTTCATTCAAAAATTAACTTGGATATATACGATCTACGGAACGCTACCAAAATATCCATATTGCTTACTTACAAGAAGTTGTGAAGATTTTGTTGCTAAATATTGGTAGAGCTTTTATGGTTCGACCGGGGAAGTACTACCGCCATACTGACTTCTAATATAAAGCAATTATTTTGTGTTTTGGTGGAAAGGAGCGGTAGCTTTCCAAAAAACAACAACTGTTTGCAACTGCATAGAGGTAGCGTGTGGATGTCCACGGGCGGCAACGACTATTTGACGATCCGCGTGGCGCAATAGTTACCATGCCCGACTGCCAACAGAGAGGTCTCGGGTTCAACTCCCGACGAAACAGAAATTTGAATGATGAGAAAATTTCCGTTCTCGGTCTAGATGTTTGTATTTTTGTCTTTGTATGTATCTGTGGTACCCACGACACAGGGTATATATACCCTACTACGGAGCTATAGGTGTGAAGCGTTATTTATAAGCACCATGCAGACTTTCTGCTACGAACCCAACCCGCTGTAAGATCTTGTCAAGCCGCCAATAAGTCGATAACAAACGGGACCTCCTAGCACGGTAACGCGCATGTAGTTTTTTGCCACTAGCAGTTGCCTATCTCAGTCCTGACCGCGCCCGCCTGGCTTAGCTGCAAAGATCGCTTGCGTTCTTTGTCAACAGGCCGTGCATGTCTAAGTGTCATTTAGATAAAATCCATTTAAATAAAATGTAAAAAATGTGTAGTGTTGTATCGTACATCGTGGTGCGTGAACAATAATGGCTTATTTTGTGTGTGACAGGACAGTAGAACGGACATCCATCCATCACCCCCGGCTTTCTGGTGTCCTTTGTAAACAAGCCGCAAAATAAATGCTCGAAGCATCACAATATGCGGTGCTCTATGTATTGCAACGTATTTGTTACGTTTTTATACAATAGACAAACTATGTATACCTATATTGTACTCGAGCTTAAGGCAAATAAAGATTATGATTATGATTATAATAAAGAAACCAAACAAATAAAATTATTACTAGGAAAAATCTTCCGAAACACCAATGTATCCTTAATAATCAATTAAGAGTATCAACTTACGATTAGTATAGTACTATCTAATACCTTTAAACGAGCAATTCTTGTATATATCTAAATATATTTTTTGAATCTCGGAAACGTTTCCAAAGATTTTGATGAAATTTAGTACCCTGGTTTCGGGGATGATAAATCGATCCAGCAAATTATTATTGATAGATATTGTCGTTTTATTTAATGTTTATGCCGTTAAATATAAAATTACTATAACTGACATCTATTGGAGAATATTAAATCGAAGTCAAAATCAAATGTCGATCCGCCCTTCAAACAAATGCAATGTGATATGAAAGACCTCGATAAAAATTTGGTCAATAAAGTTAAAGCTTTCTTGGTCAAATGGTTACGAAAGCTGACTACGGAGCTAGAGACCCGGGTTCAAATCTCAAGTAGACAAGTTGCGTTTTTTATTTTTTGTGACAATTTTTATTTTATTGGGAGCTAGGTATTTCAAAAGGCTTTGTTAAGTAACATTAAGCCAATGAACGTTTTGCTTAAAAATAAACCAAGAAAATCAATCGTTTTTATCCGAGCAACGCTCGGGCGTCCAGGTACTTAAAATTATTATTGCAAAAGTGTACAGAATACTATTTATTAGTAACGTAACGTATCGGGGGGACACCTTCATAAAGTACCCGGCACCTTGGGATAGGAAACCGGGTAATATGGGATTTGTACCGCACCCTAAAACCTCCTCGGTGACCTGTCTCTGCGCTTGGGGAGGACTCCAGGATCTCCAGTGGAATGCATCAGTTACCTCAGCGCGCGGTGCCCTGTACGGCCCCATCTTCGGGAGAGTAAATGTGCTCTCCTGCACCTTCAGATGCTTACAGCAGCATGTAGCAACGCACACACCGTCGTCCTTCCGGGGCCGCTAGCTGGACGGATCGAGCTCCCACTCGCACCGCCTGCATCTTACTATCAGCCAGGGGAAACTGTAGCTCTATTCTTAATTCCAAAGATTTTTTCCGTTAATAGGTTATAAAATGTTTCACATAATTCCTATCAATATTCGAGGCCTGGAAAGTGTCGTCCGTATCGTCCATGTCACGTTGTGTCACACGTCACGTCACGTGTGCGTTAATAGCGTGTTTTGTTACGGGACAGCGGGACGGACGTTCATCAATCACGGCCAACTTCCCAGTGTATGCCTTTGTAAACAAGCTGCAAAATAAATAGCCAAAACAACTCGATCTGCGGTGATTTATATGAATAAATTGCACTATAAGTAAAGTCCGTGTTTAGGAATTATCATCAGTAGTAAAAAAATCTGGCACATTAAATCGTCAAAATTGCAGGCATGCAACATGAGGACATGAAACGAGTAAAAGAATACTTTTACAGATATGCACCAAGAATAGAACCCGGGCCCAAACGCTCGAGGTTATAACTAGTAAAACCTGTTTTAAAGAGATATTGATATGGACGTAACTTTTTTATTTGTTAACCGATTTAAATAAAACAAACACTAAATGTTAATCCAAAAAAATACCAATACATCAGTGAAAACCGCATCCTTCTACGTTAAGCCGTTCCTGAGATTACCGCGCACAAACTAACAGACAAACAGATAAACAGATAAACAGACAATAATTCTAAAAATCATTGTTTTGGGTTCTATTATGCTAATAAATAGCCCTAGTAACAGTTTTTCTCAAATATCTTCAATGTACAGAAACCGACTTGTTACAGATTTATTATATGTATAGAAGAATAGATATAGATGTATAGAAGATAGATATAGATAAAAAAAAGTTAATACTAACTATTGCAATATGTAAAATCTTAATATATTTAAATTATTACGTGTCACGTTGTTTGTCCGCGATGGACTCCTAAACTACTTAACCGATTTTAATATAATTTGCACATCGTGTGCAGTTTTATCCAACTTGAAAGATAGGATAGCTTATATCCATATAAACTGAAACTACCCGAGCGAAGCCGGTCCGGACCACTAGTAAACAATAAATGTTAAAGCGAGCTTAGTTTTAGTTTTTCGCAGTGTGACCTCTAAACTTTTTATTTCTTTACTGTGTTATTTATGTATTAAAATTTCAATAAAAATACTATTTTGAAAACTTTGTTTGTCTTAATTAGACACGAAATCAAAACGGAGTAAACCTAACTAGTAGGCTCTCACTACTCAATGCCTTTGCAAATCATAAATCATCTATGTCCAAGTAGAAAATCTAAAAATTTAAAAAGTGTAAATGTAGTTTATTTGTAACAATTCAGTTATCTAGTGTTGTAGCGACCAGTTTATTACTTCGATTTCACGAGAGAATTGTTTTGTTGCCGCTATATGCAAATAGGGTCTTTATGCATTTTATTGCCCGAGAACTATTTCATTATGCAAGAAAGTAGCCGCGGTATTGTATTAAGATGTTGCATAAAGGAGTTCTGAGCGGGAACTCTTAACTGTAGTGAAATATACTGCTTTTGTACTAAATTCCTTGATTTACGTAACGAAAAAGTTAAATACTAAGTAATACCATGTAAGTACATATATTTTACGGTTTTATTGAGATTGTTATTTTTAGATTTCCTGGATAGTGTCGGCCATGACCAAGGAACGAAACTAATAGGACAATGCCGAAATCACCGAAGCAATGCCGTGCATTATATAGGTTCTCAAGATACACGACAAAATATAATGTGTACACCCTAAAGGGTAAATACGGTGAACAAAATATTTTTGTAAAACCTTATCGTGTTACCCATATTTATTTTGTGCAAATAAAATATTTTCTTTTCCTTTCTCTCTTTCAAAAATAAAATGAATGCATTATTATACTCGTATTATACTTTTTTGTGTTCGTGCTATTCTTTTTTATCCGATAGAAGATGTTATCATCGAAGTTAATGAGACATTTTTTTCGTATATATTTCAAAAAGCATTTTGAAAATTTAGGAATTTACTAATACGAGCGCGATGCTCTAGAATCCTAATCTATTTTACGGATTTGAAAACTTATTCATCAAATATTGGCAATAGAATTTATTTTCCACATTAAAAGCAAGTAGAGTCTTGGACATTATGCAAAAAAGATCAAAAAAATGGCACTAAACCAAACTTGGAAAGCAGGATAAAATTTATTTTTATTACCTTTTTAAATCAATAAAAATTCAGTCAAATGACTTTAAATGAATTGTGACATCATAAATTATTTTCTCCTACCCAATAAGGGGGAGAGACCCGTGCCCAGCAGTGGGACGCAAAAAGGGTTGCTGCCAAATTATTTTCTCACACAAAATGTATGGGGATGTCACGTTTTGTCTCATTAAAAGGAAAAAGGATTGCGATACGATTCATTTCATTACAATAATTATACGAATATTTCAATTGAGAATGAATTCTTTCTTCATCAATCTCTCTGTGGTAGAGCTGAAAGAAAAGTAAGTAAAGTTTTCTTTTTCATTACTGTCCCGAGAGTTAGTTCTGAAGCGTCGCTCGATCGAAAAGACAAATCGAAGACATTTATTTGAAACAACAGAGATTGAGACGCTATGGCGGGAACAACCTAGGGCTTTGGAAATTATTTTGAAAGGAAGATGATTATTACTACATTTATTTATTATTTAAAAGTTTTTCATCCCTACTTAATATTATAAATTCGAAAGTAACTCTGTCTGTCTGTCTATCTGTCTGTCTGCTACGCTTTCCCGCTTAAACTACTGAACCAATTTTAATGAAATTTGGAACACAGATAGAGTGGACCTTGGGAAAGGACATAGGCTATTTTTTATCCTACGGGAACCTATAAAACAAGTCCACGCGGGCGAAGCCGCCGGCGGAAGGCTAGTAGATTATAAATTCACAATTAATCGGACTTAGGTCTCGTTTTAGTACGTGAGCATATATCACGGTGCTGTTCCCGAGGAAGATAGTTCCTAAATTAAATTTTACGATCTTATAGTAATTTATCATGCAAACAATTTTTTTAGAACATAAACGGAACTGCTTCAATGCAGAAAATTATTTAACGATTGTATGATTAACAATCTCTAGGTAATTTGCTTTTTGATGCATTTCGGGAGAATTGGTGGGAGTTAGCAGGCAACGGACAGGAGTGGAAAATCATGGGAGACCTTTGCTCAGCAGTGGGACAGTATAGGTTGAAAAAAAAGGTAATTCGATATTAAATATGTTGCTTATTCTTATTTAAAAACTACATTTTGGCACAATGTGGGAAGCTGCGATAAAAAGTTAAACTATTGTCATTTGTAAAAGATTTTACTAGATTAGAAACTGTAATTGAGTTAAATCTATAGAACTCATTACTACGTGTACTTACTTACGTAAAGTAAAATCTTTTATTTGCATTAACAAAAAAGTTAAGAAATTGCGAATTAGGAGATCTAAATTAATAATAAATGTGTCATATATTAAATAATAAAATTAAACCATTTTTTGAATCATAAATAAATCTCTAAACTTCAGTTAAAACATCGTACAGCTGTATATTTCTATTGAGAATTAACTCTTTCTTCATCAATATCTTTGAAAGAAAAACAAGGTAAATGAAAACTGTTCTCCTTTTCATCGAGCAATCGCCCCGAGAGTTACTTCAGAAGTGCCGTTCTACACAAAAAGACAAATCGAAAACAATATTTGAAGCTATCGGACTTGAGACGCTCGTTACGGCGGAACAAACTGAGACTAAAAATATATAATGTCGTATGATGGTGAACTTATTTACGTAAATTAATTCAAACTATATTATTGCTTATGTGTTTGATATTAAGCCAAGAAAATCATTTGTTTTTATTAGAGCAACGCCGTCGTTGAATACTAATTTAAATTTTTTTTTTTTTTTATAAATAAGCCTAACAATAAGGCAGACGGGCCGCGTGATGTTAAGCGGTCACCGTCGCCTATGGACACGGGCAACCCTAGGGGAGCCGCCCGAGCATTGCCGGCTTTGGAGGAGAACTTTTTTTACAGCTTTCTTGAAGAACCCCATGTTATAGTCCACTGGGAATGCCTCAGCTGGAAGGTTGTCCCATAACCTACACGTCCGTGGTAAAAAGGAGCGTGCAAAGCGGACTGTGGAGGACCGCCACGAGTCCAGATGGTGCCGGTGGAACTTTAACTTTAAATGATATAAAAGTTGTTTATCTATACTAATATTATAAAGAGGATAGATTTGTATTTTTTGTATTTTCTTACTTTTGTATGTTTGTAATGAATAAACTCAAAAACTACTGTTCCGATTTCAAAAATTCTTTCACCATTAGAAAGCTACATTTACCCTGAGTAACATAGGCTACCGCGCTTTTACCGAAAATGCTTCATTCCTACGTGAAAACGGGTAATCGGGTCAACGCGGTTAAAGCAACTGTCTAAACGCCTATGATTTTAATATAGCAATAAAGCTCCAGGCTTTATAGCTATATTAAATAGCACATAGGCTATTTTTTATCCTACGAGGACCCATTAAACGAGTTCTACGCGGGCGAAACCGCGGAAGGCTAGTGATCTTATAAACCTAACCTTTTAAACCTGAACCTGTACTGACCTTAAAGGATACTTGAATATCTAATTTGAAACATTGTGGTTAATATAAAAGGTCTATTTTAAAATTGCTTACAACATACTATTTAAAATTTGTGAAGCTGTACGTTAAAATTCTTAAAACTCACATTTACTAGAACTATTAATTCCATACAGTTACATCTGAGGACTCTAGTTGATGCGCACTATTACCAAATATCGCCGCACTTGACCGCCCTTTGTAAGAAATGAACAGACATTTCTCAACAACTGTTTCATACGATAGTGGGAATTTAGTTATAGCCGCTTTCTTATGTCTGACGATGTTGAGGACGAGTAAAGTGTAGTCATTTATACTTGGTTTTTTGTGTAACATTTTGGTGTATTATATTTTGTTGACTTATGGATTCTGAACGAAAGTATGGGACAATGGGTAAGGAGTGACGCTGATTAGCGTGTCGTTGTCATATTTTTTCCTTGAATGGAGTAGCAAAGCATGCCAGCCACGTAGCGTTAGGTGGTCGCTGCAGCCCATTGACTGTGGTTGATTGTGGGCGTATACAGTTGCGCTGCTACTCCGAAGGCTGATGATCCCCTCATTCAAGTGTGGCTAGCAACTGCACCATTTTACCAAAACACTCATACACGATAGAATTATTGTAATAGACACAATTGCTAAAAGATATTTCAACCCTAACAACACGCATTTGGCAAATTGGTATTTGTCACACAAGTTCGTATTTTTTGGATGGTGAAGCCTTATAAAAGTCGCCTAAGTACTTTTAATCGTTTTCAAATATTAATTTTTATTCCAAATATTTTTTCGCTAATTGCAAATAACATATCGTATGAATAAATATATTAACCATCATAGTCATAGTCCCACACTAGAACTTCCTGTGTCGTGCGGGTACCATGGACAAACACCACGTAAAAATCGTATTCAAAGTTTTCGTTACAAGCAAAGACATACGACTGAAGCTAATAAAAGCGTGTTCAAATCAAACCTTAACAATTTCTGTTTCACATAGAATCGAACCGGGACCCTTAATAAGCAGTCCGGCATGGAAATCTTCGCGCATTAGAGTCTTAAATGGTCGTCAAAATTAGAATGATAAGCAAGGAGCAAGGTGATTAATACTCTCATAACTTCTTACGTACAATATATGAATTTCCCATAATACCATGAGATGCCAACAATGTGAAAAGCCTGAACCTTACTTCACCACGCTGCTGCAAGGTTGATTCGATTGTGGCCAAATTGAATTGGACGCTATGTACTCGATTCAATCTGACGATAGTTAAATGCAGGCAGCGGTTATACGACCTCGGTTGACCCATGAAGTGTAGGTACCACCTATAAACGTTTGAAAACCCTATCTAGTGCGATTACTGCACTAGTTAAAAATATTGACGCTCCTAGCTTTTTGAACAACCCAGTAATTACTACGACACGATTACAAGGCTATTGGATTGGGACCAAATTGAATTGAAAGCTAGTAATGGATTCAATCTAACGTTAGTTAAATTGCCGTGTGTGATGGAATATATGTATGACACGTCCTATTCGTCTAGTCGCGGTGGACGCAATTTAAACTGACTCAGGAGTAGTAAAACGGTGAAAGGAATGGTATATACATAAGCGAATACACTCTATAGCTCAATTTCAAAGATTTTAAAGATTTTGAAAACCAAACAGACTGAAATGAAATGAAATGAAAAACGTTTATTGATGACTGTTTACAAAAAAAATAGGTGTTTTCGTCTAACAACAGTATTTTAACAGTCTACCTTATTCAGGCATCTAATAATTACTAAAGTAAACTAAAGTTATTTATTTACTAAATTAATTACAATTATAACTTAATGTAAATTTTAAATTTTAAGTTTATTTTAAAGTTTTAAGAATTCGTTAACATAAATTTTAACGGATCTTCGGCTTTAATGCCTACCCACCGCTGAGTCAATGAGAGAAAAAAAGCCGGAGGAAAAAAATGTTCGTAAACAACTACAATAGTTAATAAATTAACCATGCTGCAGCAGTTGACGCTCTTCGTCGAACCCGTTTACTGTGACAAGAGCAATCAGAATATATTTTTACTAGTAGCCGCCTGCGACTTGGTCCGCGTGGACTTTAGTTTTTTGCCCCTATAGCCTTCCTCAATAAATGGACTATTCTACACAATAAATATTTTTCAATGCAAACCAGTAGTTTCTGAGATTAGCGCGTTCAAACAATTTCTTCAGCTTTATATTATTAGTATAGAATCCACTTGAATGGAGTACCTAGTAGACGAGCATGCAGGCCCCGTAGTCTTTAATGGTCGCTGCACCCAAAAGATATGTCACACAACCTCAATCAAGCCTTGTTTGAAGTCGTGTGCAGTTACGCCGTTACTTTAGGGGGATACGGTTGCCTCGTAAAAATCTAATAACCTTTCATGGCTGAAATGTGAGCAGTGGTAATACGGTTTTTTTATTTATTTATTGCAAGACTTTGTCGCAAAGCGACCACATCTTCTCGTAAAAACATCACACAAAAAATCAACACAAATAAAATAAACACTTAAAACATAAAAAAAATATCAATTTAATCTTAATGATAAATCGGCTAATTTAATCAGCATCCCGTCTGACAGCATGTCCGAACCGACATGGGACAGGCCAGAACGCTGCTTAAATAGCTAATACATGGAAATATTATGCTTCCAAAATATGTAGATCTAAGCGATTGGTTCCGAACGCATAGTAGGTACGGGTTGAAACATGAAAGTTCTACAACCTATAAAAACCTTCTTCAAAAAGCATAATTAGTGCGGTTTACGAACATGAAATTTAAAAAAATCATGCCGCTCCTAACTTTTTCGCACTACCCAGTAATTACTACGACATGAGTACAAGGCTATTCGATTGTGTTGTGGCCAAATTGAATTGAACGCTACGTACTCGATTCAATCTAACGTTAGTTAATGCATTGCCGTCTGTGATCGAATTTATGACACGTGCGTTCCAACTACAGTTGCTGGATGGAATATAAATATAATCAAGGTGTAGTAAAAAGGTCAAGCTATACTTACTTATACTAAAGGTAACTTCAATCTACAGCGCAATCATCGTCAAACCCGCTTTAAGGGCAAAATCTAACTTAAAACACAAATTAAATACCTGGCTGCAACCCTTTTCTTGCGTCCCACTGCTGGGCACGGGTCTCTCCCTATTATTGGGGAGGCCTGGAGCTTACACCACCACGCTGCCCCAATGCGGGTTGGTGGAGATGCAGATTAATGGTCAACCCGCTGTCGGATGTTTTGAAACCTCCCATAAGGCCTCCGCCTATGTTTAACGACTGTTATCTATCGAAAACAACCGGGACCGACGGCTTAACGTGCCCGCCGAAACACGGAAACGCGCATGAAATTTTTGTCACCAGCGGTAACCCATCTCACACCCGACCGCACCCGATTGGCTTAGCTGCATAGATCGCTTGCCGTCTACGTTCGCCGCCGGGCCATGCGCGCTTCTTCTCGCATACAGGTGTATGCACATAATGAAAATTTTCAATTGTTGAACCGAATCTTCTAATTTAATTATTTCGTTTACGTGCATGAGGCTATATTTGAAAAAGGATTTTCCTTTAGGTGTAATAGAATGTATGTATGTACGTCTCAGACTGAATCTTTTACCATACTGCTTTTATTCTGCTAGAAAAAATAACTGGAATCTTCGCCTTATCCGTCTATATTTCCAAACGCGTGCTAGTACCGGGTTGAATTTATCAACATACCACTGAACCAGTTTACTTAGATTTGCTTAGATAAATGTAATACCCATTTGGACGCATATATTCTTGGATCATCTGGTAATACGATTCAACCAGACTTCCATCGTAACTCAGTATATAAGAATAGAAAAAGTAGAAACAAACTATCGTGGGTTTATTTGCATAGTGCATGATCCGTTAAGATTATCCTTATCGGATATTAAAACAAAATATTTTTAGTTAATTTTAATTAATAATATTGTATGCCAGAATATGGAAGACTGTTTAAAACTCCAATTATAATTTTAAACACCTTATTCTATGTATGTAAACAGTCAACAATAAAGTATTTTCATTTCATTTCATTTCAGATTAAAGGACAAAGAGTGTAGAATAAAAGGCAGCACGACGCGGCAACCGCTGGCGCGTGATCGCTCGTCGTATTGCTTGTTAGTTTGTGCTAACGTCAAAGAACTCTGTTCAGGATTTATATACTTTTTCTATACTAACTTTATTATAGTCAAGGTTTTTGCAAAGTTCAAAGCATAAAGAGTATAAAACAAAAGTGAGGACAAAGCAATAACCGCGGGTGCGCGTATTCTAATACATGTCAGATTGTCAGTTTGTGCACACATCAAAGGAAAATCCTTTGATGCGTGTGCAAACTCGTGTGCTCTAGGGCTCATTTGTTCAGTTAAAATAATATTATTTTTCTTCAAAAGGTATTTTCATTTTCTGTTCAAAGGACTTTATAAAAACATTGGCACTACGTTTTATTTATTTGTAATGGAACAAATTCCTACAGTTTATTCGTATGTAATTATGGTTTTAACCACTTTTCAACGCCAAAGCGCAAAATATTGGTACACGTTAATGCAACCAAACACAATTTGTGATAAAAACGCTTAAGAATATTTTAAGTGCAGTCAAGAATATCTAGTACGAGTAGCTTTAGATAAGGTAAGGTTATCTTATATTTCTTTGATGCAAGCATGATTGCTTGAATCATCAATTTACGCGGTCCAAAAGTACTTAAACCATGTCAATTTGTTATTAAATAATGGAAAAAGTAAAAACCTCAATTACTGTTGCAGTTTTATTAGCATAGAAGGTACAATTACAAAGAATAAAGATTGTAAAATAAAAGCCAAAACAACGCAGCAACCGCGGGCGCTCGTCGTATTGCTTGTCAATTTGTGCTAACGTCAAAGAACTCTGCTTCCGGAATTATTTACTTTCTCTTTACAACTAACTTTATTAGGTATACTGATGGTTTTATTTGCATATTCGGAATAAGTTCAAAGCATTAACGGTGTAAAATAAAGGCAGAACAATGCAGCAACCGCGGGTGCGAAGCAACCGCTCGTCATATTGCTTGTCAGTTTGTGCTAACGTAAAAAAACTCTGCTCCCGGATTTACTTAATTTCTCTTTACAACTAACTATATTGTAGTGATGGTTTTATTAGCATATTTGGAACAAGTTCAAAGCATAAAGGGTGTAAAATAAAAGGCAAAACAATGCGGCAACCGCGGGCGCGAAGGCAATCGCTCGTCGTATTGCTTGTCAGTTTGTGCTAACGTCAAAGAACTCTGCTCCAGGATTTTTTGTATTTACTTTGTTTTATTTCATAGTTTGACTTGATAAAAGTAATTTTCATTCACTATGCAGAGATTGTTATATAACATCATTTGATAGTGCAAGTGTTGTTTTTGTTTTTATAACCGTATTGGATTGAAAAATATTAATGAATGTGTTTATAGAATTTTTGGTATTTTTATCAACAAAGAACTCACATAAACCACCCATTCAAAATTGCTTTTATTAATTTCGTTGCTAATGATTTCCTTATTTAAGTTTATTAGCAACGTCTTATAGATGGTAAAATTTACAAATTTCGACCGTGGATGTGTGATGAAAATTGCGCTTCTGGCCACGCTTATATGAGGTGACCATCAGCCAATTGCGTGACCATTTAACATCACGAGATCTACATACTAATCATTTCAACAAAAAAATAAAATAAAAAGAAATAAAAGTTACAAAGGATTCATGATTTAGAAGTGCAAATAAAAGGCAGTTGAGTTCAAAGCAATACCTGCGGGCGCGAGGTAAACGTTCGTCGTATTGGTTGTAGGTTTGTGCAAATATCAAAGGGATTCTGGAACTACTGGATTCATTCACTTCCTTTTTATTTCTTACTTTTCCTGACATTTGGAATCATCAGCCCGCATAAACAAGCTAGCAGCTAAAATACTATATCTAAGAAGATGTTATAGACCAAACTAGAAAACTTTATAAAAGACTTCATTTTGCTAGAGTTATAAGAGCATTCATCCTTGTATTAGTTTAGTTGAATTAAGAAAACCTGGCGCAGTTTTACTCCTCACAGATTCCTCATTTAGCATCATGTGATTTTTTAAGCTTCTGTATTATAGCATGTTGCGTTGCAATTCAAAACTAATTTGAACCGTAGTTTTGTTTGAACAGTGGTGGTTCAAAGATTAAAGAGTTATATAAAAGGCAAAACAAAGCAGGCAGCAACCGCGGGCGCGAATGTAATCGTGCGTTGTGTTGGCGGTCGGCTTGTGCAAACATCAAAGGGTTTTTATGGATTATTTTATTCTCTCTATTTCATACTTATTGATCTTTGGGAGAAAACGATTTTTTAATATTGAGGCTATAAAATATACACATAAACTGTTCTGACTATAATTTACATGAAATGATATTTACAGGAGATGAATTGCTTTTGAGATTTTTAATTCAACTCTTAGGAACGCACGGGGAATAAAAGCGTCGCATTCTCATATTTAGTAAACAAAGTTGTGTTAGTAGCACCCTTTATAACTTAATCATATTAAACAAAGTTGTGTAAGAAGCACCCTTTATAACTTAAGAACAGCTATTTTTATGATTTTTGAATTTATGGATATGTTTTCGTCCTGATTGAAAATTTCAATCAGGACGTATTTTAATAAATGTTATTTGAATTTAAAATAACATTCATTAAAATACGAGTAAAATAAAATTGTAACATCCTAGTATTTTATAAAGATTGTTGTCTTGTCCTGTCTACTCGTCGTCAAAACCCAGTGTGGCATTCGATTATCACTGATCTTTTAGATACACGTTCTCTTTGTCACATCATAATTGTCTTTTTTTCAATTCTCATTTTTTATTACTAGTGATGGGATAGCTGCCATTAGTCGAACCATATGTCGCAATGGTTACCATGCCGGACTAACGATCGAAAGGTCCGGGGTTCGATTCCCAGCGAGGCTGAAATTTGTATGATGAGTTTAAATTTCTTTTCTTGGTCTGAATATTTGTGTTTCTGTCTTTGTGTACCTCCATGATACCCACGACACGAAGAACCCAAGTGTAGAGATACAAAAGTTATTTAAGTTAGTTCTTCTTATAATATCTGATGACCCGGGTGGCACAATGGTTACCATGCCGGACTACCAATCGAGGGGTCCCGGGTTCGATTCCCGGCGAAACAGAAATTTAAATGATGAGTTTAAATTTCATTTCTCGGTCTGGGTGTTTGTGTTCCTGTCTTTGTATGTGTCCATGGTACCCACGACACAGGGTATAAATTACCTTACTGTGAAGCTATGAGTGTGTAACGTTTATTTTATTTTTTATTTTTATAATTTATGAGATACATATATAATTATTTATATGGAAATGGCTCCACAGTAATTAATACATACAAGTATCACAAATCTGATTCAGTCACCGCCCTCCTCGTTTAACGGCTCGCTGCCTCACTGAAAGTTCCCTCCCATAACTACTGAAGATTAATGAAACTTTCGACGTCCGTTTTGCACATGCCATCCTGCGATTTTCTCTGAAAGGATGGATTTGCGAAGCTGAAACTAATTTATCTCATTATCGTAGTGAAACTATCAATATTTGTGATAATGATCTGAGTAATCTGTGAGTATAAAGTGTGACATAGAATAGAATAGATCACTTAAATCTTAAATCTTCTATAATAGCCTCTCTCGTCTCTCACATCGTGTGGTGAGCATAGAATGGCGTTTCGGTAGAAGTAGGACAGTGGGTCATGAATGAACCACTGTACGACCGTCATTATCATACTTTGTAAGAAACATTAAATTATTTTTAATACAAAATTCGCATCCATAATTATTATTATTATTATTATTGATTAGTAGAAATGTATAACTTACTTAAAATAATGTTGCACATAACTTTATTTAATATAATATATATCTAATTTGCAGAGCAACATATTGTTTATTTTCAACCCAATTCCTTATCGTATATATTACAAATGACAAAGTAACTCTGCCTCTCTCTCTCTTTGTGTATTTGTGTTACATTTTCACACCTCAACTACTGAACAAATTTTATTAACTTATTTAACACAGACAAAGTGAACCTTAGGATAAGACACAGAATTATTTTTATTGTGAAAACTAGGCCTAAATGGGTTGAAATATGGCATAAAAATTTGTATAAAGTGTTGTCATCGTCGAAGATCAAAACATGAAACTTTGTTTTTAAGTAAATAAATATTTGTACTACAGTTTTTTACATTTCCACCTACATGGAGAAGAAATACGAGAAATCGATTCGTATGGATTGATAACCGGGAATCCGGTGAAAATGTGTGAGCGGATGGCAGTGTGATAGCATTGACACACACGATAGCTGTCTCGTGTGCTCCTTGTCGCCCCACAGTCATGCTGCATTTTAAATACCTTTGTACCTGAAAATTTATTTAAAACAGGGCTGGAGTTTTTTTCCGTACGCTTTTTTCTCCTAGCCCATATAAGCCTTAGCGCACCCAAAGCGGATGACGGTCAGCCGATGGCCGTACAACAATGACAAACATCAAGTGTATATTATTACACAGGATATTAAAAAAACTATTTCATTTCATTATTTCAATCCACAGAGGTGAAACCACGGGCGGATAGCTAGTATCATTGATATTATTTTGTTACAACGCGTGACATATTATGTTACCTCTACTTGAGTTTATTTTCCTCTGTAAGGCAATATTTTACTGGAACACCACGCCCGGTGCAATATTTTACAAAAAATTTAATAATGGATATCTCATCCATCCATCCATCCATCCATCAGCCTTTTACTGTCCACTGCTGGACATAGGCCTCCCCTAACGTTAGCCACTCCTCCCGGTCCTGGGCCTTCTGAATCCAGCGACTACCCGCTGTCTTCTTCAGGTCGTCAGTCCACCTGGTTGGAGGGCGGCCTGTACTCCTTTTGCCGAGACGTGGTCTCCATTCAAGGACCTTTCTTCCCCATCGGTTGTCGGTCCTCCTAACTATATGGCCTGCCCATTGCCACTTCAGCTTGCAGATTTTGAGAGCTATGTCGGTAACCTTAGTTCTTCTACGGATTTCATCATTACGAATTCTGTCGCGTAGAGAAATACCAAGCATAGCCCTCTCCATCGCTCGCTGAGCGACCTTGAGCTTGTGGAAAAGGCTAACTGTAAAAGACCACGTCTCAGCGCCGTAGGTCATCACTGGCAACACACACTGCTCGAAAACTTTCGACTTCAGGCACTGAGGTATTCTGGACGAGAAGACACTTTCAGAGAAGAAGATATCTCATAGCCAGATGATATTACTTCGTAAAATATTTTTGTATGCTGAAAAACCTTTTATGGCGAATATTCAGCAGTTTTTCTGAGTTATTAACAGATTGCAAAAAAAAGCGAAATATTGTGATGGACGTAGTGATTGAATGATTTTTTATTGAAGTGTAGAGTTATTGTGCGCCAAAATTTTCGTACCAACTTTAGTCACTAAAGAAATTCCACCAAAAACATTTTCATGTAAACAGGTAAAATCGTCGTAAGACAGTAGTCACAAGTATTTCCTGAAACGGACTCCAACCTTTTTTTGGTATCGGGGGGAAACCTTCAATAGGTACCCAGCACCTTGGGAGAGGTTACCGGGTTATGTGGGATTTGGCCGTACCAAAACCCTCTCGGTGGCCTGCCTCTGCGCTTGGGAGGTCTCCGGGATCTCCATAGGAACGCACCGGTGTCCTCCACGCGTGGCTCCCCAGAACGGGCCCATCTTCGGGAGAGCAGATGAGCTCTCCTGCAGCTTCAGGTGCTTACGGCGGCATGCGGCCACACACACACCACCGTCCTTCCCGGGGCTGCTGGCTGGACGGGTCATGCTCCCACCCTCACCGTCCGCAACCGCGGAATCTCCATGTCATTAGGATTGCCTGCAAACTGGGTTGGTGGAAGTCATTAGGATTACTTTAACTTAAAATTTCAATATCTATTTAATAAGTGCTTCATTAATTCATACCCTTGTATAAGATAAAAGTAAAGATACAAAAAAGTTTTTATTTATAACAAACTCGCGCTAAGCCCTCTGATACGAAATTCCTTTCTCGGTCGTCTCCAACTCTCTCAATATTAAAAAGTCCCAAAAACTCACAATTTTAATATAGACGTCAAACTGTTAAAGAGATTTCAACGCCCAAATCCCTTTATCGAAAGCCATTATCATTCCTGGTAGCACGTTTTTAATTTAAAATAAAATCACGCCTCGAATCGTAAGTCCGGGGCTAAATCCTCGAAAATCTCATTTCGAAATTACTTATGATGAATCGCGAAGCCAAGTTTAAGAATTTCGACTTGCTTGATCTTAGACAAGAAGAGATAAATCATAAGTACGACCCGCGTGGCGCAATGGTTACCATACCGGACTGTCAATCGAGGGGTCCCGGGTTCGATTCCCGGCGAAACAGAAATTTGAATGATGAGTTTAAATTTCTGCTCTCGGTCTGGGTGTTTGTGTTCCTGTCTTTGTATGTGTCCATGGTACCCACGACACAGGGTATTAATTACCTTACTGTGGGGCTATGAGTGTGTAACGTTTATTATTGTTTTATTATTATTATTATTAAGTACATTTGACACCTTGGCCCCATCACATTAACCAGGAACATGCAATAAGGCAGTTGCCGCAGCCGACCATGCTTAGACTCAAATATTGTGCTATATCGGAAAATTATGAATTGGCAGCGCTTTCAATGGAGACGTTGGGTCTATGGTCGACGAGACTTGTCCTGGCTTCGGGTGACCAGAGGGCTGGCAGTTATTTTGCTGAAAAAATCAGTCTTTTGATTCAACGAGGGTATGCTGCCAGCGTTCTGGGCACCATGCCGCAAACGGGTCTTTTGGATGGCATAAACATTTAGTAAAATATGTATATTATCTTTTAATTTTTATGTAGTTTTAATTGGACTTCTTATATAATAAATTATCGTGTCACAATGTTAATTACTATACTCCTCCGAAACGGCTCGACCGATTCTCATGAAATTTTGTGTGCTTATCGGGTAGGTCTTAAAATCGTCTACTATTTATTTTTCAACCCCCTAAGTGATAAGAGTAGCCCACCCCAAACATTTAAACGCAGTATGGATTTTGCGAAGTCAGCTGGAGACTGAAAAACGAAAGATCAAAAATTGCAAGAATGTTTTAAATAATTTTATTGAGATCATTACATTAACTGGTTGGTAAACCTATGTTCGTAGCCGGGACGTCGAAAATATTTTTTACCTATTAGTTATCGGTCTTAGAAGATCTACGAAGAAGCTCACTGTAAAAGACCACTTAGCCACTTAGCTCGTAATATATGGCGCTATCAATGTGCGCAAAACTGGCGACACGTGTTGTTTGAAAACATTCAAATACAGGTATTATGGTATACATATATGTACATATATACTTAATATATAAAGTTGAAGAGTTTGTTAGTCTGAACGCACTAATCTCAGGAACTACTGGTTCGAATTGATAAATTATTTTTGTGTTGCATAGTCCATTTATTGGGGAAGGCTTTAGGCTATATGACATCATGCTATGACTAATACCAAAGTCCACGCGGAGGAAGTCGCGAGCGGCCGCTAGTATTTCAATATGACTCCAGTTATAAGGACACTGTTCCTTGCTCGGCTATGGAACGGAATACGAAATATAAATAGTGTGCTCAATGCAAAACCTCATCGTCATCGTCATCTATAGAAACATGAAAATTGAAACAAAGAATGATGTAATGTGAACTACGGTACAAAACAATTTACAGCTTAAAAGAATATGACATTAAGGTAGTTAGCAAAAAGACGAAACAAACGGTAAAAATATTTCGTTTTATAAGTCAAAACAGGAGCATTTATCCTAAAAATTGTTTATACGTCGTTTACCCGGGAAGTTGAATCGCCAAAACAAGAATAAAGCGAGATATTGAGCGAAAAAGGTTTAATAAGAGTTTCGGCAGTCAGCCGAAGCTAAAGCTGTCCCGGCTAACTGGCGTATTCAGAGAGATAGCTCTTCGAGGATTTAAACGTCCGTGGATAAATAAAAATGTCCATGCATCTGTACTACTCCTACATGAACAATAGTAGCTATGTAGATGTATTTTTGTTATGATAAAACGTGAAAACACATGAAGTAGGTACAAGAGCAATAACCGAGTGGTTAAAACATCGATTTTTGACGTGTTCATCCGAGTTCATATCCCAGCTCGTACCTCTGATTAAGAAATTTGTTATGTTGCATATTTATCACCGTTGCGCTGACAGAAAACATGGTAGTATTTCATAGCATATTCCACCACCGTGCCTGAAAGTTACACATGACTTACAATCTCTTGATCTAAATAAAGACTGTGGCCTATATCCATCTAAATTCCGAGAGTAGACCTGCGTCCAGCAGTGGGACCTTAAAGAAGGATTAAAAAGACTTGTCACAGGACCCCGCCTAGTGAATTATGACCTAAATTCACCTTCACTCTGGGTTGAGACAGGTGTGGAACATTAAAAAAAGTTTATACTGATAAGTGTTTATGATAGTAATAGACGAAAAATTGATTTCATTCATGTTTTAGTTTTGGATTACTGTGAAATTTCAACTTTTGTTCAAATGCATATTTTCATTAGTTGGTTTTCCATAAAGATATCTCGAATCCTCAGAAACTTCGAACCCTCTTCCACATTCCATATAAGAACCTGCTGACATAACACACAAAGGCGACACACCTTAGAGCATCAAAGTTACTGACTCACCCTTCAGTAGAGACGGCATAGCGCCTCACTTCGATACATAATTTATGTGCCAAATCTGGTGCGGGGAAAGAACGCACACATTTTAATTTGTCACACATTCACAAATATTCTTTCATCGCTACAGGCGCATACATTTCTAAATATGTCAATTTCAATTAACAACGTCATTTTTTATGCACCGTCAAGACTGACACCGACACACATAGACACACTAGTTCTATAACTAGAAGGCACATT
The DNA here is from genome assembly GCA_911387765.1 of Pyrgus malvae. NCBI lineage: Eukaryota > Metazoa > Arthropoda > Insecta > Lepidoptera > Hesperiidae > Pyrgus > Pyrgus malvae. The sequence continues at coordinate 29,247,612 of OU426946.1, forward strand.
GTGCATGGACGTTGGGACGAGGGTTTCGCCCGTAAGGGCCACTCCTCTGACGGGTGTCATACCTGTCATACCTTGATGCTCTAAGCGACACACGGAGATCAAATCAAATACTCAAGCTGTGCAATGTTTGACTACAGGCGCAACTGGTACAACTTGTTTGTTTATAAAATTGTGTTTTTGTTTTGACAGTTTTGTATAGAAGTTACATAAACGTTAATATTTCAGAATAAATTTTCTGTATTAACAACGATATAAAAAGACCTAAATGTTTAAACATCAAGTTGTCTAATACTATGAGTAATCGCGACATCGGCTTTTGGGATTTCAATTACGTATGCCAATTTTTCTACAAATGTATTTTCATTTTGGTAGCTTGTCGCGTTGGAATGACCAGAAGTGCAATGTCCGGGACATTGCAAACCTCCAAACAATTTGAAAATCCAGGCGAATTTCTTTTAAAACTAAGACCAAACATGTTCACACCCTGGTTTTTTAAATTTTCCTTTACGGAGCGGAGACATGGACACTAAAAGCAGAGGATTGTAGTCGCTTAGACGCTTTTGAAATCTGGTGTTGAAGAAAAATGCTGCAAATACGTGGACAACACATCGGACCAACGTATCAATACTAAATGAGCTGAAAATAAAAACAAGGCTTTTCACCATTTGCTGAAAGAAAATTCTAGAGTAGGTACTTCGGTTCGACACACTAGAGAAACGTATGGTCTCTCAGTTTCTAAAAAAGCAAGATCGAAGGAAAGAGACCATGTGGAAGTAGCCCAATACGTTGGTCTGAACTAGGTCTGCCATCCGTCCGGAATTCCCCGAATTTGTCCTAGTTTGAAGGGCGTCCGCAATCAAGAAGGTTCGGCAAAATATTCAACGATCGAATGGAATTAAAAAATTAAACGATGAGTATTGCGTATTGTTGCAAAACATAATTTTCCAGAGTTGTCCGGCGAAAAAAATATATTTCGCCCAAATGTCCGGGATTTTTGCCATGTTTATCCCGGTGTCGGCAATTTAGATGATGGCAGCCCTAGTCTGAACAAATCCGCACTGCAATTGGTTCTACCGTCCATAATGCTTTAAAAACCGCAGAGAACAGAAGTGTATGTCACACCATCATACACAAGATAATGCTAGGTGATGGTCACGACCCTCATCAGTGATACGGCGCAAAAAGAGAAAGAAAGAGAGAGAGAAACGTACTACTGAACGTACCATAATAAAATGACGAAGATATAAAATTAAAGTTATTTAACGTTATAAATTCCCTGTGATTGGCACTTCAAGATTTTTACTGAATCGTTTCACTTGCATGAAATATAAACAAAACCACCGAGGGTATATTGAACGTTGTTTTTAAAATCACAAAATATTTCCATACCCAAAAAAGGTGTATAAATAGGACAAAACCCTTCGTAAGTACTCGGCATAAAAAAATATAAATCTGTCAGCGATCCAACATAACCGGCGGTGTGCACCCCGCTTAACACCCTCCGCCCGCCGCAAACCCGGTCAATTATGCGTTCGCTTAGCTCGATAAACAACCAAAACAAACTTTAATCCCCCCTGATAAGGTCCATAATGAGTCAAAATCTACACTCTGCATCAACTTGCCGATCTCGGCGATACAACCAAAAACATGCCTTATCAATATCGCTTAAGAGTCGTAATTCGAAACCAACACGCCCAGGTAGCCTGAAGCGAACCGGCGTTAAATGAAAAAAATAAAAATAAAAGCAGGGATTTCATAAAAGTTTCCTACATAGGCACTTAGGTGGAGTGTGGAGCAAGTAGAATATTTTCTATTAAGTTTCATTTATGCTGAAAAGAATATCTCGTACGCCGTCTGAGGGATAAACGAACTCTGTATAGAAGTGTCGTAGTAATCTGTCTTATGAATACATTCCATCAGGTGGTTTTCAGTTTTATCTCCCTGTAATATCTCGCGTCAGAGATTTCTCTTTCAAGTTTTAAGAGCTTGAGTTTTTATTACATTGCGTTACTGTAATATACTGTGTCGTTATTGCAGAAATACGAGCAAGGTCATAATGTAGACTTTAAATATTATGTTTATGAAAATTGATTTGTAGGAGACGATCCTACGAAGGAGATGCAGAAGGCAATATAGTTTTAGAAAGTATTCTGTAGGTAGTAGAACTATTATCGTTCGCCCGATGAAGTACCACCGCTGCACCCACTTCTGCCGTGAACCAATTCTATTGTGTTTCGGTTGAAATGTGCAGTTGCTGGCCATACTAACATGAGGCGACCACCAGCTTCCGGAGTAGCAGCGCAACTGCATGCGACCTCAGACAAGACTTACCTATGCTTGCTTGTGGTTGTATGTAGATGTCCATGGGCTGCAGCGACCACTTAACACCACGTGACCTGCATGCTAAAGAAAAAAAAAAGTATTCTTGCTTTTCGTGACAATTAAATAAATAAAGCTTCACGCTGATTGCCTTACAGTAGGGTAGATATACCTTGTGTGTGTTGTTTGTTGTGTCCATGGTACCCACGACAAAGACAGAAACATAAACACCCAGACCGAGAACATTCAAATTTCTGCTTCGCCGAGAATCGAACCCAGGACCCTAAAAATAACTTTTCAATTCTCTTCTGACGACCCGCGTGGCGCAATGGTTACCATTCCGATGTGCCATTCGAGGGGTTCCGGGTTCGATTCCCGTCGAAACTGAAATTTGAATGATGAGTTTAAATTTCTGTTCTCGGTCTGGACGTTTGTATTCCTGTCTTTGTATGTGTCCATGGTACTCACGACACAGGGTATTAATTACCTCACTGTGGAGCTATGTGTGTGTAACGTTTATTTATTTATTTAAATTCAAACTCTTCAGCTTTATATATTGGTATAGATTTAATGCTATACACTTATAAAACCAAGCTTATCAAAACAACATGAAATTAAAAGAAGATAATTTCGGACTTCTCCCCGGTGGCTGAGTAGCCTCTGCGTAAAATTTTCCAATTAAATTGCTAACCAGGCTCTGATTAATGAGTTTTGGGTCTTTAATAGAAAGGGCCCTTTTATTGAGAGCATTTACAATTGACGACCCACGTGGCACAATTTTTACCATGCTGGACTGCCAATCGAAGGATCCCGGGTTCGATTCCCGGCGAAGCAGAAATTTGAATGATGAGTTTAAATTTCTATTCTCGGTCTGGGTGTTTGTGTTTCTGTCTCTGTGTGTGTCCATGGTACCCACGTCACCCTATATCTACCCTAGTGTAGGGCTATGAGTGTGAAACTTTTATTATTTATTATTTTTATTATAAAATACTTGAGTTAAAATAAATCAAAAGTTAATAATTAAACATCGATCAATTACAATTGTTTTATCCTTACGAAGAAGCACACGCTCGTCTGCAGGCCACGTTGTGTTAAGTGGTCACGGCAATCTTGCGCATAATTTTATAGCCTAATGCAAGCCTGAGTCTAAGGCCCCTTGTACACGTTAAGAAAAGTCGCCGTGACTGCTGCAGACAGGACTAAAATCTCGCGCGTCGTGTCTAGCACAAACAAGGTTTTTTACACGCTTTATATTAGCTTCACTTGTATGTATGTTTGTATGTTTATAACCGACTCCTTCAGATGCGATTTTGACCCACTTTAAACGGCCAAATTTCATTCAAACTTTGTAGATTTATCGAGGACCGATGACAACACACTAATTTGATAAGATTATTTCATTATTCAATTTGCAAAATAAGATTTTTGTCAATTTATAGAATTTTTGAAAATTATTTCCAACCATTAACTTAAGACATAAGCATAAATTAATAATGGTATAAATAATTGAAATATGTATTTTATTTAAAAATAACTGTTTAAAAAAATTAAAAAACACTCTTTTAAAAATAAACCAAACTAAAAAGAAGAAAATAAATAATAGTTTTAAAAACCAAAAATACGTTTTTATAAGAAATCCGACTAAAAAACATGAAAATAAATTTGAATTAATATAGTGTAAAAATGTTACATGTTATTGTAAAAAAAGCGTGGGGTGCTTTTTAAGATATTACCAAAATAATTATCCTTGTAATCATATCTGTCAGATCTGGCATCCCACGCCTTTTTTTACAATAAAATGCATTTTTACACTATTTTAATTCAAATTCATTTTCATTTCACGGCGTGTTTTTTGGTTTTTAAAACTATTATTTATTTTCTTTGTCAGCGCCGGAACAGTGTACACAGTTCGTATTTAGAAACGACACGAATACTTGCGTGGGCCCGGCGACTTTTCTTAGCGTATACAAGGGGCGTATACTGTGCTACTGATCCCGCCAATCGGGATCCCGGGTTCGAAGCAGAGTAAGACAAATTTCAGTTTATGTTCCCGGCGTTGGAGTTTAAGTTCATATAAAAATATATGTGAAAACTACTTTAGCGGCGTTGTGCACTTTTTTGGAATGGGTAAAAAATGTTAAACTCGCATCAGGACACGTGCCCTAATCGAATATTCGTAAGACTGAGGGGTGACAGCTGATGGCTCCACTGTATGTATACTTATAAAATTCGTGTATATCAAGTGTTTAAAAAATGGAGATTTAAAAGTGCATCTAATAATGAAAAAAGTAACGAGGAAATAGTAACCAGAAAAAATCAGTTACACACTCATAGCCCCACAGTAATTAATACCCTGTGTCGTGGGTATCATGGATACACACAGATACAGGAACACAAACACCCAGACCCAAAACATAAATTTAAACTCATAATTGAAAGTTCTTTTTCACCGGGAATCGAACCCGAGATCCATCGATTGGCAGTCCGGCATGGTAACCATTACGCCACGCGGGTCGTCCAATAGTGAAAGAAAATGAGTCAGTACGTTATTAAAATACTCGATAAAAATTACTTAAAATACTATGTGAAAAATAATATTGATAATTAAAGCAATTCGTGCAAAATTATTCCCTAACCATTCCAAAATATCAAAAATTCACAAAGTTAATGTTCAAGTTTTCACTTCTCACCTCCAGAGTGCCTAACACTAATATATAAAAAGCTGAAGAGTTTGTTTGTTTGAACGCTAATCTCAGGAACTACTGGTTCGAGTGGAAAAAATATTTTTGTGTTTGGATAGTCCATTTATCGGGAAAGGCTATATAACATTATACTATGACCAAAGTCCACGCTGACGAAGTCGTAAACGGCCACTAGTACTATATAACTTGAACGCAGAGTAAGAGTACCTATAGTACCTCTGCTTTGTTATCACGACTGTAAATAAATCTAATGTTCGTTTATAAAATCTAACAAACACCCTTTTCAGTCTACATCTTGTTGTTTTATTTATTCAAACGATACATTTCTAGTAGAAGAAATTTTCATTGTGTCTTAATAAATTTGAATTTAACGAGTATTATGTCGGTTGCTCTTAGAATCAACATTTTCTAAGAAATTTCGAACTTGTTTTAATTGGCGAAAGTATTAATTGTCAGTTGCTAACAATGAGATTACAGTACAAGATAAGGTCTTATTCAATCAACGAAGCAATTACGAAAATTCTAAACTCCAACCGCTAGAAATAAGATTACAAATTAGTTTCTCCGCGGCCGGTTTAAAGATGGACGACAGAATATATTTAACTTTAAGTTAAACAATTTTGTTCTTCTAAATTGTTTCGTTTAAGGCATACCTGTGGCGAGTAAAAGTAATAAATAAATAATAATAAATAAACGTTACGCACTCATAGCCCCACAGTAATTAATACCCTGTGTCGTGGGTACCATGGACACACACAGATACAGGAACACAAACACCCAGACCGAGGACAGAAATTTAAACTCATTTTTGTTTCGCCGGGAATCGAACCCGGGACCCTCCGATTGGTAGTCCGGCATGGTAACACGGGTCGTCAATTTTAACAAACATCGTTATTAAACATCACAATATTTTTACTCTAAGTAGAGCAGCGATAGATACGCACATACCAATTTTTAGTTAGGTGGGGAAGGGTACAACCCTAAGGGCACTGCGACTAGTAAATGATCTATTGTTTTTTCAATTTTTTAGTTAGGCACGATTGAGCTCGATATCTCCGTATCTATGTTCGTACACGGAGATACTAAGTTAACGTTCTGACCACGTTTCTTTACCATTCGGCTATCGTTACTATTTATCAATAGCATGTTATTTCCATCTAAGTAAGTTTTTTTCGAAAATGCAACAAAATTTCAATTTACTCATATTACTTTTCCATTATCTATACTATCTATACTTAATATTATAAAGAGGAAAGGTTTGAATTTTTGTTTGTTTGTTTGTTTGTATGAATTGAATAGGCTCCGAAACTACTTGGCAGATTTGAAAAATTCTTTCACTGTTGGAAAGCTACATCATTCCTGAGTGACATAGGCTATATTTCATTTTCAAAAAAAATAGGCATCCTTACTAAAATTACGATAACGTAATCCAAGGTGTGAAAAAAATATCAAAAAACTACCTTACATCGCGTGCGCTGCGAAAACTATTGATGATAGAACAAAATGATATACTACATTTTTTTAGAACACACCATTATCTACAAAAAATCAGCGGCAGCATATCTCTAACTATTACAGTCATGTCACAATAAGCGTTTTTTTATTGAAAAAAAGAAATTAAAATACCACCGCTACAAAAAGCTCTTTATTTGTACCTTGGTATTAACCCTTATCAAAATAAATGATGTATTATTTAAGACTGCTTCAATATCTTTATATTACTTTTTGAATTATTCGATTCTGACAATCCATTCAAAAGATATCACGAGTTAAAAAAAATTAATTTATAATACATACATATATACTTACATACATATATACTACATAACACCATACATAAATACATATGTCTATACATATACATAAATATATTATACGTGACATATATTATAATATTATAAAGGCGAAAGTTTGTAAGTATGGATGTATGGATGTTTGTTACTCTTTCACGTAAAAACTACTGAATGGATTTGAATGAAACTTTACCACAATATAGCTTATACATCAGAATAACATACAGGCTACAATTTATAAAGATATTGTGTGAATTGTCCAAAATATGACGATAAGTGTCAAGTAAGTAGGAAAAAATCTACCATCTGCGAGCTATTCTGGCATGCACCGCGAAAACCGCTAGAGTTACACCTATATAATGTATGATGTTAATGTTTATCTTATATAGTCCTACAAAAAAGCCGGTCCACGGTACTTCAGAAGGGACTTCACTTTATGCTAATGATCCTCTCTAACGCGGGTGAAACCGCGGGGCACAGCTAGTTTCTCATATTTTTACACTTCATACAAAAGCCAGTTTATATTGCAACCACTTTATTTTGATAATCAGCGTTACAGTGTTATTTTAATTAAAACAGAAACATAATTTGACTAAAGCTTTTGACTTAAAATGTTTGGTCCTTATGCCAGAATATAATAATTACAACCGCCAAATTTTCTCCAACGCTCACAGTCGAAAATGTTCCACATAAAACAATTTTAGTTAAGAGTCAATGACTGGAAGTTGCTGCAACTCACTTTAACGGCGCTTAAGTGGTTTCGCCTTTCCCGCATAAAGTTAATTTGTGACATAAATTAAATTACTAGTTTCTCTCGGCTTTAAACACAGATATGATTAAACCAGCAAACTTGGTACTCTTTATACTCACTGAACCTCTCCCACCCCGCATTGGAGCAGCGTGGTGGAGTAAGCTCCAGGCCTTCCCAATAATGGGGAGAGACCCGTGCCCAGCAGTGGGACGCAAAAAGGGTTGCGGCCATACTCACTGAATAAGCCGCTATTCTTTTGAAAATGAAATAAGTTGTGTTTCTACGACTGCCTTACTCGTAGCACGTAGCAAATTTGATGTCAACTACACATCCGCGTAGCAGCTACGTAGCTTTAAATTCGGTCTACATTATTTCGTAGCACATAGACAACCACATGTAGGTGTAGCAGAAAACGAAAAATTTCAGGTTTTGAAATGGTATGAGTTTGCAAGACGTTATTGAATTGTTTTTGTCGTAGACTGTTAACGACTTCGCTCGTAGCAACTCGACGAGCGCCGACCTACTAAAAATATTCTTTAAGCGGATGCACGATTCGTATCGCGCGAAGGAAATGTGATACTTTACATCTGGTACGATATTGCCCACTAAATCTCTTTAGTGTACGAAAAGATTTCGTACAGCTTTCGACGGTATTTGTGATTGTTAGAGATTTGCTGGAAAGCGGTTTAGATTTTGGGATTTTATTGACGGTTAGGATTTAATGGCAAATAAATTGTTGTTATTACCGACGTTACATAATGGGGAAAACCCTATAAAAGTGGGCCCACCGATAAGTAGCAATCATTCTCGTGTATTCTGAATAAAGTAAAATCGGTTTTTACCATATACTTGAACATTATTTTCTTCTTTAAACATTTTCGGTAATATTTTCATCATTGGTTATTGTTTTGTATATAACTAAACATAAGACAGAACAGAGGACAGCCTCCGTGGCGTAGTGGGTGATAACCGACTGCGAAGCGTCAGGTCGTGGGTTCGATTCCCACCCAGGACAAATATTTGTGTGATGAACATGACTATTTGTTCTGTGTCCGGGTGTTAATTTATCTATTTAAGTATGTATTTAGAATTATATAAGTATGTTTATCAGCTTTCTGATAACCATAGTACAAGCTCTGCTTAGTTTGGAATCAGATGGTGTTGTCTGATTTAACTACAATTACTACTATTTTGATTGGTATTTTCTTGTCTTCAAAGTGGGTCTTCAGTTCAAAATCCATCGCTATTATAACTCTTTTACTGACTTCACATCTTCATAAAAATGATATCTAGATCACACCGTTTGAATGTTTTAAAGCAAGATCTTAAGATATATATTTTAAGTACTGTGTATTTTACTGCAGTATTCCACATGACTGCGAGAAGTTTCAGGTGGTTTGTGTGTTGAAATTTTTCTGTTCAACCCTAAACATCTATATTAATATTATAAAGCTGAATATATATTTTTGTCTGAAAGCACTAATCTTGGCAACAGCTGCTTTGAATTGAAAATTATTTATAGCACGCTTATACTTATAAGCATCACCTGTATGTTTGGTTGTAACTGTGAGTATGAACTTGTTAGAGAAGTTGAAAAAAAATTTAACCCTCGATGCAAAAACGACGTGTGTGTGTATGTGTTTGTGTGTGTGTGTGTGTGTGTGTGTGTGTGTGTGTGTGGATGAACCGATTTTGTTTTTTTTTTTTGTTTGAAAGTTGAATTAGTCAGGAGTGTTCTTATGTAGCATAGTTATGTTTGATGAAATGATCGGTCCAAGATGGCCGCCGCCACAAAATGGCAGAATATATATTTCTTAACAACTCCCTCAATATGGATATCAAATGAAAGGTCTTGAATAGTAAAATAATGTACACTGTATTGAAAGGGAATGAGGTGTATTAATTAACGAAAAGAAATCAAAAACTCAGTAAAATTTTAAAAAATTATAACCCTCGACCCAAAAAATATCCTCTAAAAAGTAACAAATAATATTTTAAACCTATTATAAGTATAACTATTATTGTCACATATATTATGTAAGTTCAAATATTTTTATCGTCCAATCGTCATCGGTTGTGTCGATTTTGCGAATTTTTCGGAGTTAATTCGTTTGTGTTTAAGGATTATTTTTTACTTTTTTAGTTTGAGGTGCTGCAAAAGCGTGTTTTTTAGTTTTTTTTTTTTATTGTTTAAGATAGTTTATGTATTAAGAATAATTTGAGGCTAAAACATTACACTATAACGCAGACATATCCCGTCTGTCTATAAAGAAACTCTATAAACTTGAATAATAGTAGTTAAATAATAATTCAATGGACTTTAAAACGGGTCTTTTAAATAACCTAGTAATTATAAATATTAATTTCACTAAACACTAAATAACAATCTAGAAACTAAAACCACTAAGACACACGCACTTCACGCAAATCTTCCTTATTATTATCATCGGATAAATTTTTAAACCTAATCCGGTAAATAAAATGGAAGATTCTGCCTCAAACCAAATAGAAACTACCCAATGACATACCGCCCTCATGTAAAATACAACAACAGAGTAAAATATCTTAGATATTTTCAATTTCCAGCATCACAAATTCTCACAACAACGTCGAAGATCGAAAACCATCAATATCGTTAATATGCCGACCCAAACCGAAGATACATACGAATGAACGTAAAACAGCAAAAACTCGTTTAGCATTCACAAAAAATCCACGTTCATATTTCACTTGCAGATAGCAGGAAATCAGTATATTGGTTTTCAACTTTTAATATAAATGACGGTGTATATCATTGAGTGGGCGTATTTTTATTCAGTGCTAAAAATACTAATAAATAACGGTCATGTACAGCACATGGAAGACACCAGGTCACCCAAAGCTGTATTCTACTCAGAGCTAACATGTGGCAAGCGAACCCCAGGCGGACAATATCCGCTCTACAAGAATGTCTTAAAGCGGCACTTAAATGCCTGTCGCATACCGTCAAAAAATGGGAATAGCTATCTCAACAAAGAATGGAGTGGCGTCGTTTGACGCACACCGCTACTAAAAATTTCAAAAAGCTCGAATTACCCAACTAAAAGCAAAACGCAAGCTGAAAAAGAACCTCCCAAAACCAAGTTACGTCTATACCAGAAACAATGCAGGTCAACTCTACTGCAAGCAGTGCGACAAGATATTTAAAAATAAAGATTTTGCCAGTCACTTACGAGCGCATGCAAGGATCTCGTATCAATAGTCGCCGTCATCGGACACGATGAGGAGGCCATCATATTATGTTAAAAGTCTCAAGTAAAAACTGTTGAATTCAATTTTTGTCATTTTGTTGAATATTACTTGTGGCGTAATGGTTACCATGCCGGATTGCCGATCGGGTCCCGGATTCGATTCCCGGTGAAGCAGAAATTTGAACGATGAGTTTAAAATTTCTGTTCTCGGTATCGGTGTTTGTGTTTCTGTCTTTGTGTGTGTCCATGGCACCCACGACACAGGGTATATCTAACTTACTGTGGGGCTATGAGTGTGAAATGTTATTTTAAAACGTTATTTTTCATTTTAAATATCTTGATAAAATGATAGCAACTTTACCCAAACGTGTCTGATGATGTTTTGGAGGCACCCGAAAAAACATGTTCACGCATTATTTTATTTCACCAAACTCAGACATTGTAATTAACTTAATCAAACAAAATACCATCATATGCTACTTTATTAAATGGAACTCAAAAAATGCACTAAGAAAATGATAATAAAACAAGAGTACGCTAAGCCTCTGGGAGCTTAAACCAAAACTCCAAATATATGTTGATGTCATATGAACGACACTAGTTATTTACGCGGCATAAAATGGGGTGATCTAGTTTTGGTTACCTTCGCGATTGCTCCGTAGAGTATCCGAACGGTTCCGCCGCCATTTTATGGGCCATAACCAAGCAATATGGCGGACGGCGGGAAAATATTTGGGCGCGAAATATGCGGCGTCGGGTGTCTTTTAGGATTTATAGCAGCATGTAGTCTTTAAGGAAATATACGTCCCCACACTTAATAGAAGTGGTGAGCGGCGACAAAATTGTACTCGGTAATGTGTTTATTTTTCAAAGTTGTGTTAAGTGCTGTAGTAAAAGTCAGTTTTTCATATAAATATGTGATAAATAAGTCTTTAGTAAACATCCACGCCCACGTAATTTTATAGAACTGCGTGGCGCAATGGCTACTATGCCAGCTGCCAATCAAAGGGTCCCGGGTTCGATTCCCGGCGAAACAAAAATTTGAATGATGAGTTTAAATTTCTGTTTTCGGTCTGGGTGTTAGTGTTTCTGTCTTTGTGTGTGTTCATTGTACCCACGACACAGTGCATACTCTACTGTGGGGCTATGTGTATATTATATACAGAAGCAAAAGTTTAAAGATCTAATATTAGATAATTTACCCACTTATAGACGTCATATATAATGTAAGTAGGTTCTTATTCTATGTTTTATTTAAAACAGTGTAGCCTACTCACTACTACTTAACTACCTTACATACTATTTACTATATCTATAAAACTATTAAATAAAACGAAATTAAATCAAAATATAATATTTACAATATTTATCAAATATATAATTATTTATTATATTATTATTTATATATACACTACATACGTACATAAATAAACATTTACATTATAAACATATAGTTGCAAACTATTAGTTAATTTTAATCATAACATTACTACACTGCATCATCTGTATTAAATATTGCGCATTGGAAACGCGCCGGTCACCGGCCGGCGAACCTATCTATTGTTCATCGTATGATGCGCATGCGCAGGCTGCGTGCCGGCCGACCGGGCGATCGCACCCAGTCGTTTTTCGATCTCTGCCGCGAAGCCCGTGTCACCTACGCTAACCGTATCGCTTGAGCATTCTTACTCGCGAACGCGCTTGCATTGTAGTTAATGTTAAGTTTATGTTATTCGTTATTCTTTTGCTATCGGTATCTCGCTTCTACTATCTATTCTATTCTAATTCTATGGTTTCTGACTATTCTACTGTGTGTGAACTGTTTCTTCCTGTGTTCTGTGCGTAATAAACTTTTCTTCTCTTTGTGCTACTGTCTAAGACTTTATTTACTTCACTCAACCTTCACACCGTACACCAAAACCACCTATAAGTGGTGACCACCCGACGTGAGAAAGAAGATCGAGGTACCAAAATGAGCGACAGCAGCGATTCCGTAAAAACTGTCGGTTCACAACGGAATGTTACTACGCGGCGGGCACGTCGAGTGCGCGTTTCCACTGAACGCGATGGCGACGTACGAAAATTAAAAATTAAAGTTCCACCATTTTCACCCGAGGACCCCGAACTTTGGTTTGCTTTGTTGGAAGGTCAGTTTGACAGCAATGACGTCACTGATGACGCAATTAAATTTAATAATGTCACCAATAACCTTGACATTCAATATGCGAAAGCCGTCAAGGATATTATTATTAATCCTCCAGAAAAGAATCGTTATGACAAAATTAAGATGGAGTTGATTAAACGACTTTCTGCATCACACGAAAAAAAGGTCAAGCAATTATTAACTCACGAAGAACTTGGTGATAGGAAGCCCTCCCAGTTCTTACGTCATTTGCAAGACCTAGCTGGACCATCGGTGCCTGACGATTTTTTGCGATCGATATGGAGTAATCGTCTTCCCCACAATATCCAGACGGTGCTAGCATCACAGCCTTCACATTCGTTAGAGCAGCTGGCGGATCTGGCAGACCGCATACAGGAGCTGACGTCGCCGTATAATGTCGCCGCTGCCGCTACGAGTAAGGCACATACAACACACCAGTCTGAGGAGATTGCAGAGCTGAAGAGGATGGTGCAACATCTCACCTTAAAGCTGGAAGAGCATACGCGTGCTGGCTGCTTCTCTGCCGAACGTTCCAGATCTCGGAATCGTCAGCGTTCATCTTCGCGACGCAGGAGCCGTTCTCGATCCAGCTATAAGAAGTACCCTCTATGCTGGTACCATGCTAAGTTTGGGGCACGAGCAGATAGGTGCATAAAACCATGCAACTATGGGAAGTCGGGAAACTCCGCGGGCGATCAGTAGCGGCGACAAGTGATTGCCCACCTCATGCGAGTCGCCTCTTCGTGACAGATCGCAGCTCTAACATCCAATTCTTGGTGGATACGGGCAGCGACCTGTGCGTCTACCCTCGCTCCGCTGTTCGAGATCGTCGTGTCAAAACGGACTTTGAACTTAGTGCGGCTAACGGGTCTATTATTGAAACCTTCGGATTTATAGAGCTTAATTTAAATTTAGGTTTAAGGCGTAACTTTTCATGGCGCTTCATTGTTGCTAATGTTACAAAGCCAATAATGAAGCCAGTTGACTTTTTAAGCTTTTATAACCTTATTGTAGATTGCCGCAATCAGCGCTTAATTGATAATACTACAACCTTAACTTCTAATGCCTCTATTGCTGATACAAATGTATGTTCTATTAAGGTTTATACAGGTGACACGCGTTTCCATAAAATTTTATTAAATTACCCGGAAATTACCCACCCTTCAGGTATGCCGGTGTTTCCAAAGCACGGTACGGTACATCACATCAGGACCACCCCCGGCCCTCCTATATCGTGTACCCCCCGTAGACTGGCACCGGACAAACTTAAAATCGCCAAACAAGAATTTGAGCTCATGCTCAAAAACGGTACTGCGCGTCCTTCTGAAAGTCCCTGGGCATCGCCTTTGCACTTAGCGCCTAAAAAGGATAACGGCTGGCGACCCTGTGGCGATTATCGCATGCTTAATGCACGGACGGTCCCAGACCGTTATCCCATTAGGCATATTCACGATTTCGCCCACGCCATTTCCGGTTGTACTGTCTTCAGCACAATAGACCTGACGAAGGCCTATAATCAGATCCCTGTCTTTGAGGAGGACATTCAGAAGACCGCGATTACTACTCCCTTTGGCCTGTATGAATTTCCGTTTATGACTTTTGGTCTTAGGAACGCTGGCCAAACATTCCAAAGGTTTGTTGACGAAATGACTAGAGGACTTGACTTCGTTTATTGCTTCCTGGACGATTTTTTAGTTTTCAGCAGGACGGAAGCTGACCACGAAGCTCACCTGAATCAGCTCTTCAGTCGCATGAAACAATATGGTGTCCTGGTAAACACTTCTAAATGCGTTTTCGGCGCATCAGAAGTTAAGTTTTTGGGTTACCAAATCTCCGCATCCGGCACCAAACCTTTGGAATCTAAGGTCCAAGCTATACAGGATTTCCCCGTACCCAAAACCGTAAGACAGCTAAGACGTTTCTTGGGGATGATTAATTTTTACAGGAGATTTCTACCTCACTTCGCGTCTATTCAAGCCGCATTAAACGCCTTACTTTCTGGCAACTTGAAAGCTTCCCACCCAGTAGATCTTTTGGGTGATACTCTGCTGGCTTTCAACGAATGCAAGAAGAGCCTTGCTAATGCTGCATTACTAGCACACCCAGATTGTCATGCCGAACTCGCTCTGGTAACAGACGCTTCCGACCAGGCTATGGGTGCAGTTCTGCAGCAACGAAAGCACGGCGTTTGGGAGCCTTTAGCTTTCTTCTCGCGGAAGTTGAGTCCCTCCCAACGAAAGTATTCGCCATATGACCGTGAACTCTTAGCCGTATATGAGGCTATAAAATACTTTCGTCATATGGTTGAGGCAAGGCATTTCGTGGTATTTACCGACCACAAGCCACTCACTTATGCCTTCAGCGAAAGGAAATCAACTTGTTCGCCGCGGCAGTTCCGCTATCTCGACTACGTATCGCAGTTTACATCTGACATCAGGCACGTCTCGGGCAAGGATAACGTCGTTGCTGATCCTCTGTCACGTGTCGATGAGCTGCAGATGCCAGTCGATTTAGACGTGCTTGCTTCATCTCAGGCTGCGGACACAGAGTTGGCTCAACTTCTGGGAGGAGAATCTTCGCTGCGCTTAGTCAAGTTGAAAATACCTGACTCTTCAACAGAACTTTATTGTGACGTCAGCACCTCATCGCCCAGACCTTTTGTCACGAAACCATTGAGGAGACAACTCTTTGACAGTCTCCACAGTCTAAGTCACCCAGGCATCAATACAACGGCTAAACTTGTTGCCGAAAGATTTGTTTGGCCAGGAGTGCGAAGAGACTGCAGAGAGTGGTCTCGTCAATGTTTGGCATGCCAACGTGCCAAAGTTAATCGTCACGTGTCATCTCCTTTGGGCAATTTTAGTCTTCCACGTGCTCGATTTAACTTTGTCCATGTGGACATAATTGGTCCTTTACCAGTTTCGCAGGGCTACCGGTATTGCCTTACTGCGGTGGATCGTTTCACTCGCTGGCCCGAAGTCACACCCATGGTGGATATAACTGCCGAAACGGTTGGGAAGGCGTTGATATCGTGGATATCTAGGTTCGGATGTCCAACAGATATCGTCACTGATCGCGGTCGACAGTTTGAATCATCACTCTTCCAATACTTAGGAAGAATGATTGGATTCAAACATCGCCGGACAACCGCGTATCACCCAGCCAGTAACGGGATAGTGGAACGATTCCACCGCCAATTAAAGGCAGCTATAATGTGCCATGCTGACTGTAATTGGGTGGACACATTACCTTTAGTGCTGCTAGGGATAAGGAGTGCTTTTAAAGACGACCTACAGTCGTCTTCTGCCGAATTAGTGTATGGCGAGCCATTGCGTTTACCTGTAGAGTTTTTCCAAGTAACGGACGCTCACTCCACCGACATATCGGACTTCACCACTCGCCTACGCCAATTTACGGCAAAGCTCCAACCGTCACCAGCTGCACGTCACAATAAAGACAAAATTTTTGTCTATAAAGATCTTACTTCGTCATCCCATGTCTTTTTAAGGGACGACTCAGTACGTGGTGCTTTACAGCCACCCTACACTGGGCCTTACGAAGTTTTGGAACGTGGTGATAAGACCTTTAAAATACAGGTCAAAGGGAAAAGTGTCACGGTATCCATAGACCGCCTCAAACCGGCCTATATGCTGATTGACCCATCGCCCAATCCTACCTCTAACACCACTCACTCATCTAATCCCAATCCCATACCTATCACTACTCATTCATCTAATCCCAATCCGGAATCTGATCGTGCGCCTGTTGGTCAGGATCCAGCCCAGGAAGACGTCAGAAGAACGCGCTCAGGTCGCAGAGTTAGATTTCCAGATTTTTATCGCCCGTAGTGACGGTCTCTGGGGGGGAGTGATGTAGCCTACTCACTACTACTTAACTACCTTACATACTATTTACTATATCTATAAAACTATTAAATAAAACGAAATTAAATCAAAATATAATATTTACAATATTTATCAAATATATAATTATTTATTATATTATTATTTATATATACACTACATACGTACATAAATAAACATTTACATTATAAACATATAGTTGCAAACTATTAGTTAATTTTAATCATAACATTACTACACTGCATCATCTGTATTAAATATTGCGCATTGGAAACGCGCCGGTCACCGGCCGGCGAACCTATCTATTGTTCATCGTATGATGCGCATGCGCAGGCTGCGTGCCGGCCGACCGGGCGATCGCACCCAGTCGTTTTTCGATCTCTGCCGCGAAGCCCGTGTCACCTACGCTAACCGTATCGCTTGAGCATTCTTACTCGCGAACGCGCTTGCATTGTAGTTAATGTTAAGTTTATGTTATTCGTTATTCTTTTGCTATCGGTATCTCGCTTCTACTATCTATTCTATTCTAATTCTATGGTTTCTGACTATTCTACTGTGTGTGAACTGTTTCTTCCTGTGTTCTGTGCGTAATAAACTTTTCTTCTCTTTGTGCTACTGTCTAAGACTTTATTTACTTCACTCAACCTTCACACCGTACACCAAAACCACCTATAACAGTGTAAGCAGCCATTTTCCAAAAGAGATTTCTACACAAACTGCTTTACAATGCTAGAGGCAAACTAAGCGATAGAACGCAAAAAATGGCAGTTTGCAGTATTTTACCGACTTCCAAAAGAAGGAGGTACTGTATTCGGCTGTATGTGTTTTTTTTTATATATGTTCACCGATTACTCCGCCGTTTGTGGACCGATTTTCAAAATTCTTTTTTTGTTCGTATGCTTATACTCCCGAGGTGGTCCCATTGTCACCAAATCAGGATCTGATGATGTGATCCCAGGGAAATCGAGGGGAACTCTCAAATTTTATAGGCACACACATTGATTTTCTTATAGTTTCTGAAGCATAAGAGATATTTACGCATAGAAATCATCATCTCATGTTGCTGAGCTGATGATGGAAGGTACTGCGACAGTGAGGAGTTGAGAGCAAATTCTTTCAATAAATAGTTTTTTAATCGAAATCTTACATTCCCGAGGTGGTCCAACTGTAACCAAGTCAAAGTCTGATGAGGGGATCCCAGAGAAATCGAAGGGAACATTCAAATTTTATAGCACAACAAATGATTTTCATATTTTTACAAAGCAAAACAGACATTTGTGTATAATTATCGTCATATCATGTTGCTGAACTGATGATGGAAGATACTACGATGGTTAGGAGTTGAGAGCAAATTCTTTCAATAAATGGTTTTTTGTTCGAAATCTTATATTCCTGAGGTGGTCCAACTGTCACTATGTCAAAATCTGATGATGTGATATTAGGGAAATCGAGGGAAACACTGAAACTTAATAATAATAATAATAATAATAATAATTCCTTTATTTCAGGCATCAAGGCCCATACAATAAATACCTTACAGACTAGCATACATAATAATTATAACTTAAAAACTACGTCACACTTTTTGCGGCGATGTGAGCGCGGGTCCGGTGACTTCTGGCGGTCGTCGACGTCCATGATACTTTCGGAACACGACCCCCTTTGGCCACAACTTCTCGTCCATAAAAGTACTGAGAAATTCAGTGGGGACACGCACCGCAAACGAACTAAAGTTCACTGCGTTGCGTGACTCCAACTTCTCAACACTTAATACGAATTTCGTCTTCACCTTCAGGTACTCCACGACATCGGAGGCCTTCGTAGTGAAGTGAAGTCGAGAGACGTAGATGTACGTCGCTGGGATGGCGGGACGCAGCAGATTGTTGTGTCCAGTCGGTGCAGTGCCGCACTGGTTGCGACAGGGAGGCCTCCTCTTTTTCCGCTCCACCTTGATGAAGCCGTCCCTATCGATCTGCCCCTTAGGCACTGCACTACGAGGGGGTTCCTTGCGAATATTTTCGCTCCCACTCTCGATCCTCAATTTAGTCCGCTTTTCGGGTTGCTGGCGGGCGGCAGCGGCGGCGTAGTCACGTTGAGAAGGTAACGTAACTTGCGCAGGCGAAACCTCCGCGGGGGGAGGCAGCGGGCGGGCAGCGGATGCGACACCGCTGTCACGTGCGGGAACAGCGGCCGGTGACGACGCGTCAAGTTTCGCTGACTCGACGCTTGACGGCGAAGCGATGCATGCCCCGCGACGCGTGTTAATGTTATTGGCCTCAGGTGACCTAGTTACTGCCAAAGTAATGCGCATTGTTTCAACTTCGGCCCGCAGGTCACTGATGGTGTTCTGAGACGCCTCTAACTTTAGCACAACATCCGCCAGGCTCGCCTTCAGGGATTTAACCTCCTTCAGCAGCCTAGTGACGTCGACGTGGTCGAACGTGACGGGAGGCAACTTATGTAAGTTCCTTGCCACGAAGGTCGGCACGTCGTCAGGATCGGTCACCTTCAGTATGTTGATGATGTCCTGAAGGCTTCGCTCCCCCTTTTCATCCCTTCTGCGGGACTGCATCTGGTCGATCTTGCCTATCGACTCATACAGGAGCGTCTTCGATTCGATGATCTCCTCACATGAGTAGTTAGACGAGCAGATCTGGATGATACTGACCTCGTCCATCGTATCGATAACGTGCTGGAGAAACGCCAGCAGTTCATTGGCTATGAGTTTTTCAGAACTCATAGCCATTATAACGTGTCGCGGCAATCGCCGCGCAGATCGCGAATAGTAATTTATTCGTTAGTGCACTGTATACGTACGACACCGAGCGCGTACAGCAATGCACTAATAGGCACACACATTCTTTTAGTCATATTTTTAACATAATACAAATATTTATGTCTGGTAATTATCACCTGCTGTTGCTTAACTGATGATTGAAGGTACAACTCCTCAACGGTTAGGAGCTGAGAGCAAATTCTTTCTTTAATTTATACGTTCAGGTGGACTGATAGTATGTCTTTCAGACTTTTAGATGGCTATTAGATAAACATGACTATAAAAGGTAAATCTGTTTAAAGTTTAGAAGTTAAGTGAAAATTTTTCCAATTATGCTAATACATACAGAATTATTAAAATTACTAAAAAGAGTGAAATAAATTAAGTTTTTAACAAAAAAATAGAACCGACTTCAAACGGTAAAAAATAAAATTGTTCAGTACCTACTTCTTCCGGCTTATGGTAATGACTCTTAAAACTATTTTTGAAGTCGGGCCCTTAGTGAAATGTCCTGTCTTAGTAAATATATTGTACCTTTCGTTCTGAATGGGCACCGACTCCAATATAGTTTTAACAGTCATTACCATAAGCAAGAAGAAGTAGGTACTGTCCCACTGTCTGTACTGTCGGTGCCAATTTAGAACGAATCGTACGACATTTACTAAGGGCCCGACTCCAGAAATATTTTTAAGAGTCATTACCATAAGCCGGAAGAAGTAGGTACTGAACAATTTTATTTTTTACCGTTTGAAGTCGGTTCTATTTTTTTGTTAAAAACTTAATTTTATTTATTTATTTATTTTATTGTTCATGTACACACAAGAAAAAATACAGGAGAAATTAATATTAAGGAAAAAGTCTGTACAAAGGTACTGCTTATTTCTAAAGAAATCTCTTCCAGCAGACCTGCGACTGGAGAAGAGCTACGAATGGTAGAAACAAAGTGTACTTAATAATACAAAATTACGTAAATACATACATACAGACATATATATATGTATATATATATACATACCTATAACATAAAAATACATACATATAACTTATATTTTACTACTTTTAATACCTATAATTATATTATCATCCTCCGGAATAGCAACGCAACTGCAAAAGAACTCAGACTAAAATTCAGTCTTACGTTAGGTTGTTTATGGACGACATGTTCGTCTACTTTTTATTTCAAAATAAAAAATCTATATATATTTATACATATCGTTGTTATAAATCAATTACCGTTTTTATGAAGCGTTCCCGACACCACATCGAGGCGAAATGTTCTAAAAATGATACTTATGCGGCAAACCCGATGGATATATTAATACAGCAAGGGTTGTTTGGTTAATAAACACTTGACGAGGAACAATGAAGTCTTAACGAGGGCCGCCGCCAGTCACGCTAGCTGGCTGTTTGGAGCGTGTTGGCGATTTGTCACTGTTGTGCTGGCTGGGGTTCAGCTTTTTGTTGGCTTCAAGCTGGCCCTTTATAGAGGTAATGAGTCAAAATATAATAGAGTGCTAGAATTTTGGTTAGCTATATCTGTTCGAACCAAAACCTGCATTGGAGCAGAGTGGTGGAGTAGGCTCCAGTCCTCCAAAATTTGGGAATAGACCCTTGTTCTGCATTATGACGCAAAAAGGATTACAGCTATATTCTTATATCTTTATTCAATTTGAAAGACTAAGGGCCTCTTTCACCACCTTCAAATAAAGTGACAAGTACGCTAATTGTCGGTTTAAGTCACCCGTAACTTCAATTTCAATTTCACGATGTTCTAGTAGCTTTAATCATATGATAGACTGACCCGTACTTATAGCTATTACTTGCCAATTAACTTTACTTGGGACGTAATTAATCAACACTTTATTGAAGATGGTGAACGAAGCCCTTAGAATTCTGGCTTACTTGACTTTTATTTAAACTGGAAGGTTATATCTTTTTAATCCGCGACACAAACAACATTTAAAGTATCTGTGGACTGTCTGTAGCTGGGCTGGTGCACATTAATATTTTTGTGCGATGATGAAATACATAATATTGGAATATTTTTTCAAACCGCAGAACGGCAGTAAATTCGCACATATTATTATTTTTTTGTCTAGAAACGCATGCCGGGGCTTGAACCGCGATCTCCGCGTCGAGAACCTATGTCAACGACTCGGCTGTCGCTGCTTACGTTTCATCTCCTTTCAATAACGAATTGTTATGTGATGAAGGTTATGTTAACGACGGGTACAAGAAGTAATGGCCCTTAGCCAAGTCACGGCTAGTTAGGGCGTCTTGTGTCGTGTAATTTGTCACTGAGCTGAGACTGTAAGCCAAGGGTTGTAGTTAGCTTAAGGTCACATTCCTATGGGTCATTTTGTACTCTAATGGCTACACGTTTGTTAAGAACAAAGGCGGTTCGTAAAGTTTAGGGGTGCTTCATGGAAAATAATGATGCGACGTTATTGTCGCGTGGAGGCTTTTGATTTGGTATTCTGTACTAAAGTGACAAGCAGTGAATACACAGCCTGTATCGCGTATGGATAGAAACGTAAAATAAAATAAACTGTTTACCGATGTGACTTTGATACTTATGCACCTCACTGTGCGTACAGCCACCATGGCGTAGTGGGTGATGCGCCGACTGCGAAACGTGAGGTCGTGGGCTCGATTCCCACCCGGGACAAAAATTTGTGTGATGAACATGACTTCTTGTTCTGTGTCTGGGTGTTAATTTATCTATTTACGTATGTATTTTGAATTATATAAGTATGTTTATCAGCTTTCTGATTACCACAGCACAAGCTCTGCTTAGTTTGGAATCAGATGGCGAAAAAGGAATGATATTTTTTAAACCGTAGGTATAGCGTTTGCGCTTCGTTGCAACTCCAATGTTACAGCCAAAAATTGACCAAAATAGATGCAATAGTGGTATCTTGCCGATCAAACTCTATAAGTTCACCCATTTTGTTCCGTAGCCAAAATGGCAAAAAAACGGAACCCTTATAGATTCGTCATATCTGTCTGTCTGTCTGTCCGTCTGTTTGTCACAGCCACTTCATTCCAAAACTATTAGGATTTCAAAGTTGAAACTTGGTAGGTAGATGTAATCTCTGAACCGCTTTACGATTTTTATACAAAAATATTAATAAGGGGGGGCTCTCCATACATGGAACTCAAACAAAATTTTTTTTTTCATCAAACCTATTCTTGTATGGTAGATAGGTCTTTTAAAATGACCATGAGGTTTCTAAAATCATTTTTCTCAAAGTTAATCGTTTCAAAGATAGACACTTTTAAAGTAAGAAAGTAAATCTATCAAAAATATATGTTGTAGATCTCAATAAAAACTTTCAAAGAAAATTGGTTCGAACGAGATATAGTACGCAGTTTTTGAGATATAGTAAATTTTTAAAAACCGCAAATATAACTTTGTCATTCATACAAACACTATGAAAAACAAAGTTATTTTTGCTGACGAAAAATAATAATGCTTGCTACTACGGAACCCTTCATGGGCGAGTCCGACTCGCACTTGGCCACTTTTTTTTAAATAAGTAGGTTTAAAATCAATTTTGTTTGTGGAATTTAATCTTGAATATTACATTCCTCAAACATAATTACTTTATAGTTACGAGTAAGTCAGCGAAATGCAGATAAAATCGAGGTACGAATTTATCTGCTGTATATTATGCAGTAGTTCTTTTATGTATTAATTTGATGTAATGTATCCACTAAAGGATTTAGTATTTTGGAGTGAGCCCAAAAACCTATTTCTTTTTTAAATCCATAACCAATGAACAGGGTCTTTCTATTGAAAGCTATCTGAAGTCATAAAGATGGCAGGTGATCTGAATATCTTTGCAAAAAGTAAATGCGCGTTCCATGTCCGATAGCTTTACTGCCTCCGTATATAAAACCGTGAATAAACCCTTCGTCTCCCGCCTTCGATTTCATTATTTACATTTCATTATTTACAACGACATGTTTTGCCTCTCTGTTCCGGACAGGAGAAAACGTTACTTCAAAAGATCAATGGTTTCTTGCACCCCGTGGGACTATTTTTTAAATCGAATACCTTGTTTATTTTTTGAATAAATTTTGGCTTTACTAAGAAATTAGTTGTTTTGGGGGTTTTTTACAGTTTAGAAGTAAATGTATCTAAAATGGTAGCAGTCTTCATTCAGTTTTACAGGTCTATAGAAAGCTACTTGAAGACATAAAGACCGCAAAGGCAAAAACCTTTGATTTGAATATTTTAAAAAAAAAATATGTGTCGGACATAATCTTAGGATATACTAACGTAGTGCCGACACTATCCGATTGTTTACTGTTTTCGTATATTGGAATAAACCCTATCTGCCTCTTGCTTTTGACTTAATTACTCATTGTATTAACAACGACATGTTTCCGCTGTCGCTTCGGAGAGAAGAGAATATTCTTTCACAATATCAATGGTTTTTTAGACCCATTAGAAAAATATACAAGAATAACAGTGTTTACAAGTAAAGAAGTTTATTATTTAGGGAGTTTTAGTAAAAAGTAAAAAGACTCATGTTGTGCTCTCGTTACATTTTCAGAATCTTTGCTTATTTTTGAGTTATATCTTATAAAGTTGAAATTTTGTTGGAAAGAGGGAAATAAAGGTGCGCGAGAGTTGTGAAATAAAATAACAGTACAGAAACATGTTTCCGGTTGCGTCCAAAACTTCATTAAACATGTTCTAGTAAAGTAGCCATCGCTTTACTTAGATGTTTCACTACTCACCGCCAAAAGTCAATTGCGCAGAGTTTTCGATAATAAAGTTTTAAAGCTTATATATATATATATATATATTAATTCTAAGCAACTTGCCAAATTTTAAAATATTCATTTTGAATACTGCTTATTTAAGTAATGTTAATCATAAGACTGTCAATACACCTATAAAGATAAATCTAGTAAAAAAGTATTATATACCGAATTTAGAGAGAAATGCAAAATATTTTTTCTAGGCCATTTTCCAAGAAGTTAGACTTGTATCTCGCTACGGTGAGTGCTGGGAGCCGAAGCGTGAAGCCGTCTAACCGCCTTTGGCAAAAAAATTCACATACATATTTACCGCTAAATTCACGACAAAATCGTAAGGTACTGTTTGTGGCTCTGCTACTTTAACGGATTAAAAACGGATACGGAGAGAGGACCTTAAGTCGAGGCATACACGTTAATTCTTATTATGATTGACCACGCATACGCTTTTTGTATATAATATAAAATGATTTTATTTCATGTCCCACGACTGAACATAGGTTTCCTCTATATCATATATTATTTGAATGGAGTAGCAGACGAGCATGCAGGCTACGTGGTGTTAAGTGGTCGCTGCAGCCCATGGACATCTACATACAACCTCAAACAAGCATAGGTAAGTCTTGTCTGAGGTGGTATTCAGTTGCGCTGCTACTCCGGAGGCTGGTGGTGGTCGCCTCATGTATGTGTGGCCGGCAACTGCACCTTTCCACCAAAACACAATAGATTTGGTTCACGGTAGAAGTGGGTGCAGCGGTGTTACTGCCCCGGGCGAACGATTATAGTTCTACCACCTACAGAATTGAATATTATACGTAGGTACATTGGTAGTATCTTTAAATGTGTATGCTTGTCATACAAAAGGTGTACATAATTTCATAATATACTTACTCGTACACTAAACTTAGTTTATTTAAATGCTATAGTATATTTAGATATATAAGTAGTAGTCACTTAAACAGTTTTCAGCTCACCTCAAAGTTTTAAAAATATTTCCAGAGCCGTATTTAGTAGCCTTTAAAAGTATAAATACAGCTGTATACCTCAGACAGCTACTAAGCGTTCAAATTACAAGGCAACGTAATAAAAATAAATAAAAATACCGGCAACATTATTCAATGAAAACACACCCGCTTCCGCAAGACCTGCGAAAGATTTACACGAACCCAGGAGAATCCTTTTAGAACTGCTTTACAATTCCTATTCCTGCTTCCGTAACGTCTTAACTGCAAGGATTTAACGTCCAGCGAGGTGTTCCAGTTTATTTATTTATACCATAAAGCTGTGCAGTTGAATTATATGCAGTAGCCGTGCTCGTACCAATTCCTGTAAGTATCTATCTTTTGCATTTGGACTGGCATGTTGCTTGCATGCGGACGAACGCTTGTAAGACTGAATTATACGAGTCTATTATCACAAAATGTGTATGCTTGTAGTATACCGGGCGAACCTCGGCGCCGAGTATGGCATAGAAATAACATATGACCTCCAGACTATAGGTTTTTTGCTACATCATCGTATAGAGCAATTTCTAAGTGTAAATAAATATTAATAAATGCGGTTTCTAACCCGCATTTCCAGTAACCCACATTAGAGCCGCGTGGTAGAGTCAGCTTTAGGTCACCGCAAAAATCACCTGCATGGGGAGATACCATGTCCAGCAGTGGTGCGCAAAAGGGGTTGCGGCATAATATGTAAAGCCTACTAAAAAGTAGAAAGATGCTACAGAATAATTTAGTTCAAAATCAATAAAATCCTTTGTGAATGTAACAATTTTTCGATTTGTGATCACTTATTAATGAGCATGCCTGAAAAATTACAAGTTAGTAACAGATTCTACACTGATACCTATTTATTTGAAAATTAGTAATTCTTGTGACAAGTTATATTTAAGAAGAAAATGTATTTTACTGTAAAAAAAAGCGTGGGGTGCATGGTGTCAATAGTATCTCAAAAAGCACCCCACGCTTTTTTTACAGTAAAATTCATTTTCTTCTTATTAATTACTTTTTAGTTCGTATTTTCACAAAAGCGTGTTTTTTAGTTTTTTAAACTACATTACCTATTTATGTTTAATTTTTTAGTTGTTATTTTTTTCATATAATTGCATTGTCATCGGCCCTTGACCCCGGTGCAAATTTTCAAGTTATGACGCTTAGAAGTAGGTGAAAATGAAGTTAAAAGATTCCGTTACATACATATATACATACAGGTCAAGCTAATATAAGCGTGTTCGTATTTTCACAAAAGCGTGTTTTTAGTTTTTTAAACCACATTATTTATTAACAACTTATGGCTCAATAGAAAAAAATAATTGAAAAAAATACAGCGCTTCGCACACTCATAAGTCTGACCGTGCATTAAGACATGTCCAGGAAGACAGGTGCAGTAAACTCTGATAAATGTAGATGCATGTTTTCCGGCTACTGCACACTGATGAATAATTTAACAGCCTGCCCGCAAATCTTGGGCCTTATAGCCTCTCTACACGCTCGAGCGTGCCTGACTGATGTCTCTAATAAATTAAAATAAACAATTTTATAAGTAAACTAGCCGCCGTCCGCGACTTCGTCCGCGTGTACTTTGGTATTAATCATAGCATGATGCTATATAACCTAAAGCCTTTCCCAAGAAATGGACTATCCAACACAAAAATAATTTTACATTTCGAACCAGTAGTCCCTGAGATTAGCGCGTTCACACCAACAAACTCTTCAGATTTTCCCTGTTTTTGCAACATTTTCACTCATGCTTCGCTCCTATTAGTTGCAGCGTAATGTTATATAGCCTAAAGCCTTTCTTGATAAATGGACTATCCAGCACTAAAATAATTTTACAATTTTAATCAGTAGTTCCTGAGATTAGCACGTTCAAACAAACAATCTCTTCAGCTTTATATATTACATATATAAAGCTCTAATACAGTTCTATAGTTCCGGTAGAAAAAAACTAGGTATCGCTTAGGCTAAGTACTTCATGACACAGGCGTGAAAGGTCGTTGAGTTACAAGTACGTGTACTTACTTGAACGTCTACCACGCACTTAAGAGGCAGGAAATTGTCCGGAGACTTCAATTTTTAAACTTTAAGCACATCGGCAACGTTTCGCTTATAAATACTACTTATACTATGTATTTACTAATATTTTTATATGGGAAACTGTGTTTATTTGTGCGTTTGTAATTTTTCTTTGATGTTACGATAGAAGGACCTTATAGAATGATTTTTGTATTGTGCATGGAAGTAGATAGGGCTAGAGAGTGAAATGGCTACTAAAAAAACCAGCCAAGTGCGAGTCCAACTCGCGTACCGAGGCTTCCGTAAAATATTTTTAATATGTATGATGTAGCTATAAATATACAGTTGTCGCAATTTTTCCTCGATCTGTGCTATAAGACTTTGCTTCGTACCAAATTTCAAGATTCTGAGTTCACGGTAAGTACCCTGTAGGTTTTGCTTCCCTTGCGAGTGTCGAAAGTTTGCGGAAATTTGTGGCATAAACGGCTGTATCTTTTGATTGCGCTGGCTTAGAAGTTTGATTTTTTCGCAGCATTAAGGGAGAGTACACTTGAGTATTTTGTATCAATTCACGTGTTCCTGAGAAAAAGGGTCTTGACAGACAGACAACAAAGTGATTCTATAAGGGTTCTGTTTTTTCCTTTCGAGATACGGAAGCCTAAAAAGGTAAAACTATCTCATCTCAATAGGAAGATCCATTACAACGTATTTGATCCTTTTTAACGCGGGCGAAACCGCGGGACACTGCTAGTATTCTATAAACGTGATGCAAAATGTAAATATCCCTTGGCAGCCAAAATTTCCAGTTAAAACAGTACTGAATACAGTTCTAAGTTGCTGTAAAACCTTAATAGAACAGATTTTTGATATAAAAGTTTTACACAACAGTACTAAGTGGCGTGTCTCCCCATTAGCGCTATGAAATGAATTATAGTCAATTTTGAGAGAAAACAGGCCAGAAATTGCATTTGATTTCGGCTAATTGGAATAATCTTTCTTAAAATAATCCATACTAATATTATAAATTCGAAAGTCTGTCTGTCTGTCTGCTACTCTTTCACGCTTAAACCACTGAACCGATTTTGATGAAATTTGGCATAAACAAAGAAAGGACGTTGAGAAAGAACATAGGCTACTTTTTGCCGCGTGAAAATATCTCATTCCCACGGGAAGCAAATGGAATGAATAAAATGCGCCGTGTACGTAAATACACTACATGTTATTACTTACTGTACTTCATTGACGTCCATTATCATATTTTATAACTTAAATTCTATTTTTTTATTCTTGTACATTACTTTTCCTTTATTATTTCTTTACAAAATTATTTAATTTCGGTGTTTGTTTATTTATATTTTCACGCAGCTATCAAAATTGTCACGGTTGACTTTTATGTTTCTTATTTTTTTTATTCGTTTTACGGCATTGTATAAAAATCCTTTTAGCCATTCAATATTAAAAGAAAAGAAAAATTGTATGTTTCTTATTTCATTTCATAGATTAATAAAGTATAGTATTGTCTTTGGCTTATTCGTGTTTTTTTTATATTATAATTATTATAAATTGTTATTTATAAATAATAAATGAATATAATGTTCTTCGAATCTTTATATATATGAACTCTATTCTATACTCTATAAATGAATTGCTGTTCGTTAGTCTCGCTAAAACTCAAGAACGTCTGAACCGATATGGCTAATTTTGGTCTTGAAATATTAGTAGAAGTCCAGGGAAGGTTTAAACGGTGAGAAAACTTTGCGAAATTAATAGTAAAATAAATTTTTTTTCCTATATAAACAGTAATTGTCAAACATTGGTTCTTCGCGCCATCGTCCAAAAGTTTGACATAGTCTGAATAACAGTTCATCTGTCACTGTTCGTTTTTAATTTTTTATTTGACAGTAACATAAAAAACCTTAGGCAGGACAACGTCTGCGGGATCCACTAGTTAGACATAAATAAACTTCTGTTCATATGCAATCGGTTTCCTGAAAAAAAAATATTAATAAAAGATTGGCATTAAAAACCTTTTAAAGTAACCTAAAACTCTCATTATAATTCTCGACGCAAGCTAAAAAAGTGGCTTATTTATTATTTTTTGCCACTAACGGTCACCCATCTCACACATGACGCACGCGTTTGCGTTCTACGCTAACCACCGAGCCATGCGCTCCCCAAATCAGGTAAATCAGCGAGATCGGATTATTTTTGTGTAGACCCTCTTAAAGTACTATTACTTACAAACACGTCGGTTACTACATAACATGTTGAGCAGTACAATATTATGTAGATCTACATAATATCAAAGCTGTGAAATCTACTCAGTACAAGCAGAACACTTAGTGCAAGCCTGTTTTCCGGCTAGTGCACTGAAATGAATAATTTAAGCCAGCCCGGGCTGTAAATCCAGGAATCTTAGATTTACTCTCCGGCCCCAAACGTGTCTAGTTCAGAGTAGCCGTCGAGTGAATAAGAGTCTCATTAATCGTTTAGGCGTAAGTCCTATTATGATAGAAATGAAAATGATCATTGTTTTTAATTCCTGTCAAATAACGCTTCACACTCATAGCCTTTAGGGAATATACATACACCCTGTGTCATGGGTACCATAGACACATACAAAGAAAGAAACACAAACACCCAGACCGAGAACAGTAATTTAAACTCAGCATTCAAATATCTGTTTCGACGGGAATCGAACCCGGGACCCCTCGATTGGCAGTCCGGCATGGTAACCATTGCGCCACGCGGGTCGTCAAATAAAGTATTTTAGTGTAAACTTAAATGGTGTGGTTCTGATATTCAGAGTTGGTTACAATGTACACAGCGCCGATTAAACATAATTACAAACGATAAATTGAAAAGATATCATTTTTCCAAACAAAAATATCCTTCATCAATCAAAGATTTTTCCATCAATAGCAACAAACCGTTTCCTTACTATTTTTCGTCTGTTTTTTTCTTTTCAATTATGGCGTTGCAAACTCTGTGCATATTGCCAGCGTCAAGTATAATTTAAGCATCAATTTTTTGCCAGTTTCAATGAAACTGGACGAAGTAATAACAAAGTCAGTAAGTAAGTCGTCAGTAATCAGTCAGTCTAGTCAGTTCAACATTCAAGTAAAGCGATGGCTACTTTACTAGAATGTGTCCGATGGAATTTTGGAGGCAAGCAGAAAAAACATATTATAGCACTGTTATTCTATTTCACAAACACTCGTGCACTGTAATTAACCTATATCAAACAAAATGCCATCAACTTTATCCGACATAACTCAAAAATACACCAAGAAAATGAAAATAAAACAAGAGGCACAATATTTCTTTTTCGACTTCCCGCCAAAACTCTTTTTCGTCTATTTATCATTCATGGAAGTTGCCATTTTTGACAGTCATTTTCAAAATACTGACCGTTAAGAAACCTTTTCGGATAAAATTCAATTTGATATACGGTTACCCCAACATTTCTGATCAGAGATATAAAATGATTTTAATAGACTTTATAAAGTTAAATGGGGATATAACAATGTTGTCGCGAGTCGCCATTGAAAGAACCGCGGTTCGACAAAGCCTTCTAATAGCTTTTGCAACGATAAAATAGCTATTGAAATTTGCAATCGATTTTTGAAAATCCTCGGTCTTTATACCCACAAGTTCCGGAAGAAACGGCGCGTATCGACTTATTTGTACACGAGAAAAGTGATGATAACAAAATATGTAGTTTTCTACCTTCTGAATAAAATTTATGATTGACTAGTCTTCCGCCAGCGGCTTCGCCCGTGTGGACCTGTTTTAAAGGTTCCCGTAGGATAAAAAACATCCTATATCCTTTCCCATGGTCCACTCTATCTTGTTCCAAATTTCATTAAAATCGGTTCAGCAGTTTAAGCGGGAAAGCGTAGCAGACAGACAGACATAGTTACTTTCGAATTTATAATATTAGTATGGATTTGGGCAGGTTGAAGCTTAGAGCAGCGATGATAATGAAACCGGTCCATAGAGTAAACTTTGCATTCACTTTGCATCTTTTGCTTATGTTTGCGCCCGCTTCGATATATTGCTAATTTGAAAAAATTGTGTAAGGGAGGAACGTACACATTGAAGTTTTTGGTTTTCACACATAATGCTAATCTTTACTTTTGGAAAAATATCCTCATTTTTCTACCATGACTATTTTCTTAGAGGGGAAATCCGGTAAGATCACTCCTTAACAGTGCATCCGTCGTTGTTCTAAGAGTTCAGTAAACTTTTGATTTATATCGATTTATTTCCGATTTAATAAACACATTATGTACAATGTGTTAATTTAATTGGAATGACTAAAATTAAATGCGGTTTAGCTATTGAAATTCACAATAAACATCGTTTAATCAATCCAGACACGCGGCAGCGTGTCAAGCCAAGTTCAAGCAAAGGAACTGGCTAACCAGCGCCGAATGTAATATTACACGAACCACTTGGTGCCACTTTTGACCCTTCTATAACTCTAAACCTATTTAACGTAAACACATAAATCTACGCGTGTTTAATGATATCCATAAGGACATATAGAAGCCCAAATTTTAATAAACGGTTGTAAAGATGAACGTCAAAATGTCGTGAATTTTAGCACTGACTGACTGACATATAGTACCTAAACCTAACCTACTTTCAGATGACCTAGAAGGATAAAATTTGGAATCCAGCTCGGTTATTATGTGTAAACGTAGGAAAAAATCTAAAAATAAAGAAAAGTTAAAAAATTAGGGGGTCCCCATCCAAAAATAAGTATAGGCCAAGTCAATACTAACCTACTTTAAAATCTCCCATTTTTAAATAACAGCAATTATAATAGATATCCAATAAAGCAAAGAAATAGAGTTTAATACTTGTTCATAATGTTATTTCGTTCCTATAAATACATATTTGGATTTTGCATAGAACTTGGCACTCATTTAGATCTCCATTCTTTTTGCGGCGAAGCCCACAGCCAAGCATAATTTTTGTATTGAACTTGGCTCTCCTTTTTATATTTATTCTTTTGGTGGGATTAATCTCACAAAAATTTAAATACCAAAAAATATCTCAGCCTTTAATTTTCTACTTCTGTATTGATATACAGCAGTGATTTATTCTGTTGTCTATGCAGCTACGTGTGTGCCATCTCATTTTTAAACAATAAATATTAAATAAACTGGTTTTGTAAAAGCAAACTGTTTACAAAGACCCAAATTTCTCAAAACAGTTCGTTAGAATGATTATGCTACGACGAGGCTTTTGCAACAAAATCCTATCCTCTAATAAGTTATTTAAGTTATGCGAAATAAGCATTAATAATCATATAAAAATAAGATTAAAAAATCTCATTTATAAATCAAATAAAACATGTATAAGTATTAGTCCCTTTTTAAGAAAATTACTAGGTAATTAGCAAATACCAACATCTAAAAATACCTAAAGCAAGATTATAGATAGCTAACCTCCAACTATTTAATTGAACAATAGATTAATATAATTATATTTGTATGATAATAATAGGGCAACAAAAGATGCTTATTCAGGGCGGTCATTAAGTTTAACGCCGGTAATATCATCACAACGCCGCAGTAATACGCAGATGGCGTTAACGAATGGTGTACAAATATATAAATATTTTGTTGCGTTGATGCCATCAGTGAGTACAAAGGCTGAATACGGGGTCAAATTATACTAAATTAGTACAATTTGTGTCGACCTTTTTGATGTGAATGCTATTGTCAGTGTTGCGATTACAAATTCGATTACTGATGTCTGCGTCAGCGCGTTGACAAATGTAGGTTTCATTTTCGTTTTCGTATACGTATTATTAGGGTTCCGTATCCAAAATGTAAAATGGGATCCTATTACAAATACTCCGCTGTTCGTTCTTATGTCACCAGAATATAATAACGTTTCACACTCATAGCCCCACAGTAGGTAGATATACCCTGTGTTGTGGGTACCATGGAAACACACAGAGACAGAAACACATACACGCAGTACAAAGAACAGAAATTTAAACTCATCATTCCTGCTTCACGGGGAATCAAAGCGGGACCCTTAGATTGGTAGTCCGGCATGGTAGCCATTGCGCCACGTGGGTAGTCAAATCTCATGAACCGTGATAGACAATTAAAATTTTCACAGATGATGTACCTATTTCTGATGTTACTTTAAACGCAAATAGTAAAAATAGAATAAAATAGATATTTACATAGGAGCTCCTATAAAACAAACGTGATTTTTATGTTCTATAAAGTGATATAGACATTTTTAAAGACACACATAATCACCCAGACCGAGAACAGAAAATTAAACTCGTCTTTCAAATTTCTCCTTCGCCGGGCATCGAACCCAGGACCCTCCGCTCGCCAGTCCGGTATGGTAACCATTGCGCCACACGGGTCGTCAAAAAGTTAATAAAGATACTGTGATGAGTGATGAGAAACTCGTTAATAAAGATGCTCTGGACAAAACTCGTTTTCGCTCAACATCAAAAAGAATTTCCGATAATTCCTATACATTCTTGTTTTCAAGATTTCTTTGTAGCTCTAATGCAAATCAAAATCAATGCAAATATAATTAAAATACCAAGAACGTTTACAAAGTAGATGGCAAATCAATTCTTAGGAGCTACTGAAATATTCTTCTAGAATTTTCTCAGAAGATTATTAGAGGAAAGAATTTTACAAATTGCTTCTAAGAATTTTTCCTTCTTGAATAAAATAGCTGAGACGCATTCTTTAACCGTAGAGTTTTGTAGTCAAGGAAATATAACAATCCTCTTATTGGTATTCATATTAGTAACTTATTATTTTTTATTTAGGTGATCAAATTCAAGCCTCCATTAAAAATCGTATTGGAGCATAGTGGAGTGGGCTTTGGGCTAATATAAATAATGGGGAAAGACCCGTACCCAGCAGTCGGACGCAAAGACAAAGACTTCTATCGTCGATAAACTTACCTTTTTTTTCTCAACCTTTTTTATGTCCCACTACTGGGCACAGGTCTCCTCTCATAAGTGAGAGGGATTTAGTATAGTCCACCACGCTGGCCAAGTGCGGATTGGTGGACGTCATGCTTTCGAGAAATTATAAATTTCTCTCGGGCATGCACGGCGATGGAGAACATCGTAATTAATTAAATATCACGATATTTTCCATCACCGTGGAGCAGCGATAAATGCGCACATTACAAATTTCTTTGTGAGAGGTGCGCGCCGAGGATTTGAACCTGGGGTCGGTCGCGTCGAAGACCGCGGTTATTTACCACTCGGCCATCGCTGCTCACCTTATTCGACAAATAAACTTACCTTATTCGACAAATAAACGATTATTCTATTCTACAAACACGCAATCCTAGAACAGAAATTGAAATTTATCTTTCTAATGTCTGCCTCGCCGGGCCTGGGACCCTTGATTGGCAGTCCGACACCATTGCGCCCAAGGGTTGTAAGAATTGCTTCGCTGCAGAAATAGTTGCAGTTGTGGTACTTCACAACTGCAACTATTTCTGCAGCGAAGCAATTCTGCAGCGAACCATGAAACTACTACCAACTATAAATAACGTTAGAAAGTAACAGAAATTACTTCTTTTCCATTTAGCATCCAATAACTCAAAAGGGTACTTAGTTTCGTAAGTGCTCTTTCGTTACAAAGGACTCATTGATGCTTAGTGACTTGGAGGGCTGTTACGGAGTCAATTCGCTAAATAGCTCATCGACTTTTCTTTACTAGGAACGAATGACTTTTTGTCTATTTATTCCTATCTAATAAATGAAATTCTCGTGTCGACTCTCGGCTCGATCGATTCTCATGAAATTTTGTTTGCATATCGGGTAGGTCTGAGCATCGGTCAACATCTATTTTTCATACCCCTAAATGTTAAGGGTGGTCCACCTCAAACATTTAAACGCGATACGGAGTTCACGGGGTATATCTTTCACTTTTCGGTCTTTTGTATAATACATGTGTGCTTAAAATATACTATCAGCCTGGGAACAAAAACTGATGCGCTCCTCAGACTAAGAATATTGTAGAATAATGAGATGAATAAGATAGGATAGTGAATATTTTAATGTTTTCCTTCAGATTGCTTACCTACCTTTTTATCGAGAAGAAAATCTTCATTTAAGGTGAAAGTACCCGACATTTTGGAAGAGATACCGGGTTATACATGATTTTTAGCACACTTAAATCCCCTTCGCGGCCTGCCCTAGCGCTTGGAGAGAACTTCGGAATCTCTAGTGGAAACGAAATGAAATGAAAAAAAATGAATGCACTCGTGTCCTCCACGCACCCTAAAACAGATTCATCGTCCGGAGGCGATGGTGCTTTTCTGAATCGAATAGCTATGTGATTTCACAAAGGTGTGCCATGTCCCGAATTCTTAGAAATGAACATATCTAGACTTATGTCCATTAGACAGATCTTGCGTTAGTTAAACGAATTTTAAAATTTAAGTAAATCTCAGGTCTCACACAATGCATACGCTGCGGTGTAGTGTAAATGTAACAAATTTTGCAAGAGAGAGAGAAATACACCCTGATTATTCTTTAGTACTAACCTTTATGGTGTACGATAGACGAGGAAAACATTAAAGCAACGGAGGTTTAATTAATGACTACGACTCATTTCTACAATAAAATATTAAAATCTCAGAGCATTCTTCAATTGAATAATCCAATAACCGGTAAATAAAAGGAGACGTATAAAATTTATCAATCTTCGCCGGCAAAAACAAAAAAATAGGAACTAATCAGTTTTTACGACGACATCAAACTAATTGAGGGTGGTCTGACTGGAGGCGTATCGCGGGAGCAAAAAACAAAGATTAATTATTACTTAATGTCTAATCTAGTGAGTAGCGTTCTGTTGTGATGGAATAGTAAAGGTCAACTTACCAGTCTTTTATTTAGCGCTTAAAGGTTTGGTTTTCTGGAAAAACACCGGTGGCATTTGAGAAAAACAAAATTAGCTTTGAGATTTACGGCTGCTGCACAGATTTCTACCGTGAAGCATTGTATAGACACTCATAGACATTCCCTGTATCGTTTCCTTCTTTTTTATTTGAATGGAGTAGCAGACGAGCATGCAGGCCATGTGGTGTTAGTCCCTGTAACTTCGGGATTAAGAATAGAGCTACGGTATCCCCTGCCTGATCGTAAGAGGCGACTAAAAGGGGGCTTCCGGGGTTGTGGACGGTGTGAGTGGGAGCTCGATCCATCCAACCAGCAGCCCCGGGAAGGGCGGCGATGTGTGCGTGGCCACATGTCGCCGTAAGCATCGGAAGGTGCAGGAGAGCAAAGCTGCTCTCCCGAGGATGGGCCCGTTCTGAGGCGTCGCGCGTGGAGGACACCGGTGCGTTCCGCCGGAGATCCCGGAGTCCTCCCCAAGCGCAGTGGCAGCCACCGAGGGGGTTTTAGTGCGGTCAAATCCCACATAACCCGGTACTGTCTCCCAAGGTGCCGGGTACCTTTTGAAGGTTTCCCCCCCGACAACAAAAAAAAAAAAAAAAAAAAAAAAAAAAGGCCATGTGGTGTTAAGTGGTCGCTGCAGCCCATGGACATCTACATACAACCTCAAGCAAGCATAGGTAACTATTGTCTGAGGTCGTATGCAGTTGCGCTGCTACTCCGGAGGCTGGTGGTCACCTCATTTAAGTGTGGCTGGCAACTGCGCCTTTCTACCGAAACACAATAGAATTGGTTCACGGCAGAAGTGGGTGCAGATGTGGTACTTCCCCGGGCGAACGGTAATTGATCTACCACCTTCAAAACTTTCTGTGTTCCTTCGTGGACACATACTAATGCAAGAACACAAACACCCCGACCACACCCAGACCGAGAACAGAAACTTAATGTCACATTCAAATGTCTGACTCGCTGGAAATCAACTCAAGAACCCTTAATCAGCACTGGCGCAGCCGTTTTTGCGTCCCACTGATGGACACTGGTCTCTTCCTATTATTGGGGATGCCTAGAGCTTACTCCACCCCGCTACTCAAATAGGGGTTAGTGGAGATGCGAGTTAGTGGCCAACCTGTTGTCGGACCACAAAAAGGCCTTTAAAAAGGATCGACGACTGTTATCTACCAAGATCAACTGCTTAACGAGCCGTCTGAAACACGAAAATGCGCGTGAAATGTTTGCCACTCACGGTCATCACACCCAATCATGCCTGTTTGTCTTAGCTGCTTAGATTGCATGCGTTCTACGCCAGCCACCGGGTCATGCGCGCTTCATTTGGCAGTAAAGCATGGTAACTATTTATATTATTATGCATGTGAATAGTATAAAATGAAGTTCCGGTGCACGTGCTAGTTAGAAACTGCGCGGATCCCGCTCTATTATTATCTTCCACGAGCTTTCCGGCTGATCTAGCGCGAATCCGTGCACGTTTAATATAAATATCTGTGGTTCCTTTGAGAATTGATATTGATTTTGTTTGAATACATTTATTTATGCTAGCTTGTTAGATAGATTGCTTGAAAGGTTGACATACGAATATTATTATAATGCATTTTAGTTTTTATGAAAATATAATACAGCATTATCACAAAAAAGGAGAAAAATAACAACGGGTTGCACTCCGGTAGTGCCGGCAGAAGTGAAAACTTGAACATTAACGATGCGTGTTTTTGATATTTTGGAATGGTTAGGGAATAAATTCGCACGGATTGCTTTTATTATCAGTATTATTTTTCATCTAGTATTTTTATAAAGTACTCACTCATTTTCTTTCACTATCTCTTAGTCACTTTTTTCATTAATAGATGCACTTTGTTCAATGTCCATATTTTAAATACTTGATATAAACGAATTTTACAAGTACAGACAGTCGAGCCATCAGCTGTCATTCCTCCGTCTTACGAATATTCAATTAGGCCACGTGCCCTGACGCGAGTTTAACATTTTTTACCCATCCCAAAAAAAATGCACAACGCCGCAGAAGTTTTCACTTCAAACATAAAAGATTATTTAAACAAAAAGAAATTAACAATGTTTTATAAAGTCATAATATTTATCGCTGCTCCATGATTATTATTAAATAATTCTCAAATGTTTATTAGGGTTTTTTGGCGGGAAGTCGAAAAAGACATATTGTGCTCTTGTTTTATTTTCATTTTCTTTGTGTATTTTTGAGTTATATCGGATAAAGTTGATGACATTTTGTTTGATATAGGTTAATTACAGTGCACGAGTGTTTGTGAAATAGAATAACAGTGCTAAAATATGTTTTTTCTGCTTGCCTCCAAAATTCCATCGGACACGTTCTAGTAAAGTAGCCATCGCTTTACTTGAATGTTGGACTGACTAGACTGACTGATTACTGACAACTTACTTACTGACTTTGTTATTACTTCGTCCACTTTCATTGAAACTGGCAAAAAATTGATGCAAAAATTATACTTGACGCCGGCAGTATGCACAGAGTTTGCGATGCCATAATTGAAAAAAAAGGTATATTACGAGTACTCCACCAACCCGCACTAAAGTAGTGGACTATGAACTAAATCTCTCAGAGTTCTGATAACAACTTGATGAAACTATTCCCAGCAGTGGAACATTAAAATTCTCTACAAATTATGGTATGCAGAAATAAATGTGCCGGTAGTACGTACTTCGTAGTTACGGTCCAATCATGTTATTAAGTAAAGTTAGAGCCCATTCTCTTAGATCTTTTCTTTGCACCATCTTAATCCATAAAGTTTTAACATCGTTTTTAGGGTTCCGTACCCGAAGGGACCCTATTACTAAGCCTCTGCTGTCCGTCCATCTGTCTGTTCGTCTGTCTGTCAACAGGCTGTATCTCATGAACCGTGATGATTAGCCATTAGAAATTTTCACAGGTGATGTATTTCTGTTGCCGCTATAACAGAAAATCCTAAAAATAGAATAAAATAAATATTTAAGGGGGCTCCCATACAATAAACGTGATGTTTTATACATAACGGTACGGAACCCTTCGTGCGTGAGTCCGACTAGTATTTGGTTGGTTTTTTAAATTCATTGTCACACAGGGAATACTAAGAAAAACGTTTTAGTACCACTACAATTTTCTGGAAGTTCAATCGGGAAAAGGTAGTATAATTTTTATAGTTCCGCTTACAAGTGTAAAATCCTCTCGGTAATGCTACATTTTATGGCTTTGAATTGTAAAACATTTTGACCTCTTGTTAAGTGGTTTTTAGTGAGCGACTGACCTCAAATAAAAATGCAATGGAGTTGAATAATCTCCATTTCTCGATTGGTAGAAATGACGAAAAATTTTTGTACGATGTACCAACAACGTTTTTAAATCCAGCGATAACAATTAGTTTTATATAAATAACTCGGTTTAATCTCTTTGATATTATAAGGGTATTTTTTAATAAATTAAGTAGCAGACGAATATGCTGGTTACGCGGAGTTTAGTAGTCACAGCAGATTATATTATAGCATTCCGCCACGGCTTCGCCCGCGTGGACCTGTTTAATGGGTCCCCGTAGGATAAAAAATAGCCTATGTGCTATTCCAGGCTTCATTGCTATATTAAAATCATAGGCGTTTAGCCAGTTGCTTCAACCGCGTTGAACTATTACCTGTTTTCACGTAGGAATGAAGCATTTTGCCGCGGTAAAAAGTAGCCTATGTTAGGGTGAATGAAGCTTTCTAATGGTGAAAGATTTTTTGGAAATCGAAAGAGTAGTTTTTGAGTTTTTTTTATCACAAACATACAAAAATACAAATCTTTCCTCTTTATAATATTAGTATAGATATCTCTATCAACATCATAATCTCTAGACTATGAAGTACTGTTAGTTGTGAGGTTTGAGACTTATCCGGTGGTGATCCTACTTCTGAGGCTGATGGTTCTAATGAGAGTGTATCCAAAAAATGCAATATTTCACCGCAGTTCAACAGAATACCTTATAATTTTTATTTGAATGAAGTAGCAGACGAGCATGCCGGCCACGTGGTGTTAAGTGGTCGCTGCAGCCCATGGACATCTACATACAACCTCAAGCAAGCATAGGTAAGTGTTGTCTGAGGTCGTATGCAGTTGCGCTGCTACTCCGGAGACTGGTGGTCGCCTCATGTAAGTGTGGCCGGTAACTGCACCTTTCCACTGAAACACAACAGAATTGGTTCACGGCAGAAGTGGGTGCAGCGGTGGTACTTCCCCAGGCGAACCATAACAGTTCTACCACCTACAAATTATATATTAATAAAATAATTGCAATGGTTGTACTGAAAGTCTCTAACTTTGCATTTTAATGTACCACCTTGGGTACGGGGTACGTTTATCGCAAGAAAAAACCCCTGTCCCTACAGCATCATCATTCTGCAAATTAAAAATGGAAAAGAAAGAATCTAGGTCTGATTTCCAGGGATTTCGATTAACCGACCTCTGCGACATATTATTATTTATTATTTTCAATTTTCTGTAACCAGTGACACTCGCGCCGTCAAGACGAATCCAACCATGTATGAATCATCAAAATCGGTTTATTGGTTTAACAGTTACAGGGAACAACGAAACGAACATACATATATACAGGCATACATACGTACGCGCTTGGCCGTAGTCGGGTAAAAAAGAGTTGCAACTAGAAACCTCAAAAATATTAAGATCTTCACAATAATTTGACAGCTCCTGTACTTTAATATTGAACGTAAAGATAAGCAACGCCAAATTACTTTAGCCATTAAAGTTGAACAGCGGCATTATAGAAACGACGGCGACATCACCGTAAAATCTGACTACAAAAAACAAAATGGCCGCATTACAGGCATCATAAACCTTAAAGCTGATACCGAACAGGTCGTATCGTTAAGACAGACATTCTCGTTCGAAGAGTTTTGTCTCGACGGCGTTATTTTAAAATCAAAGTACAGACGAATTATTGTAAAAGATTCGACTGATAATACTGTTTTTTATTTGTCTAATGTAGTGGACTTAGGGTTGCCAACCATGCTGTTAAAAACAGTATTCTACTGTTTTTCACTACATTATACTTTTTACTGTTGAACAAAAATAAAGTGTACAAAATACTGTTTTCAGTATCAAGTTAGTGCAGCGCAGTCCCAATCGAGCGTTTCAGAACGAATCTGTCAAATACTACCTAATATTGGCTTCAATTAATTTAATAAAAAAGAAGCTACTTATTTATTTTAACTAAAGTTTTGATTGTTTTATGATTTTTGATTGGCTTATGAAGCTTTTAAAAATGACTAAATTGACAAATTACGCGAGAAGCACTAAAAATATGTCTTTAAAAAATAAAAATAAAAATTACTGTTAATTTTTGTAAAATACTGTTTATTTTCCTTCTCAGACCTAAATATACTTTAATTCTTGTAAAAAAAAGTTGGTAACCCTAGGTGGACTGCAACGATTTTCAGCGTGGTGAAGCGTCTTCCCAGACTACTTGTACATTCTACGCAATAACGTCGTTAGCGTTATTCAGAAACCGATACAACTCCATTATAAATCTTATGTTATTAATTATTATTAACAAACAGGAGGTAGAACTGTCACGGATCGACCAGGGAAGGGATTCGGATGAATCAAAAGTAAAACGTTTGTTTTATAAGCCAGGTATTGCATTTCATATTTTTACGAAAATTACGAAATACTACACTGATTAATATATTACTGATGAAAATATCAGAAAGGTAACTGACCAATTGGCTTTCAAAAAATTGGTCCGGGAGTATTTGTTGAGTATCCCTACTACCATTTAATATTGCGTCATTAATAGTCATCATTTATCTGTATTTGCTTACGTATATATATTATATTCCCTAAAGCTTCGGGATTAAGAATAAAGCCTCTGTATCCTCTGCCTGATCGTAAGAGGTGACTAAAAGGGGGCTGCCGGGGTTTTGGGCGGTGAGAGTGGGAGCTCGATCCGTCCAGCCTGTAGCCCCGAGAAGGGCGGCGGTGCGTGCGTGGCCGCATTTCGCCATAAGCATCAGAAGGTTCGGGATTATGATATAAAACCCAAACTTTTTTTTCTAATAGCCTGTTGACTATTAAAGCCTACCTCGCATTCTCATCATCACCCAGGGTCGACTGGTAGACAATGCCAATGGGCATTCAGTTTAACCTTTTGTAACCCTTAATTTAAGGTGTTTCATATAAATAATAAAATAACTGAGTCGTCAGATAATCGGTATGATAAGCATAATGCTATATATATAATTATAGTATTATCGACCATATCGGCCACAGGTTAGACTCAGATTTGTTTGTAGAGGGCATGGGTTGCAGTGATCACTAAAAACCATGTCGCCTGCGTTCCCGTCTGTTACTCCATATATGAAGAAATACAAACAAAAGACTAAATGATCTTTCAAACTAAACACAACACAAATTAGTTCATGCCAAACAAAACCCATTTACTGAATAGTTTGCAACTGTTACTGAAATATCAATTTATAAATCAAAAGCCGAATATCCAATTTCTACTATCAAAGAGAGCTTTATCGTTTTAATGAACAACGGCTCTTAAATCAAGAAAGCTTATCTCATTTCAAAGGCTTCGGACATTTACTAATTGAAATTTGACCACAGGATATGAAATGGTTTGTTTTCCTATAACAATTACTATTCTCAGTTTGCTAGTGGAAATTATGATCGTAATATCGAACCTTGGGGAACTAAAGGCATCGTTCGTTATAGAATGGCGGTAACTGTTAGAAGGTTGTTTGAAATACGATATATGACGAGTAGTTTGGTTATAAACAGCACAGTTATGACTTCTAATCTCTTTGCCACTAGTCAATAAATAAGTTTAATTAATGCTATCATACTTTTTAATTTTTTAAATGTCAGTCATTTATCAGTATAATTTTGTAATACATAGTTTTAGTAATTACTCGCTCTGTGAGC
Organism: Pyrgus malvae; assembly: GCA_911387765.1. Taxonomy (NCBI): domain Eukaryota; kingdom Metazoa; phylum Arthropoda; class Insecta; order Lepidoptera; family Hesperiidae; genus Pyrgus; species Pyrgus malvae. The sequence goes on from OU426946.1 coordinate 29,290,872, forward strand.
AGGTGGCAGTGGGTTTATAGTGTCTCATACGATCAGCTGTCACGTGTGCCCATTATGGGCCCATAGCCATACTGTTATCTCTATTATATATGTACTTTTTTTTAAAAGAGTGCTGCTGGAAGTTTTTTTCAGCCAACTTTTTTCTCTCAGCTCAACATCTATCCCAAACGGGCACCTACGAGATGACCGGGAAAAAATGACATTCATTAAGCGAATATTTTGTATTCTTAACATGAAATAAATATTTTTGTTTTGATTTGATTTGAGTCTTATTTAGCTTCTGTTTATATTTCTCTGAATACACATATTTTAAATAGCTATTACTGGCCATGTGTAGTTCATAAAAAAAACGTATTCGTTCACACGTGTTCATAGTTTTGAAAAAACTAACGAAAGTCTCTATTGTCATCACTTTTTAAGATTTTTTCTTCAAAAGAATTAAATTTCTGGACACATTCTATACTAACATTATATAAAGCTATAGCCTACTATATAACATCATGATATGACTAATACCAAAGTCCATACGTACGAAGTCACGGGCGGACGCTGGTTAATTAATATTAGCTACAACGATAATGTTTCGGAACATTTTGCAAAATTGTAGCGGTGCTTTAATTTTTAGCTAAACAAAAAGCAGAGACAAAGAATTAGAAGGTTCGAACTTTCTTTCTCACAAAACAAACTCCGCGTTCGTCCGGAGAGCTGGGGTCAGTGACCCGACGCATTCAATGAATTACAAAGTGAACAGACGCGAAAGTCACGTGGCCACGGCGACCATTGTGGCTGGCAAGGATGCACTATCGAAAATTGCTTGATAAATACAATACTTCAATCTCCCTTGTGAGATTTCAAGAGTTTTATAGGTTCAGGCTCCGCTAGCTATCAGAATATTATTGGAAAGTGAACGCGATTGTTCATAAATTAATCACCTTTAAAATTGATGATGAGAAAAAGAAATTAGTAGTCTTGAGCACTTAAGGTACAGTATAAAGAATCTGCAAAGGTTGGGTGTTGCCGAAAGTTGGATGGTAACCCTATCATTATCATTATCCCTTTTTATGTCCCATTGTTGGGTACGAGACTGGTCCCAAAATGACCTGTATTGTACAGTGTGTGTGTAACACTCCCATTAAAGAGTATGCTTGTGTGGGACTATGAAAATGAATTATTATAGATTTAGAAATAATGATTTCCAAATGTAACTAAAATTACTAATTTTGTGTAACGTTCAATAAATATAAAGATAAATAATATAAAATTAAATTGACTACGTAAGTCTATATGTGTAGGACTGAGAATACAGCGCCACAAAAACTGGAACAGACGACATGTCAAGTACTATAATGACAACACTGAACGTGACATTCGTAGCAAACTCGTGGATTCATCGTAGCGTACATTTAAACCCTCGTAGCGACATACAATCGAAAGTTGTTGTTAATGTCATTCCTCTAATGTTATTCCTTTATAAGATGTCAAACTTATTGATGACGTTTAATAAAATGCGTCGTTGCAATAAAAAAATATTTTAACGTATACGTATACAACTAACTTAGGATGTTTTAGTTTTGACGTGACAACGTTTAGAGGAATAAATCGATGAACGCCGGCTGCACGCACGAAAAAGAATGACTCATTGTAACATTACGCTGATTGTATCGTTACACTCACTGTAACGTTACGTTGAGGCTTGAGCGTTCGGCTTGCGCTAGTTGCGCCGCGTTTCGTGGACTGTTTATAAAGTGAAGTGAAATGTTAATGTGGTTTTCATTGTTTTGTTATGACGTTCTGACGTAAAACTATCGTCCGTAAACGGACTTTACAGATTAAAAGAAAACCTAGAAGAAGTGTACAAGAAAACGTTATGTAATCTGATGTTTTCCAATCTTCTCTAACTTCTATTTATACTATTTTTAAACTAAAAATATCTTTAAACTTACCGGCTGTTTCCAGTTTCAGTGCCAAAAATAAAGAACTGAAGGAGTTGATAGAAATCACTGAAAATAAAAACCTAAAGTCAACTTATTCATGAAATATTTGGTATCGTAACCTAAGTACCAGTGTAGTTTAAAAAAATCCGAATTTTTTTCATTTTTCTAGCACCATTCCTAAAACATCGTATTCTCTCAACTATTATATTGTTTTGTTACATTAAAAAGTCTTGTTAAAATACTTTACAGTTAACAGTAGAAAGTATTCGACTTTTTTTCTCATATCCTTTATTGCTTTTAGTTTTCAACAAGAGAGCAATCAAGCAAACTGTTTTTAACTTGTATTACTGCACGAAAGCCAAGTTTCTAACACAAAACTGAGAACGAGATACAAAGTTCAAAGCGCCACACAAACAGGAACAGAGGACACGTCAACTACAATAATAATGAACACTAAACGTGACATTCGTGGCTACGGCGTAGCTTTTGTAGCGTATGCTGAAACGTTCGTAGCAAGTAAATGACTACAATAGATTTCATATTTAGTAAGGATACTAAACATGATATGAGTTAACTTTAATTAAATTGTTATAATTATTATCATGCCCATTAAAAGCCAAGTTTTTAACACCAAAAAGGAGAGCAACATACAAAGTTCAAGCCATACAAACAGGAACAGAGGACACGTCAACTACAATGACACGTCAAACGAACACGAAACGTGACAGTCGTAGCTCCGGCGTAGCATTATTGTAGCGTATGCCTAAACGATCGTTCTTTTACTTTAAAAGTTCAATATTGGTACATGATTGATATACAAACAGCAAATATTAAGATCCACGTTGTACTTCAAATAGCGCCGCTATGAGGGTGAAGCATTATTATTTACTTACCTATTAAGTCTTAAATACATAATTTAAAAAATATGACGATAACTAATTACTAAAGCAACTAGTAACATTTTGAAAGAGTAATTTCGCTAGCAATCTGGTTGTTTATAATGAAATTGAATACAAACCGCCTCGCATCTGTAAATGCAGCAAAAGTTTCGCTAGTTTTAAACTCATTACGTCACTTCCTCATCTCATTACATTGTCGTACGACCAATGTACGTACTGTTGCTTTGTGTCTGCGAGGATATTATACTCTGCCTGGCTTGTAAAATGAGTAACAGACGTTCGAGTCAGTGCGAATGCTTGCGATATTTTTAATCTGTGTTATCTTAATAAAAAAACCAGTCTCGTGAGTTAGACGCGAGTCTAACTCACAAAGGGTTCCATAAAACGCAAAACAAAATACTTTTTTGCCCCCCTTAAAATATAGATTTAATTTTTATTTATTTCTTTAATTTCTAAGTGAACGTACAAATAAATATTCTGCGAATATTTCAAGCGTCTACTCTACCTGTTGCCGTTATCAATATCAAGCAAAAACGAGCAAACAAATCCCGTTTGTTGTATGAGCCCCGTCAAATTTTTATTTTATACTGTTTTTTTAGTTTTTTTTTTTTAATGTGATTCAATATTTCAACTGTTTAACTATCACGGACGGACAGACTGACAGACAGGCGGACGGACAGCGGAGTTTTACCCTTTGGGTACTGAACATTAAAAAATCGCCGGAAAAAATGATGGTGATCCAACAATCTTCCAAAGATTCAAAAATGTTTTTCGACATCGCATAAACAAGTATGTCATCGTGCATTCGTGATTTATCCTCGTTTAAAAGCACGACTTTAAAACTAGTACGTATGTTAGTCACTTAAGCTGGCAATAATGTGTACTACGCGCATTCGTAGCTAGAAGCGCAGTACTTTCATACAAAAATGTAGACCTGACGTAGCAGCTACGAAGCTTCTTCTGCGAAGCTAGTTCCGTGTGATGCTACGTTAGTAGTGTTCGTTTAAATACATGTATTTTTTTATTCCATATACCTAACTATAGGTTGTATAACGTTTATAACCAACAACATTGACCAGAGAATTTCCACTGCTGCAACTATTTTGCGGTGCTAAAATTGTATTATGTTTAGGTGTAATGGTGTATAAGACATTGACTGTGTTAGCTGCATAAGATCTCAGGCAATTTACAGGCTTACTTGAGGCTATCTATGTGCTGCAGCGAAAAATTTACACCATGTGGTCTACATGTCCGTCGGCTACACTGTCAAATATGTAAACAACGTCATTTTAATACTATTTTTGCAGTAGTCTCTATTAAAAACATATTATATTTTGATAGTTTATTTTATTAGCTAATATCCATCATATTTTAAGGCTAATTGAATTGCGGTCTGTTCAGACATGCACATTTGAATATTAAACTGCGTTTACTTCTAACGTATTTATTAAATTGAAGTTTATTAATCCGAATGCAAATAATGTTACTTACCAAACACAGAAAAATCTAATTTATATGTTGAATATGCTATAAGTAGTGTAACATAGAGATTAACGATTACAATAATCAATCCCTTTTTTTAAAGTCTATCCACGCGAGTGATGCCACGGGCACAGCTTGTTTTGTAATAAAAATTGAATAAGTAAAAAAAGTTATTAATTAAGAATAAATATTCCGTGAAGCGAGCCAACAAAAACTGTTACCATTTTTAACGACCGTTTAAAAAACACAAAAGCATAATCTTTCGTCAATCAGCTTTAATATCTTAGCGTTTTGCACTTGGGAGACTAATTTAGCATTGATTAATGTATTTTCTGAAACCTGAAAATAAAATTGTAACGGAACAAGGCTTACTATCGTCACAATACAAGGAGCGCCTGCCTTTCTACTATCGTCACTCATGCGAACTTATTACGTGTCATTTTGAAAAAGTACAGTAGCAAGCAGAACCACATTAATATGTTTGTTGAGTGTAATAAACAATGTAAAGAGAAAAGACAACGTTAATACTGGTTTTAAGGCTCCGTACCTCGAAAGGAAAAAACGGAACCCTTATAGGATCACCTTGTTATCCGTCCGCCTGTCTGTCTGTGTCAAGACCTTTTTTCTCAGGAACTCGTGTAGGTAACAAGCTGAAATTTATATCAAATATTCAGGTCTAATGTCTCTTGGAGCTGTGAAAAAATGAAACTTCTAAGCCAGCGCAATCGATAACATATATCGATTATAATAATATAAGCGATACAGCCGTTTATGCCGCAAATTTTCGACACTCACAAGGGAATCAAAATCTACAGGGTACTTCCTGTGAACTCAGAATCTTGAAATTTGGTACGAAGTTACGCCTTATAGCACAGATAAAGAACAAATAGCGAAAACCGTAAATTTTCAGTTAAATCATATATTAAAAATATTTAACGGAACCCTCGGTGCGCGAGTCCGACACGCACTTGGCCGGTTTGTATTATTCAGTACCCATTACCGGCTTCCATTAATTGCTAGAAGTCACATCTTGGTTTATTGAAACTGTGTATAAATGCATGCTCTTTGAATACAGATGCACTCACATTGGTACTGTAATTATATTGTCTGTATTGGCTTGTGGAAGTTAGTTTAGTTATTTATCTTTCTGGAAGTTTAAGGCAAACTTTCTTTTATTTTTAAATGGAAATTTGTGATCATTTCATATAAGTATGACTGGGATACTGCGACAAACGATAATACAATAAATACAAATATTTTTTTATTTCCCGCTTAAACTACTGAACCAATTTTAATGAAATTTGGAACACAGATAGAATGGACCTTGGGAAAGGACATAAGATGGTTTTTATGCTACGGGAACATATAAAACAGGTCCACGCAGGCGAAGTCACTGGCGGAAGGCTAGTAACACATAAAAACGTACATGTTAAATAATTTTCACCTTAATTTGTAAGTGATACTTATTAATTTCATGTACAGATATTAGGTAAAACCAACAACAACAAACAAACATAATTAATAGTGTTTAACCTATTTATTGCGCTATAGGCGCGCACCTCTGACAAAGAAATTTGTAATGTGCGCATTTATCGCTGCTCCACGGTGATGGAAAATATCGTGAAATTTAATTAATTACGATGTTCTCCATTGCCGTGCATGCCCGAGAGAAATTTATAATTTCTCGAAAGCATGACATCCACCAATCCGCACTTGGCCAGCGTGGTGGACTATGGTCTAAATCCCTCTCACTTAGGAGAGGAGACCTTTGCCCAGTAGTGGGACATAAAAAAAAGGTTGAAAAAAAACCTATTTATTTTTCAAGCGAATTTCACCAGCATCGTGTATCATACTGTAAAATAAAGGTTCAGAAAACCACATTCATTTGACGAAGTTTCAAGTTTACTAAGCTTATACTTAAATAAAAAAATATTTTGATTTATTTTTACTAATTTTTGTTTATATTAAATTTCCGTGTCTCTCAATTTCAAAACAAACAAAATAATCGATATTGTATGAACATAAAGCTACAGCTACCTTCGATTATAACGGTTTCAAAAAGTTTTTTTACTAACTTCTTTCAATGATTTTCACTTGTTTCTAAGAATACAAATAATTTAAAAAAATCCACACAATTATTAAACATTTCTATATAAAGGAAGGAATAACGCTAAATAAACAGACAAATGAAAAGAAAACATCACACACATCATAAGCTTAGGCGAGGTATAAACATAGATTAATTACCGGCACAGAGGCAACATCACAGGGCAGACAGCGCGGCACAGACAATTAGCGGCAGAGACGAACTGTGCCGAATATAATTACCTCCATAATAACGGAATAACCGCCGCCCGCCTTTGTTTTTGTATAATAATATGAACAAAAAACACGTTACATTCCTATACGCTGGTGGATTACTTTAGCGTAGGTCTTGTAATAGTGATTCGCAGTTTTGCCTCGTACTATATATGAATTTTATTACAGAGAATTAACTATGTAGTTCTACGTCGTTATAGGAATCGGTGTTTTAGAAGAGTAAATAAGATTAAATTTGGGTAACTTTTGATCTAAAGTAGTTATAAAGTAGGACTTTATAATCGCTATATCACAAAAATAAAAAGACATACATATTTTTAGCTCAGTGGTATATCACACTTTTACATCAATAGCTCATTAATAATAAAAATGTTGTCACGGCAGAAGTGGGTGCAGCGGTGATACTTCCCCGAGCGAACCATAATAGTTCTACCACCTACAAAAACTTAGTTCGGTGGTAGAACTAATAACAATTCATTCGAAAGCTGACAGTGTATCTCAGTTGATGACATTCGAGCATTCGACTTATTCGAGAATATTAGGGGTATGAAAGACTGTATCTAATAGATTCCGTAATCGTTCGAAATTGACCCATATGACAAAAACATATACTCGTATATTGAAATATTTCAGAATTGAACGAGTCAAAGAGATACTAGCTCAGCGGTGAAGAGGTATGTATGTATATTCTTTATATAACTTCTTCGCGAGCTACGAAAGTCTACTTGTGAATGTGGCAGCAGCGACCACTTAACACTACGATCCTTTATTTTTTAACATAAAGAGACTCATAGTCGCAATACCTGACCTCAAAAGACCCAAGCCCTAAATCATATCGGATTATTGAAAGCAATAAAGAAAAGAAAACGAAATGTAAGTGCACAACTTCTGAACACAGCTTCGGCCAGATCGCAAATAACAAGTGGAAATTGGCAACGCTCTGCTATTGAGATGTTAAACAAATTCTCCGTTTGTAATGGAAATTTTCTGGAAAGTTTGCGTTTATATTAACTTGAAAGTCGCGGTTGGGTTGTATTTATAAATTAAGTCAGGTATTGTGAAATATACTCAGATTAAATTGTATATTTATGAATAAGATATTTTGTTATTAAGGGATGGAAAAATAAAACCACTTAGATTAAATTTTACCTATTTCAAATGAGTGTTATTACAAGAGTTACACTCGAATTCAAGTATTTAGTGCCAAGCCAAACCAAGCCATGCCAACAACTCATGCGAAGCCGGCAATGCTCAGGTGACTCCCCTGGGGTTGCCCGTGTTGTTGCCCATAGGCGACGGTGATCGCTTAACACCACGCGGCCCTTCTACTTTTTGTCCGGTTCGTTTATAAAAAAATGATGGTCTAATCTCAAAAAGGAACTAAAAAAAGAGAACAAAAATCCGATAAGACTCGAATTTGAGTCTTCTGGTTATGGGAGACGATTTCATAAGAAAAAGTTCAGAGAATAAAAGCACGTATCAATAATATTATTTATAATTTCCGGTGATTATTCAAAACGTCACAGGTAAGATCATCGTAAGTTCTACAACTAAAAAATTTTTATTTAATTTTTCAATTAATAATATAGTATTGTATGCCAGAACATGGTAGACTGTTTAAACTCATTAACTTTAAACATCTAATAAGTAAATAGTCAATAATAAAGAATTTTCTTTTCTTTTCTATTCATGATATAAAAATGCTACAAGTGACATTCAGAGATATATGCCACAATCAATTATTCACCAATTTCTTTGTTTATGCATGAAATCAGAAATATTTATAACTACGTGCAGACTTGAAAACAAAAGTTTAAATCCGATATGAAGAATAATAAAAAAGTTTTTATGGTCAGCCTTAAATTCAGCAATTTAGAGTTTTATTACAATTTTAATGTTCAAATGGGACTACGGTTTACATTGTTACAGAAATTTCAAAATTATTTTATTGGTTAAATATTTCACGGATTGACTTCGGAATTGTCCATAGGCTGCAGTTACCACTAAACACCACGTGTATGCTCATGTATGCTCTTCTGTTATTTATGCTATTGAATTGAAAAGTATATATTTTGCAATAGAAACTAAACTAAACGAAAATAAACAACAAATAAAATGAAACCTAAGAACTGTGTTGGTAAAGGTTAAATTTGTAAAAAAAAGAGTAGAAAGATATTGGAGTTATTAAGTCTATAAACGTATATAAGGGGGCTAAATCGGCCATTGCCTCACTTTGCGAGTAACCGTCGTAGAGTCAATAGCCCTGATGATGCTCTGTTTTGGGGCGAAACACGTGTAGGTGGTGGTACGTATGTTGGTGTATATATTTTTTTTGGTTGTTGCGTGTGCATGTGTCCTATGTGGGAGGGAGGGAGGTGCTATTGCATGAAAAAAGTATACACCATCATACGTTCTGATTGCGGATTGTTGCCAAGTAGTATTTACCTAACTTTATAGCAATTAAGTCGTCAGGTTACAAATTTTGGACTAGAATTAAAACCGCTGCCAAGTTTTCTTTTACTTTCGTGCCGATTACTCAATGTATAATTGTATCATATCCTGTATAATAACGCGGCAAACAAAACTAGCGGCAATTTGAGAGTAATAATTAGAAAAACCTAAAAATATAAGAAACTAGCTTTCTGCCAGCGGCTTCTCCCGCGTGGATCTGTTTTATAGGTTCCCGTAGGATAAAAACCATCCTATGTCCTTTCTCAAGGTCCTCTCTATCTGTGTTCCAAATTTCAATAAAATTGGTTCAGTAGTTTAAGCGGGAAAGCGTAGCAAACAGACAGACAGATAGACTTGTATTTATAATATTAGTAGGGAAGTAGGGATTAATTATGTAACTTCGTCTATAAATAAAACAAAATTTTCAAATAATTAAGGGAAGCATTTAAAATAAAATAACTTTACTTATATAAATGTTTTTCCGGCTATCTTGTTAAGAGATTTAATACAGAGATGTAATATGTTTTGCGCTACAAATACAAGTACTAAATAATGAACGCTAAGCACTAAATTTACACTCGTGCAAATTTATAATGCAGTACAATAGTACTTTTATGTTGGCAGTAAATTAATTGTCGTAGAATGAAAAAAGTAAAGAAATAAAAATAAAATAACGTTTCACACGGCACTTATATCCTCTCTAGGATACCCTGTATCTGTGTGTAACTGCTGTATCCACAAAAGATTCACATCAAAACGAACAAAATGATTACCCAAAACCCGCGTGGCGTAATGGTTACCATGCCGGACTGCCATCGTCTCAAGCCAGGGTCTCAAGTTCAATTTCCGGCGAAGCAGAAACTTGAATGGCGAGTTTAAACTTCTGTTCTCGGTCTGGGTGTTTGTGTTTCTATCTCTATGTGTGTCCATGGTACCCACGACACATGGTAAATCTACCCTACTGTGGGGCTATGAGTGTGAAACGTTAAAACCAAATTGACATTTTTCATGAAAAAGACAGTTTAAACATACCACACGCTTTTCTTAAAAAACTTATGGCTATCGTTTTGTTGAAAAATCCGAATAACACATGTCATGTTATAAAATGAGACAGACACACAGATCGATGCAAGTTTTGTCGAAGATTGGCACTTAGTTAAGCAGTTCTCTATACCACAAAGCGAGCAAATAGGTCTTTTCTTCCTCCATTAAAATTCATGCAGCACTCTTTGTCATCAATTTTTTCTATTGCCGTTGCTAAATTGGCTACGTCAGCTCCTAAGTGATCGAACCTTTGGTGCTAGATCGAGTTAGAGTAAGTTTGAAAGTGATTGATTTGAAGTTTGTGTATTTAGGGTTTCCAGTAAATTTAAGATAGCTCAGAACTTATTTGTGGTTTGTCATCAAGTATCATTGTTATATGAAAGAAACAGATACACACCAAATCGAACTAAAGATTTAAACTGAACACAGATTACCGCTGACCTTTAACTTTTAAAATTATCCATAATAACGTCTTTGACAATTTCAAAGGTATTTTCCTCGTGTCAAACGTTCTAGTACCTAACGTCTTTGACGTTACGTATATTTGGTTTAAATAAAATTTCAAAGGTATTTTCCTTGTGTCATAAACGTTCAAGAACAAACAAAACTAAGCAAGTGTCGGCGTAGATTGGCACTTGTTTAAGCAGCCCTCAGTGCCACAAAGGCGAGAACAGGCTTTGCCGCCAGTAAACCGTGCGAGCAAAGCCTATGAAACTCCGCGATTTCCTATTCTTCGCTCTGAATATATCAACGTGACGTGTTCTGGATAACGATCTGAATTCTAAATTTAAATATTTCACTCCTTTAATATTCATTCATTCATTCAGTAACAGTTTCTTTCGACATTGCTAAATTGCGAACGTCAACAGCTCTGTCAGTCTAAGTGCTTGTCTTTTTGGTGCCACATTTTATGAGAGTAAGATTGAAAGAGATTGATTTAAAGTTTATGCATTTGAAGGTAGCCATTTAATATAGGTATATCCCAGACATAAAACGTATCGTAAGAAACGGTATGATACACACTAAACTGAATGAAAGGTTTAAAAGAAACAATTTATCTGTTTATATTTAGTCTATATTTAGTGTAAAAAAAATCACCAGATGCTATTCTTCATATGCTGAATAGTTACAGACACACAGAAATAAGAAAGTGTGAGCGCAGATTGGCACTCAGTTCAGTTAAGCAACCCTCATTGCCACAAAGGAAAACAAGCTTTACCGCGAGTGTGCCGGGCAAGCAAAGCCTATGAAACTCAAGAGACTTCCATTCTCCGCTCTGAATAAATCAACGTCACGTGTTCCGGATAACCATCTGAATTAAACGTTTCCTTCCTTAAATATACACGCTGTACCTTTTCACGTCAACTGTTAGTCAGTGATTGAACATTTGGTGCGAAGACTTGTGCAGTTTATGCATTTTCTTCGGAAGTAACGCTTAAGATTTGGCCTCTAATTTCCTTGATATACGAAAGGGATAGATAGATACACACTGAATCGTACGAAATGTTAAAACGAAATCAAAAAGTTTGCGATCTTAAACCCATTTTAAAACTATCCATTATTACGCCTTTGACCCATATTAGAACTTTTAGTGCAAAATCATCTAACCATACTCACTTTCTCAAATTCTGCATAATGAAAGACATACATTGCTAAACAAGTATCAGCGCAGATTGGCACTTAGTTAAGCAGCCCTCATTGCCACAAAGGCGCAAAGGCATCACCGCAAGTGAGCCGAGCGAGCAAAGCCTATGAAACTCGAGCGACTTCCCACTCTCCGCTCTGAATATATCAACGTCACGTGTTCCGGATAAACATCTGAATTTAAACATTTCCCTTGGTTAATATTCATGCGGTACCCTTTCACTTATCCTATCACGTCTAGTTTCTTTTGGCGTAGCTAAATTGCGTACGTCAACTGTTACTCAGTGATTGAACATTTGGTGCGAAGACTTGTGTAGTTTATGCATTTTCTTCAGAAGTAACGCTTAAGATTTGCTTTCATTTTAAAACTGTCCATAACTACGCCTTTGTCCCATATTAGGTGCAAAATCATATAACCATTCTCACTTTCTCAAATTCTGTATAATGAAAGACATACATTGCTAAACAAGTGTCAGCGCAGATCGGCACTTAATTAAGCAGCCCTCATTGCCACAAAGGCGCAAAGGCATCGCCGCAAGTGAGCCGAGCGAGCAAAGCCTATGAAACTCGAGCGACTTGCCACTCTCCGCTCTGAATATATCAACGTCACGTGTTCCGGATAACGATCTGAATTTAAACATTTCCCTTGGTTAATATTCATGTGGTATCCTTTCACTTAAAGTTTCTTTTGACGTAGCTAAATTACGTACGTCATCTGCTACCATTATAAGTGATCTAACTTTTAGTGCGAAAACTTGTACTTAAGTGTGATTTTGAAATTGATTGATTTGAGGTATGGCCTTATTAGCGTATCTTTAATCGATTTTGTTGATACTTTTATTTTACCGACTTCCAAAAGGAGGAGGTACTGTATTCGGCTGTATGTATTTTTTTTATTTTTATATATGTTCACCGATTACTCCGCCGTTTGTGGACCGATTTTCGAAATTCTTTTTTTGTTCGTATGCTTATACTCCCGAGGTGGTCCCATTGTCACCAAATCAGGATCTGATGATGGGATCCCAGGGAAATCGAGGGGAACTCTCAAATTTTATAGGCACACACATTGATTTTCTTATACTTTCTGAAGCACAAGAGATATTTGTGCATAGTAATCATCATCTCATGTTGCTGAGCTGATGATGGAAGGTACTGCAACAGTGAGGAGTTGAAAGCAAATTCTTTCAATAAATAGTTTTTTATTCCAAATCTTACATTCCTGAGGTGGTCCAACTGTCACCAAGTCAAAGTCTGATGAGGGGATCCCAGAGAAATCGAAGGGAACATTCAAATTTTATAGCACGACAAATGATTTTCAAATTTTTACTAAAGCAAAACAGACATTTTTGTATAATTATCATCATATCATGTTGCTCAGCTGATGATGGAAGGTACTACGAAGGTTAGGAGTTGAGAGAAAATTCTTTCAATAAATGTTTTTTTGTTCGATATCTTACATTCCTGAGGTGGTCCAACTGTCACCAAGTCAAAGTCTGATGATGGTATCCCAAAGAAATCGAAGGGAACATTCAAAATTTACAGCACAACAAATGATTTTTACTAAAGCAAACCAGGTATTTGTGTATAATTATCATCATATCATGTTACTGAGCTGATGATGGAAGGTACTATGACGGTTAGGAGTTGAGAGCAAACTCTTTCAATAAATGTTTTTTTGTTGGAAATCTTACATTCCTGAGGTGGTCCAACTGTCACCATGGCAAAATCTGATGATGTGATACTAGGGAAATCGAGGGAAACACTGAAACTTAATAGGCACACACATTCTTTTAGTCATATGTTTTAACATAATACAAATATTTATGTCCGGTAATTATAACCTCATGTTGCTAAGCTGATGATTGAAGGTACAACTCCTCAACGGTTAGGAGCTGAGAGCAAATTCTTTCATTAATTTATACGTTCAAGTGGACTGATAGTAGTATTCTTTCAGGCTATAAGATGGCTATTAGATAAACATGATTATAAAAAGTATCTCTTTAACGTTTAGAAGTTAAGTGAAAGAAATTCCAATTATGCTTATATGTACATATGTGCAAAATTATTAAAATTACTAAAAAGAGTGAAATAAATAAAGTTTTTAACAAAAAAATAGAACCGACTTCAAACGGTAAAAAATAAAATTGTTCAGTACCTACTTCTTCTTGCTTATGGTAATGACACTTAAAACTATTTTTGGAGTCGGGCCCTTAGTAAAATCAAAAAAATCCTGTCTTAGTAAATATAGTGTATCTTTCGTTCTGAATGGGCACCGACTCTAATATAGTTTTAGCAGTCATTACCATAAGCAAGAAGAAGTTGGTAATTTCCCACTGTCTGTACTGTCGGTGCCCATTTAGAACGAATAGTACGACATTTTAGTAAGGGCTCGACTGCAAAGATAGTTTTAAGAGTCATTACCATAAGCAAGAAGAAGTAGGTACTGAACAATTTTATTTTTTACCGTTTGAAGTCGGTTCTATTTTTTTGTTAAAAACTTTATTTATACGCTTGATGTCACTGAAACAAAACTTTTTCTTTTTGCCTTTGCTTTTTCTATATAAATCTTTAATGAGTTACGATTATAACATGCCATCACTCCATGATTTCCCTTCAACATTCTCACATTTACCTACTAAATAATTTTAAAACAAAAATTTGAATAATAGTAAACTAGTTGTAGTAATTGCGCATTGTAAATGACTAACTAGTAACAAAACTTTCTTAAAAATACGAATATAAAAATTTGTAATATATAACATTTAACATCAGTTTATCTAGTTTCTATTTTAATGGCGCTACATTAAAGGAGCAAGATAAAGAAATACAACTTTATTGTTTTTATAAACTTGACTGTTTATGTGGATGCGTCAACAAAGCCAGCAAATTAGGGGACTGTGTGGAAGCTCCGCCGAGATCCGTTTAAGCTTCAATAAAACTCTAATAACTCAGCGCTACTTGGAGCGGCAATCCCGCGGGAGCTGCCTACATCTAGGTATGGATGTGATCTCTTTATATGAATGCGAGTCGCATATTGTTTAATTTTTACCGACTTCCAAAAGGAGGAGGTACTGTATTCGGCTGTATGTATTTTTTTATATATTATGTTCACCGATTACTCCGCCGTTTGTGGACCGATTTTCAAAATTCTTTTTTTGTTCGTATGCTTATACTCCCGAAGTAGTCCCATTGTCACCAAATCAGGATCTGATGATGGGATCCCAGGGAAATTGAGGGGAACTCTCAAATTTTATAGGCACACACATTGATTTTCTTATACTTTCTGAAGCATAAGAGATATGTGTGCATAGTAATCATCATCTCATGTTGCTGAGCTGATGATGGAAGGTACTGCGACGGTTAGGAGTTGAGAGCAAATTCTTTTTTTAAATGGGTTTTTGTTCGAAATCTTACATTCCTGAGGTGGTCCAGCTGTCACCATGGTGGATGGAGGATCTGATGATGGGATCCCAGAGAAATCGAAGGGAACATATGAATTTTATAGCACAACAATTGATTTTCATATTTTTACTAAAGTAAAACAGAAATTTGTGTATAAATATCATCATATCATGTTGCTGAGCTGATGATGGAAGGTACTACAATGGTTAGGAGTTGAGAGAAAATTCTTTCAATAAATGTTCCAAGTTCCAAGTCGAGAATTCTTTTGCAACGTAATTTTGCTGGAATGGATATCGACAAACTTTTGAAAGATGCTATGAACATCGATTGGTCCGTTGTGACGGATGCTGATTCGGTGGACGAGCAGATTGCGCTTTTAAATTCTAACTTAATTCGGCTTTACGACGTTCACGCGCCAGTACGTCCGATTCGTGTTCGTCATCTCCCTGCCCCGTGGTTAACTGACGACTTAAAAAAGTTGATTGAGAAGAAAAACCAGGCTAAATCTAAGTACAAGTCCAATCCCTCCAACACTTCTAAACTTGAAAAATACAAATCTGCGCGGAATCGCTGCAACAAGGAGTGTAGAGATGCACAACGACGCCATATCCACAAATCTGTTCAAAACGAGGATCCAGCCAAGGTCTGGAAATTTCTTAGATCATTAGGAGTAGGAAAACAACAACAGTGTACACTCCCTGGAAATCTAGACATTGATGGTCTCAATAAACATTTCTCCTCTTCGTCGCTCATTGCTGGTGATGCGAAATCCAGTACACTTAATTTTCTTTCATCTATTCCTACTCCTGATACTCCTCAGTTTTGTTTTAGTTACATTGCAGATTGTGACGTTAAGAAGAGCATTTTATCGATCCATTCTGATTCCATCGGAAGCGACAGCATTAGCCGTAAAATGATTATTCCCTTACTCCACATACTTGCTCCCGTTATTGCTTCCATTTTTAATAAATCCATTTCCTCTGGTTCCTTCCCTTCTTCCTGGAAAGATGCCCAAATAATCCCACTACCTAAAAAATCCAACCCATCATCTTACTCTGAGTACCGTCCAATATCCATCCTACCATTCCTATCGAAAGCCCTAGAGAGAATAATCTACCAACAATTTAGTTTTTTCCTTTCTAGCAGAAACTTGTTGAACCCTCTCCAATCCGGTTTCCGTCCCGGCCATAGTACGGCTACTGCTCTCGCGAAAATCACCGATGATATTAGGCTCGGTATGGACAATAAACAGCTCACGGTGCTGATACTCCTAGACTTCAGCAATGCTTTCGGCACAGTGGATTTCGATGTCCTCCTTGCACTAATAAGCTCTCTTAATGTATCTCCAACTACAATTGACTGGTTTCGTAATTACCTGTACGGACGTCGGCAGCGTGTACAGCTGAATGACTCGTTCTCCTCCTGGTGTAGTACAACTGCTGGCGTGCCGCAGGGTGGCGTGTTGTCCCCGCTTTTATTCGCAATTTTCATCAATTCCTTATGTTCCCATATTTCTTCTCTCTACCACTTGTATGCAGATGATCTCCAGATATATACGCATACTTCTTTGAATGACCTGCCTTCTGCTATAAATAAAATCAACACTGAGTTAGCTTGTATTAAAAAATGGACTAGAGACTTTGGGCTTCAAATCAACCCAGTTAAGACCCAAGCCATTATATTTGGTAGTCCTAGACTAATTGTTAGGATTGATTGGTCCACGTTGCCGTCGGTAATATATGATGAAACTATTATTCCTTATAGCGACAATGTAAAAAATCTTGGCGTTATAATGGATCGCTGCTTCACCTGGGTGCCGCAAATTAATAAAGTCAGCAAAACTTTGTTTGCTCGGCTCGGCTCCTTACGAAGACTTCGAAACTTTCTGCCCATTCCAACAAAAATTACGCTCGTGCAATCTCTCCTCTTTCCTATTCTCGACTATGCTGATATTTGCTATCCTGATTTAACCGAGGAGCAACTTAACAAACTTGAGCGACTTCAAAATACTTGCATTCGATTTGTATTTGGTCTCCGCAAATACGATCATGTTTCAGATTTCCGAACTAAGCTCAAGTGGCTCCCAATTCGTTTTCGCCGGAATACTCACATTCTTTCTGCTTTGTACTGTGCACTATTTCACCCATCTGCCCCTACTTACTTGAAAGAGCGTTTCAAATATCTTCACTCTTCTCACAATCGTTTCCTACGTTCTACCGAAACCCTGTGTCTTGTCACTCCTGTTCACTCTACTTCCTTCTTTACAAAATCCTTCTCTGTGTCCGCAATCCGTCTGTGGAACTCTCTTCCTTCATCTATCCGACAATCTGATTCCCTTGCCACCTTCAAGTCTCGTCTTCATAATTTCTATCAAAAGCAGAATGAGGATAACGAAACATTATGAAATACTAAAATTACATCTTGGAATCATAAGGATTCTTGCATAATATGTATATATTTGTATGTATGTATATATGTATATATTTGTATGTATGTATATATTTATATATATGTAGTTATGTATTTAAGTAATTTATGTTTATAAATAAATGTCTATGTATATTTAAATTTTTATTATTTATGTGCACCTTACTGACTTTTCCTCTACCCTAAGGTAGTCTGGAAGAGATCGCTAGAAGCGATAAGGCCGCCTTTTGTTCACTAAAAGTATTAAAATGTAAAAAAACTGTATGTGATCATCTTACTGTTATGGTGTGCAATAAAGCATATAAATAAATAAATAAATAAATGTTTTTTTTGTTCAAAAACTTATGCTCCCGAGGTGGTCCAACTGTCACCAAGTCAAAGCCTGATGATGTAGAGAAATCGAGAGAAATCGAGGGGAACATTTAAATTTTATAGCACATCAATTGATTTTTATATTCTTACTAAAGCAAAAAAGACATTTGTGTTTAATTATCCTCATGTGATGTTGCTAAGCTCATGATGGAAGGTACTACGACGGTTAGGAGTTGAGAGCAAACTCTTTCAATAAATGGTTTTTTGTTCGAAATCTTACATTCCTGAGGTGGTCCAACTGTCACCATGGCAAAATCTGATGATGTGATACTAGGGAAATCGAGGGAAACACTGAAACTTAATAGGCACACACATTCTTTTAGTCATATGTTTTAACATAATACAAATATTTATGTCCGGTAATTATAACCTCATGTTGCTAAGCTGATGATTGAAGGTACAACTCCTCAACGGTTAGGAGCTGAGAGCAAATTCTTTCATTAATTTATACGTTCAAGTGGACTGATAGTAGTATTCTTTCAGGCTATAAGATGGCTATTAGATAAACATGATTATAAAAAGTATCTCTTTAACGTTTAGAAGTTAAGTGAAAGAAATTCCAATTATGCTTATATGTACATAATTATCATCATATCATGTTACTGAGCTGATGATGGAAGGTACTATGACGGTTAGGAGTTGAGAGCAAACTCTTTCAATAAATGGTTTTTTGTTGGAAATCTTACATTCCTGAGGTGGTCCAACTGTCACCATGGCAAAATCTGATGATGTGATACTAGGGAAATCGAGGGAAACACTGAAACTTAATAGGCACACACATTCTTTTAGTCATATTTTTTAACATGATACAAATATTTCTGTCCCGTAATTATCACCTAATGTTGCTAAGCTGATGATTGAAGGTACAACTCCTCAACGGTTAGGAGCTGAGAGTAAATTCTTTCTTTAATTTATACGTTCAGGTGGACTGACAGTAGTATTCTTTCAGGCTATTATATTTCTTCGCTTTATTCTCGATATGATAATATTACAAAGGTAGTTTCCCTATCCTACAAGGCAAGTTCGCACTATTTTAAAGAAACTTTTTTGTCTTTACAAAAAAGAAAAAACTCCCGGTGACATAATGACAGTACATCATGTTGACATTAGCTCATTCCTTTTTCGTGCGAGGCAAAGAACGCACCCTCTAACGCCGTAATATGCTAAAAAGAAGCGAAAAAGAGAAGTTCAAATCTATTACAGACGGAAATGAAAAGGACTGGAAGGAGAATAATACCGCCGGATAATTATTTCTCCACTTGCTATCTGAAGATGAAGGTACGAAGACCGTGGATGGATTTAGTAACAAGGTGTTACTATTTTTATTTGGAATATAGTTCTGGAATGCTTTGGGATTAGCTGCGGGCTTCTAACTTAGACATATACCAGAACTATGACTGTCGTATATGCATTGGGGTTGATTGCGGGTCTTCAACAATGACATTTGACAGAATAAAATTTGTTTTTTAAAACAAATTACACACAATGCTGCTGTTTATTAAACGTAAACGTATATGCATTGGGGTTGACTGCGGGTCTTCAACAATGACATTTAGCAGAATAAAATATATAACACATAATGCTGCTGCCGCTGCTGGTTATTAAACTTAAACGTATATGCATTGGGGTTGACTGCGAGTCTTCAACAATGACATTTAGCAGAATAAAATATGTATTCTAAAACAGATTACACATAATGCTGCTGGTTATTAAACGTAAAACTAAAAATAGTTTTCCTAATTTTTACTTCAAAAGTATCCACAAAAATATTCACGTCCTATAATACTCATATATTTTTAGGAATAATATATTGTATCATACCAACCACCGATTCTATTGATGACACTCAAATGGAGAGGAATAATTTCGTTTCTGACGTGATGGAACCCGTACGATGTGAAGAATTGCCAGAGTCCCGTCATCAAAACACGACTTATACGGATGATCATGTAAATCTGGAATTGTTGTTGGTTCTCGGGGAGTCCACATCCGATACTCCGGATTACGGTGATATTATTCATGTCACGGTTATGGCTTCCATTACTTAAGAAGGTAATATCTTATACCTAATAATAGCCGCTTATTACAAAGCTCAAAGCTTAATGCACAAATATTTGCTGCAGTATCAGATATGTGACAAAACAGATATGAAATATGCGCTGTTTCACAGTAACATCGTCATAGCTATTACAGCTGATAACAAAGGGATGGATCTCTTGTTAAAAGGCAATGATAAAATACATGCAATGAAGCACTTCAGTACTGGCTATCGCTTACTTTAAGATTCTCTCTATTCTATCTTCTATTCTCCACCATCCGCATTGGAGCAGCGAGGTGGAGTAAGTTCCAAGCCTCCCCAATAATAGGGAGAGACCCGTGCCCAGCAGTAGGACGCAAAAAGGGTTGTAGCCACACAAGTTTGGTCCAATCTGTTTTAAATGTCATACAAGAATCCGACAGGGATGAAACACGAAAGCTGATGAAGCCATCGAAAAATGAGGCTTTCAAATAAAAAAATAAACAACAAAAAGCCTAGAGGCGCATTCGTTCTGGTTATTTTCAGGCAAACTATATATATTTATATATTATATAATATACTTTTTAGTCGGCGCCTCCTGGGTTCTCGGTGAACAGGGCGGGGCGCGGAGTGTACTAACGACGACGACAGCAAAAACAACGCGTCGCAGTGTTTCACAACGTCGTAGTCGCGAGCTGCAAACCACGTGCTTCAGCACACCACTAGAGCAGGTACATGCCGGTCGACTTTACGATTGTCTAATTTATTAAAAATTATTGATTGCGAACTATCAACAATATTGTGGTTCGAGTGTGTTAACCTTCCAAACTCCAGCTTTACAATCATATGTATCCGCAAACATTTTTGCTCATAATTTTTTTTTATTACAACATGATTATGTTAAGTATACAAAATACTTAACAGTATAAGTGCTATTTCTGAATAATATAATGAAACAGGAAAACAATTTATATCAAATTTTTTCTCATTAACAAGCCTGACGGCAGTAAGCGCTTTGTTTTAACTTTGAAGCCCTTTAATAAGTTCATAAAACACTTTAAAATGCAAGATTATAGTTTACTCCAGCAGGCTATCATCTAACCACTATACATTTGAAAAATGTATTTTTTCTTATGACTATCTATACGGATATCAGAACACAAGTACTTAAGATTTCAATTTGAATCTAATGAGGCAACGAAATTAATAACAACTATCAGTTAAATTCAGTGCCCTTTGGCTTATTTTCTCCGTTTAGCGCCT
The DNA here is from genome assembly GCA_911387765.1 of Pyrgus malvae. Classification (NCBI taxonomy): domain Eukaryota; kingdom Metazoa; phylum Arthropoda; class Insecta; order Lepidoptera; family Hesperiidae; genus Pyrgus; species Pyrgus malvae. Next base: position 29,312,126 of record OU426946.1, read on the forward strand.
CGCGTGTTTACAAATCGTCTCCGATACTCTACATCTCATCTCCGATAACGAAGTTTACTTCTTCTGTCATGATGATATAATATACTTTTTATTGAAGAGAGATACAATACTTCCAGACTGCCGATCGTGGAGTCCCGGATTCGATTCCGAGCGAAGTAGAAATTTGAATGATGAGTTTAAATTTTCTGTTCTTGGTCTGAGTGTTTGTGTTTCTGTCTTTGTGTGTGTCCATGGCAAACATGACACAGGACATTCTGTTATTTTTATTTAAAAAAAAATATGTAAGGAACAGATTAATTCAATACTTAGGTGTTGTAGTCAATTTGAGCAAAAGTTATGTTTTGCCACAACATACATTTATGTAAGGATTCGATTAACACTTTAAATAAAGCATGTTCATATGTATCAAAAAAGGTATAGAAAAATTGCAATGTAAGTTAAGAAATCTGCTAAACTACCGACGTGCACGATTTGAGAGTTTGCACAGCTTATTGCAGTTTTAGTAGCTGCCTGTCCAGCAACTAAGTATGGAGTCCTTAAAGAATTAAACTGCTAGTTAACAAACATCCATTACATTATTTTAGCCTTATCTGAAATTTATGATGGAAATTTACACCGACGCATCTCAAACCGGATGGGGCAATGTATGTAAAAATGATCGGTAAAAATATGAAACTTTGAGCCACATTAATTATTTAGAGTTACTAGTTTATTTTTGAGTCTAAAATCATTCGTTAACGAGTTAACTAATTGTGCAATATAACTTGGTGTCGATAATACAACTATCATAAGTTATATTACGATGGCAGGTGTTCAATACTCCATCTTAATAATTTAACCGAGAACTCTGGAATTGTGAACATTGCTCTCTTTGGATATTTACGTCGTATGTAAATATACAGCACTGATTTCGCTTCCAGAATTCATAGCCCTGGATTCCAGTCTTACAAACCTCACAAGTATTGGATGTTCTGTTTCTGAAACCCAGTAAAGATTGACTTCGATATAACTTCAGGATACACTCTCTTCTCAAGAAGTTACGTTGTGTGTTGCGGGGCTCTCCGGCAGTCTATTATCCGACGCGGCGACCCCACTGACTCAGTTTCTCTGATGCTATCATCATTCTCTAATAGAGCTATAATATAATACTCCAAAACCTTGGTGGACTTTTTTGTAAGTTTGAAGTAATAGATACTTCAATAGTTTTCTGTCCACGTAAAAGCTTAATATTAAGTTTTTTTACCGCAACAGCTTAATAACAGCTGTTAATGTGGCACTTTAAACTCGCATTGCTATTGGCTCAAGTGGGTATATGAAACATTTCCTAACTATGTATGTACTGTCTACTGTTTATGTACCCCACATATGCATTAAAAATCCCAAGACCAAATTACTCTAGTACTTGTAACCCTAATAGTTTTGAATCTAGTTGGAACATGGTTCTATTTAGAAAACATTACGAGAAAAAATGTTGTTCTCTTAGCTATTTGCACAGCACGCAGATTGCTGAAGTTTTCTCTTATAGAAATTGAAAATATTCAGTTGTCACAAGAGTAGAATCAAGATTAATATTATATGTGTTAAAACTAACGCTCCCGGTAGGGAGCAACCAATTCTATTTTTGCCATATCATTTTACCTGTGTTTTTAGGGACAATTAACTTAAACATAAACTGAAAAATATGATTTTTCCTGACATTTGCTTGTAATACTATTATTATAGTACATATATTTTAATTGCGAGCTATATCAGTAGATGGCGTTGTTGAGCAACACTAAGCCAAAGAGTTTCTTCAGAAACTCACTCGAAAATTGATTTTATCCGAGCAACGATTGGTCTGCCGGATACTTTTAATGAAAATAACAATATATGTCCTTATACAGCTTTTTCAGATTATATTTTTATAACTAAAAATATAAGACTTGTCTAGAACCACCTGCCACCTCCCAACCCATAATTAGATGTTAATCTAAGTTTTATTGGATAGCAGAGCAGATATTAGTAAATTTATTGCACACAGTAGACCAGGTACGCGTCACGCGTCTACTTCTGCTGCAAGCTGCTGAGACCATACACAGGGCCGCAGGTTGGACAAACTCTTTACATACGTATATACCAAATAATATAACAGAACCGTTTTGGCGATCTGTTTGTTTACCAAATAAATTATAAAACATAGTTTATTTTGTTGATTATTTATTGTTTAAACTTTAAATATGATTTCAATCAACACTTATTATTATTAGGCTTAAAGTTTAACAACTTAAAAACATCATAAAAATAGTGAAAAGAAAACAATAAACATATTTATTTTATTCTGTTAATACAAAACTTTTCTCTCTTAACATCTACCTTTGTAATATTATCATATCGAGAATAAAGCGAAGAAATATAATATATGATCAAACGAACTTACCCGAAGTGAAGTTCGATCATTATTATATGAGTCGCTTTATTCGAAGATATGATCTCCCTCCCACCCAGGACTACCCAGGTGGAAAAGTTTTGTAGACGCGTTTTACTTTCTCTAAAAAAATGAGCTAATGTCAACATGATGTACTGTCATTATGTCACCGGGAGTTTTTTCTTTTTTGTAAAGACAAAAAAGTTTCTTTAAAATAGTGCGAACTTGCCTTGTAGGATAGGGAAACTACCTTTGTAATATTATCATATCGAGAATAAAGCGACTCATATAATAATGATCGAACTTCACTTCGGGTAAGTTCGTTTGATCATATATAAGATGGCTGTTAGATAAAGATGATTATAAAAGGTAAATCTCTTTAAAGTTTAGTAGTTAAGTGTTTTTTTTCCAATTATGCTTATACATACATATATGTATGTACAGAATTATTAAAATTACTAAAAAGAGTAAAATAAATTAAGTTTTTAACAAAAAAAATAGAACCGACTTCAAACGGTAAAAAATAAAATTGTTCAGTACCTACTTCTTCTTGCTTATGGTAATGACTCTTAAAACTATTTTTGGAGTCGGGCCCTTAGTAAAATGTCCTGTCTTAGTAAATATAGTGTATCTTTCGTTCTGAATGGGCACCGACTCCAATATAGTTTTAAGAGTCATTAGCATTAGCAAGAAGAAGTATGTACTGTCCCACTGTCTGTACTGTCGGTGCCCATTTAGAACGAATGGTACAACATTTTAGTAAGGGCCCGACTCCAAAAATAGTTTTAAGAGTCATTACCATAAGCAAGAAGAAGTAGGTACTGAACAATTTTATTTTTAACCGTTTGAAGTCGGTTCTATTTTTTGTTAAAAACTTAATTTATTTTTTTGTATTTTAATTCAACGAATAGATACCTTATACCTGTGTTATATTTCAAAATTCTGATAGTATGTTTTTTTTCATAAAATAAATCAATAAAAATACATAAGTTACGATGTTGAGCAGTTTCTGCAGCACATGTCACACACATTTATATGAGCCTACAAGTAGGACTACTATACTACAGGTCTATCGGAAGAAGTTGAATTAATGCTTGAAATGCAAAATACTAACACTACCTATACTTCTACATGTAAAAATATTTAAAAATTGTACACGTTTCAAAACCTGTAATTAAGTTAATAACCTTACAAAAATCAATTTCTTTACTTCAAAACGGCGCTAAATTAAGAGAAATTTATTTCCTTGCATCTTCTAAGACTTTGTTTATCTAGATGCATTGTCAAAGCTAACTCGAGAATATTCAGAATTATTTACACCTATATGAAAGCCGAAGCTTCCGCAGATTTAGCGCCTTAAGAAGCGCTGAGTAATAAAGGTTTTACTGCTGCTGAGACGGATCTCGCTGTCATCTAGTTGTAGATTAGTCTGAATTAATTCAGAGTTTATAAAACTGTTCTTTTTAACATCTAAGGGCCTCGTTCACCATCTCCAAGTTAAGTGTTGTTTAGTTACGTCCCAAGTAAAGTTAATTGGCAATTAAAAGCTATGAATACGGGTCAGTTTATCATATGATTCATCCTACCCGTACATCGTGAAATTGAAATTACGGGTGAATAACCGACAATTAGCGTTATTGCCACTTTACTTGAAGGTGGTGAAAGAGGCCCTAAGTCTTTGCTAATATCGATGCGTAGGCAAAACTTCCAAGTTAGATAGTCCACAAGGGATCTCTGGCGAAATCCGTTTAAGCTGTAGTAAAAGTTTAATAACTCAATCTACTCGTGTAGATAGGTGTGGGCGTGGATCCCGAAGAATATGTTTTAGTAACTTTAGCTTAACAGTAAAGTTAAAAGTCCGATTACAGGTAAAACATAAATATTTAATCTTAAAAACTTTAATTTCCAAGCAGTTACATATCCTGCAGTGAACGAGTAGTACGCATACATACGTTTTTAAAAACGCTGAATATTTACAAAATGATATGTTTTAGCGGCAGTGTTTTGACCTCCTTTTATTTTCATACTTATTTTATTTTCAATCCTTTTATTCTCGGAAGTAGCGACTTGCCACACTTTATTGTACAACACTTAATCTTATTTATTTTTCTTAATGCCATGCAAAACATCCGGACTTAGATTCTCAGCAGAGTATATAACTACACGATGAATGTAGATTTCTCTTAATAGCCTGGGTATTTATCTTTGAGTGTGCATATTATTCCCACTACACCGAGAATCCTATGAGGGTGCGTTATTATTATATAATTTTAAGTCCCTTTTGACATAGACAAGCGCCAAACGCTCCATCCATAATTCAAAACTGACCGCCAGAGAGGCATCTGTCCACACTTCAAAGTGGCATACCCTCCATTATCTCGCCAAGTCATAGTAATGAAGGTCGTGGAGATAGTAAACTTAAAGTTCACCCGCGCGGCCCATTCGCTCCTAACTTTGTGAATTTTAAATGCTCTTGCTAGATTTCGCTGTAAAATATTAAACAGATTCCGGGGAGTGATTTGGTGTACATGTTTTATGGGTGTCCACATTTATTCGAAGCTTGAACTCGTTGAACGAAGACGTAGGTACACAAATAAAGGTAACGTCCATGACGTCAACCGCGTACTAGTACTCGTCAATTTATGGAAAAACGGCCAAAAGTTACATTTTTTCTTTGAATGATGAGTACCGGAACACTGACATAAACTTAATAGAATCAGGCGTTACTTTGCGGAACTCCATTGTTATAAAGTTAGGTAAAAACTACTTTGCAACAATCCGCAACCACAACGTATGATGGTGTATACCTTTTTCATGCAATAGCACCTCCCTCCCTCCCACATAGGACACATGCACATGCAACAACAAAAAGTATACACCAACATACGTACCACCACCAACACGTGTTTCGCCCCAAAACAGAGCATCATCAGGGCTATTGACTCTACGACGGTCACCCGCAAAGGTGTCGACATAAACTGACGATAGTACAGTCGTTTACCTTTGTAAGAATTTTAAAAGAATTTTGCCATAGTGCGGTGCTTCCATAAAATTATTTTGCAAAGCTATTGTATTCAAAACAAAACAAAGGTATGTAACCTTGAAATACTGCACTATGTAAACAGATATGTTTTAATAAAATTTACCACCTAAAATTGTAGTAGATCATTTACATTAAAAAATATTCACCTATACTCATACAACGTACAAGTGTTTACATATTATTAGATTTTTCATATTTACTACTGGTTAGGCGATTTGTTATTATAATGTTACTTTCATTTTTCATAGGTTTAATATTTATATAAAACACTCTCAATTATTGCTAGATTGCCAGCATAATGTTTTCAGGAGTGCTTATCGGTTTCTGATTCGCAGTTTACCGAACTCCTTTCATATTGGATGAAGGAGAACAGTATCATAGGCCATAATCTTTGCCTATGATTAGAAAAAAATAAAAATAGAATATTATCTGCGCCTGCCAGTATGGCGGCGTGGTTGCATACGTACGGTACTCACGTCGACTAACGTTCTTTGGTTATGTTCGACAATATTCTTAAGTACTAATCTAAAACCCATCAAAAACTACAAGCGGAACCTTGAAGCGGCAGACTGCAGTCTGGAAGAACGTCCAGGATCCTGTGACTGTATATAGGAGAAGTGGCTTCGATTCAAGAATTCCGTGAGTAATCTTTTGATAATATTGTGCTGGCATTATGCTGGTACCTAATTGGGAGTGTTTACTGTCCCAACAGTGGGCTTGGGTCATAATTGCGCGCCCGCCCATCCATTTTCTGGTCCTTCAGAGCTCGGATGAATGTCATCCAGCTTTAATTTAATTAATTATAAATAATTCTCTGCGTAATATACGCAAATTGAACATACCTACGTATGTTTTCTGTAATTTTTTGTCCCATTTTACGTAATATTTTGGATTTAAGCTTGGATTAATAATATCCAGCTGTTTTTTGCAACCTTAAATTCATATTTATAGTAAAAATTACATTGCATAATATTTGCATAACCTTTTTTGCATCAGTAATAAGATGGCGACCGCTCACAATAATTTAGCTCGACTTACCGCCAAGAAGGAGCGATTGTACGCTCGTATGAATGAATTATATAAATTAGCATCAAATATTTCTGATTTTTCGTCTAGAAGCAATGAGAATTTCATGGTTAAGTCTGAAATCATCGACGAAATGCGTATTCAGTTCGAAACATACCTCGATGAAATATACGAAATTCAAGTATCGATAGATTCTAAATTCAAAATTGATTATCAATGTTTGGATGCGTTTGATGATTTATACCTTAAAGTAAAGCGTGTCAGGAATTATATTGTTCAAGCTTCGCGATCAAATGTCTCCAAACGTGAAGATTCTAATGATAATTTTCAGTCAAAATGTAAAATTGAATTGCCACCGATTGAATTGCCTTACTTTGACGGGAAAATGGAGAATTGGCCGAAGTTTTATGAATCTTTTAAATCTAACATACATAACAACAGTGATCTGACTGACTCGCAGCGCGTGCAATATTTAGTGGGTAAATTGACACACGGCGCTCTTAAGGTCACCGCAGGTATTGTACCTACGGGCGACACTTATAAAATTTTATGGGATAATTTAGTGAAAAAATATCAAGATAAGCGATCATTAGGAACGCATTACTTAAATAATATTTTAGATGCTAGGAGCTGTATTGATACAGCCGGCAGTCTCGATTCATTCATTGAAAAATATTCAGCTTCCGTTTTAGCTTTAAAACAATTAAATTTCAAAGATCTTGCCGATTTCATTTTCTTACATTGCGCTTTAAGAAAAATTGATTCGCATACTATTCAGGCTTTTGAGTCGTCTGTTCGTAACGAAGAAATGCCTTCCTTTGATAAGTTAAATTTGTTTATTCGAGATCGAGTTAAAATTTTAGAACGCTCAAACACAAATCATTCGAGTTCGAATCGATCGTCGGACCCGGCAGTAAAAATAAATAAAACGTCTACGTATCCATCGCGATCAGTCCATAAGTCATTTATTGCTAATAATAATAGTCATGCAACGCATTCTAGGCGCTGTGTCTTTTGTAATAACGCTGATCATTCTGTTTATAATTGTGTTCAATTTAAAAACTTAGATACACCAATGGCCCGATTTGAATTTATAAAGTCGAAAAATGGCTGTGTGAATTGTCTTGGTATTACACATACTGTAACGTCCTGTAAATCATCTGTTGTATGCGAGCTATGTCAAAAACGTCATCATACCCTCTTAATACATTTCCTTATACATTTACGAGATCTCTTTAATGGTCAAAACAGAAATCACAAAATATGAAACCCTTAAATCAAAAAGACATAACAGTAAATTATGTTCAATCGCTTCCAAAACAAAACAATATCATAACAGTGTCTTTTGCATGGGACCAAAAATATATAACGGTCTACCGGAATTCCTCAAAATTAAAACGGGCAACGAATTTAAAAAAGGACTTAAAACGTATTTACTGAAAAAGGCGTATTACTCAGTCACTGATTTCATAAACGATAAAACGGCATAAAGGAATTCCACAAAAACCTGGGAGGTTTTTTTTCCGCCGGCTTTTTTTCCTCTCAGTGTACAAACACCCTGTGATATGGGTACCCAAAGCTGACGATCGGAACCGATCCGAAATATAAATAAATAAATATTTTTATTTTTATTTATAAAAGGCGCAATATGGGACAAATAAAAATAATATTAAAATATATGTAAATGTACATTTCGTAATTGTATTATAGTTTAGTTTTTTTCCTTTTATATTTTTATCATTGTATATTTGCATACCTCATGAAGGTAAATATGGCGAACTAAATATATATAAACAACTTTGTAAACACCCATATTTGTGCAAATAAATGTCTTTGTCTTTGTCTTTGTCTTTGTCTTTGTCTTTGTCTTTAAACTTTAAAAATAGAAACGTAAAAAAATCTAAATGCCTTTCTTCTGCGTCTACATCGCATAGTATATCTAATGAGGGTGAGTCGTCGACCACTAGTGCACCGCGTAGTGGCCCTGTGAGTGGCCCGAGTTCGAATTCGTTTACTGCAAACGCGAACATGGCCAGTGAGCGCCACGCGGCTCGTGCGTCTTTCGGGGAGCCGCAGATGCAAGTTTTACTGTCGACTGCTCAAGTTTATGCAAGTTCGAAAAAAAAAAATAATAAGGGGAAAGTAATAGTAAGATGTTTAATTGATAACGGTTCACAGAATAATTTAGTTACACTTGATTGTTGTAAAGCACTTAAATTGCCAATAATTCCTTTAAATAATTATTTTATTAAAGGAATTGGTTTAGCTTCGCGTCCTATACTGGGCTACGTATATTTGGACATTGAGTCCCGCGTATACCCAAATAATAAATATTCTATATACGCGTTAGTAGTTGATTGTATTACAGATCAACTGCCCAGTCATTATATATCTAAGGGTGACATGGGCTACCTAGAGGGCATACCCCTTGCTGATTTGTCATGGAATGTTCCTGGCAATATTGATGTCGTGTTAGGTGCACAACTATTTCCATATATTTATTTAGGTGATAGAATCGAATCGGGGACAAAGTTACCACCCGCTTTATCGACTGCATTCGGTTACATTTTAATGGGTGATTACCCCAGCAATGTCGCTGTACCATCTTCGTTATCTGCCATTGCTCTTAACGATTTAATGCAAAATTTTTGGCAGATCGAAGAGATACCGAACATAAAATATTTAAGCCCGGATGAGACCGAATGTGAAAATATTTATTTATCGTCGGTTACTCGCGCGGTCGATGGGAGGTACAGTGTTGCTTTGCCCTTCTGTAAGAATCCGAGTGACCTTGGTAACTCGCGTTCTGGCGCCTTGCGCCGACTTATGTCTTTGGAGCGCAGATTTAAACAGTCGCCGGACTTACGTTTAAATTACAATAAAGTAATTAACGACTATATAGAAAGCGGTTACCTGTCTGAGGTCAATGAATGCGATCTTGCGGATGAGGGATATTATATTCCTCACCATGCTGTCATACTTAAGTGGACGAGTAAGTCTTTAGTTTTACTTAAAAATGTACCTGAGTCTCTTCGCGACTCAATAAACTTTTCTGAGGGCTCTAACAATGCCACTAAGGTGTTAGGCCTCTCTTGGCAACCAGCCGACGACAACTTCTTTTTCACGACTTCTTATGTCCAGGAGAAGTGTACGAAGCGGTCCATACTCTCCATAGTCGCCCGCTTGTTTGACGTCCTAGGCTTGGTAGCTCCTGTTATATTATATGCCAAATTACTTATTAAAGAATTGTGGCTATGTAATATTGGTTGGGATGATACACCTCCAGAAAACGTTATTAAAAGGTTTTCTGATCTCATGCAAGAGTTTTCTTTATTATCCACTCTAAAAATTCCACGTCACAGTGGTGTTTTGAGCAACAGTACCGTTCTGGTTGTCGCCTTCTGTGACGCCAGTATGAAAGGTTTTGGCTGTGTCATATACTTACACACCACCGCTTCAAACGGAGATATCACTTGTAGATTGCTGTGTGTGAAATCAAAGGTTTCACCCACCAAAATTACGACACTTGCTCGTTTGGAGCTTTGCGCAGCGGTACTTATGTCTAAATTAATCAAAACTGTTCATGATACTTACCGCTCGCGTATTCCTATTGCAGGAACATATGCCTTTTCGGATTCGACTATCGCGTTATCTTGGATACATTCATCACCGCATCGTTGGTCGGTGTTCGTTAGCAACCGCGTTGCTCAGTGTCATGAAAACCTTCCGCCCGAAAACTTCTATCACGTCGCAGGTAGCGACAACCCGAGTGACTGTTTATCTCGTGGTATGCTACCTTCGCAGCTTATCTCACATGAGTTATGGTGGAAGGGGCCAACGTGGATGCGAACGCCAGTTTCTGAATGGCCGGTGAAAACTTTCAGTCCAACTAATGCTGAAAAAATACCCGAGCACAAGACAAAGGTTTTTACAGCGACTGTTCATTCGGAACATTCAGTCTTTACTTTATTATTTGAACGTGTGTCTTCATGGGATAAACTGTTGCGTATTGTAGTCTATGTCCTAAAATTTATAAAAAAGATAAATCGTTCGTCTGGAGCTGTTTATAACCTGATGGTTGCAGAAAGATATGTTATCTCCGCTGTTCAAAAATTTCATTTTTCAAATGATATAATTGCCCTTAAAAATGGCAAATCCCCTTGTAATAAATTAAAAAATTTGTGCGTGTTTCTTGATGAACATAGCATTTTACGTATTGAAGGACGCCTGTCTAAGGCAAATTTACCCTTCGAGGTAAAGCATCCCGTTTTACTCCCCAAACACGATCGGGTAGTAGATTTAATAATAAACCATTATCATGTTATTAATTGTCATAACGGCCCGGGACTTCTTATGTCCATTTTAAGACAGCGATATTGGATATTAGATGCCAGAACTGTCGTAAGGGCTAACGTCCGTAAATGCATTTCTTGTTTTCGTGTACGTCCTTCACATCCGACGCCTAAAATGGCTGATCTTCCTTATTGTCGCGTGACGGAAGCGAAAGCCTTCGTTCACACTGGAGTTGACTATGCAGGCCTTATTAAAATTACTCTTACTCGGCGTAGAGGTCAACGCTCCCAGAAGGCATATATCTGCCTTTTCGTCTGTCTGGTAACAAAGGCAATTCACATTGAGCTAGTCTCTGACTTGACTTCTAACGCTTTTTTAGCAGCCTTCAGCCGCTTTATATCGAGACGTGGTCCTGTATCGTGTTTATACTCTGATAATGGAACGAATTTCATTGGTGCAAAGGCCCACTTAGACGATCTTTATAAATTTCTTATGAAATCAGAGTTCCATACCGCTTTAGGGAAAGATTTAACTAGCCGTCGTATTGAGTGGAAAATGATTCCACCCCGCGCACCTCACTTTGGAGGTATGTGGGAATCCAACATAAAAAGTTTAAAGACTCATCTTTATAGGGTTATAGGAGCCCAAATACTTACGTATGAGGAATTACAGACGGTGTTAGTGCAGATCGAGTGCATTTTGAACTCGCGGCCACTCACAGTAATGTCTTCCGATCCTCATCCTGAAGTAATAACACCGGCTCATTTTTTAATGTCCACGCCACTGCAGTATTTACCTGCAGCGGACCTAACAGACACGCGAATTAGTTTGGTCGAGCGTAAACAGTTGCTGGATAGTATGGTTCAATCCTTTTGGAAAAAATGGCGTCTGGAGTATCTGCATACGCTGCAAGTTAGGCAGAAATGGTCTACTCCGGACCATCCAGTTCAGATCGGTACTGTCGTACTCGTGGGACAGGACGATTCTCCTCCATTAGCTTGGCCACTAGGTATTATTACAGAAATTCATCCTGGTTCGGATGGAATGGTTCGCGTTGCAACAGTTAAAACCAAATTTGGTATGTTTAAACGTCCTGTTGTAAAACTATACCCGATACCTAATCAATAACGTCTGAGATAATTAAGAAAATATTTTATTAGATAAGTAATAGGTATTAATATAACCGTATTCTTTAAATATTTGCTATTGTAGTTTTTAAAAATTAATTAATGTATCGAAGTTACGTGCTTCAAGCTTGACCATGAGACTTCTCCATTGCTTTTAATACTCTTAAATTACATATACTTACGATCTTCAGTTTTCTTTCTCTTTGAAAGTTTTCTCCAAAACTTCCAAGGCGGGGGAGCATGGTTAGGCGATTTGTTATTATAATGTTACTTTCATTTTTCATAGGTTTAATATTTATATAAAACACTCTCAATTATTGCTAGATTGCCAGCATAATGTTTTCAGGAGTGCTTATCGGTTTTTGATTCGCAGTTTACCGAACTCCTTTCATATTGGATGAAGGAGAACAGTATCATAGGCCATAATCTTTGCCTATGATTAGAAAAAAATAAAAATAGAATATTATCTGCGCCTGCCAGTATGGCGGCGTGGTTGCATACGTACGGTACTCACGTCGACTAACGTTCTTTGGTTATGTTCGACAATATTCTTAAGTACTAATCTAAAACCCATCAAAAACTACAAGCGGAACCTTGAAGCGGCAGACTGCAGTCTGGAAGAACGTCCAGGATCCTGTGACTGTATATAGGAGAGGTGGCTTCGATTCAAGAATTCCGGTGAGTAGTTTCTGATTAACATTGTGTAGGTTAGGTACGGCAGTAATTGATTGTGTTGTACTAATCCAACAGTGGGCTTGGGTCATAATTGCGCGCCCGCCCATCCAACTACTCTTTTGTATATTTTCTTTAAATATTCTTTATGACCTAGAGAAAAAAGGCAAACATTAAAAGATTATAGGATTTTGCCCAATGACGTCTTGCATGTACTTGTATCATAGTCACAAATATTGAATTACTAGACTTCCGCCAGCGGTTTCGCCCGCGTAGACTCTTTTAATTGGTCCCCGTAGGATAAAAAATTGCCTAGGTGCTATTCCAGGCTTCATTGCTATAATAAAATCGGCGTTTAGCCAGTTGCTTCAACCGCGTTGACCCTATTAACCGTTTTCACGTAGGAATGAACCATTTTCCCGCGGTAGCTTTAGTAGCTTTCTAATAGTGAAAGAATTTTTGAAATCGGAACAGTAGTTTTTGAGTTTATTCATTACAAACATACAAAAATACAAATCTTTCCTCTTTATAATATTATATTGAACTATTGGAAAAAAGTCAAGTAATGTTTTGCTAATGAGGATGTAGCTGGCTAGAGCAGTTTATTAAAAAAAAAACAAATCAAAAAGTTCACGATAAATTCCGATTTTAAACGTTTTGATTAAAGAGTTGACAGTAAAATATTTTTTCTATTGATTTAGAATGAAAACAATAAAGTACTAAAATCTTTTAAAATCTACTTCAAAGGACATCAGAATAATATCCATCACTTTACATCAAAACATACTAACGTGTAGGCTAGGCGATCATTTTGTTGAACACGTATCTACATACGCTTACTTCCGACGTTAACGACAATGCCGCCACCCTTGCAACATTTACTGGACGCCGAAGTCTCAAATGATGATGTGGGTACTTTGTAATAATAATATATCTAAAATATCATAGAGTCGTAGCGGTTGATCGGATAAATAAGTTCACAGATGTTTTTTTTATTATTTATTGCAAGACTTTGTCGCAAAGCGACCACATCGTCTCGTAAAAACATCACACAAAAAATCAACACAATATGAAGATCTAAGCGATTGGTTCCGAACGCATTCCATCAAAACATGAGTGACATCTTCAACTACACCACATTCATTGCAGTTCGGCGATGGGACTTTCTTCATTAAAAATGCAAATCTATTCGATGGAATGTGTCCGGAACGCAATCGAAGTAACAACTTTAAACTGCTGCGGTTTAATGCATGTTTGTCGATCCATGGATATCTAGGATGGATATCTACAACCTCAAGCAAGCATAGGTGAGTCTTGTACTGTCCGGAGTACGGGCTGGGGGCATCGGGGGGTCGTCTCATGTAAGTGTGGCTGGCAACTGCACCTTTCCACCGAATTTGACAAACAACATTTTTTTAAATGTTAATCAGTGAAATAAAGGGTATTAATTAGTCACACTATGCCTACCTTGGATAGCCACGTTAACCATAATAAAGGTAGAAACAAGAAGAAAAGTATGTTAGCTATGATATATTCCTCTGTCTGAAACCCTTTTTTGCGTCCTACTGCTGGGCACGGATCTCTCCTCTTTATTATTGGGGAGGCCTGGAGTTTACTCCACCACCATGCTCCAATGCGGGTTGGAGGAGTTGCGGGTTAGTGGCCAACCTCTGTTTTCAAACCATCTATATCTATTGATAACAGCCTGGACCGACGGCTTATCGTGCCCTCTGAAGCACGGAAACGCGCATGAAAATTTTGCCACTAGCGATCACCCATCTCACACCTGACCGCGCCCTTTTGGCCTAACTGCGTAGATCGCTTGCGTTCTGCCGCTGAGCCATACGCGCTTCAACTATATACATGTTGTATTTAGTTTTGCAAAGACAACCATCTTTTATTAAGTAGGGAGAATGCGGTGTTTCAAAGTTCACAGCCTGCCCCCACGGCCCCATTACGGCCGGTCACCCTACTTTGTGAATTTTGAATCAATCTTGTGAAATTAATCTAAAGTCAAGAGTGGCAAGATACTTCTAAAATAAATAGGAGCTGTTTTAATGAAAGGGAAGGAGAGGGGCTTATTAAAGATTCTCGTTTTAACGAAAAATGTTTTTGGGACATTGAATCCTAAATTTCTTGTCTACACATCGATTGTCAATATTGTTAATATTTTAAGCTTTTTAAAATTCGGCATTGGATAAAAATCCTTTCAGCCATTCAATATTTTCATTCCATTTTTAATAATTGCATCGCAAACTCTGTGCATATTTTGCCAGCGTCAAGAATATTTTTTGGATCACTAGTAGTACTAGTCATAGAATAAATCAGTAAGTCGTCGTCAGCCATTCAGCCAAGGAAGCTATAATTCAATGAACGAAATTTTTATAGAGCTCTTTCAAATCGACATTGTCATTTCTTTGCACGTCGGATTGGCCGATGGCGTTTGACAGCGTTCTACGCCATACTATTATTAATACTCTCCAATAGATGTAAGGAAGAGTCGTATTTTTCAGTTTATGTTTAAGTTGATTATCGCTAAAAATATTTTTTAATATTTTTTTTTAAATAAAACCTAGAAGGATCGATTTATCACCCCAAAACCAGGGTACTAAATTTCATCAAAATCTTTGGAGCCGTTTCCGAGATTCAAAAAATATATGTAGATATATACAAGAATTGCTCGTTTAAAGGTATTAGACAGGTATCTGTACTAAGTACTCATGTATTTTCAAAAAAATCCTAAAACATAACATCCTTAAGTTAACCGAGTTATATCACAAGAAATCTCAAAAATTAATTTTGGTATTTAATAGCGTTCCGTTTAAAACAAGGCTCGGTCTGTATTCATCGAAAACTTATTGTAAGAACTCGTTTGGTACAACTTTTGTGTTTAAAACAATGACACAAAGTATCAGTCGTGTCAACTCAAGCAGATACTCCAATAATTTATTCACAATACAATTTTCTGTATAAATATTAAAACAATAACAAAAAGAAAGTAATTATTGCAACTAAACAGAAAACAAAATATTCACAAATCGTGAATGCAAAAAATGAAAAGAAATGGAAGAGAAAGATTTCCATATAATATTTTGACTATTAGTATGCCAGCTGGTTTGAAATGAAATGAAATGAAATGAAATGAAATGAAATGAAATGAAATGAAATGAAAATATTTTATTTGCACAAATATGGGTAGCAAAAAAGGTTTTACAAAAATATTTAGATCGCCATATCGTCCCTTAGCTAACAACACCGCATAAGTCATATTTACCAACTTTTCAGGAGACGAAAAAAACTGCCTATTTTAAAAAATCGGTGGAGTTTTGCTGTTTTTTCGTAATAAATACCTTAGTTAGCGGTTGAAAAATAAATATTTATGCTTATATCGACGATTTACTTTATTTTAACTATTATTTTATGACTTGAGCGGTGTTCACTGATATTTTATTAGATTAAGGCGGTGTTGTTTGCGGAAATGTTAGGGAATAAGGTACTAATCGTAGATTTTTTTATATATACTACGATAAGATATCTATGGTATTAATAGATGATTTACAAAGAAAAGTTTTTAACAAGAAATATTTCAAGAATAATTAACAATTATTTTAACATAGGCAGTGGCCTATGCTGGCTATATTAAGACCTTATGCCGGCCCTATAGCACAACCGCGACTGACTAAACTGAAGAAGACTAGTACGAACGAGTGACACTTAAAGCTCAAACGATAGGGACTGCGGAAACGAGGATCAACGTCTTTACTCAGGCAGACTCATGATGACTGCCTCAAGGTGATTTCACTCCGACCACTATCGTTACCCGCCAGCCGAGTCTGACTTGCAGTCCTCCTTATTATGTAACGGGGCGCCTTTACTATCATTCTGAGGGTGATATATTTGTGGTGGCATAATAAGCTTTCACCTGGAAAGTGTTGCATTCGTTTTTTACCGACGTTAACGGTCATGCCACATAAATTGGCACACGGGCAAAACATCATCATGCATTTTCCTGCTCGGCTCTACAGAACAATGCGAAGCATGCATTGTCGTCTGCGAACAACGCCAGCACAACGTCATCTTCCTACTCCTCGAGGTGACTTTCAAGGGTTAGGATTTCGTTAGTATAGACTCTATACTCTAGAGCGTGGGCGATACACGGTTCCCCTGAGGGACACCTGCGCATATGTGTCGCGGTTTATAGGCAATGCACTCCACCGAGATGTAGAATGATAGAAGAGCTTCATCGGCATCGAAGGCACGGGCGTCTTCAGCAGTTTGTAGTTGGGCCCTGGGTGCCATACACGGTCGAATGCCTTCTCTATATCGAAAGACACCGACAGTGTGTCGTTCGTTATTGGACTCATTTGCCAGCGTAGGCAATAAGTCCCCTGGTTTTGGGAGATCTATTATTACCCTTCCCGTCTTCGAGATGGTAGCGAAGTGACCCGGGCACAGAATTACGTTAAAGCGCTTAGCCACTGAGGACAAGGCTCTCTTTCGCAGCTTGGCCATCGCCACGTTCGGTATGTTGTCAGGGCCTGGCACCTTACGCTTAGGTAAAATCAAGACGACCTTCCGCGTCTCTGAGTGAGAAATAAATTCCAACCCTTCGAGTGACGGTTTCGGGCCATTGAGAATCTCCCCTACACGATCTTCTACGTGCAGGTGGTTGGCCGTTTGCGGAGCGAACTGCTCTTGCCTCAGCAAGTTTCACCTGCTGCAAAACAATTCTATAGTGTTTCGGTGGAAAGGTGCAGTAGCCGGTCAGACTTACATGAAGCGACCATCATGACATCAGACACATTCGGAGTGGCAGCGCAACTGCATGCGATTATAATTATCTCGGAGCGCAAAGTATTTTCACGAAAAATGTATGACAGACTTACGACTTGTGCGGTGTTGAGAGGCCAACCGACTTGCGCGCTGTCACTACTTTTCGAATTACAGGTTCTAATTGGTGGAAAACGATATAATGTGACCAATGGTTAGATGCGCAATGATCAGCTTCATCCAATGGCATTAAAATGTAAAAACCGCCAATTTTCGACTTGAGCGGTGTTGTAAGCTAAGGGACGATATTTACCCTTTAGGGTGTACAAATTTTATTGTAAAAGTTATATAATAAAATTACAAGTTAAATTATAAACTAATTATGTACAGTAAACACTAAAATACACAGTATACTTAAATAATTTTACATTATTATCACTTTAGCAGAACAAAAAAAGAACAAAAAAAGAACTGACAATGTACATTGTTCGTCCGATGCCAATGATGCTAAAAGAAAAAAAAAACAAATGATTTGCTTTTTTTTCTTCAATTATGACATCGCAAACTCTGCATATTGCCAGCGTCAAGTATAATTTTTGCATCACGTTTTTGCCAGTTTCGGTGAAACTGGACGAGTAATAATAGGTAAAGTCAGTAAGTCGTCAGTAATCAGTCAGTCAAGTCAGTCAGACGTTCAAGTAAAGCGATGGCTTCTTTACCAGAACGTGACCAATGGAATTTTGGAGGCAAGCCGAAAAAACCTATTTTCGCACTGTTATTTTAATTCACAACACTCGTGCACTCGAACAAAATGCCATCCGATATAACTCAAAAATACACCAAGAAAGTAAAAATAAAACAAGAGCACAATGTGTCTTTTTCGACTTCCCGCCAAAACTCCGATTTGCTTTTTATTAGAATAGATGATGGTTTATTATCATCCTTAAAGTTTCAGAATAAAAGATAATTTTAATTCCTTAATTAATTTCGTAATTAACCACGCTGATCAAATGCGGATATACCTAAGAAACATACTTGAAAAGCAAATTTATATTTAGATGCCTACAGTGTTTTTACGCCAATGCAAATATATCCACATAACATTTGGCCAGATATTCTAAATCGAAGTCGTTAGTACACTGCTAACAAACAGTTAAAAATGCATAACCAAACAGCAACAGAAATAAGCAAGCAAGGATAATATGGAGATAACAAGTTTAAAAGTGATCAAGGTTTAAAACCCTCAAATCCAATTACCGAAACAAACGGAACCGAAAGCGGATTCAGGAACGGGAGCTTCGAAATAGTTTTACAATTTAACCGTTGGAGTTTAAGTGTAATCCCGTTAATAGTGTAAAGGATCACAAGCATTGAGAATTGTGCACTTATAACATCAGTACATTATAAACACTAAACATTCAACACTCATAGGCCCACAGAAGGGTAGATATAGCCTGTGTCGTGGGTACCATGGACACACACAGAGATAGAAACACAAACATCCAGACCGAGAACAGAAATTTAAACACATCATTCAAATTTCTGCTTCGCCGGGAATTGAACCCAGAACCCTTCGATTGGCAGTCCGGCACGCTAACCATTACGCCACGCGGGTCATCAAATTATATCGTTTCTTATCGAATATCTATACTGCCATGCTTGATATTATAAATGAGTAAGAGTGTTTGTTTGTTCGTCCTTCTTTCACGTCATAAAGGTGCTATAGATTGACCTAATTTTTTTATGGAGGTAATGTTTGAAACATTATGATTTATATAGGTACTATACCATAGTAGCATAAAATTACTACCTAAAACCTTCATAGTTTGATATTTTGAAAGATATCTTTTTATAGTATGCATATAAATGTCGTAGATCAACAGTCGAAAAGATTTCACAAAAAAACAACACTAATAAAATAAGCAACAAAGGGTATAAGGAGAAACTGGTACCGGTACGGTCTTTTAAAAGTATGTACTTACTTTAAACAACGAGATAGATAAGTACATACCCTACAATATCAACTGGAGGCGAATAAGTTTGAAGTAGATACTACGAAAGAGATAAGTGGAGTAAGTGTAATATGTTGGTTTGTAAGATGGGGACGTCCACAGAACTTATTAAAAGAGGCAGAACGGCAATAATGCGCCGTTCGTATGAAAACTGGTGTCGCCGATCAAGTCCCACCTTTCACCTCCATTACATCTGTACTTAAATAAATACGAAACTTACGCACATATTTGCAATTTCAAATCTAGACAATCTTAGCGCCGAACAATCACGCGATTTTAAATGAACAAATCACACCTAAGCACGCATATCATAGCACGATCGCGTGTTTCTGTAGAGATCCGAGCGTTTGCTCATATCCTTGGCGCGTCCCGCCCACATTTCCATTCTAACCTCTTTTAATATGTTCTGTGGAGATATCCCAAGAAATTGCTTAATCCATACAGAGTGAACCTTGAGAAAGGACACAGGACAGATTTTTATCCCGGATATGTATATAACTTCAAATCACCCGAGCGAGGCCGGGCCGGATCACTAGTTTACTTATATAATACGGCAATGTACGCGCCTTGTCTATAAAAAGCTAAATAAGAATAAATTTTTGATATTGTGACAAGGAATTTTAAGGAGATATTTACTGTTGTAATCTAAGAGATGAGATCTGCGCCAAAGCTCAGTTTGGTCTCGGCGGACTCCGGAGCTCGGAGTCATTTTCTGATCGAATTGTGACCGACTTAGATATCCAAAGACAAACCTGGAATATACGACATTACGAGTAATGGTGTCTTTATTTTATATCCTAACCCCTTTTTGGAATATCTCAGTAGCCTCATTTATTACTAATACTATAAATAAATAAATAAATAATAATAACACTTCACACTCCTATCCCAACAGTAGGGTAGATATACCCTTTGTCGTGGGTGCCATGGACACACACATAGACTGAAACACAAATACCCAGACCGATGCCAGAAATTTAAAACTCATCATTCAAACTGCTTCGCCGGGAATCGAATCTGAGACTCTCCGATCGGCAACCCGGCAACCATTACGCCACGAGAGTCCTCAACTGCCTGATATTCATGTAAGTTTGGACGGCACCCGTACCTTTCTACCCAAAACTCAAACAAGAATTATATATGAGAAAATTTCAAACATAAGATCAAGAATCAATCAAGAGGGAGTTTTGGCGGGAAGTCGAAAAAGACATAGTGTACTAGAAAATGAAAATAAAACATCATTTTCTTGGCGTATTTTTGAGTTATATCGGACAAAGTTGATGGCATTTTGTTTGATATAGGTTAATTATAGTGCACGAGTGTTTGTGAAATAGAATAACAGTGCTAAAATATGTTTTTTCTGCTTGCCTCCAAAATTCCATCGGATACGTTCTAGTAAAGTAGCCATCGCTTTACTTGAATGTTGGACTGACTAGGCTGAATGATTACTGACGACTTACTTACTGACTTTGTTATTACTTCTTCAAGCTTCATTGAAACTGGCAAAAAATTGATGCAAAATTATACTTGGCGCTGGCAGTATGCACAGAGTTTGCGATGCCATAATTGAAAAAAAAAACAATCAAGAAGAGAGTTGCAAACACAATATATGCTTCATGTCAGAAACGTACAGTAGCGTTGCCTCGTCTTCAATCGAACCGAGGTTATATCGCTTATAAAAAGCCCAATAAAAGCAAACTAACAATGTGCCACCAAATCTAGAGAGACATTCTGTGTTATCATGTAAGGGATGAGATCTGTGCCAAAGCTCAGTTTCGTCCCAGCGGATTTCGCGAGCTCGGAGTCATTTTCTGATCGGATTGTGACCGAATTAGATATCCATAGACAGACCCATAATATACTACTTTATACGACCAAAGAAGAACGAGTATCGATATTTTATGCCTTGACAATTTTTGGGATATCTTAGTAGCCTTTATTATTACCGATATAATTGCAGGGGTGCGGGCCCGTGTTCTACCGAGCCTCTCCAGAGCGGCAGACTTGCATGTAGGCCTTGGTGTAAAGTGTTTGCTGTAATCCATGGACAATTTACAACACCTAACCTTGTTCAAGCCTGCTTTTGCCTGAGGTCATATACAATGGTAGAACTATTATGGTTCGCCCGGGGAAGTACCACCGCTGCACCCACTTCTGCTGTGAACCATTTCCATTGTGTTTCGGTGGAAAGGTGCAGTTTCCGGCCACACTTACATGAGGCGACCACCAGCCTCCGGAGTAGCAGCGCAACTGCATACGACCTCAGACAAGACTTACCTATGCTTGCTTGAGGTTGTATGTAGATGTCCATGGGCTGCAGCGACCAATTAACACCACGTGGCCTGCATGCTCGTCTGCGACTCCATTAAAAAAAACAATGGTTACTTTGGAGGCTGAAAAACGGCTATAGTAAGTCTGGCCGGCAACTACACGCTTCTACAGAAACACAATATACTTGCTTCACAGCAAATACAGAAGCAGCAGTGATGGGTACTTGCCCAGACTAAAACATAAATATTATATCACCTATAAAAAGCTCAATGAAAACAGATTTCTCACAATGTGACACAGTATTCTAGTAAGACGTTCTGTGTTGTCATGTAAGAGATGAGATCTGTGCCAAAGCTCATTCTGTTCCCGGCGGACTTCGCGATCTCAGAGTCATTTTCTGATCGAACTGTAACCCAATTATATATCCACAGATAAACCAAGAATATACGACTATATACGATCGTAGAAGTACTTGTCTACGTTTTATGTCTTAATCATTTTTTGGGATACTTTAGTAGCCTAGTGGTATATTTTTTTCAACCTTTTTTTTATGTCCCACTGCCGGGCACAGGTCTCCTTCTCACAAGTGAGAGGGATTTAGGCCATAGTCCACCACGCTGGCCAAGTGCGGATTGGTGGACGTCATGCTTTCGAGAAATTATGAATTTCTCTCAGGCATGCACGGCGATGGAGAACATCGTAATCGATTAAATATCACGATATTTTCCATCACCGTGGAGCAGCGATAATTGCGCACATTACAAATTTCTTTGTCAGTGGTGCACGTCGAGGATTTGAACCAGGGATCGGTCGCGTTGAAGACCGCGGTTTTTACCACTCGGCCATCGGTGCTCAGTATGTTTAAGTACAGGTGATTTCTGAAGTGAATTCTTTTATTTATGCTACGAGTATTAGTTATAATGATGGCAGTGTTCATAAACGTCATTCGGACTGCTACTAGGGCTATAAGTATGAAGTATACGTTATTTGAAATTGTTTACAATTATTTAACAAATGTTCTGTACATATATAAAAGTATTTGTATGGATATTTGTTGCTCTCAATCACGCAGAAACGGTAACACGGATTGGTATGAAATTTGGCATAAACATCCACTTACAGTCTGGAATAGCACATAGACAATTTGAACCCAGAAAAATATGAGTTCCTTAAATATGTAACGACCTAATATACTGTCGCCGTGAGTTAGATTAGTATATTCATAAAAACTCACATCACCCTAGCGAAGCCGGGCCAGATCACTAGTGATTCTATATAGATATTATCTCGAAACATTGCGGTGGACTAGAAAACTGACAAACTCTGCAATAGTTATATTTGCAATCGTGTTATAGTTTCCGGTACCCAGCAGGTTTCTGTTAGCTTAAACAAGTGTGTTCTCGAATAATTTCCAAACGCTAAACAACTTTATGCATGCAACGGTTTCGAACGTAAGGTAACATCGTTAAAATTTGTTCGAAAATTTAAAAGCATAACGTTTTAGAACGTTCCACATTTTAAAACATACAAAATTGGATTTAGTTGACAACACTGCACAACATTTTTAATGACTATTAATAAAAATAAAAAATTCCGAAAGGTGACAGATTTAAAACGATCGATGTTAGCTCACATTAATGTGGTAAAAGAACAAAGACAATGATTTTTATTTGCACAAATATGGGTGTTTACAAAAGCTGTTAATACATATTTAGTACGCCATATTTACCTTTATGAGGTATGCAAATATAACAAAGATAAAATAAATTTTCATTATAACTTATAACACAACTATTATTTATAAAAATGTACATTTATATCAATTTTAATTTTATTTTTGTTAGAATTGAATTAGAAAATTTATTTTTTTATTTATTTATACTTAAAAAAATGAAAATTTAAAAAATTTATGTATTTATTTAGTTGTTTGTTTATTTTATTATTTGTTCATATTTATTTATATTTCGGATCGGATCTGATCGTCGGCTTTGGGTACCCATATTGTAGAGTTGTTGTACAAGCCGGCGGAAAAAACCTCCCAGGTTTAATGGTTTATGAAATCAGTGACCCAGTAATAAGCTTTTTTCATTAAGTACGTTTTAAGTTCTTTTTTAAACATGTTGCCCGAAGAATTTAAAGTAGTATTTCGTCAGTCAACTGGCTAACCGGTACTTATAAGATTTTCATATTTAATATATCAGGCCCACAAAACAGATTTTATTTCTTCAGTTTCCTATTTTAACTTCTATCTTCGTCGTGTAAAGATCCCTAATCTGCACTTGACCGCAGCGATCTAGATTCTAAATTCGTTGCTTGTCTGAGAGTTTCTAATATTAAAACTTATCATTGGTTTATAAATCGTCTTTAACCCATTTACGTATCTCCTCTTTAATGGATTTTATATTGTATTTTAAAAATTAATCCGTGTTATTTTTAAGCCAATTTCTATCACCAGTATGTCTGTAATCCTTTTTGAATTCCCACTGCTGGGCACGGGTCTCTTCCCATTATTTGGGAGGCCTGGAGCTTACTCCACCACGCTGCTACAACGCGGGTTGGTGGAGATGCCACTAGTATATTACACAATAACTTAATGTGCAATAGCAAAATAATACGGTTACTCTTAGTTTTAGAGCTCCATGCCACAAAGCAATCAACTAGTAACTTTTTTTTCGGTTGTTGCTTCCTGGTGAGAAAAATGTTATTAATAAATGTCATATAGCACAAGAAAAGAATAAAATTAGAACCCCTGTATTACAAAGCTTGAATATCTCAAAACTTTTTTTAATTACAATCTATTACTCAGACGATGAATATAGGGAAAAAAAATATAGGTGTACTAGTTCGTATCTAAATGTCAACTAACATGACAGGATCTTGCCTAATGCGTTAATTGAATTTAATATACATAATGAGTCAAGTACACACGCCAATTAAGTTAATAAATAATTTTAGTTAATTTCAATAAGTCAATTTCAGTCGTTAAAACATAAAAAAGAAAAAAAAACAGATGTCAAAATAAACTCAATAAAATCACAATAAATTAAAAATTAAATAAAAAACAAATTAAAATTCTAGAACATTAGCATTCAATAATCAATATAATCAAATTAAAAACCATAATAATAATAATAATAATAAATAACAATAAAAATCAATCGATAAATTACAAAATAAAATTAAAATAAATAAATTCACATTCATTGATCATTTTCACATTCAAATTTCATTCATAGGTATAGGTCTGACTGAGAAAAGACGACCTGTAAATCAACTGTTGTACCTTTCGCCACACTAAATTTATTCGTCGGAAAAGGTGTAAAATCCTTATTTTACCCTTGTAGGGACTAAACATGTAAAGGTCAAAACTTGCTAAGCTACAACCGAGGCTGAACTGAAATAAAACTCTCAAGCACATAAGACAGCCCGCACACCTGTAGGATATATTGCGCACCATCTTATCTCGCCGCACTACGCGCGCCCTACATTTGTGGTCGAAAACCCTCTTGTGAAGTAGGTACAAAGTTTTTGTGGCTTAACCGAAGCTATGGAAATTTAATCGATTACTCAACCTTCAGCCTTAATTTCCGTAGGCAGTTGCTTCCGTTTAAAACTATAATCATGAATTGTAGTAATTGCCATGATGGCACATGCAAAGAGAAAATTTATTAAATCGATTATTAAAATCGATGATTTTTTGAAGTGAAAACTTCTTTAGCGGCGTTGTGCACTTTTTTTTGGGATGGGTAAAAAATGTTAAACTCGCATCACGTGGTCTGATCGAGTATTCGTAAGACGGAGGGGTGACAGCTGATGACGGCTCGACTGTCTATACTTGTAAAATTCGTTTATCAAGTATTTAAAATATGGACATTGAACAAACTGCATCTATTAATGCAAAAAGTGACGAAGAAATAGTGAAAAAAATGAGTGAGTACTTTATAAAAATACTAGATGAAAACCTACTGAAAATACTAGATGAAAAGTAATACTGATAATAAAAGCAATTCGTGTGAAAATATTCCCTAACCATTCCAAAATATCAAAAATGCACAACGTTAATGTTCAAGTGTTCACTTCTGCCGGCACTACCAGAGTGCAATCCATTGTTTTTTTTATTCTAGTTTATATATGATTTCTTACTTCAGAAAGTTTGCTTTGTTAAATATGGTACCTATGAGTTATTACATATATGTATAAAACTTGATTTCTTTAAATAAAAAAGATTAAAAGGCAAACTGTAAATCACTCACTCAACTTTTCGCCACTATAAGATAAGGTGTAAAATAAGGGTAGGTATAAACATGTAAAGGGCAAAACCTGCTAAGCTGCAACCGACGCTGAAATAAAACTCTCAAGCCCATACGACAGCATCCCGCACACCCGTAGGCTTATAGGTGTATTGGGCGCCAGCTCTTTTCGCCACACTACGGGCGCCATACATTTGTAGGCGGAAACCTTCTTATAACTTATTCAAAGTTTTTATGGCTTAAACGAAGCAAGAGTCGTCTACACGACAATCTATTACTAACCCATCTAGTACTATAATTTCTAAACTAGTAGACATTATTACCTTCTTTCTTGCATAAAAAGGAAACCGGGTTGTACGAGCAAGGTGATTTGGTCACGGAAGGTCATGGTTGACCTGAGGATAGTGCCCGTGCAATTTTCTAACATATACTACAACGTTAAGGCGCTTGTCGAGATCGCAAAGATTGCAATAGAAAGTTTCATTTCATTATAAAGTAAAATGTCGTTAGATCGGTCTTGATCTATTCTATTTTTTATTCGCCTGGAGTTAAAACAGCTACTTATACAAAATCAAATCGACAATCGGTGTAAGAACCTTTAATACCTAGAAAAGAGGGCTAAGACAGCCGTTCCATTAAAATGTATCGAGAATCGAGAACTGCTTTCTTCCCGGAATTTTCTTGAATCTGCTATAGATTTAGACCTATAAGTTTTATCCCACAGGTATATTTCATTAAGATTGGCTTAGTAGTCTAAGCGGAAAAGCGTTACAGACAGACAGACAGAGTTACTTTCGGATTTATAATATTAGTATGGATTATTGATAATTTGTAACTTTCATGATAACCAAAGCTAAATTTACCTCATACGACACTCCCGACACATAATTTAATTAATGAACGCTTAATAAATTTTGAAGCCTCATTAACCTAATTTCATTATTTTGGGACATAATTCTGTACAATTTCAACTTCAGGCAAAAACTGGACTTTACCTGACTAGATTGCGATTAATTCACAGTTTATGGAGTTGTTTACTTTTATATCTAGATTGACGAGGGCTTATTGCTACTTGACAAATAGTATTATTCTAGGTCAACGGTTCACCATGAACTTATCAAGAAGTTGATATACGGCTAACATTAATTTTATTGTATTATTTTAATTTTAATTTTAATTATTTTGATCTTTCATGTAAATTGTAATTTTAAATGATATTTGACATGTATAATGAATATTTGTAATAATTTTAATTTTTAATGTAAAATCAAGGAATTTGTGAATGTGAATTGACATTAGTATATCAATATTGATAATTTGTACGCTCATCGTGGTGAATAAGCGACACTACCACTGTAGTTTTTTTCCATCTTTTGTACCTTATTTAACAAATAAATGTGATTGATTGATTGATTATTATTTTACTGAATGCCATAACGTGATTTAATCTTGAAAGTTTATTATTTTCAACAGTGACAAGGACAATTTCTCCGTATTGAAAACTTTCTAAATTACTAATAACGTAGTGAAAGCTGATGATAAAGTTATTTAATGTATTAACGCGTTCAAAATGACAGTTATGCAAAGCAAGTCACATCATATGATATAACAACTATAAATAAAATTATGTATTTGGGTGCTATTGAAAATACACAAATACTTTCATGCTCCCATACCTGTACGATTCAATTTCAGCCTTTCTTACGATTTACGCCTTGCTTTAATGCCGACTACAGACCCTCAGTTTTAACTGCACAGTTTTAAATGATCAGTTGATCTGTTCAGTTAAAACGCACGTGTGTAGGCAAAATTGGAAACTGTACAGTTAAATTGACAATTTATTCGAAATGTCATTAGATATAACTGCTCAGTTCAAACTGTGCAGTTAAAAGTGAAAGTCTGTAGCCGGCTTAAAATCACCTTAATTTCTTTGGGTGCACTTCCGAAAAGTAGATACCGAATTTAGTCACCAAATTTTGCACAGACGTTCCATTGGACAATCTAAGAGTCCCCTTAAAAGGATTTTTGGCGACGCGCAATATTTTTCGAAATATTGGTTTTTTGAGTATCTACTTTTCAGAAGTTTATCCATTTCTTTTGCGATTTTTATGTTTCAGTGTAGGTAGAGTAATGTGACATATCAAGCCTTACAATTAATATATTTTACAAAAGTTTAATGTAATTAGTTGCATGATTGTCACAAATTATTTATTTATTTATTTATTCTTTATTGTCACAACTAAAATATGTTGTACAAAGCGCCGACTTAATGCCGATAGGCATTCTCTACCAGTTAACCCTGGTAGTTGGTGAGAGTTTTAGTAGGTATCAGCAATAAAGATAGTGATTTTTTTTCAACCTGGCCAAGTGCGCATTGGTGGTCATCATGCTTTCGAGAAATTATGAATTTCTCTCAGGCATGCAGGGTGTTGGAGAACATCGTAATTAATTAAATATCACGATATTTTCCATCACCGTGGAGCAGCGATAAATGCGCACATTACAAATTCCTTTGTCAGAGGTGCGCGCCGAGGATTTGAACCTGGGGTCGGTCGCGTCGAAGACCGCGGTTTTTTACCACTCGGCCATCACTGCTCTAAAGATAAGAAGAGAAAGTTAGTGATAATGATTATTAAATCCAAAGCATGTTAAAGTAAATTTTTGAAGACTAATATCCACATAATATTATTCGTATGTCTGAGTAAATTAAAATATATAATAAACTACACAAAATATTTTATTTGTCAATGTATGTATAATATATATATACATACATATAATAAAATATATAAATATATATCATAAAATAATATTAAGGTATTTCGTAGGTTTAGGTAAATAAATAAATATGTAATAAAATAATATTAAGGTATTTCGAGAGGTGATAGACAGTACCAAAAATTAATTTGCTTTAAATTAATTTGCTTTTAGTGACTTTTAGATTTATGTTAGGAATTTTGATTAACGGAGGCCTAATATAAAATTCCCTGTGTGAATGTTCCCCTAGCAAGACTATGTGCACTTTGAACGCAATTACTTTATCGCCGGCGTTCAACGAGGAGCCAGTGAGGACCAGCCTTAACAGGCTGTAATTAATTTGAGGCTGCCCGTTTACCAGCCGCGTACTGCTTTATATACGGTTAAATGCGAAACTAACGCCAATATGGCCGAAATTTTCACTGAAATAACGGCTTTTTCGACGCTCCAAATAAAGCATCTACCTTTTGCACATGACTCCCTCCTTGTTTGCTCATATCCCTAACAAGATATGGATTTTTAAATGTTATGAATGCTGAAATAAACAGGAATTTTTAATACGTTTTACAAATTTGAGGTTATGCGGCGAAAGTAGCATACGCGGAATTTTCTAGGCCGAGGGCCGTGGAATGAATGCTAATGATGCTCAAGTAAAAATTCCCTTACTTTACTGCGTCTCTAAAGCATACTGCGCTAAGTAAACTTGAAGCGCGTTTTGTGAATAAGATTTTGAACGCGAGCTGCTAGCATTCGTTTCCCGTTCCGTGTAATTTGACTCTAATTAAAAAGTAGCTTAATAGTAAAATATTTTAATTGCAGCGAAAGTAAAACATCCTCCGTTAGTAACGTATATGGTAAACAAAAACGTTACATGCGTTACATACCTATTTCATTGTATTCTCAAAGAAACAAATTAATTTTAACCTAATGAAATTTCCTTCTTAGGAAGAGATTGCATAAAATAACAAAGTTTAGAACGATTTACGAAAATGTCTACGTAACACGATGAACTTAAAGTATTTTTTAAACTTTTAACATAAAATAATGTTGGCAAAGTTATTATCCTATATATTTTCTTGTGAGACGCGCGGAGCCATTTTGCATAAATGTCACGTTGACAGCTCTGACACTAATTACTGCCATCGCTTCAGGGCACGGTTCCGCCATCTTGGATATATTTTGTTAAAACTAACATAGTCTTCAGTAAAATACATGTTTTTTATAAAAAGCAACACAGATCGTCAATCGAAAAATTAAGAGATGTGATATACATGTGATGATACATACATATATGAAAGTCTATCTTGCCTGCGATTATAACTATTCACACTCATAGTCCCACATTAGGATTCCACTGTAGCTTCGGGATTAAGAATAGAGCTACGGTATCCCCTGCCTGATCGTAAGAGGCGACTAAAAGGGGGCTTCCGGGATTGTGGGCGGTGAAAGTGGAAGCTCGATCCGTCCAGCCAGCAGCCCCGGGAAGAACGGCGGTGTGTGCGTGGCCGCATGCCACCGTAAGCAACGGAAGATGCAGGAGAGCACGTCTGCTCTCCCGAAGATGGGCCCATACTGGGGCGTCGCGCGTGGAGGATACCGGTGCGTTTCACTGGAGATCCCGGAGTCCTTCCCAAGCGCAGAGGCAGCCACCGAGGGGCTTTTAGTGCGGTCAAATCCCACATATTCCGGTATCCTCTCCCAAGCCGCCCATGTTTCGTAGGTATCATGGACACATAAACACAGGAACAGATCAAGAACAGAAATTTAAACTCATCATTTCTTACGTGCCCA
This sequence comes from Pyrgus malvae, assembly GCA_911387765.1. Classification (NCBI taxonomy): domain Eukaryota; kingdom Metazoa; phylum Arthropoda; class Insecta; order Lepidoptera; family Hesperiidae; genus Pyrgus; species Pyrgus malvae. The sequence goes on from OU426946.1 coordinate 29,342,542, forward strand.
GGAATCGGCCAGGAATCAAACCACGGCATACAGATCGACAAATGAGTATGAATGTCTATCTTTCCTGCGACCTGTCACTTTTTACTGTAACTAAGTGCATATAGGGGTGGTAATTTAATTATAGCTCGCAGGGAACTCAATTAATTCTGATGAAACTGACCCTTTCCGTCACAACAACCAGTTTTTGCCTTTACCCTCACTATTAATATGCTAAGGTTACTTATTAGTTTTTGCCCTTACTTAATTAATTACTATTAGTACCTGGACGCCCGAGCGTTGCTCGGATAAAAACAATTTATTTACTTGGTTTATTTTTAAGCAAAGCATTCATTGACTTAGTGTTACCTTACAAATCCTTTTGAAATACCTAGCTCCCAATTAAAAAAAATGTCACAAAAATAATAAAAAACGCAACTTGCCTACTTGAGATTTGAACCCGGGTCTCTAGCTCTGTAGTCGGCTTTTGTAACCATTCGACTTAGAAAGCTTTAATTCCCTTGACGAAATTTTTATAGAGGTCTTTCATAATTATCGACATTGTCATTTGTTTGAAGGGTGGATTGTCAAATGTTGACCATTTGACGGCTTTCTACGCCACAATATTATTAATATTTTCCAATAGATGTCGGTAAGTGTAATTTTATATTTAACTGCATAAACATTAAAAAAAAGGACAAATTCTATCAATAAAAATTTGTGGATCGATTTATCATCCCCGCAACCAGTGTACTAAATTTCATCAAAATCTTTGGAGCCGTTTCCGAGATTAAAAAAATATATTTAGATATATACAAGAATTGCTCGTTTAAAGGTATTAGATAGATTACGGTTATTCGACTTACGAATCCTTTTTATACATCATCTTAGACAGAGCCTATTTTGAGAATATGAGTATGCCCTGTTATAAAAAAATGTTCTTTTGGACGCAACATTGCGTATCGAATTCATACGAAATGATTCGCAACAATTTACTCTTTCTGAGTAAAGTATATTTTAAGGATTACAGGCTTATAGTCAACATCCCACACGTTTATCTTTATCGCAAAAGTAGAGTCCAATCGAGAAATCCTATTTTGGTATTCAGTGAACCAGAATTATTACTATCCAAAATTGATGCTGGGACTACATCTTTGTTTCTCTAAAGGCGAAAAGGTGACAATACTACTTATAGATGAAACATATTTCAGATATTTCTGTAAAATGTGTTCTGCTCCTGAATAGATAATGAAAACTACTACTACTACTAATTACAACTATTAACTACATCTTAATAAAAGTTCGTCTATAAAGTATATATCAAACAGACACACAGGCAGCCTATTTTATCGCTGCGTTTATATAAAAACAAAGAGATTTAACCGCCTGTTCGCGCGGACCAAAAGAGTTTTGAAATACGCCAGCAAAGAGCAAAATGGTACTGTTTTAACGCTCTGGGTGTTACTTTGAGTAAACTCGTGTTCCTCTTTCAAATGTTTACAAAAGAATCATCTGCTTTTACAGTTTAATTCCCGGTTTAAATAACGAGATTTTTATGAACTAACTTTCCCGGGGTAGGTTTGTTCGCGTCGAATTTTTATTGCTGATAGCTGTCTGGCTTGGCAATTTAAAATTAGTGTTGAAATAATAATAACGACGATGTTTGTACTTAACAAATTCTTTATTTAACCAATTTCATTGTTGTTTGCTTTGACTGCTGTACTATAATACTACGATTTTATTTTATACTATTTAATACTTTTCAATAGTAGGGACCGTCATAAAGTTAATAAATAAATAAATAAAAAACGCTTCACACTCATAGCCCAACAGTAGAGTATATATCACAGTAGAGTGTATATCTAATACACTGTGTCGTGGGTGCCATGGACACACACAAAGACAGAAACACAAAAACCCAGACCAAGAACAGAAATATTAAACTCATCATTCAAACTGCTTTGCTGGGAATCGGGACCCTCCGATCGGCAATCCAGCACGGTAACCATTACGCCACGCGGGTCGTCAAAAAAAAGGTGTTGGCTTTAACTACTGTACCTAGTACTAAGATTTTATTTTATAATATTTAATACTTTTTAATAGTAGGTACTGTCCTAATTTTAGTGCACTCTTCAATAAAATACACCCATTTTCAATATACGAGTTTAAAACCAATTAGCCAATTTTCTATAAAACAATGCCATACAGTCTTTTTCTTCGAAAATCTGTGCCGCGCTCACATATATTACAAATAAAAAGAAAACAACTAAACCCAATATCGGACCAACAAACGTTTTACCAAAAGCCAACGAGAATATATTAAGCAGGGACAGATCAAATAACTTCGCTATAGGTTGGACCAATCCCGAGGGATACAAAAACAGGGATTGCGAATAGTCGGGTCTTGGGTCATTCTGTACATTTCAGAGTACCTCACTCTATACGCAACAATCGGCAAGTATTTACGATTTTAGTTATTGAATGACAGAATTTTCAAGTAATTGGATCTTATCTTTACTACTGTTAGGAATCAACGTCGGTAGTTGAATAAAAAATGTGACTAAGTAGGAGAAAACTCCTATAAAAGCGAGGCCTCCTCTAAGGGGGTATTATTAGTGTCGTGATCGTACGGCAGTAACTCTGCCCGATTGCGTACTGAAATTCTGTATCTGTGCTTACTTATTATTTAATTGTGGTCGTATAAGGAAATGTTAATTAGAAACCTTAAATCGTTACTTGTAAATTGTATACAAGGCTTTGTTAATTAAATGGTGATCTAAATATTCTGCTTCTGGTTTTCATTTCTAAAACTACGAACAAAATTTTTAGTATTGAGATTTTTTATTTATTTATTTTATTTAACCATAAAGTAATAACCTTACTCTAAGAATACAAGGGCGTGCTTAATGCCTAATGGCATTATCTACCAGCCAACCCTGAGTGATGAATAGAGCTTGTGGTAGGCGCATACTATAGAAATAGAGAATTAATTAGCAATTGATTGATTGATGAAAGAGATTATAAGCTTCTAAAAGCTAAAAGCTACTAAAAGCTCTCCACCAACGTGAAGTAAGCTCCAGGCCTCCCCAATAATGGGGAGAGACCCGTACCCAGCAGTGGGACGTAAAAAGGGTTGCAGCCAAGCTTCTAAAAGGGAACTGCAAATCTTTAGAGGCTAAATCCAGATACTACCCACTGCCCATTCAGCACTTGTTAGCTCTGATATATCTGAAATGACGCACCAGTTTCAATTTGCGTTGCGCTCGACTTCCATAATTGTGGGCCCAGAAGCTGAAGCTTACTAACAAACTTGTACTAACTTGCAAACTACTAACACATATTTGCCACAGTTCTCGTAGTGTCCTTTATAACTCCAAGAGCAATAAGAGGATCGCATAGTGAAATTCTTTTGTACAACAAATATCTAAATTGTCTGGTTTTGATTATTTAATTTTAATTACCTTAGTATTTGATCCAAGCAGTCTTAAAACAGATATGTATGAATACCACACATCAACACAATATTATTAATGGCTCCAGGATTTCGATCATCCATCCGCAAATACGTTGATAATGACATTGTGTAATCGCACACGTGAGAGGAGTAATGAACGAGAAATTTCATTCACTCAATGTAGCTGAATTCACAGTGAAACTAGTGCTGGCAATTTTAGTAATATCGACGAATGTACGCAATATTTGCGTGAATAGCATGTAAGTTTGAATTCATCACGGTCGAGTGAACCTCAGCAGGCAATGCTGTGTTAGGTAGCGCTTTGGTTGAGTGAATTCGTTTTGAAGTGTTTGAAATAGAATTTCAATAGATGGTAGAATATAAAGTGCTACATAATTACTTATGAGTGTCATCGTGATTACTCTTCCATTTTGCAAATTACTTTTCTTTTGACAGAAGTTACCCGCTTCATCAGCTTGTGAATGTTAGTTTGTTCCTTTCTCTCACTCCAGAATTGAAATGCGTAGGACGCATTTATTCTTTTCTTTTGTGTAAATCGAGGGTAGCAATCACAGGTAGCAATGCACAGGGCAGGATATAATCCTAAAGCTAACCATTATATTTAGGTGAACAGCAATTAACTCATATATTCATGGAAATCAACTATCTTACATAATAAGATTTTATATGAGATAGTTGTTTCTCAAGACGTTTACATATCAAAGGCACTGCAAACCTGACCTGCCCTGTCCGACGCTGATAATTCTCGCAGTCTCGTAATTCTTCCTATTTAATGGGAGAAATGCTCAGTTTTATGAGTGGAACGATCTCATTAGGCTAAGCTAGTTTTATTATCTACACGGGCATTTATCCATCTTGGGTATTTCGGAGCGAAGCATCTATTCATACAGATAGGCATCTATACCAAAAAAAGGGTTCAGCAAAAGTAATTTTGCAAAATAAGTCATTATTAGGTGAAAGAAAACAATTGAAAAATGAAGCATTAAAGACCGAAGAATGCTAATGAAAAACATTTATGAAAAATTAATATTTTTTAAATTATGAGGCAATTTCAAAAAGTGGGGCATCTATCCTGTTTCTACCCTATGTCTCAAGAATTGTTTCATTCAACTTAACATTTTTGGAAGACAACTGTAGTTTCTGTCTTTAATTTTCTTAATAAATAATTCTAAAACTGAGCCCGAATTCCAGCGCCCCATCTAAAATCCCATAAGCACGAGGTATTCAGATTGTAAGACAAGGACAAGACGCTTCTAATTGGGGCCGCTAAAGAATTTAATCCTCCGACATTCTTCCCAATACAGCCCGAGACTTGTTACTGCTTGAACCCCGCTATTGTTAAGGAATCCAAATTTGTAGTATATTTCTTTAGGATGAATTCTGATAAATAGAAGACTATTTTGTTTTAACAATTTTCGATAAACATAATCCATACTTCCATACTAATATTATAAATTCGAAAGTAACTCTGTCTGTCTGTCTGTCTGCTACTCTTTCACGCTTAAACCACTGAACCGATTTTGATGAAATTTGGCATAAACATAGAAAGGACGTTGAGAAAGGCTACTTTTTGTCGCGGGAAAATATCTCATTCCCACGGGAAGCAAATGGAATGAATGAAATGCGCCGTGTAGTGTTATAAATACACTACATGTTTAATACTTACTTCATTCACGTCCATTATCATATTTAATAACTTATATTCTTTTGTTTTATTCTTATACTTTGCTTTTCCTTTATCATTTCTTTACAAAATTATTTACTTTCTGAGTTTGTGTAAATAAATAAACACAGAAAGTAATTAATTTTGTTAAGAAATAATGACGCAGCTATCAAAATTGTTATGTCTGTGTTTTATGTTTCTTATTTATTTTTTTTATTCATTTTACGGCACTGTATAAAAATATTTTTAGCCATTCAATATTAAATGAAAAGAAAAATTTTATGTTTCTTGTTTCATTTCATAGATTAATAAAGTATAGTATTATTTTTAAATAATAAATTAATATAACGTTCTTCTAATCTCTATATATAAAAAAAAAACTCTTTAAGATGATTAAGAAACTAATCCTCTTACAAAACTTTTAAGGCAGGACGTCTGCAGGGTCCACTAGTAAATCATAAAATAAATGAAAATCATATAATATAACTATTAAACCTATGAAACAGCTGCTTTACATACGCGTTACTTTTCATGTAGGTATGTTAATATTTCAAATTGGATCTTCACTTCACACTTTAATGAAGTACCTAATACAAAAAACGTTACTTGTTCAAAGTTCTTTAATCTTAGTATGATAGCTAAAACCACAATAAACAGGTATTTCAAAATAAGAATCTCAACAAACTTAATGAAGTAACATTTTGCTGAATGAACAGATCTATAGTACCAAGTATTAAAGCAGTCCATTTTCTGAGAAAACAAAATGCAATTAATACGAAACAGATGGTTTCAAAGGAGATAAAAAGAAAGAAATTTATTTTTAATTAAGAGGGATGAACTGTTCTTTCGTCTTAAATAGCCATGTAAGAGCCTTGGAGTGATAAGGAAAACTCTATTTCGGTAAGCATTAATTTGAGATTTGTACAAATATTGTCCTGAGTACAAATTAAACAACGGAGTTCCGGGTGTTATATGATTAAATTTGAGTGACAAAAGCGAAATTTCACAGCTATATTTAATATACCAAGGTATATTAAATATTGCTAAATACAGTTAAAGGTAAATAAACTTAGATGACGAAAAAACGGATAGATTTGAAAACTAAAAAAAATTACGTAAATCGTTTCAGATATTTCGACGTAATTGATTGTTTTTACGTTGATAGTTTTTATTTTTTAGAATCATAATAATCATAATAAGAATCGGTTAGAATATATATTCTAACCGATTTTTGAACATTTTCTTCTGTTTAATAAAAAAGCTACAAATTTATACAATCTCAAATTCCTGACCATCCTGAAACTATAGATCGTATGTTAGTTGCCTGTAAAGTTGAAGCTAGCTGGGTAGAATTTTGGTAGTCCCGCTATAGCTTCAGAATTAAAAATGCCCCATTTTTAATTCTGGCATCCTCTACCTGATCGTAAACGGCAGATAGAAGCCCCCTTCTAGGCGAGAGTAGAAGCTCCAACCATTCATTTAGCGGCCCCGGGAAGAACGGCGGTGTGTGCGTGACCGCATGCCGACGCAAGCACTAGAGGTTGCAGGACAGCACAATCGCTTTTCGGATCATGTGTCTGGGTTGAAGCAACGTACGTGGAACACAACTATTCAGTTTTCTAGAGATCCCGGAGTTCCTGCAATCACTGAAGCAGGTTACTGAAGGAGTTTTAATGCAGTAACAGTAACATAACCCGTTATTTCTCCCAGAAATTCAAGAGTTCAATTTCCAGCAAGACATTTAAACTATGACACGATGAATCATTAATTTTGAGCTATTAGTACTGATAATACGCATTTCCGTGACTAAAAACGTGTTCAAGGTTAAAAGAAGAGCAGCTCAGTTCTTGTCTGATTGTTGTACCGCGAACGTATGTAATCAAGACAAAGGTAATTGAAGTAAAGATGTATCAGTTTGTAGAGGAAGTGCCATTAATACTATACGTTTCTGTGATTTAATAACTTCTTTCAAGGTCAGAAGAAGTGCAACTCAGTTCTTATCTGATTGTTGTACCGCGAATGTATGTAGCACAAAGCCCCGCTGTAAGTACAATGAGAAATGTGTCAACAGATTGTTGTGAGCACTGCGCGACCCTCGCAGAACTGTGTTGTAACGTGTAATGCACTTGTGAAGCTGTTACAGGATTGTCTCTTATGTCTGTGTACACGGAGTCACGGAGTTATATCCTCTGAAACTAGTTTACCTTGTACGTGTACACAGAAAGATATCCACTACGATTTGTGTAAAATTAACATAAATTGCTACGTCATGCTTTTCCCCTTTTTTAGTGTCCGACAGCTGCGCCCAGATTTCAGATACTAAAAGATTACCACAGTATCCAGCCATGCTGGCCGAGTGTAATTTCATGAACATGACATATACTTGGCAATTTTTTGTAACTAAATAAACGAAATATTTCTCTATACTGAAGATCTTCACTTTACCCTACCATACCGGATCGCTGATCATGGGGCCCGTTTAATTCGTAGAAATTTGATCGACGACTAGGAGTAATATGGAGATGTTAGTGTAAATTATACGAAATACCTTATGAAGATGTTAGTGTTAATAATACGAAATTCCGTGTCTTCAAAATGTTTTTCAAGGTCAGAAATGAACCTTACTCGTGTATGATTGTTGTACCTTAAATGTATGTAAACAAGACAAAGGGAATTTAAGTGCAGCTTATTAGATTGAAACGTCAGTACCAATAGTATCTACTATGCGTTTCCGTGACTTAAAACGTTTTTCAAGGTATGAAGAAGTGCAGTTCAGTTCGCGTCTGATTGTACAATTTAAACAATGAATATAAATCGTTATGATGTCACATATTTACACTACTTTTAATGTCCAACTGGTGCCACTGCTGGTTCTGACAAGAGGTCAGACATGAAAGGGATATAGGCCATAGCCTTGTCGTCTATCATCTACCGTCTAACTCTTACTGTATACCTCGCTGACCGAGAGTGGGAGACCTATTTGATTTAAGATATTTTTGACGTGATAACGTCTTTAAAATCGTTTTAGTCGGGTGACATGTTCAGAAACTTGTGTCACACCAAAACTTCACGAGCGCGATCGCAGGTATAACGAGAGAGAGACGGACTGATCTCCCGTCTCATCTCGAGCGCTGCCAGTCATTCCGTGAAACTTGTCACGCGGAATCCTCACGAGCGGAGGCTGGCATAGCGTTCGAGTGAGTAGACCGATCTTCCGTCTCTCTCACTCTAGCGGCATACAAACGAATGGAGATTTTCTCGTGCGGACGTTATCACGTAAACATCTCGATCGTAAACCTACTTTACAAACAATTTGCCGTTTTTTTTAAACTCTCTAGAACGCACGGTTTAACCAAGATTATTGTGTTTCAGTGGATAGGTGCGTTTGCCGGCCAGACTTACATGAGGCGACCATCAGTGTCGGAGGTATCAGTGCCACTGTATACGACCTCAGGCAAAACACAGTTGTGGGATATAGTACATGTCCATTAATATCTTCATTAGAAGATATTATAAAAGCGACTATATAAAAAATGAAGAAAGAAAAGTATAAGGTAAACAAAATGGCCAAGTCCAGCATTAAAATAGAGCTCAAAGCATGTTAGCCTAGAGTGCTACACCATCAATAACGGAGCCCAAAACAAGCCTATTCATAGCTGTAATGAGTCTAGAGCTAGACTAAGGGAAAGAACTTATTTTATAAGCCTCGCTGCTTTAGTAAGAATTGCGCTAACCATGAGGTTATATTATTATCAATAGGTACTTTAAAATATTTCTAAATTCGGTTTTTTCTCTTCATATTATTTATGTACAACACGATAGATGTAAGTGTTAAACAAATACATCACGGAGAGAAGGTAAAAATTGATTTTTTTTTTAAAGTTTACGTACAAGTTTTTATTCAAAATGTCAGTTGTAATGATTTAAAAAGAATTTGTAATTAAGAATGTTATGGGTCTTATTTAAATTAAAAAAATGAGTTAATAGTAACAAATAAAAAATACTTAGAACAAAACTTATTAATTACCAGAACGGGCATATTTGAGGTAAAATGACGGCTTAGACCAACAGTAATACACAAAAACAAAATTTGAGGCTCTTCTCTTACAATTCATATTTTTGCTCTGCTTTAAAATAAATATTCTTTGCCGTCCTCGTAGCTTATCACGAACCAAAATATACAGGGAAATTACAATTACAAATATTAAGCTTCCCAAATAAAGTTCCGAAAACAAATGGGGCGCAGATGGGAATACAAGCCAAGATTCACAAGGAATGTCATAATCAGGGTCTTCAAACAGTCAAAAACAAACGGGCCTTTCTAATAAACCGTGGTAATTTCGGTGCTCTTGTTATTACTTCGCAATCCTATATAGTATTGTAGCAGTCACACTGTCAGTGATTGACGAAAAGCTATGTCCCAGATATTCGGCATATTGTGTTGGGTCATGTCTATAGTTGTGTATAATTGCTAATTCTTGTTGTTTAAAAAACCAGCCAAGTGCGAGTCAGACTCGCGCACTGCGGGTTCCGTAAAATATTTTTTAAATATATGATGTAACTAAAAATTTCAGGTTTTCGCAATTTTTCCTTTATCTGTTCTTTAAGACGTTGCTTTGTACTTAATTTCAAGATTCTGAGTTCACGGGCAGTACCCTGTAGGTTTTGATTCTGTGAATGATTTGAGAATTAAGTTAAAGAAATTTGCGACATAAACGGCTGTATCTTTTGATTGCGCTGGCTTAGAAGTTTGAATTTTTCAGAGCTTCAAGGGACAGTACACCTGAGTATTTGATATAAATTCCAGCTTGATACCTCTATAATCCTATAAGGGTTCCGTTTTTTCTTTTCGAGGTATTGTACCCTAAAAACAGTGTCAGTGATTGACAGGAAGCTATGTACCATATATTTGTCTTCATGTTAAGTCATGTCTCAGATAGTATGTCAATGGACTGCAACCAGTAAAGGCGTATATTACACGAACTCCCTATTGTATATTTATCGTACTTTTAAAGGGTAGAATCAGGTTGTAGAAATGATAAATTTTTAGACGATGCCGGTGCAGACAGACGAAAGTTGTAATGTTGTAATGGGTTCAATCTATATTTATATATTTATCTATATAGAAGAAGGTATCCATTTTAGGAACCTTTTAGAAAATCGAATAAAAAAATAATATAATAATAAAAAAAAGAAATAGAATAAAAAGAAAATAAGAGTTATATGAATTATGTAAACTCTTCGGAAAAAATGTTTATCGATCTTAAGAAAAGACACAATGTAACATCACAGCATCACATTGTTATGTGTTGAGAGACGCAATATAGTTGCCAATAAAAGCAATATTTTATGGCTGACTACATTGCGTCATTAACAAGAAAATCCGTCTGCGACCCGTTAAAACCTTTTTAGTATCACAGTGAGACATAATATTCCCGTTAAAATCTCAGTGATACGAAAGTCCAGCTAATTGAAACTCGCCCCTGGGACTGCGCCAAACAGGTTGTTGTTGGAGACAGCGAGCGTAAAGCGAAAAAAATATTGGCATATCGAACGAAGTACCGTAATAGGATGGCGGTGATAATTTTAAATATTTTCCTCCCTCGGCTCCACGTTATAGTCTCAATTTCAATTTAGTATCACAGTGAGACATAATATACCCGTTAAAATCTCAGTGATACGAAAGTCCAGCTAATTGAAACTCGCCCCTGGGACTGCGCCAAACAGGTTGTTGTTGGAGACAGCGAGCGTAAAGCGAAAAAAATATTGGCATATCGAACGAAGTACCGTAATAGGATGGCGGTGATAATTTTAAATATTTTCCTCCCTCGGCTCCACGTTATAGTCTCAATTTCAACTTTTACGCTCGAGGGATAAATGTCAAAAGCAGGGATTGTAAGATGGGAAAGTGGAAGCTTGTAGCTTGCTGGTTTAGGCAATGTTTTTATTCGTACCTACAATTTTTTTTTATTTGTTACACACTCATAGCCCAACATAAGGGTAATTAATACCCTGTGTCGTGGGTACAATGGACACATACTAAGACAGGAACACAAACACCCAGACCGAGAAGAGAAATGTAAACTCATCATTCAAATTTCTGTTTCGCCTGGAATCGAACCCGGAACCCCTCGATTGGAGTCCGGCATAGTAACCATTGAGCCACACGGGTCGTCCTATTCCTATTCCAACCTTATATTCCTTTCTATCAGCCTAGCTGTCAAAGTCTACAAGTTAAAGTGGCGATGGGCAGGCCATATAGCTAGGAGAACTGACAACCAATGGGGGAAAAGTTCCTCGAATGGCGACCACGTCTCGGCAAAAGGAGCACAGGCCGTCCTCCCGGTGGACTGAAGAAGATAGCGGAAAGCCGCTGGAATTTATAGGGCGCAGGACCGAATGGAATGGCGAACATTGGAGGAGGCCTATGTCCAGCAGAGGACTTTAAAAAGCTGATGGAAGACAAAATATTATTAATATTTAAAACTAAAACATAATGTATGAATAGCCGGTATCTTTAGAAATAACACATCAAAAAATACTAGAGTAAAGCGAAACAAAACTTGTCACTTAACGAAGCAAAAATCAGTTTTTATTTTCATTTTCCTCATCCTAAAATTGGTATAGATGACTTTCGTTCATTTCGGTCATTAATAATGTAAATTGTTATACTTTCTGCATATATTTTATTGTTTAAGTTTAGTTTAAATTTAGTTAATTAACTTATATTAGTAGTGTTTAAAAACAAATAAGAAGAGCTTGTTTAATTTCATGGAGTTCTCTTGCTAACCAGATATTGGTGTTTATTAATAGTTCTAGTGAAACAAGCATGGGTATTAAGTTGATAATAAACTTTCATGTACATAAAATTTTAGCAACGGAAAATGCTGTCATGATCCAGGATTGTTTTCATCTAATGGTAATAAAATGAAACAAAAAGTTTTTTATTATATTTTCAGATAAATCGACTCATAAAACATTCGCTAAAAGCAGGGTAATAAATTAAAATAAAATATTCACCCAATTTTGTAAATACAAGCATATAAAACGCAATTAAAAGTCATAATAGTGATATAAAAGCAACAAATGGGAATGACATGTAATGTCATTTATATAATACCGAATGTTAACAACCCTTTCATTTATTTAACTTTTGATAACTAACCATTAAATTTGGGAAAACTTCGGGTCCATTTCATCCCGAGGGTAATGTATATGTATGTACTAAACTAATATGATCATGTATTGCAAACATTTTGAAGCGCCAAAGGTTTTCGTGATATTTTGCATTACTTTGCCGGCTTTTAACCCGTTATGAAGCCTGGAAAAGGTAAGGGTCTATTAGACCTTCAGTTTAAAATTATACCTATAATTATGCAAGCACAGTAATGTCTTGTTTAATTTGCATCAATTTTGCAAAGATATATCTTAGCTTATTATACCTATACATAAATATACCTACTAAAAGTTTTAGTAACTTGTTAAAAGAATAAAACATAAAAGTTTCGATGAATATGAGAACTTAAAGCTTGTTCAGTTTTTATAGAGTATAAAAGTAGGCAATGATATTGAAAATGCGAAGACGCTGTCATATAATTTCGCCTTTTTATAAATATTCTAGCTTTCGCTTGATACGTCTCACTAACAAGAAAGTTTTAAATATTTGCTTTTCAGCGGAGTTTCTCAGAAAAAATATATTTCTTTGTTAATAACCCTGAAGTATCGACCAACGTAAATATAATTACTACCATCAAAGCTTAAATAGGTACTTTTATTATTATTTATGTAAACAAGTCCCATATTCCTTGGTCAAGTTGTTTGCGCAAGAAATGAACATAAGTGGACGCTTTGAGAGTCGACGAGGCGAGCCAAATTGAATAAATATTTAAAAGTCTAAATTTTATTCCGTACCAACGTAGTACGTGTATTTCTTTACATTTTCCCTCAGTTACGCGTTACTATACCAAACATATACTTCTACATACAGTTCACAAAAACGTACAAGAGCTTTTGGGAAAAGGTGAGCGAAAGGTGGTTGAACCCACCTGAAATAACCGTTCGTATCCCTCTGTAGCTTCGGGATTAAGAATAGAGCTACGGTATCCCCTGCCTGATCGTAAGAGGCGACTAAAAGGGGGCTTCCGGGGATGCGGACGGTGAGAGTGGGAGCTTGACCCGTCCAGCCAGCAGCCCCGGGAAGGACGGCGGTGTATGCGTGGCCGCATGCCGCCGTGAACACCTGAAGGTGCAGGAGACCACATCTGCTCTCCCGAAGATGGGCCCGTTATGGGGCGCCGCGCGTGGAGGACACCGGTGCGTTCCTATGGAGATCCCGGAGTCCTCACAAACGTAGAGGCAGGCCACCGAGGGGGTTTTAGTGCGGTCAAATCCCACATAACCCGGTATCCTCTCCCAAGGTGTCGGGTACCTTTTGAAGGTTTCCCCCCCGATACCAAAAAAAAAAAAAAAAAAAAAAAAGGTACTTAGTTTTAAGCTTATACATTTATTGTAACATCTTAAGTTTCCCATTCTGACACTTAGTCCCTGTACCTTCGGGATTAAGAATAGAGCTACGGTATCCCCTGCCTGATCGTAAAAAGCGACTAAAAGAGGGCTTCCGGGGTTGTGGACGGTGAGAGTGGGAGCTCGATCCGTCCAGCCACCAGCCCCAAGTAGAGCGGTGGTGTGTGCGTGGCCATATGTCAACGTAAGCATCGGAAAGTGCAGGAGAGCACATCTGCTCTCCCAAAGATGGGCCCATTCTGGGGCGCCGCGTGTGGAGGACACCGGTGCGTTCCACTGGAGAACCCGGGGTCCTCCCCAAGCGCAAAGGCAATTACCAAGGGGGTTTTAGTACAGCCAAATCCCACATAACCCGGAATCCCCTCCCAAAATGCCGGGTATTTTGAAGGTTTCCTCCCCGATAACAAAAAAAGGCATTCTGACACTTAAAGAAGGTAAGTTATACAGGTGTTAGATAATAAGAAATAATAAACAATTACTTTTTCGTATGTTTATTGTTAGTCTGATGTATACGGAAAAAACTGGCTTTTTTTGCAACTTGCTTCAAAACTGAAAATTCGATAAATAGTACGCGCTATTTTAAGCTAAAGAAAAAAGTAATTTCTTTTTTAATCAAAATATTAAAAATGCAGTACAGATATTTTTCCTCATTAACCTGGCAAGCTGTTTCCAGCAAGTTGTATTCCAGCAGTTAAACGTTATTTCAGGTTTTATTTTTATAACGTTTAACAATTGACTCCGACCGTCAAAGACGGAAATCTTTTGTGTCAAAGAGCAGCTGTAATTTGCGAGTTTCACTAAGCCTTATCTTAGCGGGCGTTACAGGTAAGGGAACTAATTATATTCCATTAAAAACGGGTATTGAAGGAATAACAAAGGAAAATTAGGTAACTCAAGTACGGCTGCAACAGACTTCAACCTTACGTACGAATAAATAAAAAATTCGGCTGTAATCCAAAAATATATACCTTCTAGCTTAAATAAGTAAGATTATGCCTACATAATAAGGTAATTAAACCTACCATGGTTAAATTACCTTTTTGGTTTACAAATGGAAGCTCTAAAAGTTAAAGAAAACGGAGAGTTTTTACCAAATGTTTTAGTTGAAGTTTATCGTTCCTCATCGAATTTGTAGCTGAAAATTAATAAGTTTTAGCAATCTAAACAGAATTTAGAAGATTTTTTCAAAAAACGACATATAATGTATCAAACGTTGGCAAACAAATATACAGCGGAATTATAGAAGAAAGAAAAATCCGATAATTTATTGAAGCCGTTTCGAACACTCGATCCCCGGCTCGAGCATCAAAGAGAATGAGCAATTTGTTTTTAAATCAAAAGGCTCTCTGAAATAGGAGCCCTTTGTACACTAATGTAGGTTTTCAAGATAATTAAGAAAGCTTTAATGACCTATTTAGAAATTGGATATTTGCTTGTCTAGAAATATTAATTAAATAGGTATGTTTACATCTTACGGCCTGGCTATGTTTGTGCAAAACATAAATGTACACAGTTGTGGATATATTGATGACAGTCTCCTATGTAATCACATAATTTATATTAAAATGTGCCATAATTACATTGCGACATTTTTAATGTATTTGCGACAAAAATGTTATTTGAGAACTTTCCCCTTTAACGATTTCTTAAGCGAAAGTTTAAAAAAATATTGAACAGAAATATGAAACAACAATATTATTATTATTATTATGAATAAACTGAAAACAAAGTCTCTCTGAAGAACAACAAAGTGGCTTAAAAATGTTATCGTATTGTTTCCAGCCATTTCACCAACTTCGATTGTTTTCGAGCTGAAAAGCCACGATACGATAATATGAGAGACTCTTATTTTCGATTTTTGCGAGTAATTGAAGTAAATGGTATATTTTATTTTTTGCTAAAAGCGAAAAAAATGTAAACAACTCTCAATCCTGGGGAAATAATTGTAAAAAACAATTTGTTTTATATTAGGTATTTATTTGACAATAACATAAAAAACAGAACAAAATATGGTTTTTAATCTGTATTAAACATGACAGTAACAAAAAAAACAGAACAAAATATTGTTTTTAATCTGTATTAAACGTAGTAAGGGAATAGACGTGTATGTATACGTATAACGTAATTGAAAAAAACAAACAAAAGCTGGACAACGCATCATGGACTTTCTTGCCTGAAGTCTCCTGAGGTACATCGGGGTCTGAGTGCCTTATGTACTCGTAAGTCTGGCCGGCAACCACACCTATTCATCGAAAACGCATAAGGAGCAGCAGCAGAGGATGTAGTCTGATAATGATTATCACGTTATAGTCCGTTTGCAAGAATTCATTTTTAAATAAGAAAAAATACACATTTGAAAAAATATATTTCATCTCCTACTCACAAAACTATTATGGTATTATGGACCATTTCGGTCCCTATTATCTACGGATCCGATAGCAAACTTGGCAGAGTCTACTGGAAAGTAGATCTCTTCTTACACTTTTATAAATGTAGTTTTTTTCATGAATTTTATCTCTATTCTTAGATAACAAGTTAACAGTTTAAGCTTAATTTTTTTGGAAGTTTTCATTATTATATTTTATATTTTTTCAACGACAACGACATTCAATGTACACTATCATTGGTTTTATTAATTAGTATTGAATGTCGTTGTCGTTGAAAAATTGGTTGTTGAAAATAGAATGGTTGGATGATATGGACACCAATCCGCATTGGTGACGCGTTGAGGAGTAAGCTCCAGACCTCCCCAATGCTAGAGAGAGATCCATGCCCAACTATGGGACATGAAAAGAATTTTAAAGGGTTTTGTATGACATGAAATATATCAACGATGGAGGAAGCTAGTGAAGAAAAAATAAACTTGTTTATGTAGTACTATATGTAGAAAGAACCGCCAGATATATCTACATATTGTATACATATCTGCACGTGGTGAACTTAGCACAGCCTACTTTGAAAGTGAAACTTTCCTTACGTCACCGATTGCTCCATTTAGACGTATGTGTTTAATACTATTGATGTACACATCCGTATGTACAAATATGAAGCTTCATATACATGAGCGGAGAATGTTTGTATACCGTAAATAATTCAGCGATGGCCCAGCGGTAAAAATAGCGGTCTCTGACACAGAGATTCCGAATTCGAAATCCCGGCGCGCATGTCTGACAGAGAAATGTGTTATGTGCTCATTTATCAGAGAAGGAAAACATTGTGATGTTTAATTACAAAGTTTTTTTTTATGATTATAATGTGATATGTAATTACAATGTTTTTCATTACCGCGCATGCCTGACAGTTACTCATAATTTCTCGAAGTCAAAATGTCCACCAATCCGCACTAGGCCAGCGTGATGGAGTACGGTCTACATCCCTCTTACTTCTGAGAATCTGAGAAGAAACCTGTGCCCATCTGTTGGACCTGTAAAGGGTTGGAAATAAAACAATTCAGTTGTTGTAGTTTTTGAAAGATTAGTTTGCCTAAAGGGCATAAGATCCGTAAAATTAAAATATGTATATTTAAAGTTAAGTAATTTAAGAGAAATCCTGGTCACCAACATTTCCACAACATTTCCAGGGGATCTAAGAGTACTTTCAAAACATCCGTATGAAACATAAATAAGAAAACATAAGCATAATCATAGATCTACCGCATTAACAATTCAGGTACTATTGAAAGTCCATAAAATTAAACGTATATAAAGCAAAGTTACAACCATTCGTTTTATTTGCTCTTAGGAAGTCTCGTACTCATTTCTTCCTTATTTGCAGTTCAGGGTGCTTTCATCCTTGAGAATAGAGTGCGTGTTGATTTATGTTACGAGTTTGAGAATGTACGTTTGAGGACAAACATAAGTGTGCTTCAGTATTATCGACAGATAGCAGCTATTAACCTAGCGAAAAAAAAATCTAAATCTATGTGGCCTTACGTTTTTAAAACATCCGACAGCATAACTCAATAATAACTCTCGTAATTCCGCCACGTGGTGGTGAAAGAAGGTCCAGCTCCAACCCGGACATCACCCGGATATATACCTGCGCACGCCAACAGGGTCCTACCTAACAAGTCCTACTTAAAAAGGGTTGCAACAGCGAGCCATGCAGTCAATAGAACTCTCTTGACCCAATTGTTTTCATCTTAGTCAACTGGTTCTCGACCTCGGGGCCATCGTGGAACCGTCAGCAAAACCGCAAATTAAATGTAAACTCGTTATTTACCTGTACCTTTGATTTATTCGCTCGCCATTGTGCCGGAAGGGCTAATTGCTATTGACTCGCCTCATCGGAATCTTTTTGACCAAAAGGGTTGCAACAACCAGCCATGCAGTCAATAGAACTCCTTGACCCAATTGTTTTGATCTTGGTCAACTGGTTCTCGACCTCGGCCATCGTGGAACCGTCAGCAAAACCGCAAATTAAATGTAAACTCGTTATTTACCTATACCTTTGATTTATTCGCTCGCCATTGTGCCGGAAGGGCTAATTGCTATTGACTTGCCTCAGCGGAATCTTTTTGACCAAAAGGGTTGCAACAGCCAGCCATGCAGTCAATAGAACTCCTTGACACAATTGTTTTGATCGTGGTCAACTGGTTCTCGACCTTGGCCATCGTGGAACCGTCAGCAAAACCGCAAATTAAATGTAAACTCGTTATTTACCTGTACCTTTGATTTATTCGCTCGCCATTGTGCCGGAAGGGCTAATTGCTATTGACTCGCCTCAGTGGAATCTTTTTGACCTACTTCCTATTCCATTAACACCGATTTACCTAGTCTATTTATTAAGGGGTTTCTAATGGCGGAATAATCGACGTTTAATGCAGCCCTTACTATTCTGGAAAAATTGTCAGGTTTTTATTTCTGTTTACTACGGAAAACATACATGAGAGATTGACGACCCGCGTGGCGCAATGGTTACCGTACCAGACTGCCAATCGAGGGGTCCCGGGTTCGATTCCCGGCAAAATAGAAATTTGAATGAAGAGTTTAAATTTCTGTTTTCGGTCTGGTGGTTTGTGTTCCTGTATGTGTATGTGTCCGTGGTATCCACGACACAGGGTATTAATTACCTTACTGTGGGGCTATGAGTTTGTCACATTTATTTATTTTATTATTTATTAATATTCTATTAGCGGCATCCTTCTTGAGGTTGGATGCTGTTACCACGTAGTACCACGTCTCCGAAATAGCAGCGTAACATAAGTTTTGTTTAATATTGTATGCAGATGTGTAAGGGTGTGTTACATCACCTATGTTTTATAACACGTTACACAGAAATAATATACCCTAAACGTCGTCAAACTAGGTACAGTTTGATAACTTGAACTTCCATCAACTCCTAACAATCTAGTTTTAAACCCAACATCAAAAGTCATCAGTTATGGCTGTGCCAATTCACGGAATACAGCTTCACTCAAATGCAATAATGCTTCAGAATATGATTTGATGTCCCCTAATCAGATTACCGCTTCTTTGTTCTTCTCGCTGAAGAACAACGTGACAGTTTCGAAACATGAACAAATACTCCACATGTGTTTGCTTTCCGACAAAGCACTAGAACCTTGAGCCTTACTCTCGCAATCGTTTTGAATTTGATTTAATTTACGATTCGATGACGTTTTTAATTCGATTTCCATTTAAAAACTAGCACTCTCGAGCAGCGATGGCCGAGTATAGATAAAATACGGCGGTCTCCGACGCGACTGATACCGGGTTCAAATCCTCAGCGCGCACTTCCGTCAATGTGCGCATTATCGCTGCTCCATGGTGATGAAAAATATCGTGATATTTAAATGATTACGATGTTTTCCATCGCCGTACATGCTTGAGAGAAACTCATAAGTTCTGGAAATTTGAAGTCCACCTATCCGCACTTGGCCAGCGTGGTGGACTATGGCCTGAGTCCCTCTCACTGTTGAAAGGAGACCTGTGCCCAGCAGTGGTACATAAAAAAGGTAAAAAAAACTTTGAAACAAAAATTCAATAATTAGGAAGATTACGCAGAGAATATATACCCTAAGCGTCATCAAACTCTACCTACAATATTAAATCAACTACTAACAATCTAGTTAAACTTGTGTTTTAAATGTTGTATCAAAAGTTACGGTTGTGCTTATTCACGCAATACAGCTTCACTCCAAATACAATAATGCTTCGGAATATGATTCGGTGTTCCCTAATCAGATTGCCGGTTCTTTGTTCTTCTCGTTGACGAACAATGTGCCAGTTTCGAAACATGAACAAATACTCCACATGTGTTTGCTTTCCGATAAGGCACAAGAACTTTGAGTCTTGCTCTCGAAATCGTTTAAATTTTGATTTAATTTTTAATTTTTGATTTACTCGTTATCGATAACGATTATAGGTATAATTTCATTTAAAACTAGCACTTTTGAAAAATTCAATAACTAGAAGAAAGGTTACCTAGAAAACATATGCCTTGAGTATCATCAAACTCTATCTGCAACATTAAATTAACCGGTAACAATCGAGTCTAAAACACAACATTAAAAGTTACGGCTGTGCTAATTCATGGAATACAGTTTCACTCCAAATGCAATATTGCTACGAAATATGATTCGTCGCTCCCTAATCAGATTTCCGCTCCTTTGTTCCTCTAACTGAAGAACAATGTGCCAGTTTCGAAACATAAACTAATACTCCACATGTGTTTGTTTTTTGAGAAACCACGAGAATAGGAAGCCTTTCTTTTGAAATCATTTTGAATATGATTTAGTTTTCGATTCGATGACGATTTTTGATTCGATTTTCATTTCAAAACTGATTCTCTTGAACCACAATTTTAATAATGAAGAGTAGAGTATTTAAGAATGTTATTATGAAAATTTTAATATACAATTATATTTAATGTATGATTATATTCGAAAAATCTCTCACTTAGCAACGTACATATATAACATGAGTTTCTAGATGTCTTAACATATGAAAATATATTGATTTCATAATTTAAATGACTTGAACCACAATTTTAATAATGAAGAGTAGAGTATTTAAGAATATTATTATGAAAATTTTAATATACAAGAGTCGATTATATTCGAAAAATCTCTCACTTAGTAACGTACATAAATAACATGAGTTTCTAGATGTCTTAACATATGAAAAAAAAATGATTTCATAATTTTAATGTAACTCAAGACAAACTTTCGATATATGCGCGACTATCAAACCAAGCCAAAAATTTGCCATAATTTAGGACTTTTCTAATTAACCAAAACAGTTCACAATTTGCGAGAACAAGCAAATGCTACGAGTACGAATATGTTATGCTTCTGGATGAATAATCACAACTTAAATACGAACTGTTCTCAAGTATTATAATAAAGACAATTTATCCTCTTTATTTCAGTTGTTTCAAATTGCTTTTTTATTAGATTCTTCCTATTCTTTAAATGTCGTGTAATAGGTGTAAGAAAACTTGATGGATTGCACTTCCCAGAGGAATAAAAAATAATTTGGAGCAGCACAATCCGAGTAGTTAACAAAGGTCTGTGACACGGAGATTTTAGTTTCTAAACCCAACGCATTCTTTTGAGAGGTGCACAAAATTTCTCAAAGATGTCCATATCCACCAACACGCCCTTGACCAACGTGATGGACTATGACCTTTTTTTGGTATCAGGGGGAAACCTTCAAAAGGTACCCAGAATCTTG
Source organism: Pyrgus malvae (assembly GCA_911387765.1). Classification (NCBI taxonomy): domain Eukaryota; kingdom Metazoa; phylum Arthropoda; class Insecta; order Lepidoptera; family Hesperiidae; genus Pyrgus; species Pyrgus malvae. Next base: position 29,363,855 of record OU426946.1, read on the forward strand.
GGAGAGGATACCGGGTTATGTGGGATTTGAACCGCATTAAAACCCCCTCGGTGGCCTGCCTCTGCGCTTGGGGAGGACTCCGGGATCTCCATTGGAACCGGTGTCCTCCACGCGCGGCGCCCCATAATGGGCCCATCTTCAGAGCAAATGCGCTCTCCTGCACCCTCCTGCATCCTCCTCAGGCGCTCACAGTGGAATGCAGACACGCCCACACCGCCGTCCTTCCCGGTGATGCTGGCTGGATGGGTCGAGCTCCCACTCCACACCACCTTTTAGTTGCCTCTTACGATCAGGCAGGGGATACCGTAGCTCTATTCTTAATCCCGAAGCTACAGGGACTGATGGACTATGACCTACGAGTATGTCTACCTTCGAGAGAAGACCGGTGCTCAGTAGATGGACATAAAAGAGGTTGAAATAATGTCATTTTTGACAAGAAAAGATCGTGTCAAACAATTAATACTTCAAAGTATGCGCTAATATTTTTAACCATCGCCAGTTTTGAGAACAAAATGCCACAATTTCAAAACATCAACAAATACTCCACACATGTTTATTTTTCAATGAATCTTCACAAGTTGTATACAGAAATAATGTCATTTTTAACAAGAAAAGATACTGTCAAACAATTAATACTTCAAAGTATGCGCTAATATTTTTAACCATCGCCAGTTTTGAGAACAAAATGCCACAATTTCAAAACATCAACAAATACTCCACACATGTTTATTTTTCAATGAATCGTCACAAGTTGTATACAGAAATAATGTCATTTTTAACAAGAAAAGATACTGTCAAACAATTAATACTTCAAAGTATGCGCTAATATTTTTAACCATCGCCAGTTTTGAGAACAAAATGCCACAATTTCAAAACATCAACAAATACTCCACACATGTTTATTTTTCAATGAATCGTCACAAGTTGTATACAGAAATAATGTCATTTTTAACAAGAAAAGATACTGTCAAACAATTAATACTTCAAAGTATGCGCTAATATTTTTAACCATCGCCAGTTTTGAGAACAAAATGCCACAATTTCAAAACATCAACAAATACTCCACACATGTTTATTTTTCAATGAATCGTCACAAGTTGTATACAGAAATAATGTCATTTTTAACAAGAAAAGATACTGTCAAACAATTAATACTTCAAAGTATGCGCTAATATTTTTAACCATCGCCAGTTTTGAGAACAAAATGCCACAATTTCAAAACATCAACAAATACTCCACACATGTTTATTTTTCAATGAATCGTCACAAGTTGTATACAGAAATAATGTCATTTTTAACAAGAAAAGATACTGTCAAACAATTAATACTTCAAAGTATGCGCTAATATTTTTAACCATCGCCAGTTTTGAGAACAAAATGCCACAATTTCAAAACATCAACAAATACTCCACACATGTTTATTTTTCAATGAATCGTCACAAGTTGTATACAGAAATAATGTCATTTTTAACAAGAAAAGATACTGTCAAACAATTAATACTTCAAAGTATGCGCTAATATTTTTAACCATCGCCAGTTTTGAGAACAAAATGCCACAATTTCAAAACATCAACAAATACTCCACACATGTTTATTTTTCAATGAATCGTCACAAGTTGTATACAGAAATAATGTCATTTTTAACAAGAAAAGATACTGTCAAACAATTAATACTTCAAAGTATGCGCTAATATTTTTAACCATCGCCAGTTTTGAGAACAAAATGCCACAATTTCAAAACATCAACAAATACTCCACACATGTTTATTTTTCAATGAATCTTCACAAGTTGTATAGGTACACTAAAGTCGAGCTCTCTAGACCCGCACTGTAGGGCTCTCACGGTGTCACGGTAAAGGCAATCCATTCTCTTTGTGTCAACGCTTTCAAACAGAAATTCCTATCACAATAGATTCCGTTTATAGTGTAACTGATGAACAAACAGAGCATGATAAAACAGTTTCAATTTAGAGATGTTTTTCTCCAAATCTACAAATGAAGATGCAGTGATGGGACGCAATATGGCCTCGAACGCTAAAATCAATGTCCTGCCCTAAGAATTTTTTGTCTTTCTGTAGTAGAAAAATCAATTAACTGACAGTTTATGACGACCCGCGTGACGTAATGGTTACCATGCCGGACTGCCGATCGGAGGGTCCCGGGTTCGATTCCTTGATGAATTTAAATTTCTGTTCTCGATCTGGGTGTTTGTGTTTCTGTCTCTGTGTCTGTCCATGGCACCCACGACACAGGGTATATCTACCTTCCTGTGGGGCTATAAAATAAAATAAATGTTATTTATTTACTTATTAGTTTAAAGATACCAATATTTAATTCTCTGGCTGGATATCTGTTCAGACTTCTTACAATAATGACAATTTAGAAACTATTATAAATTCAGTATTGATGCACGGAATACAAACATATCTTTAGACAGGTACAAATACAGAGTGGTGTCAAACTGTGGATGATATGTTGGGGTCAAGTTAAGTATGGTTAGTGCACTGCATAGACTTATAATAGTATATCCTAAGTCTATGCTGTACTGTTTGTACTACTATCAACATTATCAAAGAACATTTAAATATTAGAGGTTACTGCCATGTACGGTTACCACCTGAAGTAGCTGAGTGTTGTTGTTACTCGTATTATAGAGGTCGAATAGTGGCAACTCCAAAAACAGGAGTACTTCATGTAAGTATGGCTCTCAGCCTTTCCATTAAAACGCAAGAGCTAATTTTGAAGAAGGCAGAGTATTGCGTTCTTTTTAAGATCCTAGAAATTATTCCTCATGTAAAATAGCAATGCAGTATTGTTTGCAAACATCAAGGAAATAAGAAAATACTCCAAGCATGTATCATCTTTATACAAAAGTATCCGTCGAAAACTCTCGACTTGAGCCCCTAGCTATGCAATCTAGGACTCTCTGTGTTGCAAGCTTCTATTGACTTGTCTTTTTTAGTTTTAGTTTTCGCGGTTCTCAGTTTAGAGAGACAAAGGCTTTCAACTCGACAGCCTCCGTGGCGTAGTGGGTGATGAGCCGACTGCGAAACGTTAGGTCGTGGGTTCGATTCCCACCCAGGACAAATATTTGTGTGATGAACATGACTATTTGTTCTGTGTCTGGGTGTTAATTATCTATTTAAGTATGTATTTAGAATTAGATAAGTATGTTTATCAGCTTTCTGATTACCATAGTACAAGCTCTGCTTAGTTTGGAATCAGATGGTGTTGTGTGAATTGTCCAAAAAAATATATTTATTTATTTTATTTATATTTATTACTTATACGAAATAAACTTAATTATATACGTGTTAGATTTTATTGGAATGTGATAAGTAATTAGAATTCACACAATTATGCCTTGAAGTCACAATTAATTAGTGTCGTATTGTTTCTCTTGCGTGAATTGGATAAGAAATACACAATTTGAGTCATCTGTCAACCCTAATGCATCATTCATGAGATAATTGTATATCACCATTGCTTTGCATGCTTTTGAATCCTTTTGTAAATCGGTATTGTGTGTAATGTCTTGCTTAAAGTTTTGTTACTCATTATCATAATATATCCATAAATGGAAATAGCCTGGCTCAGTGTCCCCTTATAAGTGTCCAGTAATGAGATCTAAAACTCGTACATCTTTGACACAAAAATCCGACACTTTTACTTCCTTGGGCAAATTGCTAAGAATTATAATTTTTGTATTACGTAGGCAGAAAACTGTACAAAATTCCATAAGTACCTTAAGAATTTCTCTTGTTTTCAATATCATGCTCTTTCAATTGTTTCGTGGCAAGTTCTCTTTGTTTGATCTTATTAACAATGCTTTTGTCACCTGCCTCGCTCAGTTTGCGATTTATTTCACATTCAACTACCCTCACAAGTGGCTGCCTATTGTAATCTTTTCTGTAGCCTCGTTTTTATTCAGCGTAGCTTTCGTCTTTATATTTTCTATTTAAAAGTCTCTTTATAGTTTTTATCCTTTTCTTAGAGAGATATTTCTGCACTATCCACTACGCAGTGGCCACTTAAAAACTTCCATTTGAGGTTCGTGTACTACACCTGAAAACGCTGAAAGCTCGAATACCTTTAATGTCTATCAAGTGAATAAACATAGCGTAGCTGGGGAATTTTATTATTTGTTAGATATTTCGGCCTTTATTTCCTTTTTTATTTATTTGAATGGAGTAGCAGAGTGTATGCAGCTTAAGTTCTTCCTGAGGTCGATGTAGTTACGGTACTGCGGAAAGTGATGGTTGCCTCATATAAGTTTGTCCACCAACCGCACATTTTCATCGTAACGTTTCATGTGCATTTCAGTGCTCCGGAGAGTACGAGGCGTCGGTCCCGTCATCGATAGACAGCAGTCATTAAACCTCGTCATATGCTTTATAGGGACAACAGCGTTGTGAAATTAGCTCCATGCCTATCTATAAGGGGAGATAAGATATCGAAATATGTATCTTATTCCATCAATTTAAAGTACTCGGATGGCCGAGCGTTGCTCGGATGAAAACAATTGATTTTTCAGAGACTCATTGGCTTACTTAATAACGCCATCTACTTCAGCTCTCAATAAAAAAACAGATTTACATATACTCGCCGATAGATGTCAGGAAGAGTCATATTTTTCAGTTTATGTTTAAGTTGAAACACGGATTAAACGATTTTTTTTTTAAATTAAACCTAGCTAGATCCACTTATTGCCCCCAAAAACCCCTGCACTCTAAATTTCATGAAAATATTAGGAGCTGTTTCCGAGATTCTAATTATATATTTAGGTATAACAAGGAATATAGGAATTGCTCGTTTAAAGATATTATTACAATGATAGATGAAGCCTAGTTTTTGCGGTACTTATGTTGTAAAACACCGCAAATATGAATCTATATCCAGACTTTACCGGATTCTAAGTAGGTACTACATATAATTTAAAGGCAGAACGCAGCTAATTTCAGAGATAGACGATTATTTCACTCAAATATGACCACGAATATGTATAAAACGGCACCAAATATACGTGTTTCGCCTTTTCACATTTGTTCTACCATTTTGTTTTAAGTGCTACTTTAGATAATATCCACCAGGCGAGTTTGATAAATAGTAGCGCCAATGAAATGAAGTAGTTCGATGTAGTCGCGTGGAAGTGAAGGCGTCTCGAGCACGAATCGGACGCTAATGGCACGAAAATGATGGATATTTACTTCACGTGGTGACAGTAACGAACACTACACTGAACAGTACCGAACGTTAATCTAGCTGTCTTAACTTGCTTTATTTTTCAATTTTGTAGGTGGTAGAAGTATTATGGTTCGCCCGGGGAAGTACCACCACTGCACCCACTTCTGCCGTGAACCAATTCTATTGAGTTTCGGTGAAAAGGTGCAGTTGCCGGCCACACTTACATGAGGCGACCACCAGCCTCCGGAGTAGCAGCGCAATTGCATACGACCTCAGACAAGACTTACCTATGCTTGCTTGAGGTTGTATGTAGATGTCCATGGGCTGCAGCGACAACTTAACACCACTTGGCCTGCATGCTCGTCTGCTACTCCATTCAAATAAAAAAAAAGTCATCGTGTGTAGTGTGATCAAAGATCTGCTTAGGATAGTGAAGTTAACTGTTCTCTGTAACCAAACAATTTATATGTGTAAACTGGTATGATTGGGCACGAAAAAGATACTCGTAATATACTCCATGGTGAGGGAAAATATTGTAACATTTAATTAACTGTCATGATTTCATTACCGCGCCTGCCTGAGAGTAACCATAATTTCTCGAACGCATGACGTGCAACTTCCAACAATTCGCACTTGGCTAATATGGAGGACTATGGTCTAAATACTTGTCGCTCCCGAGATTCCTACGATACAAATTGGTTCTACGATTTTCTTTTAATGCTTGATAATATTTAGACACTTTCCAAAAAGCGTAGGTGATACTCGTAAATAGCGGCGTAAGAGTAGTTCGATGTAGTCGTGTGGAAATGAAGGCGTCTCGAGAAGGGATCAGACGCTAATGACACGAAAATGATGGATATTTACTTCACGTGGTGACAGTACAGAATATATAATAATAATAATAATAACACTTCACACTCACAGCCCCACAGTATCTCTTCCCTAGATATACCCTGTGTCACGGGTACCATGGACACACACAAAAACAGAAACACAAACAGACTGATAACAGAAAATTTTATCTCATCATTCAAATCTCTACTTTGCCGGGAATCGAACCCGGGACCCTCTAATCGGCTGTCCGCCATGCGGTCGTCGGCGAAACAGAAATTTTAATGATGAGTTTAAATTTCTGTTCTCGGTCTGGGTGTTTATGTTTCTGTCTTTGTATGTGTCCATGGTACCCATAAAACAAGGTATATATACCCTACTGTGGGCCTATGAGTGTGAAGCGTTATTATTATTATTATATGTATATCTTGCTTGCGGAAATTCATTCAGTTCTAAATCCATAGTATCAAGGTCTGTCAGACGACTGCTTATGTAGCTGAATTCTAGTTCTATTAGAGGTAGAACGCATCTAGTTTTGAAGCTAGAAACGATTGCTTAATGCTTTTGGCTGTTAACATTCATAAACGGAACCTAAGTAAGTTGGGCCGTGTATCTTGTAATTATGTCTTTTCTTTTGAGACCTTCTACGACTTTCTTCAAGTGCTTGTTAAGATTAAGACACCTTCCAAGAGCTGAGGGTGATAAATAGCGGCGATGGAATAGTTCGATGTATTCGTCTGGAAGTGAAAGGCGTCTCGAGCACGGATCGGACGCTAATGGCACGAAAATGATGGATATTCACACTTCATGGTCACGATACAGAACATGAGTATAAATGAAAGAAATGTTTGCAATTGTTGCAAATTCTAAAACATTTGAAATAATTATATTTTTCCCTTTTTAATGTCCCACTACTGGGCTCTGGGTTACTTATCCAGAAATGACATTGGTTTAGGTCATTGTCGTAGTAACTTCGGATAACAACTCTCAGGTCAGTGCGGTGATAGAAAACGTCGTAATGAAATATCACAATATTTTTTCTGATCGTGAAAAAGTGTTTAATTATAAAAACGCTTGGTTGGAAACGCGCCGGCATTTGAACTAGAGACGCGCCGGAGATCGGTGTTTAAACCCATCGACTATCTGCTTATACGATGCATACAATAAAAATAAATTAAAATTACTCACACGGCAACGCGAGCCTGTTCGCAAAATACGTCGCTATCGAACATACTCTCGGCGTTTACTTAATTATATTTTTAATTTTTGTTAGTTCAAATACACAGTTTGTCTACCAAATTATAAGCTTTCATTCGTGCTGCTCCTGCCGTTATAATTACTTTAAAGCAATAAAACAGTAAAATATCTCACACCTTTATACCCAGCAATATCACGTTAATGTTACTTTTATGTACCTTTTCGTTTATTCGTAAGTACAGTTCATTTCGTCAAAGTCAGATCATAAGCGTCCTCACTCAATCGCTTTTAATTAAACCAGCCAAAGTCACGATTTGTGACAATTGCTCTCGAATCACATTCACACTGGGTAACATTCTCATCGACGTGACAGTATTCCGACAGGCAGCAACTGAAAATCGCAAGCATTTTCGAAATTCTCAATTTATAAAACATCATCATCAATTTTTTTTAAATACTGGTTGCATTCAGCTCGATCCATCATTAGGGTTTACATTTTATATGTATAAAATTATGTACATTGTAAATTAAAAGTTTATTGGCAAGCTGGATATCGATTAAAAATAATAAATTTTATGTATGCAAAATTTGAAGCAAGTACCTACGCCATGTTGACATGAAATATGAATGCACAAGGCACTTTTCTTTCATCAGCAAACCAAATTAAAAGCTTAGTTGCGTTACTTTATTTAGCACATAAATGACGCCTCAGGATGCATGGACGTACGTACATTTTAGAATCAAAGAATGTACTTTAATGTTCAATGAGGTACAATTTACGAAAGCGAACTCCAACTTCCAACTCCCACGCTAAACTGACTGAAATCTATTTTTCTATACCCCGGACGAGACATAGTTTAAAAGAAATCAGATGACTGCAAGCATATTTGCAGTTTTTGTCGCCAGGTTCTCGGAACATTCTCACTTGGTTACATTTTCATCGACGTGACAGCGAGTGATAAGTCGACGGGCGCTTTTTCTTTGTTTCGTCGAATAGACGAAGCTTCCTTTGTTTGCGAACAACGCTGCTGATTACTTAGACAAACGTGATTAATCTATGGATTTTATCTGCGGAGCTGATTCATCATAACTGCTGCGTTATTCGCAAGTTTATTGCGTCTTCGCCTCAAACAATGTCGTCTCGTTCATCCTCGTAATGAAGGGCGTGTGTGTTCATAGTTCGGATATGTTTGTGTGAGTTGAAGGGTGTTTAGATGATCGTGTGCTTGTGATGAGACAGTATCTCATTTCAACGTTTATTAGATTCGAGCACTGCCTTGTATATTATTTAGAGCATAGAGATTTCTTATTATTTCGTTGACTAGTGCTAGTGTAAGATTCAGTTAAACAGCACGTAGTGTTTTACGTAAAATCAGAAAAGAGAAAGAAGTTAATATTATAAAATAACCTCGATAAAAATGTTTATTTTAAGAAATGTAATTTGGTGCACATCAAGACTTTAAATTCAAGCAAAGAAGCTTCCTAAAAAAGGTCTCAGCGAACCGTGACATCTAGAAGAAACACTTAAAGTTTTTAACTACATCTATTTCGAAATCTTAACTCCTTTTTCGCTCGTAAAACCAGTATAATGTGTTCTGAAAACTTCGCAGAGACAGTCTATAAAATCTTATATCGTCATTGATAACATCAGAACAAAAACTTTTTCGTTTTGCAAGTCAAGAGCACGATCGAAAGGATTACCTGCTGAAATTGACACTTTGAGAAGAGGTTCTGAAAGTTTGGAACGTGAAGTAATACAACTTTTCATTGTTTAGAACACTTTTATTCGTACCGCAGTATTTGTAAATTCAGATTTATAAACTCAAAGTGATATTTTCAACAAATCACACCAAATAAAATGAAATTTACGAGATTCTTTACAATAGAGGTAGTATTATTTTGTTGGAGAAAGTATATTCGCTTCAAATAAAGACTACTTTCCACATAAGTTACAAAGTTATTGAGTAAAAAAAGAAAGTCCTTTAAAATTCCTGTTGATAAATAAATCCAAGAGAATTGTATATTGATGGGATACAGGTACAGTAACCCTCCCTGCGCCATAAACGAATAAGGGAGAAGGGCGATAAAACCACGGCGCTCCACCAAGCAAGTGATTGATATTATTTTTGATGAGTAAATACTTCTATCATATTTTAAAAGCAGAGTTTTAATGAGAAACCTATTCAAGATATAATTGCGCTTTTTGTCTTACATACGATTCTACTTCTTAATATATCTAACGATGATCCTCGTACCATCATGTGGGTACCTATATGTACCAAAACTTTGTGACAGCGAGAGATAATAAACAACTTGGCAAATGAGCCCATAACATACTATAACCACCGCTCTCAACGACCTGAAAACAATCATGACAGACTCATCACGTCGTTGAATTTTCCTCGAAGACAAAAATATCTCTCCAGTCTCGCACCGTTGCTTCTGTCTACCCTCCTTCTGCTTAATTTGTTTTACCTGCTCGCAGCGCGCTCGTCGGTCCGCGCAACCGCTCCGGGCTACCTTACCGTCTACGAGCCTCGCCAAGATCCTGGACATCTCGACAACCACGAAGCCTACCACGAGCACTCTCACAACACCTCAGCTCATCACAACGGCATCGATTGATAAACAAACGCGGGGGCGCGGCTGACGCCTGTTGCGCGGCCACGAGGGCGCGGACTCACCGGGGATCAGGGCGAGCAGCGCCAAGGCCGCCAGCACGGGGGCCATAGCGGCGACGCGCGGGCATACCACACCCGCGCACGCTGCGCTAGCACGCCGGCGCGCTCATGCGGCCCGATCGAACAAACGGCGGCCGGCACGAGCGGCGCTCGGCGCGGGACTGGGCGCGCCCGCCGCCTCCTGCCCTCACGCTCCCCGCCGCACCCTGCGCCCTGCACCCCCGCGCCTCCCGCCTGCGCAGCCTTCAGGTGCGCGGCTCCGACCTGAGCCCTGCCCCTCGAAAAATCCTCCGATCTCGGTGCTTAGCTGATTACCCATTGTACAAGCAGGGAGACGTGTAGACGCAAATGAGGAAATTCCTAATACGACGGCGGAAGGGCGCGGGAAGTAGGGCAGCGGCCCCAAGGTCGCTGCAGCCTCGGCCGGGAAGCCTCGCCGACTTGTTGTAATCTTTATGCGCCCTTGTCGGCCCTCGCGCCGGGCGCCGGGCCACCCTCTATATAATATTAATCAATGTCCATCTCGTGTGGCCGTGGGTGTTCATTCATCAAGCTTCGGATTACAAACCGAGTCGTTAATGTATTGTAACATACTACGATCACGTAGCGCGACCCCCGCAGGTTGTTTCGGAATTCGGCTGAGCGGGCCAGCCATGTGCGTTGATAAATTGCCTGAAACTGTACACAGTACGAGTAGTTCCGACAATTTCAGCTCGGAACGATTCATCGTTCAACAAAGTTTAAACATTTTTGTGCTAATAGCCGAGAGTCGTTAATATTCATTTGCGGGAAACAAACAAAAAGTAGAAAACTACCGTCCGAAACTTATCGCGCTCGTTAAAGCCCTTATCACGTAGAAAGCTGCGTAATAATTGGCCAACAACTTGCGAAAGCTCCGCAATAAATACGGCAACTAAGTTTATTCTTATAACAATGTTAGTTTTTATCCCAGTCTTAGTCAGAAATGATGATTTACTTCTGGGCGAGACGAGTATAGAAGTATGTATCAAGTGAGATCCTAACTAAGACCTTACTCAATATTTGATAAATTACCGCTCTGGTAGGATCACACGAGTAGAATTGTATCTCTGACTTCTTAGCTTGTTACGTGTGTATTTATCAAAAAAAAATGTAATATGACTAAACTAGTATGTGAGTGAAGTACAAAAATATACAGTCGGACAGGGTGGTGGATATTGACCAAAATCATGGTCTTTGCGAGAGAAGCCTAGCGGTTAGACAGTAAAAATAATTACTGATAATATATTACGTTAATAAAATTCCAATGGCAGTTAATGTATATATAATTCCAATCTCGTACATGTGAAACCACTAGCAGTATATTTCTGAGGCCTAAAACAGTACATAGTACTTATTTATTTAAAACCTCCAACAAACTTTTTCGACTGCAATCTGTTAATAATAACCGGGGCCGAGAGCTCGCTAGCACTCCATCTTACGCCTCTTTCGCTTAGCTGAGTAGATCATGTTAACTGTAAGGACAATCGCATTTTTTTATAATTTAAAAAAATAGTTTTTTTTAAGTGAAAACTTCTTTACCGGCGTTGTACACTTTTTTTGGGATGGGTAAAAAATGTTAAACTTGTGTCAGGACACATGGCCTGATCGAATATTCGTAAGACGGAGAGGTGACAGCTGATGAAGGCTCGATTGTCTATATTTGTAAAATTCGTTTATATGAAGTATTTAAAATATGGACATTGAACAAAGTGCATCTATTAATGAAAAAAGTGAGTACTTCATAAAAATACTAGATGAAAACCTACTGAAAATACTAGATGAAAAATAATACTGATAATAAAAGCAATTCGTGCGAAATTATTCCCTAACCATTCCAAAATATCAAAAATGCACAACGTTAATGTTCAAATTTTCACTTCTGCTGGCACTATCGGAGTGCAACCCGTTGTTTTTTTTTTCTATGACATATTGCAGGCACAATTGACAGGAATTCAAATATTTAATTTATTTAAAGTTAACGACACCGCCTTCGCCTAAGCGTCCTTTCTTCAAAGCAATTTTATCTCAACGGCTACTAACGAGAAAATATTTCGCCAACTTCTTGTAATTGGTTGGGGGAGGCTAAATCTAGCTTTTAATAAAATCTTCTTTGACGAGGTCATTCCTTAAATGGATTTTATGTAAGCGGAATTATTCTCGGAGTTTACGATATTTTTATACGGTTATAGCATTATTTCTTATACTTTTATGAGATTATCGGTAGAAAGACCCGGCACCAACAAATTTGTCAACGAATTCTCGTAGCGCCTACGACGCGTAGCAAGTATTATTTCGTAGTAGTAGCACTTCGTAGACGGTAGTGCATCGTAGAACTCTTTCGAAGCTCTTTGTAGAACTCGTGTGAGAAAACCATAATAATATATTTTTTAATACAGTTGCTCAAAAAGTGACGTATTGCAGGGATGTATAGCGTGCGGGAAGTGGGCTATTACACACTCGTGCTTTTTCTTTACCTTTTCCGCACTCATGCGTTCTCTTTCCCAACTGTCAAAATAATGTCTATTCAAAAGAAAAAAACCAATCACGAAGTTTTAGAAGTTTTTATGATTCATGCAAATATTTCTAAAAAGAAGCGACTAATTTGTTTCAATATCAGATTTAATGATTCGATTCAATGAGTTAGGTTAGGTTTTATTTCATTTCATCTCATTATCATTTTCATTTCATATCAATAAAAAAATTCTACTGAAGACTTGGCTGTATGGGCATAGTTCCCTTTGCCTACCCAGAATGGGTGAAGAAAACAAAAAAATCTCTGCATATTGGTATTCTTTTACGGTTGGCGTCATTTTTCAAAAATGTTCTTTGCGAGTTTTTATTATTTTATTCAATTGCTTCATTTTTTCGCAACTGTATTAAAAATAGTCGTTCAGTACACGTGCGGAACCGGTTGCGCCTCGGCTCGGGTAGACATTTGTCGGAACTCCTTGCAATGACAGCCTTTCCGCACGTGTAATGAAATATACTATTTTTCTAAATAAACCGAACAAAAAGGCAGAGGGGCCGCGTGGTATTAAGCGATCACTCATCGTCGCCTATGGACTCGGGCAACCCTAGAGGCGCCACCCGAGCCTTGCCGGCTTTGGAGGAGAGCTTTTTTACAGCTTTCTTGAAGAACCCCATGTTATAGTACACTTGAAATGCCTCAGCTGGAAGGTTGTCCTATAACCTACACGTCCGTGGTAAAAAGAAGCGTGCAAAGCAGACTGTGCAGGACCGCCACGAGTCCAGATGGTGCCGGTGGAACTTTAACCTTCGTCTGGTGGTATAATCATGGAATTTTGATTTGGACATCAATTTGAAGAGTTTCTCGGAGCACTCACCATAGTAATAATAGTCAGTAGCACACGCAGAGCGAGCCTATGTTTCTTCGCAAGCTAAGCGGTTCTAGCCCGTCAGTCAATTTTGGGTCGTTGACAATTCGGACTGGGCGCTTTTGAACGGAGTCAAATGGGTGTAGCTGGTATTTTGGTGCTCCTGCCTGAGATGGGAGCAGTACTCCATGGGTCTGACCTGGATACAGCATCAGGAGTTGACCCGCAGTGAAGTACTGCCTCGCCCTGTTGAGGACACCAAGCTTTTTGGATGACAATTTGGCAATATATATTGTACACTCAATATAGCTGTGCCCCGCGGTTTCACCCGCGTTATTTTTTTTAAAGTATCCTATATTACTTCTGATAACTCTAAGAATATATGTACAAAGTTTCATGATGATCGGTTGTGTAATTTTTGCGTGAAAGAGTAACAAACAAACTTACTTTCGCATTTATAATATTAGTAGGATCTTAAAACAGGGCTGAAGTTTTTTCTTTTGCCTAAGCGCATCCAGAGCAGGCAAAACTATATAATAAGGTTCACTAAAAATTTGTTAAAATCGTACAGTGAATAAAATATTTTCATATTTCATTTTCATTTTGCCATATTAGCAAAATAAATGGAGTAGTCAACTATTTCAAATATCTCATAAAATATAATATTTGATAGACTACACATCTTTGTGGATAGCCACATATTAGCCTTATTATATTGGTTTACCTAAATAATCGTGCATGGCCCGGTGGTTAGCGTAGAACGCAAACGATCTATGCAACTAAGCCAAACGGGCGCGGTCGGGTGTGAGATGGGTGACCGCTAGTAGCAAAAAATTTCATGCTCGTTTCCGTGCTTAGGAGGGCACGTTAAGCCGTCGGTCCCGGTTGTTGTCGATAGATAACCGTCGTTAAACCTCTCGGAGGCCTTATGGGCGGTTTGAAAATATCCGACAGCGGGTTGGCTACTAATCCGCATCTCCACCAACCCGCATTGGAGCAGCGTAGTGGAGTAAGCTCCAGGCCTCCCCAAAGGGGGAGAGACCCGTGCCCAGCAGTGGGACGCAAAAAGGGTCGCAGCCATACTGGTTTACCTAATGACGCTTAACAATCATAGTTCACAAAGTAAAATAAAGATACTAATACAAAGATACTGTTACGCGCTATGGGTAATAAAAATGCCGTTTGTAACGTAGAAGACGTTTATTGTCAGCTTCCACAAAAATCCACTTAACCGATTCCTAATCACAAAGCACAATCACTTTAGTCGTCGTCGTCGCTTGGTAGAGATCGCTTCGGTTTCACTTCCGGAAATAAACTGCCTCAGTCGCGGCTCGGTGCGTGCCTTATATACTGCTATCCATGGTTCTCTAGAAATTTCCCGAACCACCAAATACCCGACCCGAACCTTCCTTTATGTTACAACGCACTTACACGTACAGTCTTATGTACAGTAAAACAATAGCCGCGGCCCGCGATGTAAACAACCTATGTACGCTATATATATAGGTTCGTACGCGCCACGGATCCCGAATTGTTGTTTTTCTTATCACAGACTTTTCGAGAACTTTCTTCACTGTTCGATAGTAGACCTAATACCTGTTTATGCGTTTTTGGGGTTTTCCTGTACGTTTTGTTTTCGAGATGTAGGTACTCAAAGTCGTAACAATACTAATACCCATACCTGGAATAGAAATTTTATCTTATCTACAAAATGCCTGGCTTGGACTCGAACCCTGGACCCTCAATCGACAATCCGGTATGGTAGCCATCGCGTCATTCGGCGACTGTCTGAAATAAAAGCCTTAACTGAACAGTGACCTGACATTTAACATCAGGGGGTCTATATCCCATGTATTAACGGTTTAAGTGCCGTATCTTGTCAGGCTTTAGCCCTAAATATCAATTAATACTCTTGCGAGGAAATCATATTACAGTACGTACTTTTGTAGATCTTTATCGTTTATTGACTATTGGCACTTTGACTCGATCCATATAACGCAGTGATCATCGCCTACAGGCTCTGAGCCAAATAATCTTGATAAGTTTTGGTAAGAAACCTAAAAGATTAATTAAGATATCCTTTTTAGGTGTGTAAGTTTGCGTACTTGTTTGCATGTTTGCGATCATGCATGATGCCAAAAACAAGGACTTTTGTGGTCGTCTGGGAACTATACCCAACTCCATGACGTTATTCAAAGGATCTTAGAATGGTTTAGGCAAAAAACATAAAAGATTAATTTAGATATTCTAAGTCTCAAAGTTTGCAACCTGTTTGCATGTGTGCAATCGTGCGTTATACCTATAAAACATAGACTTTACTGCAGAGGAGTGTGGAACGTTGAAACTAAACCCAACTTTATTCATCTATTCCAAATATATGATATGTATAATATACATATTATAATATATACAATAATAATATTACAATATATGTATGATAGGAAGCACTAAATTTCAATGATGTTGACATATCGGGTCCGATGACTTAAAGAGCCCTTCAGAGCACGAAAACCACTATCGGACACCAACCTCACATCCGACCGCACCCGTTTTGCCAAGCTGCGTAGATCGCTTGCATTCCACGCTAGCTGCCGGGCCACGCGCACTTAAGCTTTTATTAAGTTTTTACTACCGTATATTTCTGAACGGCTTCACAATCCTATGCGTCGACTGACAGTAAATTTTTATTATACCAGAAGTCGTTGCACTCTCAATAAATTTTATAATATTTACTGACTCATGTTCTGCGTTTTGTACAACGACTAACTAAGGCTGCGTTGCCGCTAGAGATGTACGAGAATGCCTAGCGAGGAATGTGTTTGTTAAGAACCAATAGAATCCCTTCATTTACCATTTAACTCTTTATATTTATTTATTGTAAATGAAGCGGTTACACTGGTTATTAAAAAACACATTCCTCGCTAAGAAACCTCGCTCATCTCTGGTGGAAACGCAACCTTAATCCTGGAGAAGTAATGAGAGGTATTCAACAAGCAAGTGTTGAGGCGCTCGGCTGCTGCCAACGTCACGTCAAACAATCCATTCTCTTTCCATCAGTCGAGAGAAATTCGCTGCAAATAGTAATCGCTTAATCGCCTCCACGTTGTATTTCTTTTATAATTTTTTTAAATATTAAAATTTATGAATTAACAGACTTATAAATAAAATATGTCATATGAGAGTCCCATGTGAGGCATGATACCCACGACACTGGCAGCATTGCCCGTTTGCCAGGCAGAAACCAACATTGGAGCAGACTAGTTGAGTAAGCTCTAGACTTTTCAAATTACGGAGAAAACTATGAATAGCTGTGAAAAGTAAAAAAGGTCCTACTAAATAGTACTTTATTATAACTTGCCAACATTCTTATTTATTTATTTACCTACTGTAACAGAAGTAGGTTGGATGGCTTTAACACGTTATACGAGGGTTGACTTAATACACACATTTACACATTCAAACATTATACTTTAACTTTCACAATACACACAGCATTCGGGCATGATAACGCCTTAGCCCTCGCACCGAAGAACTTCCTAGCATCAGCATTCTGCGATTCTTTTATACTAACCGTCCTAGTTTTCAGATGGACGTTACAAAGTCAATAGAACATCAATTTATTAAATATTCTCAATAATCGTTTATTAAACTATACTTGTGTGCCTATTATAGTTGTTGTTGAATTATTATTTATTCACTTATATTTATTTACATTATAAAATATACTGATATTTATGATTAAGAGTACATTTTATATTAAGATGTGTTATGAATTATGTGTATGATTAAGTTGTCTGTGTTATGGTATGTAACACTACATTGCGCAGCGGACGCGTTCAGCTGGCTCCTGCCGAACCTTGGGGGTCCAAGCTCACGATGCCGGCGTCTTTATACCGGCATCCTAAAGAGCATGGCGCTGTACGGTGCCCCTGTATGGGTGGACTCCCTGCATCGGCGGGAGAACGTGGCCCTCCTCCGCAGGCCCCAACGGGCCATTGCACAGCGGGTGGCGAGGGCTTACCGCACTGTCGGGTACGCGTCCGCATGTGCGCTCGCGGCAACTCCTCCATGGGAGCTGGAGGCCAGGGTGCTGGCCACTGTCTATGATTGGACAGCGGCGCAAAAGGCGCTGGGTGAGTGGCCAGCCCCTGAAGAGCGCAACGCGGTGAGGCGGGATGCGCGCGAGGCTATGGTCCAACTGTGGAGGGAGGACCTAGCCTCCACGCAGTTTGGACGCCGCACTCTCGACGCCCTCGGTCCTGTGATCGAGGCGTGGGAGGAGCGGCCGCACGGATTCCTCACCTTCCGCCTGGTGCAGGTACTTTCCGGACACGGATGTTTCGGCAATTACCTGTACCGAATCGGAAGGGAGGAGTCCCCGTCGTGCCACCATTGCGGTGCGGCGGAAGACTCGGCGCAGCACAGCCTTGAGAGTTGCCAGGGCTGGGATGAACAGCGCCGAGTCTTGTGCACCGTTGTCGGCCGGGACCTTTCGCTGCCGAGCATCGTTAGGGCCATGCTCGGAAGCGAAAGAGGCTGGAAAGCCGTTGCTTCCTTTTGCGAGGAAGTTATCTCGCAGAAGGAGGCGGCGGAGCGGGAGAGAGAGGACGATCCGTCCCAACCCCCGCTCCGCAAACGAAGAAGGGGAGGGAGAAGGCGGCAATACGACCGTTCTCTCCCTCCCCCCGGTGGTGGCCTGTAGGTTGGAGGTACGGGGGTGCCTCCACCTGCATTGCACAGGCCATCACCGATGGACAGGAATGACCCGGCGCTCCTGGTCATTCCTGTAGCCTCCCCATAAGGGGAGCGTGTAGGGCCTGCCAAGATAGGCAGGCAGTCGCCGACGATGTTGTGGAAGCAAAGGCTCTGCCGATTTCCCACGACATCGTCACGATGGCGATGGAGGAGCGCAGTAGGGTTTAGTGGGTATACCCCTGCCTCGTAACGGCAGGGGGAGTCCCACACACCTCCCTCTGTCCACCCGACAGAGGTCGAGACGGTGCGTAAATGCATTCCCTACTTAAAAAAAAAATGTAACACTACATTATTTTACATATATAATACCCCCCGCGCTCGCCCGTGCAAGTGTGTTTCGTTTACGCTCCGTATTTCATTCGTGATTTAAAAAGTAAAATGGATACGTGCAGTACTTCTGAAGTGCTAAAAGCTATTCAAAGCATAGTTCTACCGATGGAACTAAAAATCAACTCTCTTGTGCAAATGGTACGCTCATTAGAAGCAAAAGTTGATAATTTAATTGCAAGTAATGAGCACCAAAAACCGCAAGTCACCGATAACAGCAAGAGCGAGAGACCTGTGACGTCGCACACAGTAATACAAATCGCCGAAAGCGAGCAAAGGATCGAACCAGTGATGACGCGCAAGAGACGTGCCCGAGCTAAAGCCGACGACGACGAACGAGGTGAGTCGACTGCTCACGAGAGCGATCCGTCAGGCCGAGCCCCACCGGCCCCCTCCCGCACTGCCCTCTCCGCCTGCATTATCCGCCGCTCGCACTCCGCATCGCCCTACGTTGTCGCACGCGCAATATATCAACGCTGCGGTGTCTCCACGGATGACTCACTTAGGTGAAGACAACACCGTTGATAAGAAAGGCGAGCAATGGATCACAATATCGCGACGAAAACAAAGACGTCCAATTGTCAGAGGTACGGGGGATACAGATGACTCGCTAACGGCAGTAGAAAAATTTCGACTGATCCATCTCTGGTCACTTAGTACAGAGACGACCGTAGAAATGGTTCAAAAATATATGAATAAGAAGAAGAATAATGAGAAACCGTATGATGTAGAAAAGATTCAATTAAAACATGACAGATACTCGTCTTTTGTAGTGTCGGTTCCAGAAAGTAGTTTTGCTTTCTTCATGTCTCCAGAAAATTGGCCTCCGCACACTCGTCTGAACGAGTGGTTTCGTAAGAGACAAACAGTCAATAGAAACGAATAGGAAGTTTGTATGCAAAAATAATACTCAAACCTTCACTCTGGTGTACTACCAGAATGTACGAGGCCTACGTACGAAATTGCAAACCGTCGCTACACAAATAACAACGTCGCAAGCAGATGCCTTTCTCCTAACAGAAACATGGCTCACGCCGGGAATAGAGGACTCAGAAATTATCCCCACAGGATATCATATTCTTAGAGCTGATAGACCGGGTGCACGCCGAGGAGGAGGAGTGGCGATTATAGCCGCATCCAGATACCAACTGCGACAAATTGAAATAAAAAATCCATATAACATTACTGGTTGTGAAGTGTTATGTGCGGGACTCTATTCCGAAAACCACTTTCTCGTTACTCTCATGAGCATTTATATTCCACCTAACACTAATGAAATCGGGTATAATATTATTTTTAATTGTATTGAGTCAGTTAGTGTAAAATATGAAAATTTGATTGTTGGCGGAGATTTTAATCTAAATTCTGCCTCTGAAGTACTCTGAACACACTGTTGCTAATTTCGAATATCTTCTGGAGTTCTGCGAATTACAGCAGGTAAATTCAATTTTTAATTCTCAGAAGGGCATGCTAGACCTGATCCTGGCCGGCTCGGCATTGTGTGGGGTGGAGGTGCGGCGATCGGTAGACGCGCTGATCTTACCGGATGCCTATCACCCGCCACTTGATATTTTCATCGAACGTAGGCCGATTGCCGTTGAACGTTTAACAACGCCTTTTAATATTAACTCTAGCACTGAATGGAATTTTCGGAAAGCTGACTTTCATAAACTTTATGAAGCCATCAGAAATATTAATTGGCATTCTCTATATTCTACAACGGATGTGAACGCCCTTGTAGCGAATTTTTATTCTTTATTTTATAATTGTATAGATAACTGCGTGCCCAGAAAAGAGCGTGCGGCAGTACGATCTCGGTTTTCTTACCCTGTTTGGTACTCACCTTTAACAAGACGCTACATAAAATTTAAAGCGCATTTTCATCGTCTTCATAAAAAAACGACATTAAGTAAGTACCGCGTGAAGTTCTCATACTACAGAGCACTGGTTAAATTGAATATCGCGGCCGACTACCGTCTTTTCAAAAAACGGATGGAGAGCGACCTACAGCACAACCCTTCAAGTTTTTGGAGCTATATAGGTACCAAACGTAAGAAAAAACAACAGAATACTATAACGCATAATGGTACACTAGTACCTGAAGATAAGGGTGCGCAATTGCTGGCCAATTACTTCCACTCTGTGTATTCAACTCGGCCTCCAATTCTTGACGTCCAAACTGCAGTAAGTACCGCAAACGTTTCAAACAGACGTATTCATATTGAATGTATCAGCATGGAAGTAATAAAACAAGCTCTAAACAATTTGAAACCGAAGCGATCAGCAGGTCCAGATGGTATTCCACCTTTCGTGGTTAAGGATTGCCGTATGATATTAGTTCAACCTTTATTACACATTTACAATCGCTGTCTCAAGAGTAGTACATATCCGGAGGTATGGAAAGTATCTAGGGTAATCCCGATCCCAAAGAGCAAGTTCAGCTCAGAGGCAAGTAACTTTAGACCGATAGCTGTGCTGTCGGTGTTCGGTAAATTGTTTGAACATGTCTTACATCAATTGCTCAGTATTCAGTTGGAGAGCCAATTTTCAGACTCACAACATGGTTTTAGAGTTGGCCGTTCCACTGTGAGCAATTTATTTTCTTTTCACGCATACACTGCTGCAGCGGTAGACAGTGCTTCTCAGGTGGACACTGCGTATTTTGATTTCAGGAAAGCGTTTGATACGGTTGATAATGATCTACTTCTCCGTAAATTTGCAGCTGCCGGATTTACTCCCGCCTTACTACAGTTTTTCTCCTGCTACCTCCGCAATCGGAGGCAGTATGTGCAGTACAATGGATGCGTCTCTAAGCCGTATTATACGCTTTCCGGCATAAGTCAAGGCTCAAACCTCGGTCCATTGCTATTTTTAATTTTTATCAACGATTTGCCCGACACAGTTAGCACAGCTAATTGTCTGTTGTTTGCAGATGACTTGAAATTGTTCTTTAAGGTTGGAAATGCATCAGACTGCGATCGCTTACAGGATGATATTAATAATGTTGCTGAATGGACTGAACGGAATAGGCTGATGTTCAATGTGACCAAGTGTTCTGTGGTATCCTTCACGCGAGCTCATAAACCTATTGTCTATCATTATAGATTAGGCACAGTTGCTTTGGATAGACATGAGACCGTGACAGACTTAGGAGTCATAGTGCGGTCAAACTTAACCTTTACTGACCATATCTATGATATCACTACCAGAGCTTACAAATCACTTGGATTTGTGTTACGCCAAGCTAGAGACCTTGAAAGTGTCGCTCCAATTAAATTGTTATATAACAGCTTCGTCAGAAGTATATTAGAAAGCAATTCAGTTATCTGGAGTCCACATGAAGTGAAATATAAACTCATGGTGGAGAAACTCCAAAAGAAATTCTTAAGGTGGCTTTATTTTAAACAGTATGGCTATTCTGTGGGGTATCCAAATATATATCCAACCTTATTCTTGCAAGGAATGTTGGGCTATGTCTCACTGGAAGTCAGGCGAGAACTAGCCCTCATGAAATATTTTTATCTTTTGGTTAGGGGGGATATATGCAACCCTTCAGTGCTAGAGTTAATATCGCTGAATGTCACAAAGACAAGCGTCAGACATCGCCAACGAAAATTGTTTTTCGTGCCAGTATCTAGGACGGTTTCGTTTCGTGAGTCGCCATTTGTTCGCGCCTTAACCTTGCTCAATGGTGTGCTGGCTTGGGATCCAACCCTAGACTTGTTTTCTTCTACGCCTGCTGTGTTTCGCAGAGTTGCAGAAAGATATGTACAATCTCGTTCAACTATGTAAGCGTATTGGATTTAATTCTGTAATGTTTATATAGTTGTGTAAATAAGTAAATAAATAAATAAATAAATAAATAATGCGTTATGTAAAGGCATCACCGTCATAACATGGTCTACATTAAATCTTTCCAGCTTACATTAAATACTTTACGAGTATGTCGTAGCCGATATGCTACTGAGAAAAATATTTCTCATAATAAGCAGAATTCTAAAGCTACTCCAGATTACTTTCATTTTCGTTTCATAGTTTTTCTGATATTTATTCATGGTGCAAGTACTTTGAATTTAATGGCACAATCAACAGATTAACATGCTAATGTACTTGCAGAATATGGCTATTTTAGTCGTTACTTTGTAGTGGCATTTAGTCTTAGAAGTGGTAAATTAGTAGTACTTGTAGTTTTCAACGGGGTTAAGAAATTATGTATATAAGGGCTACTGTATCCCCTGCCTGATTTCAAGAGGCAACTAAAAGAGAGCTTCCGGGGTTGCGCATGGCGAGAATGTGAGCTCCAACTGTCTAGTCAGCGACCCCGGGAAGGGCGACGATGTGTTCGATGCCGGATGCCGTCGCAAGTAAGTACTAGAAGTTGCAGGAGAGCACCATCGCTCTCCGGATGATGGGCCCGTTTTGAGGCGACGCGCTTGAAGGACAAAGGTGCGTTCCTCTAGAGATCCCAAAGTTCTCCCAAGCGCTGAGGCAGGCAGAATACAAATAAAAAACCCGGCTAGAGCGAGTCGGACTCGCACACCAAGGGTACCGTAATAGTATATTTCGTTACAAGTGCGGAAAGGCTGTCATTGCAAGGAGTTCCGACAAATGTCTACCCGAGCCGAGGCGCAGCCGAAGGTGAGGGTTGACAGTCGGAACTCCTTCTAATGACGGTTCCGCACGTGTACTGAACGACTATTTTTAATACAGTTGCGAAAAAATGTAGTAATTCAATAAAATAATAAAATCACAATAAACTCAACAAACTAATCATCTAAACTCGCGAAGAACATTTTTGAAAAATGGCGCCTACCATAAAAGAATACAAGCAGAGAATTTTTTTGTTATCTTCACCCATTCTGGGTAGGCAAAGGGAACTATGTCCATACAGCCAAGCCTTTAGTAGATTTTTTTTATTGATATGAAATGAAAATGAAATTTAATGAGATGAAATGAAATTAAACCTAACCTAACTCATTGAATCAAATCATTAAATCTGATATTGAAACTAATTAGTAGCTTCTTTTTAGAAATATTTGCATGAATCATAAAAACTTCTATGATTTTTTTTTTGTAAGAACTTCATGGTTGTTTTTTTTTAATAGACATTATTTTGAAGGTTGGGAAAGAAAGTGCACGAGTTCGGAAAAGGTAAAGAAAATGCACGAGTGTGTAATAGCCCACTTCCCGCACGCTAAACGTCCCTGCAATACGTAACTTTTTGAGCAACTGTTGGATGGGCGGGCGCGTAATTATGACCCAAGCCCACTGTTGGAAAGTGGAAACACTTCAAACACTGCCCACACCCCCAACACAAAGTATTCACACCGCACCCACGGAATTCTTGAATCGAAGCCACCTCTCCTATATCCAGTCACAGGATCCCGGACGCTCCTCCAGACCGCAGTCTGCCGCCTCAAGGCTCCGCCCGCAGATTTTGATGGGTTTTAGATTAGTACATAAGAATACTTTCGAACATAGCCAAAGAACGCTAGTCGACGTAAGTACCGTTCGTATGCAACCGCCGCCATACTGGCAGGCGTAGATAATATTCTTTTTTTTTATTTTTTTTACTAATCATAGACAACGAGGCCTATGATACTCTTCTCCTTCATCCAATATGAAAGGAGTTCGGTAAACTGCGAATCAGAAACCGATAAGCACTCCTGAAAACATTATGCTGGCAAGCTAGCAATAATTGAGAGTGTTTTATATAGATATTAAACCTATGAAAAATGAAAGTAACATTATAATAACAAATCGCCTAACCATGCTCCCCCGCCTTGGAAGTTTTGGAAAAAACTTTCAAAGAGAAAGAAAACTGAAGATAATAAGTATATGTAATTTAAGAGCATTAAAAGCAATGGAGAAGTCTCATGGTCAAGCTTGAAGCAAGTAACTTCGATATATTAATTTAATTTTAAAAGCTACAATAGCAAATATTTAAAGAATACGGTTATATTAATACCTATTACTTATCTAATAAACTATTATCTTAATTATCTCAAAGTTATTGATTAGGTATCGGGTATAGTTTTACAACAGGACGTTTAAACATACCAAACTTGGTTTTAACTGTTGCAACGCGAACTATTCCATCCGAACCAGGATGAATTTCTGTAATAATACCTAGCGGCCAAGCTAATGGAGGAGAATCGTCCTGTCCCACGAGTACGACAGTACCGATCTGAACTGGATGGTCCGGAGTAGACCATTTCTGCCTAACTTGCAGCGTATGCAGATACTCTAGACGCCATTTTTTCCAAAAGGATTGAACCATGCTATCCAGCAACTGTTTACGCTCGACCAAACTAATTCGCGTGTCTGTTAGGTCCGCTGCAGGTAAATACTGCAGTGGAGTGGACATTAAAAAATGAGCCGGTGTTATTACTTCAGGATGAGGGTCGGAAGACATTACTGTGAGTGGCCGCGAGTTCAAAATACACTCGATCTGCACTAACACATCATGTAATTCCTCATACGTAAGTATTTGAGCTCCTATAACCCTATAAAGATGAGTCTTTAAACTTTTTATGTTGGATTCCCACATACCTACAAAGTGAGGTGCGCGGGGTGGAATCATTTTCCACTCAATACGACGACTAGTTAAATCTTTCCTTAAAGCGGTATGGAACTCTGATTTCATAAGAAATTTATAAAGATCGTCTAAGTGGGCCTTTGCACCAATGAAATTCGTTCCATTATCGGAGTATAAACACGATACAGGACCACGTCTCGATATAAAGCGGCTGAAGGCTGCTAAAAATGCGTTAGAAGTCAAGTCAGAGACTAGCTCAATGTGAATTGCCTTTGTTACCAGACAGACGAAAAGGCAGATATATGCCTTCTGGGATCGTTGACCTCTACGCCGAGTAAGAGTAATTTTAATAGGGCCTGCATTGTCAACTCCAGTGTGAACGAAGGCTTTCGCTTCCGTGACACGACAATAAGGAAGATCAGCCATTTTAGGCGTCGGATGTGAAGGACGTACACGAAAACAAGAAATGCATTTACGCACGTTAGCCCTTACGACAGTTCTGGCATCTAATATCCAATATCGCTGTCGTAAAATGGACATAAGAAGTCCCGGGCCGGTATGACAATTAATGACAGGATAATGGTTTATTATTAAATCTACTACCCGATCGCGTTTGGGGAGTAAAACGGGATGCTTTACCTCGAAGGGTAAATTTGCCTTAGACAGGCGTCCTTCAATACGTAAAATGCTATGTTCATCAAGAAACACGCACAAATTTTTTAATTTATTACAAGGGGATTTGCCATTTTTAAGGGAAATTATATCATTTGAAAAATGAAATTTTTGAACAGCGGAGATAACATATCTTTCTGCAACCATCAGGTTATAAACAGCTCCAGACGAACTATTTATCTTTTTTATAAATTTTAGAACATAGACTACAATGCGCAACAGTTCATCCCATGAAGATACACGTTCAAATAATAAAGTAAAGACTGAATGTTCCGAATGAACAGTCGCTGTAAAAACCTTTGTCTTGTGCTCGGGTATTTTTTCAGCATTAGTTGGACAGAAAGTTTTCACCGGCCATTCAGAAACTGGCGTTCGCATCCACGTTGGCCCCTTCCACCATAACTCATGTGAGATGAGTTGTGAAGGTAGCATGCCACGCGATAAACAATCACTCGGGTTGTCGCTACCTGCGACGTGATAGAAGTTTTCGGGCGGAAGGTTTTCATGACACTGAGCAACGCGTTACTAACGAACACCGACCAACGATGCGGTGATGAATGTATCCAAGATAACGCGATAGTCGAATCCGAAAAGGCATATATTCCTGCAATAGGAATACGCGAGCGGTAAGTATCATGAACAGTTCTAATTAATTTCGACATAAGTACCGCTGCGCAAAGCTCCAAACGAGCAAGTGTCGTAATTTTGGTGGGTGAAACCTTTGATTTCGCACACAGCAATCTACAAGTGATATCTCCGTTTGAAGCGGTGGTGTGTAAGTATATGACACAGCCATAACCTTTCATACTGGCGTCGCAGAAGGCGACAACCAGAACGGTACTGTTGCTCAAAACACCACTGTGACGTGGAATTTTTAGAGTACATAATAAAGAAAACTCTTGTATGAGATCAGAAAACCTTTTAATAACGTTTTCTGGAGGTGTATCATCCCAACCAATATTACATAGCCACAATTCTTTAATAAGTAATTTGGCATATAATATAATAGGAGCTACCAAGCCTAGGACGTCGAACAAGCGGGCGACTATGGAGAGTATGCACCGCTTCGTACACTTCTCCTGGACGTAAGAAGTCGTGAAAAAGAAGTTGTCGTCGGCTGGTTGCCAAGAGAGGCCTAACACCTTAGTGGCATCGTTAGAGCCCTCAGAAAAGTTTATTGAGTCGCGAAGAGACTCAGGTACATTTTTAAGTAAAACTAAGGAATTACTCGTCCACTTAAGTAATTCAAAGGCCCCGGCCTTAAACAACGAGATCAATTCTCTAGAAAGGCGGACGGCGATGACGTCATCAGGCACATTATGAACTAAATCGTCCTTAAATAAATTGCTTTCTGCTACTTGTGCAGCTTCACCAAAGTGTGGCCTCATGTCCTCAGCTAACTGGCGAACAGTTCGCATGGCTATGTAAGGACTGGATTTCAACCCGAATGGAAGACGATTAAATTGAAAAGTTCTAATATTTTCATTATTATTAAATCGAAACAATATTCTAAGATATTTATGATGCTCTGGAAGTACACCAATTTGCAAATACATCTGCTTTATGTCAGCAGTCAAAGCTACGGGAAACAATCGGAAATTTAATAATAACAAAAACAAATCGGCCTGCAAGTTAGGCCCTGTATGCAGGACGTCATTAAGTGACAACCCTGTGTGAGTTTTGGCGCTTCGCTTGCGTCGAGTACAATACGAGGCAGTGGCTTGTCCGCCCGGGTGACAGCATGGTGAGGAATATAATATCCCTCATCAGCAAGATCGTATTCATTGACCTCAGACAGGTAACCGCTTTCTATATAGTCGCTAATTACTTTATTGTAATTTAAACGTAAGTCCGGCGACTGTTTAAATCTGCGCTCCAAAGACATAAGTCGGCGCAAAGCGGCAGAATGCGAGTTACCAAGGTCACTCGGATTCTTACAGAAGGGAAAAGCAACACTGTACCTCCCATCGACCGCGCGAATAACCGACGATAAATAAATATTTTCACATTCGGTCTCATCCGGGCTTAAATATTTTATGCTCGGTATCTCTTCGATCTGCCAAAAATTTTGCATTAAATCGTTAAGAGCAATGGCAGAGAACGAAGATGGTACAGCGGCATTGCTGGGGTACTCACCCATTAAAATGTAACCGAATGCAGTCGACAAAGCGGGTGGCAACTTTGTCCCCGATTCGATTCTGTCACCTAAATAAATATATGGAAATAATTGTGCACCTAACACGACATCAATATTGCCAGGAACATTCCATGACAAATCAGCAAGGGGTATACCCTCTAGGTGGCCCATGTCACCCTTAGATATATAATGACTGGGCAGTTAATCTGTAATACAATCAACTACTAACGCGTATATAGAATATTTATTATTTGGGTATACGCGGGACTCAATGTCCAAATATACGTAGCCCAGTATAGGACGCGAGGTTAAACCAATTCCTTTAATAAAAGAATTATTTAAAGGAATTATTGGCAATTTGAGTGCTTTACAACAATCAAGTGTAACTAAATTATTCTGTGAACCGTTATCAATTAAACATCTTATTATTACTTTCCCGTTATTATTATTTTTCGACCTTGCATAAACTTGTGCAGTCGACAGTAAAATTTGCATCTGTAGCTCCCCGAAAGACGCACGAGCCGCGTGGCTCACTGGCCATGTTCGCGTTTGCAGTAAACGAATTCGAACTTGGGCCACTCACAGGGCCACTACGCGTCGCACTAGCGGTCGACGACTCACCCTCATTAGGTATACTATGCGATGTAGACGCAGAATAACGGCATTTAGATTTTTTTACGTTTCTATTTTCAAAGTTTAAGAGTGTATGGTGACGTTTTTGACATAGCTAGCATACAACAGATGATGTACAGGATGTTACAGTATGTGTAATACCAAGACAATTTACACAGCCATTTTTCGACTTTATAAATTCAAATCGGGCTATTGGTGTATTTAAGTTTTTAAATTGAACACAATTATAAACAGAATGATCAGTGCTATTACAAAAGACACAGCGCCTAGAACGCGTTGCATGACTGTTATTATTAGCAATAAATGACTTATGTACTGATCGCGATGGATACGTAGACGTTTTATTTATTTTTACTGCAGGGTCCGACGATCGATTCGAACTCGAATGATTTGTGTTTGAGCGTTCCAAAATTTTAACTCGATCTCGAATAAACAAATTTAACTTATCAAAGGAAGGTATGTCTTCGTTACAAACAGACGACTTAAAAGCCTGAATAGTATGCGAATCGATTTTTCTTAAAGCGCAATGTAAGAAAATGAAATCGGCAAGATCTTTGAAATTTAATTGTTTTAAAGCTAAAACTGAAGCTGAAAATTTTTCAATGAATGAATCGAGACTGCCGGCTGTATCACTACAGCTCCTAGCATCTAAAATATTATTTAAGTAATGCGTTCCTAATGATCGCTTGTCTTGGTATTTTTTCACTAAATTACCCCATAAAATTTTATAAGTGTCGCCCGTAGGTACAATACCTGCGGTGACCTTAAGAGCGCCGTGTGTCAATTTACCTACTAAATATTGCACGCGCTGCGAGTCAGTCAGATCACTGTTGTTATGTATGTTAGATTTAAAAGATTCATAAAACTTAGGCCAATTCTCCATTTTCCCGTCAAAGTAAGGCAATTCAATCGGTGGCAATTTAATGTTACATTTTGACTGAAAATTATCATTAGAATCTTCACGTTTGGAGACATTTGATCGCGAAGCTTGAACAATATAATTCCTAACACGCTTTACTTTAAGGTATAAATCATCAAACGCATCCAAACATTGATAATCAATTTTGAATTTCGAATCTATCGATACTTGAATTTCGTATATTTCATCGAGGTATGTTTCGAACTGAATACGCATCTCGTCGATGATTTCAGACTTAACCATGAAATTCTCATTGCTTCTAGACGAAAAATCAGAAATATTTGATGCTAATTTATATAATTCATTCATACGAGCGTATAATCGCTCCTTCTTGGCGGTAAGTCGAGCTAAATTATTGTGAACGGTCGCCATCTTATTACTGATGTAAAAAAGGTTATGCAAATATTATGCAATGTAATTTTTACTATAAATATGAATTTAAGATTGCAAAATACAGCTGGATATTATTAATCCAAGCTTAAATCCAAAATATTACGTAAAATGGGACAAAAAATTACAGAAAACATACGTAGGTATGTTCAATTTGCGTATATTACGCAGAGAATTATTTATAATTAATTAAATTAAAGCTGGATGACATTCATCCGAGCTCTGAAGGACCAGAAAATGGATGGGCGGGCGCGTAATTATGACCCAAGCCCACTGTTGGAAAGTGGAAACACTTCAATCACTGCCCACACCCCCAACACAAAGTATTCACACCGCACCCACGGAATTCTTGAATCGAAGCCACCTCTCCTATATCCAGTCACAGGATCCCGGACGCTCCTCCAGACCGCAGTCTGCCGCCTCAACGCTCCGCCCGCAGCTTTTGATGGATTTTAGATTAGTACATAAGAATACTTTCGAACATAGCCAAAGAACGCTAGTCGACTTAAGTACCGTTGGTATGCAACCGCCGCCATACTGGCAGGCGTAGATAATATTCTATTTTTATTTTTTTTACTAATCATAGACAACGAGGCCTATGATACTCTTCTCCTTCATCCAATATGAAATGAGTTCGGTAAACTGCGAATCAGAAACCGATAAGCACTCCTGAAAACATTATGCTGACAAGCTAGCAATAATTGAGAGTGTTTTATATAGACATTAAACCTATGAAAAATGAAAGTAACATTATAATAACAAATCGCCTAACCAACTGTATTAAAATAGTATATTTCATTACAAGTGCGGAAAGGCTGTTATTGCAATGAGTTCCGACAAATGTGTACTCGAGCCGAGGCGCAGCCGAAGGTGAGGGTTGACAGTCGGAACTCTTAGCAATGACGGTTCCGCACGTGTATACAACTATTTTTAATACAGTTGCGAAAAAATTAAGCAATTTAATAAAATAATAAAAATTCGCAAAGAGCATTTTTGAAAAATGGCGCCAACCGTAAAGAATACCTAGGTATATGCAGAGATTTCTTTGTTTTCTTCACCCATTCTGGGTAGGCAAAGGGAACTATGCCCATACAGCCAAGTCTTCAGTAGAATTTTTTTATTGATATGAAATGAAAATGTTAATGAGATGAAATGAAATGAAACCTAACCTAACTCATTGAATTAAATCATTAAATCTGATATTGAAACAAATTAGTAGCTTCTTTTTAGAAATATTAGCATGAATCATAAAAACTTTTAAAACTTCGTGGTTGGTTTTATTCTTTTTAATAGACATTATTTTGACAGTTGGGAAAGAGAATGCACGAGTGCGGAAAAGGTAAAGAAAAAGCACGAGTGTGTAATAGCCCACTTCCCGCACGCTAAACGTCCCTGCAATACGTCACTTTTTGAGCAACTGTATTAAAAAATATTTTAAAATAATAATATGTAACTTTTTATATCGATGTATGTAACTAAAAATTTACGATTTTCGCAATTTTTCTTTTATCTATGCTTC
Organism: Pyrgus malvae; assembly: GCA_911387765.1. Taxonomy (NCBI): domain Eukaryota; kingdom Metazoa; phylum Arthropoda; class Insecta; order Lepidoptera; family Hesperiidae; genus Pyrgus; species Pyrgus malvae. Next base: position 29,394,994 of record OU426946.1, read on the forward strand.
CTTGCTTAATACCAAATTTCAAGATTCCAACATCACGTGAAGTACTCTGTAGGTTTTGATTACCATACGAGTGTCGAAAATTTGCGGAAATTTGCATCTGTATCTTTACGTACCTATGTATCTTTTATTGCGCTGGCTTAGAAGTTTGATTATTTCACAGCTCCAAGGGGCAGTAGACCTAAGTATTTGATATAAATTCCAGCTTGATACTTCCACACGTTCCTGAGAAAAAGGGTCTTGACAGACAGACAAACAGACAGACAGACGGACGGACAACAAAGTGATCCTAAGTATAAGCGTTCCATTTTTTCATTTTGAGGTACGGAACCATAAAAACATGGTAGGATCGAGGAAACATCAACGCTTTAGTCATTTCTGCCATGAAGCAATACTCTTGTGTGTCAGTGGAAATGTGTTGTTTTTTTTAAGAGTCGAATATCGGCCTCCGTAGTTAGTTAGACAATATTTAGGTTTGCTTGAGGTTGTTTGTACATGTTCATGGACTGCAAGCATCACTTAACACTACGTGGCTGCTACTCAAACAAAAGAAAAGAATTAAAATAAAATAAATAAATAAATATCTTTGGACAATTCACACAACACCATCTGATTCCAAACTAAGCAGAGCTTGTACTATGGTAATCAGAAAGCTGATAAACATACTTATATAATTCTAAATACATACTTAAATAGATAAATTAACACCCAGACACAGAACAAATAGTCATGTTCGTCACACAAATATTTGTCCTGGGTGGGAATCGAACCCACGACCTCGCGTTTCGCAGTCGGCTCATCACCCACTACGCCACGGAGGCTATCAATACTATAATAAAAATACTTTTAGTTCTGATTTGAATGTAGGACATAATCTTTACTCAAATCTAAGATAAACTTGTGTATGTAGAACATTACTCTCGCTTTGGTAAGTGGTCGCCCTAATCCCCTCTTATCCCGAGTGCCTATAACCCTTCACACATAAATCATCCTCTACACACGACTATTACAATAATATTCACTACAATATGATGATAAATACACTTCGGAGAGCCGATAGTCTTATTGGCTCAATGCCTAACTGTTCACTGTTCAGTGCTATTTGCTATTCGTTTTTTTTATTTTATTTTGCGAGTGAAGGTAAAACTTTCTAATTTATGTATTCTCGATTTCGGTGATTATTATGTTTTTTGTTTTGTTCACCTTAAAAATAAATCATTAATGATTCTGTCACTTAAAGAGTGAAACAAGATGAAAAATCACACTTCTAGTCGAATTGGTCTAGTCGAATATTCTGTTAATAATATATATTAGAGTCATATAGGTTACCACTGTCTATACATAACATGATAAAACAGTATTCAGTCATCATGCGCCTAATGTTTGTTAGAAAAAAAAATCAGCACATAGTATTCCATTCTGTTAATGAAATCTTTTTTCTTCAATCCCATGTTGCAGCTTACTGGACGCCTGTACGCAACTGTTACGGTTTACGGAGATGCAACTAAGACTAAAGCTCGCCTTCTGCAAACGGTGTTGGCACCCGTACCTTTCCTACACATAAAGAGAGTCTTCAAATCTTAGATGTTTTAATTACCACTTTAAATAAATGTTGAACTGTCAACTAATAAAGCATAGATATTTTCTGATCTACACACCACACAAACTCATCCAAATTGGCTCATCCAAATTTCCAGCCTAACCTAAATGAAACACTCGAAGATATTAATATTGTCGAGCCAACGGTCGCAATAATGGTGGAGGTACCAATATTGGAGGCCGCCAAAATTATGATATTGGTTCGATCCTAAACAAAGTAACAGTTTGTTGATACAACTAGTACGAACTATATACTGTGGAATTGTCGTGGACACCTCAGTAATAGCGTTACCACACTCACTACCAAAAATCCATTTTGGTAGTGACATCTTCAACGCTTCACAATAATGTTTAAGCACGACTAGAACAAACTATACCGTGGAATCTACGAGATATCTCAAAAATAGTGTAGGGTTTTCTTAGTGATATCTTTAAGAGGTCCAGTATTGGAGAGGCCTTGAAATTATTCCACCACTCTGCTCTGCTCCAATGCAGGTTCGAGGGGATGCAGGTTACTGACCAATCCACTGTCGGATGTTTACAAACTGAACAAAAGGCCTCCGAGATTATTTAACAATTGCTGGTTATCGAAAACAAGCACAACCGATGTCTTAACGTACTCTCCGAAGTATGGCAACGCGCATGAACTTCGCTACTAGTAGTAATTCCCTAGTTGAATCTTAGATGTTCTACCACGTATAATTGTAGTTTAACTGTTAACTAACAAAGCATGGATAATTGCCGGATCAAACCAGACCAGACACAATACAAAAGTATACGCACATCCAATTTTCTAGCCTAAAGCCTAAAACTGAAACACTCGAAGATATTATATTGTCGAGACAACTGCCGCAATAACGGTGGAGGTAACAATATTGGAGGCCCACGAAATTATGATATTGGTTCGATCCTAAACAAAGTAACAGTTTGTTGATACAACTAGTACGAACTATATACTGTGGAAGTGTCGTGGACACCTCAATAAGAGCGTAGATTTTTGGGAGTGACATCTTTAAGTACGACTAGAACAAACTGTACAGTGGGATTATTGAGGATAACTCAATAATAGCGGTGATTTTTGTAAGTGATGTCTTTAAATAGGTAAATGAAGAAATTTGTAGTTTATTCACAAAAGAAAAGGATTCCATCTATCGTATACAAGTTCTATGTTTCAGTAGCTAGCACAAAGTCAATTATAGCAATAATTATTACGAAATAGTTTAGAATTTTATTTCGATGATGATCGTCCAAAATATAAAAGTGCATAAAAGCATAAATACATATATATATGAGATTACTTTATAAGTACCTACTTGCTCCACCAACCCGCATTGAAGCAGCGTGGTGGAGTAAGCTCCAGGCTTCCCCAATAATGGGGAGAGCAGTGGGACGCAAAACGGGTTGCAGCCACCTACTTGCTAAGAGTTGTAGCCAATTCGTACGAATTTGTAGTAATAAGTGAATTTTTATAACTTTTTAAGTAATTTTTAATGATTTATTCTATCTTTGTAATCTTCATTGCATTTCATTTTATGTAATTATCAACCCTACATATTTGTAAAGAATGATTCATAAATATTTTGTAACAATATTTCCATTAGTATAATTAAGAATACCCTTTGCTTGTGTAATATTAATTTTTTGGGTATAATTATAATTTATTTGGTAAACAGAATGGTTTTTTGTGCGGTTTGTTTACTCGTAGTGTCCATTGGTCTTTATTGTCTAAGAAAAAAATTTGATTAGAAACTTGTGGCCTTTCATATGAGTCAATATAGTATATATCATCAAATGACCATCATATACTTTGAATATCCTTAGGTTTATATAAGCTGAAAGCAGGCGAAAAAAATCTTCAACCCTGTTTTAAATGCATTCATGCATAAGGTACTGTGGTTTTCTCATTTAATGCAGCATAGTGATAATGAGAACTTGTGGAAGATATTGTATCTGTCATTTTTATCCCATACAGTAATTTTTTAAAATTATATGGAATACAGAAGTAGCCTGATGGGATTTAAGGTATTTAAGTTCAGTTGGTTTTGAGGCCTTTTTATGGAAGATAATTGTTCAAGACCGCCTTTAATATGGTGATCATTTTTAAAACAATTTTTATCTGAATTGAAATCACTTATACATAAGTTCTGTTTAATTTGTTTATCTGGATGCGTAACTGAGATAGAGCTACCCGAACTTGTAGTCTCAAAATTTTGCTATCATTATTGCTACCTGACAATTACTTTAGGTTTCCTTTTGAAACATAAATTATGAAGTATAGATAAGCTGATTCTGTGCTGCCTGTCACCAATAGAATTACTATAATAGTATAATATAGTGAGTTAATACCTTTGATGCTTTAAGACTGTTATGCTTTACATTCAAAACTAACATTTCTGAAATATGGTACTTTTCTGTAGAAATTCTGTAAATTTTCGACACGCAACTAAAAATGTGGCAGTTTAGATATAATTCGCGCGATTAAAACCTAAATTCAAATACTTTCTAATGATAAATCGATAGGTTACACAATATTTGTAATTAAAAATAACGTTAACAATATTCGTTTTAAGTTGCTCGTCAGTAATAGCATTTAAAAAATTAACAGAATTAGGGTCATAGTCCACCACAGTAAACAAAAGTGGATGGTGTAGGATTGCTCTAAAAATACTTAACTGACCACTGTAGTCACGACTCATCCGTACAGTTCCCAGCTTTCGGTGGTCGACTTTTACGGAAGTTTCCAGTAGGTAACTGTGACCAGACGCCGTCCGCCATCAAACCGCAAATAGTTCAAAGACCCGTACAAAATATTTCGACTCGTGCGAAATCTAAGGTAAATCGTAACATTAGACAAGGGATAATGATGAGGATTTATAAAAGGTTTAAAGCACTATTAATTGCTAGCCTTTACTAGTGTCTTCGTCCATCCTGAGTTTTTTTACACACTATCTCTCTATTACCTCAATTATTCATTTCAATATGCTTAGAATTGTCTTGCAACTCTTAAATAAGAGAAAAATCAAAAAAGCTATTATAACCTCTAAACTATGAAAAATTCGGAACATACATGGGGGTGATTCGGGTAGCCCAAGGGGTGCTCTACCTCTGGGCCACCGCTTGAGCGTCTTTCCTGGGACAGCCTGTATATGTGGCGATAATAATTATAATAGGTTTTAAAATATTATTCGTTAGTTTTTAGAGTTTATTTTTTGGATTTTAATTTTTTTATTTTACTTTTTTCCAACAAAAAGCTAAATACCATTTTCTCTAACACCTATAAAGAAGCAGAGATCAATCAAATTTTCAACTTTAGAGGTTGATATGTTTCATGATCCCCATCTGCCATTGATTTCGATACAGAACTGCTACGAAAGATTCCCACGTTGCGTTAAACCGCAAATATTTTGACCTTTTAATTTGACGAGTCAGGCTTTCATAATTACGTTAAATGCAACAACAATTTATATTGATTAAATTTTAGTTAATAAGGTACTAACTATCAAGACTGCGGTTTGATACTAATTTTATGTAATGACACTCCCGTTGGAAACTTCAAAAGTCAGTCTGCAGTCGGCTGTTACGAAAGTTTCCCGTAGCTGCTACGTGATACCGCCCGTCGGCGTCTAACCGCAAATTATGTCGACCTGTACAGCTATCATGACGACCTACGTGGCGCAATGGTTATCATGCCGGATTGCCAATCGAAGGGTCCCGGGTTCGATTCCCGGCGAAACAGAAATTTGAATGATGAGTTCAAATTTCTGTTCTCGGTCTGGGTGTTTGTGTTTGTCTTTGTGTGTGTCCATGGTACCCACGACACAGGGTATATCTACCCTACGAGTCACCTCTGCAGTCGGCTGTTACGAAAGTTTCCTGTAGCTGCTACGTGATACCGCCCGTCGGCGTCTAACCGCAAATTATTTCGACCTGTACAGCTATCATGACGACCTACGTGGCGCAATGGTTACCATGCCGGACTGCCAATCGAAGGGTCGCGGATTCGATTCCCGGCGAAATAGAAATTTGAATGATGAGTTCAAATTTCTGTTCTCGGTCTGGGTGTTTGTGTTTCTGTCTTTGTGTGTGTCCATGGTACCCACGACACAGGGTATATCTACCCTTCTGTGTGGCTATGAGTAAGAAGCGATATTTATTTATTTATTTATTATCATAAGGTACCGTTGCGTGGTAATCGAAAAGCATCGATTAACTATTAAACAACTAACCACTATAAGTCATCGAGTAACTACTTCTACCTACCTTAGTAATTTTCCCTACTAATCATATAGTTTTGATACGAACTCATTTTACAGTATTTACATTATGAATACATTAAAATCAGTTCCTACGAGTCACCAAATTATACTTTCGGACGAAAGTTTCCCGTAGTTACCGCAAACCGCAAATATTACGTACTACTATTTTGTATCTGAGCTCTTAGTGTAAGTTTGTAAACGCGCAAACGTTACTACTGCCTCCGAGTTAATATTGGACAGATAGATCTTAACTTGAAAGGAATAAGGTCGATAATTTAATTCTTAACGCAAACGCGATAGTAATGTATTCGCGTGTGCATACTTACACTAAGGCCTCTGTATTACTGTTGCGTAGTTTGAGGAGTCAGGCTTTAATAATTACTATTAATTACATTAAATGCAACAACAATTCATATTGTTTCAGTTCATAAGTTACTATTAAGACTCTACGGTTTCGATAATAATTCTTAGAACTATTCTGTATTTACGAAGTGATACTTAAATTAGATACATCAAAAGTCAGTACCTACGAGCCACCTCTTTGTGGTATGCTGCTACGAAAGTTTCCCGTAGCTGCTACGAAAAATTCTTCTCAGCGTTCTTTCTTTCAGCTTTTCAATTCAGCGTCAAACCGCAAAGTTAAATATTTCTACCTGTATGTAGTATGACGAAAGGTGTTACGTTAAAAGCAAAAATATTTTATATTCGTTGCATACTAAAAAAATTGCTAATTTTAACGTTTACCACACAAATTTAATTTTTACAAACATAATGACATTTTGTATAAAACAAAAATGTTACGACAAATATTAATCATTTGTGTTCATTGTCGTCAGGAATAATTTCAGTATTCGAATCTTCTGCAGTTCAACGTTTTTGAGTGCAATGCAAATTCCTAGTTTAACTGGAGAATCGAAGCCATTATAATGAATATTAAAGTAATCCTTTACACTTCTTTAATTCAACTATAATTACTTAGAATACCTACAATACTAATTTATATTTTTATGAAGGGTTGATTCCCTTATATTATGTTTCCTCTTGTAGAAAAATACCTCAGAGAAGAGATGCTAAGATTGATTAAGATTTGCTAAGATGCTGCCCATTTTGGAAATTTATTTCGATTACGAATATTTTAGATTCATCGTTGAAAGATACTGTGTCAAAAATTCTAAATTTGAAATTTGATGATCGCTCATGGATGCAGGCAACCCTCCCTATAAACTTCGGAGGCTTAGGTGTCCGCACAACGGGAAGCTTGGCTCTTCCGGCCTTTCTAGCTTCATGTCATAGTACGCTCACCCTCATCTCATCTATCCTTAATACCCCTATAGAAGATGTTTGGGTGGCGTACTTGACGGAAGCTACAGAGTGTTGGAGGGCTTCCTTTCCAGATGAGGACACCAATAATATATCAAAGAATATACAGTCTGCCTGGGATATACCGCAGTGCAGTTAAGTCTGTTTATGTCTGCCTTCTAGAGCGATGTTCTAGCAGCGCTGATAGAGCTCGTTTGCTTGCAGTTGCCGAAAGTGAATCGGGTCACTGGCTGCGAGCTCTTCCTTCTAAAAATATAGGCACCGTGCTGGATCCCACCACTTTACGTATCGTGGTAGGTCTCCGGCTCGGTGCTAAAATATGTGAGCCTCATTTATGTCCGTGTGGGCAGCAGGTGGGCAGGCTTGGCCGACATGGCTTATCCTGTACCAGGAGCGCTGGCAGATTATATCGCCACGGTACACTGAACGATTTAGTTCGTCGGGCTCTTGTCACCGCTTCTTTGCCAGCCACGTTAGAACCGTCTGGTTTGTCTAGAAGCGATGGCAAGAGACCTGATGGTATCACTTTAGTACCGTGGCATCTGGGCCGTCCCTTGGTATGGGATGTTACCTGTGTACCTTGGCCCCCTCGCATATTAATAACACTGCGGAGAGGCCTGGGTCTGCCGCCGACCAGGCCCAGGTCCTCAAGCGCCGTAAGTATTGTAATTTGTCAGACAATTACTTATTTGCGGCGCTTGCTGTGGAGACCTTGGGCCCGTGGTCTTCTGACATGAAAAAATTCATGTCAGAAATGTCGTCCAGGCTTGTTCTTGCATGTGGCGACCTGAGAGCTGGTGAGTATTTCGCCCAAAAGCTCAGCCTCGCTATTCAAAGGGGAAATGCCGCCAGCGTCTTACTTAGGCGCCATGCCGAACACGGACTTTTTAGATGAAGTTTTTTATTTATAATTTTATTTTTGTAATTACAATATTTTTGTACAGTTATTTTTAATTCTTATTGTATATAGTTAAGTCTTTTTTAATATAAATTGTAAAGTAGCTTTAATAGTAAGAGTCATATTTCTCAGTTTATATTTAAGTTGATTACCTCAGAGAAAGTCTTTTGTAACTCATTAGATAGTACATTCAAAGTTACAGAGAATTATAATATATGTATATATGTACCTACTAGCATATGTTATAAGTCTATGTATAGTTCGACCAGAGAAGAAGTAGCAAAGCTAAGCCCGTTTCTGCGTAAAGCAATCTTATAGTTTCGGTGGAAAGATGTTTGCAGATCAGACAGGTGACCATCGGCAACTAACTCGTGTGGGAGCAAGGTTTATTTAACTTGATTTTTGCCACGACACTATTTTTTAGCTTTTACTCCGATTTGGATACGAGCACACGTACTTTTTATCACAAATTTATAATGGATTGTTATTAGTTATTATTAAAATCGATGGTGGACCGAAACTTTAAGAAGTTGTATACCTTGCCGTATACAAAATCGAGACTATATCTGTATCTGTATCTAATGAAATGAGTTACAAAAGACTTTCTCTGAGGTATTTTTCTACAACAAGAGGAAAGATATAAATTAGTACCTATAGTAGGTATTCTAAGTAATGATAGTTGAATTCAAGAAGTGTAAAGGATTACTTTAATATTCATTTTAATTGCTTCGTTTCTCCAATTAAACTAGGAATTTGCATTGCACTCAAAAAACGTTTTTGACTGCAGAAGATTCGAATACTGAAATTATTCCTGACGACAATGAACACGAATGATTAATATTTATCGTTAACATTTTAGCTTAACATAAAATTAGTGTTTTATACAAAATGTCATTATGTTTGTAATAATTAAATTTGTGTGGTAAACGTTAAAATTAGCAATTTTTTTAGTACATACAAACGTACTTTGGTTGACACCGACTCCAAAAATAACAATAATTGTACCGTCATTGTATGGTAAGCACAGATCGTACCTACATATTGATAAGTAGAAAATGTAAGTTGACTATTAAATTATAGAAGAATATGCTAGCTAGTTTATGTTAGCCAGAGAAATATTTTGAATATTATGTTATGTTTAACAAAACGCAATGTTAACGAAAGTTACTTGCAGGTTATAAAGATTTTCCTTTCATAATAAAAAACAGTCATGAGATTGTATTGTTCGCGGATGATAGGTACTTCTCTTTTAATTAAAATCGATACACAAACATCTAATAATATGACCACATGAACAATGCTCTTTCTAAATTGGTCCAGCCTTAGAGCAACAAAGGACTCACCCTTCGTGCCCTTCGTACCTGTCAATTTTGACGCTTTACGGGTCCAGCTGTTTAATGTACTTATTTTACTAACTAACAAAAAACGAATTATATAAGATTTTGACCCTGAAATGTTTCATACATTTATATTTGTTAGTAGTTATAGTTTATTTAATTATTTATTCATGTTTATTTATATTTTGGATCGGATCCAATCGGCTCATATCCATTCTGTTATCTCAAATATATAAATGTACTGTGTATACTAGCTTTTATTCGTCATCATATTTCATTCGTCCAGTTTCCTAAAAAACTGGTAAAATAATTGATGCAAATATTACACTTGACGCTGGCAATATGCAGCAGAGATTGCAATTGCCAGCGTAAAGTATAATTTTTATAAATTTTTCATCACTAAAGGGGCGATTAAACGTCCCTATTAATAGGGCCCGATATGGCATACATTGCTGGTTATCTTGAGTATTTTATAACAATGTACTCAGATAACCAGCAATGTATGCCAAACCGGGCCCGATAAATAAGGCCATCTAATCGTCCCTTTGATCATCACACTGATGATGACTATTAAGTCTTATGACTGATGTTACTGAAAAAATCAGTAACTCGTCAGTTATCACTATTATCGGACAGTCTAGTCTAGTCAGTTAGATGTTCAAGTAAAGCAAAGTAAAGAGGCAAACCGAAAAAACACTCGTGCGCACGAGTCTATATAGAATAAAATATCGTAACCTATATAGAATCAACTATATCTGATATAACTCAAAAATATACCAATAAAATGAAAGTAAAACAAGAGCAAGGAACATCTTCAGACTTCCCGTTAAAAACTCCGTCCGTTCCATAGACTAAGAATAATGTTTCTACGTAGTTCCGTCTGAGCTCTTTGTTGACATTGACAGTGACAGTACTGATAGTGACACATTAAAATAAAAATCATCTTGTGAATTGTGAAATGTGATGTGAATTTTGTGTTGTGATTGTGATGTGATGTTGTGTAAAGTTTAAAGTAATAGGTAGGTACTGTGTTTAAGTACATGCCGCTCGCTATTTTCGGGCTGATTTTTGTAAATTAAGTCTACTCATAACAAAATGAATCAAACAGTAAATGTTGAACAGCTGAATTCCGCATTAAGTTCTTTGCGCACTCTTCGCTGCAGCGTGAGCCATGTTTTTGAAACTCTTGCAAACGGATTACGCCCAGATCACGGCGAAGACGGGAAAGAGAAGTTCCTTTTAGAACTACAGGAGCTTCTTAACAATGTAAATATAAACTTGAGAGACTTGGAACAGTCTGTAAACGCTTTACCAATACCTGCCGCACCCTTTAACTTGGGAAATACGACCTTTTTAAGCCACGAAACATTCCAAGAACGACAAGCGTTATACACGCAATTGGTTAACAGCTACAAATGGACAGACAAATTGCACGATTATTGCTCGTTCGCTCATTCGCTTCTGACACAGAACTCGTTAAAACGCTCATACCAAAACTCTGGGAGCACAAAGCGCAGGGGAAAGCTTCAGAGTAACCATAACGTCGCGCCGATACAAGTGGACAACGTTATAAACAATATTGACAGATCCTATAGTGACATGAAAATTACAATCACGAGACCATTCGCCAGCAACGCTGTAATAACAATCAATCTGAGTCATGTGCTCAAAGCAATAGTAGCTTTCAAGGGACTGCTAATGGAGTGGGTCATGGTTAAAGGATATGCAGAGTCATTGGACCTATTCATTGAGTCGAGACATCAAGTTTTCCGCAAAGTGACTGAAAATGCCCATGCAGCGATGTTACACTTCTATTCCCCAACATTGCCGGAGCTAGCTGTAAGATCTTTTATGACCTGGTTGCACAGCTACGTGAACATCTTCAGTGAGCCGTGCAAAAGGTGTGGATGCCACCTTCACCATACCTCCATGTTACCACCGACGTGGCGTGACTTCCGCAGCCTTGAGCCATTCCATGATGAATGTAAACAGTAGTCTTTATTCTATTGAAGGAGAAAGCTGAAGGTGTTAATTTGGTTATGAATATGTTTTACCTACTTTCCTTTCCAATATAATAAGCAGAGGTGTAAAGATAATGTTAGTGAAAGTTACATAATTATTTTTGCTTATAATTAAAGCTAAGAATAATTATCTTTTCATTACTACTGGAGACTGAATCTGTATAAAACAAATTATTTATTCCAGTAACATGTACTTAAATGTTCACAAATATTATCTTTTATCCTTTTTACACGCTTTTTATTAGCTTCACCTGTATGTTTGTATGTTTGTAACCGACTTCTTTGGGCGCGATTTTGACCCACTTTAAACGGCCAGATTTCGTTCATACTTTGTAGATTTATTGAGGACCGATGACAATACACTAATTTGATAAAATTATTCCATTTTTCAATTTGCAAAATATGATTTTTGTTCGATTGCGTTTATAGAGCTACAGCTATTATACGACTGTTATAGATCAAACGATCTAATAACGAGTATTTTAGCCACTTTAATTCAGCATCTGCTAAAAGGTGGAGTAAAAGTGCTAAAACATAGTGCTGTAAACGTTTATTCGACGTCCTTAAAGCACACATTAGCAAATATTGCCAAATAGTCGAGATAACCGCTATTACACGATAAATGGGTGTTTTAAGAACGGTTACTCGGCTCTTATACGATTAAAGGCTGAGTAATCTAATTACTATTCGACTATTTTGCTGCTTGGGTTGCTCATATTTATGTAGGGGAGTAGACTATTGGTGCTCAGTAACCGAAAACGTGTATGAGATATATAAAGAATATAAATAATTTGTTAAGTCGTAAGACAGGTGAAATTTTATGAAAACGTAAAAATTAAAAAAATATGTAACCTTGTTATGTAACAAGCCTAATGATAGATAAAGATATTTTTGAAAGAAAGAAGAAAGTTCTCAGTAACCAGTCCATTGCTCGTGGAAACATCATGGAAAGAATAAATAATCCAAACTAAAAAGTAGAAAATAAATAATAGTTTAAAAAAACTAAAAAACACGCTTTTTATAGAAAACCGAACTAAAAAATAGAAAATAAATTTTAATGAATTTAAATTAAGAAAATAGTGTTAAAAATTTCAATGAATATAAGTTAATAATAGTGTGAATAAAAAAAAATTTTATTTTAAAAAAAGCGTGGGGTGCTTTTTAAAATATTATCGAAATGATAATCACTCTACTCATATCTGTCAATAAAATATTTATAACTATTGACACCATGCACCCCACGCTTTTTTTAAAATAATTTTTTTTTTTATTCACACTATTATTAACTTATATTCATTGAAATTTTTAACACTATTTTCTTAATTTAAATTCATTAAAATTTATTTTCTATTTTTTAGTTCGGTTTTTTATAAAAAGCGTGTTTTTTAGTTTTTTTAAACTATTTTTTAATCAAGTAGCATAGAAGCATGTGGGCTAAATAGTGTTAAATCTTCACAGCAGCTCAATGACATAACAAAGCCTCATGCAAGCCTATGAGTATTGTCTCAGGTTGTATGCAGTCACAAACATACAAACTAATTGACAAAATAAATTGATACTTTTTAAAATATATTACATATTTAAATTCTTGTCTGACTGTCTGTACTGATCACAAAATTTGTTTAAAAAAATAATTAATGTAATTATCATATACATTCTTGTCAGCTATGTATATGTATATGTGTAAAAAATGCAAGTAATGATAAAAATAAATCATAAATCTTGTTTAAATGGATTTTGCTTTTTAATTTTTATCCTGTTTACAACAATATCTCATGAACTACTCATTTTTTACAAAAAAAAACACAGTTATTTTGATATTTAACTTTATTGCAGTCTTAACATAAAAATAACAAAACAACTACATTAACATAATACATACTATACAAAAGGCTTGCAAATAGTCATGTTATGGTCTACCCCACAGCTGACTTCCAAGACATGCGCTCCAATGGATATCTTGAGTGGGAAATGTTGATCCTTCACATGGCCTAGTCCCAAGCAACCTTGCCTATTCCTACCCCACATATATAGGTCCCCCATGTTGGTGATTGCTGCAAGGTGCCCTACTCCACACGCCACCTTGGTTACTATGGTATCCGGGTTGAACTCATTTCTGCCAAATAGTGCTGGTGGAATGAGCTTAGGTTTTGCTGTGTGCTGGACATTTGGTCCGAGCCCTAATAAACCGTAGCCCCAAACAAACACGTCTCCATGCTCTGAAACAATCAATAAACATACTTTGAGTCATAGTCAATACAATAAATTCGCCGCAAATGGCAAAAAAATTACAGTTGCAACTATTATTTTTTTTTTTTTTATATGTAAACCGAACAAAAAGGCAGACGGGCCGCGTGATGTTAAGCGATCACCGTCGCCTATGGACACGGGCAACCCCAGGGGAGCCACCCGAGCATTGCCGGCTTTGGAGGAGAGCTCTTTTTACAGCTTTCTTGAAGAACCCCATGTTATAGTCCACTGGGAATGCCTCAGCTGGAAGGTTGTCCCATAACCTGCACGTCCGTGGTAAAAAGGAGCGTGCAATAATTGGTCACTACTGACTTTCCAAGGTTGCAGTTCTTAAATAAAAAAGAAGTCATGATTATTATACAGTCCGGGCAGTTCTCAATGGACTACCAATAAAAGGTAATTTGAAAAAATCAAAGTGTTTGACCACAATGTTTAATTTACCACCAGGATTCGCCAACTGTGGGAACAGACCTCTACTACCCAGTCATGAGAGACTAATAATTGTAGCCAGACATACATGTGATACATGGTCTTTTCGTTTTAATTTTGTTTCAGCAGACAATCATGCAGATGTAGTGTAAAGTGATTACTGCTGTACATGGACATGTTCACCCAACCTCAAGCAAGTCTGAGCCTTGTCTGAGATCATATTATGCAGATGAGCTTCTAAGTATTCCAGAGGATGATGTTCGCCTCATGTAAATCTTGCCAATGACCACATCTTTCCACCCAAACACCATTGCTTCATGGCAGAAAAGGGTTCGGTCAAATCTGCAAGTTCCATCACACCAAAAATGTCTAAAATTACTCTCACCATTAGCAATCAAGCAGAAAGAGCCACCAGTCGCAATGTCCACTATTTTCCCAAGGCCTCTGGTGAAGTTGAGGAGAGCGTATGACATGTTCACCTGGTCTTGTTTGGTCACCATCGGAACCTGGCCATACTCAGAATTTCCCCAGCCGAAGAGCTCTCCTTTATCTGTAAATAAGAATATATTTTGCAAGAATAGTTTGGCTTTTCAGGTACGGCTTAGTGATAGTCCAAAAGAAGTCTCGCAATACTGAATATAATAAACCATAAAGTATAATGAATAAACACCAATACACAAGGGCGCCTCTAGCCATTGAATTGTGGGCCTCCCAGGCTGGGGCTGGGAGTCCCAGCCCTAGTAGGTTACAGATAGTGTCTGTCTGTGAGGGAAGTAACGATACAGACATATACACTATTTTTATAATGTTTTGTGCCAATATGCCAACCTCAAGTAGACGAAGCGCGCGTGGCCCGGCGGTTAGCGTAGAACGCAAACGATCTATGCAACTAAGCCAAACGGGCGCGGTCGGGTGTGAGATGGGTGACCACTAGTGGCAAAAAATTTCATGCGCGTTTCCGTGCTTCGGAGGGCACGTTAAGCCGTCGGTCCCGGTTGTTGTCGATAGATATCAGTCGTTCAACCTTGTCGGAGGCCTTATGGGCGGTTTGAAAACATCCGACAGCGGGTTGGCCACTAACCCGCATCTCCATCAACCCGTATTGGAGCAGCGTGGTGGAGTAAGCTCCAGGCCTCCCCATTAATAGGGAGAGACCCGTGCCCAGCAGTGGGACGCAAAAAGGGTTGCAGCCAAGTAGACGTAAGGTACCTCGCCGCATGTAGGTCTCACCAGCAACCGCTCTTTTCCAAGGCAGAAATGGAAAGGTTTTGTTCCTCCAATCCTGATGTATTCATACTGGTTTACCGTCTTAATATTAAAACTTACCGTTCAGAGCGAGCACACAGTCAACAGTGGATGCTACTTTGACAATCTTCTCACTGGTGATGTCTCCTCTGACTGGGGCAGGTACACCTTGGTTCTCATATGATCCAAGACCTGTTTGACCGTCTGCACCCCACCCACATGCATACACCTTGCCTGATTCTGTTATGAAGAGACTGAAAATGTAGTTTTTACTTTATTGTAGGTAGGACAGTTTAAAAAATGAGTAATAGAATCTGTGCTATTTATTATCACAACACATTGTATTGTCGCAATAGAAAAGGTGCTGTGGCGACCATCAGCCACCAGAATAGCAGCACAAATGCAAATAACCTTAGAAAAAATTGAAGCTTGATGTTAAGGGGCTCACCTGCAACATTATTTTATGAATTAATAATGTAGCACATAAAACAACTTACCTATGGTCCTGTCCACAGCAAATGTCAACAATAGTCTCCTTTCCCAATCGCTTAATGTTATGTGACGCCATACTGCCCTTGTACTCTTCATTAGCATTTATTTTTCTGCCACACTGACCATATGCATTGTTACCTAGTGTGTAAACACCTTCATTGTCTGTTAGTATGAGGGTATGTGCACGACCGGCTGCTAACTTTGTTACCTGTGAAAAATATTTTTTTCTAATTGCATATAACACTATCACTATTAACATGTGGCAACAACTTCTTCTCACAAGTGAGAGGGATTTAGGCCATAGTCCACCACGCTGGCCAAGTGCGGATTGGGCATGCTATCCAGAAATTATGAATTTCTTCCAGGCATGCACGGCGATGGAGAACATCGTAATCAATTAAATATCACGATATTTTCCTTCACTGTGGAGCAGCGATAAGTAATTTATATTCATAGATTTTTATATATACTTGATGTAGTCAAAAGTCATAATAAATCTATGTTTATTTTAATGTTTATCAGTGACGTTACTGACCTTAGTTTCCAAAGACTTATATGGGATGTAGATTGGAGCGGGGCTGACTAGCATCTCAAGTGGATGGCCAATGCGAGGTGCGTGGTAGCCAATCTGAGAGTCTGTGTTGATGCCAGTGCCAAAAACCTTATGTTGTTCATTAGTCTTTACACTAGCCACTGTGAATCCATAGCCACAAGCTATGTTGGTCACCTGAAATATTAAAATTCAATTAAATAAACAGTATAACAAAAAATTACAATGATTGATTTTACTTAATCAACAAATAAATTCATAATTAGCATAGCTTTACTCATTTTTACAAGATATTAAGTTACGTATACTACTGCATTATATGAATAATACCCTTGTATTGTTATGTAGGGTCAGTGTGACAGAAGTGGCACCAAATACAGGCAAAACTAATTTTTCTTAAGAACAGTGGCACATGTGAATAAACTGGATGACTTATCCAAATTTGACTTGTTTAATACATTGACAGTAGATTTCAAGAATATATCTTTAAACAAATGGTTTGAGACTCACTAATTCTTAAATATTAAATGTTGATACACAGAGTTTTACTATTGTTACTAATAGTTTTCTATTAATTTATTTTTGTTTAATTACATTTGAGTTTAAATTAGCAACATGCAATTTAAACTCAAATGTTATTAAATTTAATTAAAAAAATTAAATTTATATAAACAATAAATGCGAAAACTGTTAAATGGCTTTTAGATACCTAAGTTAATAGTAATATTTTTGTTTAGAGCTGTAAGTTTTCCTAATAAAATAAAATAAAATAAATCATAACTGGCTGCCAGCTTTCCTTTTTAGGCAATGCTATGCGCAGATCTATCACAGATGCTTAGCTGTATAGATTACTTGATATCAAAAATTGCAGTCTCACGCAAATGTGACAGCTCCCTATAGCTCAAGATATAAGGTAATGGGTACCTGCCAACTAGAAATTTGAATGATGAGTTTAAAATTTTTGTTCTTTGTCCCAGACAAACACATGTTGGTGTGCGTCCATGGCACCCACAACACAGGGAATATCTACCTTACTGTAAGGCTATTATTATGTAAAACCCACATCAATTAATCTCTCACAGAAACTGGATCGCAAATGTTTGTGTGCGTCCATGGCACCCACAACACAGAGAACATCTACCTTACTGTAGGGCTATTATTATGTAATACCCACATCAAATCTCTCACAGAAACTGGATCGCATGGGATGCCAGACCAGCTTAAAGTTATTCCTGTACTTCTTGTTTCCCTTCTTGCCTCTGGGCAGGTGTATGCCCAGGGCGCCTGTCTCTGCTAAGCCCCATACATAAACGCGCCGGTCCGAGCTCTTGCTTATTGGGTATTGAAATACTGAAAATAAATAGTTATGTGTTTTTCAAGGCAGCCATTTGATTTACCGATATATAGGTTTTTTATTTGTTTTTATCAAAAGAAACAGATATAAGATAATTAAATATGAAAGTAAATTTCTACTTGATAAATTGATTGTACTATTGATCATGACCATTTAATAAGCACAAAGATAAAAAAAGGATTCTTGATTTATTTAAACACTGAACAAGTCTCAAGGGCCCTGTACTTCGCTCAGTAGAACTGTTTTACAGGTACTTTAATATATTTATTTGAGCCTACTAATGTAAAAATTATGCGCTCGACTTGGCGGGGCACTGACGTGCCATCCAGATAAAACTTAATTTAAAAATAATGAGCTGTGAGAATGTGTGCTTGTTTATTCTGTAAAACATCAGCGATGTGCATTTTCTTGCTATTTATTATGCGTTACTTAGACAAGAAAATCACAATAACTAATCTTTCACTTACTAGGCAATTCCTCTTCATCTGGGTCTGGGATCTTTTTCTTTGTAGTCGCAGTGCGATTAAAAACTACACTTGGACCTCGGCGCTTCAGAAATATCTTAATCGCGTTCATATTTTATAAAGGAAATTCATATTAGATTTAAAATTACATAAAGATGTATCAGCTAGAGGTTAGCCAATAATAACTTTTGAGTAAACTTAATAATGGACTAGTAATCAATAGAAAACAATTAAGTGATAATCAGCTCTTTACCAACATTAATACACTTTAATTTGCTTTGCTAAAGTTAAAATAAAATTATATGAATTTGTGCTATGCTACTATTTTGATTTTTGAATATATTTAGATAATTCGAAAATTAACATCTGTCTTTGACAATTTCAATGTCACATTCGACACTTTTGACATTATTTTTTTTTCAATTATGGCATCGCAAACTCTGTGCATACTGCCAGCGTCAAGTATTATTTTTGCATCAATTTTTGCCAGTTTCAATGAAACTGGACGAAGTAATAACAAAGTCAGGAAGTAAGTCGTCAGTAATCAGTCAGTCTAGTCAGTCCAACATTCAAGTAAAGCGATGGCTACCATACTAGAACGTGTCCGATAGAATTTTGGAGGGAAGCAGAAAAAACATTTTAGCACTGTTATTCTATTTCACAAACACTCGTGCACTGTAATTAACCTATATCAAACAAAATGCCATCAACTTTATCCGATATAACTCAAAAATACACAAAGAAAATGAATATAAAACAAGAGCACAATATGTCTTTTTCGACTTCCCGCCAAAACTCCCATTCATCTATTCACTCCAATGCATAGACCAATAATCCTATAAAGTACGTAAGTACATTATTATTCTTAGTATTTCTTAGTCTAAGCATAAGAATAAGCTCCAATGAGTACGAATCCCATTATTCACTCAGTACTATAGGGCTGATCACATTGACCAACTTGCAGGGTGCAATTTGCCATACATTGCTGGTTATCTTGAGTATTTTATTACAATGTATTCAGATAACCAGCAATGTATGCCGGGTCAGCCCCTGCAGGTTGGTCAATGTAATCAGACCTATTATTCTTAGTCTAGTCGTGGTCTACTCTAAGATTCACTCGGTTTACTCCAACGCCAATGAATGACCAACGCAACGAAACCCCTTCACTCGCATAGAGACTTAGAGCATCAAAGTTACTGACTCACCCTTCAGGAGACGGCCGCGGCATAGCGCCTCGCTTCGATACACAATTTTTGTGCAGATCAGATTTGGCACAAAAATTGTGTATTTTTGTGCCAAAATTGTGTATTTTTGTGCCAAATCTGATGCGGGGAAAGAACGCACACATTTTAATTTTGTCACACATTCACAAATATTCTTTCATCGCTACAGACGCATACATTTCTAAATATGTCAATTTCAATTAATAACAACGTCATTTTCTACGCACCGTCAACACTGACACCGACACACACTGACACACTAGTTGTATAACCACAGGCACATTGTGCATGGATGTTGGGACGAGGGGTTCGCCCTAAAGGCCACTCCTCTGACGGGTGAGGGTGTCATACCTTGATGCTTTATGCATAGAGCTTGTGTTTATTATGGCGGTGATAGCAGCTGCAAATATGTAAAAAAAAACCAAAAAATAAATTTGACTGAGAATGGACTGTACGAGATTCGAAAGCCAAAATACGAGATTATTATCGGCTTCCGTACCGTACGAGGAAAAAAATAAAAAGGATGGCAACCCTACTACCGTCCTAGGACTCCTAGGTTTGCACGATTCTCCAAGTTGCCCGACACAGCGGGACACCGGGAGCCGCATATTTAACCGCAAACACCGCGGGTGTAAAACGGGGTTTTTTAAACGTGGGTTTTATTTTTTACATAATATATTTGCATTTAACGGAGCCCCCAGGGAAAGCGACGGTCGCGGGTAAAAACCGCGTCGTGAGTTCTTACCGTAATACAAGCTCTTTGCTTTTTCTTGCCTTTAGCGGTTATTGATACTGTAGTTGTAGTGGCATAGGTATGTCACAACAATCCGTTGCAAGTGCAATTGTTGCACTAGACTCATCGCACTCCAACCGACGCGTAGTGTAGGTAATTCTACGCGTCCTACCTACGTATTATACAGTCCTAGTAGTCTCCTCACATCCCTATAAGGATTAACAAGGATTAAATACCATTTCCGCTTTATCAAAATTGACAGGTATGACACCCGTCACTTCCGTCAGGGCGTGTCGTCAGCTAAGAACAATAACTATAGGCAGTCGTCAGGGTGAATCAGTAGGTACCTTGACCATAAGAATAAATAATACTACGCCTTGACGCTCTAAGCATTTCCGGAACATATCTTTTATTTTTATCTGCCATCCTCAACCTTCATGAACCTTCTGATAAATCACTAGAACTACGTGCAGTTCGGGTAACTTTGAACATTTTTTACATTATTTGTATTATTAAAACTGATTTTTATATATGACACCTTTATTTTATTGAATGAATAGTGTCCTTATGAGTTGGTTTTTCTGTCTAACAAAATAACGGAAGAAACAACAGAACTACCCATAATTTCCCCTAAAACTCGAATTCAAAGTTATCGTGAGTTTTGTTTTGGGTAACTTTGAATAATTTTTTTTAGAATTTAAAAAACCTTAATATTTTAAGGTTTAGGTAAAACAAAAAGAAGGTATTATTAAATTTAAAAACCTTATCTATAAAAATGACATCTACACTGACGTAAAAAAGTAACAAATAGCTTGGTTTTGCCAAGAATCAAAGTGGCATAGTTTACGATTCCAAATCAGAGCTCAAAAACTTCCAGCAACTTAACCACGGAAAAGGCGGGAATTTTCAGAATAATGGCGTTGACAGTTTATTTCTTTAATTTTCAAGGTAAAACATTTTGGCAATCCATTTAACACAGTTATTATATTGAAATATCAAAAAGTTTCGATGTAATAAATTGTTAAATCTTTTTTCCAACTTTGTTTGTGTGTAAAGTTACCCGTAATGACTGTACACACACTAAACATTCATCACTAATCATCACCCACAATACGTATAGTACCTCCTCTAATTAGTTTGTGTGTTATTGAAATTCGTCGCAAAATCGCACAAGTTTCATAACTATGCACTTGCGCTTCAATGGCAAACATCTTGAGAATAAGGAAACTAAACAGTTTAAACCGAATTATTTATTATAAACAATAATATGGACGCTAAGTCAAACTGAATTTAAATAAACTGATATGAATGTAATGTACAATTATTGTACAAACAATAAAACATAATAATCTTTATGAGAAATTTATAAACATAATCAAATATTGTTTAATAATAAACTACAACTATCAATAGGTTGCTTACTTTAAGATATATATATATATTATTTTATATTTTATTATCTTATGTATTTCAATAAAACATATATATTGAGTTACACTTATATCTTCATTGTTGCCAATTTACTGTCTGTCTTATATACTATAGAAATAATAATTATCATAGTGTAACTTATATTGAAAAATTACTAGGTACTATTACATATAAGTTTTTGACACTAAATATTACAGATACAAACTCAAATAAAATTAAACGGTAAGATGAACACCAAAAGGGACAAAATACAGAAAACTACTTTAACTTTGATAGTAAATTGGCTCGAAATTGTGTATTTTGGAACAATGCTTTGACCAGGCTCCTTAGTTCTTCTGTAGTGAAGTGAATAGCAAGAGGCCCATTGCCATCATTCCAACGATGTTCTATATCCTTTAGGGATCCTTTTAACACAAAGATCAGCTCTTGCAATTTTATCCAAGATTTGACTTTCGATTCCACATCCTGTGACGTCTGTAAAAATCATAATAAGACTTAAAAAATTTCAATACATAATATGTATTTTACATTCCATAAATAAACTTAAACTTAGCTTCATAAGAAAGAGTAAAGGACTGTAACTTTATTTTATCTAAAATTAAAATACATACCATAAAAAGTTGAGGTGCCTTCTGGACTACAAGGCCATATATGTCAGTTAGCTGTGTTGCCATCTCCACTGAAATATCCTCTACAGTACATACTCTATGTATTAACTCATCTATAAACATATTTACCAATGTAGCCATTAACCTGAAAAATAAAACAATTAATTGATAAATACGTATATGTATATGAAGCGCGCATGGCTCGGCGGCTATCGTAGAACGCAAGCTGTCTATGCAGCTAAGCCAAAACGGGCGCGGTCGGGTGTGAAATGGGTGACCGCTAGTGACAAAAAATTTCATGCGCGTTTCCGTGCTTCGGAGGGCACACTAAGCCATCGTCTTGGTTGTTGTCGATAGATAACAGTCATTAAACCTTGTCGGAGGCCTTATGAGCGGTTTGAGAACATCCAACAGCGGGTTGGCCACTAACCCGCATCTCCACCTACCCGCATTGGAGCAGCGTGGTGGAGTAAGCTCCAGGCCTCCCCACTAAGGGGGAGAGACCCGTGCCCAGCAGTGGGACGCAAAAAGGATTCCAGCCAGCCAATATGACTGAGCATGTTTCGCTTAGCTGCATAAATCTGTTTTAATTTTTTCATTTGAATAGAGTAGGAGATGATCATGCAGGCCATGTGGTGTTAAGTGGTCACTGCACCCGATGGACATCTACACACAACATCAAGCAAGTTTAAATCTTACCTGTATATGTCTCATACATGTATGGCCGGCAACTGTACCATTTCACCAACAAAATTTTGCCAGTATTTTATCATAGAGTGGCAGTGTTAGGGGAACCGATCCCAAAACTCCCGTACTACAACATAGGGAGTAGGGACGGCTGAAAATCAGCGCTGCTCAGGATCTTTTTCTTGAGGCAGCACAAGCTGAGTTGCTCTATTTTGCCAAAATATTTGTATGCTTAAATTGTATATATGTATTTTTTTTTTATTTGTTATGTAATATTTGTATTTTAGTGGCAATAAATTTATTTTTATTTATTTATTTTATTATTTAACAAAATAAAATTGCTTAGTGGCAGAAAAAGGTGCAGTGGTGGTATTTCTCTGGTCAAACCATTATAGTTCTACCACCTATAGCTATAATCACTAGAGTTCTATGCCAGCTGGAGGTTCACATTCTTATTGTACAAAATTTACAATTACCATAATTTACTATACCTTGTAAAGACGTTTCCAGGAAAAACACCAATCCACACATTCTTAAGCATTTGTAACTGTCTCAGGCATTGTCTGACAGCTGCTTCAGCATTTGCACTTAATTCATCTTTTACATCAATGCAGTTCAAATCTGAAAATACAATAGGACACAGTAAAACATAATTTTGCCTGAGTGCTGCCTGTTCTGAGGGTATGTATTGTTATTTTATGTACCCATTGCCTTTTTTCGTATGGATTTGAATTGTAGGTAGGGGGCGCCGAAAAAATCTCACCCAGGGTGCTAGTAATGCTAAAACCGGCCCTGATATGTGCGTTTTCGGTAGTCCATAGGTGAAAATGTTTTTGGTAAATATGTCCTTACCCTTTCTAGTAGTTTTTCTGTACTTTCATAATTAAGGCTAAGCAAAAACTCATTAGTAATGTTTTTAAAGTTATGTGCGTTAAGTCAATAATCTATATAAATGCTTGCAAATATTTAAGCTCTTTACCATAATATTTTTTTTAAATAATATATGATAGTTCTGTAAGTTAGATTGCACACAAATAATAAACACATTGTCATATAGGTCCACTAGCTCTTTCAGTGAAACAGCAGAAATTTTTCTTATAGTAATGGAATTGTTTTAAATGCAATTTAACTCTGCATCTTTAATAGAAACATATGGGAAACTCCTCCTACCTGATGACCTTATGTTATCCAGAATTTGCTTCCTCTGTTGTTGCATGTGAATAGTAAGATGTTTGTAGCCCAGCTCACGCATCTTTTGGACCAGATCCATAAAACCAATAGCATAATCTAACTTCTCAACTCCTAGCAAATTCACCCATTTGTCTCCCAAGGTCAACATATTGTGCGCAAGGTACATACAATTATTGTGAAATAGAGCTGGAAAACAAGCAACATTATAATTATGGAACAGTCAAGTAAAATACTTTGAATTTTGCTACGCAATAGATAATACTGACCAACATATTGGGGAATTGTATACAAAAAATTCTCATGGTGGTAAGGTACCACTGCATCATACAACTCAAAGATCAGTCTAACTGTACAATACAGCTTCTTACACACTACTCCAGAGCACTGAGCAGCTTGCTCCATTACAACATACACTAGGTCCAGAAGTTCCTGAGCTGACTTTGATATCATACATCTTGGAAAGTAAAAAAGACTTTTAGGTATAGTTTTATCCAACACATCTAGAGCTTCTGCAGCATTTTCAATATCAGAAATATCAATTCCTGATTCTGGATGGTCTGGAATGCTTTCAACCCCTATTGACATAGTGATACTCAAATCTTTCATCATTATAGTTCGAGCTTCTTGAAGGAAATGTTCACTAGCACGATCCGCAAACAACACATCCATGTCATCAACATAGTTCAATATTGACAGAGTATCATCATCAGGAAAGAATTTAGTCTCCATTAGGAAATTTTGGAAATCTGATATTTGTGAGGTTACAATTCCATAATTTTGTAGATCTGTTAAGTTATGGGGTATTGTATCTTTTAAACAATGTTGCACTAGGTCCTCACAAAAACCTGAACTTATTTTTTGGCCTATCATAGAATAGAAATTGGAATTATTTCCAAAATTTATATTTAGTCTTTGGGAAATAAATTCAAAGAAGATTTTTAGATACAACATGACATTATCAAATTCAGGTTTAAAGTTACTCTTGGTATCATTTACTGTAACTTTTATTTCCTTGGGTGTGACCACTGCTACCAAACAATCTTCATGAATAATTTTTCTCAATACCTCATTTAAAATAAAGTTTGCAAATTCAGTCACCTTTTCATCAAGCTTTTTAGCTTTCTCTAAAGCATTTAATACATCCACAGTAATAGAAGATTGTTCTAAAGGAAGGGAAATGTTTATGAGGGTTTTTTGTATGCCAGGAGTTGTTTGGTACATTAACATTTGCTCCCACTGCTGATTCAGTTCTCCAAGCAGTGCATCAAATATTTCTTGTGCTGTTTTATGAGTGCTATTGTAAATATCTAATTCAGTTACTCCTTCTGCTGGCTTTTCAAGGTACTGAAGCAATTTATAAATTGCTTCAACAGACCTTGTAAAGCTGCAGGCATCTTTTGCACCATTAAACTCTTTAAGATAGTTATCATACTGAATAACGTCTAAAACTATGTCAAGAGAGAATCTTATGTAATCTAATTCATTAGCAATCTGGTCATGGTTTTCTATAGATTTTACAATGTCAGCCATTGTTTCCTGCTCAATCTCAAATTTGCAAGCTTGCATATCATCTAACAGAGATTTGCTTTCTGAACATAATTCTTCACTTTCTCTCAATATGTCTTGCACATCAACAATATTTTCTTGCAAATATGTCTTGGTATCAGCTTTTATATTTTCTAATTGTTTTATTACTAATGGTATCTTGTCTGCAGGTTGCCAAGATGACTCATTGGGATTGATTATATTACTGAGTATACTATCCATGTCATAGTCCTCCATTTCAGTGTTTTCTCTTAGATTTGTCCTTTGTTATAGCAGGAGCTAACTTCTGTTCTTGTTTCCTAGATTCTACTCTACTGTGTGATCTGCGTTGGCTGCTACGGGAACTGTAATAGTTATTCGAGCTGACAGTATTACGCAGAGTATTCACAAGGAATCTTTTATTGGTTCTTGGTTGTTGTTTTGCTTTTATCCAACCCGAGGGGCCTTGTTGCTCTGCTCTTTTAGCACCTTGAATAGCTTCTTGAATGAGCTCATCCACAGCTAGTCTGTAAAGCACAAAATAAATCACAATTACAAAGTATCATTAAATAGTCAGATATGCACAAACTAGCAATAAATAAATTTTACATTCATCAAAGCCACAGTAACATTTGTTGTCCCTTTTATGATTTCCTTAAAGTAATTGATACAGAGAAGGGAAGAAAACATGTTCATGGGAGGCAAGGTAAACTAGTTTTATTTTTCAGGAAGATACAGCACCAATATATAGCCATTACAATATATAGATGGAGGTGAAACTAATCTTGATTTAAGATTATCTATTATTATATTTATTATTATTTGTTGTCTATTTGTGTATTTGTGCACGCTGTGGCACCCTGTAATTGCAGGAACACTAAATTTTAAGACCTTTTGAAGTTAAAACTTCTTTAGCAGCATTGTGCACTTTTTTTGGGATGAGTAAAAAATGTTAAACTCGTGTCAGGAAACGTGGCCTGATCGAAAATTCGTAAGATAGACGTGGAAGATCGACCTTCAGAAAATTTATTAAGATTAATTATATTAAAAATAGCTATGAACACTTTTCGATAGGCAAGTTATCATGGGCATGTACCTATGTTTATAAATTATATTTAATAAAAAATATGTCTCATGGAGTTATCAGATCGGTGAAGGTCGATCTTCACCAGCTCTTAGACCAAGACGGAGGAGTGACAGCTAATGATGGCTCGACTGTCTTTACTTGTAAAATTCGTTTATATCAAGTATTTAAAATATTGACATTGAACAAAGTGCATCTATTAATGAAAAAAGTGACGAAGAAATAGTGAAAGAAAATGAGTGAGTACTTTATAAAAATACTAGATAAAAACATACTGAAAATACTTGATGAAAAATAATAATACTGATAATAAAAGTTATTTGTGCGAAATTATTCCATTAACATTCCATAATATCAGAAATACACAACGTTAATTTTCAAGTTTTCACTTTTTCCGGCACTACAGAGTGCAACGCGTTTTTTTTTTTGTATATATGCTTTATCAGTGTTACTTGTGTTGGGTGTCCTAAATAAATAAAATTAAAAACAAAATAAAAATAAAATCATTTTAAATTTATTAAAAGCATTCAACGTTAGCCTACCTACACAATAATCTCCACTCATATTAAGTAATCAGGAAATACTTATATAGGTAAATATTGAATTAATATTTTACATACTTTTCCAGTGCTTCATCGTCTAGTGGTTCTTTTTCGGGTTCTTTGGTAGCATCTTCTTTTTCGGTCATAGTTTGAACACAAACTTGTCAATGATTATATAGCACTTCAATTAAAATTATTAAAGCTCCTATCTAAAACAAGCTGCACATTTCACAGAGCTCCATCTCAAATAATCTCAATTAAATCGCAAAACAAAACACACACTACACACACACACCGTGCAGGAAAAACAAAACGTCAATATTTTTTACTACCAGTGTTGCCAACTCTGAAATCTAGCGGGTGGTAGAATTCCTCTAAAAATACGGTAAATTTTACAAAATTACGTGGCAATCGTCATTAGTAATTACGGTAAAATTACCTTGTTTATTTAGCAGCAAATTATAGGTCAGAGTTGTGAAAATAAACTGTATTTTTAATCAGAATCAGACAATATAATCGTTTCAATATTTTATATATAAGTATGTATATCTATATTATGTTTTTGATGCATACATAGCGTCACTGGGATTAAAATCAACGCAGTTTTTGAAGTGAAATCTTCTTTAGCGGTGTTGTGCACTTTTTTGAGATGGGTAACAAATGTTAAACGCGCGTCAGGACACGTGGCCTGATCGATAATTCGTAAGACAGAGGGGTGACAGCTGATGACGGCTCAACTGTCTATACTTGTAAAATTCGTTTATGTCAAGTATTTAAAATATGGACATTGAATAAAGTGCATCTATTAATGAAAAAAGTGACGAAGTACCTAATAGTGAAAGAAAATGAGTGATCTACCTCATAAAAATAGTAGATGAAAACCTACTGAAAATACTAGATGAAAAATAATACTGATAATTAAAGCAATTCGTGCGAAATTATTCCCTAACCATTCCAAAATATCAATTATACACAACTTTACGTTCTGCCGGCACTCCCGGAGTCCAAACCGTTGTTCTGTAAACGTTGTAATCGGTTTTATGTTTCCCTGTCTCTGTATGGCCTGCTGCGATAAAAGATTTCGTTTGATAGATTTTGTCAGGAGTTTATTCCGTTTTTTGTTTTAATGTCATTGACTCCTCAGCATTCGAGTGTAATAGAGACAAAATGCCCAACATAAACACATTCCCACATTCAAATTTGGAAAAATATATGAAATTATATCATACATAACATATCTACAAAATGTTTAATCGATTACGATTTTCAATGTGTATTACGGTGTTTTTTGCTACCGTAATTATATTCCTACCGTAGGTGGTAGATCTATGCTGATTACGGTGTTTTTACCGTAATTACGGTGCAGTTGGCAACACTGTTTACTACTGACATTTGCAGTTTGCTCGCACAGATAAAAAACTTATTTTTAATTTTAATAAAAATTTCACACAGAAGTGGTGAAAGCGGTGATAGATTTAAGAACTTCTAATATCGTTATAAAACGTAAATTATTTTATAAGGCAAACTTTATAAAATATACAAATAAAAATAACAAAAATTAAAAAAGCAAAATCATAACAATACATCTTAGACTAAAGGTCTGATTACATTGGCCAACCTGCAGGGGCCGACCCGGCATACATTGCTGGTTATCTGAATACATTGTAATAAAATACTCAAGATAACCAGCAATATATGCCAAATCAGACCCTGCAAGTTGGTCAATGTAATCAGCCCTTAAGAATAGTACTTACGTAATACCATTACCATATTATTTATCTGTGTTTTATAATGGCAACTTGGGACGTACGCGTCAACGCGTGGAGTGAAACGTCACTACGTCACAAACTAACGTCAGCCACGTAGTTGTCAACGTAACTCACGAGTCGACTTTCAAGTTTTCGACATTTCTATCAATTTAGCTCTCATCAAAAGGTTAGTTATTTATTATTCTTACTGATTTTACAGTTTCTGTCTATCGCATAATCAAAAACGCTTAACTTATAAAGTCCATTCAAAATTTTATGTAAATAAGACATCCTTCATTCAATCTTTCTAGGAGTTCACTTATGCTTAACTAGGACGGAGTACATAATTTCAACGAAATTTAAAAAATTTCAGACAGAATGGCTGCGAAATTACTGACTCTGTTATTAATCGTCGCTGCAGCTGTGACAGCTGATGAAGAGGCAGCGTTTGCGAGGTTGCTGGTCTCTAAACAAGTGCTGAACAATTACTTAGTGGAAAACATGGATATTCTGATCAAATACACTATGTACAATGTGGGGACTGCGCCTGCGGTTGATGTGAAGCTCGTAGATAACGGTTTTCACCCAGAAGTGTTTACTGTTGCTGGTGGGCAGCTGACAGCACACATAGACAGAATAGCACCACAGACCAATGTATCTCATGTTGTCACAGTCAGGTCAAATAAATTTGGTTACTTCAATTTTACTGCTGCTGAAGTCACATACAGGCCAAGTGAAGACTCCCCTGCGGTAAGAAATAGAACTTATTCAATTACGCTATAGTACCATATTGTAAGAGTTTCTAATTATTTTATTGTGGTATATTTCTCCCTGCTTTTTTCTGCATTATAGAGTGATGTTTTATAACCTAAAACCTTTCTCGATAAATGGACTATCAAATGCAAAAATATTTGTTTTTTTCAAACCAGTACTTCCAGAGATCAGTCAGTTGAAAACACCAGCTATTGATGATGTATAATTACAATCGGTATATGCAATAAATATAATGAAAAATCTTTGAAAGCTCTTACAAACTTTTCATCTTTATAATATTAGTATTTAATTTTGTTAATTTGTTGCTGGATACTGTTAATTCCAAGTCTTTGCAGTATTATTCTTGCTTTATCTAATAAGAATATGTTTAACTATTCTACTTTCTGGCGTTGTAAATGTAATATGTTGCCCATAGCTGTTGTAATGTTATGTTTATAACTAAACTAGCCTTCCACCAGCGGCTTTGCCCGCATGGACATGTTTTAAAGGTTCCTGTAGGATAAAAACTATCCTAGGTCCTTTCTCAAGGTCTATTCTATGTGTGTTCCAAATTTCATTAAAATTGGCTCAGTAGTTTAAGCTGTGAGTTCCCAGCAGATAGACAGACAAAGTTACTTTCGAATTTATAATATTAGATAAAGGACAAAGCCAAGTCTCTAGTATTTAAACTGCTTATTTGTGTAATTGTCTGTAGTACATGGAAGTATCTTTATTTTTTTAATTAATTAGCAGGTGAACTATCACTTCTGGAGTTAAATGGATACTGCAGGCCAAAGATGTCTACAAAGCATAGAGCAACAATGGCCTTGTCTCAATTCTTATGTTGCTTCTCAGCTGATTTACTGGTTTTTGGTGACTTACTTATAAGTCTTAAAAGGCATCTTAGACATATGTTTTCTTTATTCTTCCAGGTACAATATGCATTCAGCAGCTCCCCTGGCGAGGGTGCAATCGTCGCTTTCAAGGACTTTGACCGCAAATTTTCCTCACATATTCTGGACTGGGCAGCTTTTGCTGTCATGACACTGCCTTCTCTTGCCATCCCCTTTGGCCTCTGGTACTCTTCCAAAACCAAATATGAAAAGCTTGCAAAGCCCAAGAAAGCACATTAGGTAGAAATTAGTCTAATAGGTAACTAACTGCTAATGTTGTATTTGTTTGGACTCCAAGTAAATTAATGTATTTATTTGATATGAAAAGGTGTATGAATTTAGTGTACAAAAATTTTGAAAATCAAAAAAGTACTGAATACTTGTCAGGGTGGACCAATAATCAGGGTTTCCCTACAAAACATAATATATAATATTGTGTGTATATCTGAAACATTAGTAAGCAAGGCTGACCAAGTGGTACAGCATTAGCAATTTCAATTCATCCTCCATTAGTTTGTATTCATCCATCTCTTCTAATTGTTAATAATTTATGAACAATAAGATTTTTTTATTAAGATATATTTTTTTGTTTTATTTAATGTTCATAGCATGTCTCTGCATGCCTTGACATTGTTAAACCCTCAGATAAAATAAAAATGTAATCATTTCTCGTGTCTCAGCGACTCAACTTTAATTTCAAGTACATATTTACCTCATATAGCATTAAACCAAACTCAATACCTTTGATACTCCTCAGAGGCTAAGATTTACTTTCATCCAGACTCTAAAATTGTGACTATCTCAAACCTGCTATAGTTAACTTTTCTCTAGTGTATTTCATACTAAAGGTGTTACTAATTTTTTCATTTTCAAAGACTTGTAGAACAGAAGTTCGGCGAAGCATACATACATACCACATGCTTCGCCTCGCAGAATTTCTCGACTCTTCTTGTTTTTTTTTTACGCTTATTTCATAAATATTTTTTTTTATTTATTTATTTATTTATTCATATCCACATTACAACTAACATTACAGGTGACCAAATCTGTTAGGTTAGATTACATTATTATTAATACATTTTTATTTTCCTTACTAAAAATCTATTTAAATGTAGGAAACATTAAAAATTACAATATAATGAAAATATAAAAATTAAAATATAATGAATGTGGTTAAGGCATAATATTATTTATTCTTATGGTTAATAAGGTGCTATTTTGTTCGTCGTAGGTTAATGACCTGTGTTAAATTCCAGTTTCAGAGTGTTGTGAAATAAAATAATAGTGTGAAAACTTTTTTTTCGGGTACCTAGGTAGCTTGTAAAGTAGCCATTGCCATAAGAATAAATAATAATTATTCTTATGCCATTGCTTTACTTTTACTCGTTTTTTTATGAGTTTTCTTGTCTATGGTTTCCCATTTTACACCCATGTAATATTTTTTTCTGTTAGGTCAGTTGTTAGTTTGTTCTTTTTTTAACATGTTTTTAAGTAGTCCTTGGGAACACATAAATAACTCTTAATAATACATACCTTTTCTATTTCCTATTCCTATGAATTCCAATACCGACTTACTTTAATAAAACAGGTTATGATTGATTATAATAATAATCTTTTCCTACTCATAGCCCCACAGTAGGGTACCATGGACACACAAAGCAGAAACACAGACACCCAGACAGAGACAACAGTAATTTAAACTCATCCATCCTTCAAATTTCTGCGTCGCCAGTAATCGAACCCCGGGCATCCCCAGGACCCTCCGATTGGCATTCTGGCATGGTAACAGTTGCACCAGGATCGTTTAATTATCGCCACCGTGATTACCGTCAAAATACTCTATATGAACCAATTTTATTATAGAAATCGCCAATTTAAGTATTAGATTATCTATCGGGCGTCTTGTGATGGTTTTGTTGTATCACGGCAAAATATCGCTTTTATTGCATGGTGCTTTGCATAAGTTGAACACCTTGGCGAAATTCTAGGTCTATGCTTGACTTGATTGAAACAATCGGTCACTGACACTGTCTCATTACGACAATTTATTAAGACCTTAATATATATCGGGAACTATATTTTCTATCACCAAAATTTATATTTGTCATCAAGTTGTATCACCTAATAAATAGATCTATCGCCACCAAATATTTTCGTTCTCAGATAAACAAAAAATGTTCCCAGGTATGAATTATCAAATTAATGTTAATATATGTGTAAAATAAGAGATCGATAACCAATAAAATTATATTGCATTACATGAATATAAACTTCGTTCTTATAATAACAGTTTTGTTACTTAAATAATAGCTCTGTGCTCAGAATGGTAGATGTCACCAAATAAATCGATTATCGATCCCTGACCATATACCCAAAACCAAATCAGAGCACCCCACTATCCACGTGGTCTTATCTGTACTACCCCTAGAGTGTATATAAAAAGCCGGAGGCGCGGAGGGAGAACACTTCGGCGACCAGCCTCAGCCGCGCTACGGCTCTCTCGGTGCCTGCGCTTTCCTACGCTGGGGCGGAGGGAGTGGTTTTCCCGCAGCGCCGGAGAAGTCACGGAGCCAGAGCTTCTTCCCACCTCCATTTTTGATGGGAAAAATCGCTGTACGCTGCGGTTCTACTAACTAGGTTCGATCACACGTGTAGGGTGCATTTTATTATCGTTGGTGATCTCTTTAAATTAGTTTGCTTAAATACTTATTAGGACACGCCGATTATAATACATACAAAAACATTTATTTGGTACTAGACCTTATATCTCAGGATTTTAGGTGATTTATTGTGGAACTGATTTTGCATTGTTTGGTGACTACATTTTGGTGACAGATCTACTATTTTGAGGACAAACCCTATTATTTAAGAAACACAAAACTAATTAAATTGGTGATAGCTTAAATGATACCCATATATATCTTTATACGAGCAATTCTTTGCGATTCATACAAGAATGACAAAGTAATAAATTTGTCGTTACCATAGAACATTTACTTGTTTAAATTAAAAAGATTATCAATCTAATAGGTATTCAGTCGATTTCCTATAGGTAGGTACATAATAACAAAATCTATATGTATATGTTCATAGTTCTTTTTGACTCGGGCATTATATTATTAATCTTAATATATATATAAAAAGTAAAGGGTTTTCTTTGTACGTAAAGACACGGTTTTCTCTATTATCACTAACTCCAATCAACTTCCCGTTGGGGTGGTAAATACCCCTTAGTACGTAGATGATAGTAAGGGAGTTTGATCGCGGTGGGTGGAGTGGGGAGCTGATGATGGAAGGTAATGCGACGGTTAGGAGTTGAGAGCAAATTCTTTCAATAAATGGGGTTTTGTTCGAAATCTTACATTCCTGAGATGGTCCAGCTGTCACCAAGTCAAAGTCTGATGATGGGATCCCAGAGAAATCGAAGGGAACATACAAATTTTATAGTACAATAATTGATTTTCATATTTTTACTAAAGCAAAACAGGCATTTGTGTATAAATATCATCATATCATGTTGCTGAGCTGATGATTGAAGGTACAACTCCTCAACGGTTAGGAGCTGAGAGCAAATTCTTTCATTAATTTATACGTTCAGTAGTATTCTTTCAGGCTATTAGATGGCTATTAGAAAGCATGATTATAAAAGGTAAATCTCTTTAAAGTTTAGATTAAACATGCGACGTACCTATCTTAACCCGAGCAACGCCGGGTTTCGCAGCTAGTCATTATATATCATTATTATCTAATATATAAAATTTTCGTGTCACAGTTTTCGTTGCCATACTCCTCCGAAACGGCTTGACCGATTCTCATGAAATTTTGTGAGCATATTGAGTAGGTCTGAGAATCGGTCAACATCTATTTTTCATCCCCCTAAGTGATAAGGGTGGCTCACCCCAAACATTTTAAGGCGATACGGAGTTCGCGGGGTCAAGCTAGTACTATAATAAATCTGTAACAAGTCGGTTTCTGTACATTGAAGATATTTGAGAAAAACTGTCACTAGGGCTATTTATTAGCGTAATAGAACCCAAAACATGATTTTTAGAATTATTGTCTGTTTGTCTGTTTATCTGTTAGTCTGTTCGTTTGTGCGCGCTAATCTCAGGAACGGCTTGTAGAAGGATGCGGTTTTCACTGATGTATTGGTATTTTTTTGGATTAACATTTACTGTTTGTTTTATTTAAATCGGTTCACAAATAAAAAAGTTACGTCCATTTCAATAATTTATCGATCAGTGTTTGGAAGTATCGTTGTTGATTTATCGAAAACTTCAGTTAATGTATTGAAGTTTTATAATTTACAGTCCCTTAAATGATAATATGAAACTTATAAATTAAAAGAAAAATAGATACCTAATAGAAAGAAAAAAAACAACATAAGAGGAGCTGGCAATAATATGATAAACTGTACGAAATAGGGTTCAGGCTTTTTCGTACCATTCCCACACGTCGACAATAAATTAATCAATATTCTAATTTATGCATAAAACTGAAGAGTTTGTTCATTCGTTCGTTTGTATATTTGTTTGAACGCTCTAATCTCAGGAACTACTGGTTCCAATTGAAAAGATCTTTTTGTGTTGGATAGTCCATTTATCGGGGAAGGCTTTTTTTATAAATAAACCGAACAAAAAGGCAGACGGGCCGCGTGGTGTTAAGCGATCACCGTCACCTATGGACACGGGCAACCCCACGGGAGCCACTCAAGGGCTTTAGGCTATATAACATCATGCTATGACTAACACCGAAGTCCACGCGGACGAAGTCGCGGGCGGCCACTAGTATATAATAAAACTAAGTTGATAAAATGTGCGTGCCGATAAAACTTAAAAAGGAGTCCCGGCACAATAAAGTGATTTATATAGTGTGATAGACCTTTATCCCCCCTCGAACAAGAAAGTTCCCGTTTTAACCTAAAGGGCGTATTTTTAAAGATAATAATATAAGGGCTTTTCCAACCCTTCAACTTGGAAATTAAGTATAGTGGCGCCATCTGTTCTGTTCTGTCGAGTATTTGAACTTCATTCAGAACAACGATTATTTGGGTTCATGGGCGTAGCCAGATTCTTGGCCAGGGAGGGGGGCAAATTCTTGGCCAGGGAGGGGGGCAAATTCTTGGCCAGGGGGGGGCAAGTTCTTGGTCACGGGGGGAAGGGGTGCTTTAAGGTTCTTATATTAGGGGTTTCAAGCTACCGCAACGCCAACGCTACCGCAATAACGTACCGCAGTAAATTTGCCTTCCACGTTATGCGATGACACGCATACAAAATCCAAAGTCCACGCGTACGAAGTCGCGGTCGGCCGCTAGTATAATATATTATTATGGACTCCAGAACGCGACGTAGGTACCTACAGAGTTAATAAATTAGTATTTTTTAACTAATCAAACTGGACAATGTTATCTTCCACTTCAAAGATCGAATGTTTGCTCCAACATGACGTCATTTCGCAAACATTAAGCTTTGTTTAGTATTTCAATGCCTGAGTTCAATGCTAGCAAGGACACGATTTGAAAGTATATGTAAGATAACAGTTTTTAATTCGAAATTTGTAAGGGTGAATAAATAGGTAGGTACCTACTACATACCTACCTGCCTACCTTAGATGAAATAAAAAAGAAACGATATAATTTGCGAACAACTCAGTGAGGCTGGTTTAAACTGCACCTCGCCGTGTACATTGTATACCTACACATTACACACACACAACGAAACTGCCTCTTACTTTACTAGTCGCATATTGCGGTGCATTGAGCGAAACGAAATCAAAAATGCCATTCAAAATCCACAAGTAAAAGCTGGCAATGAATGTCTGGATATTGCAGGAGAGTACCATCGCTCTCAGGATGTTGCGTTATGAGGCGTCGCGCGTGGTGAACAGTTGGACACACTGATGCATGCATTCCTCTGGACTGGAGATCTCGAAGTTCTCCCAAAGCTCTAAGGCAGGGGGTTTTGTAAAATCAGTTAATCAGTCAACTCGCACTTGACTAGCGAACTCAAATATGGATTGGAGTACTGTTCCAATAACATGAGTGTGATTGACAACATTCTTATTTGAATAACATTAGTTAGGTATAATATTTTTATTTATACATATTTCCTATCACAAAGTTTTTCAATAAAATATAATCTTGCTTTCACCATAACAGTGAAACTGAACTCTATAGAAAACTATGGAACTTCTCGCATAGGTAGTGTCCTACACACGAAAAAGAGCGGTAACAGAATAGGGACTGTCTGTTTATTTCCTCCCAAAAGCAGCATCAGTGCAACCAGTGGCAACCACTTTGGTAGGTTGGTACAAGGTTCCTGATCCTTGATCGTCTGTTCCGGCGAATTTTTAATGTTATTATGTAACTGCTGCTGAAGCGAGCATGGCCTGGTGGCTGGCGTAGAACGCAAACGATCTTCGTAGCTAAGCCAAACTGGCGCAGTCGATGGGTGATCGCTAGTGGCAAAAAAAAGCGTGCCTTTCAATGCTTCGGGGAGCACGTTAAGCCGTCGGTTTAACCTTGTCAGAAGCATTATGGTCGATTTGAAAACATCTAACAGCGGGTGGACACTAACCCGCTTTGCAGCAGCTTGGTGGAGTAAGGTCCATGCCTCCCCAATAATGGAGAGAGATTGTTGCCCAGCAGTGGCGGTTAAATATTTTCGGGGGCGTAACGGCCAGGCCACACTTGCTACTTTTAGCAAAGAAGCTCTTTGTATTGTGGCATCGGCGATCGGCGATTTGCGTGTGCATCGACCGACGCTGCGTCGCGTTTTGGAACTTGAGACACGACATCGGAATCGCGCATTTGATGTTAAACGCGCCGATGTCAAAAGTTGCTAGTTTGGCACGGCCATAATGACTGTGTCTACAAATAGAGAACACATGATTTGCAGGCGGTCTAAAAAGGGGCTACAGTTTGGACAACTGTATAAGAATTGTCGTATACCAACGTTATCACAACGCAAATAATTGATGTGATGTCAATTAACGTCGCTACTTTCATATATTTTTTTATCAATAAGCAACGTCACGTAGACTTGCTTTTATCTGTTCGAAA
Organism: Pyrgus malvae; assembly: GCA_911387765.1. Taxonomy (NCBI): domain Eukaryota; kingdom Metazoa; phylum Arthropoda; class Insecta; order Lepidoptera; family Hesperiidae; genus Pyrgus; species Pyrgus malvae. Next base: position 29,432,683 of record OU426946.1, read on the forward strand.
AACCCTAATAAAGCTAATTTTATCGATAAGCTAGATTGCATCGATTTATAATTAAAGTACTTTTTATGGCTTTACTAAGTCCATCCAAAGTTTTGGCCGCAACACTCAAGATTATCGAACGAAATACGACAGCGAGAAGCCTTTTATCTCCGTAATGTTATCTTATGGCAGTATAACATTACCATGCCATACCATGCTTTTGTTTTCGAAAATACGGAATAATACAAAGAGCTCCAATCTTAGAGGTGAGATTGAGGAGGCGTTCACCAAGGGATATGTTTAAAATTATTATTAGAGTTTTAAACAGCCTTCCATATTTCTGGAATACAATATTATTATTTTAAATTTAAAATCAACTAACTAAAAATATTTTCTTTTCAGATCCGTTACAAATATTCTTAAGGGATCATCGGCTTTTGATGCGTCATTAACAGAAAAAACGCCGGCGGAAAAACTATTTTAGAGTTATTTATACTAACATTATAAAGAGGAAAGATTTGTATTTTTGTATGTTTGTAATGAATAAATTCAAAAACTACTGTGCATTCACCCTGAGTAACATAGGCTACATTTTATCTCGGGAAAATGCTTAATTCCTACGTGAAAACGGGTAATAGGGTCAACGCGGTTGAAGCAACTGGCTAAACGCCTATGATTTTAATATAGTAATGAAGCCTGCAATAGCAAATAGGCTATTTTTTATCCTACGGGGACCCATTAAACCTGTCCACGCGGGCGAAGCCGCTGGCGGAAGGCTATGTTTTTTATTCTACGCGGAAGCTGCCCAAACCATTTTTATTGCACGTTTATTTAGGATTTCGAGTAAACACGTACTTACAAACAAATTTGGTACTAAGTGGCTGAAAGGCTTTAATGAATCTCTTCACTCACTAAATGCATGCTACAATACCTACATAACTTTCAGACATTCATTTGCCGTGAAAGCAGAAGAAAGAAATCCACTTTCACATTTTTAAACTAATCTATAAGTATTGTGGATGGGTTAGGAATTAACAGTTATTTATACAAACAAATAAAATTGGAATGTCTGTACAATACAAAAATACAATACAAATATTCTTTATTCGTACACCACATTATATAACAACAAATGTCTGGAATGTCTGTACCTAATATTAAAAGAACCGTTTTTTACTACATGCATATGAACGTTTATACGGTACATAGGTATACCAAAATAACATTTTTTACAATTTTTGTCTGTCTGTCTGTTTATTCCGGCTTCTTCTGAAACGGCTGGACCGATTTGTACAGGACTTTCACTGGCAAGTAGTTGATGTAAGAAGGAGTAACTTAGGCTACTTTTAGGAAAATTCTAAAACTAAAGTCCACGCGGACAAAGTTGCGGGCGGCCGCTAGTTGTAGCATAAATTAAATAATTTAATGTAGAGTAGATTGTGCAAACAAATTAGTCGCAAGTACTACCTAGTGCAAATCATAATATTATAGTGACTCACGCGACCGACTGCCACATCACATTAATAAACATTATCATATAAGAACACGTTCGTCGGTCTGCAAAGTAACAAAAATGTAACGAACGTTGTATAATCTGCGCCTCTCGTTGTACATTCACCTCAGGAAACATACCTAGTTATTTTTGTATAAAAATAAAAAATCTCATTATTTGTTTAAAAGGTGCGTAAGTACTAATCAAATGAAACATTCGATCGACAAAAAGACTGCCGAACGTGTTTTGCTGACGATAACATACAATAAATACATGCTTACATCATAATTATACACACATAGAAAGGTATAATTTTAGTTATTGCCTGGGATAATTAGCTTATGCTTCTTGATAGTCGATGTATGTATATTAGGTTACACCTAGCCTAGGTATATGAAAAAGTAAATGAAAAACAGTGCTTCATTTAAAAAATTTATTGCAATTCAGGCAGTGGTCATAACAGCAGCTGCCGTTATGAGAACAATATCAGCGTAATCGCGACGTGTTATGTTAAGCATAAATTATGAATAATTTTTCGTTATAATGAAAACATTATTACTTAAATAAATCGGCTAAATCGTTGGTAGCCAATATTACACTGAGTATTTATATAAAAATTTCACGTCAATTTTACGTACTTACTTGTTTTCTTTTTGTAAGATAAGTATATTGTTTAATCAGTGTAAAATTGACTACCGCCTTAAAGAAACTTGTGAACAGATTAGGTATAAGAATTAACTAACTAAAACAAAACCTACCTACTGCTGTGCTCATCATAACAAAAGTAGGTATTTAATATTATTTCATTTATACATATTAACAAAGTCACAAACTACCTAATACATTACAGACGAAGAATTAAAGCAACTTATTAGACAGCATCCATTATAAAAATAACAAAATATACAATATTTACATAATTTAAAACCAGAATGGTACCCACTATGTATACAACTGATTAATTTTTTAAGCAAATTTAATTAGACAGAATTGTTTTACATAAAATTGAATAATTCTACATTTCGATAGCATGGTGACAATTTTCTTAGTACATAATATAACAATAACAATATTAAGTAGTTAGGTAGTCTAAAAGCGTTCTACATAAACCTTTGATAGGCTAATATATCCAGCTTATATATTTCATTTTGTTATTGCACGTAAATTCAGATATCCGTTGAGTCAACAATGACGTAACCCAACTTCTAAAAGGCGCAGCTTACCGTGATGTATATTGTTATCGAGCTAATAAAAACGATAATAGCAGCTTTACGTTATGTTTAAATTCATAGTTCTTTTGTTCTAGGCCCTAAATGGAAAAAAAAGAAAATGTCACCAAAATTAGGCAGAGAAAGGCTAATTCCACAGTTCAATCTGCCACCACCTCCCTCGGACACAATATTGCAGATGGTAATAAAAAATTATCGAAGACAAAATAATTGCCTCACCTATGAAAATTTACTGCATAGATTACAAAAACAGACTACAGTGTCATCTTCTCATTGTTAAGGAAAACCTTCACTTAAAATCGAATAGGAATGATATTTTCCAAGAGAAAGATCATTACCTACATAAAAAGCAACAAACACTTCTAAATAAAACTATGTATTTCCAATAACCTGGATAAGCATGATGAGTGAACAATTATCGTACCTAATGTGTTTTTGACAAAACGACTAGGTAACGATCAATAAAACACGCATAGTAAATTAATGAGTAATATTTCCTATGGCTCCAGCTAAACTGGCATTTCCTCTGATAGAATGATTAGTTTGTAAACATCATATACGGAAATTTACAGAATGTGTGAACTAGATACTCTTTAGATATAATATATTAATATTAATATTATTATTGCATTATATATGAATGATATTATATATGATTAATATTATTATTTGTGACGACCCACGTCGCGTAATGGTTATATTGCCGAACTGCCGATCGGAGGGTCGATTCCCGGCGAAGCAGAAATTTGAATGATGAGTTTAAAATTTCTGTTCTCGGTCTGGGTGTTTGTGTTTCTGTCTTTGTGTGTGTCCATGGCACCCACGACACAGGGTATATCTACCCTACTGTGGGGCTATGAGTGTGAAGCGTTATTTATTTATTTATTATTTACAAAAGAATGTAACAAGTAAAATAATTTACATTTCTTGGTTTCGCCTATCTACCACCTACTTTTTTTTTAAAACAATCTGCATAATGCCTGTAATAATTGATTTGACTGTATTTATATGGAAAATAAAGTTATTTGGTCTTGACTGGGCAGATAGGTAGTATGATTTTGGATAGAGATATTCAATCAATTTGAATTTATTTGACAGAACGGTTCAATTGCGGTTCAAATGCAGCGTATGAATAGACGAATAGTTTTAAGCGATTTTATTTTCACATCAATTAAATAAATAAGAAGAGTAAACTACCAATTTTTTATAGTTTTTTTTTCTAAAATAGTTTAAATTAGGTATATGTATACGACAAATATCTGGTTGTATATAGGTAAAGGTGAAAGTAGCTACTGATACATTTTCTAAAGATAACTTTTATATTTAAAAGTGTGTTAGTTTTTTTACCAACAAAGTGAATTGATTACAATGTTGTTTTAAAATTTGTATGAAAGAATTGAATTCAACATTACATTTCTCGTAATATGGACCTATAAGGTTTTAAAGCTAAATACAAAGACGAATTAGTTCAAATAGTAAACTTCATTTAATTACGTGAGGCATTCAAGCGACGCAGGGGGTTTTCAAAACTTAAATCAACTTTTGGGACCTCATCTCACCTAATAGGTTTCACGTAAGCAATTTTTTCCCACAAAAACAGATGTTTCTTCATAAATGAATTAAAACATATTTTTTACTAAAATGTGGCGAATTCACATTACTTTTATATATTTATTACATAAAAGTAAGTAGGTATTACGCCATCTTTTTTAACACATCCGAAGCATTTTCACGCGAGAAAAATCTGAGATTGCGAGATGGAGGGCTTTAGCCAAATCTCACCAGGCGGAGGTTTAAAAATCTTCCAAATCACCTCACGTAATTGGTGGACACCGCGTTACTTCATATCCGCTTCTGAACAAATCATCAAAATATGATTTCATATAATTAAAAATACTTTGGTGTCATCTATTTTTCCTATCAAGATATGTGAAAAGACATAGGTATAAAAAATTATGTATAGGTAAATAATATTCAAGTACTCAATAAAGTACCTATAGCTCATGCTTCAGAAAACATCACAATATAAATAAAAAAAGATATCACGAAATCATAGCCGTCTACGATTCTATCGCGATATACAAAAATATTGCATTAGTATTATTTTACATCAACTATAATACTCAATTTCGGTTATCATTATCAAAAATGTACCTATTACTTACCTTATCTTTGCGATACGGACATCGCATATTATCTAATAATAGTTTATATATTTATGGGATCTGGACTGTAAGAATGCGTGGTGACCGGAGAAGAAGCCCCATAATCGGGCGTCGATGGAGTCGATGTTGTCGGTGAATCAACGGGCTTAGTCAACACCGGCGCAACGTACTCGGGGAACCTGACGGTCGATTCCTCTTGTAAAGGCGCGGGGGGAGTGCAGCTCGGGAACGGGCTGAGCAAGAGGAAAGTACCGAAAGCAACTATCGAGGCCATGATCAGAATGATTGTTCGCGCCTCGAAGCCGGCACGAAGTCCGGCCCAGGCCGCCATGTTTATTAGCAACAGTAACACTGAAACTCGAATAAGCCTCACGGCAGTGGAGTGGATACGCCCACCACCAACGCCACTCATGTCGCTCGGGCCATATGCAAAATACAAATTATGCTTATCACCAATATGTTTAAAAATAAAATAGATTAACCCAAAAGGCGCGATCAAGGGGCATGCAAGGCTGTATACCATTGTAATGGAGAATATCGCTATGCTCCAGGCATAGTGAACTCCGAAAGGAAATTCATACAAAATCGCTTTTTTAACATAACTCTTCTCTGCTTTTGACTTGGACTGCAGTAGGTACCAAACATAAAGAAACAATTCCGGGAAGCGTATCAATTCCAAGGCTGTACCAATAAAACCAGAGGTGATAACATAATTGACAAAGAATGCACCTTTATCAGGAAGAAACACACAGTCCCAACGCATCGTGTTGTTCTCATGATGTATTGTCCAAAAAACAAAAGCTTCAGCACTAGCAAGTCCGAGGGAGGGTAATATCAAAGTCATCAAAAGGAGAAATGAAACAGTCTTTGTCATAATAGAGTAGTTCTGTTGAGATTTTGTCCAATGAGAGAGGAACTTGTCTGAAAAGGAAACAATTGCAGGCATGACAGCTGCCATCGTCCAAAGTAATAGAGTAGGAAGGAACTCAAAGATGATACTACTAATCCTAGTCTGAACTTCAGGTTTAACTAGCAGCGTGTTGAACAAGTTCACAATAATGGCTGGAGTAGTTAAGAAAAACAAAACAATAAAAAGAAAGAAGTTGACTACAATGGCTTTTACATACCACACTCCAGGTTGAACACTCAGATTTTCCCAGACAATGTCAGATGGGTTGGTTGCATGGGACAGAACCCAGCCTCTGTGTAAACTAAAATTGTTAATAACATGTTCAGCTAATTGATATGAGGGAAGTGTCAAAAATGCTATACCCAGAGGGTCATTAAGGACAATAGCCCGGCATCTTTTTGCTTCATCTTTCAGTCTTTTCTCTTCCGAAGTATAGTATTCTAAAGCATCAATATCTGGTCCACATAGTTTAGGTCTCACAGTTATACGCTTGCCAGTTTTCTTAAAGTATGTGTCTGTGTACAATAAAGCTTCAGTCACCATTTCCTTTTTTTCCTGGACCTCATTAAGCTTATTTATATTGTATGCGAGTTTCAGATCCACTATTTGTATATGTGGAAAGTTGTGAGCAAAATAAGCCCTAATTGTGGCCTCATTTCTATCAGCTTTTGCAATGTTAGTGATCATTACAGTTCCTGTCATACATGTGGGGACTGGTTTTCTTCCAGTACACCTTCTCATAATCAAAACTGATATGGGTAAAAAGGAGATACTGATCAGAGTATGCACCCATAACCAATATGACCTTCCATTCAAATTAGACAGGGTTGTTCGACTGAAAGTACTAGCATCAACTTGTAAGTTTGTGCCTTGGAAATTGATCGGAAGTATGATGCTTATGGACACTACAGTTATAATAAACATGAGAGTTATGGCGTGGCGCTGAAATGAGAGGTAGTGCACGGCGTCAGGACCACACTTGGCGAGCACTTGCTCACGTGTGACGCGAAATACAGCGGGCAGCCATGTGAGGAACCCCTCGTCGATGTTCAGTGATTCGTCAGCGCTTCGGCGTCGTTCTACCAAGGCGTCGCCGTCGCGCCCGCGATAAAACAAGTTCGTCCACCTGCTTTTGGACCGTTGCACGAGAGCCATCCTGCCGTAGTTCCAAGCCGTCCTCCGCAGCACAGAAAACAAGACGATCAGACATGCCCATGATATTAAATTCAAAATCAAAGTTTGAGGAATTCCATTGTACGCTCCAGTGATTATGACGTTCTGAGATGGATTCACCAGCATACAATTTTCATCGTCAGTGCCGTTCGAACTGTTCGTGGCTGACGAGTAGAGCAGTTGTTTAGCGATCAAACTCATTGTTGATGTCGCAACAAAACACGATACGTATGGTGCACGAAAACTTCACATAATTACTTATCTCACAATAGCACACTACCGATAGCGAACACTTTCATTAAAAAGGAATTATTTGTATTTTAGCAATCAGAACCGAAAATTCTATGTTTCCGAGATTAGATAGGAATTTATTACAATGGAAACTTTTGTTAAGATTAAATTAAACCTTCGACGCGACGCGAGTTGACTCGACACAAGTTGATTTTGACAGTCTTGAAGAAACGTCAAAAACGTAATGAATTTTTTTTTTTAAATTTCGTTTTACGGCATTGGATAAAAATCCTTTCTGCCATTCAATATTTACTTTTCAATTTTAATAATGGCGTCGCAAACTCTGTGCATTGCCAGCGTCAAGTAAACTTTTTACATCACTGTAGTCATAGAAAAAAGTCAGTTAGTCGTCAGGTATCAGTCAGTCTAGTCAGTCAAATGTTCAAGTAAAGTGATGGCTACTTTACCAGAACATGCCCGATGGAATTTTGGAGGCAAGCCGAAAAAACATGTTTTCGCACTGTTATTTTATTTCACAACACTCGTGCACTGTCATTAACCTATATCGAGCAAAATGCCATCAACTTTACCCGATATAACTCAAAAATACACCAAGAAAATGAAAACAAAACAAGAGCACAACAGTGCTAAAATATGTTTTTTCTGCTTGCCTCCAAAATTCCTTCGGACACGTTCTAGTAAAATAGCCATCGCTTTACTTGAATGTTGGACTGACTAGACTGACTGATTACTGACGACTTACTTACTGACTTTGTTATTACTTAGTCCAGTTTCATTGAAACTGGCAAAAAAATTGATGCAAAAATTATACTTGACGCTGGCAGTATGCACAGAGTTTGCGATGCCATAATTGAAATAATGAATTTAAATTAAGAAAATAGTGTTAAAAATTTCAATGAATATAAGTTAATAATAGTGTGAATAAAAAAAATATTTTATTTTAAAAAAAGCGTGGGGTGCATGGTGTCAATAGTTATAAATATTTATTGACAGATATGAGTAGAGTGATTATCATTTCGATAATATTTTAAAAAGCACCCCACGCTTTTTTTTAAATAAAATATTTTTTTTATTCACTCTATTATTAACTTATATTCATTGAAATTTTTAACACTATTTTCTTAATTTAAATTCATTAAAATTTATTTTCTATTTTTTAGTTCGGTTTTCTATAAAAAGCGTGTTTTTTAGTTTTTTTTAACTATTATTTATTTTCTACTTTTTAGTTTGGATTATTTATTCTTTCCATGATGTTTCCACGAGCAATGGACTGGTTACTGAGAACCTTCTTCTTTCTTTCAAAAATATCTTTATCTATCATTAGGCTTGTTACATAACAAGGTTACATATTTTTTTAATTTTTACGTTTTCATAAAATTTCACCTGTCTTACGACTTACCAAATTATTTATATTCTTTATATATCTCATACACGTTTTCGGTTACTGAGCACCAATAGTCTACTCCCCTACATAAATATGAGCAACCCAAGCAGCAAAATAGTCGAATAGTAATTAGATTACTCAGCCTTTAATCGTTTAAGAGCCGAGTAACCGTTCTTAAAACACCCATTTATCGTGTAATAGCGGTTATCTCGACTATTTGGCAATATTTGCTAATGTGTGCTTTAAGGACGTCGAATAAACGTTTACAGCACTATGTTTTAGCACTTTTACTCCACCTTTTAGCAGATGTTGAATTAAAGTGCCTAAAATACTCGTTATTAGATCGTTTGATCTATAACAGTCGTATAATAGCTGTAGCTCTATAAACGCAATCGAACAAAAATCATATTTTGCAAATTGAAAAATGGAATAATTTTATCAAATTAGTGTATTGTCATCGGTCCTCAATAAATCTACAAAGTTTGAACGAAATCTGGCCGTTTAAAGTGGGTCAAAATCGCGCCCAAAGAAGTCGGTTACAAACATACAAACATACAAACATACAAACATACAGGTGAAGCTAATAAAAAGCGTGTAAAAAAAAGTATTTCTTTGTCTACGACCAAAAGTGGTGGAAGTGGATGAAATATGAATTTCAATTCAATTTCATTCATTCATTTTAATTCAAGATTCAACTTTGATAATGATACCTATGGATCTGAAATAGTTGTCTATATAAAGCGTAGCTTATACTTTTGTATCATAATCCGATGAAGAACTTATAAACATATTTCTGTTTCTTTCTCACTTATGTTTATCTACTCATGCGATAAGAGATAGCACTAATGTTGCACGTGCCAATTTTGGCAACATTTTTCTGTAACGTCATGGTAATACCTATTTGCGGCCGATTCGCCATTTTTTATTACACTTTCATGTGGTACTTGCGCTGTCAGTGAGCTTTGTTGTGGATAGTTTTTTTTAGAATTTCTTCGTTATTTGTGGTGTTTTTTAGCAAATCCTTTATTGAGAAAGGTGAAGTGGTGTAAAAGAAGATGCCAAAGTGCAGTTTTATTGGGTGCGGCGGCAGAAGAGGGAAAAAACAGCATCATGTACATTACGCCGGTACGTACTGCATATTTCATCGAAATACCCCTGATTTCTACAAATTTACAAATGAAATGTTTGCTAAAAGTCTTAAGTAAAGATATTGGATCACGTTTCCTTTCATTTTCATTTATATTTACGATTATTTCACTATACAATTTTATAAAAACATTTTGTATGAAAAATAGTGTTGCGGTATTGATTGCTCCCATATCGATAAAATTATCATACTTAGGATAAAGGGTAAAGAATATCGGGCTTATGAAATATGTTTTTTTCACAATTGTATAACTGGAAAAATTAGTTGTATTAGCAAATTAAAATTTAAACTTCTGTTAATGTTCCACTGCTGGGCATTCCTCTCATAACTAACATTATGTGTATTTTGTTTTAGGTCACCAGTGATTGAAGAGTCTGAAAATATAAACACTACAAGGAAACATGTATATTTTTGTCCCTTCAATTTGATGATTCATGTTTCAACAGAACAATGAATAATATAGTACTACGTGATGATGCCTACCATCACAAACTTTATTGGTAAGAAAGATGTGTGCTCTTTTAATTACTTAACAATTTATTGTTTACATATATATGATTGTTGTTATATATTATTATTGTTATGTGTGTGTGCGTGTATATGTATAGGCGTTGTGTTAAGCGTGCGAGCTGGGGTTGCTCGCGAGCGATTACCGTCGCATATGGACGCGACGGTAATCGCTTAACACCACGCCGCCTACTTAGGATAGCTATACATAGTCGATATAAATCAATCTACTCATATACCTACTATGGTTTATACGTTATACTGTTGGGCACTGGTCTCTCCTGACTAGAGAAGGTACATGCCATATAGTTTACCAAGCTGGTCCAGTGCGAGTTAGGGTACTTGGATAGCGCCCTGTTTGTATAGTTCTGATAAGACTATCTATTTAAAGACATCTTATTATATTTCAAATGTAGGTATATATCTTGAACGGAAATATAAAGATAAAATTTTAAAACAGGCTTTAATATTAATAGCCAGCCATTAGTCAGCCAGCCATTATTCAGCCAGTCATGAGTCAGCCAGCCTTAAGTTAAGAGCCATAAAGATCTGTTGTTCCAGATGCTAACCATTACGGTCTGTTCCCATTACAGGAGCAATTATTCCAGGATGGCCGAATGTAGGTACCGAACGCGTCAGCCAGCTAGCCAATCGGAGCCTTGCCATCATGCCATACTGACGTCTCCCTGCAACCTAGCCAAGCCGGAGAGAGTCAACTCTATATAAGCCATCCCCAACAATTATTATGTGTCATTCTGCTTGTCAGTAAAAATGCAGAAACTCTGTCCATTTTTATTTCAGGTAGATATTTGAGTAAAATTTATGCTTTCTTTTTAAGGACATTCGTCTTAGTCCCTTGTATGGTCCCTACCTTTATACAAATTGTTAATGACCAGAGGTCTTCAGGAGTCCAGATAATTTATAATAGGTACCTTAAGCTTACGCAACTATACCTCCCTATTATGTTTTATTATCTTTTAGGTACATATTTGTTTTTAAAAATAAAGGAAATGTTCAATAAAGTAAAATAAATGTGATTATCAATATCTTGGATATTTTATTTTGTGCCCTACTAACACAACCTTGATAAAAAAGGACATACCATACCAGCAGACATACAAAACATCAGACCGTACAAGATCATCAATTCGCAATAGGCATGATGACACTATTAAAGAATCAGAGAATAAACGCTTTTACAGAAAAATATATGCTAAAAAAGTTCTAAAATATAATCCCGTTTTAATATAAACATTAAGATTAATAAGATTTTTCAATAAAATAAAAGTATTAAATACAGCAATCGGCCATGTTATCTGAAACGCCAATCAAAAGGAATGACGTCACGCCTCAGTTATTGTCATCGTGTTGCTTGAAGTTTGACGAGCAAGCCGACGCCATGACACCTACGAGCGTTTTCGCGCTTAATTCAAATTACATAGCAGAAAATACATTAATTTACGTTAAAAGTTGAGTTAATTGCTGAAATAAACTTTTTTTCGAAACTAGGAGACGTGTACCTACAATAAGGAAAGGTATTTAAAAATCTGTCATCATGCCTATTGTGAGCGAGAGAATCATTCGTGATTTTTTTGCATAATATTATAAACTCTGACGTTAGTATGACGTGGCATTAGTTTAATTTTAACTACGTTTAACGTGTTAGCCCATCGTTTTAATCACACCTCGGAGTTACTGATGGTTTGAATGGAAGTATAACTTTTATATTTTATTTTATATTATTATAATTTGTATTCAAGCCCTAGGATAGATGATCACTTCCAGTGTACCTATTTGTAACAAGAATGGAACTATCGATAATGTCTATCGACCGAACAGAAACAGCTCTAGTCGAATCCGCCATTTGTAATTACTACAGTCGAGTGTAGGTATGGCACGTTTTTTTGTAGGTATTTCATTTCAACTCCTTCCGTAAGGGGGTTCGTTCCTCATTGAGATTCAAGATATTAGTATGATATTAGTTACCTACCTACTATAATATACTTAAATTAATTATTAGTTTCAAGGATTGTATTATTGTTTTGTTCGTTCAATAATTATTGTAAAGTTGGTTGAGTTGACTGTTCATGACTATTGAGTTGAATTTTATTTATTGAATTGATGAAATATCAGAAGTTTTTGGTCCCGTTCAATAATAAGTAATAACACTAAAAAAACAATAACTCGTAATGTAACAAATTAAAATGATTATGAACATAAACAATTATTATTATTAAATTCGACAGTTATTAATTTTTATTTAGATCTCATGATCATGATGGAGTTTGATTGGAATAATTATTTAGAAGACAATAGATCTATTGCAGTCCCTGAAGAATTATTTTCTCATGTAAGTTGCGAGTTTAATTTTTTTAATTTAATTATATAATAGTAGATTGATGTACCAAGTTATTAAGCAACCCAATATTATGTTGTTATATATTTTTTTAGTTAAAAAATTTTTTACGTAATTAGTTGTCGCTAGTATGTGTAAACAAAAAATATCTAGGAATTGTTCATTTGTATATCAGAGGTACAAGATTATCTATATTTAATTTACACTTCGGTAGATTTTCAAGGTTCTAGTAGCTTTTTAAGTATTCGGGCAATATTTAGAGGACAATTTTTTTATTTAGAACTTTATTCATTCCATATGGGTTATTGCCACCTCATTGGTAATATTGGTACATATTTTTATCCCCATGATGTAGTATACTTACCATTTTATGGCTTGTAAATTCAAGGACTATGTAAATTAAAATTAATTCAGGGAGTTAACAATAACAGAGGTAAATATTTAAGAAGGATGTATCTGTATTTTTATCCTTATTAATAATCTAGCTAAAACATTAATTTTATTCAATTTTATAGTTTTCACCCAATTAAGTAGTAGCTGGTAAAAGATGCCTTCATCAAACCTGAACTTGGGATTGGGCATGAACTGACTTACTGTGTATGACAGAGAGCCACAAATAATTTTACTGAACTTCTACTAAAAATTTTATATAGACCACTGAAAGCTTGTATTTAATTTTTTTTAAAGTTTGAATCATAATGGTAAACAAGCATACAGGCCACATAGTGTGAAGTGGTTTGTTGCAGCCCATGGACGTGGTCGTGTATGTATATGGGCGTGGTCGTGTATGTATGTATATGTAACTTCATGCAAGCCTAAGTCTTAGGTGGTTATATGCAGTTGCACTGCTACTCTGGAGACTGATGGTCACCTCATATTAGTCAGGCCAGCAACTGCATCTTTTCAATGAAATTTTACAGTAGTAGGTTTAATGTGGGTGCAGCAGCTGTACTTCCCAGGTCGAACAATTAATGTTCTACCACCTACACTACTACTCTCTACCTTTTTTTTTGGTATTGGGGGAAACCTTCAAAAGGTACCCGCCATCTGGGGAGAGGTGTTACAGGGTTACGTGTGATTTGTTACTGTACTAAAAGCCCCTTGGTGGCCTACCTATGCACTTGGGGAGGACTCTGGGATCTCCAGTGGAACGCACCAGTGTCCACCACGCGTGGCGCAGAGCAGATGTGCTTTCCTGCACCTTCCGATCCTTACGGGGGCATGCGGCCACGCACACACCACCATCCTTCCCGGAGCTACTGACTGAACGGATCAAGATCCCACTCTCACCGCCCACAATGTCGCCTCTTATGATCAGGCAGGGGATGCCATAGCTCTATACTTAATCCCGAATCTACAGGGACTACTACTCTCTACCTATACTCTCCAGTCCTGCTTGAACCTGGAGTATTTTTTTTTAGACAAAAATAATTTTAAAATAATCTTAGTATGAAGGTAAATAGAGTCTATAAATACATTATGTACCTTGAGAGTCCATACAACTAATAAAAGTTAATTTTTACTTAATTGACTAACCACAGGTCTTTTTTTATCTCTTTGTTTTTAAGAACCCCTACCTTTTTGCCATTTTATGGATGTCAATTAAAATTTTACACCTGCCCCTACATTTAAAGTATTTTACCTTTTTAATTTTAATGCCTCATATATTAAAATTACTACAATTTTCTTAACCACTTTAACAAGCCTATTGAATTTTTTTATACAGGCTGAAATCCTTATCAATCTGGGAGGAAAGACATATCATGCAGGCAAAAAATAATCATTCAGCCAACTTTTATTCACTCTTGAGCACTCTTGAAGGGGTAGAACTTGCAATTTATCTGTAAACAAAGTAAACAAAAGAATGCCTCATATTAGGTGTTGATTTTCATTGACTGCCTCAACTACTTAAATTAAAACCCATTTAGCCTGCATCATGCTCATCTAGTATTTCGTTTTATGTAAAATCTACTTTATCCAGGCGTGCCATCGAGTCCAGCTTTCAGTACTTCTCATACAGTATTTACTACCCACCATTCTGCACAGATTTGCTGTCTTGCAAACAGCCTCCCACAGATCACCCCCAACTGTGCGGCCTCCGCACGCTACGGAAACTTAGACGCGATATCCACTCCACAAATGACGACGACTTGCACAGCGAAATAGGCATCATACTGGACCGAATCAAGGATCCCGGGTTCAATTCCCGGCAAAACATAAATTTGAATTATACCGTAAACAGCTTAAATTTTTGTTCTCGGTCTGGGGTTTGTGTTCCTGTGTTTGTGTTCATTGTACCAACGCTACGATACTGAGAAACCTAGTATGGAGCTACGAGGGCTGTTTGATAAGTCGTTTTAAAAAGTAAAATTATATATTATATTTTTTAAATAATTTACATTTATTTCACAACATAGTCGTTTTTGAGGGCCAAACACTTGTTGCAGCGAGTTTCCAATTTTTTTATCCCCTCCAAAAAATACGTTTTGTCGACGTCTTCAAAATAGCCGTTTACACCTGCGATGCAGTCCTCATTTCTGAAATTTTTTTGCCCTCCAAGCATCGATATAATAATAATATATCGATGCCTCCAAGCAATCTTTTCAGATTTGGGAATAGGCAATAATCGCACGGAGCTAGGTCCGGCTTATACGGAGCATGCGTAACCAGCTCGAAGCCCAACTCGTGGATTTTGGCCATTGCAATTGACGTGTGCACTGGGGCAGCGAGTTTCCAATTTTTTTTATCCCCTCCAAAAAATACGTTTTGTCGACGTCTTCAAAATAGCCGTTTACACCTGCGATGCAGTCCTCATTTGTGAAAATTTTTTGCCCTCCAAGCAATCTTTTCAGATTTGGGAATAGGCAATAATCGCACGGAGCTAGGTCCGGCTTATACGGAGCATGCGTAACCAGCTCGAAGCCCAACTCGTGGATTTTGGCCATTGCAATTGCTGACGTGTGCACTGGGGCAGCGAGTTTCCAATTTTTTTTATCCCCTCCAAAAAATACGTTTTGTCGACGTCTTCAAAATAGCCGTTTACACCTGCGATGCAGTCCTCAGTTGTGAAATATTTTTGCCCTCCAAGTAATCTTTTCAGATTTGGGAATAGGCAATAATCGCACGGAGCTAGGTCCGGTTTATACGGAGCATGCGTAACCAGCTCGAAGCCCAACTCGTGGATTTTGGCCATTGCAATTGCTGACGTGTGCACTGGGGCAGCGAGTTTCCAATTTTTTTATCCCCTCCAAAAAATACGTTTTGTCGACGTCTTCAAAATAGCCGTTTACATCTGCGATGCAGTCCTCAGTTGTGAAATATGTTTGCCCTCCAAGCAATCTTTTCAGATTTAGGAATAGGCAATAATCGCACGGAGCTAGGTCCGGCTTATACGGAGCATGCGTAACCAGCTCGAAGCCCAACTCGTGGATTTTGGCCATTGCAATTGCTGACGTGTGCACTGGGCATTGTCTTTTTTAATTATTTTTATTTGAATGGAGTAGCAGACGAGCATGCAGGCCACGTGGTGTTAAGTGGTCGCTGCAGCCCATGGACATCTACATACAACCTCAAGCAAGCATAGGTAAGTCTTGTCTGAGGTCGTATGTAGTTGCGCTGCTACTCCGGAGGCTGGTGGTCGCCTCATGTAAGTATGGCCGGCAACTGCACCTTTTATACATAACATAACCGTCCTTCTGGCGCAGTCGGGTAAAAAAATAGTCGGGAACAACTAGACTCATACCTAGACTGAGTCGAACGAGCCAGTCGAACAAAATCTAGACGAAGAAGTTTATTAAGACTTGAGAGACTACATTTATTCTAATGTGCACTTACTGACAATCCCACAAGTTTACCATATCTATGCGCAAGTGCATCAGTATAATGGTTTAACTCTCGTCTACTTAAATATAGACACTCCACGGTTTAATCTATCCTCGTTACTGGGCCATACCTAAATGTAACATAATGGTAAAACCATTATCCTGTTTTTACTTGGTTGATGTCCTTGGTCCAAATCAACTCTAATTAGTTTTTGAGGAATACTAAATTGTGGTACATATAATGAAGAATAAATTATTTTCTGTAAACACTACAGTAAGGACTACAACGTTACACTTTATCTCATCAAATGTTCACTATCTAAGCAAATTCGCGTTCATGGTTCTATTTTTAGCCCATTTATTTTGTCACATTCAAAAGATCAACAAAATCCGAGTTTTACGGTACCAGGTAATCGCAGATTATATCCTTAACTTGAGACTTATTTAAAAGATATCGATAGTTTAAGAGGTAGATTATAGTTTAAAAAAATTCAGTATAAACCCACGCTCTTGTGTCATAACATAAACCACGAAGTAAACTGAAGTAACAGTGACAGCGTCACATCCACCAATGACGCACCATTAAATTAAATATTCCATTTTCCACAGGTAATTTCAACATTATAATTTTCTATTTACAGGTAGAAGCGAGCCTTAACAATGGAATAAAACAGGGTATGTTATTGGAAGTCTGCCACAAAACAAATCCAGATGTGTACTGGATCGCAGAGATCACGATGGTTTGCGGTCACCTCCTCCGCATCAAATTCGTAGGTGCTGACTCCGATTTTTGGTGCGATATATCCAACACAAAAGTCCATCCTTTAGGGTGGTGTGGGAAATATGACGAGCAAGTCGAACCACCAGACGATATCAACGAGAAATGTGGCGATACTATAATAGACATAATGAAGAATGCCTTACTAATCGGCCAGTCCGTGTCCATGGAGGCATTAAATAATAAAGGCATGTCTCCAATAGATAGGATCAAAGTAGGAATGAAGGTAGAAATACAGAATCTCATGGACCCTTATAGATATTGGATCGCTACGGTTAGTTTAATTTTAGCACTGTTTATGCATGAATTTGTTAAATTTTTACAGTTTCTTGGCAGATAATGTTTTTAGCATGATAAGCATCTTAATAATTAAATAAATATTTTTTGTATACTGATAAGTTTGCAAAAAGCTTTTCTTAGGTCGCTATCAATCAATGGGAATTGACGTTTTACGAGCGTTGGCCTTGCTACAACGTTGTCGCTGCGGCGCAAACGGGCTCGACGTTGACTTACTCATGCTGCAATAAGCAATTGGACTTATTGGACAATGGCCGTAGCCTCGCCCCCGCCCGGTGCCAAAACCCACCAGCAACAACGTTGGACAAATACCACCGCTCGTAAGTCAGTGGGATAGAGGCCTAAAACTCACAGGAGAAATTTTGCAATTGTTTAATTTTATATTTAAGATCAAAATAATATTCTTTTTTCATAAAACTGCTAGTACTTCGCCATTTTCAGACCCAATGATGTTCCAAGACCAAAAATTTTCGACGAACACATGTTCGATGATGTTGCTGCTGAATAGATAATTTCGCTGAATCTTAAAAAAAATTGTCTTGACTTGTCACAGTTCTCATTGAAGTCAAAAAAAAGCTTTTCTGATCTTTTCGTTTGTGGTATAGTATATGTACCTTTTTTTGTTGGTATCGGGGGGGGGGGGGGGACCTTCAAAAGATACCACCTTGGGGGAGGTCTCTGCGGTCTACAGTTTAACCGCCGTCCTTCCCGGGTCTGCGACTCTCACCGCCCGCAACCCCAAAAACCCTCTGTTAATCGCCTCTTACGATCAGGCAGGGGATACCGTAGCTCTATTCTTAATCCCGAAGCTACACCTATAGATGTGTTCCATGGTCTTGTAGGTGCGCGAAAATGTTGGCGGTCGCCTTCTGTTCGGATACGACGGTGCCGATGAGGACCTACCGCAGTTCTGGATATTCTTCTCCAACCCACGTCTCAGCAGTTTCGGCTTTGTCACTAATAAGGTAAACTAACTTGTGTTTTATACTTGGTATTCCCTAAAAGTTTAATCAAAGAAATACTTATCGACAACATAACAATTTTTTTCGTACAAAACGTCGAAAAAGTAGGAAGTTAGCATCAGCATTATGTTTCTTGGTATTTTTGTATTCCTGCAGATCATTATATTTAGTTGCTATTGGCAATGTTGTTTCAGGGCTCACCCTGGCAGTTCAAATACCCAAGCAAGGTGAACAAATTCTCTTGTAAAAACAAACTGAGTGCGCAACTACGACAGAGCGCGGAGGAGTCCATCAAAGAGCCCACCCCGGCAGATTTGTTTCAGGTGAGTTAAAGCTCTGTTTCTTTCATCAACCTTGGTTAATCCATTGATTTGATGTTTTCTTGGCTGAAACCCTTTTTGTGTTCTACTGTTAGAAACGATATTCGCCAATAACTTTGAAGATTATCTGTGTAAAATTATCATTACAGCCCAGTCCAGTCCAAGAGGCCCACAGCTTCGTAAATGGTATGAAATTAGAAGCCCTCAATCCGCAAGATATGAAGACTGTACGCCCAGCGACCGTCAGCAAAATCTTTAACAATCTCCACTTTCTAGTTGTTATAGACGATCACTTAGAAGATTATGAGGACACGAAAGCCGCTTGGCTATGCGACAACATGCATCCTTACATTTACCCTATAGGCTGGGCACAAAAGACAGGAATGTCGTTCAAACCGCCTAAGATATGGAAAGAAGGCACTTTCGATTGGGACGAGTACCTCACTATGACGTCATCGGTGCCCGCTCCCGAATATTGCTTTGGGAAGAAGGAGTCTTTACAAGGGATCGAAGTAAATATGAAATTAGAAGCTGTCAATCCAATGAATCACGAGGAAATTCACGTAGCATCGATAGACTCAATAGTTGAGCACATGTTATGTGTAGAATTAGTGCCTATCGGCGAGAAATATTGGTATTCACAAGACAGTGATCTGTTATTCCCTGTGGGTTGGTGCGATAGTAATAACTACGAATTACACATACCAGACATTAATTCAAAGGAGCCTAAATCAGTTGAAGAACCTCGACCGCTCAAAGAGGATAATGGTATGAAGTCGTCAGAGGAGTGGTGCGATAGAATTTTCTTTAATTATAAGTGTTACGCCGGACCGTCTATTAGTAGGAACAAGTTGTCCCAACTGCCGAAGCACGTAGGCCCTGGGCCGTTGTCTTTAGTCCTAAAGGAGGTTTTAAATAAGATAATATCGGCGTCGTACAAACCGGCCAAGTTGCTGAAAGACTGGGAAACGGAAGGGCCGCCCGAAGAAGGAATGAGGCTTGAAATGCTGCGAGCAAAGTATGAATAATTTCTAATGTTACTCAGTTTTTTTAACTTAAAGGAAAAGACGATTTGCAGTAGCATCATCAAAATTTCAGCAATAAATGCTATGAATCACATTACAAAATACAAATCATTTAGTTATTAAATTAAGTTAAGACCACCTTTTGCAACACAAGAATTGAAGTTTTCTTTGCTTCTTTACAGATTAAAAACGAGCACTTATCATGCGTATGTGCCGATAACGACTACAGTAAACAACGTAGGCCCCTTTTGTCGAGAGGTATGCGTGAAACTCCAAGCTTGCCCCTGCCTCTTCGGGCCCGTGGAGTACTCCGATTTGTGCCCTAACAACTGCCAGCAAGTTGAAAAGTCTACATTCCGTGAGTGATACATATTATTATTTTTCCTTTTTACAATTAGGGTTTTCTTTGGACCTTAGAATTTTCCTACCTCTGGTGTTCGTCTTTATAGTCACAGTAAAGCAAGATAAGACAAAAAGTATAAAAGCGCAAACAATATAATTTGGTGTTTACACCTCTGTGTCCTTGTTTCATATAAACGTATAGATTGTGAACAAATTCATGTATACACGCTTGTTTACGTTGTGTAACAAAAAAATTACATATTATATGTAAATCAATTGGATAAATACATAACATTAATATTTATTGATGCTGAGTGCGTGTCTACTTGTAAAGATAAAAAAGTCCTTGATTTCAGATAATGGTACAGAGCGTCGTGGGAGACCAAAAGGAAGTCTCAACGGAAGAAAGAAGAAAAAGAAGAACATGCCTGAGAAGCGTGAAAAGGAACAACAACCTGTACAAGAAAATGAAAATAACAGAGATGTAGAATCAGTTGAAAGTGAACATAGTGCTGGGTCCACGCCTCCGTCTGAGTCTGGCACGAGACCAAACTCTCCCGAAAGTGTTTCCGATTACAAAAGAGGATACAGGCGAAAACGGGAACCTAAAAACCAATATCCCAAGCTGGAAATGAAAACTCGAGGCGCGAAACTGCCAAACTTCGCAGTGCAGATGAAGGAAGCTCACTGGAACAAGAAAGACGTTGAAACAATTTATAACAATACTTGCTCCAACAAGAAACAGAACTCGCCAGACAGTGATACTGAAAATGAAACGAATGAAAGCAGTTGCAATTCGAGAGATGCGAAAAATATCTCTGATGTATCAGACTCAGAGGAACCGGAACTGAAAAAGCTTAAGTTCACGTCTTATGATCCACTGCCCTCTGATAACAAAATGTTCGAAAAAGATACAGCTATGTCCTGGATTCGAGGCAAGATGAAACTGTCACCTAATCCATTAGATTGGACTGTTGATGACGTATATCATTATTTGTCTAGTACTGAAGACTGCAAATTAATTGCTGAGAAAATGAAACAAGAAGAAATTGACGGCCAAGCCTTTATAATGCTAGATTTACCGATAATTAGGGACTTTTTACATATGAAGAAGGAGTTTGCAATTCAACTGTGCAAACATATTACAATGATAAGGTGGTATTACATAGTGAATTTTGAAGAGAATTGTGAAACGTGATAGTTTTGTTCCTGTTACCATCCTCTAGTCCACAATAAATTGTTTGAAATTTAAAAGCACATTTTATTTTCAGCATTAAAACGAAAAAATTGTTGTATTAATTTTTCCGAAGTTTTTTGCATAAGTACTTACAAATTTTAAATATGAAAAATTGGTTACTTTCCTCTATGGTCTCAGAGCAGTCCTCAGAATGTATATTCTTTTTCGCGTAGGAAACTTTTACAGGTATAATGTCATCATTGCTTTTACATTCTACTCTGTGAGTCATATACTTTTGCAGCTGCAACTTTTTTCTAGCAACGCTTTTTATATTCTCAGCAGATGCAACTTGATCCGCTTCCTCAGTGTATTGGTTTCTTATGTTTATTTCCGAAAGTAAGTTCCGATCATCCATTTTAATTTTAACACATCGATCGTCACCTAGCAAATATATGTTATATGTTTTATCCCTATGCTCTGATTTGCCTGTATGGTTTGTTTTGGAGCTTTCCTTTTCAAAAGTCGAATCCGTTAGGTAGTTCTCGTTTATGTAGGCCTCTACAGTTCCATTTTGCATTTTTATTTCGTGGTCCTTACTGTAGGGAGAAAATGTATTTGATTCAACTTCAATACCAAATGTTTCATTACTGACGCTTGTCTTACATGATTCTGATGGAATAATATGCTTGATCATTTCCTTGATAAAGTCTTCCATTTCCTTTACTGAATTATCTTTGTTTTGTGATAGTAAAGCCTCAAACTTCTTTTTATAGAGATCATAGTCGCGCATGTTATTATAAAAGTTATCAAATATCTCTTGGACTGTCGTTTTAAACAGTTTTATGTTACTTTCCAGACCGTTGTCGTCTGTGGATGATTCATCAGTTTGTAGTTCTTTTGATATGTTCTTAAAAATTCTCACCTCCATTTTATCAAGGTCAGAATTTGTGAGTTCTTTATTGTCACCGCAGCTTCCATCCTTTACAGGGACATCATCATGCTCATATTTTTTATAATACTCTTCAGAGCTTGCCTTCCCTACAGGTAACCCATATCTGTTGACGCACCCGCTATCAATAATACTAGGGAAATCTTTTGTTCTAATTATATTAATGTCTGATCTAGATGTTTCAGACGTTGACGGTACTAATTCCTTTGGGGATCTAGCCTCGTAAAAACTATGTCTTGTAAAAATGTTGCTTTCATTCTCAGTAGAAAATAGTCTAGACATTCTTTTATCTTTAATATAACTGGTTTTATATTTCTTCTCAGATCTTAAAATATGTATGGATGCAATTAAGATTTGATGAATTTATTATATTAGAAAATTTTGCGCTTCTATAAATTGACTGAAGAATTACAC
Source organism: Pyrgus malvae (assembly GCA_911387765.1). Lineage (NCBI taxonomy): Eukaryota > Metazoa > Arthropoda > Insecta > Lepidoptera > Hesperiidae > Pyrgus > Pyrgus malvae. The sequence goes on from OU426946.1 coordinate 29,455,362, forward strand.
CTAAAGTAAAAAATTGACAAGTTAGAGAAAAAATTTGTAGAGGAATAAACAACATTTTAATTTTTTATTGAATATTTTTCTACATCCGCTGTCAAACCCAAAACCGAATTAGAATATTCTGCGATACCCTCAAAAATCTCAAATAAAAATGTTTTTTCATGTTTTTTGGTTTAGGTACTTAGAACAAAATTATTTATTATGCATGACAAAATTCACAGTGAAAATTCTGGGTCATACTTTGAAATTAAAATGTAAAATGAAACTAGAGTAAATTAGATAGATAGATACTGTGGATAGATAGAGTAGGTACTGAGTACCTGTACCATAAGAATAAATAATGTAATTATTATTTATTCTTATGCCTGTACCTATGTACTATACAGCATCAAGATATTGACAGATATGATATGACACCCGTTGAGTCAGTACCTTTGATGCTCTATCTAAGGTAGGTACTTACAGTCTACAACTACAACAAACGCTTACGTCTCTGGTACGTAACTCTAGGTTGTTAGACTTAGAATATCTTAGACTAAGAATAATGTACATATTTGGTCTATGTAGAATACAATATATATCTCTCTTGCTTAGACTAAGAATAATGCTCTCTAGGTAACTTAATTTTTTTTTACGTCATTGGATAAATAACTTCATTTTATTTTCCGTCAAAACAATATTTGATAGCTTTTTTCCTTTGTAATCGTTTTGTACTTAAGTACTGCCAATGTCAAATAAATATTTGTATTTTTCCAGTATATATATTTTAGTCTATGTTTGTATTCAGTTTTTGCCCGTTTATCAGAAACTGTGCAATACATAACGAATACATATAAAAGTCAAAGACAGTCATGGTAATTAGTCAGACTACAGCGGCTACTTAACCTGAATGAACATGTACTCTATGACCTGAACACGTCCCGAACACGAACGGATACTCGTGAATTGGGTGTTGGGGGGGTGCGCGCGTTATTTGGAACTCCGTGATTGGGTGAAACTACTATATAACATTACGATTTTTTTGTTAAGTTAAATACATTAGGAAGGTATTGGTGAATAAACAATATACAGAAACGACATGAACTTATACACTCAGACCAGACAGATGCGGAAATTGACTTCAACTTATCCGCGTTCAGTACCAAACCAAAAACTAATTCCGACTTCAAAAATAATGTAAGTAGGTTTAAAAAACTAAAAAACACGCTTTTGTGAAAATATGAACTAAAAAGTAAAAAATAAGAAGAAAATGTATTTTACTGTAAAAAAAAAAGCGTGGGGTGCATGGTGTCAATAGTATCTTAAAAACCACCCCACGCTTTTTTACGGTAAAATATATTTTCTTCTTATTTTTTACTTTTTAGTTCGTATTTTCACAAAAGAGTGTTTTTTAGTTTTTTAAACTACAATATTTATTTTTAATTGTTTAGTTGTTTTTTTTTCATATTATTGCATTGTCATCGGCCCTTGAACGCTGTGCAAAGTGCAAGTAGGTGAGTGAAAATGAAGTTAAAATATTCCTTCCTTTACACATACATACATACATACAGGTAAAGCTAAAGGGCTGATTACATTGACCAACCTGCAGGGTCCGATTTGGCATACATTGCTGGTTATCTTGAGTATTTTATTACAATGTATTTAGATAACCAGCAATGTATGCCGGGTCGGCCCCTGCAGGTTGGCCAATGTAATCAGACCATAATATAAGCGTTTAAAACTTTATATTTGTTTCGTTAAGTACCTTAAGTAGGCCACGAACTTATCCTTATCAGCCGCCCTTCCTATATATTTTTTTATCCTGATGATCCTAGTTAGGACTTTAATATAAAGTTATGAGATTATTGTATTGTCATCGGCCTTGACCTCTGTGCAAATTTTCAAGTTGTTCAGACTCCTAGAAGTAAGTGAAAATGAAGTTAAAAGACTGCTCCTGTCTACCGGGTCCTGTGGACAGCAAATTCTCACAGTCATCTCATAGTTTATTTATTTACGCATCTGCATCTCATCATGTTTATATAGTCTGTGACAACCGCACATCGACCACAGATGACAGCAGTGTGGTCAACGTAGGCGATTTGTCGCCATTTAGGCTACTTCAGAACTAGAATCGGTGATAAAACAAATCTAAGAGGCGATTGGTCGCCTATTAGGCTACTTCAGAGACAAGCTTTTTAATTAATTAGCCGAATCACAAATGAACATACATACCTACGCTTTTAATAAATATCGTAGGCACTAGGGACCGGAATACCGATATTTTTTTTGTATCGATATGGAATTATCGTTTTTTTGTTCCCCGCGTAATAAGTACTGATATTTTGGTATTGATTTATCGATACCAGTATCGGTATTTTATTTCAGTACACGAATACTGATACTTTACGGAAAATTATTGGTATTGATATTGATACTGAAAAACCGATATGGTATCGATAAAATGCCTTCATTTTTTTACCTCCGAGATCATTAATCTATTATTCATTAATAACCGAAGATATTATGAATCAATGGCGTATATTAAGTACGATGCACGTCGAGGAAATAATTGGTACAGGTTCTGCAAATGACATTGTTCATTTTTAGGTATAGGTGTTAAAAATGCAAAAGGCTGGTGGGAATTTAATTTAGCGGAGTTTTCCTTGCGATGTCTTTCGTTACCTTTGAGTAATGCCGTCGTAGAGAGAATAATTAGCGTGATGGGTACGGTGAAGTCAAAATTTAGAAACCGAATGCAACTGCCTATGCTGATTGCTCTTCTAAAAATTCGTACCCATACATATGAACGTAAGGAGTATTTGCTGTAACACCTTCCAACCAACAAATAACATGGTCAGTTTACATGCTGGCAAAAAATGTACGTCTCCAGTAGCCCCAGCGAACTTTGTGCCAGTATTAGCACGGCAGCTACATCAGTCAGCCACCACAAGTGACGTTGATGGTCTTAGTCTTGAGGGTGCCTTATTACCCGTAGTATCCGACAGCGTTCCTCTTGGGGTGCCTCAGCTACAACTCATTGGAGTGCAGAAGAAATTACGATCAGCTGATAACACTGTTTAAGATCCTGCGAGACTTAGTAGATGCTCCAGAGCTACACAACAAGCTGATGAATTTGTACGCACCGCGCAATTTTTCCGGTCGCCGAAGAAACAAATTGCTTGTTTTTCCCTCTACGCGAACCTGCGCATATTCTAATTCACCTATACCGCGTACACGCTCGAATCTCAGTGCTCTCTTGGAAACTTTTCCTAATTTTGACATGTTTGCTGATTCGTGGAAGGACATTATGGCTTACTGTCTAAAATTCAGCGAATCGCATTGATATTGTTCTTATTATGTAGATTAATTATTTTGCAATTATATATTATCCTGTAATTTACGATTATTGCTTATGATTTTTGTTTTAAAATTTATTATTTTTTACTTTTATTCTATTTTTGTTAATAATTTTACTTTGTATTTACCTAATTCTGTGGTTGTTAGTGTAATTTGTTATTGTACCGTTCTAATAAACAGTAAATAAATAAATAAATAAAATAAATAATAAAATAAATTATTACTAGGCGACGCAGAATCGAGCTTTTAATGTAATTTAAAAATGTAATATTTAGTAAAAAGGTTGACATAAATTACAAATTACTTTATTTATAGCGATATTTTAGCGTTTAGGCTACAGAGCCCGAAATTCGGCTACATTAGGCTACCTATGCTGTGAAAAATGGCAACACTGGATGACAGAAGCGCAGAAACGTATTTTTTGTCTATGGATGGACGTGATGTGATGAAATAAATTGATCAGAGACTCGAACGAGAAAGAATCTCAAAGGCCCCGCCTTTATACTTGTAAATACGATTTACACGGGCAACCGCGATGATATTGTTATAAAACAGGCATATAGGTAATATACTCGTGTAATAAATACGTATAAATAAATTAAATACTGAGTACTTTTGTCATCGGAATGTAATTATCGATTTACGGTCTACGGTTGCAGAAGTGATATGTGCACCTTCGTTACATTAGTTTGTCAAAAAATCTTGTAAATAGAAGGGCGGAAGGGTTCCCGTTACATGTTCAGGTCGCGCGTATGCAATTTTATGTTACAACCGGGCGACAGTTTTGTGATATTATTGTTACTATTTTTAGTGGGTGTTGTCATTGTGGAAGCTTTATTCGGATTAGGTCATCGAGTGTGGTGAACATGTGTGCCGGGGAAATGTGTTTCGGCGTAAACTAAAAGGCTTATTTGGTTTCTTATTAGATCTACGAAGCAGCGGAGCGTTGCAACCATGGATACGATTAAAATACTATGTCTGTTCGCCGTTCTATCGCAAGCGGCCGCTGCACGTAAGTGTTTTCTCTCTGACCATTTACTTTTACTCGTGTTTGTTGTAATTCCCCGCCCCTAAGTAGACACTCCGACCCTCGTCTTGGTTGTTATCGGTACTAGAGCTTGGTTCGAAGCCAAGTTCATTCATCTTTTCCTCCTATATTTTGCAGTTGCAACTGGTCACGGACTAATAATTTTAGCATTTTGTATGGTATTTTCATGTCAAATTCTGGTAACGTTTCAAAAGTAAATATACTCATAATTATGTAGAACTACTTTGGACCATTAGTTAATTTAGTTTTTATTCTACAGATGAACCTCAAAATCTTGAAATAGAATGTTTCAAACGTTAGGATATAGTCACCATAATACTGATAATATGAAGATGAGCTAACAAACTTAAAGATAACATGTCAGAGTAATTCTTTGTAACTCACTAAGTCCAAGACTAAATAGAAAAACACTGTAATCTCTTTAATCCCATTACTAAACATCCATTATTGGGGACAGAATATCAATTATTATTTATTCAGTGTTAAACAAAGTTTATAGAATTCTACTGATAAAAGGAATATAAGTTTCTAAACATGCTGAATAAGCCTTCACAAATACCTGTTGATAGTCGCAATACATTTGACATAGTAGCAAAGTAGTTCAGCTATGAAGAAAATGAGTATACACAATCTGATATAAGAGTTATCAGAACTGTGGCATTGTAAAAATTACAAATTAATTTTTTCAGCTCAATTAATACAAAAACAGTTCATAATTAAGTAGTAGACGCCCCACAGTCATGCTGCATTTTTTATACCTTTGTACATCAAAATTTATTTAAAACAGGGTGCTTTTTCTTAGTCCATATAAGCCTTAGCGCACCCAAAGCAGATGACGGTCAGCTGATGGTCGTACAACAATGACAAATTTGAAAGTGTATAGTATTACCCAGGATGTTAAACTATTTCATTTCATTCAATTATAAATTACTATATACCACATTACATTTGAATTGCTACCACATTATCATTATTGCATATTTATAATGAAATGCTATACACTCATATGCCCACACTAGGATTCCTTGTGTTGTGGGTATCATGGACACACACAAAGACAGAAACACAAACAACCAGACTAAGAACATAAATTTAAAATCATTGTTCAAATTTCTGCCTCGCCTGGAATCAAACCCAGACCCCTCGATTAGCAGCCCACCATGATAACCATTGTTGTCAGATATTAAATTTAAGAAGTATTTTCATACTTATTTTTTACTAGTCTTCTGCCAGCGGGTTCGCCCGCATGGACCCATTTGAAAGGTTCCCGTAGGATAAAAACCATCTTATGTCCTTTCTCAAGGTCCACTCTATCTGTGTTCCAAATATCAGTAACATTGGTCCAGTAGTTTAAGGGGGCAAGCGTAGCAGACAGACAGAGTTACTTTATAATTTATAATTTTATATATTAGTATTGATTATTCAACATTTTGTGACTTTAGAGGACTACATGTAAGAAAAATATTTCTAATAAATTAAACTAATAAATAAATGTTGGTCGCTCACTATATCTAATAGTATATTAAGATCAAGTTTCATTTTATGCATTTGCAAAAGAAACCCCCTGTTTCCTGTTAAAAGCATGTTTCAAGTAATAAATGTAAAATATGCCTGCACTGAAAAATTTACCATTTCTTGTATAACATCTTCATGAATGTGGTTCATTCATCAGAACATGAATTGCAGTACACATGTCATATTTCTTGATTAATTGGCAAAATTGTTTGGTCCTTGACCAAGATCTATTATGATCTCATTTTTGTCACATCACTGTTTATATAAGATTCTCTTTTGGATAATGTTTTAAAATTTAAAGTGTTTCCAGGCTATGGTTTGAGCCCCACAATACATGACATTGACTTGAATAATCAATATGCTGCCATACTTGGGGCAAATACATGTATGTAACTGGAGCAGCTTTGTTGTTCAGACCCAATATCACTCCCACTCATATTCAAATTTTAAAAATTCAAAAGAAATAAATTAAAAAAATTACCCTACAGATTTTATTAAGCTAATCTTTTTACCATGAAAGCATTCAATTTTTGTTATTAAATCTGCTCCAAACTGTTGTTCCTAAAGCTGGTCAGACTTACATGAGGCGATCATCAGCCTTTGAGGTACAACTGCAACTGAATAAGACAGGCAAGAATCTTGCTGATGTTGTGTGTTGATGTCCATCGGCTGCAGTGACCACTTAACACCACATGGCCTGCATGCTCATCTGCTTCTCCATTCAAATAGAATAAAAAACCATTGTTTAGTTTATTTATTAACAGCTTAACAATTATAAGCTCAGATAAAATTTTCCTGATGACCAAGTGTTGCTCGGATAAAAACAATTAATTTTTCATAGACTCATTGATTGCCTTAACAATGCATCCTACTTCAGCTCCCAATAAAAAAAATTGAATTAAATATTATTATACTCGCAGATAGACATGGGCGTACAGACAGGGGGTAGAGATAGTGGTAGGGATAGCAGCAGCACCCTCCTGCCCCCCTGCTGGATCAAGGTCCTGATACAGGCATTCAAAAATCTCAAAAGATCTAAACAAAAAAAGAAACCTATGAAGAATAAGCTAGATATGCTACCTCCTGATGTTTCCTTTGTATCTATACTAATATATAAAGAACATTTTGCAGTTTATGTTTAAGTTGAAAACACAGATTAACTGCATTATCTAAAAATGAAACCAATCTAGATCAATCTCTTGCTCCCGAAAACCTCTGCACACTAAATTGAATAAAATTTGTAGGAGCAGTTTCCGAGATTTAAATTATATATTTAAGTATATACAAGAGTTGCTTGTTTAAAGGTATTTTAAATATACAAATTAGAGGTACAATCGAAACCAAGTTCTTTATTTTTGTTGTGAAATAAACTTTTTCTTATTCACACCAATATAATATGAAGGCATCATCATTCTGATTTTTAATACCCTATCAAAAACTGCACTTAGACCTCGCAACCAATTGTAACAACAATGCTTCTACTTTCACATACAATGTCCCCTCTTTCTCTCAAATATGCTCAAGTACTTAGCCTTATGAAAATTTAACGTGCTCAGTAGGCGCTTGGGCAGCCCTGCTAGTTTATTTTCGCGGAATTATATTTTGCTACAAACAAAGGGATCTGAGGGCAACACCCTAAATACTAGTTGATGCAAGTGAGTTAACTCACTCCACTGCTATGGAATAGTGGCGAGAGTGTTGTTAAAAATTTCTTTCTCGATCAATTTGAATTGTTCGTGCATTATTGCGCGCGAGATTCGTGTTCACAATTTTAATTTATTAAATAACACGAATTGTTTAATTGCTCATTGCGACAACGATATTGAAGCTTCAAACGAAATTGTATTTGAAATCGAAGTATCTGAATCTAAAATGAATATAGGTACATGTACATTTTAATTTTTATTATAATGAGGTGCTATCATTTAGCAGCTTTTACAAAGATCTAATTTTGACTTTCCAGAGTTTTGTTTATTTAAGTCGACCAGTGGTAGATGTCTAGTTAAGACTATCTTTGCGTCGTATCCTCATTGCTGAGGGTCGTGACTCCTTCCCCCTTCACAGATCACCTTAGGTCTTAGGACCGTACGCTATTGGATTTTGATTATCGGCTGCATGTATGGGCTTATAGACATTACGAGTCTAGAGGAGTGAGTAATTTATTTGATCTGTCCAGTGCACTGGGCTTTTCCCTGGTAGTCTTATGACTTCCACCTTGCCCGTAGGTTTCTTAAGAACTCTTTGGAAGCAGATGAAAGCCTAATCTAGTTAAGACATCGGGATTCAAATCCCAGCGCTTTCTAGTTCAATTTTAGACACGCAGCTTTGATAAAGAAACATTTTCATATGCTTGAGAGTCATACAGAACAATTTAGAACCATGTCATACCCATCAGCGATTGACGATATTCAGTAACTGAAAAGATAATATTATATATACATATAATATTATCAGTACATATATATATTATTATTATATATATGTACTTAAATTTTCTTTTACTTGGTCACAAATTAAACCCATAATTTTACAAAATTTCGAACGGACGCGTGCAGAGGGTTAGGGTGATTGGATGTACACTGACACATAAATAATCGATGTATTTTTGTCAGTAATACGTACCAACCGGGTGGACTGACTGCCAGAAGAAGATAGCAGGCAGTCACTGGATACGTACCAAGCGACCAAATAGCTAGCGACTAATGAGCCCAGACCTTACATACCAGAATATTAAAGAGAGTTAGAAATGCTATGAATGTAAATTCCTACATTACCATTCCTGCCCCAAAACCTGAACTTATGTCTAACGTGTATTGTTTTGTGTAGTGACGTCACCGCCGCGGATCGTGAAGCAGCCGACGGTGGAGGAGCTGCTGTTCCAGGTGGCGCAGCCCGGCGAGGTCGACAAGCCCTTCATCATCGAGTGCGAGGCGGAGGGCGAGCCTGCGCCCAAGTACGTATCATTTCTCTATAATGGCTGCAACCCTTTTTACGTCCCACTGCTGGGTACAGGTCTCTCCCCATTATTGAGGAGGCCTGGAGCTTTCTTCACCACGCTGCTCCAATGCGGGTTGGTGGAGATAATTACATAAATTAATTAATTTCTCTATAAAGGTATCTACTACCCATACATCATCAATACGGCATTGGACTAACGAATCAATTGAGGTACAGCAATGAGCTGTCAAAACGTGACATCCCCATACGTTTTGTGAAAATGATTTGTGATATCATATAATTGTTAGTGTTGTAGTCGGAAGTTGTAGTCCGTTGACTAAATTGATTTAAAGGGCAATAAATAAATAAAAAAATACCAGTTATCCTACTTTTTACCGACTTCCAAAAGGAGGAGGTACTGTATTCGGCTGTATGTATTTTATTTTTTTTATATATGTTCACCGATTACTCCGCCGTTTGTGGACCAATTTTCAAAATTCTTTTTTTGTTCGTATGCTTATACTTCCGAGGTGGTCCCATTGTCACCAAATCAGGATCTGATGATGGGATCCCAGGAAAATCGAGGGGAACTCTCAAATTTTATAGGCACACACATTGATTTTCTTATACTTTCTGAAGCATAAGAGATATTTGTGCATAGTAATCATCATCTCATGTTGCTGAGCTGATGGTGGAAGGTACTGCAACAGTGAGGAGTTGAAAGCAAATTCTTTCAATAAATAGTTTTTTATTCCAAATCTTACATTCCTGAGGTGGTCCAACTGTCACCAAGTCAAAGTCTGATGATGGGATCCCAGAGAAATCGAGGGGAACATTTGAATTTTATAACACAACAATTGATTTTCATATTATTATTAAAGCAAAGTAGGCATTTGTGTATAATTATCATCATATCATGTTGCTGAGCTGATGATGGAAGGTTCTACGACGGTCAGGAGTTGAGAGCAAATTCTTTCAATAAATGGTTTTTTGATCGAAATCTTACATTCCTAAGGTGGTCCAACTGTCACCAAGTCAAAGTCTGATGATGGGATCCCAGAGAAATCGAGGGGAACATGCGTATTTTATAACACAACAATTGAATTTTCATATTCTTATAAAAGCAAAGCAGGCATTTGTGTATAATTATCATCATATCATGTTGCTGAGCTGATGATGGAAGGTACTACGACGGTTAGGAGTTGAGAGCAAATTCTTTCAATAAATGGTTTTTTGATCGAAATCTTACATTCCTCAGGTGGTCCAACTGTCACCAAGTCAAAGTCTGATGATAGGATCCCAGAGAAATCGAGGGGAACATTTAAATTTTATAGAACATCGATTGATTTTTATATTCTTACTAAAGCAAAAAAGACATTTGTATTTAATTATCATCATGTGATGTTGCTGAGCTGATGATGGAAGGTACTACGACGGTTAGGAGTTGAGAGCAAATTCTTTCAATATATATTTTTTTGTTCTAAAACTTACACTTCTAAGGTGTTCCAACTGTCCATAACCACCATGTAATAATCTGATGATGTGATACTAGAGAAATCGAGGGAAACAGTGAAACTTAATAGGCACACACATTTTTTAGGTCATATTTTTTAACATAATACAAATATTTATGCCCGGTAATTATCACCTGATGTTGCTAAGCTCATGATTGAAGGTACAACTCCTCAACGGTTAGGAGCTGAGAGCAAATTCTTTCAATAATTTATACGTTCAGGTGGACTGGTAGTAGTATTCTTTTAGGTTATTAGATGGCTATTAGATTAACATGAACGGTAAATCTTTTTAAAGTTTAGAAGTTAAGTGAAAAAAAAATTCAATTATGCTTATACATACCTATATATACAGAATTATTAAAATTACTAAAAAGAGTGAAATAAATTAAGTTTTTAACAAAAAAATAGAACCGACTTCAAACGGTAAAAAATAAAATATTCAGTACCTACTTCTTCTTGCTTATGGTAATGACTCTTAAAACTATTTTTGGAGTCGGGCCCTTAGTAAAATGTCCTGTCTTAGTAAATATAGTGTACCTTTCGTTCTGAATGGGCACCGACTCCAAAAAAGTTTTAACAGTCATTACCATAAGCAAGAAGAAGTAGGTACTGTCCCACTGTCTGTACTGTCGGTGCCCATTTAGAACGAATGGTAGGTACGACATTTTAGTAAGGGCCCGACTCCAGAAATAGTTTTAAGAGTCATTACCATAAGCAAGAAGAAGTAGGTACTGAATATTTTATTTTTTACTGTTTGAAGTCGGTTCTATTTTTTTGTTAAAAACTTAATTTATAAAGTGTGGTTTTGTTCAGTTTTTAAAGTTTAGCATTTTGAATTTATTTGTGCATAGCATCTAATACCGTATTGACCATTTGATAGGATTGACCATTGCACCCTTGTTAGCCGTGAAGAAATTCTGTTGTATTTCGGTGGAAAGGTGCCTACCACCTATACTTACAGGAGGTTCACCGTACTGTCGACCTCAATCAAACTCGAGTCCTGTCTGACTGAGGTATACAGTTCAGCTGATACAGAAATAACATTTTTAGAATTTTTGTCTGCCTGTCTATCTGCCTGTTCGTTCCGGCTAATCTCTGAAAAAGCTTTACCGATTTTCACTGGCAGGTAGCTGATGTAATAAGGTGTAACTTAGGCTACTTTTATTTTTGAAAATTTCTAAAACAAGTCCAGCGGTATTTATTATATACCTATATGTATGTATTCCAGAACGCCTAAGTGTACTTTGAAGTTTCATGCTGATAAATTATATGATAAGTTTAACCTAAACGAATGGAGACAGGGTTGGTTGGTAATTTTAATTAACGAAACGATTTCAGTCGACTGGTTCCGTCTATTCAGTAAAGCGTACTGTTACTCAATAGCTACGTTCGCTGAGCCTGGAAAGTAATGTGGAAACTAGAATTGCCTGGAATATGTACCAGGAGCATTTTATACCACAATTTTTAAAATAATTTGCTGCGAGGATATTATACCGGAGTTTTCCGCTCGTATGAGAGTAATGAAAATATGTGCACATATTTACAAGGATATTTACGACATGACATCATATTAATAAAGTTATATATCACGAAATGTAGTTTTAAAATGAGTTTTAGAAGCTCGTCAGAGTGAAGTTTCAGTAGATCTCCGTGTAAAAGCCCAAGCTTGCAATTTAGATCTCAATAATAGGTGATATAATTTGTATGAGTAGGCCGGAGAAGGATATTACAAGGTTTTTTGGGGTTTGATGGAATGGTTTGAGTGAGGCAGTATTTACAACCATCATAAAAGTCCATGGTGTGAGCAAAGCATTTTTTTATACGCTCATAAAGTCATTACGAAAATGATATTGAGGTTCTATTGATATATGTAGATGGTGGTATATGTCCACTGCAACGATCACTTAAATCATTGTTGCTCCCTAGTTGTGTTAGCAATATCTTACTGGGTTTAGGCCTATAGTTTCTTATAGCAGCTTAATTTTTTTCTGCAATAATTTCTGAGATAAATATGAGTAATTGAGTAACTGGAACGCAATTCAAATTTTAATTCAGTTCACACGATCTATCATATCGAAGTTTTGCTACACACGAAGTCCATCGTGACCCACATATCTGCCTTATTTTAGCGAGTGAGTTAATTAACTCGATATTGCAACACGCCAACTCCATGCGTGGGTTAAAAGTGCTTGAGCCTTTTCGCTGAAGCAGGTCTTTGCCCTGGAGAAATAACCCCACTTAGATCATTGAGGCCGTCGTCTACAATTTACGTAATAGACCCATTTTGTAATGAGATCGTGGCCTCATATTTTTATTGATTTTACTCCAAAACTAAGTGTTCTGAATACGACAGAGCGATTCTTCTTTATTTCTCTATCTGCTGGATTATTGGCTTTTTTAGAAAAGAAGAAAAATAAATCCCTTATGACAACATAAATATGGGCTAGTGAAATAATGTGCGCCAACCATGCGTTTTATTACTACGTGTTCTGTCTTTTAGTGCCGTACTAAATTCAGAAAGTTCTGTACAAATAACCGTGAACTGTTGAATTATAATAATAATCGAAATGCAATACTCTATGCCCTATTTGTTTGTGAAAACTTCGAAAGGTACCTGGCACCTTGGGAGAGGATTGATTATGTGGGATTTGTACCACACTAAAACCCCCTCGGTGGCCTGCCTCTGCGCTTGGGGAGGACTCCGAGATCTCCAGTGGAACACGCCGGTGTCCTCCGCGCGCGGCGCCGTGCACGGGCCCATCTTCCGGACAGTAGATGCGCTCTCCTGCACCCTCAGTCGCTCACGGTGGCATGCGGCCGCCGTCATTCCCGGGGCTGCTGACTGGACGGGTCGAGCTCCCACTCTCACCGTCCGCAACCCCGAATGCCCTTTTAGTCGCCTCTTACGATCAGGCTGTAGCTGTATTCTCAATTCTATAGAAATAATAGTTTGTTGTAGTATATCTATAGTTTAATTAAAATAAACATCTAAAGATCACTGTTCACGCCGAATTTAAAAAGAATTACATATTCGTTACTTATTTACAAAAATTAATTTTCTATCCGTGAAATCACAGGAAATCTTTAAAGCTTTGTTCTCATTAGTCCGATGTAGGTCAAGCGTTACATGACCGATTAGATGGACTATTTACCCTTTACCTGTTACACGCGTGTCTATTTCCAGCGCATTCTCCCTCACCTTGTGGTCTATTTGTGTCGGAGTCAACTTATTAGTCGCTGCTAATATATTGAAGGTAGGGATTCCCATAATAGTCACACAGTTTCACACATTTTAAAGTTTAACTAGTGCTCAGCAGTTAGAGCATGCACCAGGACATAAATTTTCTGTTTTGTTGTCCGGACTGTATTCAATACATACATAAAAAATACATTTTATCGAACCTTTAGCGTTTCGCTGTGGAAAAATTGGTCACGAACATAAAAAATTATACTGAAGCGTAATAATCTAACATCGAGTAATTGGCATGGGCTTTCAGCATTGCTTATGCTTCCATTTGCGTCCCGTGCTAACAAACTCTGAAAGCCCATTAGTAAAACAAACAGATTGTTGCCTGAAAAAGACCGCGTTGAGTCGCCGTGTCCGCCCGGGTGGTCGAATCGTGATCCGTTCCGCTTTTTCCCGCTTCGTCTACAGTTCCCTCGAGATATTTGAGACTCCCCTCAATAGAGATTTTCCTCAAATCGATTCTCATAATGGATGTTTGTTTATGTCTGCACATTTCCATAACCATGAATGAAAAGCAGTAAAATACTGTTTAGTCACGAAGAAGTGGATCGCACTCGACTAAAGCACTCAATAACACGTGCAGATATTAAAATCTTTTACATTCTTTCAATTCCAAGTTTGTTTTTGAATCCGTCCATAAGGCCTCCAAGCAGGGTTGGAAAAAAATGTTTTTTTTAAAAAAGAACAAAACATGTTTTATTTGAAAAACAAAAAAAACATGTTTTTTAATAATGCATCATTACTGTTTTAATTGCCTTGTTTTAAACATGTTTTAAACACGTACATAGGTATAAAATGAAACAGATGGTAGAAATGAAAAAGTGCTTTATCTAATCTAATCTAATACCTTTAAACGAGCAATTCTTGTATATATCTAAATATATTTTTTGAAACTCGGAAACGGTTCCAAATATTTCGATGAAATTTAGTACCCTGGTTTCGAGGGTGATAAATCGATCCACAAATTTTTTATTGTTAGAAATTTTTAACTGTATAAAAATATTTTCAGTGATAATCAATTTAAATATAAACTGAAAAATACGGCTTTTCCTGACATCTATTGGAGAGTATTAATAATATTGTCACAATATTGTGGCGTAAACGCTGACAAACGCGGGAGCCCACGAGGCTCATTGTGGATTTCCTCAAGCGTCATCAGGACCTTGTGCTTTTTATAGGTTGGGTGGTAGGAAAATTAAAGGATTATATTGGAGGGTGGTGGAGAGAGCGCCTATAGGTTTTAAAAATTTTTGTACGAAAGGTACAGGTAAAATAGTACAATAAATAAAATGCAAACTAAGTCATATTTCAGTAATCTGATAGTTTTAGTATGAATGTATACAAAACAGCGAAATAAAAAAACGGCAGTTTGGCAAACTCGGAAGAGTTCGAATTTTTAATATTTCATATTCATGGTTCAACGGTAATTGAGTATTCAAATCTAACCATTTTGACATCCGTATACTGTACCTATATAGAAGGTCTTTTTTAATCGTGGCAGTACTCAACAGGATGCAAGGTGTACACCATATCTTAATCCGACACACTCGAATAAATCTGAAAATCCCCTCTCGGGCTCCCCTACTACCATCCGCCAATCCTACGTTCAAAGAAATGACAATGTCGATTTGAAAGAGGTATGAAAACATGCGCTATGAAAATTTCGTTCATTGAATTAAAGCTTCCTTGGCCGAATGGTTGCGTGAGCTGACTGCAGAACTAGAGGTCCGGGTTCAAATCTCAATCAAAACCATATTGTTTTTTTTTAATGAAAAGAGCTATTTTTACACGCTTTATATTAGCTTCACCTGTATGTTTGTAACCGACTTCTTTGGGCGCGATTTTGACCCACTTTAAACGGCCAGATTTCGTTCAAACTTTGTAGATTTATTGAAGACCGATGACAATACAATAATCTCATAACTTTATGTTAAAGTCGTAACTAGGATCATCAGGATAAATTAAAATATACGAGGGGCGGCTGATAAGTTCGTGGCCTAAGGTACTTTAACACGTCTAAGCGTCTGGTTAACTTGAAAATTTGCATAGGGGTCAAGGGCCGATGATAATGCAATAATTTGAGAATAAAAATCCAACTAAAAAATTAAAAATAAATAATGTAGTTTAAAAAACTAAAAACACGCTTTTGTGAAAATACGAACTAAAAAGTAAAAAAATAAGAAGAAAATGTATTTTACTGTAAAAAAAAGCGGGGGGTGGTTTTTACCACTGTTACTGTTGACACCATGCACCCCACGGTTTTTTTTTACAGTAAAATACATTTTCTTCTTATTTTTTTACTTTTTAGTTCGTATTTTCACAAAAGCGTGTTTTTAGTTTTTTAAACTACATTATTTTTTAGGAGCTATTTCAGATGGTTTTGTTAAGTAACACTAAGCAAATGAGTTTTTCGTTTGAAACTACTTAAACCAAGAAAATAAACTGTTTTTATCCGAGCAATGCTCGGTTGTCCAGGTACTTTATTTTATTTATAATTATTATTTATTTATAACAACAGTTTCCAAGTTAAAATGCAATCAAGTTCAATCGACTTCCCTTCTCTTATTTTCAACTCAACCCTCAACTTCTAAGATCTGAAGTCTCTCAAGCGATCTGATGATTAAGAGCCCTCATAATTGCAACCAATTAAGCAGCTTTCTCTGTCTCGAGCTAGTTTATTGTTCATCTAGTAATATCGAAGTAGCCAACTCTTTGGTAAAAAAACACCATTAAATGAGATTCTTAGTTTCTTCTAACTAAAAGTATAATGTGTTTTTTTAATGTGATTTAAACATGTTTAAAACAAATTGTTTTTAATTATGTTTTAAACGTGACATGTATTTTTGTAATGTTTAGTGTTTAAAACATAATAATATGTTTAGTAGAAAGAACAAATGTTTTAAACATTGCCAACCCTGCCTCCAAGAAGGTTTAACGACCTCGATGTATGAAAACTCACATGGTAATTGCAACTAGCGGTCACCCATCTCACTCATCTTTTTTTGTAACATTCATAGATTTTACACTAAGACTAGTGGTCCGGCCCAGCTCCGCCCGGGTGCAGACGTTGCCTTGCCTTAAAAGTATTGAAGATATTGATTTAAAAGAGATTTCATGTTACTGTCAAATAAATATAAAACAAATAATGACATACGAACTGTCCTGTTATTCTGACTGTCAAAGTTTAGAACGACACTGCACGAAATACAAGTTTTGACCTATAAATAAAAAAAATATTAAAAAAAAACATTTTCCAGTCGACTCCAAATTCAAACTTGTGAATGTAAAAAACCATTCTCAAATCCTCTTGAACACACACAAAAAAATTCATAATATCCCTCCAATCGTTAGGAGGAGTTCAGTGAACTTCAGTGACATACATACACATGAACACAAGAAATATGTTACATATTATATATTATTAAGATGATCATATAGGTGCGGAATGATTACCAGTTACCACGTCGGACTGCCGTTTACGTAGTTAGAATTTCTTTCTCGGTTTGAGTGTGTCTCTTTGTGTGTCTTGTCAATGATACCTATGAACTGGGAATAGCCGAATACAGTACTACTTCCTTATTTTGGAAGTCGGTAATTAAGTATCTCTATAAGTCTAAAACGAAAACCATTCCATATTATGATAACCTTGCGTCAATTTTTACGATTGACTTTTGTTTAGTTGTACTACCGGGAATGATTTTAGTTGGACTACCGAGTAGTAGGTCCATCGGGAAAAACAATTCCCCGTGGCCCAACTGTTGGTCCATCAAGTTGGGCCCGCGAGCCCATCTTAGTACGGCTATGCTTGTGAAGTTTTCTTATAAGCGTTATTATATACTATTTGTATCTAAACTTCCTTTACAAATGCTATAATATATGTTTCGTCGATTTCTGCGGCGGTGTCAGTTGTCTGGTAACCCGTATTTGAGGTATTGGGTTCGGAAGTTGCCTTCAAATCGACGGGGCATGACCACTCTCGCTAGGTTGCGCTTTTACGTTTATCTGCGTCAAATTCCTTGGATCGCAAGGAAATCAGTAGGGGAGTTGAATTAATCTTTTTTACAATCTTCTTCAATAAATGTATTTGGCAATTGAACATGTAAAGGATTTTGACGTGACAACGTCCAATAAATCGATGAACGCCACCTGCACGCACGAAAAAGAATGACTCATTGTAATGTTACGCTTGTAACGTTACGTTGAATCTTAAGCGTTCGTCGACTATATATAAAGTGAAGAGAAAAGTTAATGTGGTTTTTATTGTTTTGTTATGACGTTATCACGTTAAATTATCGTCCGTAAAACGACTTTACTGACAACCAATTTTTTTTTGTTTTATTTTAACATAGATTTAGCCTATTGTAGATAAGATTCCGCACTACAAAAGTTTTCTTGTTTGTTTGCTTATTGTTGCTCCCGTCCATTAGAAATTGCCTGGTCTCCAAAGTAATCTAAAAAAATAATGTGTTCGGTTTGACCTCGTGCCAGTACTGTAATAACGAGTGCTTTTTAAAATTCATTGATTATTCGATTGTGATCACCACGTCAGTTAATGGTGTAGTGTAGACTTATGAGCACCAGCTACGTCAGGGCTAACTAGAAAAACAATTAAATACTTTCAAGTAAGTAGGTATCTTATGTGACACATCTGTATGAAGAAAACCTCTAACTCGCAGATCCGACCGTATTCACTGTATAAGTAACATCATCTGATACCTAAATCTAGTTCCACTTAAAAATTAAAAAGCTTAATTTTTACTAAATCTATACAAATAAATAAAATTCGAGTGTCTGTTTGTAATATTCAAATAACCGCTTTTTACTGCATGCGTATGAATGTATATACGATACAATATAATTTCCTGTGTTGTTCTCCATTTACACGGAAAGACATGAAATTCTGCCTTTCTGGGAATTTAACTAGGGCCTCCAATACCGGGATCCCGGACATTTTTTCGAGTTTTTTAATACCGGTATTGAAACGTTCAATACCGGAATCCCGGTATTAGTCATTTTATTTTAATTTTACTACAAATCACAAAATAATAAACTATCAATACCGCACATAGACATTTTTATCTTGTATTTATTAGTTATTCTTTTATTTTGGAATCGGTATATCAATGATTGTAAGTCCAAAAACAAGATAGACTTCATCATTACGAACTACAAGCGGATATTTAAAGACGTCTCTGTGATCAATAAGTTTAACACCGGTAGTGAACACAGACTAGAAAGAGGCTCTTTAAATATAGATCTTCAGCTCGAGAGACGCCGTATGTTGAAGTCTACGCTCTGACCAAATCTCCTTCAAATCGAAACGGGGTCTAATGAATTTCAGCATGAACTGATAAATCTGTTTGATGCCTTTTAACCCGCCGTGGATTTTCGAGAGGACTACGAAAATTTTGGTTTAAGGGACGAAGGTAACAGGTTTTGTCGGACGAAGCATAAGTGCCGGAAGTCTAAGCTTTCGGATAGGACTTTCTGGCTTATGAAGCAAAGACGCGAAGACAGAAATGCCACCCCATCAGAACTCCGATGTCTCACAAGAGATATTCGAAAATGCATACGCAAAGACCTCCGGCGCTCCAACACACTTGTTATAAAACAGGCAATTGATAAGAACCGGGGTCTAACGTGGACACTGACGATGGGACTGGCTCATAAGCTCAAAGTCGCGCAGCGAGCAATGGAGAGAGCTATGCTCGGTGTGTCCCTTCGAGACAAGATCCGAAATCAGGCAATCCGGAGGAGGACTAAAGTCACCGACATAGCTCTAAGAGCCAGTAAACTGAAGTGGCATTGGGCTGGTCACATCTGCCGATGAGCCGACAATCGTTGGACGAGACGGCTTTTGGAGTGGAGACCGAGTTCAGGCAAACTTAGTGTTGGACGCCCCTGTTGTTATCTATCTTAGATGTTAAAACCCAAATATTGTTGAGATTCTTATTATTTACAGAAATAATGTTAGACAAGTCTTGTGAAATTCTATAATAATAAATATGATTAGTCATAATTTTAATAACGCGAATTATGGTAAAAAAAGACGGATCTAACTGACACTTAATGTTATTATAAAAATAGTTTACATTAACCCGGCGCAAATGACGTGAAAATAATTACTGGGACAATGACGCTGGGTCATATTGACCCGAATTTTAACGAATATTTTTTAAGAAATTTTACAAGTTAACTTAATTTTAATTACTGTTTATCAAAAACGATTCTTTTCTTAGGTAGTAATATAAAAATAATATCAATAAGTTC
Organism: Pyrgus malvae; assembly: GCA_911387765.1. Lineage (NCBI taxonomy): Eukaryota > Metazoa > Arthropoda > Insecta > Lepidoptera > Hesperiidae > Pyrgus > Pyrgus malvae. The sequence continues at coordinate 29,475,226 of OU426946.1, forward strand.
TAGAAATTATTTTTTTTATATATTTTTAATAACACATGCAAAATAAACTATGAAAATGTAACATATTTGTATTTTGACTTTTTTGGCAAAGTGTTCTTAGCAATAGTAGGAATCAACAATCTTATGTGCTAATAGAGAGATCAAATCAGCTTTATAGCATGCAAATAAAAACTAATCAGTCTTCTACGTCATCATTCAGGCCCACAGAGTTGCTGCAATCATTGCAGTATCGAATCAAATGGTATGGGCAAATGTAAATGTGACACGCATTACATGTGTGTGACGTTTTCTTATCCTTTTTAGATGGACTAACTTGACACCTCTTGCAAGTTCCTGGACCTTTATGGAGTGGTTTTTCACTAGGATCAGTCAAGAAATCCCCAATTCTTTTGCGCAACTGACGAGGTAAATTTACGCGTGCTTTTTGATTTTGTAAATGCTCGTGTACTAGAGCGAGTCCCAACTTTTTCATGAAATGTCGTCTTTTAGTACGTGTAACATTGTTATTGGCCCGATATATTATTAAATATTTTCAAATCCGGTACGTACCTACGTACGTATCTGATTCGGCCATTCAGGTGTTTTTGCCATATTTTTCCATCCTTTCCTTTGTAAAATTGTTGTCGTAATTGGTGTGGTAGGGACGCAAGATCGATATTATCTGAATCTGACTCCATATCACTAGCTTCTTGTTCACTTTCAGTGTCATTGCTGCGTTCAGATAAATGGTCGTCAATATCCACGTCTGAAGCAGCTTGAAAGTGTTCATTGTCGGAATCAGACTCTTCTAAAAACGCCAAAATTCTAGCTTGTTTATTGGTCAGTGACATTTTTATTCAAAACCTATAAAAGAAACAAGATTTATTGATATTAAACACTAAATAAGCAAATAAACGTATGTCACGAAATTACTACGCCAGCGATGACGCTGGGTCATAATTACCCGTTTTCACTTGAAGCACGTGTATCTCCTTAAGCACCCGGCGTCGCACTGATAGTACCCAAGAAGTGGGTAGAGGAGGGCTATATCTCCAGCTACAGAAACGTTTGAACCACACGAACAATGTAAAAATAAAATATGCTAGTTTAAAATTACCTCGGGTCAATATGACCCAGCGTCATTTGCGCCGGGTTAAAACTTTGTTTATTAATATTACCTGAGATAATACCTTCTAAATACGTACTTCCAAAAAAGAATTACAATTCTGAAAAAAATAAGCCTTCTTTTTTTTCAATACCGGTATCCCGGGATCCCGGTATTGAGAAAAAAACATTCGGTATTAATACCGGTATTGAAAAAATCCGGTATTCGAAAGCCCTAAATTTAACCCAGGACCCTTGGTTTATGTTTTGTTGACAGTTCAGCATAGAGGTCATTGCACATGGGTCGTCAATCTTGTCTTTTGATTGTTGTCTATAATAATATATTAATTATCTTTTTGTATACAATTCCAATTTCGTTGACTACATTATAATGATATCTGTGAATCTGACTAACGTTCTAAAAGATGATGTCAGAAGAATAGTAAATGGAAGGATTATTCTGCGACCTCTGAGAGTAATGAGGTAATTCAATGATATATAGGCGATTCGAAGGTTCGTGCTGTGACATCGTATCGTATCGCAGTCGTGTCGCCGCGCCGTCGCATTGTCAGAAGAAGTACTTTGTCACAGTGACCCCGTTCCGCGATCGACCGCTACTCCAAGAATCGTATTTACAATGCAATAATGTGTAACTGCTCTTAATACTATTGCTACAGACACTGAGCCGGGGCCTAGTAAAGAGGTCATCAATACGCCAAATAATGGCAAATCCATAGTGAGGCTTTTTTGGTCTATTTAAAATACAGCAAATACTCACTCAACTCGGTAATATTTTACAATGTCAACTCCTGTAGGTTCTCTTATCCTCTACTAGAAAGCAATAACAGATTTTATAAATTGGTTTATCCGAAATCAGTCTATATTAGAGACGAAGAAACGACTAAGGAAGGAAGAAAGGGGTGATAATGGTGAAACAATTTAAATTAGATTGTACTATTAACTTCTTAGATTTTTGTGACATCGTGCGGTTAATAGACTCCCAATGAGTTGCCTGGTGCAAAGAGGGATAGATTAAGTAACAAAGGGGATCCAATGCCAAGTTGAAGATACTAAGTGGATCAGTGGGTTTTGGCACCGCTCCAGACAATGCTTGCTCAGATGGGACTTGGAGTCTTGGACGCAATTGATCAAAGGCGCTAACTGCAATTACCATTGTAAAAGCTCTACATTTTAAAAGCTTCTGCAGATACCACTAATACAATCGTTTCCATTCGCTCTGTGATTTAGTCGATTTTTTTATTAGCAGATTCAATTAAATCTACTATTACTGTAGTAATACTATTGGTCCGAGAATTGTATTTGAAGTCAGTTACCAACAGTAACTAATCTCGTCTCTGTCTATCACCTTTCATCATTTATAAGTGTATTTTTTATGTATTATATTTGTATGTATATATTATTATATGTGAATATATATTATTTTATTTTCTTATATTTATAATTATAATGTAAGATATCCTATTTTTGTAGTTTATAATATAATTTATGTGTGTATTATGTATCTATTATTATGTTGATATGTACAGTAGTCATAGTTATTTAAGAATAATTTAAATGTTGATAAGCACACTTTAGATACAGTTCGCGGTAAAATTTTGTTACGTTAATATGATATTGTTGCCACCTACTAAAAATTCTCACCATCAGCCAGGGTTAACTGGTAGAGAATGCCTCCAGGCATTAAGTCCGCCCTTTGTACAACCTTTTTGTTGTTGTAACAATAAAGTATAAATAAATAAAAAATAAATAAAAAAAGCTCTAATGATGTCAAAAAAGGATGAATTGAAATCCATGGGTAGTTTAATTTATTTAAATTTTGAAAACGTTAAGAATTCTTAGAAACGAGTAGGTTTTAACTTAACGTAAGCTTTTTGTATAAATAAGGAGAATTAGAATGATTTTCTAAGAGTACTACAAACGATTGTGTTTTTGCTTCAATTTAATAGTCATTGTCAGGTCAATAATCTGATTGTCTCTAGATATTGACACATTGAAAAGATTACCATTAAGATTGAAATATTACACAAAGTGAAAACCGCAAACGTGTCTGAAGTCTATATGGAAACCTCAGTCTCAGGAATCGAATCGCATTCTCATTTGGATCTCCGTTGGCGCGCCGTAAATGTACAAATCGCATTTGAAATGGCGTCACACTGTGAGTCTGCGCCTGCGAGGTCGATGATATCATTGCTTTCGATGTAACTTTGAGGGCTTTGTGGAAATGTCAATGGCGTGACACCGAGACACTCAGGTGTGCTTGAGGCGAAGATAATATTAAATAATAACCTCATAATAATATTAAAAACTCAAGCCCTATAATAGCGATCAACAAAATTTATTAAAGGATCGCGATCAGTTGGATATGGACGTTTAGATAAAATAGACGTTCGTTTGCACAGCTACACAAGGAATATTGAAAGACAAAACACGGAGGCAGTGAAGATTAATGTAGCTTTATTGCTCCCGCATCTAGAATTATGAGACCAATTTCTTTGGTACATTGAGCGACTAGACTCTTAATAATGTACGCCCCCATTCCTTTATACATTCATGAGTATCCCAATCGTTGTAGAACGAGGTTATATGGAGGGTGTGTATATGGCTTATTCTCAAAAATTTTACCTAATCATTTTTTGATTTTATTACCCAAAACACTTTTATTTAGATATTATTTTTTCGTATCTATTAGCTCACATGGCTTTTGAACGGCAGTTTTTCTTTTATTCCATGAAATTATCAAGAATCCATGAATTTCAAAGGGTCGAAAATAAAACAAAAAGTTATTCTTTCATCAACATCAGGCTTTGTACGTGCAATCATTCCTTTTTATGGAAAACTTGGGATCTGTGGATGTAAAAAGGTGGCCTTGTCTGTGTGCTAGCTCAAAAAGGACACGTAGGTACTTGCTTACATTTATACTGCAGCATTCAAGTTGGTGCAGAATAAGGCACTGCAGTATCAGGACTTGTTAAATTTACATTTTACTCGCAAGTGTTGCAACGCCATTGAATTGTAAATTGCTTAGAACTCACTGAAACTTTCTTCTGCTCGTGTGCTACTCGCGCGTGCTTTTAGGTATATCAGGTTAAAAACAGCTAATGGTAACAAGAAACTAAGTGTTTTCTTGGTAAAAAGAATCCATTGATTATTTTCGATTGCATGTAATAGCGAGCAGTTTTTTTAGTCTCTTGAAGACCGTTTGTTTTATTTTGTGGGGTGAAAGAAATTGTTGACTCATCAGCATAAGAATTGCACTTAAGAGAATCCCGAAAACCATCACGTAAACGTAAATTCACCCTCTACTAGTAATCAACGCGTGTATCTCTGATACGGAGTTTCGAGACGCTCTCTCGTGAGGAGAGTCCTCTGCCCAGCGATCGATCAATATTCATCCGTATTTTTTGCTCGTCTCTTACGTGTCGAACCATCAAAGCCTTTTTGATATCTCCGCAGATATCAACCCTCATTTTGACATATTTAAGTTACTGATAAATTTTAGGAAGATATTTGAGACTGCTTTTACCATGCTAAGCAGAGCCTATAACCCACAAACCAGGGGAAAAATTCAGTTGTGAAAAAAACAAAGTTATTTTTGAAAGAAAGCCATATAAAAGAAAACTCGCAAGTTTTGGACATTTTAAGGATTTTGAATCAGCCTGATCACATGCCAATAATTCGGAACAGTTTCCTTTGTCTAAATAACGCTATAAATTAAAAAATGATGTATTCCGGTCAATCTCAGTTTTATATTCAGTTCTCAGTTGTTTCTAAGTTCCACAATTAATAAAGTATCCAGACTCCTAAACAAGCAGAACATACCTTCATCGCGAGGATATTAAATTAGTTTGCACGAGTTCAACGAGTTCATATCACACCTACACAGTTGGAATAGTGCAAATAGAAACTGCAATCTATTTTTCGCAGGATACGAACCTTTTGCGATATTTCACTCGTTTGCTCGGATCATTTTCAACATCAAGGTAAATAAATCATTAAGTACTGCAGTTAGTCGCTTCCACGTACGCATTGGGCATAAGTAGGCATAAGTGACGTTTGGTTCTGAACTTTTTCTTCTCGTAACACGGTTTAAATTACCGAGATATCAACTTGCGTTGCCCCTAATGCTTTCTAAACTATACCTCTGAGGCTCTACATGATAGTCATTAGCGCAGGAGGGATGCTTGTAAAAAGTGCAAACTTCGCGTCGTATGAAGTGGTCGTTTTAACCGGATTTTTCGTATTCACCCGGCCGTGTTCACCGCTTCGCTGAGCTCGTTTAGCTTCCATACTATGTCAGTTACGGGTTCAAAATTTCAGGACATAGAATAGAAAGTAGTCACCTACTAGTAAATGCGTAACTTGCCGGGATACCTTCTGCTGCCGATCATATAAGATGTTTGAAAAAATGAAAAGATGTTTAATTTTAAGCAACACACTCATTGCATTGGCTTAGTGTTACTTAACAAAGCCATCTGAAATAGCTCCCATTAAAAAAATTGTCATAATAAAATCGCAATGTGCCGATTGATATTCTCTAGCTCCGCAGTCAGCCTACGTAACCATTCGACCAAGAAAGCTATAATTCCATCAATGAAATTTTATAGTGCTCTTTCAAATCGACATTGTCATTTATTTGTACGTCGGATTGTCGAATGACGTTTGATGACGTTCTTCGCCACAATATTATTAATATTATCCAATAGATGCTAGTAAGAATCATTTTTTTCAGTTTATATTTAAGTTGATTATAGCTAAAAATTCGAAGAAAACGACAATTTTTAAAAATAAAACCTAGCTGGACCCCCGAAACTCTACGCACTAAATTTCATGAAAATCTTTGGAGCCGTTTCCGAGATTTTAATTATATGTATACATAGGTATTTACAAGAATTGCTCGTTTAAAGGTATTCGATTAATTAAATGGTATGTGTATCTGTCGTTTAGAATTTTAAGCTTTTTTACTGTTTTTGCGTTACAGGCGTTACAGCGTTATTATATTAACTCATGATTTTAATTTTCTTGCTAACTTGTTCTAATTGCCTAATCTTCTTGCTATTTCGCTGCCGTCTTTACATAGTAATTATATTGCTCAGTATTTCATTGCAGTATAACGTAGAAAATAAAATGTACCTACAAATAAATCCTAAGGATTATAGCGCATAAGACTAAGTGCATCTCGCATGTCTTGCATGTTACGTTAAAAGCATGTAGTGTGGATGTACGCAGACGGGTTTCTGCACTTTCTGCACCATGTACTCTTAGCAAATGCGTCGCTAAGAATATAACCGCCGAGAATTTTATAAAGGAGCGCAGACTTTATTCTTGCTAGATGTCGTTATTTCACTTCCTGATTTTCCCTTGGTAGGCTTGGATGTTTAAAAGGTTCGTCCTGTACATTTTTACGAGCAATTTTTATCTATTTAAGAAGTTTCACGGTATCTTCTGAATCACTTCCTAATGTGATCGTTAATTACTTATTAGTACGTCCCATAAGTCTTTCATTTTGATAGAAAAAATATTTTGGGTAATATTTTATAACTGTTGTAAACTACCAATACTCTTAACTTCTTTATACTTGAAAGTTATAATATTAAGATCCTTGAAAACCTTATACTTAGAATAGCTACAGGAAACTGGTGGATCCTAATTTACAATAAAAAGAGATAACATGATTAATAAGAGTTATTCAAAGGATTTTTTTTAGTTTCTATGAATAAAATTAATATTAAAAAGTAAATACTATAAATAAAAATAAATAAATAATCGACACACGTAAGCTAAGACAAAAGACAGTTGATAATACAATCATAAGCCCACGTAGACCGGTCACGTGCGGTTGCCTGCATGCATACTAAACTGGTCATCTACTCATCTCTAACCTGGATGCCGTTTCATTCTCCGAATATTATACAAATGATGTACGGAATTGAAAATATCTACTTATTGGGGGAATACGGATAGGGCACGATTTTTTACAAATCCCTTACTATTTTCGTGAGCGATGCAATTATGTCGTTAAGCGATTATCTGACTATAGTTAGAGAACATTTCAGTCCGTTTCTTAAACTAATAGATTCATGGCAGTTCTTAAATATAAGAGTCTCTCGTTATAAATTTTTAATTATGACCGTTGCCAACAATTATTTTTTGAATAATATTTCTAGCACCTCTTCTCTTCTGCGGCATTTAAATGAAAGCTTAGCGTTAATTCTAAAGTGTTACTTCCTTAATTGGGGGATGTTGTCTGAAATTCTCGTTTTGCAGGCGCTCCAGCCTTTGCCTTGATGAGTCACACGGGAAATTACGCAGGAATGCCCTGTTTACATAACGAGATTCAATTAAACTGCTTTCAACGTTTAAATTACCTATCATGACCGTTTCATTCGAGTTCAAATTTAAAATTATAAAATAAGAAAAATGTGTAGTTCCTAAATCCATTTGGATCTTATCGTTAAAGTAAACTGAGTGGTACGGACCGTACATTATTAGGTCATGATAATTTTGTTTGAAATGTAAAAGAAAACCTACCAAGTCTAGTTCTTTAAAGTTTGTATTTTGTTTTTTATTTGTGTGTGGACATTGTGTGTCTTATTGTAATGTAACTTTTGCTTTCAATCGTGCACGGCGATATAATACCAGCCAAGCCTACACTTTCTAGGTTACCGGGCTGACATGCAAATAACATTAGTTAATTAAACACCTGTGGGTTAAGTAGCGATGCGCCCTGGACGCCATGGATAGAATATATTTGCAAACTATGTCTGACCACAAAGTCTGACGTTGAAAATATTAGCCGTGTCGATGAACTGATGTTTAATATTTATTAAGCATTAATTGAATGTTAATATGGATGTAAAAATAGATGTATCGAAATTTTACGATGGTGCATTATAATTAAAAATTGAATCTCTTATTGATTATGCTAAAGTTTTTGTGAATATATTCGGTGCGGTTCGGGCGTAGTCTGCGAACTCAGTTCGTATTATCAAACGGACAGTTATAAATTATTCATGATTCAACCTTGACTGAGTCAACGCGACCATCTCGCGGGCTGAGTGCCTCAGATACATTGGAAATATTATGTCACCGTTAATATCGCATTGTTTACTCATAGCATGAATGTAGAGAGACCACTTGGTCAATGTAGAGAGACACGATGAGGCTGGTCTGAGTACTGACGCTCAGATAAATTAGATCATGACTATGTAGCTGTCAGACTTAACGGCCGATACCATAGACTAAAGCCGAAGAGACGCGATGTCTGTTTAAATTTGAATTAAACTGGTTTTAGGTGCCTGCGGCGAGTGGTGGTACGTTTAATTATAGCTATTCGAAAATAAAATTTTGTAAATCACATGGAGCTATCAAATCATGTTTAGTTATATATTAAAGACGCTTAAGTAAATGTAATAATGTATACAGTGGCGAAAATTTATTTAAAATGCTTATGGTTCTTAATAGTACCTTCTAAATTTATAATTTCTTTAAGGTATAGGCGTTATTTACAGGCACTTATAAGGTTTACCATGTATGTAAAAGCTTTTATGGGGATGACAAAATCACAGCGTAACATTACCCCTTTTTCATAATAAGAATAAAAAAATATATCACAGAAATTACTACGGAATAACAATGTCGAAAACTATATCAACTTTCAAGTTTTTTAGATACAAAAGCTATACCCAAAATGATAGCTGCCAGGACATTTTCAAAATTCTACCCATTAATTCCGTATTCAGGTGTAGTTTCTAGTTGTCTATATTCAACTTATAAAAGTGCTGTAGGTAGACACTCGAACCGGTAGCACCAGTTATAGTTGCGTAGCTTCCGGGCTTCGAGAGACACCCGGAGGGCTTTTGATCGAAAAAGTGCACCCTCACGACTCCTTTGAAGGCACTCCTGGGGATAGTTATTGGGGAAACTCCGCTTCCGTACACTACAATGCCGATAGCTAGAAGACAACTTGCGTTATACCTATACGTTTTTATTTCATCTTCTTTCTCTTCAGAATTGCTTTCGATCTAATGATTTTTCATATTCTCGGGTGGATGTTGTTTACATGTATAACAAGTTCTCAGGAGTGGTATCAAATAAAAGTGTATTTGTACAATTTAATAATTCACAACCAGCTCTCATATCACTTAATCAATAAATTATCACTAACCTTTATCCTCGCTTTGACAATCACTCATCTATATTCTCATTTTACCACCAAACGTCACAATTACTTTTTAAGAAAACCACAGATTATATCACAGTGCAGGACGCTGATACTCGTAGTTTAAGGAATAATCTGAGGTATAATACATTAAAAATAAGCACAGAGTAAGCACCTATTGGCACGGTACCTAACACATGCATATATTCATACATCCCTTTTGATATTTTATGATTCAATTGTGACAACCTAACATGGCTGACTTTATTCTTGTATGTGCAAAATAAACACGAACGAAATTGCTAACCTCTGTTTTATTATTTTGTGTTTTCGCCTTGCCACACGTCGCCGTCCCTTTTAGTATCGCCTGCCAAGATTAGTCCAGGGTAGAAGCCTTTAAAAATAATGAAAAGTGAAAAAAAATTATAATAGAATGAAACCCATTAGAAAAGGAGGGAAATATGATAAAAATGAAAGGAAAAATAATTTACGGGCGATCTGAGGTTGGGAAGGGGATGGGGGTGAGTTTTTAAGGGTAAAAAACGGTTTTTCTCGATTTCCGGCAAAACTAAAAGTCCTATCGAAAAAAGTCAAATGGAAAAGTTGTAGATAATAAAAAGATCTAAAACTTTTGTATTTACACTTTTTTCACATAACCTCAAAATTTATGTGAAAAATTCAAAAAACCAAGTTTTTGGTTTTTTATTTTTATCTTTTACAAAAATTTTTTTTTTAACGAAATTTTGTGAAAACTTACCTTTTTATGTCCCAAATACGCTGTAATTTATTTAATTAAAAATATTTATTTTTTCACCTTATTTTGAATTAATATCGAAAAAACAGCCTAATTTTCAATCGAAAATTCACCCGTCAAAATATCAGCTTTTTTCAAAAAGTTGGTGTGGTTTCTGTTCGTTGGAATCTCTACTTTCCGATGGTAAAAAAAATATATGTTACTATGGTAAATCTTCTCAGAAAATGCAAAAATTCAATTTTTTTTTTATTGCATACACTTGCTTATCATCTGCCTTATTGCAAATGATACAAACAGATTCATCCATACTGATAATCTGAAAAGACAAAATCGAATTAATAATGTCTTCACTATTTAATCGTGAATAAACTCCCATGAAAAAAAAATATTAAAGAAATCAATGTCAAAATGTATAAATAATATATTTAAAATCTATAAAAAATATATAAAATATATATAAAATATATGTCGTAAATATATTTCTAATAAAACAAACTTGGCCGATTTTCATATATATTTTATACTTTTTTATAGATTTATAATATATTATTTATACATTTTGACATTGATTTCTTTAATATTTTTTTTTTCATGGGAGTTTATTCACGATTAAATAGTGAAGACATTATTAATTCGATTTTGTCTTTTCAGATTATCAGTATGGATGAATCTGTTTGTATCATTTGCAATAAGGCAGATGATAAGCAAGTGTATGCAATAAAAAAAATTTTGAAATTTTGCATTTTCTGAGAAGATTTACCATAGTAACATATATTTTTTTTTTACCATCGGAAAGTAGAGATTCCAACGAACAGAAACCACACCAACTTTTTGAAAAAAGCTGATATTTTGACGGGTGAATTTTCGATTGAAAATTAGGCTGTTTTTTCGATATTAATTCAAAATAAGGTGAAAAAATAAATATTTTTAATTAAATAAATTACAGCGTATTTGGGACATAAAAAGGTAAGTTTTCACAAAATTTCGTTAAAAAAAAAAATTTTTTCTAAAAGATAAAAATAAAAAACCAAAAACTTGGTTTTTTGAATTTTTCACATAAATTTTGAGGTTATGTGAAAAAAGTGTAAATACAAAAGTTTTAGATCTTTTTATTATCTACAACTTTTCCATTTGACTTTTTTCGATAGGACTTTTAGTTTTGCCGGAAATCGAGAAAAACCGTTTTTTACCCTTAAAAACTCACCCCCATCCCCTTCCCAACCTCAGATCGCCCGTAAATTATTTTTCCTTTCATTTTTATCATATTTCCCTCCTTTTCTAATGGGTTTCATCCTATTATGATTTTTTTTGGTTTTAAAAATTATCGACACTGGACTAGATATCTTGTCAACAACTTTGCAAGTTTTTACAAGCTTTATTTCTATCAAAATCAAAATTGATAAAAATTTCTTATGTCGGCTTTTTTCATTGAACTTACTGAAACGATTTTTTTATGTTAGTTTTTCTTGAATTTACATACCGTTTTGGTATTGATTTATAGAAAAACAAATGAATAAATGTAATTGCTGGCCACATCGTTGGCGCACAAACCCGAGCATGAATTTCGGAATGCAGGGATATATATTTAGCACGTTTGAGGCCCAAGGTTTAACTGACTGAACAATCAACTGGAATTTACTGCTTAATTAGTAGCGACTATCCGTCTATCTCGTAAACTTTCATTACTTTGTTTTTTTCACTTTTTCTTTGCTATACGATTTTTGAAAATGTTACATTGTTAAGAAATCTTTTTTTATTGAAATTCATTAAACTTTTACTGCTTCCTAGGTTTTTTTTATATTTTTCATATTAATAAACCGTACAAAAAGTCAGACGGGCCGCGTGGTGTTAAGCGATCACCGTTGCCTATGGACACGGGCAACCCCAGGGGGAGCCACCCGATTGCCGTCTTTTGAGGAGAGCTTTTTTACAGCTTTCTTGAAGACTGCTTCCTTCGTGTTACAAAAAATTACATTATAGTATAACAATTTGAATAATTCGTGTTATAGCAATTTCGTCTTCTTGGCAATATTTATAAGATGCAGTCATTTACCACGATTTCTCTGATTTAATGTTTTCTCTTTATAAATAGTCTTTGCACCATACTTAAATCCTAAACATGGTCCTAGTAATTTCAAGTGTTACTTGAAGATGTTAAGATCTATTATTCATGTTGTGACACTGCTCCTAATGTAAGTAACGTAAAGTAAAATCTTGCTTTGTTTTTCCACAGATACCGATGGATTAAGAACGGAAAACCCTTCGAATACACGAGTTACGACAATCGAATCTCACAACAGCCCGGCCGCGGTACGCTTGTGGTGAGCAAGCCCCGCGACGAAGACTTGGGACAGTACCAATGTTTCGCGTACAATGAATGGGGTACCGCCACTTCCAACTCTGTTTTCGTGAGAAAAGCTGAGCTCAACTCCTTCAAGGAGACCGATGGTCCCCAACGTACCGAGAATGCTAACGAGGGGCTGCCCTTTAAACTCACCTGCGAGCCCCCGGACGGCCACCCGAGCCCCAACGTGTACTGGATGTTGCAAGGCGAGCAGGGCCAGCTGAAAACAATCAACAACTCGCGTATGACGCTGGATCCCGAAGGAAACCTTTGGTTCTCAAACGTGACGCGATATGACGCGAGCAACGACTATGCGTACACTTGTGCCGCGAAGTCAGTGTTCAGGAACGAATACAAGCTCGGAAACAAGGTGTACCTGCGAGTGACCCAGACGGGAATATCGCCCGCGCTGAACAAACACGAGCCGGTCAGGCAGTACACGTCGAGGAAGGTCGAGAAAGCTTGGCGCGGCAAGAAAGTTGAACTCTATTGCATTTATGGCGGAACGTAAGTACCTAATACCTTTTGTCTTAATTTGATTGTGGCGGTAAACTTCTTGTGACAGATGTATGGTAAAAAGTCTATCTTGAATATGGCTAAAGCTCAAACACAACTTAAAGCCTGAGGGAAACCGGGAATTATACTTTATTGAAACCGGTTGTTAATCCTGTAGACGCTATTGACGTGATCGTAGCAAAGATAATATGACCAGTTAAAATATTTCGTGGTAACATTTTGTAGCATAATACAGAATCTCATTGCCATAGACACTGCAATGTTTGCAACTTTAAAACTTCCTTTTGAATTTTTGATCTGAAATAGTCATAGTTAGTTGTCAAAGGATTTCCCGGATGAATTTTATTCACCAGCCGCGCTGTCGTCCCGAAGCGTTCTCAACAGCCATCCAAACTCATTATTTGCGACGGGAAGTTTTGAAACTCAAACAGAATTCCCAAGTTGTCAGCGGTGGCTCTCGACACGCTTATCGTAGGATCTTGACCTGGCGTCATGGAGCAGCTTGCCAAATAGGTCGCCTTTTGGCTCCGGCCGCACTTTGCACAGCGCTGCTTTAATTGTATGTGATTCAATGAATCGATCCCAATTCGTTGCTTTTGATGTCACTGTTGCTGAGTGTTCGGTTCTATTTTAGCGATGATTACTACGACACTGCAAATCCCGCGATGTGTTGTGAATGAAACGACTATAACGACTAGTTGGGATTTAGTTATAGGTATATAGTTAAGTTCTTTCCGACATAAATATTCAACATTTAGTTGGTGGTTTTCAACTGCGTAAAGGTTTTTAATGATCTAAAATCTAAATGATCAATTTTTTAACACACAACTTAATTTGATGTAAAATATGCTCTAATATTAACAGCACACAGTTTATTTCTCTGCATAATACATACATCGCGATGTGTTCCACCGTGTTTACCTTGAAGCAAACAGGATAAAGTGGTTTCATTCATTCACAATTGATAAGAAAGTGTTGTCAATGATAGCATTTTCATTGAAAACTACTGATTTGTTAACGACTACTGTGGATTATTTATTCTGCCGCGTTCTGACTAAAAGATAAGTCGACTCGACTGCTTCTTCGTTTTTGAAAAAAAAACATAAACTTATGATTATTGATGGCAAACATCTTATGCGGTGGTAAACTGAAGTAAAGTTTATCGGCGTGGCGACGTGTCTTTTCAAACTACACTATCTACGCAGTAACATCCTTAGCGTGATTCAGAAACCGATGCAGCCCCATTTAGCTTGTGTTATTAAAGAAAACACATGAACAAGGGAGAGAAAGAACGATTCTATCCACTTATTTATTACCGCTTTTATTTTATTTATCCATATTCATTCGTAGCATCGGTTTAAAATAATTTTGATGTTTCTCATCTGCCAAAGCATCGACCAAATTAAAGATCGCTTACATCTTCCTCTTGTAACAAACGTTTGTACTGCAGGCCGTTGCCGCAAGTGGTATGGAAGAAGGACGGTCGGACGATCCTGTCGAACCAGCGGGTGACGCAGGACAACTACGGCAAGACGCTGGTGATAAAGAAGGTGGCCTACGAGGACAAGGGCACGTACACCTGCGAGGTCAGCAACGGCGTCGGCACCGCGCAGTCATACTCCATCCAGCTTACGGTTGAAGGTACGAGATCCTCTTTTTACTTCTTCCCTTTTTCTTCAGTGTATTTTATTTTTATCTAACTGCTATAAATATAAAAATCGAATAAGGTTTTAACTTCAAATTATTTTAACTTAGACATAGTGAAGAGAACGTGAACAATGTCTTCAAATTCGGAGTAGTTAATAATCGTACGTTTAGCCTATATTTTTATTATTAAGAATTTTATTATTATGATCGTACTTTGTTCCATTGAAGATTATGTACATTATTATTATGATCGTACTCTATTCCATTGAAGATTATAATACATATTATTGATACGTTACCTTTATTGGTCATGTCAGAGTTACGACTTTTAATGAAACAGGACATTGTGTTTTTTTTTATCTATGTGTCGTTACATTGTATCGTATCTTTTTTGTGATAACTTCTCATAAACCTGAGTATTCCCCACAAATTGCGAAGTTTTTAAAGTCGTAGGCGAGGGGAAGAACGACAATAAAACCACTGTCGATCGCCGGTTTAACATACAATAGGTCCCGAACTTTTGCCGTATATTTCGCGAACATCAAAAGTTTTAACAGCCCCTGTTCACATAACAATTTGTAGGCGGTCCATCGATCTGTTTAGTTTTAGGGTTACAGATTATTTTAGTCGTACGCAATGGATTCTAAGAAATACATAATATTAGAAAACCCACGAGCTTAGGTTTCGTACATTAAATTAATAGTTTCTAGGTTCACTTAGTAAATTGATTTATTATTAGTAAAAAATAAAAAATAAATAACGTTTCACACTCATAGCCCCACAGTAGGGTAGCTATACCCTGTGTCGTGGGTAGCGTGGGCACATACAAAGACAAAAACACAAACACCAATTATTGTAACTCAACGTAACCATTGGTCATCGTAAAAGTAAAAGACTTTAATTTATCAAAATCTGATATGGTACAAAAAAAATCAAATTAAGAAGGTTGCACTTAACCAGGATTGGAAAGTAGGATAACTGTAAATTTATTTTATTTAAAACACAATTTTTATTATCTTTTAAATCAATAAAAAAATTCTACTGAAGACGTCTTGGCTGTATGGGGATAGTTCCCTTTGCCTACCCAGAATGGGTGAAGAAAACAAAAAAAAATCTCTGCATATATATAGGTATTCTTTTACGGTTGGCGCCATTTTTCAAAAATGTTCTTTTCGAGTTTTTATTATTTTATTAAATTGCTTAACTTTTTCGCAACTGTATCAAAAATAGTTGTTCAGCACACGTGCGGAACCGTCATTGGATGGAGTTCCGACTGTCAACCCTCACCTTCGGCTGCGCCTCGGCTCGGGTAGATATTTGTCGGAACTCCTTGCAATGACAGCCTTTCCGCACTTGTAATAAAATATACTATTTTAATACAGTTGCTCAAAAAGTGACGTATTGCAGGGACGTATAGCGTGCGGGATGTGGGCTATTATTACACACTCGTGCTTTTTCTTTACCCTTTTCGCACTCGTGCGTTCTCTTTCCCAACTGTCAAAATAATGTCTATTAAAAAGAAAAAAAAAAACAACCACAAAGTTTTAGAAGTTTTTATGATTCATGCAAATATTTCTAAAAGGAAGCTACTAATTTGTTTCAATATCAGATTTAATGATTTGATTTAATGAGTTAGGTTAGGTTTCATTTAATTTCATCTCATTAACATTTTCATTTCATATTAATAAAAAAATTCTACTGAACACTTGGCTGCATGGGCATAGTTCCCTTTGCCTACCCAGAATGGCTGAAGAAAACAAAAAAAATCTCTGCATATAGGTATTCTTTTACGGTTGGCGCCATTTTTCAAAAATGGTCTTCGCGAGTTTTTATTATTTTATTAAATTGCTTCATTTTTTCGCAACTGTATTAAAAATAGTTGTTCAGTACACGTGCGGAACCGTCATTGGAAGGAGTTCCGACTGTCAACCCTCACCTTCGGCTGCGCCTCGGCTCGGCTAAAAGCTAAAAAAACTGACAGCGCTCTATTTTAGTCGCTCAGAGACCCTCACTACGCAATGTTTTATCGAAATAATTTACGGTTAAATAATTATGATATATTTAAGCAGCAAAAAATTGATTTCATCGAAGCTTTTTTTCAAGTTAATAGTGGTAGTTAGGGTCTGGAATGCACAAAAGTTTCTGCCATAATTTCTGTTGACGTTTACCATCGTACCGACATGGGGTGGTGTTTCCCCTCGCGCACCGGGGGGTTGATTCACGATTTCCGCACTGACTGAAATTGCCGTCATCCCCAATATAAGTAATTGGACGGGATTGACCGTTTAGTTTTGTAGATGTTTAGATTTCAGCTATGAATGAGCGAGAATATAAGTAACAACAATATTAGGGTAACATAAACGTTGGTAATGCGACAATTTTATGAAGCCATCTATCTTAGTTTATGTAGTGTCACAATATTACCGTTACAAATTAAAACGAGGCTCGCAAACACGTATAAGTGCAGCAGAAAGCAGCCGCAGCGAAGCGCGTTTACGCGGGAATGCAATACGATACGGTGCATTCACAATAGTATGTCTAAGTACCGTAATTAGGGTTTTTGTCATTGTCATCCTTTTACTCCTGACAAACCTGTTTCAGACGTTTTGAGTACGTCTCAAGATTATAATCTATTTCCTTCAGTGTTTACTCTACAGTATGTCATCTACCAAATTCTAGCTAGGTTACGTAAGATGTTCTTACAAACGTGAAAAATTCATGAACTACCATGATTTTTAATTCATCCTTCAGGTCTTAGATTTTTAGGTCATATAAATCGTCCAAATTGTTTATAAGATCTCTTGAATTATAAGGAATGCGTCTCAATGTACAAAGTTTTGTAGGTGGTAGAACTATTGTGGTTCGCCCGGGGAAGTACCACCGCTGCACCCACTTCTGCTGTGAACCAACTCTATTGTGTTTCGGTGGAAAGGTGCAGTTGCCGTCCACACTTACATGAGGCGACCACCAGCCTCCGGAGTAGCAGCGCAACTGCATACGACCTCAGACAAGACTTACGTATGCTTGCTTGAGGTTGTATGTAGATGTCCATGGGCTGCAGCGACCACTTAACACCACGTGGCCTGCATGCTCGAAAAAAAGAAGTTTTACAGGATGTCTTTTCCACACGTATCGTAAAATATAGTCGCACCGTGTACACATGTGCAAGAGTAAATATCGTTTTGACCATCGGATTGATTTCTTGCTATTCGTCTCGTGCGTACGCAAAGTTTAGACATAACGCTTTTTATAAGTCGCTTTTATGACTGCAGTCCCATGTCATCCATCGCTTAACCTGTATATTTAGTGTTAACCGATAATGACTTCAATAGATGTTCATTTCGTCTCTTATTATTAATAATTGCTGCTTGACATATTCGTTTTCATCTGATTTAGGTTTATTACTCGTAACTTAGTTGTATCGTCCTGTTATTTGCATACATATTTTAGAGATACACACAGAAAGAATAAAATAGATATTAGTCATCGTATTGTAGTATTAATAGGTTTAGTTATAAACAAATGCGTCAATGAACTTGGTGTGCCATCTGTCATTGTTCCTGCTAAAGCTGCGTAGGGTTTCAGCTACATAGATACCCGTTCGTGTGATGTAATACAATACTAACATGAGCTCAATGCAGTTGTAAAATGCATATTACATCATGCACATATGTTGTGGCTAGGGGCCTAAAGCTTTTCAGCCTTTAATCTCAGATCAAATAAAAAAGTTTAGATGGAACTCTGCGAACATCAATGCGAGGCCCGTTTTGTAAACATGTGTGCGTTATCAGCCTACTCACACATGTTGCCATCATAATTTAAATTATTTAAATATTTACTATTTAATACCTAATGCTATTCATATTCATAAAAACTTTTTACAATACATTTCGACAAATTTTCTTGTGAATTTTTATACTTTTGACAACGTTTTAAGTACTTATTCTATATATTATAGTCGCGATATTCTGCTGGCAAAGCCAGGTGTAGTCTCGTTGTACGTGTTTGCGTGTCATGTATGTGCACACACACTCGGTCACATTTAATTTGTTCGCAGCGTTCTAGGTAACTATCTATACTTTTTTAATTGATCTGAGCCTTTGATTTAATAGCCGAGTCCCATTCTAAATCAGCATCCGTGAAAAGAGCTAGCGTAAACAAACAACATAGTGCAGCACCTCGCAGCCATTTTAAAAGAAAACAAACATTGTTTTATTTATGGGTTTATTGACGTTACTTGGCTCGGGAGAGTTAGATGACGACTGCAGATTACGCAAGGGAAGTACTGGCGTCTAGATTAAAATAAAAAGTATAAAACCACCCATCCATCTGACTACCGGGTGACGGTTGGGGCCCCACTTGGGACTTCTGACCATTGCCTGGTAAGTTCTGCCGTACCATTGCCGCCCCCAGAAGGTTCTCGACCCAATGGGAAGCGTCAAGTCTGGCATTACGGGTCAGCGGACTGGGATGGACTCCGGGAATTCCTGGCTTCCTACCCCTGGAGGCAGCTATGCTTCACCTCGGGTGATCCTAGCACGTGTGCGGAATCGATAGCCGATGTGATACGAGAGGGCATGCTTGGTTTTATTCCCAGCTCTTCAGTATCCATCGGCGGGCGAAACAAGCCCTGGTTTAATGGGTCTTGCGCTAGGGCTTCAAGCCTTAAGCAAGAAGCGTTCAAAACCTGGGCTGATGCGCACGCGCGCAACGACCCCGAAACGTCTAAGCTTCGAAAAAAATTCAACGCTGCCTCCCGTTCGGCAAAGAAGCAAACAGCCAAGGCGAAGTTTAGGCACATCGGTAGAATTGGCCAGCGTCTATCAAGCTACCCTTGCGGGAGTCGAGCTTTTTGGTCGCTGGCCAAGGCTGTCGAAGGTAACTTCTGTCGGTCGTCTTTACCATCTTTACGGAAACCGGACGATACTCTGGCTCACACGGCAAAAGGGAAGGCCGATCTCCTGGGTACCCTGTTTGCCTCAAACTCGACTCTGGACGACGGAGGTGCCGCACCGCCGACCATCAGGCAGTGTGAGAGCTCGATGAAGGACGTGCGTTTCACTCAAAAGGCCGTCAGACGAGCTCTGCAAGCCCTCGATGTCAAGAAGTCGAGCGGGCCGGATGATATCCCCGCGGTCGTACTAAAGACGTGCGCTCCCGAGTTGGCTCCCGTCTTAACGCGCTTATTCTCGCTTTCCTACACCACAAGTAAAGTACCGTCTTCGTGGAAGGTAGCCTTAGTACACCCAATTCCGAAAAAGGGTGACCGCAGTGACCCGTCCAATTACAGGCCTATTGCGATAAACTCCCTGCTCTCTAAGGTGATGGAGCGTGTTATAAACACACAGCTCCTTAGGTACCTCGAGAGACATCGGTTGATCAGCGATCGTCAGTATGGCTTTCGCCAGGGCCGGTCGGCCGGTGATCTCTTGGTGTACCTCACACACCGCTGGGCTGAAGCCATCGAGGGTAACGGGGAGGCTTTGGCAGTCAGCCTGGATATCGCAAAGGCCTTTGACCGGGTCTGGCACAAGGCCCTTCTCGCGAAGCTTCCATCTTACGGTCTTCCCTTGAGGCTATGCAACTGGGTGGCTAGCTTTTTATCTGAGCGGCAGATTAAGGTCGTTGTTGACGGATGCTGCTCAGATATGAAGCCCATTAACGCCGGTGTTCCCCAAGGCTCAGTGCTGTCCCCTACACTATTCATTCTGCATATCAATGACATGCTGCAACAATCACGCAGTATACATTGCTATGCAGATGATAGTACGGTGGACGCACTATACACCTGTCGAGCCAATGCCTCTAGGTCACAAGTGGAGGAAAGCAGAATCAAACTTGTATCTGAAGTCGAGAACTCTCTGGAGCGGGTCTCGGAATGGGGTCGACTTAACCTTGTCGAGTTTAACCTCACGAAGACACAAGTTTGCGCGTTTACCGCTAAAAAAGCCCCATTTGTTATAGCGCCCCAGTTCAAGGGCACCGCTCTCACCATCGGTGAAAGTGTCGGTATCTTGGGAGTTGACATTACGAGTAAAGTGCAGTACCGAAGTCATTTGGAGTACAAAGCTGTAAAAAAAGCTCTCCTTCAAAGCCGGCAATGCTCGGGCGGCTCCCCTAGGGTTGCCCGTGTCCATAGGCGACGGTGATCGCTTAACATCACGCGGCCCGTCTGCCTTATTGTTAGGTTTATTTATAAAAAAAAAAAATATAATGTCCATTGAAATAAGTGATATTTTTGTTAATATTACACTAATTTATCATCTATCTACGTCTTTTGGAGTGCTAACAATCACGGAGGAAGGAATTATGTAGTTAAATATAGTAAAAAATATGGCAGACAAAATTGACTTCCGATATTAACATTACATTACCAAACCTTGTTCTTCAGTCGTTAGAAAATCAGACAGATATAAATTTTCAAGGTCCTACTTTCTATGGTCTTGTTTCCAAAAAGTATGAATTCTTTATATAAGAATTGCGAACGAACTTGATCGTAATTGATCGTATACTGTTCTCTGACGCTATAGATGAACAAACAAGACAAGTTATTTTTAAGTACAGTACCTGGACGCCCGAGCGTTGCTCGGATAAAAACAATTTATTTACTTGGTTTATTTTTAAGCAAAACGTTCATTGACTTAGTGTTACGTTACAAATCCTTTTGAAATAATTTGTCACAAAAAATAAAAAACACAACTTGCCTACTTGAGGTTTGAACCCGGGTCTCTAGCTCCGTAGTCAGCTTTCGTAACCATGCGACCAAGAAAGCTTTAATTCCAATGACCAAATTTTTATAGAGGTCTTTCATATCGACATTGTCATTTGTTTGAAGGGCGGATTGACGGTTGACATTTGACGGCTTTCTCTACGTCACAAAATTATTAATATTTTCCAATAGATGTCAGTAAGAGTAATTTTATATTTAACTGTATAAACATTAAATAAAACGACAATTTCTATCAATAAAAATTTGTGGATCGATTTATCATCCCCGCAACCAGTGTACTAAATTTCATCAAAATCTTTGGAGCCGTTTCCGAGATTCAAAAAATATATATTTAGATATATACAAGAATTGCTCGTTTAAAGGTATTAGATTAAAATATGTACTTACTGGTTTATGAGCAGTGAGCTCAAGCAGCTTTTTACTTATCTCAAGAACATCTGTTTCGAATATCAGTTACTGAACTTCAGAGTCTGAATATCAGTTTAGAATTTTACGAGCAACGCAAATACGAGCAACGCAAATAACAATAAGCCATGTAATACTCATGTTTATTGCACACCCATGACTCGACGTGTAGCTCTCTGGGGTACATGAGTCAATAAGTCAATCAACGTTTTGTTAGCTGTCACTCCATCGACTGGGTACAGTAGTGACTCGTCTAAGACAATTAAATTTAGGCCGTATGTCATAGTTTTCCAATAGTCCGCCTACGCTGGTTTCATTCAGGTTATCAAACTACGCTGCCGCTTGAATGTAATTAATGGGCCATTCTTTAATCCTTTTATTCATCATCACAGCATTCTTTGTAAGAAAGGATATGTGGAGCAGTGGCACTTATCACTCTTATTCGCGCGCGAATAAGTTTTTGATTTGATATTTAATTATTGTTACGACTTTGAGTACCTATATCTCGAGAACAAAGCGTCGTACAGCAAAACCCCAAAAACGCATAAATAGGTATTAGGTCTACTATCGAACAGTGAAGAAAGTTCTCGAAAAATCGGTCATAAGAAAAACATCGATTTCTACCAGTAAACAAATTCGGGGTCCGCGGCGAGTACGTACCTATTTATAGCGTACATGTATAGGTTGTTTACATCGCGGGTCGCGGCTATTGTTTATGACTACATAAGCTGTACATAGGTGCGTAATAACATAAAGGAAGGTTCGGGACGGGCCTATTGTATTTGGTGGTTCGGGAAATTTCTGGAGAACCATGGGCAGCCGTATATAAGGCACGCGCCGAGCCGCGACTGGGCAGTTTATTTTCGGAAGTGAAACCGAAGCGATCTCTACCAAGCGACAAGGAAGAATTATTTCGACGACTCAAGCGAAGATATTGGACTATAGTGATTGTGCATTGTGATTCGGACTCTGTGAAGTGGATTTTTGTGGAAGCTGACAATAAACGCCTTCTACGTTACCAACGGCATTTTCATTACCCATAGCGCGTAACATTATTATAGATAGAAGATGTAACGAGACTACCAGAAGAGTGAGAGGGGATACTAAAATAATCGTTAGAAAAAGTTTCGACCTAGTAAAATGAATATGAATATCTCTCTCTCATACTGTAATAGACTCATATTGATACGCTTACTTACTGTAAAAATCTTCTTAACACCTTACCTTCAAATAGCGGACAGTATTGTCCAAAACTTGATGTTATTTTTCAGTTCAGAGATGATTAGGTACTTACCAATATTTAAAGCGAGATATTCAATAATAATAATTATAAACAAACACCATGTCATATGTTGTGATATTGCTTAATGGATCAGTTGCATCACCGATTTGCATAGTGTCCTGACAGACAACTCGACCTTAAGCATTCCCTTGGGCACTCTTTATTGACGACGACACGCTAGATGATGAACCTTACGTACTACCCAGGTTTATAAAAAAAGAAATACAGCAAGAGTATTACATTTATTCAACCTTACCGTTTAAGGATGATTATAAAATGAAAATAGATTAGGTATAAAATACAACGCTTTGAATATATATAATCCTATTTTATTAGCAGTAAAACCATTCTTAAGTACAGAAAGAGAAACTAAGAAATGTCGAAAACAATAAAGTCGCGTTAAACCATCTAATGTTCAAAACATTGCTATAGGCATTTAGCAATAACTACTAAATACTACGAATTTTTTTATAAACAAGCCTAGCCATTTTTAAACATCAGTCTGCCCTCAAAAATGTACGTGGTCGTGGGGCCTCACAAATACGTCTCGCAATGGATGTAATGATGGTCGCCCAGCGTCTTCCTTGACTGATAGCCGTAATAAATACCAGCGCATGCTCGGAAGCCTCTGCGACGGTCACTTGTTTTATAGAACATGAATCGTATAGATATGACAATGAAGACTTTTAAGATTAAATTTTTGTAGATTTAAAAAGCGAATCGTCTTATTGATTCAGTTGACGAGAAGGAATAAGTTAGTATAAATGAATAAGAATCCGTTTTTATTAAAATATTGACCAATTACACAGTTTTAAGCTGAGCTTTCTTGACGTTACTATCCATATAAAGTTAATTACATATTATAATCAAAATCATTACATTTGAATATGAATACATTCGGTTTATCCCTATTCTACACTTTAAATTCTAATATGGTCTCCAGAAACATCCCCTGTTTATTTCCATGCATAATCGATCACTTATATTTTAAAATATCTCGTGTTATTCAGTGGTAATTAAAAATTAATTTACCACCGAACCACAAAGTGATCAGCGTTCTTAAGTGTTCAAAGAAGACCATGAGTGTGAAGCATGCAGTTCATGTTAATTTCAGAAAAACGGTAGGTACCTCATTCTTCTCTGTGTCGTATCTGCTTCTATGGTTGGCCCATTGTCGCCCGGAAGAATGCGGCCCGCTTGTGATTCAATTGAGCTGAGCCAAACACCGTCCTTTTACGTCGTCTTTTCGTACAATGCACGCCGAATGTCGACCCGCTCCGTGCCACTTCCTATTTCCATGTAGCACGCGGTTTGCGCCATGCAAAACTGACCACACAGAATTACAAGCGCATATCTTCTCTGCTCCTTTGGATTCCAATTTTAAATTAACCAACAAACCCATACACGAAAACTTTGGAAATTTAAAGCTTTAACCTGCTCCGCCCGCAAAAATTTCATTTCTGCACTCAAAAGCGCTTTAAATTCGAACAAAACTCGACTTCTGGTAAACATATTTCCCCGTGAAAAGGCTAATTAGCAGGTCGGAATAATGGGTGAAAGCGTTTTAATAACGCTACCCTACTGAAGAATTGCTCCAAGGTTTATAAACCTCGTTTCACAACAAATGAGAATTTTACAGCGAGAATAATTAATCCTAGTACTGATTAGTGAACGCTAAGTTAATTAAGCTTCGGAGTAATGTTTGCAGCTTCAATTCTTTGGCTGCAGTCGAATGATAGTCGTTTGCTGAAGACACGCTCACATCCACATACGGCAAGCAGACGAGACGAATGCAATTTGCATGCACCACGTCGCAGCAACACAATTGTTGGCAGCGTGAATCCTCCTTTGTAATCAGCTGGAGCTACGGAAAAACTTTGCATAGTGACAATACACGGGAGCTTTGTTTATTTGTGAATACAGACAATGCAGTACCAGTCCACTTGTAAGCGTTCTAATGTTCCCTTCCAAAATGTTTTCTAAATGCTACCCATATTTTGACTGTCTGCTAAATGTGAGAGACGCCAGGTGAATCACATTAATAACGCCCTAAAAGCTTCGGACTAATACACGACCGCTTCCTTGGAAACAACTGGAGTTTATGAACAAAATTTTGTATGGTATGTTGTGATACTATCGTCTTCAATATGTTGTTGAATTAACCTAGTTGTGACATATCTATTTATTTAATAAAATTATAATTAACCTACGTGTATGTATAATAAACATTGACTATTATAAATTATTCGTTTTTGACACATCTATTTATTTAATAAAATTTTAATTAAATACTAAAACGTATGTAATAAAACTAATAAACATTGACTATTATAAATTTTTCGTTGCACCAACCTCGCTAATTAAAATCGCTAAATGTCTGCCTCTCTCCAAAATGCAATGCCTTACCAAGGCGCACTTGTTACTCAAATTGATTGTTAACATTTGCAAAGCATTAAATAAATAAATAAATAGTTCATGAGCCAGTTTATGGAAACTATTCAAAATCAGACTAAACAGTTTGTCTTGATTTGCCATTGAAAAAAGTTATTAAAGGTTGAATTATTTTTGAGATACATAACGTGACCTAGAACCGTTTTGCCGTCTCAGTCTCTCTGCATTATTCGTGAGGCCTAGAGCTTACACCAGCTCCAACGCGAATTGGTGGATGTAATCTAAATTTATAAAAAAAAACCTTTCACTATTTCTTCTTTGTCATCACTTTCGCTAAGGGTATTTTCTATTTCCACGCTTCATGCCAAACCCTGTATGTACATTGATAATACGGCAATCCCAATTTCTTTGAACCCTGTGTTAAGGTCCTTAGTTAAATGAATTGCATAACGTGTTTGTGGGTCTTGATTTATCCCGCTCGTAAACGCCGTAATGTATTGTGTCCACATTATTGTGCCAGACACGCGAGCGCGGCTCACGCAGTTTTGATACGCAGTAAAAAGTGTAATTGGCCTTCTTAGCCGTTTTAACGACTCCGGCCATTTGATACTGTGTTTGACTTTAGCCTATGTGAGAGTATAATTGAAATTTTAAATGTTCAATTATTTTGTACTAGCTGTGCCCGCGACGTCGTCCGCGTTTATAAAGACTTTTATAAAATGGATTGATTAAAAATTAAAGATTATTTATTTGCATTGAATAAGTAGTAGGTAGATTATTCTTACATATAGTGAAATCACTTATAATACAATGTTCATATGTTCAGAAGAAACCTAATGTATTTTTTCTAAATCCTTCAAACCTAAAACAGTAAGGAATGCTTACTGTACTGATCTTACTATCCACTTTTCTCACGTTTCGCTTTTCTCGCGCAATCAGATTCTCTTTACAAATATGTACCTCGTTTATTAAAGTTAAGAGATACTGCTGTGCCCGTGGAGATCTATGTTAAAAATAGTATCTTTAGTAAATTGGGTGAATTTATACTGCAAAGAATGTATAGACTCTTTCTATATACATAGCTTTAACCTACTGCAGAAAAGAGGTGCAATATACAACTACTTGTAGTTGGGAGATAAAATTACTAAACATACACGTGCTTAGGATTAAACAATCGGAAAAATAATTGTAAGGTCAATTAATAAACTATAGGTTTAAAACTTGCGGAGAGCAGTTTGGTCATAAGTCATAACTCATATAACATTGTGAAAACTAAAGCAGAAGGCAGGGTCTCTACACAGTGTGCTATCTGTATTTGGAAATAAATAATATTTTTATAAAGAATCCTTAATATCTCCATCAATCAACGTGTGTGGATGAGCCCTCAGCCCGTACGCAATAAAGAGACGCAAAAAATGAGTTAAGTTATCATTGGTCCAATTAACAATGTTCAGCATCATACGTATACCCAACGATGGGACAACCCGCGTGGCGCAATGTTTACCATGCCGGACTGCTAATCGAACTGTCCCGGGTTAGAATTTTTAGAAAGAAGTTAGAATTCGGGCGAAGCAGAAATTTCAATGATGAGTTTAAACTGTTCTCGGTCTGGGTGGTTGTGTTTCTGTCTCTATGTGTGTTCATGGCACCCACGACACAGGGTATATCTACCCTAATGTGAGGCTATACGTGTGAAATGTTTTTTTTTTTTTTACACTATGTACTTACTTTTATTAGACTTAAGGCTTTTATTTGAAATTATCTACATCGATACACTTTGGAGAAGAAATGAATATTGCTCAATAACGCCATCTACCGTATGGTATGTAAACTTTGTGGTTGATAAATCGAATGTCAAATTACCAAATAGGTAGATATTGAGATTAACAGTTGGTTCACTAAAAGTTTAACTATTCGTCACCTAGATGTCTGCAGTAGTCTCGTTTTGTTAAGGCTTTGTACATTCTGTAATTATGAAGGTTTAGATTCCGTATCTTACAACCTTAATGCTGGATGCATTGAGATTGTAAGATTTGGATTTCGGTTCATCGGAGCTTGAGGCCTCCTCAATATTGGGAGAGCTCCATGCTCAGCAGTGGAATGCTAAAAAGGTTGCAGCTTGATATAATGTAGCGATAATAATCGTTTCAGCTGCAGCCTGTTCATAATCTTCCACCCCATATAAGATTAATAAGCTGAGCAACTAACTCAATGGAGCCTGTGATGTAAGGTTCGGCGGAGGTAAGGCTCGATTATTAGGTACCTATAGTCTAGCCATATTCGGCCAACGAAAGAAAATACAGTAAGCTGATCTAAGTAAGTATATTGAATATAGTCGACAATATTAGTGAGAGTTCAAAATAATTTTACTTAAATTTAAACTTTTATTTATGGTTTTGAACGGGCTGTTACCGAAACTTTCATACAAATTCCCCAAAGTGCCTTTTAAGTTTATGTCGCGTATTGTGTAAATGAACATAACTTTTTTGTTTATCACCCGATTGATATGAAATATACACTAATGTTACGGAAATTCATTCAACAATATATCAGTAAACACATCCTTCAAAGAAGGGAAAAGAATTTGAGAATGAAATATTAAGTTAAGGTTAATTATTGTACGCTTGAGATACCAACTTTCGAATCCATTTTATTTGCTATTGAGGGGTAGTTTTGAAAAAAGCTTAAATAGAATTCTTACTATGTTAGTAAAGATTACAAATACAAAATTATAAGTATATTACTCTGCACAAAAATATTCTGTACATCAAGTTTCGACACTCAATTTTCAAAGAGTTTCAAATAAAATTGACATTTAAAGGGTGAATTTCGAAAAATGCTGAAACACGTATTCTTTTATTTTGGTTAGAAAATATTTATACCAAATTTCAAGAAAATCTATTGAAAAAATCCAAGTTTTCCATACAAATTTTCATCGCTCATTTCACACCCTTAAAGGGTGATTTTTAAAATTATCTATAGCCTAAATGTTAGCGAGGACCAATATATATAAAATAAAAAAAGTTTCATCAAAATCCGTCCAGTAGTTTTTGCGTGAAAAGCTAACAACAGACAGACAGACAGACAGACAGACAGACAATAATTTCAAAACTTAAATTTTTTGCTTCTGTTACTTATAAAAAGACCCCTAGAAGTATTTTTTTTAATTTATATGCAATGTACAGAATTGACCCTGCTTACAGTTTTATTATATGTATAGATTGGACGTTGTATTGAGGTTTTTTGTACTAAACAATCAAGATTAATAAACTGCACAGAAGTAGGGACAAAGTAAAATAGGAAAAGCTAAAGCCTCTGTCTATATCTCTGGTTTAAAAACCTAAATATATGACTTCTTGTGGTACGCAAGAACCTGTTTTGACATTATACTCTTTATTTCCGAAAATCCTACAGCTTTACGTCCCACATATAACGTTTTCCGAAAAGCGCGGTGAATCCGATCCCTTGCTTTAGGACGACAACGGCTTAACCCTAGCTGTAGGTAAAAGGTTTTCATTAAGCTGGTAAAGCCGTGTACAAAAATTGATTATTCGATTTCGTTTCTGATCTTGTAGAGGGAAAAACTTATTATTCGTATAAATTAGGAGACAACAGTGATTCGAAATTTCGATGGGGATTTGCTATGTCAATCGTTGTAGAAAGTAAGAAAAACTTGTAGAAAACAGACGTAGTAAAATGTCTTCCATTTTCAGCATGTGCATGGCGTTGAAATAAACTAAAGTAAGTTTAATACCAAAGCGACGTAACATATGTAGGAGCGGCAAGAACATTGACGTTAAAAGAAACTATTACTTATAGATTCCGCCTTCCGCGACCTTTTTTAGCGAGGTCCCGAAGATTTATATTATGTACAAGAAAATAAAAATACATGCGCTATTATGTTTGAAAGAAAATAACAGTAGCAAAATATGTTTTTATTTTTTTCATTAGTAGATTTAAGTTACGATAAATGACAACAATGAAGAGTATTAAGCGTACGCAAGTTCATTACCAAAGCAACATTATATAGTTACGCCAGAAACCTTGATGTTAAAAGAGATTAACACTATTTCCTCCTCCCACAGCCGCACCCTTCTTCATCGAGGACCCGAAGATCCAAAATAAGGCGGAGGGCGAGACGGCGGTCATCACGTGTACGGCCGGCGGTACCCCCGAGCCGCAGATCCAATGGGTGCACAACGGCAAGCCCATCGAACAGGCCGAGCCCAACCCGCGCCGCACCGTCAACCCGAACAGCATCGTCATCACCGACCTGGTGAAGAAGGACACCGGCAACTACGGATGCAACGCCACCAACTCGAACGGTTACGTCTACAAGGACGTGTACGTCAACGTGCAATGTGAGTACTTTTGTTTTTATCTTTGCTGTGTTTTCTTTGCAGGGTTGGTCGACGCGTGATTTTTTGGTAGTTAGGTTAATGTTAGGTGTCTCGCGGCTAAGCTCGCGCATGAAATCCAAAAACAACAAAAAATCGAGCTCAATCGAGTATAACGAAGCGAACACAGCTCTTGCCTAATTCGTGAATGTGACTCGACATTTTCATTTTTAGAGCGGAAAAGTACTATAAAATTATGTCTTTTGTTTCGGTAGAAACAAACCCGATAACGCCGAATCCCATGTATTTTTGGAACGTACCATCGCCGCAACAACGACTATCAGGGAAAGATCCCTATCTTTTGGACCAGGACCCGTCACTCTAGACATACGACATAGTAAAACAAAAGGTTATTTAATATAATCTCTAGACGTGCGTGATATAAATGCTTTTATGATTACATTACGGCGGACTTCCGGTGGCTTCATTTTATAAGAACGTTCCGGTGTCAGTTATAATTCGTGGTTTTATTACGGGACAAACAGCGCAGCAACAATAAATGTCAATTATAATCTGGCGGTCTCATGCGATGATACACAACTTTCAATCTTATGGTGTTATAGATAGGTACTATTTATTCTAACTTAAACATTGGATCTATTTTTGGCAGCTGCTGGTCCTTTGAAAATTGGATTAATGATTTAAAATAAACCACATTCCCCTCATTTTTGTCCTCGACCCGCGTGGCGTAATGGTTACCATGCCGAACTGTCGATCGGAGGGTCCCGGGTTCGATTCCCGGTGAAGCAGAAATTTGAATGATCAGTTTAAAATTTCTGTTCTCGGTCTGGGAGTTTGTGTTTCTGTCTTTGTGTGTGTCCATGGCACCCAAAACACAGGGGATCCCTACTGTGAGGTTATGACTGTGAACCGTGATTTATTGAAGTTATACTTCTGGCGCGTTTGGATAAGGGTGAATTTGTGAGCTGCGAACGACATGATGAAGTTAGCCACAGAATAGAAAGTTATACTTCTTTTGGCGTGTTTGGATGAGAGTGAATTTGTGAGCTGCGCGCGCAAGTATGAGATGATGAAGTTAGCACAGAATAGAAATAATAAAAACATATATTTTCAACACTGAATTTAGTTACATTCCTAAGTGTCCATACTATATAGTAGATAGATATTCAAATAGTCAAGTCAGCAAATATTCAAAAGCCAGTCAAGCCAGTGTTGTGAAATATAGTATTCATATGAATAATTAATTTTGTTTGTTATTACGTTAAACGTTTTTTAGTTAAACATTTTTTTTATTGATTTTGATATTTATTGTCGTTTACTAATACGTTTGAGTAAACTTTTTTCATACGCCATAGAAGTATAACTTCTAACGCGTTTACATAAGTACACACCCTTTTTTTATTTATTTGTACTGTAGCTTGCTAGAGCAGGAGACCATAATTATAGATTAATTTTGTTTCCTACTTATTGATTTAATATTAATTGTAATTTGTAATTGTATAATTCTATTTGACATTTATTTATTTATTTGAATCTTTCTTTTCATATCTTATCAAACCGTTTGCAAATAATAACAAACGTAAATATACTAGAGTGAGTAATTAACATTCTTACGTATTTTTTGATTATGTTTCTTGTCAAGTTAACAATTCCAACTCAAGGTCTTGATTATAAGATTTAATTTCCTTAGGCGGTACTATATGACATTTATTTAGTAGTAGTAGTAGTATAGAATCGTTATAACATAATAATGCATATTTTTACTCACAATCACAAATCAGCTCAAGTATTATGTCACATCTAGGAAAACGTTTGTCATTCTCAATACACTCATTGAGCTGTGGTGTGGGTCTTGTTCCGAGTGCGAACTCAGTGCGCACCGCGTACGCCAGCGTAATAGCCGTGAAAAGAAAATTAATAAATTATTTACATTTACTCCACACATCAGAGACAGGGATTTTCAGTTTTTTTTTCTTAAAAGGAATCTAAAGATTTTGACCGAAAATTAAAATAGAACTTGGGTATTTTTGGTTTATTCATAAAATTATAAAGATCGATTTTTATTATTGTTCACTTACGGACTTACAGTTTTATATGGCTTGGCTGCAACCCTTTTTGCGTCCCACTGCTGGGCACGGGTCTCTCCCCCTCAGTGGGGAGGCCTGGAGCTTACTTCACCACGCTGCTCCAATGCGGGTTGGTGGAGTTGCGGGTTAGTGGCCAACCCGCTGTCGGATGTTTTCAAACCGCCCATAAGGCCTCCGACAACGTTTAACGACTGTTATCTATCAATAACAACCGGGAACGACGGCTTAACGTGCCCTAAGAAGCACGGAATCGCGCATTAATTTTTTTGCCACTAGCGGTCACCTATCTCACATCCGACCGCACCCGTTTGGCTTAGGTGCAAAGACCGCTTGCGTTCTACGCTAGCCGCCGAGCCATGCGCGCTTCAGTTTTATATGTACTATTATGTACTTTACATATATCTCTATCTATCATTAATCATTATATTTCAGAGTTTTTCCAAATTGATTTTTAGTAAATATTTTTTTCAATGTTGACTGATTAACTGACACTGTCCTATGTATGCGTGTGCGACAAGCGACAAGGGCCGTATTTTTATCTTTAAAATACCATGTATTCCAGCCAAGGTACTCTAGCTACCTTCAGTATCGGCGATCGGCGATTTAGCCTCTTAACGCAGCGATTCAGCACTATTCAGCAGTTGTCAGTCAGTCCAAGTGCCTAAAAGTAGCTATTGTGGCATGACCGTTCAAGAATTTTTTTAATCAATTTTTGTATATATTTTTACAATTATCATATCTGCATTCATTAACTACTAATAAATAATGTATTTATATAAAAATGAATCCCTTTTTCCCTTGGTCACGGCATCACGCGTGAACGGCTGGACCGATTTCGATAATTCTTTTTTGTTGTGTTCGTTACTGGCAGGAGGAGGTTCTCGTGTAAGAATAAAAATTAAGGAAATTGCGCAAAAAAAATTTAAAATTTAAGAATACTTAACCATTTTGTAGGTGGCAGAACTGTTATGGTTCGCCCGGGGAAGTACCACCGCTGCACCCACTTCTGCCGTGAACCAATTCTGTTGTGTTTCGGTGGAAAGGTGCAGTTGCCGGCCACACTTACATGAGGCGACCACCAGCCTCCGGAGTAGCAGCGCAACTGCATTCGACCTCAGACAAGACTTACCTCACTTTCGTGCGCTTTGATTAACATTATTATTGGTGAAATCATATTTTGAGAATTATGCATGATATAATGTTTTAAAATTAATTTTTGATATGTTGATTTCAGGCTTTCTTACAAATTTCTGTTACTTCATGTTATCTAAGTTTGAACTTTCCAAAATCCTTTTTCGTAAATTAATTCCTCTTGACAGAATGTAACACACGGACCGCCATCAATAACGCGTACAAAAAACCTATCATCAATCAATGTCCTAGTGTTGAGCACCCGTGTGAGGCGGGGCGACAATGCAAACAACAGAGTTGATTCAAGACGCGTTTATTATTACTCTCTTTAAAATAATATAACATACCATATTTATAATGAAGGCACATGAAGGTGTTAAATGAAGCTTGATACAGATTATAGGTTTGTGCTTAAGTTGGATTCACACTACACCTCGGGGGTGAAAAAAGAAAAAAAAAATGTTACAATAATATTTTTTTTTGCTAATTAATTAATTAGTAACTAAATTAGAAAATTAAGTAACTTATACTATGTTACCAACTAATAATACAGAGTACCAATAAATTTTAAAATTAACACACATTTCACACATTATAAGGTTTGGTTCTATTCTATGTATAGTTTCTGGTTTATTATTTTTCAAAATCACAACATTTGTACCTAAATCTTGTAAAACCTTAAAAGGTCCATTAAATATTTTTTCCATTTTATTTACAGTTTCATTTTTAACCAATAAAAAGTCACCTTTGGAATATATTATAGGATTACAATTTTTATCATATTTATTTTTCCTTAAAATTTTACTGTGAATTAACCTTTCTTGAACATCTTTATGTGCTTTTTGCAAACGATATTTTAATTCTAAGTTATATTTATCGGGGTTGTAAAGAGGTTCCATAATACAATTTGTAATTCTACTTGGTAAATTACACGGTTTTCCAAAAACAAGCTCAAACGGTGCATATTTAGTTTCTGTATGGATGGTTGTATTATATGAAAAAGTCCAAAAAGGTAGCCAATGGCTCCAAGTATCATAATTATTTTCACATTGTATGCGTAAAAAGCTTCGTAAATTTTTATGTGAATTTTCAAGTGCTCCTATTGACTGGTGATGGTATGCTGTTGAAGTGAGTTTATCAATTTCTAGGAGTTTACATACCTCTTTAAATACTTCTGCCATAAATTCAGTTCCTCGATCTGTTGCTATGGCTTTTGGTACTCCATATCTTAATATAAAATTACTTACGAATGCTCTCGCCACGGTGACAGCATCCTTGGAAGGCAAAGCATAAGCTTCTACGTACTTACTTAATTCGCACTGGAGCGTTAAGATATACTGATTATTTTCTAAATCCTTATCTAATGGTCCTAAAATATCTAAAAATATCTTATCTAAAGCACCAGAGGCTGTTGTCGTAATGACCATAGGCATTTTCTTACTCTGAGAATGCTTCATAACCTGGCACTTGCTGCACTTTCGCACAAAGTCTCTTACGTCCTTTTCAAGACCTGGCCATGTATATTTTTTATGAATATTATTTATCATTCGTCTTACTCCTGCATGTCCACTAGTGGGAAGTAAATGAAAATCTTGTAATATAAGATTTTTTTCTGCACTATCCGTTATTTTCCTAACTCCTCTAAGAATTAATAATCGTACATTTGGCCATTTTTCTCTACTATTTATTTCTTCACTTATTTCTTTTATAAACAACGCGTTGTACTCATCTTTTACTATAAATATCTCTTTTATATTCAAATTTACACAAAAATCTCTTAATTCGTTCACAAATTCGACTCGCGATAGTTGTGACTTAAATTTGAGATTAATGTAAATTGTTTTTTTACTTGGTACGTACCCTAAACTTTTATTTTCGTATGATATTAGTCTTTTTCGTCTTAATTCGTCAAATTCATGGCCACGAATAAAAGTCAAGTCAATCTTACTGTCGTTGTCCTCAATTGGTTTCTTTAATATATCCACGACTCGTGGGTGATCAAGCCTCTCGCCTGTGGGTATACTAAAGTCCAAATTGTTCTGTCCTTGTCCTTGTAAATTATCTAAATGTCTTTTTTGTTTTCTAGTCATAACTGAAACAATTTTTTCATTCATTGCTTTTAAATCGTCAGAGGTTACACAAATACGTGATAATGCGTCTGCAATAACATTATCTTTACCCTTTATATGTGAAATTTTAAAATCATACTCATCTAAAGCTAAACGAAATTTTGTTAATCTACTCGAAGGATCTTTTAAGCTGAATAAATAAATTAAAGGTTTATGGTCAGTTAAAATAGTAAAAGTTCTCCCATAAAGGTAAGGCCTAAAATATTTAACACACCAAACAATTGCAAGTAATTCTTTTTGTATAGTCGGATAGTTAAGCTCAGATTTATTTAATGGTCTACTGGTGTATGCAATGGGTTTTAAATTTTTATTACAAAGTACTCCACCTATCGCCACTCCTGACGCGTCGGTTTGTAATATGAACTCATTGTCGTTGCTAAAATCTGGGTAATCCAAAATAGGGGGAGACATTAACAAGTTTTTAAGAGTTTGAAAAGTTATGTCACATTCTTCTGTCCAAATAAATGCTTGATTCTTTCTTAGTAATTTATTTAACGGAGCTGTAATGCTGGCAAAGTTTTTAATGAATTTCCTGTAATAGTTACAGAATGCAACAAAACGTCGCACTTCGTCAGCGTTTTGAGGTTTAGGGTAATTTAATAAAGTTTTTATTTTTTCAGGATCGGGTAGTACGCCAGATGACGATACCACATGACCCAAATATAAAATTTCTTTTTTTAAAAATTCACACTTTGATGGGTTAAGCTTTAAATTAACTTTCCTGAACCTTTCAAAAACAGACAGCAAATTTTTATTATGTGAATCTAAATTTCTCCCAAAAACAATAACATCATCACAATAAACAAAGCATTTGTCATATGTAAGACCTGATAAAGCTACTGACATTACCCTACTAAAAGCACTGGGACTTATTTTAAGACCCATTGGTAGTCGTTTCATTTGGTATTGCCCTGAACTTGTACTAAAAGAAGTTATCTTCCTGCTTTCAGGGGTCAACAAGACTTGATGAAAACCTGAATTCAAATCTAAATGCGTAAAGTAAACTGATCCCGCTAATGCGTCTAATATCTCTGTTATGTTGGGTAGGGGAAATTTATCATCTTCAATTACTTGATTTATTTTTCTATAGTCAATAACCAATCGCCATTTTTTGTTTCCTGACTGATCGCTCTTTTTAGGAACTAATAAAACTGGGCTTGACCATTCACTGACAGATCGTTCAATAATATCCTCTTTTAACATTTTATCAATTTGGTTTTCAACCTCTTTTTTTAATGTTTGAGGTATTCTATAGGGCTTAGTATAGACAGAACTACAGTTAGATTTTAATGATATGGTTTGCTGCATAATATTTGTAGTTGACAACTTGTCCCCTTCTAAATAAAAAATATCGGCATACTTTGCGCAAATAGTTTGAATTGAACTTTTTTCCTCTAAATTTAAATGATCTAAGTTTAATAATGGCAATAGCTTCTTAGCTCTTTGTAAATGATTATCGTTTTTGTTAAAAGTGCATATCTCGAAATTATTTAATGATTCTAATTCTGGTTCAAACATAGGCAATTCGACTGTTTCTGTACTGCTATTTAGAATTCTAACAGGAATTTTCCCTTTAATAGGTGAAACTATAGAACTTGCTAAAAATACATTGTCAGCCAACTGTTTAGAAAAAATAACAAAACTTCCTTCCACACATTGTTTTAAATTTAAAAAATGAATTGACTCACATCTAGCAGGTATTGTTAAATTGTTATTGTAACTTGAGTTAAAAGTTTTAAGTTGCATTAAACACCTGGTTTGTTTCTCAGTATACAGAGTCATAACATTTCTTGATAAATCTATGTCAGCACGGTTCGTTCTCAGGAAATCTAATCCGAGTATACCGTCAGCATCGCATGGCATGTTATCGAATACGTGGAACTTGTGATGAAAGCGTTCCCCATGCTCTGTTAACAAATTCAAATAGGTATAATTATTGGCACGTACTTTACCACCTATACCTTTAATTATTGTATCATCTTTATAAAGTGGAATATGCTTTTGTATGATTTTACTATTTATAATACTAATAGATGCACCCGTGTCTATTAATAAACGACATTTTATTTTATCAACAAAGAAAATTACGTAATTAAGTTCTTTATTACACGTTAATACCTTAAACTCGAAAAAAATTAATTTTTGAATCCTGTTCTATCCTATCAACACCTACATCTTGAGAATTAATTTGATTATTTTGCATTAAAGGATCTAAAGCCTGACTGTCACGCAAAACATTAACATTTTGGTAGCGAGCTCGTCCGCGCCATCCACGGTATCGACCTCTACCCTGAAATCTTCCTCGGGTCTGGAAATGACTCATATTGTTATTAGAATAATGAAATCTACCTCTGCCGCGATGATTTTGCACTCGCTGCTCACGCTGGGGCTGTGATCGTCCACCAAAATTGAAATTCTTACCTCTTTTATAATTCAGAACGACGGCTGGTGGCTGGGATAAATCCTCATCCTCCGCAGCTCTAATCGCATCCTTCAGGTTGTCAAAATTCCTTGCAGCCATTATCGTACTTATCCTTCGATTTCGGAGACCATCTGCGAATTTTTTAACTGCAATCTTTTCATTAATAGGCCTTAATATCTCATAAGCAGCGACATTGTTGTCCGCTTGTGAGATAGTAAGGTTAACAAATAAATCTTCAATCTTAGTACCGAATTCAGAAATTGATAATTCCTTTTGTGTAATATTGTTAAGCTGAGTTAGTAACGAATTTGCAGATTTTTTTGTCAACAAAAATTTTTTCATGTCCGAAATTAATGTATTCACGTCATCGTATTTAGAATTTAATTTAATTTGAGCAATTTTATTCAATCGTGTTTTTAACACAAAAGAAATTAACAGTTTTTTACTGTTAGAATCCGATAAACATTCGCTATACATTCCTATACCATCAATAATTCTCTCTGTTGTCTCCTCTTTACCATCCATCACAGGAATTAAAGATGCAGCCGCTTTAATATCAAACTTATCCATGGTTATAAGTAAGCCTGTGCCTGCACATTCACTATACGATAAAATTTTATTATAAACAGATTCGATTTTTTCACTTAATATGTCGTAAATATATTGCGTTAAATCACTAGTATCATTTTCTAAATCAATTAAATCTAAAATATTCTTATAAGAAACATACAATTGTTGCGCTTCCCTTATCTTTACTAAAACACTGTCCTTATATTTTAATCTACGGTTAGGACCTAATTTTCTCAAATTAATGTAGATATTATTTAATTTCTCATAAATATTTTCTAACTCAACCTCCATAAAACATTTAAAATAAAAACATAGAAAATATTTTTATTACATTTTATGCCTATAGTAAATTACATAGGCTAGCATTTTTTTACATAAACTTCTCCTCAATACACTCCTTAAACTATTTAAAAAAACATTACCTCATCATAAACAAAAAAAAATCGTCTTCATACTTCTTCTTCATTAGAGGGGCGCGAGGGTCCTTGTTTACCACGTCCTGACAGCCTTTCTCGTACCCTTCTTGTTATATCATTACGCATCTCCTTTCGCATCCAATTGATATGGCATTTTTTATAGTACTTGAAAGCCAATACAATTAATCCGCATCCAATGAGGGCCAAAATTACTGAGAGCAATATATTATTTATGCTTATATAAGTATAAGCCGTAGAAGTCGCATTATTATCGCCAACCGCATTTTGAGTTATTATGACTTCCTTTTCTTCCTGCTTCGTCACTTTTGTACCCATACTTGTATTTCCTCACCAACAGTCTATCCGCACTAAGGTTTAAACTCTTCACTGTTTTTCTTCTTTAAATATTTTGTATTTATTGTTTATTTTTATTTGTAATTAGTCTATTTTTGCACTGTTTTTTATTATTTTTATTTATCACTGGTTATTTAGTCTCTGTACTATATAATGTCTTTGTATTTTTCTCACTATTTTATAATTCACTTGTCGCTTTATTACTGTTCATTCCACACTATTATAAGCTGCATATCAGTCCGTTACTTAGTCTTCACTCGGAGCTCACGCGCAGGGATTTGCTCCGTCGGCACATCACGATATTTTATTCTGAGAACGCGTTGGTTCCCAGAACTCTGCCTGTGGCAGGGTCGCCATGTGAGGCGGGGCGACAATGCAAACAACAGAGTTGATTCAAGACGCGTTTATTATTACTCTCTTTAAAATAATATAACATACCATATTTATAATGAAGGCACATGAAGGTGTTAAATGAAGCTTGATACAGATTATAGGTTTGTGCTTAAGTTGGATTCACACTACACCCGGATGAACGAGCGTTGCACGTTGCTCGGATAAAGCAATTGGTTGTC
The DNA here is from genome assembly GCA_911387765.1 of Pyrgus malvae. Lineage (NCBI taxonomy): Eukaryota > Metazoa > Arthropoda > Insecta > Lepidoptera > Hesperiidae > Pyrgus > Pyrgus malvae. The sequence goes on from OU426946.1 coordinate 29,514,596, forward strand.
TTCAGAGACTCATTGCCTTACTTCAACCCCCAATTTAAAAAAAATATACCCCTGCATGCTAAATTTAATGAAAATCATTAAAGCCGTTTCCGAGATTCAGATTATATGTATATAGGCATATACAAGAATTGCTCGTTTAAAGGTAAAGATTGTGACTATCCTGTATTCATCTCCCAATTTTCACGCTTACGCCATTGTTGCCAACGTTTTAGGTATAAACCGATTTGGATATTCTCTGGATGGAGTTTGGTGCTCGTAGCTAAGCAAAATGTAGAGTAACCATCAAAATATCATTGTCTGGGACACATGCGATAAAAAAATGGAGATTCCCATTCGTATCATTTTCCCCTTTTGTGTGGCTAACTGATATTGCCTTTTTCTAAGTGTGTACTTAAAAATATTCTTTCAATATTATTTAATACATAATTTTTTTCCGAAGGATGTCCCTAACAAAACTGGCCTGTATTAACCGTGGAAAGCACTACTGCTGCATTCATTTCAATCTATAATATATATGCCGCCAAAAGTGCGTTTTACAACCACATTCATATGAGGCGACCACGTGCCTTCAGTATTATATTATTATGGGAGTTTGTGTACATGTTACTGCAGCGACCAATTTCTGCCACTTAGCTTAGTAAAAATAAACACAGAGGTACATTATTAGCGTTATTAATTTTTAAATCAAATTTATTTTAATACTATCTATCCTTTTAAAATATACAAAAGTAACATTCTAATCAAAACCTATTACTAAAGGCAAAATTAACAGGAATATTGTATCTATTCCTCTGACTATCTTATAATATTGTACTTTTTAGTGATTAATTTCTTACTTTTGAGATTAATATATAGATATTATATCTTATTATATTTTATATTTCGTACAGTATTCAAAACAGACAATCTGAAGTTTAAATTTTGCTCTTCTGTCATTCCATCCATGTCTGCTAGCAGTGACAGTAAGAAATGTTTGTTACTACTTGAATATGCGTTGTGTTCTTGATCGTGATCCCCGACCCGCGAATTGTTTTGAATTGCAGTTATTTGATTCATTAATCCATTCTGTTGTACGTTTGATTTAATGGTATGTTGTATTCTATTTTCATCAAATTCCACTTTTATTTGTGCTGCACTAATGCTTGATTCAAGGTCAGATGTATTATTATCTGTTTCGTACGGATTGACTTCGTCAGTGATTAGCGGGTCCTCCGAATCATCACTATCCTCTGTATTGCCAACATTGTTAGGAGTATCCTTTGGTGTTTTAATAGCATCTAAAAAAACCAGATCATTAAAATAACTAGGTGTTTTCTTTTTGCCTCGTGTACCCTTATGCCTGCACCGGTAATAGTAGTCTTTTATATTTTTCCATTTCTTGATGTATTCTGTGGCTAAAAAAGAAATTCACAAGTGAAAGTTGAATGTCACCTTAATAACTTTAGGTAGGTATTTAACTAATGCGATTTTAGCGAAAAAAATTTTTTGATAGAGGATTAACACAAAAATCAGACTATGAATAACTTAAAAAATATGCAAGATACAAACGTTTCAAATTAAACATAAGATAGAGAGGGTTATACTGAAACCATTAGGTACGTTATTTGTCTGTATTACAGTACAAAATATTAGTAAAGCTTCGTCTTTAAATTTAAAATCTCACAACGTTGGTTTTAACCAATTTTCATTTTGTCTTGAATTGACTGAAACTTGAGGGAGGAAGGAAAGGAGAGGGAATCGCTAAGGGGAGGGTAGGCCGTTTTGTGCTTAGGTACTCCCTTTTGTAACAAAAACAAACATATGGATACAGGCATGTTACTTAGAAAATATTAACTCACTTGTCTTGTACCGATCCTCCGCAGTAAATGTCGTAGACCACTCAGGATTTAATGCTCGACCAATTTCCTTCCAAGCCCTTTTTCTTGAAATTTTGCTGGAGTATTCCGTCACGTGCGGATTCCATATGCATTCCCGTAAGCGTATTTCATTTATAAATCTTTCAGTGCCGATCATCATTGTGATTCCGATCTAAAAAAATCCTTATTTCATTTAGCGCGGTAATGTTTGTAAATTGAAGTGCTTTTCTTGCTAACTTTACGCGTGGTCGCCGCGGCAACGTCGCAGTCTGAATGACGCGCGCGGCCGCGGGCGGGTTACACGGACAGGATTTTGTGAGAGCTACGTAAGCGTAGTTTACGCGAAGTGTGGCAACGTCGCGCACGGAATGACGCGCGCGGCCGGCCGGGGTAGACAGCAGGCAGTTACGTTTATTCCGAGAAACGGGAACCAAAAAATGCAAATATTTCCTAAATGCATATATTTTTTAAATTATGTCTCCTTGTAGTACCTATTAGTCAAATTGAGTAAATTCTTCATTTGTACACTAAATCTTAGTTTTATTAGCAGGTTCGGCAGACGTTGTCCTACCCTAAAAGTATTAAAAATATTCAAATCTAATCGCTGTGTTACGTACTTTAAAAAAGTTAGTAAATTATATTTATTTATTTATAATAAATATATAGTCGCACCGCAAAACTATCAGCCAAATCCAATATAGAGTTTAAACATACGCAATGACTTTCAATATTTTAAATATTTACCCTGTGCTTTAATAAAGTGGTTTAAACTAACATATTTACGAATATTATAATTATAATGTACTTGACATTATCTTTAAGCACAAATGCGATGCCATTGAAGACTATTCCCCTACTCCACCTACCTATTTACAATCTGCCTTTAAAAAAAGGTTGCAGTTTTCGGTTGTTCGCTTCTCGGAGTAACAGCTTACATACCTCGCGAAACGCGGCAACGTCGCGTGCTATACGCGCGCTGACAACGTTTTCGTACGCCATGTTATTGATTAGAACCACGGTTAAAACGATAGTGCTAGGGTTGCGAACAAGTTTTCAGCGGATTATATTATAGTCTTTTCTACCTTTTTTATGTCCCACTGCTGGGCACAGGTCTCCTTCTCACACAATTGAGAGAGATTTAGGCCATAGTCCACCACGCTGGCCAAGTGCGGATTGGTAGACGTCATGCTTTCGAGAAATTATAAATTTCTCTCAGGCATGCACGGCGATGGAAAACATCGTAATCAAATTAAATATCACGATATTTTCCATCACCATGGAGCAGCGATAAATTCGCACATTACAAATTTCTTTGTCAGAGGTGCGAGCCGAGGATTTGAACCTGGGATCGGTCGCGTCGAAGACCGCGGCTTTTTACTACTCGGCCATCGCTGCTCAGCAGCGAGCAGCGATATTATAGTATTTATACAAAATTATGTAGTACTTACCTAATACCTACTCATGTACCTGGCAATGGGCAGGCCATATAGTTAGGAGGACCGACAACCGATGGGGAAGAAAGCTCCTTGGATGGCGACCACGTCTCGGCAAAAGGAGTACAGGCCGCCCTCCAACCAGATGGACTGATAACCTGCAGAAGACAGCGGGTAGTCGCTGGATTCAGATGGCACAGGACCGGGAGGAGTGGCGAACGTTAGGAGAGGCCTATGTCCAGCTGTCGACTATAAAAGGCTGATGGATGGATGTACCTACACAAATAAAGTATATGACATATAGTACACTTGACTTCCTACTAATAAAAAATAACGCTTCACATTCATATAGCCCCTCAGTAGTGCAGATAATAATATACCCTGTGTCGTGCGTGCCATGGACACACACAAAGACAGAAACACCAACACCCAGACTGGGAACAGAAATTTTAACCTCTATTTACTGCTTCGCGCGGGAATCGAATCCGGGACCCTCCGATCGACAATGCGGCATCGTAACCATTACGCCACGTACATAAGGGGAAAAATGGACCAACTTTTACAAGCTTTTCTTTAGCTGCTTTTTTTTTAGTTTGTGTTAAATTTGTAATATGGATTGTGCATGGACGTTGGGACGAGGGGTTCGCCCGTAAAGGCCACTCCTCTGACGGGTGTCATACCTTGATGCTTTAAGAATAAAAGTGCTCAACTTATACAATAGACGACACCACAATTTTTTTTTAAATCCAAGACGGCCGCCACCTCATAATGGCGGATTATATATTTTTATGCAACACACCCGATATACGTATTAAATGAAGGAACCCAACGTCTAGAGTACAAAACACCATGAAAAAAAAGTATCCATTAAAAAACGTTTCTATTATTCGAAAGATCAGTACTTTGAACTAAAAAGAAGACAATAATACCCGTACATACCTATTTTATTTCATCAAATAATTCCAAAAGATACTCGTAATTACAAAAGCTTGTAGCGCATACAGAAGATTAAATAAAAAAAATTTTTTTTGCTCGATACAAACAGTTACTTATTTAATGTAAATATTATTATTATTTTCGTTTTAGTGGCTGAAATTTTGAATAAAAACGGAGTGGGGCCCTGAAATATAGTTTAATAACTTTAAAATACCTATAGTTCATCAAATCTATGAAGTACCGTTTTATACTCTAATTATAAAATTAACTCATTAGTCCATAGTAAAATCAACCTATAAAAAGTTGTTTCGATACAAAATCTATGAAACGTCAAAAGGTTAGGTTAGATTAGATTGAAAACTAGGTGGTGGGCATCCCTAGTTATCGATGGCGCGATGGACTGAGATATCTCGTGCGTTATTCCGACCCGGGATTTTTGGTCCGTATATACAAACATAATGGAAGAACAATTTTTTACTAGGGCTTTATGGATAACAAGATCCCTTAAAAACATAAGCAGCTGGTGGTTTTGTTCGCGTGCTCCTAATAGTTTGTATGACGTAGCGACTACCTGGAATAAATTGTCTGCCCCTTGGACAAAGTGCGGGCGTGGTCACGTACATTAGGGCCGTGAGTTTTTTGGCTACGATAGTTCAGTCACCCCGCTCTCGTAATCGATATGAACTTTGTCACAACTCACACCTTGGCTGATTCGATTTAGATTTTATCTCGACGCGATTCACACATTCAACGCAGATAGCGGGTAGCTTTGTATGAACTTTTTACCTGGTAGATATATACCAATTTAATTGGTACTCAATTAGAACTATTTTGTCCAATCAAATTGAGTAGTTACTTAAATTGATCACTGGGATCCGGCCCGGCTTTGCTCGGTTGACTTGAGTATATATAATTAGGTATACTAATCTAGTGCTAATGCTAACTTGATTGAGCAATAACTATTCACCCAAACATTCAGATTTATGATATTAGTATAGACTGTTAAAAAGAAATCTAATAATTTTATATCATTAGTCACATGAAATTATTTGTCATTAGCGGTTGGCATTAGCGGTACCCACCACGTTTTCCGATCGCACCTGTTTTGTTTAGCTGTATAGTAGACCACAGCAATTCCGCAAGAGTCGCAGTGTTATGCGCTCTAAGTCCCAAAACAAACGTCAGATTTATAACAAAAAATAAATTACAATAAAAATAAATAACCATCTATTTGTTGTGTAGTCTGTTTATTACGCACGTGCGTAGCCGGTAAACTGGCGCATCCTCACGAAACCGCACGTACGAGTATGTGGGCGCCCGGCGGCGGCGTCAGGAAGCGGCCAATACAACGACGCTGGAAACCCACTTCTGGCTTTCGTTGCTCGAAATTTACTCTGCTAGGGTTGCGAACATTGTTTGTCTGAATATAGTATTTTTAAAAGAAAGCTATTAAAATATGTACGCTTAAAAGAACGTAGGTAGGAATTTATTAGGTAAGAATAAAAAGTGAGTTATTATTATTACTTACCTACTCATTTGTTTTAAAAACTATGTACGTATATTTTTTGCCCCTTTTGCATTCTACAATAATATTTTCGAGCGAATTATGATATGACATGACAGAGACATATTCGTTCAGTTCCGCGCACACACACGCACATACATTACTTCTGTGGAACGAAAGACGTGTTCAAAAATTGCGTTATCTGTTTTTTATTTTATTAGGTGTCGCAAAATGTAAACATTAATATAATTGTACTGAAATATAGTATTTTCGCGTACTGTATATTTCTTCAACAGTATATAGTACGGAGTCCTGAAATACAGTACAAATACTATATATTACTAACTGACCCCGCGAACTCCGTACCGCGTTTAAATGTTTGGGGTAGGCCACCTTTATCAGTTGTGATGAAAAATAGATGTTGGCCGATTCTCAGACCTACTCAATATGCTCACAAAATTTCATGAGAATCGGTCAAGCCGTTTCGGAGGAGTATGGCAACGAAAACTGTGACACGAGAATTTTATATATTAGATAGTACGGTTGGCAACACCTATGCTCCAAAATTACCTAAGTACATACATCCTTCGCTGCGGATGGAGGAGACTATATTATTACAGCTTGTAAACAGAACATTGTTCGAGTGTTAAATAGTTAAATACACAGTAGTAAAGAGCAGAACATCACATTCATTCATTCTTCCTTAATCTGATTCGTGGGGTTGCTAATTGCTGTTTGTAATTTAAATAATAACGTTCCGGAAATAACTAAATTGGTGAATCCTTACAATAGAGAACGATAATAGTGGCTATTTGAGAACTAACGTAAAACCCATGAAACACAGACCACACCCCGACTCTTGAGAACAGACTATTATTTTATTTATCCTTTTCGAAAAAAAAGACGAAAAAGAACATCATCAACCGCTTTATGAATTCGTTGAGATTCGCACTTGAGTCGCTCTTCAAACGAGGACTCACTCGAGATAGCCTTGCACTCCGCGGCAAGGGGATACAGAATATGTACTGATAGAGGTGCTGTTATAATCTTAAAAAAAAGCGAGATCAACCAGAATAGTTACGTTTCGTAGTATATAATTATGTCTTTGCCAATATAGAAAAATATTTGGCCTTATCTGACCGCGGAGCCCGCTATGTTGATCGCAAGATACTCTTACAAACCTCTTTGAAAACTTACTTATGCTAAGCTAAACTCTAAGCAAAGATAAAGTATGTGAATGACTATAACCTCCACGACATAACCTTTAACAATCAAAATGCGAAAAAGATTGTTTGGGGAAAAATCCTTGCAACTTGCTTGCTGGACCTGTTAGCATATCGTAGGGGTCGGTCAATCCCTTGTCTGCCCTGTCTCAAATTTGAGGGCCAACTCTGTACGCATCCGTCCGTAAGTTCTATCATTTTCGGAATCATTTTTTGCATCTTCAGATCTTCTTTTACTTTTTTTTTGAATTTATAAAATTAGCGTAGTCATTGATTGACTAGCTATTAATTGAATAATATTACATACATTTCTCCAATTTGGTCCTAAAATGAGTGCTGAATATTCCTGAACTTTCAGACGGATGCCTATAGAGTACGCCTTCTGGGATGGACAAGATTATAATATGCCCCAAAAATGGTTGAGACTGTTTCACTTCTTATCGTATTATTCTTTTCTGTAGTTGGTAGAACTTTTCGCCCGGGGAAGTACCACCGCTTTCCGCTGCACCCAATTTTGCCGTGAATCAATTTAAATGTGGATCACATTTAAATGTGAAAAGATATAGTTGCCGGTCAGACATAAATGAGGCTACCATCAGCCGCCGGAGTAGCAGCGCAACTGCATAGGCAGACCTCAGACAAGGCTTACCTATGCTTGCTTGAGGCTGACAACTTTACACCACGTGGCCTGCATGTTCGTCTGCTACTCTTTTCAAATAAAAAGAAATCTGTTTTCCAGCGATCCCGCCAGAGATCACGGAGGGCCCCGAGAACCTGACGAAGGTGGACGGCTCGGAGGCGGTGCTGAAGTGCCGCGTGTTCGGCGCGCCCAAGCCCATCGTCAAGTGGATGAGGGACGACGTCGATATCTCCGGCGGCAAGTGAGTACACGATATACGAGTATCATTAGACTTCTTAATATGATCTCAAGCGATATTAGTTATAAAGCGATCATTGAACACCAGGTGGCCCGCATGCTCATCCGCTACTGTACTGCTTCTATTCTGCTATTTAAATACTATTTACAGTAAATATGGATTTTCAAAATTGACCTTCAGTGTCAAATGTAATATTCCTAGAAACAATATTAACAGCGCTCCTAGGCAAGGCTTATGGAGAGACCTAAAGATTATTCGAACACACAAGTCCCATAGTGGAGAGACGGATTATTGGCCAAATTTCGCACATTTTATTAGGCTTCCTACTGTTAACTCCCGTACCATTACCATTTATTTGCACTTTTATTCTGTGACGTTAAGTTGTCCTGTTGTAATTTTTGTTTCTAACAGCCGCGTAGCCTTGGATTTTTTTGCTTAAAAATAACCTGTGCCTATTTTACAGCCATAGTTGTGTAAAGCGCATGGGGTTATAATGAAGCACGTTTTTTGTGCATTCGTGCAGTCAGCTCCTTAATAAGCACTAATGGAGAATAACAATGTCAAGCGGTGTCAGGTTGCAGGGGTGAACGGGTGGTACGTGGCGCCCTCGTTCAACGACACTCGCTCTTTTAATTGTGGAGTATTCAGCTATGCGGTTTTTGTCACCACTTGTAAACTGTGAAGAACTACTCGCTTAAGCCTTATAGGAAATGCCTACTTTAGTGGGTCTGGGTACAATGTAATAATATGACTTTGCTATTGAGCGTGTAAGTTTTAACTTATTACTTACTCGCGCTGGCCAAAACCGAGTTCGTGTTATTTTTACATAATTTTCTTGTGAAGCTAACACTTAATTGAAACTCTAAGAAAAATATACTTTTTTAAATTGTGACTGCTATGCTATAGAAGTCGAATTAGTTATTGACAGGAAAAGCGACCAGAGTATTATTAATACAGATATGTGAAGATATTTATAAATTTAAGACAAACTAACGCTCTAAGTTTTATTTGTATTGATATTTCATATTTTATTTATAAACACGAATAACATTATCACGAATAACATTAACGGGTTAGAACCTACATATCCTAATTTTGTCTAATTCATAGTAATTAACGGTATGAAGACTCAAAATAGTGTAAAATGTCACTTAAATTTATGTTTAGACTGACCTTTCAAGGTTGTTATAACCCTTAGTGACATTTATAAATGCCAAATTTCCGGTCCTTTATCTTCAATTAAAACATTTAATTCCTTTTCAATGCGACGTTTCATTTTATTAATTTATTTTAAAATTAAAGTTCAATGTTTTGCATGGAAGATATAGATAGTATTTACTCGTTATAAAGTATATTTTTCTCACATAAATATTTATTTTTCAAATAAAGAAACAATATGATGGAATTCAATATAATATATGTTTAACTTGACTAAAGTTCTTTTAACTTAATATTAACGACCTAAACCAAAATTTAATACAATCCAATTTTATGTATCCGTAACATCCGTAAAAATAACCTACTTTTTAATAAATGTTACTCAATATCTAATACATACATACATAGTTTTTGTTCTTTTTTTATGTTTATGATAACCATATTTAAAATGGGATTGTCTCTTTATACATAAATTTAGAATACATACAAAACAGTACAATCTTAGATGTTGCCAATCCCAAACAATGATCGTATAATATTGGTATCATTTAACTGTAATTGTTACTCTTAGAGCCCATGTAGAGACACGTTTTTTCGGCGTAAAAATCTACGGCTAATTCGCCGTGCGTAGGTACGGTAGTTAGTGTTGTATGGAACTCTATTGTTGACGATGGCGGCTGAGATACTGCACGGCGCCGCCGCCTGCAAACGGCGGCCATTTCTGCGTGCCGCGTCTTATTTTCATCACTGTTGTAAGGCGTTCTATGCGAGCATGTAGACGATGCCGGATATTTTCACGTTTTGTGGCAGATTTCATTTTAAGAGTAAAAAAAAATGAACAAATTAACATGAATCCTGAAATACTTGACTTACTGTACAACTTGACGTCAGTTTCCCTTTGTTAATTATGGACAAATGTGTGAAATGCGCCAAATTCATTTTACTGAAATTGGGTTTACCCTCTTCTTTTTTTAGTTTTCTATTTGAGCCTGGATTCTTTTGGTTCTTATAAGGATTCATGGCGAGGACGTTGAGACGCGAGAGTAGCAACTGGCCGTAGTATCGACCAGTAGTTTTGCCGTGCCAGCTAGTGCTAGCTAAAACGCCGTACGGTGAAAAAAACTATCGTCTGTCTACAAGGGCTCTTACTGTGACAAAATGCCCATATTCTGTGGTTATAGTGAAATCGCACCCGAATTTGTCCCATTCTGAGAAAGAAGATCATTTGTCAGTATTATAACGACTCATGTTGTCCACAGATACAACATAACTTCGGAGGGCGACTTGGTGATTCGCGATGTGTCGTACACGGACGTGGGCACCTACCAGTGTTATGCTAAAAATAAGTTCGGCGAAAAGTCTGCTTTCGGTTCACTCACGGTCAAGAGTAAGTATTATATGAAATGTTCAAGTCAAGATTTCTACTAACTAGCTTAGGTTCGATAAGATCATAAATTAACTGTTACGTGTTTGTTTTCAGAGCGCACGGTGATCACGGACATGCCGGAGCCGTACGAGGTGGCGGCGGGGTCGTCGGCCACGTTCCGCTGCAACGCCAACGCGGACGACTCGCTCAAGCTGGAGATCATCTGGCTCAACGACGGCCAGCCCATCGACTTCGAGAACCAGCCGCGATTCCGCATGACCAACGACTACTCGCTGCTCATCTCCGACACCACCGAGCTCGACTCCGGCGAGTACACCTGCATCGCGCGCACCGCCATCGACGAAGCCCGCGCTCAGGCCACCCTCACTGTCCAAGGTTTGTGTTACACTAGCCTCTTTTTTTTTGTATCGGGGAGGGGGGGGGGGAGAGGCTACCGGGTTATGTGGTATTTGTACCGCACTAAAACCCCCTCGGTGGCCTGCTTATGCGTTTGGTGAGGATTCCGGGATCTCTATTGGAACCCACCGGTATCCTCCACGCGCGGCGCCCCAGAACGGGCCCATCTTCTGGAGAGCAGATGTGCTCTCCTGCACCTTCAGACGCTCACGGCGGCGTGCGACCACGCACACACCACCGTCCCTCCCGGGGCTGCTGGCTGGACAGATCTAGCTCCCACTCTCACCACCCGCAACTCCGGAAGCCCCTTTTTAGTCGTCTCTTACGGTCAGGCAGGGGATACCGTAGCTCTATTTTTAATCCCGAAGCTACAGCGACTGATACACCAGCCTAGCCAGCACATGACAACGACTACTCGCTGCTCATCTCAGACACTACTGAGTTCGACTCCGGCGAGTACGCCTGTTACATTGATATAAATAACGCCACACAATCATAGAAATTACATTTCAATGAACCTAGCGACTACAAAGTGAGGGAGTCAATTATCAACTCATTGATTCATTGTGCTTCCTGTCTGCCGTGCATACATTGCACAAAGTCTTATGGTTACCCAACATAACATGAAAAAGATCTTACGTACATAGTTTGTATCGTGATCACATAATTGTTCAGTGTAGAACACGCTCGAGTTTAAGGTGTATTTGGTGTACAGACAAGCCGAACGCGCCGGCGCTGGACGGCATCTCGTGCGAGGAGCGCATGGCGACGCTGCGCTGGCACTCCATGGGCGACAACCGCGCGCCCATCCTGCGCTTCTCCATCCAGTACAACACGACCTTCACGCCGGACACGTGGGACGTGGCCAGCGACAGCGTGCCCGCCATCGACTCCTCCTGGACCGTGCAGCTCACCCCCTGGGCCAACTACACCTTCCGCGTCATCGCCTGGAACAAGATCGGCGCCTCCGCCCCCTCGCGCCACTCCGACGTGTGCACCACGCAGCCCGACGTGCCCTACAAGAACCCCGACAACGTCGAGGGCAAGGGCCGGGAACCCACCAACATGGTCATCTCTTGGACGGTGAGTTTCTTTATGCTAATGTCGTATAATAATATGTCGTCATAGTATCGTTCGTTAAATACTAAATGCTTGACATATAGTATCTTTAATCATTGTTACTGTTCATTTTCCTATGAAATTATGTTATGAGAGCTGCACTATATGTTGTTCATCATCGACATCCAGGACCGACAGCTTTTTGTGCCCTCCAAAGCACAGAAAGATACATCAATACACTATCATAAAAATAATTGCTTCTGACCACACCCACTTTGCTTATCTGTGTAGAAATCTTACACTCTAATTGGCCCTTTCTAATGTTTTAATGTACAGGTTCAAACCTGCTAACCATATGTCACGTTGTTCACAGAAAATGCCCCAAATCGAGCACAATGGGCCTGGCTTCTACTACTTGGTGTCATGGCGACCAGACATTATTGGACAGTCGTGGTATGAGCAGCAGGTGTTAGACTGGACCACCACTGAGCTGGTCGTGCCCAACACGCCCACCTTCCAACCCTACAAGATCAAGGTATGACAATAAAATGGCTGATATCAATACAGTATGGGTCGATTAGCCGAACTAATTAGGGAACATGGGTGTTCGGAAAATCGATTTATTTAGATAATCGAACTGTATTAATATAGCCATACATATTTATCTTCAGGTGAATGAAAGCCATATACATATTAATATTATAAGGAATTAACAAAAACAGCACTTAGTTTTCCCTACAAAAAATATTTTAGAAATAATATTGATGAAAATTGAAGATTTTTTAAGCGTTAATTGCTAACGTGGGGTGCAGGGGAAAATAGGTACGATCGTCTTGGGAGTTCGGATAAGTGACATGTATTATGAAGAGATAAATTCAACCCTTCTAAGTTGTAAAATGTGTATAAAGTTACCTAGGTCAAAATATAATCACTTTATACTTTACCAACCAATCAGTATAAGGTAGACAGCCTGCATACGATCATATTATGGTCTATTTACAGGTAGTTGCAGTGAATTCCAAAGGAACATCCAATGTGGCACCAGTGGAAGTCCTTGGCTGGTCCGGAGAGGACACCCCTCTCCAAGCACCTACCAACTTTACCCTGGTCCAGGTCACGACGGGCACTACTGCACTGCTTAGCTGGAACCCTGTACCACCCGAGTCTGTGCGCGGACACTTTAAGGGCTACAAGATTCAAACATGGACAGATGGCGAGGAAGACAGGGTCAAAGAAATCCTAGTCAAGGCGGATGCTTCCAGTGCCCTAGTCTCGAAGTTTAAACCTTTTAAGAAGAACAACGCAAAGATCCTGGTCTATAACGGAAGATTCAATGGCCCACCCAGCGAGACCCTTAGCTTCGTCACTCCTGAAGGAAAGCCTGGAACAGTGAAATCCTTCGAAGCGTATCCCATCGGCTCCTCGGCAATGCTTCTAAAGTGGGACAAGCCGGTCGACGAGAACGGAATCCTCACCGGCTACAAGATTTACTATCAGAAAGTTAGTGGCACCAACCTCGGACCCCTGCAAGAGAGGAAGAAGGAAATTGACCCCAAATTCGACCGCGCAAAGTTGGCAGGCTTGGAACCTAACACCAAGTACAGGATTGAGATTCGGGCGAAGACCAAGGCAGGGGAAGGTGACAAGTATTACGTGGAACAGACGACGAAGGCGGTGGTCAACGCCGTTCCTGACATCCCAGTGTTTGAGACCAGTACATTGCCGGCCAAAAGCGGCACTGCTCACATTCTAGTCAGATGGATTCCGTCTTTAGATGGACACGCGGGTACCCACTTCGTAGCGTGGTACAGGCTCAAGGGCCACCCCGATTGGCAGAGGAGCAACGAGGTGACGGAGGACGACTATGTGATCCTGACCGGGTTGGAGCCCAGTCAGGTGTATGAAGTTAAGGTGACAGCTCATGATGGAGAGTACTTCAGTACCAGTGAAGCTAAGGATGTTGATACTACTATTGGTAAGTTTCAATATGAATGGTGTTCTTTGATCTTTGATGGTTAAAATGTTATTAAATTGTTTAGTTAGGCGCTGCATAAACGTATACACCTTGTGAGGCCGATATGGCACATCATTATGGAAAACTCTAGTCTCTGTGTCCTGTAGCGCTGGTTGTTACTCATGGTCTCTTTTAATTGTAGTTGTTGTGTTCGGTGGCAGCACAATTTTATTATAAGTATTTTTTTAACACGCTTATATTAGCTTGACCTGTATGTATGTATGTAACAGTATCTTTTAACTTCATTTTTACCTACTTTTTAGCGTCTGATTAACTTGACAATGCAATAATATGGAAAAAAAATCCAACTAAAAAATTAAAAATAAATAATGCAGTTTAAAAAACTAAAAAACACTGCATGGTGTCAATAGGATCTCAAAAAGCATCCCTCGCTTTTTTACAGTAAAATACATTTTCTTAGTATTTTGTAAATTTTAGTTTGTATTTTCACAAAAGTGTGTTTTTTTAGTTTTTAAACTACATTACTTACTGTTAATGTCGCTTACACTTTTCACTGAAGACCTATAGATTGTAGTTACTGACACCAAAAACGTTTTGATCGAAAACAAGTATTTGTAATATACAGACAGTCATAGTTTATTATAAGTATGGATTACATTGCGGTAGACCTCGGTCATGTAAACACTAACAGCTTAAAAGCAATAAGCAATTGGATGAACAAGTAGCTTACGTTTGCAAAGTAAGCGATTTGAAACTGGTTACGTAGAAATTAAATATTGATTGGGAGGTTGTATCGGACACTAGACGGAAAAGCGTGTACGTTTGTGCAGCAGCTCAGTGTTCAGTTACGAGGACAACATAGAGAAGGGTCGTGTGGCTCCCGCTACGTCAGTAAAGAAGTGGTAACGTTGTGTTGGTAGACCCGGTGATCATGCGCGACGAGGCGATGGCGACGGCGGGCTGGTTCATCGGCGTGATGGTGGCGCTGGCCTTCCTGCTGCTGGTGCTGGTGCTGGTGTGCGTGGCGCGGCGCAACCGCGGCGGCAAGTACGACGTGCACGACCGCGAGCTGGCGCACGGCCGCCGCGACTGCCCCGACCAGGGCTTCCACGAGTACACGCACCCGTCAGTATCGCCCTCCATCCTTCACCCTTCACCCTCTGCACACCGCTGCACCATGTATTTATTTATTTATTAAACTCTTTATTGTACACCATAATACAAAAATCAAATAGCGTACAAGTGGCGGCCTTATCGCTAAACAGCGATTTCTTCCAGGCATATACACCTAATGTAATGATTATATTAAGGCGCAGCTCCACTGCGCAAGAAAAACCGTCAAACTGCACATCCTGTTTAGGATTGTTAGAAAAGCAAACTCTAGAAGTTCGTAGAAATATTACCCTTGTGATGTATTTTTATAACGTAGCCAAGGAGACTAATAAATTAAATACTCAAGAGCTACGCCAATTTCAACCTATTCACCAGCACACCCTGCAATTTCCGTAAAGCAGCCAGTAGCCTCTTAGAGTCTGTGACCATTAGCAACAGTATTGCACCTTAAATTGAGTTACTAAAACCTAAATTTATATATTATATTATTACTTATATTTTAACAATGTGTTGTGTCAATTTTATCTAAGCGACTAATTTTTGCATTTTTTAATTTCACATGTGTCTATAACTGTAAACATATGGTTGACTATAATAAATAAATAAACATCGAACCACCACGACGTAAATATGACGATTTTAGACGACGAGGTAAAGGAGTGTCAGTGCACACACGAAATCGATAGAAACGAAATTAAAAGGGTTTAAGATCATTTAAATCTAAAAATAAATCCTACAATAAATAAATATGAATGGTGTGATACAAAAAAAAACAGCAGCAATCTTTTCTTTAATTTACCATATTATCAGTGGCTCATTATTACGGCTCACCAAGCCACTCGTGAATCTGAAGTTTTAATCACAGTAAAAGCAGTTTCAAAGTAGCCTGTTTTACAAGCGTAAAAGTCAGTCGTTACAGATGTCGTCTATTCATCGGTGCAAGTATTGTATGGGTGACATCTGTCGCCGCTGACATACACGCGTGTAAAATACTCCGATGTGAAACCATACAACATAATTATTAAAACATCTACTGTAACATTCCAGACTGGACAACAAGTCCCGGCACTCGATGAGCAGCGGCACGAAGCCCGGCCCCGAGAGCGACACCGACTCCATGGCTGAGTACGGCGAAGGCGAAACTGGTGAGATCTCTCTTCTTCATCTCACTTGACACCTCCTTTCCCTTTAAACTGACCTCGGTAGCGCTCCTAAACGTACTCTCGTGGTATGGAGAACGATGAGGAAAAAAGGCTCATACCAATACTCATGGTGCATATTAGAAGGCTCTCTACCAGTTTCGGACCTAAACTAGGTCCATCCCTGTAAGCCATCGCGGGGAGGGGGAGAGACCCTGAATTATCAGCTCATTTGTGACAATTACAAATTCAATATAATTTATTTATTTTTCGTAAGTTATTATCATAATTATCTACCTATATTAGTGCTTACTGTAGTAAGTAGTGCTAGTAGTTGACTAATTTTACTGCGAGAATCAGCAGTCATTAGTTCTTAAACAAATCACTGCTGACCCTTTTTGCGTGCCACTGCTGGACACGGGTCTCTCCCCCTTATTGGAGAGGCCTAGAGCTTACTCCACCACGCTGCTCCCCGCATGGTTGGTGGAGTTATATACATACTCCCTTATAAACTTTGGAAACCTGCATGTGAGAGATAAAATAATTATACATATCCACTCCTAAGAGCGGTACAGGTAGCATATGGATTGTAATACCTGTCTTTGTTACAAAAAAAAAATTAAACTTTCTATCTTACTTTTAGATTCATACAATTTGCTGTACTGGAAACGCTCAGGAGACAGTAGTTGGACTGAAATGTCTTACAAATCACATGTTTATGCATTTTAATTAGTATATGATTGGCAACTATGGAACTCTGTATGCGCTACCGATATCAGTTTATTAGGGACTCAATTAGCATGGTTTTAAATTTTTCATACTTTTGCTCATGTTCGTGTTCGTTATACTTTTTTAATAATACCTTAGCTGTTTACTTCATCATTAGTTTTCCCAGTTCCTTTGCTGTTTTTTTTAATTCTTTTACTTTAAAATTCATTTTTGAGTTAATTTAATATTCTTATTTAATAGTTATTTCCAGCTATGTTTTGAAGCCTGTTTATATTTTGTAATGCGGCTGTGACATTTTATTAATGCATGGGAACTACACATCGTTCTAAATACTTTTAATTTTCTCACATGTTCATTTTTAATGTGTTAGTAAAATGTAACAGTTACGTTGCTTTTTTACGCATGTACTGTGATCACGGAAATGGTATCAAGTTGAAGTAGAAGAGACATACAAGTATTACAGAGAACAAGTATATATTATTTGAAGTAATTTAATATCTGTAATAATAAATAAACAAAAGAAGATAGTTAGTTACAGTACAAAACACATACCTCCTTTGGGTTCACAACGTTTGCGTTATAGTGTTTCGTAATTTATTAATGGAATAAAAATTACTATTTTCTTGTTAAGGCTGCGTTTCCACCAGAGATGTGCGAGGATGCGTAGCGAGGAATGTGTTATTTAAGAACCAATAGAATCCCTGCACTGAACGAAGCTTGGTAAATGAAGGGATTCTATTGGTTCTTAGCAAACACATTCCTCGCTACGCATCCTCGCACATCTCTGGTGGAAACGCAGCCTAATGCTGTTGCTACTAGTATTATTTTCTCAAACAAAAGCAAACATTAATACATTAAAAAATATTTACCTACTTTGGATTCACAATTTTTGTGTGTTAGTATTTCGTAATTTATTAAAACAGCAATGGAGTAAAAAATTACAAGTTGCTTGTTAATACTGTTGCTTTTTCAAACAAAAGCAAGCAATAATATTTTTTTATATATAGCAGTAATGTTTCCTAGTAACCTTCGCGTTAAAGAAATGGGTTTTATGTAAAATATAAAGTTAAGGTAAATCTATTCCATATTAAGACCATATCTCTCGAAAATCGAAACAATGCTTGTAACTTTAAATGTAAAATAAGTCACAGCCTTCTTACAAAACTTGATACCGTTATATGTGACACTCCACGTGCCATGTGCCATGTGGCTAGTGGCGCTAGTGACGCTAGTGAGTAGCGTGAGCAGTGTGAGCATGTGTATGTGTATGTCGCGCAGCGGGCATGAACGAGGACGGCTCGTTCATCGGGCAGTACGGCCGCAAGCGCCGCCCCGCGCCCGGCGCCGCCGACTCCGCCTCGCAGGCCTTCGCCACCCTCGTCTAGTGCTCACTTGTACCCCGCCCGTACCCCCTGTACCTCCTGTACCCCGCCTGTACCCCGCCTGTCCCCCCACTGCACCCCCGGCCCTATCTGTAATGTAGCTACGCTCGTGCGATTCTATCGTTGATCTGATAAAATCTATAGTTTCTGATGTGATGTTTTATTTATATTTTTCAAGCTGAATAATATAAAGTATAGTTGAAAAAATTATGATTTTGAGGAAATTATTGAGGTCTTTTCAATAAGGACTATTTAAGAGGCCGTATACGAAATCGAAACGGGCCAGATTAGGTATTTGAAAGGCACACGGCGTAAGCGGGAGCATTTGGTCGCGGGTTTGTGTGAGTCAGGAATCGTCGAAGGCTGGTACGACGATTAAACGGTTTTGATACTTTGTACTTTCTTCGGTGTCTTTTCCTCAGTTGTTTTTTGTCAATTAGAATAAAAAGTCTGATAGTACACAACTAAGCATTTATTAGTGGTAGTACAAGTAATGATCTATACATGTAATAAATCTGTAGATAAGCAAAATCTGTACATTTAATTTAATTTAATTATTCTTTATTACACTATAAAATAAGCACTAAGGGCGGACTAAATGCCTAATGGTATTATCTGCCAGCCAACCCGTGGTGTTGGTGTGGAGCTGTGGAAGGTGCATTAAACAGAATGGTATTGTGAAGGTAGAAGAAGAAAATATAAATAAAGAATAGTTCATTAAATACCTATATTGCAAAAAAAATTCATTTCTACTTAATACATAAAATACATAAATACTTTCAGTATAACATACACAAAATGATATTGCTTTGTTTTGAGAAAAACCGTTTTAATAGTCATTATAATTATAAAAGGAAAAATACGGAATTGGTAGTTTTTGAAGAACTTGCCTGTGTGTCTGTGAAACTTTTTTATTTTAACTGACTTCAATCAAAAAGGAGGAGGTTATCAATTCGTCTGTATATTTTTTATGTTTGTTACCTCAGAACTTTCGACTGGATGAACAGATTTTGATGATTCTTTCAAAGCTGATACTTCCCGTGTGGTCCCATTTTAATTTGGTCCAGTTCTGACAATGGTATCCATGCGAAAACCATATTTGCATTAAGTAGCTGCTCTACAAATGGACTAATAACTCAATATCACGCCAACCGATTATGATGATTCTTTTTTTATTGGATTTTTTTTCTTCAAGGGTAGTTTAATAAGAGTTTGGTTAGGTTCCGACTAAGGGATCCATGACAAAATAACGGGACTCTTCAATTCGTAGGAGTAAATTAATGATACTCGATCGAATATTCTTTTATAGACTAGTAATTGTCGTAATTGAATTTGATGATCAATGAAACTCCTTAACAGCTTACAGTAAGGTTGAAATCTGAGGTAGAACTGTTAACTGTTCCATTTAAACGGCGCTGTCTTAAATGAGCAGCACATCTAGTATGCCTACTCACATTCAAACAAATAAGTTAGTATACATCAATTTTACTAAAATGCAAAAAATAAACAAAAATTTTAACAAAAAAAACCGACTACAAAAGAAAACTATTCCAAAACAAATGAAATTGCACTAAAAAGAAAAAATAATTGCTTATTCTTATACAATTAGATTTAGAATAGTAGACTTACATTTTCTACTCATCAATATGTAGGTACGATCTGTGTTTACGATAATAATATAATGTCAGTACAATTATTATTATTTTTGGAGTCAAGAATTTACAGTCGGGCGGGACCCATTCTTCAATCAATTGATTTTTTCCAAGAAGCCAAGTAAAATTTAAATGGATACTGGTTGTTAATTTTTCTATTTTCAAAAATAATTTATGATATATCGCTTACAAAGCTTGTTTCTTTCTTTTTAGTTTTTACTCCACAGTCGAGGTTTTTGTTTCTTTTATAATTATCAGGGATGTTAGGGAGCTCCGTAACCGTAACCGAAACTATCGGATATCCGATATAAAAATTATTCGTAATCGTAACCGAATCCGAAATAATAGTTTCGGATAGTATCGGATAGGGACGAAGCCTAATTGAGACACGTTATGACGAGTTGTTTTAATTAATATTGTATAAGTAATAATTTTGTTATTACATTTTCATTTTAAGTAGATTAGATAACACTCAATGTAACACTTAATCATTTTTATTTCAAATAGCTATAATAATTACTCACAGACTGATTGTAATTCTGACCAAATGGTGACATATAAATAAAACCATTTTATTAGCTACCAGCCTTCAGCCAGCGGATTCGACTGCAAGGACCCGTTTTTTTGGGTCCCCATAGGATAAAAAATAACCTATGTGCTATTCAAGGCTTCATTGCTATATTAAAATCAAAGGTGTTTAGCCAGTTGCTTCAACAGCGTTGACATTATTACCCGTTTTCACGTAGGAATGAAGCATTTTCTCGCGGCAAAAAGTAGCCTATGTTACTCAAGGTAAATGTGGCTTTCTAATGGTGAAAGAATTTTTGAAATCGGAACAGTAGTTTTTAAGTTTAATTAGGATAAATTATATGATACTGAGTTACATAAACAGAATAGTTTTCTGCTGTTTTGTATTATACAACTTAGGCCCTCCTATTTAATACCCATATCATAGGGTTGCACAAATAAATGTTATCCGCCATTTTGGGATAGCGGCCATCTTGGATTAGTTTTTTATAATATATTTTATTCTACAAATTAATCCCTTTTATTTGATACCCATATTGTGTGGCTTTTTGTGCAAAAAATATGTGATCCACCATTTTGCTGCAGCGGCCATATTGAATTAACGAAAATGTTACTAATAATTATATTGTCATTTAAAATAAGTGTATTTCAAACTTCAGCTCAATCAGACTCTCGAAAGTGGTTCAAATTTAGCTTGCAATATTTAACTAAGGGCCTCTTTTACCATCTTCAAGTAAAGTGTTGATTAGTTATGTCCCAAGTAAAGTTAATTGGCAAGTTAAAGCTATGAGTACGGGTCAGTTTATCATATGATTAGTGCTACTCGAACATTGTGAAATGGAAATTGAAGTTACGGGTGACTTTAACCGACAATTAGCGTACTTGTCACTTTACTTGAAGGTGGTGATAGAGGCCCTAACACTAACAACCTTACTAACACGGCAAGCTATAAATGCTTGTAAACATACTTTTCTACATGAGATACACAACAATTAACAATGGAATTTTTACTACCCTATCACTTGTTGTATTAAGAAGATGGTAAGTCATCACAACATATTTAAAATTATTAGCTATTCAAAGTGTCAAGCACACGCTGCGCGCTGTAGTCACGCCGCTCTGTAGTCGGAGCATCGAACTAACATTGCTACGAACTTGTGCGACGTCCAGGGCGCCGCGTGGCGCAGAGCGACATGTCCACTCTCTGAAAGCGCTTGGCGCGGTCTGCCAGACTCGTAGCTTGCGTCGAGTATTATAATGCGAGTTTTAGGTTACTTTAAAAGATTATTAATGCCAAATTTTTATTCACAATTTGATTATGTTTTTCAGAAAACGGATTGTTTATGAACTGAAGTTTATTTGTGTCTATTAAATTTTATGAATGTCTGTTCCAATTGGCCGAAATTAAATGCAATGTCTGGCCCATTTTCTCTTAAAATTGACTAATTTCAATATTTTTTTACTAGTTTTTTGTATGAGAGTGGTAAAATGTGACACACACATTTTATAGGCGATTCTTACAGCAATACACAGCATTTTTTTCAATCCGCTGAGGTTTCATAATGATCTAGAAATATGTAACATTCTGTACCCATTACAGCAAAAATTCACAAAACTGTCATCGACTTCAGGTCTAATAAGCACAACAAAGTAGGAAAAATAAAAATGTGGCTAATGTATTAGCTTATTATTGAAATGACTAGTCATATTGTGCAATAAAACTTATGGATATGTTGTATTTTAACTGCAAAATCTCATGTGTAAAATCAGGGAAATCAGCGAAATCGGCAAAATTTCGTATACGGCCTCTTAAACTCAGAAAAAGTTTTGTTCTGTGACTTTTGTGGAGCAAAAAAAAAATATAAAAAATTGTGTTGTATCCTGCTATGTCACTTGAATTGAAATCACTGATTACGAACAAGTTATGTTGTAATCACAAGCAAAAATAAAAAATATACATAGAAAACAAAAATAAAAAAAATCTTACCCATATTTACAGCATTTAAATAAATTCAACGATCATACCAGAAACTTAAGATTTGTAAGCTACTTATAAAACGTAGTGCCATTTCATCACATTCGGAAATGTAACTTTTATCAACCAATCATCGCACAGGACGCTCTGCGACACGATTGGTCAGCTTTACAGTGAAGACGCCCATTAAATTATATAGTGTTGCCACTCTAAATCGCTAACATTGTATAATTATACAGTGATTTTATTATTATTATTATTATTAGACATTAAGTATATTATCTACATTTACAAGGCTTTTAAGATTGTGCTTTAAAATTAGAATCAAAATTTTCTCAACTTATCTTATGGTAACACTGATTGTGACAATCTGGTTGTGCTACTGTGAATCTCTAAATCGAGCTATTATTTTTTTGAATTTATTATTGGGCTCCCGGGCGTTCAGGGTCTTTATTGTACTATTTCAGAAATAGTTGTAATAAAGACTTACTCACGTTTTTTTTTCCTTAAGAAAAATCCTCTCGGTATTTTTATTTTTTATACATTTTAGGTTAGCTAAGTACACATTAGTTTAAGATTATTTAGGTTGTAAAGAGAAGAGATATTATTTGTTCAGAGTGAGTTGCATTGAAAGTGTTTTCTACTTACTATAATAATATATTTTATTATTTTTATATACAAGCACGGCTTTGTGTTACGTTATTGGTTCGCATTTAATATTGTTAGAGTAGGACAGTTAGTCGTGTCCCGTTCCGTCCCTTTCTAATCCCATTTCCGTTGCCTGAGTGTTAGCAGCCACTTTGTTTTTCATTTTCTTTGAGGTATGCATTTTTATTTTCTTTTTATTTTTACATTTGCTTTTTGTATGTGTTGTAATATGAGAGTTGATTTTTTAAACTACAATATTTAAATTATATAAGACAAATTCTGCATGTATGTCAAAATGATGAAAGACCCAAAAGAATTTAAATAACCACTGACCTAAAATCGATGGATGTCCTGAAATCCTGCGCGTTTCCGTACTTTGAAGGTCACGTTAAGCCGTCGGTCCCGGATGTTGTCGATGGATAAAAGTCGTTAAACCTTGTTGGAGGCCTTATGTGCAGTTGAAAGATCCAACAGCCGATTGGCAACTAACGAGCATCTCCACTATCCCACATTGGAGCAGCGTGTATTTATTCCATAATAGCTTGGACTGACGGACCTGTAGTCACCCGCTTCACATTCGACCGCGCTCTTTTTTCATGCGATCATTGATGTTCAAAGTATACTACGACGACAAAGTATATAACAACTTGTGTGATATAATGCTTACTATAATTATATTATTATTAGAACTGCCGACCGGAGTTTTTCGGGTTCGATTCTCGGTGAAGTAGAAACTTGAATGAGGAGTTTAAAATTTCGGTTCTCGGTCTGGGTGTTTGTGTTTTTGCTCTCGTGTGTGTTCGTAGCATCCGCGACATAGGGTATAGCTACCCTATTGTGGGGCTACGAGGGTGAAACGTTTATTATTATTATTAATTTGGAAATAACTATAATATATTAAATAGAAGCGCGTATGGTCCCGCGGTTAGCAAAGAACGCAAGCGATCTATGTAACTAAGTCAAATGGGCGCGGTCGGGTGTAAGATGGGTGACCGCAAAAAATTTCATGCGCGTTTCCGTGCTTCGGAGGGCACGTTAAGCCGTCGGTTCCGGTTGTTGTCGACAGATAACAGTCGTTAAACCTTGTCGGAGAGGCCTTATGCGCGGTTTGTAAACGTCTGATAGCTGGTTGGCCACTGGGACACGCATCTCCACCATCCCGCATTGGAGCAGCGTGGTGGAGTAAGCTCCAGGCCTCCCCAATAATGGGGAGAGACCCGTGGCCAGCAGTGGGACGCATGAAGGGCTGCAGGCATTAATGAGGTGCGTGTGTGTCGGTTCCCGCAGGTCGTTTCACGGAGGACGGCTCGTTCATCGGGCAGTACGTGCCGGGCGCGCGCGTGCTGGCGCCGCCGCCGCTGCCCGCCGCGCACACCGCGCCCAACGCGCAGCCGCCCACCTACGTGTAGGCGCTGCGGGGGACTTCACACAGCGCTCCCAGCGGCGTCGAGCTATGGGCTGCTTGACAGCTTGACAGGTATACACTACAGCCTTACAATAATTACGTATAGAAGGAGTGTCTTCATACAAGCGCGCTGTCCAAATTGAACCACTAAATAGATTCCTACAGCTGTCACATCTGACAAACAGTATACTTATATTTTGACTAAATTAACTACAAAATATTGCAAACTTGACTTGAAAGTGTTGTGACAAAATTTAACAGCACAAACCGTAATTTTTTTTTTCGGGAGACTCGTTCGGCGTGCTTTAACCTTGAATACTACGAAGCGACCCGGCGTTCACCGGCACCCATTCACATGCTTCAATTTGGCCGCGCGAACTTGGTTTCTATAATGTGATTATTCTAAGACTACAACGCTCTGTAATTGGGAATTGTAGAACAGGGCCCCGATTTTCATCCTCGAAGTTTATATCATTTTTTTTTTGTGACAAGTAGTTGCGCTTCGGTTAGATCTTAGCGCTATATTTCATTAAATACCAATTAAAAAAAACCATAGTAAAGTGGTTACTAATTTTATTTTTTACAACCTCATTTTACACGAAAATTCTTCAAAA
Organism: Pyrgus malvae; assembly: GCA_911387765.1. Taxonomy (NCBI): domain Eukaryota; kingdom Metazoa; phylum Arthropoda; class Insecta; order Lepidoptera; family Hesperiidae; genus Pyrgus; species Pyrgus malvae. The sequence goes on from OU426946.1 coordinate 29,539,586, forward strand.
ACCTGTTAACCATAAACGAAGTACCTATAGATACTTCACGCGACGAATCTATAATTTAAGAATCGAGGCCCAATCAACATTGTATACTTATAACTGTAATTTGTATTTCAAACCTATTACTGTTTTTAAATAAATGCTACAATGTAGCCAAATAATGTTAAATAAATTAATACACAAATTCAAAAATGTTATAATTTATATATTAAGTTTGTACCTCCTAATTCGTATACTAATGTTAAAGCAGAGTTATAATTTTATAAACTTATATATGTAATAGAATAACTTAAATACATACCACAAACATGTAAAAACCTGTCAAGTAGCCCAGTACGAACAATATTATCATTACATGTAACAACTAATTGTTACATTAAAATTTACCATCTGTTGTAATAATTAAATAATTAGAGAGGTGCATTACTATTAAAAATCTATGCTGCCACTATTGAACTATCGAAGCCCTCTCTGTGTGGTATCGACGATACCAGAGTGTTTAGTTTAAATTTACAATTTCGCAGGGCCAAGCTAGTGTAAGTGAAAATGTGAGCCTACTTCACTTCGGCCCTAAATCGTCGCATCAGTGGCGACATCTGTAATTAGTTACGTTTACGTTTCAGTACTCCTTTACGATTTTTTTTAGTCGCGTTCACTTTAATGTGCAATCACCAGAATTAAAGTGTCAGGTGAACGCAGCGATGTTTCATTGAAATAGATTTGTTTATTTATGAGACTGATTTTAAGTAACGGAGTAAATTAGTCTTTATTATCCTGACGTCGCACAATCGCCACTCACCGTGTCGATAAAGTCACATTATTATCAAGATAATAATTTGTCAGTGTTAATACCAGCTTTAAGATCTGTTCATTTAGGTCCACTTCGCTGTGTGAGGACGATTGTGCGCACAAAACATCTCGTTTCAATTGTATGTATGGAGTTGTTCGGGTTGGATATCAATTACACGTAAAGTAAGGGTGTAGGGCGAATACTTGAATATAAGGATAGCTATTTTTGTCACAGAGGATAAGGTATGGAAATAAATTTAACGAATGGAATTTAGCTCTGAGTGCCGGTGGTCAGACTCGCTCAAAAACGCTTAAATTGACATAGATATAATCAATAAGGACTTTAAATTAAACATTAAACAGGTGTCATATTGTTTTGTTAAGAATATATGTCTTATATCTGTGTCTCTAAATTTATTCTATCGCATTTATTTTTTATATTGAATGCGTGTATCTATTCTATACATCTATCAACAAAATTGCTATGGACCACAGAGAAATTTATTTTGTACGAAACTTTAAAAAAGTCAAACAAAGATCATTATTACCCTGTATTAAATTCATAGTTTACTCCGGTATATATTTTTAATATATTATACCCCTTTGGCTTATAATCTCTAAATATAAAATTATGGTCAATTTTAAATCAAATTAAATGTTAGCTGACTTAAGTTTCTTCACGATCACTTTAGTCACATTTTACCGTCTCCTCTCCTAAGTAATGTACATTTTTTATCTATAAAAATATTATAAAATCTACCGTTTTGGCCAGTAATAATTCCTACCGAACAAATTCTAAATCTGAAAATTCTAAACTCCTGCTTGTAAGTCTATTGCTCTTAAATTATTATATTACAACATTTATAACCATAGTTTTATATCACCATACTTTATTAAAATTTATCTTGATTCACTAGATTATATTGCACCTATTTTAATAATATTATCTTCTTATAGCCAAAGACGTTTTGTAGCACCTTGCTGCGGGAAGTTCTTCAATTGATTTAGAAATGGTTGTCTGTAAAGTCGGTTTACGGATGATAGTTTACGTGACAACGTCATAAAAAACAATGAAAACGACTTTTCACTTCACTTTATAAACAGTCGACGAACGGCGCAAGCCGAACGCTCAAGCGTTAACGTAACGTGACGATCAGCGTACAATGAGCGTAACGTTACAATGAGTCGTCCTTTTTTGTGCGTGCAGCCGGCGTTCATGTATTTATTAGACGCTATCACGTCAAAAAGATAAGTTAAATTTTAAACTAAAAGAATGACTTTAAGCAGTACAATATTAGGACGCAAAATATTGATTAAACAGCAAAATAACGTGTGAACTCTCAAGACTTGAGTCCAACAAGGTGTTCCATGACGTCTTATTGTATATTATAGTGTATTACGATAAGATAGTGAATATTTTTGTACGCGCCGCAGTTTGACCACCGGGCGATGTTGGTGCTTTGCGTGTGACGGGCGTTTGTATTCGGTGTTGTGATCGTACGTAGAGTTAGCGCGCGGCTCGTGTCCGGCTGTTCTCCAAACTGACCTCTAACCCACCCGCACAGGGGTCTATTTCCCCTGGCGATTAATATAATATTCTCACCTCATTGTCATTTTCTCGGTAGAATTGTTGTTGCAGTCGCCTCGTAATAATTACTGAAAAATACTTTTATTTGGCTTTCAGTGTGGCTTAAGTCTATGTGAAATAGTAATATTGTTGTATTAATTTTGGACCTAATGTAGAATCGGTTTGTTTGACGTGAATGGAATGTAAATGATACAGTAGGCTGCACTTCTTCAGTCCGTTATTGTGTTTAACATAATGACATCACATTTTGACAATAAAATGCTACTTATAGCGTTTTAATGTTCACGGACATGAAGGGCTGCTGATATTGTTAAAACTGATGATATTCCGATGAATCTCATTGCAACCATATTAATATCTTGTTCTCGAAAATAATCTGTGTCTGTATAACGCCTAAACAAAATGGCCGCGACTCGTGTGGGATAACTGTAATAGTTTTCTGTGCGTTGCGTCAACCAGGGAACCCCCTCGGAAAATTAAACTCATAGCGTGTTAAGGTTTTGTATTTACCTATTTAATATACCTACTGACTACGTGAAGTTTGCACCGCGCATTAACATGTTAATGTTTAACTATTTTGAAAGCCTACGGGAGGGAGACTGTTGCCGGTATCGCCGGAGCCATCCACCTAACTATTTATTGTTCGAAATCCGCACCAAAACAATGGTCTCCGCCCCGTGCGACGCTATCTCGAATATATCTCGTTAGATTAAGGCTAGGTCTCGTGTTAAATAATGTTAGGCAGCGAAAGCCCTTTGCTTTTTGCATCTATCTCTATTCAAGTATTTATTATTTGCTATATTTATTAATATTTTGTTATTTAAGTACACATTCGGCGAAGTTGCGTTCACGCGTGCGCTGATATCTCGCCGTCCGGTCGATATTTCGTGCGCGTGTATTTGATATCGTCGGCAGTATTTATTCTCTTGTCAAAATATATGTGTATATTTTTTTCAACGCCTGAAAGGTGTCGGGTCCTAAACAATACATTCCACGCGGTCTAACCATGTTGATTTTATAGACGTCCCGTTTGTTTAACGTGTTTCATATTGTACGACGTGTCAGTCAGATATAATCTGAAATATGTTTTTAAAACTAGGCTGCCGTTTGTGACAGAACGATGTTTTATTTACTTTCATAACAGTTACGAGTATATATATTTCTTTATCTATTTTAATGTTACTGCACTGTCCTTTTAAGTTAACACTCGTTTGCTAACACCTCGACCTTTCTAATTTAGAGCTTACTCTGTAACCATCTGTACCTTATACATACATTGCATTATATTTATATTCGAAGCACTGTTATTATAGCCCCTTTAAGTTGTTTGTTAAGGAGTCTTTATCATCTCTATTGTCTTGTAAGAATTTAATATATATTAATTATAATTATATTGTAGGAGAGCCTCGTTCGATCCGCGTCTGTTTTGTCGCTTTTTATACCGACCTGTTATTGATTGAAGATAAATCTTACTCTTAAATGTTTGTTAGCATTCAAAATGATGAATTGATAACGTTGAAAAATTGTTAGTAACTCTCTAAAATTACGGTGATATTCATCACTGCCTTTCCCTTAAGGAATATAGATTATCTATGTGTTCATTTTTTATAATTTACCTTTTAACTGATCGTAGATATCTGCCTAATTATTAACAGAACCAGTATTTGGATAATCGATTAATCGATGTCATAGTTGATGTTCGTATTACCGTATGATTAAGCACAACACTTGCATTTATCTACAGTTTTCGTGTCACAAAATTGTAACAGACTGCTTTGTCGGAATGGCGAATGTGACATTGATGAAAAGTAATTGTATCCCTTTGACCGTATGTTTTACAAGTAGACTATTACTATTGTGTTTCGTTCTGTATGTGTTAATTTTATTTTTGTATGATGTTGATGTACAGGCTTTCGGAGTCGATTCAAACAAGAAATATCATTCTATTTCTTATTTGCAACCACTGACTGAAACGACACAAAAGCCTGTGTATCATGCATACGCAAACTCTTCTGAAAACATAATGTGTACATTGAGTCGAGTTCAGAATGGTTTGTATCAAAAGTTGGATCATGACAACTGTGAGCGGCGCCGCGGCCCGCGCTAGGGTTTCTGTTCACGAATTATAAATTACACTTTAGTTTGCATTAAGTGACGGTAATTTATTGTGTAACTATGATGAATATTTTTTTATGTTGCATAGAAAATAAATTTTAAGAAATTATTTGATTTTCATTACTTTATCCCTGTTCCACACAAAGGCCAAATTTACTTAGGATATCCATCGCTACTTAAAAACGAGTCATTTTAAAGATATTTTTATGACATAAATTGAAGATACCTGTTGCTGATATACATTATACGACGACCTGCGTGGCGCAATGGCTACCATGTCGGACTGCCAATCGAAGGGTCCCGGGTTCGATTCCCGGCGAAACAGAAATTTGAATGATGGCTTTAAATTTCTGTTCTCGGTCTGGGTGTTTGTGTTGTGTGTGTCCATGGTACCCACGACACAGCGTATATCTACTCTACTGTGGGGCTATGAGTGTGAACCGTAGGCCCAGTATGGACTGATAAAAGGTGCTAGAATTTGCATGGGTCAACCGCTGAAATAAGTACCTACAAATAAAACCTATTGCCCTGAAAGTTGAAACCCATAAAGAAACATAGAATTGCGATCCTGAAGCCTTTGCCGTTTGAGTAGCAATGCATCTCAGATAAATCATTTCTTTTAAACCTTTTAAATAAATAATAATGTTTTTGAAAGTCATAATTTTATAAAATGCCTTATATATATGTTCAAGCGAACATAAGATGACGCAAATCGACTTGCATCTGGAGCGCTGATCTGGGGCGCCGACGCAGCAAAACACCTCCGCGCGTAAACAACATGAACGATCTAGTTCACGGATTCTGCGGCGTCGCAACTTACACCGATGTAATACAGATAAATCTGTATGCATGTGTGCATTAGGTTAAGCTAGTATAAATAATGTAAATAATTAGAAATAAATCAGATTTGTTACTGTCTCAGTGCAAGTCTCATTTCCACCCTACTACTCACTGTGGCCCAAGACACTTTGCTGGCCGTTCCTTCTGAATCAGTCTTGTGAGCCTGCTTGACTGACAGTGAGATCCCTATCCTAACTACTCCTTCCACCCCCTTCACAACCCCCCACTGTGGCCCAAGACACCTTGCTGGCCGTTCCTTCTGAATCAGTCTTGTGAGCCTGCTTGACTGACAGTGAGATCCTTTCCTAGGCATTCCCACCATTTCCTTTTCGCAACCCCCTCGCCGTGGCCCAAGACACCTTCCCGGCCATTCCGTCTGAATCAGTCTTGTGAGCCTGCTTGACTGGCGGCGAGTTCCTCACTCACTCACACATACATAAACACGACACATCCACAGGGAAGCTAGGGACCGTAGGGTTGCTAGGGTGGTAGACGACCACACATAGGTAATATAATTTCATGTACAGCTGTTCGAAACCAAACACTGACACTATACACAACATAGCACACTAGTCGCGACGACACTACAATATAAATAATACACACACACCGTCTGCGACTACATTACAAGACATTACAATTCACAGACCTCACACCCTGGTAAGACAGCTGTACAATATATAAGGACATCGAAGTATGCTATGAAAAGTTACCACATAACTACGCTATTTGTGCAAATGCATTTTCCTGTTGCGACGCCGACGAGCGACGATGACTCCTTATGCACGTATCTATACTAATGATATAAAGCTGAAGAGCAATGATATTTTAAACTAGAGATATGTTACGTTCATAGTAATTTACGTTTTAAATCTGTTCCGAGCAATCCAAAACTGCACACATTGACAAGATTTACTGATAAGCAAAACAAAAGATATGAAATAACACGAAATTGAAAGAGATAGCTTTTTAATGGTTGCTATTGCGTACGCTTGTGATTGCGACGCAAACGTCCCATACAAGACGTCCCAATTGGGACGTATTTGAATCTTCACAGCGCGCGCGCTTATGATATGACATCTGCTTCTTGTGTTATATATTATGTCGCAGTCGGATCGTATAATCCGCCGTATAACATTACAGCTAGCCGGTTCCTAAAACAGGGCCGTTCTGTATTGTGGCGGGTCCACGATTAGCCGGATTGTTATTGCGATACGTTCTACAATATGGCGGCTCACGTTTAGCCTCATTGTAATGAAGCCTCGTAGGCACCCTGAAACACATTTTCACTATAATTATTTATATTCGAAAAATACCCAAACCGAATCAGAGCACCCCACTATCCACGTGGTCTTGTCTGTACTACCCCTAGAGTGTATATAAAAAGCCGGAGGCGCGGAGGGAGACGAGCTGGGAACGATGGGAGGAGCGAGCGCAGGTGCCGCGCTTTCTTACGCTGGGGCGGAGGGAGTGGTCTTCCCGCAGCGCCGGAGATGTCACAGAGCCACTTGTTTTATTACATTATCCAAGCCTTGGAAAGTGATTAATTCATTGTCAATTATCACTTTATCTAAATTGAGTAGATATTATAAATAATGGCTAGATAATCTATATATAATATCCGGATTTATTACTTTGGCTGTAACATATAGGCAATTGGGCGGCACGATATTACGCCGCTTTGACGAACGCGAAGAGCTCATACAATACAACGTTCGCTAATTTAGCTGAATTGCAATCCGGAATGTAATACGGCGGATTATACGATCCGACTGCGACATATATATAATATCAGTGGCTGAAGAGTTTGTTTGAACGCGCTAATATTCGAATTGAAAATTTGTTTTTGTGTTGAATAGCCCATTTATTAAAGAAACGCTTTTATTAAAAGCTATAGGGGCATAAACTAAAATCCACGCGGATGAAGTCGTTGGCGGTTGCTAGTGTTGCATAAATCATCATATCTATAAAAGAGAAAGTGTGTATGTATGTTCCTTATAGACTCCGAAACGGCTGGACCGATTTCAATGAAATTCTCGGAGAATCTTCAGATTGGTCCAACGAGTAATCCTGTAAAGTTTGGTTCACTTCTCTTTCTAACGCGGGTGAAACCGCGGGGCACAGCTAGTAAATTAGTGCAGCAGCCGCTTGTACCGCTTGTAGAATATAATGAAAAGTATATGGGATTGAGATCTAGCTAATGAAATGTGATCTCGATCGTTACCTAATGTCAATCCCATACATGTTTTATTCTATTCTATAGCATTGACGATAGTAGAATGCCATCTATATAGGCCCGCAGTACTGCTTTGCAATCTCAGACGAACTAAAAGAAGTTTGCAATAGATTAAAAATTTAAAAACCCCCCGACCAAAAAAATAAACTCTAAAAACTAACAAATAATATTTTAAACCTATTATAATTATCATCGTCACATATATTATGTGAGTTCAAGTATTTTTATTTTCCAAGCGGCGTCGCGTCGGGGGACCGCAGTAGGTGTAGTCACAGATTGAAACAAAAGAATTTAGTCCGAAAAATTCGCAAAATCGACTCAACCGTTAACGTCGCGTCGTCTGCCCTCACGTTTAGCGGTCCCCCAACGCGACGACGCCGACGCTTGGAAAATAAAAATACTTGAACTCACATAATATATGTGACGATGATAATTATAATAGGTTTAAAATATTATTTGTTAGTTTTTAGAGTTTATTTATTTGGTCGGGGTGTTTTTAAATTTTTAAATTTAATTTTTATTTCAAGTTTTTTAAACGGAACTGATCTACTGTACATAAGTTACAAGGAACCACAGTTGAAAAGGCTGTAGTATATTTGTGCAAAAAACTTTTGCAAAAGGCCAAGCCTACGTGACTTTAGGCCGCGTAAAAAGTTTAGATGGGGTCGCTATATGCGATCTCGACCAAATGAAGCTGTTTAACAATACTCATGACAAACTGGCTCTGGGAGAATTGCACAGATTGAGAAACAATTAAGATTAAACTTTGGTCCTTCTAGATTTTCAGCAAAAATATAAATCGGTTTATCCGTTTCATTCCGGCATTCCAGGGTTACATCCGCCACATCTCATTTCCAGCACCAGGTCCTCGTCAATCAAAAACATGAAGAGAACTAGTCAAGGCAAATTCAACGAGCCCAAACTCGATGGGTTTACTAAAAGGTAGACCAGGGTTACGTCTCCTACCTTCGAGCCCTATCATCAGACCAGCTCAGAGATTCCAGATTTCCAGCATCAGGTCCTCGTCAATTAAAAACATAAAGAGAACTAGTTAAGACAAATCCAACGAACCCAAACTCGATGGGTTTAATAAAAGTCAGTCCAGGGTTACGTCTCCTATCTTCGATTCTTTTGATTTGCAACAGAAATGGACGGGCGGTTGAGTTTCCTTGCTCTCACTACTCAAATTAATTTTGTTGAAGAATTGATTTGCACAAATGAATCGCTACAAATTATCGTTACGTGTGTAGCAGACATTGTGCGACATTGGGTTATCCGCGATTTCCGCGAATGTGATGCTTCACAGTTAATTAATTACAGATACAGTGCCCAATGTTGTAAAATGATTACTTATGATTCACAGATTTTGACTATTATGGGCAAAAATTGGCTTAAAATATTTTTCTTTCATAAACATAATAGTATTACAAGTATACTTCATATTGCCAGAATATGCGCAGATCGTGCAACGTGCGATTCCGTCATTGCTGAAAGGAAGAAAAAACATATTTTGATATTTGATTCGAGATAAGCCCAACTGAGGCATTTCCAGTGTACTATGCCATGTGCTTCTTCAAGAAAGCTGTAAAAAGCTAACTAATAAAGTCGGCAATGCTTAGGTGACGGCGACGGTGATCGCTTAACTTAACATCACGCGGCCCGTCTGCCTTTCTATCCGGTTCATACTTAGGTATGTTGAAAAAAAATAATAATGGTGGAGGTAAGTACATTGAAAAACGAAGGATGACTGGTGTGTATCCAGGCGCGGTTGTAGCCTTCAATTTTGGGGGCCAAGAAAGGGGGGTTTCCCCAAAGAAATTTGGGGGAAGAGGCGACCCAAATTGGCCAATTGTTTCGCCTTCCATCTACACATGACTGATAGTTTTTGGGGGAATGTCCCCTGGGACCCCGCCCCCCAGGGACCGCGCCTGTGTACCTTTTATGCTGTAAGTTCAGAATAGGTACATATATGTATGTGTTGCATAAACAGTCCACCCTCTATACTTACATTATTTAAGCAAAATAATTTTGGCGAATAGAGCTTTCCTGTTAAAATATTTTGATGTAATAAACAAGAGGCGTTAAAGTAAACTTAGACGTTAAAATAATTAGCGTTCATGTTTTAGATCCGCTATATGAAAATTATGATAATATTTTTAACTTTTATGGCTAGATCTTGCGGTTTTACGATTTTTATGATACTTATTTATTATCTTTGCACTAAAACTTTACATGTAACATTCTATAGACTAGACTACAAACTGTGTGGGGCATGTCTATTTAAATATAAAAATAAATCCGCCCTAATAATAGCGCCCCCTTTCTTCAATAAAAAACAACTTTTATTTTGTTTTGAGGCTACATCGAAGCCCGATTGCCAGTTTTCATATGGAGACGAGATATTTTTTCATTCTTGTTATGATTTTGACGCCCCCTAAAACGGCTAATGCGGCAAGGGCCCCGGTTTGCCCCTCTGCATCCGATACAAAATTGAACATCAGGAATATGACAGCATTTATGGACACGTCCCCAGTATTGTTATAGGCATAAAATTATGTGACTTATAAATCAGAAGGCACATAAATATTGATGAAAGAATAAAATACATTGCTATGGTTATTCAAATTTAATGCTTACATCTATTTTTACACCAACGCAACCAGGTAACTTTATATCCAAAAAGTACTATGATTTAATTTCAATGTTCGACTTCACGTTGTCATGCCACAAATAAAGGCAAGATGTGACTACTTTGTGCCTAATTAGGACGTAAGTGTGAGATTACAGGTAATTAGTTTAAAAGTGTAAAATCCTGGACGCAACAAGTTTTTGACAATACTTCAAACTTGTTAAACCTTTTCGAAGCTTCTATTCCGAGAGCTTAAAGCTTAAAATTCTGTGTCAGGCTATTGTGAGCGAGATAAAGTAGACTGTTCAGTGATGAGAGAGGGCACAACATACATATTGCATTGGCAGTCGGAGCTCAACCATCGTTAGCGCCATACGTGTTATTAAATGCTTAAGTAATAGTTGTTAAAACTTCTCGTGTCCGCGATCAAAGTGCAGTGAACAATAAAACTATGATTGTGTGTGTGCCATCCTTATAGTGATCAAACAAAGAGGATCCTTTCGAGGTAATCGATGCAAACTTTGGGTAATTAATTTGGCATTGCGAATTTGGTCCGGGATAACTGAGATCGTTGATCCCACTTATGTGTTTTAATTGTTCCATCGATAGCGAATCGAGTGCATTCTGTAGTGTTCTCGACTTTGTGGTTTTTGGTTCCTACCAATATTATATTACTTTTAGCTTATAAAATCGACAGGTAAGTCATTGTTTACGTTCATGAATTTGTTTAAATCTGTTCATAAGCATAATTTGGCTTGTATGTTTAAAATTTTAATAAAAACCAAACAAAAGCATTGAAAAATAATATGTATCAAATGTGACACCTTGGGGTTTACGAACTCCCTTACTCTTAGCCTTATAAGAATAGCCTAAAAAACGTAAACAAGGGGATTTGTGTAAACAGAAGTTATTAATAGTGGCAAGGATCATAAGCGGAGACGTGAAGTGCACTTGTGCAGCGACGCGGGCAGTGGGCAGGTAACCCGAGATCTCGATCCAATTTCCATATGAGCGATTTGCACCACGAACAGGTTTATTGGTGCAAATTAGTAAAGGTATTGCTGACCCTATCTTCACCTTCGCCAAACCACACGACAGATTTATTTTAATAAAGAAATAGGTATCTCTACAAGTCGCTTAGAAGGTCACTCCTGGAAACTTTTAGTTCTATATTTGTGCATCCAAAACAAAATATATAAATTAGGAATACGTACCAAATTATTAAATCCTAAGGACATTGGTAAGACTTTTGGTTGTAAGAGTGTGATGCTCGGAAAATTAAAAAAACTGAAATCATATTATTAAAATCGCTACAAACATCACGTATTAAAAAGTTGTAATAAGCAGTTATTAATTATAGGTAGCGCTAGTTGTATTACGTGTAACTTTATTTTATTTACTTATTCGCCTCAATTAATTTTATGCGCTGTTAAATAGTAAATGTTTGATATTAAATGTCTGATAACCTCTGTAATCAGTTCTGAATTACTAATTGAGCAGTGTTTATTTTTAACTACATTAAAACAGCACAGATTCCTTTAAAGTATTTACACGCATGTGTATGTTATTTTGTAAGTGAAATAAATGTTTACATGTAAAAGGCAGTGTTTGTTTTACAAAAAAATAAGCAAATGGGTTAATTACGAAGTCGATATAAACCAAGGCGCCTTGGGAAAACGAAAAAGATCACCTTGTGAAGCAAAAAAATATTTACAGAAATCAGTTTTCTATACATTTTATCCTTAAACTACCTTTAATTTAATTATTTCTATAATTTTCAAACACAGATATTCGCACTATATATATACTTTACGCACTTGCCATTTTCAATGCTATTTTATCAGTTGGTTGGATCCTAAAAATCACATTTGGGAAGTATGGCTGATACACTTAACACTATATTGTAACAAATGAGCGTTATTAGTGGTTCTTTATATCGCATTAAGTAAAGTCGTCCCGTGAGCAGCCGCGTGTAATCGCATCGGTCGCGGTCGCGGGCCTGCCGGACAATGTCACCACGTTCACTAAATTAGTATAGACTGTCCTGACCTGAAGAACAAACTTGGCTGAGTGTAAGACGAAATCGCATATAACCACAATAGAACAATGAACATCACATTACAATCGGAAAAAACTGGATTAAGTAAAAAAAGCTTTGTGATGAAACTTCGTGTTTTTTTTTTGAATATTCTGATTTCCTTGTCATATAAGACAACGCAATCATGAAGGATTGAATATAAGGTATCTAGGTACTTCATTCAAATTGATTATTCGTTATTTCAACAAAATCTTTGTCATCGTAACCGTATTAAAATCCAATCATAAAGATAAAATAAAGTTACTACTGTAGCACTACAATCTGTCTGTCTTTGAGACAAGCATACAGACAGAAACATTTTTTTCTAAAATGTTTTTACAAGTAAAAAGTGATGTTGTTAATATTGTACTAAACATTTACATTATTACAACTGTCATAGAAAAGTAAAAAAAAAATATGAAACAAGTCCCAAAAGGAGCGAGATCTCATGGCGCCTCTGGCGACGGGGCGCGGGCCGGCAGCCTACTCGTCGTTTTGCTGCCCTACCTGTTCCACGGGTCCCTGGTTAGCTTAACAAGTACGCCACAGGGGTGCCACACCTTCCCACTTCACGACAATTAGCTCTTCTTCGCAATTACAGATTCATTGATAGCTTCGTCGCTATTGAAATGTTTATACCCAGTTGAAAATAGGTTACCAGGATTATGTCGTTGATATTAGTAAATGTGTTGGTTATTTATTCGACATTTATTTTAAAAATGTATATGGAAAATGTTGTCTGTAAAGTCGGTTTACGGACGTTAACGTGATAACGTCATAACACTCATTACAAAACAATGAAAATTTCATTAAATTTTCACTTCACTTTATAAACAGTCGACGAACGGCGCAAGCCGAACTCTCAAGCCTCAACGTAACGTTACAATGAATCATTCTTTTTCGTGCGTGCAGCCGGCGTTCATCGATTTATTATACGTTGTTACGTCAATATTAAATAAGAACCTCCAATTCAGGCAAACATGTAGCCTATTATGTAGCTTATTAGCACAAATGTAATCTATTTGTACAGTTTGTATCTCTGAAATTGTGAGTAGATTTTAATAGGTGTACGTCTTTTACGTACATAATTTGTACTGTATATATTTTATACTGTTTATATTCCAATCACATATTCAAATTAGGCAAGATTCAAGATGCACAACGAAACATTTACAGACGATCCTATTCAGAGGGGGTCAACCTTTCCAGATTTAATTTTAACCATGGAACGTACGTGTCCGGCATTTTGTAGAGAAATATTACAGATTATAACATATCGGACAAATAAGCGTGATTTAAAAGTGGTTACCGATTAGCTGCGCGATAGGCGAGAACGAATTAGTTTGGCAAACGCGCTCGCGGTCATTCCCTCTGCAGGCCTTATCGCAGGATGCGCCTGTCGTCTGCACATGTCACATCCAGCTACTAAAACTGCTAAAACATACTCAGTTGATATTAAGTCCCAACTTAATCTTTATGATTACCTAATAAATATTGCACGAACAAATAGTACCTACGTCTTGAATAAAAAACCTGTTTGCAAAACATTAAATCTATTCTATCATAAATCATCAAGTCCACTTATTGATGTCACACTGTCTGGGTCTGGGCAGGGCCGGATTTAGAGGTGTGAAGGCCTCGGGGCAACAAAGGAGTGGAGGCCCCTTGGCCCCAAATTATTTTCCAAATAAAATATTTTTCAATCGAGTTTTCCAATAAATAATTTTAAGAATTTAGAGAAGGAAATATGTATCTATATTTTTTTTAAATCCAAACATATTTAAGCTACTGTAAATTATATTGTTGTGCCGAGACAAACGGTAAGTAGCCTAAAAAACCTTATGTACGCGCACATAATTAGAGTATAGATTGTTTTGCCCGCCCGAGTTGTAAAACGCGAAAAAATATGAAAGGAAAGTTGTTTACTAGTCTGTTATAGTCTGAATTTAAGGTTTTTCCGAAGTTTTACTGTATGGGCCCCTCTACTGTGAATGCCCGGGGCTGTAGCCCCGGTTGTCCTCCCCTAAATCCGGCCCTGGGTCTGGGTCTACCAATAAAACAGATAATCTTAGTACTAACTAGGTAAGTAATGAGCGTGAAGCGTTGAATAAAATTAAAATGAACACATACTCGCAGAAGATAGACGTAACTTCATGATCACCATCTACGTGAAACCATTTTTATTTTTATTTTACAATTGTTATTTGGCTCCTCCAGGACCAGTTCAAATCAGGACCTGTATAATTAATTGATTATTTAGCCCCGTACATTGACATCATGCAAAAGTCACAGGCTTTAAAAACTCTTGATTTTTATTTTCTATTAAGAATCAGAGTGGTTTTAATGGATTTCACACGCAATCAAACATTCAAATGTGTAATTGAGGTAAACAGCTTTGGTAATAAAGCAACCCACAACAATGGTCAATACCAGAATTTATCTATCGATGATGATAGTTTAGCTGGTGATTTCATAATAACGACACAAACTGCCACCTTCATCACTCAATTGCATTGTGCAACAATATAATTTTATATTTCTTGAGTAAAAATAATGAACTTCACTTTATAGTCTAATTACAAAGAAAGTGGACATGGCTATTTTGTAGATTAATAAAAACCCATTTATTTACTAACTATACCCTATACCTTTATACGAGCAATTCTTGTATATATCTAAATATATATTTTGAATCTCGGAAACGGCTGAAACGATTTTGATGAAATTTAGTACCCTGGTTTCGGGGGTGATATGAATTATAAAAAAATATTTTTAGTGATAATCAACTTAAATATAAACTGAAAAATACGACTCTTCCTTTTCCTCTTCCATTGGAGATTATTAATAATATTGTGGCGTAGAACGCCGTTAAGCGCTATCCGCCAATCCGACATCCATAGAAATGACAATGTCGATTTGAAAAATTATTAATTGAATTAAAGCTTCCTGGGCCGAAGGGTTACGTGGGCTGACTGCGGAACTACAGACCCGGGTTCAAACCTCAATCAAAACCATATTGCATTTATTTTTTATTTTTTGTGAAAATTTTTTTTTAATTAGAAGCTATTTCAGATGGCGTTGTTAAGTAAAACTAAGCAAATGTATGTTTCGTTTGAAATTAAAACAAGAAAATATACTGTTTTTATCCGAGCAACACGCTCTATACTAGGTACTATACCTAAGTACTATCAAGTTAAGTGTTCAAGTGTATTGCGATCGCGTCAATACGAAACGGAAATACTTACTTAAAACCGGTCAAGTGTAAGTTGAAAAATGAACAACACCGAAGTATTCCAACCAAAATTGAACGCTAAAAGTTAACAATATACATAAGTAGCAATCCATATTAATTCCTTATTATGCCCCGTGTAAGGAAGCCATAAAGTATTAAATACTTATAAATTTTATACTACTGCGCGACGCAAATAAGATATTTATCGGTTATGAAAAGAAAAGAAAACATTTTATTTGCACAAATATGGGTAACAAAAAAGGTTTTACAAAAATATTAAGATCGCCATGTGTGTAGGTATATATTAAGTATTATTTCGTTCCTTTGGGGCGTTCTAAAATCAAAATGCGTAAGTAGGTGGCTAGCATGTGCATGTAAAAATTATATCCAGTGTCTATTCGGTAAGGAACCCTAAATACTTAAATTGGATCTGTTTTGCGTAATCTTTTTACCTACACATTTGCTGGCGCCCCTCATGATGCCATTTACTTAAAGGTTATCATTTCGTGATGTTACAAGTAAATAAAAAAATTGTAGGCACTCAAATGTAATTCATTAAAAATTGCACGTTATCGAGCATTTTTATAGTACTAACTTGCTTTCTTATTAATTTGTTTTTTGGCATTTAAAGAAGATTTTTTGTTGACTGACAACTAACTTCGTATCGTAATTGGCACATCCTATCGGAAGAAAGGTGTTAATGGGACGGTTACATCTATTAGAAGACATAGGGGATTACTTGGTCTACATATTATTATAACAGAAGCAGAATATCGCCTTTGTCATAAAGCCCCACTCAGCCCCAGTGAGATATTTTTTTATCATAAACTTAGTTTTTATTCACTTTGTGTCCCTTTGTGTACGTTTTTCAGGAGGTAATAATAATGTATGTAATAGGTTTCTTTGCTTCAAAATTGCCCCTTACTACTAACTGAGAGTTAACATTTTCCGTGCTAATTCATCTGATGAATCAATACAGTAAAATTATAAATATTTTACTTATCATCGTAAACATAATGTTTAGGGTATCAACTCCAATTATGTATGACGACAAAAATAATTTCATAGACGAAAGTGTTCCGCACCCCTGTTCCTAGATCCGTACGACTCTTCTTTTTTGTTAACACCTTTTGTTAGTATAATTCGACATCGGGAGCGACGAAAAAAGTAATAGACATTACATTTTGACAGGGGTTATTTAATGAAGTCGTCGGTTTTTTCGTGCGCCGTCCGTTTCTCACGATAATACTATTGTGGGAGCACGTCTCAAATGGTCCCAATCAATTATGTTAACTGTGATAATTTTGTTTTTTCAACGAGTTTTTGTGGCTTGACGCCCGAGACAGATTTGTATGGTCAACAAACGTATTATACGCCAGTTACACGCTTATTATCGGCTTAAGTTACGTTTAGCTTTGGCTGAGTGAGATAGGATAATATTATCTATAAACGCGAACATTATTTAAACCAGATCATATAAAAATTAAACTGTTGCTTAGCTTATTATCAGATATCCCTTGACGCCCTTGACGTACAACAAAATGATGTAAAAAATAATCGAAATCTTCAAGGAAAACCAAAAACATAAACATAGTGTAGATAAATATTTTATCTGTCTAATAAAATATTAAGTTGCAATGACACATGTATTAAAAATAATTTTCTGTAAGCATACATGTTAAACTGAAAAAGGTACAAAAAAAACTATCAAAATGTTACAAAAAGTCTCAGAAAAAAAAACACGTCTAGTTTTTCCATAAATTTTGCTATAACGCATGAATCTTAATGGCTTGAATATAAGGGTTATTTTACTTGTCACTATCTGGATTTATTGCACCAATATTTGCAATGAAATATTTGCGAATAAAAGTTTATACCATTTATAGATGAAAAAGTAATCTATCTGTGGTAATTATTAGTTACATTTGGTTTACTTTCATTTTGCCGCAAAATGCACCGACAAACTGCTTATTTTTTAAAGTTTTAGTGTGATTTGCAAACGCGTCCTTAACATTTTCAATTGATTTCCCCTGTTAGCATGTGGCCGTCAGCTTCGTGGGGCGCGCGGCTGTGCGCGGGCGTGGCGCTGGCCATGTCGCTGACGCTGGGCGCCGGCCGCCGCGACTACAAGGACCTGGAGGCGCGCCAGGCCAGCGACATCTCCCTCTGGATCGACCAGCGGCAAGTGCGCATGTTTAGCGGTGAGACATTTAGAGTAATTTGCCGCAACCGTTTTTGCGTTTCACTGCTGGGCACAGATATCGGATTATTGGGGTGGCCTGGAGCTTACTCCACCACGCTGCTCCAGTGCGGATTATAATAATGCTGTAACTATGGGCTAGTGGCCAACCCGCTGTCGAATGTTTTCAAACCGCCCATAAGGCCTCCGACAAGGTTTAACGACCGTTATCCATCAACAATAACCGGGACCGACCGCTTAATGCCCTCCGAAGCACAAAAACACGCATGATTTTTTTTGGCACTAGCGGTCACCTATCTCTCACCCGACCGCGTCCGTTTGGCTTAGCTGCATAGATCGCTTGGGTTCTACACCTGCCGCCGGGTCATGCGCGCTTCTCAAAATAATTAGAGGCTGTTTTCAAGTCGTTTATTATCCTAGTTCTAGGCACAGGTCTACTCTCGGAACTGAGAGTAAGTAATTTTAGGTCATAGTAAGGCCATAGTCTACCAAGCCGGCAAAGTACGTGGACACTTGTTACAAACAAAGTGGACATTTGTTACAAAAATAGAATAATTTATTGGCAGTATGTTTATGGTCCTGGAAATAAAATTGTCATCCAATTAAATTCTTATTTTCTTAAAAGTTTAGGACGACAATATTCAGCGAAGACTATTAAGTGAAGATAAAGCGTTTCTATGACAAAATTAATATAATCGTTTTACTTATTTACAGGAATATCAATGGAAATTTACGCTATTCATAATGGATATATTCATCCGTATATACTTGACCCGCACTTTTCACACAAGCTACCAATAATACCATCCGAAGTCGGCTATGTAAATTTTACATGGAGATCAAAAAAGAGATATTACTATAACTTTGATACGTTAAATTCGTCTGATCCAAAATTATTAAAACCCCCATTCCTATCTATCAAGACACAGGGCAGGGTGCCTAAAACACCAAAAGGTAAGAAAACATCACTCCTCTATACCTAATTCGCGCCATGTAAAAAGAACGCTGGAAGAAGGTGGAGGGGGTATGTTTGCGCATGGGTACACTCGCACACGAAAGTATTTGGTTTTATTTTTGAACTAAACTTTCGTTGGTGACTTCGTATATTGGCTATCGGTAGGTTATTGAAACCACATAGACCGTTAAATCGCTTAACGCGCAGCTTGACCAATAGCGTTTTTTTTACATCACGCGACCTATAACTACATATTTTTATTAAGAATTTTTCGTAACGCACATTGAGAAATTTGTTTACAGAATTCAGTATATTTTTACCATGCATGGGCAACAACAGCGGCGTGGCAACATTCGAAATAGGTTTAGTGCTTAAAAACGGGCGAGGCATTCCGTTAAAGGACACACCCCTAAGGTTAAACCTAAAGAAGGAATGCGCACATAGAGGTGTGTATTTAGAAAGGACAGGTATTGTATCGCCAACGCATTTTTAACACTTACGCACCTCCGTTTCCGAGTGTTGATGCATCAGATCTATAACTCTAACAGGCCCTGGACATCTTCATTCCAGATCTTGTTTATAACCACGACATCTACTATTGACTATAACATTTAATCTGAAAACTTTTCTTATTGAAACATTTTTAATGGCACCAACACTTGAGAAACGCAGGCGTTATGCTTTTAATTTCTTTTATAAGGAGATTCTATAAGAAAAACCTAACTTATTGCCCTAGAGTTCTTTATTTGATCTAATTTATAGGGTCTCGAGCTTATTAATTAAATATCTCATGCTTCTATTTTCAAATATTGTACAAAATACTTTAATCATGTCACCCGAAACACATAGAGCACTAAAACATTGCATTTCATGTATTCCAGGCAGAAATAGTCGCGCTTACGCTACTAATAATACATTTACGGCTGTATGGGCTACTGCCCGTCGCCATACTTTAAATTAATACCACGCAGTGTTTGTGTTCATGTGTTCAGGTGGAACAATACAGCGTTGACATTTTATTGGTCTATTGTTTACTATGATGGATTAGAACATAATTCCATACGAAGACACAACACCGAGTCGTTTAAAAATAGAAACTAAATGAGGCTTTGAAAAGTGAGTTGGGTGTTTGTAATTGTTTTTGAACTATCAACTAAATGTCAACGGCTGTGTTCCCGTCTCCCGTACTAATGTGTGCGAGCGGCGCGCAGTAGCCTGGGCGCGTGCGACGGCGAATTAACCGAATGCCTTATTTTCCGGGACATCGTCGAGTCCGCCGACTGGCTCAACTCACGGTGCCTCTGCTCACAGCATTTGCGTTTTTAGGTTGGTACATCCGCTTGCTTATCATAACTTCTTTATCATCTTAACAAAACCTACTTACAAGCTTTACAATAAACATAAACTTTGGAGTATCGCTTAGTAAACAAGCCCTTTAACATTTTATTGTCAGTTAACTAGTCATAGTCGTTCACTAAAAGTTCATGCGCACACCTCAGAGCGCACACTGTTAACGTTTGTTCAAGTGTTAATGCAACAAAGTTAACATTTTGTTTGAGATACGAACTTAAACTTCAATTCTTCAATTCAAATATTCGAACTTTAGTTTCAACAAGAACTAAAATAAATAACGGCTGTCGGTTAAGCGTGCATTTACCCTACAGGGCCGGATCCAGAGTGCGACAAAAAGTGCGCCAATCAGGGCTGGTGCAATCACGAGAAGATTTGCCAATGCCCCGAGGGGTACATGGGGCAGCATTGCCGCACGGCCCTGTGCTACCCGCAGTGCATGAACGGGGGCAACTGTACAGCCCCCGGAGTTTGTTCGTGCCCCGCCGGCTACCAGGGGCGGCATTGTGAAGGAGGTAGGTTTTATTTCTATACAGTATATTAAATTTTATAAGTTCGTTTTCATTAAAAGGAGATTGAGACACAAAGTTCAAAGTCCGGCGCAAACCTCTGAGAAAGAATTTTTTTGTGTACGTATTTATTGATGCACTAAAAAGAAATGAAAAACAATAAAGGTATTATTACTATTACTACAAAATAAAATGAAATAAAGAAAAATTAGAAAAATACCTATTTACACTAATTACCCCACGCTAGGAACCCCTATGTTGTGGATACCACGAACACATACAAAGATATAGAGATCAAAGACGGATGTACAATGATTTGAAGCCAGACCTCCGGCGTGATATCCGATATCTTAACGAATCGGCTATCACTTTTGCAATAGATACAGTATTAAATAGACATTAAATCAAAAGCAATGCTCGTTTGACTGTTTACAAGAAACGGTAAATAAAATTAGAGGTATAGTTGTTATCACAAAATATATTTAAAAAGCTTATTTTACTACAAAGAAGTTCATTATTCTATGACTACACTACTTCGGCTAACTAACCTTCAACCAATAGCAAAATTCAGACAATTTACTTACGGCTTGAGGTATTTATAAACAGTACACTATAAATTGACGACAGTTTGCTTTGCACTACAAAACCCTTGATTTTTAATGAAAATCGTAAAGCGTTCCACAGAATAGGTACATGTACCTACCAAGTTTCAACTGTGTAAAATACGGAATTTGTTCTGGGATAAACTGGCTGTGGCATATGGATACACGGACGGACAGACAGACCCACAGATATGACATATATTTATATATTCGTCCCTTAACCCTTATGGGTTTCTTTTTGCCATTCAGTTATGGAACCCAAAAATATGAAGTTAAAAAAACTTAGGTCTCGTTTAAAAAAAATCGTATTACCCATGTTTTCTGCAATAATCAACTTAAACATAAACTGTAAAATATGACTCTTCCTGACATCTATTGGCGCGTAGTATGTTATACTTTTATTTGAAGCTACTCTAAGGGCCTCGTTCACCATCTCCAAGTAAAGTGTTGATTAGTTACGTCCCAAGTAAAGTTAATTGCCAAGTAAATCTACGAGTACCGGTCAGTTTATCATATGATTACTGCTACTCCAATATCGTGAAATTGAAATTACGGGTAACTTTAACCGACAATTAGCGTACTTGTCACTTTACTTGAAGGCGGTGAAAGAGGCCCTAAGTCAATGAGTTTTTGATTTGAGGTTGGACCACGAAAATATATTTTTTTTTTGTTATCTGAGTAAGGCTCGGTCATTCATAGTGCAAAGCATCCGCCAAACTGTTCAAATTCAAATTCGTTTGGACACGGCAATGGCAGCCTTGCAGCCAGTCTTGATGACCTCCGTGAGGAGCCGGTAGAAGGGCGCCTGCTCGGCGCCGTGGTCCAGCCCCGTGTCGTGGTGCTCCTGCTCCTCGTCGCGGAACCTGGTGATGGTCTCCAGGATCTCCTTGTCCACGTTGGGGTCCTCCATGAGCGTCCGCAGCTGGTCATTGTAGTGCTCCACGATCACCGTCTCTACTGCGACCGTGCACGCCATCGCTGCCTCCTTGCCGAGCAGGGCTGTGCCTGCAATATTAAAGATAACTGTTTTGCTTTTTGTGAACGAAGGCGTGCCAGCAACAGGTTTTATGAGTTTCAAATCACTGGCAACCTAAGCGGTTGTCACATTATTTTCCTTTCGAACATGGCAATCAAAGGTGTTATTGAGGTCATGTTATGATTCGAACGCGAACCCAGCAAATATTACACTAAAGATGTATCGTGATCGTAGATGATATAAGTTTGGGTCAAACGGGGTATTTCGTGACCACGAACTCCTTCAAGTATTTAATCTGCTTCTGTTCCTTTTTCTAATGGACTGTTTACTGTTGGCTCTAGTGGTAGCTTCACCTGGTTTTGACGATAAGGTCGACAAGCCAGAGAGGCTCAGTCAAAGCCTGTTCCTTACTCTGTGGCATTGTTTATAAAAACTTTGCAGCACCCAGAGCGAACCCCGATACATTAAATAGGGGAGACATGACCGTCGGTCACCTTCGTGACCTAGAGCAAATTCACGTTGGGTCGCGAATGGTACGTGGGGAGGTCAAAAAGTTCGCGGAACGGAGGGATTGGTGGGGTTACATATAATAGCCCAGGTAAGAACAATTCATAACATACATATACACCAAATTAAGACAATTGGATCAGGAATTTTTGAATAATCGACGTTTTAACAAGTAAATCGGGAAGATAATAGCCACTATGGAGAAAATTGAATACCGCGCTGTGATTAAATTCCTCACCAAACAAGGAAAAATATCACAGACAACTTTCAAGCGATGTTTACGGTTTATGGGGACTCTACCCCTGGTAAATCCATAGTTTACAAATGGCTAGTCCTCTTTTATCATGGCAGAGACTCCATTGAATGGCAGCATCGCTCTGGATGGCCAATTCAGGCCACTATGGGGTACTGGCCTCAATACAACATTGAAACAATAAGAAAAAAATAAAAGTAGGTATCGGAAGATGGCAAACTGTAGAAGAAGCAGTTAGCAGCAGTAGATAGTATCAGAAACCACAATTTTTAACATTATATACGTTCTTTGGGACACAGAAGGGCTTTTATTAATTGATTACAAAAAACGTGGCGTTTTATATGGGCAGATATTACGCTTTTGTACTGAAGCGATTAAATGAAGCCATTAAGGAAAAATATGATGAAAATTGATAGAAGGTGTGCTCCTTTTGCACGACAATTCCCTCGTGGGCATGAGTCATGTTGTGGCGGCTGCCATTCACTGGTGCGGATTCGAACCGCTCCAAAACACCCTCTAAAGTCTAGACCTGGCCCACAGTAACTATTATTAATTCAAAAGGTAGTAAAAAACAAGACGGAAAAAAATTACGACGAGGAAGAAGTCAAGTCAACAATTTCGGTCTAATTTGAACTATATATATTCAATCATATATGTATGTATATGTAATTTTTATAAGCATGAAATGGATTTCCGCAAAGTAATGCCTGATTCAAATAATTACTAACAAATACATTTTTTTCACAACATTCGTTGTCGGGTGGTACGACGGGCAAAATAATCTAAACACTACAGAGTATTATGTACGCACCTGTGTGCGTGTGTGTACAGGTTTTTTAGTCTACTTACCCTTTATCACGACATAGCAACGTAATTTACAATAGCTTAAATATGTTTGGGTTTAAAAATATTGATGGATACATTTTTCCTTCTCTGAATTCTTGAAATTATTTATTGGAAAACTCGACTGAAAAAAATTGTCCATTTTATTTGGAAAATAATTTGGGGCCAAGGCGCCTCCACTCCTTTGATGCCCTGAGGCCTCTACACCTCTAAATCCGGCCCTGCCTCCATCTCCCTCATTCCGAGAACTTATTGACCTCCCTGGTACATTGTGATGAATTCTTCGAACTTCGTACCTTGGCTATCTGTTGCTTACTATACTGCATCGAATAGGAGTTCTTGGAACCTCTTTACTTAGCTATAAACAATCCAGCCTAACAATTGTAACTCACCAGCGCCCAGAGCGAACCCCGCAATATTCCACAGGGGCGTCATGACTGTAGGTCGCACGCGGTACTTGGAGATGAGCTCCTCAAACTTCTCTCGGTGCTTGATCTCTTGCTCCCACATGTGCTTGATGAGTGGTCCCTCAGCCGTGTTGCCCAACACCGCCATCTGACCCGCGTAGATGCGGTCCGCGCCCAGCTCACCCGCATGGTCTACTCGGATTATTTTGTCGAGCTGTTGATAAAAAGAAAGTTTTATAAAGATTTTTTCGCGGCTCGGTCTATTCAACATACGACCAACATTTGACGACCCGTGTGGCGCAATTGTTACCATGCCATGCTAATAGGAGGGTCCCGGGTTCGATTCCCGGCGAGTAAAAATTTGAATGGAGTTTGTGTTTCTGTCTTTGTGTCCATGGTACTCGCGACACAGGGAATATCTCCCGTACTGTTTATGAGTGTAAGAAAGAAAAGTGTTTATTTGAAACGTTATTTATTTGTTTATTTATTCATATTGGTGTAGATTTCGAACGTTTTCAATACGAAGACGATTTGGTACGATTGGCAAGCGCGGGTGAAATTCTATTGAAAGCACGCGATGTACTGAGTTCTTTAAATAAGAGCTAAGCGCGGTCCCATGGAGATGTTACAATATGAGAGTCTACAATGGAATATAAAAACGGACTCTTACATGTGGATTTTTCTTCCACGTAGCTGAATGTGCTCTCCTCGCGTGCTGTAGAAAGGGCGGCGGACGCATCATTCTCCAACTGCAAAAATAAAATTACAAGATACAATTTAAAATTTCAATACCATTATTTCAGGTATATGTTCACAGAAATGTTTAAATGGCGGCAAGTGCATACAGAAGGACACCTGCGAATGTCCGAAAGGCTTCTACGGGCTTCGTTGTGAATTTTGTAAGTATTAACATGGATTTACAATGAATTAGGTACAATTTCATTTTCGTCAAAGTACCACGGACTTGTGTTTATAGGTCCTTGGAGCTTATACATTTTTATCTCACCCTAATACCCTTCGTATCCCGACTTCATGAGCAGCGGTGACTGAGTGGTAAAAAACCGCGGTCTTCGATGCGACCGATACCAGGTTTAAATCCTCGGCACGCACCTCTGACTAAGAAATTTGTAATGTACGAATTTGTCGCTGCTCCACGGTGATGGAAAATTTCGTGATATTTAATTGATTACGATGTTCTCCGTCATCGTGCATGGCCTGAGAGAAATTCATAACTTCTCGACAGCATTACGTCCACCAATCGGTACTTGGCCAGCATGGCGGACTATGGCCTAAATCCCTCTCAGTTGTGAGAGAAGATCTGTGCCCAGCAGTGTGACATAAAAAAGGTTGAAAAAATACACTTGTAATATTTTCTACTTCCCGTAATAACATATCTAACCATTATATTCTAATATATCTAATACCTTTAAACGAGCAATTCTTGTATGTATCTAAATATATTTTTTGAATCTCGGAAACGGCTCCAAATATTTTGATGAAATTTAGTACCCTGGTTTCGGGTGTGATAAATCGATTCACAAAATTTTTATTGTTGGAAATTTTTAACTGTATAAAAATATTTTCAATGATAATCAATTTAAATATAAACTGAAAATTATGACTCTTCCTGACATCTATTGGAGAGTATTAATAATATTGTGGCGTAAACGCTGTCAAACGGGGGAGCCCACGAGGCTCATTGTGGATTTCCTCAAGCGTCATCAGGACCTTCTGCTTTTTATAGGTTGGGTGGTAGGAAGTTTAAAATATTATATTATTTAATATTATTATATTTTATGACGTTTTGCGTTTAACCAGTGGAGAGAGATTTTTATTATTTAAAATTCATGGTTCAACGGTAACGGCGTATTCTAATCTGACTATTTTGACATCCGGAAGTAAGATAAAAAAATATTGTACCTATATAGAAGGTCTTTTATTAATCGTGGCAGTACTCAACAGGAAATGAAATGAAATGAAATGAAATAAAATATTTAGTTGCATAAAACACGGTACATTTTACGATAAAAATCTTACAATATTGTTCATGCGTGTCTTACCAACCTAGTCGGTGGGCAAATATATATTAATAAATAAGATAAAGTCATCGTGTCTTTAGTGATAACAGTATATCCTCAATCTATAAGTTAAATCATTAATTTACTTTTTTTAATTTAAGGATATTAAATGCAATTTCATACCCGAAGGTACATGTCAATTTAAAAAATAATAACAATAATATTAGATATTAATAGTAATGATAATATTTGCATAATTGAATAATTGAATAAAAATTTATAACTTATTAGCCAAGCGTTTGAGGTGTCCAGCATGACAATATTCTATAAATTCCTTTGTGGAATAAAAACAGTTCTTAATCAATAATTTAAAAATAAAACCCTTGAACCGATTTAATGTTAAATTTTTTTAACCGAGATGGCAGCAAATTATAAATTTTGATGCACATCACAAAGCTGTTTCTCGAATAGCATGCCGTATAAGATAATAGTCTATGCAATTAACCCCGATGCCGATTGGAGAATGTATCATCTTTGGTATCAAATCGATTTTGATTATTTTTGACACATATCAGACTTTCGTAGATGTACATTGATGGCAATGGCGGGAGATTTAATTTTGAAGTGAAAACTTCTTTAGCGGCGTTGAGCACTTTTTGTGGGATGGGTAAAAACTATGAAACTCGCGCGAGGTCACGTGTGCTGATCGCAAAATTTCGTAAGATAGTAGAGGAGACGAGGAAGATCGACCTTCACTGATCTGATAATTCAATGAGACATATTGTTTACCAAATATAATTTATAAACATATATGCCTATGATAACTTGACTATCGAAAAGTGTTCATAGCTATTTTTAATTTAATTAATTTTAATCAATTTTCTTTCATATCACCTTCACTCTTGTAACAACCGAACGAGTGAATATCTTCACCGGCTCTTAGACCAAGACGGAGGGGTGACATCTGATGACGGCTCATCTGACGGCTGTCTATACTTTTTTTCTTCATTTATGGCATAGCAAACTCTGCATATTGCCAGCGTCAAGTATAATTTTATCTTAAAATTCGTTTATATCAAGTATTTAAAATATGGACATTGAACAAAGTGCATCTATTAATGAAAAAAGTGACGAAGAAATAGTGAAAGAAAATGAGAGAGTACTTTGTAAAAATACTAGATAGAAATTAATAGGTACTGATAATTCAAGCAATTCGTGCGGAATTATTCCCTAACGATTCCAAGACATCAAAAATGCACAACGTTAATGTTTTCACTTCTGCCGGCACTCCCGGAGTACAACCCATTGTTTTTTTTAAATATTGGCTTACAGGAGTCCATAAGTTCCGCACCTTAAATGGCCCTAACACATTTATTCTGTATAATAAATGCTCTATTGAAGTCAGTTGAATTCCCCCATAAGAGTAATCCGTATCTTAGGACCGAACACACGTATCCGTGATAAGCCATCAATGCTGTTTTTTATTTGCTACTTTTGAAAGATGGTGTAATGCGTATATGAATTTATTTAGTCTTTGGCATACTATTTCTACATGATTTTTCCAATTTAAATTTGAGTCGATTTCAATGGCAAGAAATTTAGCTATTTAATTTTAGGATGCAAGGTGTACCCCATATCTTAATCTGACGCGCTCGAGTAAATCCGAAAATCCCCTCTTGGGCTCCGCTACTACCATCCGCCAATCCGACGTTCAAAGAAATGACGACGTCGATATGAAAGAGCTCTATGAAAATTTCGTTCATTGAATTAAAGCTTCCGTGGTCGAATGGTTGCGTGAGCTGACTGCGGAACTAGAGACCCGGGTTCAAATCTCGATCAAAACTATATTATGTCTATTTTTTATTTTTATGAAAATAACTTTTTTTTATTAGGAGCTATTTCAGATGGCTTTGTTAAGTAACACGAAGCAAATGATTGTTTCGTTTTAAACTAAACAGAGAAAATATTTTTTTAGAAAATAAACGATTTAATGTTATCTCATTGTATAAAATCTGGTGCAATAAAGTATTTTTGTATTGTATTGTATTGTATATATCCGAGCCGAGCAACGCTCGGGCGTCCAGGTACTGAAATGATTAACATAGCAAATAGCAGAGCCTAACTTAGCTTTGTCTTTGCTTTGTATTTTTCTTAACATATCTGAACTAGAAGACGAACAAAAGAGCATGCAGGCCAGGTTGGTTTAAACGGTAGCTGCACCCTATGGACCCCTACATCAGTAAGTCCGAGTTGTATGCGGTCACATGTAATTGTGCTGATGCCGATCCTCAGGTTGGTTGTCGTGCGTGGCCGTTAAAAATGATTTCTGTTTGTCCAGCAAAATGCGTGATCCCGTGCCTGAACGGCGGGCGCTGCAAGGGAGTGAACAAGTGCCGCTGCCCCGCCGGGCTGGGCGGCAACCACTGCGAGGTGGGGCGGCGCGGGGCGGAGTGCGCGCGCGGCTGCCGGCACGGCGTGTGCCGCGCCGGCGTGTGCGTGTGCGACCGCGGCTGGCGGGGGCGCTTCTGCCATCGCACGCAAGGTGAGTGTCTGCTGAGGCAGTGGTTGTCAGGTCTCCAAGCTTATCCCTGTAATCCCTGTAGCTTCGGGATTAAGAATAGAGCAACGCATGCCATCGGAAGGTGTAGGAGAGAACATCTGCTCTCCCGAAGATGAGCCCGTATGGGGCGTTGCGCGTGGAGGACACTGGTACGTTCAGATCCCGGAGTCCTGCCCAAGCGCCAAAAAAGGCTAATCCCTGTAGCTTCAGGATTAGGAATACGGCTACGATGTCCCCTTCCAGAACGACAGTCGTAAGAGGCGACTAAAATCTTTCAAAAAAAGGGGACTCTAGAGTTGTGGACAGAGGAAGGAGAAAGGCAGCTCGAACTGTTCGTACAGCAGTCCAAGGAAGGACTGCATTGTATGCATGGCCACATGCCATTCTAAGTACTGGAGTGCAGTTTTTGCACTTTTGGCCCAATGGGACCAAAACTGGAATACATGCGACCAGTAGCAGGTGTCGAGTTACAATTGTAGATGTTTGATTTTCCTATATTATTACAAGTAAAACTAATAGGCATGTTTTGTTCAAGGTTCATCTGAAGAATCCAGCGAGTTTAAGAGGCCACGATGAGACAATGCAATTGACGGACAACTACTTAACTTACATGTGATTTACAACAAATTTATACATAAAAGATTATTTTTAAAATTAGTCATAGGCTATAAGTTTAGTTTTTATATAGGTTTAAAAATTTGCAATATAAATATTGAAGTAAAACTATTGTTTTATTTTTACTGCTTACCATGTGCCTACCTAATAGATTATCTCATCTATCTAAACTAATATATTTATAAAGCTGAGAGTTTGTTTGTTAGAACGAGCTAATCCTGAGATTACTACTGGTTCGAATTGAAAAATTAATTTTTCGTTGGACAGTGCATTTATTGAGGAAGGCTTTAGGCTATTATAACATCATGCGCGAACGAAATCGCGGGCGGCTGCTAGTTATAGATATTGGCATTGTAAATGATTTTCAAGATCTCACAAGAAAAATTATTTAAAATTTGCAGTATTTAAGTAAAACTGTGGTTTAACAACATAATAAATTGTACATACATATTATGTAATAGTTTATGTTGGATAATTGGCATTGTAAATGCATTTTAAGAATTCTGAAGAAACAATTAACCCCATCTGATTTTGAACTACTCGGAAATAGCAGAATAAAGTTGTAAAGTTTGGTATCTGTTTTACAATAACCACTAAACATTAAACAGACTTAAAATATTTATGTACCTCCAGGCAATATAACAAATCTTTTACCTTTCATGACAAGTTCTTTTAAACCTACAAAAACTACCAAGCTTATGAGCTTGCAATCTCAAATCAAATAAAAAGCTGCAACTATAACATGCATGTCAATCGAGGGGTCCCGGGTTCGATTCCCGGCAAAACAGAAATTAAAATGATGAGTTTTTTCTGTACTAGGTCTGGGTGTATGTGTTACTGTCTTTGTATGTGTCTATATGGTACCCACGACACAGTGTATTAATTAACTTAAATTTACTGTGGGGTTATGAGTGTGTAATGTTTAAAAAAAACATCAAAGAGAATCACTACCTGGCAGAACTAAAATTCATATGTATATGATTCTATTTTTCTAAAGTAACCTGACTATAATAATAAACCAATAAATTTTACAATGTTAAATTTGACATTATATTTTGCAATAATATATTGTGAAATATTTTATTTGATGAAATATAAAAGGCTTATCAGCTGACAATAAAATTAGAGGTTACTTTTATAAAAGTAAGAAAGTTGATTTTTCTAATATAGAAAGTTAACAAATAGTTTCTACTTTAATCAAGTACAATGAAACTGTACATTTATAACAACCCAAACAAATGTAACAAAAAAATAATTTTAAAAGAAACTTTAATGAAAGTTAACTTCTACTTACCAAGTGCTCTAGGGGTATTATTATAATAAATCACTCAACTATAATATAAGAGACTAGAATATTCACATATGAACAGTTAACAATAATATACTATTTGTATTAACAATATTTTATTGAAAAATAAACACGGCGAAGTCCACTTGGAAAATATTTACAATCGAAATGTCAATTGATCAATAATGTCAATGTCAAAATTAGTTCCTGAAAATTTCTTTAGAGAGCGCTACTAGTACTGACAAGGAAGATCAATGTTTTCGAAAATAAACTCGGAGATTTTCCTGATCGCTCAACACACAAAGCACTAATTTTAAGTTAAGCATTTTATTACGAATTGAAATAGGTAAGTTTTTCTTTAAATAGGTCTCTTTTCACTGTTTACGTAAAATAATAAAGCCGGGTCCCCCCTCGGGCCGAGGGGCGATTTCCCTTTCCACATCAAAAGAAAACCATAACGCGCAGAATCGGACAAAATGGCGTCCTCCAAGTACGAAGTGTACAATGTTCACATACCAAGTTTACCGATCGATATCAATGGAGGACTTGCTTTTTTCGGTGTCTTCCGTGCTCTGCAAGTATTTAGTGAATTCAGTGTTCGTTTGAGTGAAAAAGTCTGGAAAGGTGTCTTTTTTGAGCGGTTACATCACAGCGAACTCGCAGAGGCTGGAGTAGTTGTGCGAAATGTCTTTCAAATCACGCAGGTGCGTACGCAGTCGTAGTCTTCCTATGCTGTCTGGGCCTGCTCGAACGCGCGACCCCTTCATGATGGCCATTCATTTGGGCTTATCCTTTACGCCGTCGCAAAAGAGTTTGTGTCATTCGTCTTCGATATTGGTTAGTTGCGTGCAGTCAGCGCAGAATGCATCTAAACAAAAACATGAAACAAAATGCATCATATCTCTGCAGCGTTTTCATTATTATAAGATTATTACATTCAAGCATTCGAGCTGTAAAATCATTTAGCACACAATTGCGGATCGAGCATCTTGTAAGCTTTCGAACCGTTGTCACTTCTAGTCTTTAATTTTCATCATAGATGTGTTTTGAAGTCAACTTATTACTTTCTATTTCGTAACATTAGGAATGGAAAGCTGAGTATTGATTTTTCCGACTTGCTGCCTACACAATAGAATAGATAAAGTACTATCTTAAATCATGATTCCAATGGGATTTAAGCGTATTTCATTTACATTTTATGCTTCTACAGCTGTTAGTGATGAAAGTTTGATGGTTTTATTAAGCTTGTTAGTTCAATGATGTGTGGTATTGACCAAATGGAATGAGTTTTTTGAATATGTTGAAGAGGTACTAAAACTCACTGAAAACTAACTTTATAAATATTTGCACTGTCAAATACTTTGGAAGATTCTGCAAACACCATAACTTATACTATGGTGTGCCTGAAAAGATTTTCTAAGGAAGGACTGAATATTTCTTTTGGCTGACAGTAAATCAATGATTATTTTATCAATGGTTTAGACTAAACACACATACATGCACCATAGCTTGGTCATTGTTTTTTACCTTTTTTGTAAATCTAAGTGTGTACTGAGATTTCACCTGTAATGTATAACTCTTCCTTTTTTGCACAGATTCTTAAGGGGCTGTATACGAAATTTTGTCGATTTTGCTTATTTACCCGATTTAACACATGAGATTTTGCAGATAAATTACAGCACTTCTACAAGTATCATTGCACAATATAACTTTTCATTTCATTAATAATCTAATACATGAGACACTTTTATAGCTTGCGTCAAGAATTATAATGCGAGTTTTAGGTTACTTTAAAAGATGTATTATGCCGAATTATCATTATTAATAACATTTTTTTTTTCGGGAAACAGATTGATTATAAACTGAAGAGTATTTATGTCAAATAATTTTTACTAAAGATTATTCCATTTTGCCGAAATCAAATACAATTTCTGGCCCATTTTCTCTCAAAATTGACTAAGTTCAATGTTTTTTTACTAATATTTTTTGTATGAGAGTGGCAAAATGTGGCTCATACACTATGTATGTGATTTTTACAGCAATACATGGCATTTTTTTCGATCTATTTAGACTTTAAAATGATCCAGAAATATGTGATATTCTATACCTATTACAGTAATATTTACAAAACTATCACCGGCTTCAGGTCTATTAAGCAAAATAACGAAATAAAAATTGAAAAGTGGCTCATTTAATAGTTTATTATTGAAATGATCAGTCATATTGTGCAATAAAACTTATGGAAATACTGTATTTTAACTGCAAAATCTCCTGTATAAAATGAGCTAAATCAGCGAAATCGGCAAAATTTTGTATACAGCCTCTTAATAAGGGACATATTATCCATTTATTTACTTACCCATAAATGAATAATTTTCTTAGAGTTATAATTTCATCATATTTATTAAAAGTTATAGATAAGAAACGTCCATATTAAAATTGGCTGTGTTATGGTACTGAATTTTCTATTGAAAACTTATTTCTCATATAGTTAAAGTCAAATTTTAAATGTAGCTCATAGATGCAATTGGAGGGGTGGTCATTCATATGTGACCCTAGTCATAAAGGGTGAAGGGGTTCAAACAACAATCATACATGCTTAACATTAACATTTATGGAAAACTGTAAATTTAAATAAAAAATTAACTTGATAGTTTCTGACTTGGGTCAATTTTTGCATTCCTATTTGTCAAATAAATGTTAGTGCTGTCAATGTCACTAATATGACATATGTATAAAAAGGATAGCTCTAATGTTGACAGACAAGTTTATCACAGTATAGAAAAATCAGTCCTTATTTATATTGAGTGTGTGTGTGTGTGTGTTTTAAAACTTATATCAGATCTTGTGCGAGTACACACTATACTACATCTATCTACAATTAAAATGGATTTAAAAAAGTAAAACAAATTGTATCTAATAAAATCTTGAAAATTTCATTTTATTTTCTTGTATTCCCTTCTCCACTCAACTGCCAGGCGCGGTCGCAGTCTTCAATTTGGTGGGGGAGGGGGAGAAATTTGGGGGAAGAGGTGTCCCAAATTGTCACCCGTGAGTTGCTTCGCCTTCCATCTATGCCTGGTCCAATGCGGGTTGATAGAGATGCAGGTTAGGCCTCCGACAAGGCTTAACAACTGTTATTTATCGACAACAACCGGGACCGAACCGGGACGAAGCACAGAAACGCGCATGAAAACTAGTAGGTCACCCATCTCATACCCGACTGCGCCAGTTTGGCTTAACTGCATAGACAACTTGCATTCTGTGCTAGCTGCCGAGCCATGTTCGCTTCAATTTTGAATGTTCAAATGAATGTTCAAATACTGCTATCTATCATAAAAATAACCCTGAACAGCATTTTAGTTTACCCATGAGGCACAAAAAATGCTCTTAGTAATTATTACAAAGTACATTGTAGGGATATAATATAAGATTTACTGATTAATTATAACATGTAACTAATTAATGGGCATAAACTGCATAAAGCATGCAAATATAAATTGTCTAAAGAATAATATAACACATCTGGATCATTAAGTAGTAGCAGATGGTTTAGCTCTTTAAAAAACCTGTTTCTGAACAATACACCATATTTAATGTTGTTCACAGATTATAAATCAATCTGGTGTATAGAGTGTCAACAAGTGTTGGGTGGCAACACCCACTAGCACAGCAGCACATTGCAAAACCTCAATGGTCCTGGATTCGAAGCGGCGAGACGACGACGGCGACGCAGAGGGGGAAAAAATGAATTCAGCAGTCAGCACCGAGTCTATGGACATGGCAGAGGAGGTATGGAAATACATCAAGATATTGGTTTTTGGTAGAACTTTGATGTTTTGACTGGGGAAGTACCACAACCATAATCACTACTGCTGTGAAGCTTTAATAGAAAGGTGC
The DNA here is from genome assembly GCA_911387765.1 of Pyrgus malvae. Taxonomy (NCBI): domain Eukaryota; kingdom Metazoa; phylum Arthropoda; class Insecta; order Lepidoptera; family Hesperiidae; genus Pyrgus; species Pyrgus malvae. The sequence continues at coordinate 29,574,069 of OU426946.1, forward strand.
AGTTGCTGACTAGATTTAATGAGCAGGTGACAATCAGCCACTGAAGTTGCAGCACAGCTATATACAATTGAGGATGACTTAGGATTGTTTGAAGATGTCTATGGGCTGCAGCGACCACTTTAACACAGCGACATGGCGTGCGTGCTTCTCTGCTCCTACATTTAAAAAATACAATAGATGCACTTACCATGACCATGACCATCATCCTTTAGAATGGCAGTGAAATCAGATAAGACTTGCTTCACTTGAGGTGAAGTTATGTATGGGCTACACAGACCACTAAAAAACATGGCATATTTGCTGGTCTTCTACTTTATATAAAAAAAAGAGTGTGGAACTTTTGTGGAAAGGAGTTCTGTTATAAGAATAAATAATAACGTTATGTAAAGAATGCCTTATAAAAAATACCTTAGTCTGTTTCTTAGTAAATTAGGCACATGGGTTTCATGGCAACATATTATATTATGAATCACTGAATCGCCCACGCAAATCGATTGCGGACGGCATTTGCTTCTAAGCCTTTCGGCTTAGAATATTTGGGAATGCTGTCTTTTTACGATTTAAAAAAGAACCACCTTTTCTTTTCTCAACATTTAGAACTTCCTCTCTCTGAAGTCCTCTTAGGCTTATAAGCGATAAATACGCACATAACAAACATCGGTAGAGGTTTGAACTGGGGACCTCTAAAGCGGAGACCAGTGTCTTAACCATTCGGCTATCGCGGCTTTAAAACTATTTCATACAAACTTATTTTTAACACTTGCTTGAAGAGAACTGTATTGAAAATAGAAAAGTATGACACAAATAATAAAAGACTGATTTAAATGAATGGTTTAAATGGGTCAGTCAGGCAAACATCAAACTTTTCCATCTAGCAACCGCAGTTTAACGCTCAGATAGAGCGACTGAATCCCGTTTGCATTTAACTATCGTCAATTAAACCGCGTAATCCGATTGGAAGATTTCTGTAGTCGTTTGTTGAAATTGTCTATCGTAATAATTTTAAATTTCTTGTTTGAGATTTTTTACATGTAAAATGGAATAGAAAACGAGCATTTAACCTCTTAAATAACGGTGCATGCTTGAGAGGAACACGTTTCTTAAACCAATCCAAGTTCAGATTGGTGGACATTATGCCTTCGAGAAATGTGTGTTCGGCCATAGTCCAGGAGGAGTATTGAGTAAAATCTTGATTTATCCTTTAGGAGATGTCCCAAGTGGGGGAAGGGTGCGGGCTGAGCGGTGCGTCTGAGGACGAGGACGAGTGCGCGTCTTCACCGGCGGGCTCCGCGTACGAAGACACGGAGGGCGGCAAGGCGCTCAGCGACGAGGTCACCAAGCAGCTGGCTGCCGCGGGTAACAGTACATACGATCCGTCGTATCTTAAGGGGCTCCGAGATGGGCAAGCTCATACATTCCTCATATCGAACCTAGGGGCCTACTCTGTACGCACCCATCCGAAACTTTGTGAAGTTTTGGTCTCATTTTGGACTGCAGAATCTTAGCAATGTTATTCATTCAGATATACTTGAATCTTATAAATTCATGAATTAAAAAGCGATCATATCATGCCATAATGATTACGAAAATGTTAAACAGATATGGTTTGCAAAATATATGACAGTGTTGTCCGCCATGATTGCTAACTGACGCGCCTCTAAACTATATTTTAAAGCTGACCGCGAACACCATCACAGCATCTTCTCTTCAAACTTTCTCATCAAGCAAAAAATATTAAATCACATCATCGCCGTATTTTCTACGTGCTAGCCGCCAAGCTAATTCTTGCCCGTCTCGAAACCGCCATAAGGTTTCTAGTTCTTACAACTAAGTCAGTAGTCGCAATAAGAAAATATTGATGCATGCATGCATGACTTGTCACTAGGTCCAGTAGGCATGGCAGCGGCCGCCGCCATCGCTTCATCGAAGAAACGGAAGCGTCCTCATTCATTCGAGACCAACCCCTCCGTCAGAAAACGACACCAAAACAGACTGCTTAGGAAGCTCCGGGTATGTATTCACAGATCAGCATCGATTTATGTACTGCCACCTTTAGTGGTGGGACTTATACCATTGAACATTGAGTTATTTCTTTAGTGTTTCTGTGGAAAGGTATTTACCATCTACCAATATCTTGTTTAAGAGTAGGTAGTCAGGAAATTTATTATTCGGGTGTGAGGCACGAAGCCTTTTGTAGTGTGGGCGTTAGTGGGACACAGCCTGTGCGACAAGGTGTCGCCTACAAAAACATTTTAACTGAATGTATTGTTTTGTTCATTGTGTAAGTGCGGTTGCGTGGTACATCATTTATCAAATAACAACACCATGGCATAACAACTATGTAATAAATAAAGTCTTTAAATGTTAGCCCATTTGTTATTAGCATATTTTTTTTCAACCATTTTTTATGTCCCACTGGGCACAGGTCTCCTTCTCACATGTGAGAGGGGATTTAGGCCATATTCCACCACGCTGGCCACGTGCGGATTGGTGGACGTCATGCTTTCGAGAAATTATGAGTTTCTCTCAGGCATGCACGGCGATAAAGAACATCGTAATCAATTAAATATCACGATATTTTCCATCACCGTGGAGCAGCGATAAATGCGCACATTACAAATTACTTTGTCAGAGGTGCGCGCACTGCGCGCCGAGGATTTGAACCCGGGATCGGTCGCGTAGAAGACAGCGGCTTTTACCACTCGGCCATCGCTGCTCACGTTATTAGCATAGTACAGTGTAATCCATAAGCGGTATTTGAAGGTGAGGTGGTTTTGTGTTCAGCAAACGATCGAGGAGTTCGCGACGCGCGTGGGGCAGCAGGCGGTGGTGCTGGTGGCCACGCCGGGCAAGCCCAACACGTCGTACCGCGTGTTCGGCGCCAAGCCGCTGGAGGACGTGGTGCGCAACCTGCGCTGCATGATCATGGAGGAGCTGGAGAACGCGCTCGCGCAGCAGGTACACCACCATCTCCGGCCCTGACACACTACACAACTACGCAACACGTGTATCAGATTAAGTTCGGTACCGCGTGCTCGGCGCCAAGCCGCAAGGGAACATCACCAACAACTCAGCTCTGCACTCTGATTACACTATAAAATTAGGCGTTACTTTGCGGAACTCCATTTTTATAAAGTTAGGTAAAAACTACTTTGCAACAATCCGCAATTAGAACGTATGATGGTGTATTCTTTGTTCATGCAATAGCACCTCCCTCCTATGTGGGAGGTCCCACATAGGACACATGCTCATGCAACAATAAAAAAATATACACCAACATACATACCAACACCAACACGTGTTTCGCCCCAAAACAGAGCATCATCAAGGTTATTGACTCTACGACGATTACTCGTAAAGTAACCTTTGTGGTTCACAAAGTTCTAATTGCGGATTGTTGCAAAGCAGTTTTTACCTAACTTTATATCTGATTACTTATTATTTATTTATTTATTTATTAGATTATTAGTCTTATTACATATCTCCTATTCATCTATACATTAAAATACAACACACCTGTATCATCAGTGTGCCACCACTATAATCGTATTGTTACTTAAATATGATGTGCGAAATGTACGATACAATTATCTTCAAGAGGTCAGAACATAAAATTTGACGAATCGATATAAAGATCTAGCTTTATTTTGGACCAAATTTTGATGAGACTTTACTTTGACCTTACAGTATATGTATCACAGCCGTAAAGCAAGTAATCAAATTACTCTTAAATATACATACACTGAACTCAAGCGCGCATGGCCCGGTGGATAGCGTAGATTGCAAGCAAGTTGTGAAATGGGTGACCGCTAATGGCAAAAAAATTCATGTGCGTTTCCGTGCTTCGGAGGGCACGGTAAGCCGTCGGTCCCGGTTGTTGTCGATAGATAACAGTTAAGCCTTGTCGGAGGCCTTATAGGCGGTTTGAAAACATCCGACAGCGGGTTGGGCACTAACCCGCATCTCCACCAACCCGCATTGGAGCAGCGTGGTGGAGTAAGCTCCAGGCCTCCCCAATAATTGGGAGAGATCCGTGCCCAGCAGTGGGACGCTAAAAGGGTTGCAGCCATACATATGCTGCATAGTATCAATATCGATAGTCATGCCAAGGTGAAAATCGTTTTAAAGGGTTTATCCTGAATAAGGAGCATGATTATCGTAGTCAACTCACCATGCCACATAAAAACTTAAATCTATTACACAAAATAACAAGAAGCTAGCGCAATTATACATACAATTTCGAACTGAACAACTGTTTTGTTGTGTGTCATAAGAGGATTACAATTTTGAAGCACATGTACAACCTATAGTTGCTTAATAATAGATAACTCAAAAAGCTGATTTGATCTTATTTTGGTTAAAAAGTTTTAACAAGTATTGTTTTAATTCTGTACTCAATTTGTTGTACTGATAATGTGCATATATCATCGATTAAACAGTCGTCAAAAAAAATTACTATCGACTTGATCAATTGAGATGTGAATAAAGTTTTTTTATTGGTTTATTTGAAGCGTTTTCGTTGGAGGATTTGCACACAAAATTTTGAATAATTTAAAAAATATGTAAGATAAAGTGATTCAAATTAAACATATCATGGACATCATAGTACGAAATAATAGTTAAGTTTCGTATTGCTAGAAAGGGATTGATAATAATCGTTTAAAAATATTCATTTTGAACTTATGCAATGGATGGATGGAAAAATAATATTCACATTTTATTGATAAGTACCACATACTCAATCAAATACCTAAATGTGTGCACATCCATCTCCTCCATCAATGAAAACGTTTATATGGAAGAACAAGTAGACAAAAGAGTTAAATGATTGGCAAAGTAAGACGCGTGTGGTAGCGCTTACGTTGTACTGGCATGACGTGTGACACACTGACGCTAACGGGTCAGTTCGGGCTGGGCGGCTGCCCGCAGGCGCCGGCGCCGCCGCAGGAGGACCCGTCGCTGTTCGAGCTGCCGCCGCTCATCATCGACGGCATCCCCACGCCCGTCGAGAAGATGACGCAGGCGCAGCTGCGCGCCTTCATCCCGCTCATGCTCAAGTACTCCATGGGTGAGTTCCTTCTTCATTCAGAAATACCTTATGCATTTCTTTGAGGTGAGGGTTTCCGCTCGATTTTTGATATATGACGCGTTTCGCACTCGCCAGAGACAGCGATAGTGTTTAAGAGTCAAATAACAGAACACTTGGGAATAAATAATCCGAAATTATAATTATATAAAACTGTAAACTTGCATTATAGTTTCTTAAAACAAAATGTGGTAATTTTGGTGGTAAAATTTTCGATACAGTTTTGTTAGTCGTAAAACTGTCTTAAAGCAACAACTAATGCTAGTTAGGCTGCCAAGGAGTGGCATTATTCGTCTTCTCCTCAGTTAATAGTAAAGACTAGTATATAGTATATAGTAAAACTATGTAGTTTTCATTAGAAGATATTAGCATGGAAGTAAAATGATGTCGATACGCAGAAATTAATTTCTATAATGTATCGAAGCAGAGCGCAAAAATTACTTTACTGACGAGTCAATGCAGTCGTTGCTCTAAAGAAATATGAGAGAACAATAATTAGTGAATATAGTAAATAGTAATGGTATGTAAAGTAACAAGCAATATTATGACGTGTGCAGTGCGCGGCAAGCCGGGCTGGGGCCGCGAGTCGACGCGGCCGCCGTGGTGGCCCAAGGACCTGCCCTGGGCCAACGTGCGCATGGACGCGCGCACCGAGGACGAGAAGCAGAAGGTACACTTACAACAAGCAATATTATGACGTGTGCAGTGCGCGGCAAGCCGGGCTGGGGCCGCGAGTCGACGCGGCCGCCGTGGTGGCCCAAGGACCTGCCCTGGGCCAACGTGCGCATGGACGCGCGCACCGAGGACGAGAAGCAGAAGGTACACTTACAACAAGCAATATTATGACGTGTGCAGTGCGCGGCAAGCCGGGCTGGGGCCGCGAGTCGACGCGGCCGCCGTGGTGGCCCAAGGACCTGCCCTGGGCCAACGTGCGCATGGACGCGCGCACCGAGGACGAGAAGCAGAAGGTACACTTACAACAAGCAATATTATGACGTGTGCAGTGCGCGGCAAGCCGGGCTGGGGCCGCGAGTCGACGCGGCCGCCGTGGTGGCCCAAGGACCTGCCCTGGGCCAACGTGCGCATGGACGCGCGCACCGAGGACGAGAAGCAGAAGGTACACTTACAACAAGCAATATTATGACGTGTGCAGTGCGCGGCAAGCCGGGCTGGGGCCGCGAGTCGACGCGGCCGCCGTGGTGGCCCAAGGACCTGCCCTGGGCCAACGTGCGCATGGACGCGCGCACCGAGGACGAGAAGCAGAAGGTACACTTACAACAAGCAATATTATGACGTGTGCAGTGCGCGGCAAGCCGGGCTGGGGCCGCGAGTCGACGCGGCCGCCGTGGTGGCCCAAGGACCTGCCCTGGGCCAACGTGCGCATGGACGCGCGCACCGAGGACGAGAAGCAGAAGGTACACTTACAACAAGCAATATTATGACGTGTGCAGTGCGCGGCAAGCCGGGCTGGGGCCGCGAGTCGACGCGGCCGCCGTGGTGGCCCAAGGACCTGCCCTGGGCCAACGTGCGCATGGACGCGCGCACCGAGGACGAGAAGCAGAAGGTACACTTTACATAAATTACGTTTCTCAGTCGTAGCCCCACAGTAGGGTAGATGTAACCTGTGTCGTGGGTACCATGGACAAAAAACAAACACCCATAGCGAGAAAAGGAATTAGATCTTTTTTCTTTCTTTGGACAATTCACACACCATCTGATTCCAAACTAAGCAGAGCTTGTAATATGGTAATCAGAAAGCTGATAAACATACTTATATAATTCTAAATACATACTTATATAGATAAATTAACACCCAGACATAGAACAAGTAGTCATGTTCATCACACAAATATTTGTCCTGAGTGGGAATCGAACCCACGACCTCGCGCTTCGCAGTCGGTTTATCACTACGCCACGGAAGCTGTGATTAGATATCATTGAAATTTCTGTTTCGCCGTGAATCGAACCTGGAACCCTCCGATTGGCAATCCGGCGTGGTAACCATTGCGCCATACGAATCGTCAGAATGCATCAGAGTCTAAAAGTAGTGTGGCCTTTTGGTTCTCGCCTGCACGCTTCAGGCATCTTATCTATATTCTTACCTAACGTGTGTGATGTGTTCATGGAAGAAGGTCACAAAAGTGCGTCCAGTAAGTTCACGCGAAACAAGCAAACAAGGAACTTGCTACGCATATTATTAACACTTAAGCAGTTGTCAAAAGGCTTCCCTAAGACATTTGTCGACGTGACGTAGCGCAGTGATTCGTTGGTTCTGAGCTCGGCTGATTGTTTCGATTCAATCATTTTCACGATTGAGAAATAAATTAAAATTAATCGCGCAAAATTTGCGTGATGGCATATTCATTAGGTTTGGGACATGAGTAACATAAAGATAAGTATTATTTTGTATCAGTGACTTCAATACCATTTCCGTTATAAACGATTTATTTATCTTTTTCAGATGTCTTGGACACACGCGCTCCGTCAAATAGTGATCAACTGCTACAAGTACCACGGCCGCGAGGACCTTCTGCCGGCCTTCACGGAGGAGGACGATAAAGGACCGCCTACGCAGCACGTGAGTTACATATCTATCGAGTCCCTATACAATAAACACTTAAAATTTCTTGTGTGTGGTCAAGAAGCTCATAAATTCGGACAAAGGTTTATTAAACTTATTTTTGTAACAAAGGAAACCTTCAAAAGGTTCTTGGGGAAAGTCGCCGGTTTATGTGGTTATTTGACATCACTGGAACCCCCTCAGTGTCTTATCTTATCATTTTAGAGTACCTCTGGGTGTCTAAGGGAACGCACTGGTGCACTTTGTGGATGCCTAATATGAGGCCATCATATTAGCCATGGTTTTATTTTATTTTTCCCGCTTCGATGGTGGAGGGCACAAACTTCATGGGTCCGGTGGATAGATCGTAATCTGGTCCTGAACTATAGGGACTGGTTTATTATAACTAGCTTTAACTCTTCCGAAGATGCAGTTTGGAGTTGTTTCATAGTTGCATTAATTGCCAATATTGAAGGTTTATTATGAGTAATTCTTATGATAAAACATTAATTTAATATTTTATGTTTCCAAATCTTTCTAAATAAAGATGGAAAAATGTGAAAAACTGTATTTAATCATCGTAAAATTCTAAATCATCTTTGTGTTCATGCTTGCGCTTTTGGAATGCCGCTCACTGGATCTGGTAACATTTGGAATTTAATATATATGTTTTTATCATCCTTATATTATTATAAACATTTTAAATTGGTCTTCGATTTGATACGATTGAACAATGACCACCCAATTGCACCCTTATGAAATGCGCGGTAACTACCTAACGAACGTGCACGGCATTCTCGCCCTAACGCACGTACATTGCTGTACAAACGGCGAAGATGTCGGCGTCCATGCCGGCGGGCAGCTCGAGCGCGCGCTCGGAGGGCGGCGCGTCGTCGTCGGCCATGGCGTCGCCGCCCGTCTGCATCGACCAGATGACGCTCGCCGATGTCGATGTACGGAGACTTTCTTATCTTATACATGTGTCGTGCGTGCGTGCGTGCGTGCGTGCGTGCGTCCGACTGGGGAAGTACTATCGCCGTATGCTCCGCGAAGCTATTAACAAAGTGAAATTAAATTAAATATTCATTATTCATTGTTCGGTTCGTTTACAAACTCTTAGTAAACGTTTCTTTTGTTCTGTCTGCTCTGGATGCGATTATCCAATGTTGAGCTGAAGAAAACAGCGGATGGAGAAAAACTTCAGCCCTGTTTTAAAATATGGGGAATACAATAATTAGCTTTCTTACAGAGTAGCTATGGGCCGATCGATAAGGAACATACGTGACAGCTACCGCATGTGTCAATTTCGTCCCACAGCCATCTGCTAACATTGGCAATTTGATTATTTAAAAAGAAAGTCAAACAAGTCCTGTGCCGCAAGGCTTATTACGATCTTAAGGACTATTTAATTGATAAAAAGCTTGGGATTGAGCTGTAGTCCCACAAGGCTGTTTCTATAACTGATGTAATAGATTTAAATCAATCAAACTGCCATGTTAACAGATAGCTGTGGGACGACATTGACACATGCGGTAGCTGTCACGTATGTTCCTTATCTGCCCATAGCTACTCTGTAGAAAGCTTATTATTGTATACCTCATATTTTAAAACAGGGCTGAAGTTTTTCTCCGTCTGCTCTTTTCTTCAGCTCAGCATTGCCTAAGCGCACCCAGAGCAGACAGAACAAAAATAAAACGTTCACTAAGAGTTTGTAAATGAACCATACAGTGAATAAAGAATATTTCATTTCATTTCAATTTAAGCCTTATTACAACATTTATAGAAACAGCCTTGTGTGACTACATCTCAATCCAAAGCTTTTTTATCAATTAAATAGTCCTTAAGATCGTAATGATCCTTGCGGCACAAGAAGTGCATTCTTTAATCGTAAACACTATAGAATAGATAAAAAAAGGTATCGGAGTGACATAAGCTGACCATCGAGATCCCCGTGACATTTCGTTAGTTAAATGTCAATCCCATACATTTTTTATTTTATTCCAAAAGCGTTGTTTTAGTGCTGTTTTAGTGGAAAATCTTACCACCTTTCCGTGAATGATCCGACTGCTGGAAAAGTTTAGATGAGGCCACCATCAGCTTCCAGATTAGCAACGCAACTGTATTCGAACTCGGCAAGACTCAGATGTGATTTTGCAACCACTTAACATCTCACAGTGTGCATATACTCCATTTAATTGATTTTTTTTTTAAATGTTACTTTAATTTTATTTCTTGTATTTTTTAAGCGATTTCCTGGGCAAAATTATATATTTTATAAGCCTTACCTCACTTACTAATTGCGAAACATCATGTGGTCCTATATTCAGACAGGGTAATTTTCAATATACATACAATAGTTAAGTTACAAACCCATTTATCAATAGTATACTTATATAATATCATATTCAATTAGTGCAATCAATAATACAATATCAAATCAATATCAAAAGATATTGTCAGGTATTTTAGGCAGATTTATTATAAAATGATTACTATGTACTTTTGATATTTTACTATGAAAATATGAAAAGTAAAATTGCAAGCTTTATGCTGTAACATAAACACGTGAGACGACACCGTGCCGGCAGATGTCGCAGTACGCGCCGGCGGTGCTGCAGACCATCACGAACCCGGACGGGTCGGTGTCGCTGATCCAGGTGGACCCCAACAGCCCCATCATCACGCTGCCCGACGGCACCACCGCGCAAGTGGTTAGTATGGTAATTATTGCTTTCTATTACTTATCTATTTTATACTTACCTACTATTAATTTAACGTAGTTTGCTTAGCAAGGATACATAATCTCTCTTCACGATTGCTGCATTACAGAGGTTGTGGTGTTGTATGCACATTATATCTGTGTGTGTTATCTTGTCATGGACTAAATTAAACGACTGGTAATTTCAGTAACTAATGAGTCTAATGACTGATGGAGTCAGATTCATGGATCATACAGAGACAATGTGTGTTGCATACACTCCACCACAACCTTAGTAAACTGGTATTTGTGATATAAAATATCAACGATGCGTTCAGAGCAATTTTATGAGTGTAATAACATAACGTATTGTGGCACGAAAAAAGGAACTAACGCCGCCATCTTCATAAACGTAATTTTTGACAACTTTAACAAGTTTTCTCCTATATAAATTGATTGTAATGTCAACACTAAAGTCACTGCAGCACTCACGCCCACATTCATTTAAAGCCTTGTCGCACTATAATTATCTCTCTCACTTTCTGTAACACTGGAAATTTTATCTGTGATAAATTGGTAATAAAGCTTACAAAATTTTAGTCATGTTAATAAACTATTAACATTTTTACAAATTGTCGAGACTAAATTATATAGTATGTATATAAGAAATATAAAATCTGTATGGTCAAAAAAAGAATAACTTCTTTATTCTGTGATATAGATTCATTAATCGATAACGCTGGTAACCTATATGTTGTCACTTTTCATCTTTATTATTTGTATTTTATGCTGACTTATTGTTAGTATGCCTAAGAGGGCAAAGGAAACTGCTCACTGTGTGTGCTGAGATTTTGTTGTAAGTTTTGCAATAAATTATTTGATGATAATTAGTTATCCTCGGTATTCTCGTTATCGGTATAGCAGTGAATCTAGTAAGAGTGAATGTGTTACATTTCTTAAACGATCTGCCAAAATCCTGGAGCTATAATGTATGGACTATAATAGTCACTGTAGCCTAAGATTACAGAGACATTTGTTTCTGAGGACTAATGTTGCTGTATGGGTATAACAATTGCTGCTGCCCATAGACAAAAATTAGATTTTTGCTGATTATGTAATGAGACTAATGAGTATTGCATATGTCAAAGATCATAATGCAGAAATTGTTGAGGGTAATGGGTATGGGGAGAGATTCATGCCAGCAATGGAAGTCAGATGCCCATTAAAGGGATGCAGCCAGCCATATTTCGAAAATAAATTATGAATAACGAACGTGTCATAAATCTGCAAAAAAAATGTTAAAAGATGATGGTTGTTAGAGTCATGTGCAGGTACAGGTAGAGTGTAGGTTGCGAGGTTGCGTAGTGTAGTGGCGGCGCGTTGCAGATCCACAGCGGCGAGGGCGGCGTGGGCGCGCTGGACGGCGAGGGCGCGGTGGCCGTCGACCTCAACGCCGTCGCCGAGGCCACGCTCAACCACGACGGCCAGATCATCCTCACCGGCGAGGACGGCCACGGTACCCGTACCCTTACCCACTGCTTGCTGCTTGCTTTCCAGAATCAGTACACCCCTCAACTAGTAGGCTCTCGTACCCTATGCTAATTAATCTAAGCTAATTTCTCCACCAACCCGCATTGGAGCAGCGTGGTGGAGTAAGCTCCAGGCCTCCCCAATAATGGGGAGAGACCCGTGCTCAGCAGCGAGACACAAAAGGGTTGCAGCCAAAAAAAACTATTTGGGGCAACGGCAGTGCCCCTGCCAAGTTAAGCGTGAAGCAAACATTGCTGCACCATTGATTTCTGGAACCATTTCAGTGTATTTTTATGCCCCTCCTTGATTATTATTACTATTACACTTTTAAACCATTAAATTTCATGTTCGTAGCTTATTTGTTTCCTAAGTTATGCAAAAACAAACTTGTGTTCATTATACTCACTGATTATCAAATAAATATCTAAAATACAATTAGATTTTAACCAACTTGGATGTGTCAAAAAGTAAATGTGCATAAAAAATGTTCAACGGCCGGACATAATAGACCAGTGTCGATCATGTTGAAAATGGTAAAAAGTGAAAAAAATTTATAGTAGAATGAAATGAAACCTATTGTAAAAGGTAGAGAACATAACAAAAATAAAATGAAAAAATAAATTAGAGGCGTTCTGAGGTCGGGAAGGGGGAGGGGGGAGCTTTAAAGGGTAAAAAACGGTTTATCTCGATTTCCGGCAAAACTACAGGTCCTATGAAAAAAAGTTAAATGGCAAAGATGTAGTTAATAAAAAGATCTACAACTTTTATATTTACACATTTTTCACATAACCTCAAAATTTAAGTGAAATATTCAAATAACCATGTTTTTGGTTTCTTATTTTTATCTTATACAAATAAAATTATTTTTTCACAAAATTTGGTGAAAACTTACCTTTTTATGTCCCAGATATACAGTATTTTTTTCGGTTTAAAATATTTATTTTTTTCACCTCATTTTGACTTAATATCGAAAAAGCAGCCTAGTTTTCAATCGAAAATTCTCACGTCAAAATATCTGCTTTTTTTAAAAAGTCGGTATGCTTTTTGTACGTTAAAATCTCTTCTTTCTGATGGTATAAAAAAAATATACATTACTTTTGTAAATGTGCTCAGAAAATGCACATAATGAAAACTCGAATCCCAATTTTTTTCAATCATTATGTACAATTTTGAGCTATATATTAAAATTTACACTTAAATTACTAAAAGAATTAAGTTTTCAAGTAACATTGATATACATACTTTGTTTTTCAAGTAATTAAAGTGTAATTTTTAGTAAAAAGCTCAAAATTGTACATAATTATTCAAAAAAATTCGGATTCGAGTTTTTATAATTTGCATTTTCTGAGCACATTTACAAAAGTAATGTATTACATATTTTTTATACCATCAGAAAGAGGAGATTTTAACGTACAAAAAGCATACCGACTTTTTTTTAAAAAGCAGATATTTTGACGTAAGAATTTTCGATTGAAAACTAGGCTGCTTTTTCGATATTAAGTCAAAATGAGGTGAAAAAAATAAATATTTTAAACCGAAAAAAATACTGTATATCTGGGACATAAAAAGGTAAGTTTTCACCAAATTTTGTGAAAAAATAATTTTATTTGTATAAGATAAAAATAAAAAACCAAAAACATGGTTATTTGAATATTTCACTTAAATTTTGAGGTTATGTGAAAAAAGTGTAAATATAAACGTTGTAGATTTTTTTATTAACTACATCTTTGCCATTTAACTTTTTTTCATAGGACCTGTAGTTTTGCCGGAAATCGAGATAAACCGTTTTTTACCCTTTAAAGCTCCCCCCCTCCCCCTGCCCGAACTCAGATCGCCTCTAATTTATTTTTCCTTTTATTTTTGTTATATTCTCTACCTTTTCCAATAGGTTTCATTCTACTATAATTTTTTTTGGTCTCAAAAATTATCGGCACTGGTCTATAACGTTTCCTAAAATATGAAAAACATTAATTATGCATCATAACATCAACTTAAAGCTGGCGAGTCGTAGAAGTAATTAGGTGGTGATTTCTCTGTTGCAGGGTACCCGGTGTCGGTGTCGGGCGTGATCACGGTGCCGGTGTCGGCCAGCGTGTACCAGTCCATGGTGGCCTCCATGCAGCACCACGACGGCGTCTGCGTCGCGCCGCTCGTGCAGGTGCCTCCCCCCTCCGCCCCCTCTCTCCCCTCTGCCCCCTCTGCCCTCTCTGTCCGCTCTCGCCACACATACACACGCCATACACATATATGCCACACCTACATGGCCACGCTCACGCGCAGCTCGCTTGCCAGCTCGGTGCGGGCACTGCCGTACGCCTCCAGGACGGTCAAGATTGAGATCGAATAGTTGGATCGGAGGGAATTGATGTCTACTAAAGTGAAGGCCAAATAATTATTATACTGCATAATGCATATCAATGGCTTAATTTTTTCAGTATTTAATGGACGGTTACCTTCAGTTATGTTATTATACCAAATGATAATGTGTTTAAACACGGTACTGTTTTAATAAAGAAACATTAATTTCTACATCATACTAGTCAGCACTAAAGGGTTATTAGGTAGGCTAGGATAGAGTTTGTATTTATTGTAATAGATTTTATTTACTTGCCTATTTTTACACACGTCATTTTACATTCCACTTTTAAGTACCAACATTTTTTTTTAATTTGTGCATGTTACATTAACACTAATACACACAAAACTTGACATCACAGTGAATCGGTGCCATCGACCATTAGTCATAATTTTAATTATATTTGTGTGATAATTTACATTATAAGTGTAAAATTTTATTTTTGAGCTTAGATCTCCACGCTAGTGATATAAATTATTTTTTTGGCTTGTAGCTAATTTTGTTTGTCGTACTTGCATATTTGCCGCATTAAAATCCTTTTTAAAATATAAGCAACACATCCTATACATGTATTTTTATTAGTTTAGAAGCTTATCTTTATTAATTCGGCAAATATTCAAATAGCCATGAAGCATGCTTGTTTTGTTGTTGAATAACATTATTTACAACTGTTATAAAATATTTTTCTGAAGTACCCGTTATTTCAGATGTACGTTACAAACGTGCTTGTATATTACCAGATTTATTTGGAGGTGATCCTTGAGGCTACAAAATGTATATATTTATTTAGTTGTTATAAAATTTGCATTTATTTATAATGCAAAATAGTTGTTTTGTAATGGTTACAGCCGCTTCAGGTGCTATTAAATAATGTAAAGTACAAGAATATAAAAACTGTATTTTTCTACTTACTAAAGGTTTTCGCTTAGGTTTTTCAGTCAAACTGTCAATTACTTTAATCAAGTAATTTTCATCATTCTAGTATGAGAAATTGCCTGAAAGTAACTTATTTAAGATTTTTTGCGTAACTCTAGGGTTGCCAGATTGTCCGGCTTTTTGCTATTGTGTCTAGCCAAATTTATACATGTCCGGATTGTCCGGCTTTTGTTAAGCTATTGACGAGTTTACAAAACTTGACAAAAGTCTAGGTCAGCTTCTTTTCTTCACTTTTGGCCCTGGCAACCCTATGCGTAGCGTAACTTTAAGTGTGAATTTTTCATTAATTCCACCTCGCTGACAAATCTGACAATGTTAACTAGAGCATTTTATTTTATTACTGTTGTATTTGTTCATTTTATATTCATTAAAAAGTATTTTGTTGTGTTGCTTTTTCGTTGCATTGTGTTATATTGCTCTGAGAATTTTATGTTGTTTAAAATGAATTTTACCTTTTATTTTATATTACTTTGTGTTGTGATTTTGTGCCAAAGAGTGAGAAAAAAAATGTTTTATCGTTTATTGCATGTTCATTGTTCATATTATAGTAATAAGTGTTTTGTTGAATACTACACAAGGAAGGAATAATTAAAACAACATAAAATTCTCATGTTTTTAAAGTATATTTTATGCCATGTTGTGTGCGTGTTGCGCCAGTAATAAATGCCAGTACGTGTTAGTGTGTTGTTTTATTTCTTATTTGAGTCACTTTCGCTTCGTTGCACATTCGACATCAGTGTTGCCAGCATGCTAAGGTGTGTAATGTTTTCATTATTTTTTCATTTTAAGGTCAAATAATCCTTCGGTTTTTTCTTCGTAGATAGGTGTCCTATTACTTTTTAAAGTCTAATTCACAATTAAGATGGAAGGAAAATAAAAAAGGTAATGTCAGTTTACATGATTGTTTCCATCTATCTGCTCAGAAAAAACTGATCATATGATTATATAAATGTATGTAGTAAGCATATAGTTTATGCGTAGAAAATAATTAGTTGTTTCATAATTTTTAGGAAGAGTTTCAGTTCTATTTGTTATTTAAAATTATAATTATCTGTGATTTTTATGCAATTCCGTAAATGTGTTAAATTTTGTCGAATTAAGTTTAAATACTTCGTACAATTAGTTGCTCAGAAGCCAAAAATTTTCTAAACTAACCTTGTTGCACCAAGCTTCCAAGTGACAAAGGCCCGTATAGAAAATTGTATTATATGATCTCACGAATGGTTAACCATGTTTGTAGAGGTGTAAAGAGCTATCAATAAGTCACCAGTTACTGTAGTTATCAGCAGGTCAATAAAGTAACCTGACTGGCCACTTGTGTGTGAGTGATTTGGAGACAATGTCGTGCACATGTCGCAGCCATTAGGTTGAATCAGCCATTCAATTATAAGGCTAGCTCGCTAATTAAATGCCGGCATTCAATGAAGTGGCTAAACGACAACTAGTTAAATCGTGAATGTAACGTCTAACGGCTTGGCTGAACATCACTTAATCGTTTTGTTGAATGGACTATAGGCCACATTGTTATGTTAGTCTGGGATGACCATCTGTACGCAACTCAAACACTTGATTACTATTACAATTGATTACTAGACATAAAAAAGGAAAATAATAGTTAAAGATCAGATTTATTTCAGCAAATAACTTTTAATAAAAACATAATTTGTGATATAACTTTTATTAAAAACATAATTTGAATAAAAAACAACTTAAAACTTTTTAACTACTTGAAAACTTGTAGCCGGTAGCGCAATATCCAAAATTTTAAATTTAAGAAACACAAAAACATTGCTTTGCAAGCTATCTTACGCCATATTTGTTTTGGTGACTACCAGCGCCACAGTGACAAAATAAGTAACTAAATTTCAATCACCTACCCAACTTACATAAGCTATTTTCAATGGGCTAACTTGCAATAAGACTTATCAGCCTAACCATTCAATTGAGAGCCGAAATTTAATTAAAGAACTAGTCTTTCTATCGAGTGGCTGATTTCACCAGATGGCTGCGACACATACACAACCATGGAAAACCAGCAATCATGAGACACAATTATTATCTCACTAGTCAAGTATATACTTACTCGTTTGACTGAAATTGGGATATTTAAAGTACCCGTGATTATTTCCTGTTTTATTTAGAAATAGTATTTTCGAGTAGAATGGTAATCAAATGTTAGTTTTAAATCCCCTTGTTTATAAAGAAATAGTCGTAAGTTGGCGCGAGAAACACTACATAACTTTCTCGAGTGTTCTATTGTCAGCGTAACATACACATGCCACGTGTGTTAAGCGGTTGTCGCAACATCCGAATTCATTTGTGTGAGTGTCAAGTACGCGCCAGCTTTTGCCAATTGGCCTATACTTGTTTGCTTGATGGGAATGATGATTAGAGTGGGTTGTGTGTGTCAGAACGGCGAGGCGTTGGAGGCTATCTCGATGTCGGGCGGCATGGCGCAGGTGATGCTGCAGGGCGCCGAGCCGCAGGTGCTGCAGGTGCTCAGCCTCAAGGACGCCACCGTGCTCACCAAGCATATGGTACGTGCTCCGTGCTCATTTCTAATTTTGGTTTATGCTCATCCCATAAGGGGTTATCCATAAATTATGTCATACGTTGAGGCAGAGGGATGGTCGAATGAGTGACATTGCGGGATGATTGGTAGTAGAGGTTTTTAAATTCGTGACGTCATATTTCAAAATTTAAAATATCTAGATAATATATATTTAAGTTCCATAGATATAAAATTACTTTTCTTTAATTTAATAATTTCTAGATGTAAACACGCGGGAGGGAGGAGTTTCTCAATTGTGACCAACTGTCACAAGGACGGGGTGAGGTAAATAAATCACAATTTTCATGTGAAGTAATTTATGGATGGCCCCTAATCCTAATAAATTTGTTTGTTACTGATAAAATTATTATTTATTTATTTATACTTTATTGTTACAACATAAAAGTTGTACAAAGGGCGGACTTAATGCCTGGAGGCATTCTCTACCAGTCAACCCTGGCTGATGGTGAGAATTTTTAGTAGGTGGCAACAATATTATATTTTCGTAACAAAATTTTCGTAACGTATCTATTACGTAACAAAATTTTTCTCTTCTCTCTCTTCTCTGTTATGTTTCGTAACAAAATTTTCGTAACGTATCGAATGAATTGTTTTTTAACGAGCTTATGAATTATTGTAATGAGCAAAGATTGACATGTATAGACATAAACGAATTAGGCATTTCGACAGATACGTACACTTTTATAAGTGAGGCGCATGGAAGTAGACGTTGGCTAGATCACTGTCTTGTGACTCATTCTGCTGCGCAAACTGTGCTTAATATTGACGTAAAGTATGACGTGACGTGGTCGGATCACTTTCCTCTCATAATCCAATGTAACTTAGATGTGTTAACACCAAGGGTGGCTATAGATTTACCTGACCCCAACTACGTTTTGTGGGGGGAAAGATCTGTTGAACAAGTAGCCCGATATAAAAATGAATGTGAAAAGGAGTTAGCTAACATACAGCTGCCGACAGAGCTGACACACTGCTACGGGCAACATTGTAATGATGCAAGACACAAAGAAATTATAGAAATTATATATAAAAACTTTATCGATGCACTTCGTAATGCAGCCTCTGTTAGTAATTGGCGTCGTAAACATAATAAATATAAACGTAAGCATATTGTTGGCTGGAACAGACATGTAAAAGAAGCTCATGAAAGGGCTAGGCTGAAATTTCATGCTTGGGTGTCTTGTGGCAAACCAACAGCGGGGATAGAGTATTCCGAAATGTGTGAGAGTCGCAAAGTCTTCAAATCTAAATTAAAATGGTGCCAGAATAATCAAAACCAAATTAAAATGGATATTCTGGCCACACAACATTTTAATAAAGATTTTCAATCGTTTTGGAAGACAACTAACAAATTGAACGTTCGGCCTGGCCCTCCAGTGAGTGTTGCTGGGGAAAGTGATCCGAAAAGCATTGCCAATATTTTTATGGAACAATTTATTACAAAATCACCTTTAGGGCCATCCTTGGGTTGTATGGACACTGAGGATCAGATTGTTAAGGAGGTAACTCAGTTTTCTGTGGATGAGGTTATAAAAGCCATTAAATCTATCGCTGGAGGAAAATCGCCTGGACACGATGATCTGAGTGTCGAACACCTACGTTACGGTGGGCACCACATACCAAGAGTATTGGCAATGCTTTACTCGATATGCGTCAGCCATGCTTACCTCCCAATAGATATGATGAAGACTGTGGTAGTGCCTGTTATAAAAAGCAAGACGGGAGATCCTTCAGACAGGCATAACTATAGACCGATTTCACTGGCGACTATAGTGGCGAAAGTGTTTGACAGTGTGCTTAATGTCCATTTGAATAAATATCTAGTACTGCACGACAACCAGTTTGGGTTCAGACCAGGGTTATCCACAGAGAGTGCTATACTGGCTCTTAAGCATACTGTTGAATACTATCGGAAACGTAATACACCAGTCTACGCATGCTTTCTTGACCTTTCTAGGGCATTTGACCTAGTTTCCTACGACATCTTGTGGAAAAAGCTAGAAACAATTAAAATGCCCAAAGATCTTATTGGGATCTTTAGGTTCTGGTATAGCAAACAGGTCAATTGCGTTAGATGGGCGGGGACCTATTCAGAACCATATGGGTTGGAATGTGGAGTAAGGCAGGGGGGGCTTACATCTCCTTCACTTTTCAACCTGTATGTTAATGGGTTGATTGAGGAGCTGAGCAGCATGCATGTTGGTTGTCATGTCGATGGGGTGTGCCTTAATAACCTAAGTTACGCTGATGACATGGTGCTGCTGAGTGCCTCGGTCTGTGGTCTGCAGCGGCTTTTGAGAGTGTGTGAGGAGTATGCTCTTAGGCATGGACTGGTGTACAATGCTAAAAAGAGTCAGTGGATGGTCTTTGAGGTGGATGCCAAGAGAAGAGGTCTAACTGTACCCCAGTTAAAATTAAATCATGTCCCGTTGGAGAGGGTAGACCGCTTCAAATACTTAGGTCACATATTGACGACAGACCTCAAGGACAACGAGGATATCGAACGGGAGAGAAGAGCTCTATCTATCAGAGCGAACATGATAGCCCGCAGGTTTAGAAACTGCTCAAGAGATGTAAAAATCACCCTATTCAGAGCCTATTGTACTAACTTCTACACCTGCGGCCTATGGAGACTGTACACTCAAAAGATTTATGGAGCTCTTCGTGTACAGTATAATAACGCCTTCAGGATTCTGATGGGGTTGCCCCGCTTCTGCAGTGCATCGGGTATGTTTGCGGAGGCTCGTGTGCAATGTTTCTGGACCACGATGCGTCTGCGAGCAGCGTCCCTTGTGAGGCGGGTGCGGGACAGCTCCAACAGGGTTCTGATGATGATTGCAGACAGACTGGACTGTCCATTTTTGTGGCACTGCCGCAGTCTACATATTGCTAGCAGTGTTTCCTAAGGTTTTAGTGTTACTAACATAGGTTAAGGTTTACTAACACATTCTAATTATATTAATTTAATTTAATTTAATGTTTGTAATTTAATTTAATTTAAATTGATTTAATTTAATATTTCAATATGACTAACATAGGCTAAGTACTACTAACCATTTCATATGAGAATTATTTCTTGAAATAAATGAATTATTATTATTATTATTATTATTCTTTATATAGTCAAAACGTTGAACTGGGGCTCTATTTTAGGCGCGAGCGTCCGAAGTATCGCGTATTTTTAAACGATAATTTTGTAAATGTTTGAAGAACATTCTTAGAAGCACCATAGCACCATATTCTCTAAAACTTTACTATGGAGTTATGAAAAATAAAGGCCATAACAGATTCAAACATTGCTGAAAAGTATGCGAATGTTCGGAGTGTACCGCATAGGAAGCCCTCCTGAAAAGGAACGATATCGCGTTTCCAGCAGGTGAAGTCGGAGCGCGACGCCGTGGTGGCGGACTCCTAGCCGGCGGCCGCCGAGCGGCGCTGCGCGGAGGCGCTGGCCGGCGCCGCGCTCGAGTACGAGGAGCGCGACGCCGCGACGCCCTACGACGCCTCGCCGCCCATGTACGAGGAGCGCCTGTCCGACTCGCTCACGTACGAGGACGACTCCACGTAGTTTCGCCCCGGGTGCTCGGACCTTCCCGCAGATCGTCTCCACTCCGTATTGATTTCGGAGTCGCTTCTGTTGGACGTGGAGTTCTTGGAGGCCCTCGCGTGACGTCCCCGACAGGCCGCCTCTCCATCCGATGCAGCATTCAAAATTTACTTAGGTGGACGGTCCGAAAGTAAACCGAGCATCTCAAATTTTTTGTACCCACAACCCTATTATATTCGACCGACCCATTTGTATGGAATGGCTCCTTGATCTTTGCCTTGGAGGGTTTCTTTTTTGGTAGCCTCCAAGCAGCAATGCTTTGAAGCAAAATTAATTGGTCAAAAATCCATTCTTCCCTTTTTCTAGTCCATGAAGTAATTTAATTTGCAATAAAAATATAATATATATACTTAACACATTTGATGCTGCAGTGAAAGTTAGTATTTAAAATGTAAATACTATTTATTAAATCATTTTAATTTATTATAATTAATTATGTTCGACCTCTATGGTTTGTTACCTTAACCAAGAACGTCTTTATTTATTCTTTTATTAGCTTAAAATTTCAAAAAGATATTTATTTTATTCACACTAAAGTGAATAGCCGCTGCCAGAATTGTATACATTAACATTCATATGTTGCTAGAAGCGCTGTGCAATATTTAGTTTAATTATTATTTACGTTATTATTTATTTCATTTTTGCCAAAGATGCTGTTATATTGTTATACATAGAGAATGTAAATATATTGGCGTGAAACGATATACTAATAATAGTAACTTATTATAAAATAGGCAGGTTCTAGCTGTAGATGTTCTCTTACATGTAAATATTTCAATGTTAAAATGATTGTAAACCATCATTATTGGTCATTTTACAATATTTTGATATACTTAACAAACTAATTATTTTTTATATACTTAACGAAGCTTCTAAAAGGTTACTTACTTAAAACCCATTTGAATGTGAATTCCATTCATCACTATTTTTATATTTGAATCTTAAGTTTGCGCCAATATTCTTACTTCCTAAAACATGCATAAAAACCCCTTATATTAATTTAATACAAATATCTAATTTTATCAACTTTTTGATTGATGGAATAAATATTTTTCTACTATAAATTCATCCCAGGGATGACAGGTTTCTCGTCTGATACTAAATCCGATGATCATTTTAGTACCATCAGAAATATTATTTGTAATACCTATTTTTACAAACTTACATTCCTTTAATTTATAATTTAATTTATTAAGTTAACTATTAGGTGTTTGTTGTTCATTTAATTTATTTTGCAAAAATAATAATTGTTATATCTAGTCTTGATTCTAGTCTTATGGAATTAGCAAATTGTTCTAGTCTGTGCGGGTGGATGAACGTGTGAGTCGCCGTTAGATCTTAAAAACTTTTCTATGTCATTTAAAATTGTAACAAAATTTATCTAGTTGAATTAATTGAGTATATCTAATATAGTCCAGTGCATATTCGATTAGCAATCGAAAAGTATCCTAACGCAGGGTTAAATAAGATAATCTAACGATGTTTAAAAGTTTTTCATATAGCGTCTTACTAATTAGCAGTAAATGTACCGCGATGTTCCGACTTACAGTCACCGTCGGTATTTGTTATACTAAGCCTATACCTATAGGTTGTATGCTCCACGTTAAACGTTAAGGTTAAAATAATTCATTATTTATAATATGTAATAATAGTCGAGATTAGTTGTTAAGGTAGTTGTCATAGAAAGTACAAAGCATATTTCAAATTGTAATTTATTTCCTTTTGTTTTATTTTTTATGAAAAAGACAGTGTGAAATTTATTAAAACTTATTAAATTATTATGTTATTTATTATTTAGCTTTCATTTCCTTATATTGTAACCTTTATATTTTATTTACTTTCTTTGTTTTTATAATTCGTTGATTTCTTTTTAAACAATGTATGGTTGAATTTCCTTACGAATAGAATGAATAAAGCACAATTTTGTTGTTTAGTCAATAATTTGTGGTTGTAAATAATTGTATGACTGTGTGAATATTGCAATCATTAAAGTATTTACGTATACTTAGTATTATTATTTTATTCCTTTACTATAATATTATTCGCGTGGTACATGTGTGGTATAAGTGTAGTCCTTCAAGAATATTGTTACAATCCATATACACTAATATTATAAATTCGAAACTAACTCTGTTAGTTACGTTTTCCCGTACTGAACCAATTATAATGCAAATTAGAAAACAGATAGAGTATACCTTGGGAAAGGACATGGATGGTTTCTATCCTACGTGTACACGACCAGGCTGACAGAGATAATGTAACAAAACAGAAAGGTAGCACATGGGAAGGGCCGTAGTGTGGGAAGGGCGTGCGGAAAATTTTACCAGCTAACCGTTCATCGACTGACTGTTCAAGAGAACTGTCTTATTATTTTTCTCAAATGTCGTATTTTTTTAATTATTAACACGCGTCCTTCGCACACCCCTCGCATGCCTATCGACATAAACAAATTATTTCATACAAAACCTTTTTTGTCATTAATACTACATGACAACTACATGAACCTATAAAACGGGTTCACGATTTCACGCGGTTGAAGCCGTTGGTTAAACGCCTATGATTTTAATATAGCAATATATCGTCTAACGTTGAACTCTTTTAAATTGATGAAAGAAAGTTATAGATAAAGCCTGGACTAGCACATAGCGAAAGCGGAAGAAGCCACTGGCTAGTTGTACTATAGTTCTCAGAATAATAATTATTGTTCTGAGCTATAGTTTGACTCATAGACTTAGGATATATACTATATCTTAAGTCTATGGTTTGACTGGAACCACTATCATCCACTATACTGTTCGCTCGCCCCACACGTTACGATTCTAGACTGTATAGATAAATCGAACGCCCCCAGTGCCTCCACACGCCACTGATAGCTGCGTCGATCGTCAGTTTTCCGCAGAAGTTATTGCTTTGCGTGATACGACAATGTACTCTGTGGTGATACGCACGCACATCCGAACACAAGTGGGGTTCAGAGTACATTTGTATATACCGAAATCCGAGACGGACTGCCGAACTGAACGATCACGACATGTACTCTGTGATCACGACCGCCATCCAAACGCAATCGAGAACAATTTATCTAATGGACTTTGCTACTGCCGCCGATGAACGATTTACAACCCACTCCCACACGTGCGATAAATCTGCGCAAACAGATCTGTACAAAGAAATTGACGCTACCAATGTCAAAGGTATTGTGTCTTATAGACATATAAATAGACAATGTGCACATGGGAGTTTTGGCGGGAAGTCGAAAAAGACATTTTGTGCTCTTGTTTTATTTTTACTTTCTTGGTGTATTTTTGAGTTATGTCGGATAAATTTGATGGCATTTTGTTCGATATAGGTTAATTATAGTGCACGAGTGTTGTGAATTAAAATAATAGTGCGAAAATATGCTTTTTCGGCTTGCCTCCAAAATTCCATTGGTCACGATCTGGTAAAGAAGCCATCGCTTTACTTGAACGTCTGACTGACTTGACTGACTGATTACTAACGACTTACTGACTTTACCTATTATCGTACTCGTCCAGTTTCACCGAAACTGGCAAAAACGTGATGCAAAAATTATACTTGACGCTGGCAATATGCAGAGTTTGCGATGCAAATTGCAAGTGCAAAAATGTGCACATACAGACTTACTCCCCCTATCAATACAACATTTCTTAATAATCAAGTCGCATCACTATTTTGATTCAATATAATTATGAAAGGAACTCTTTATGCAACTGTGTGTAATAATACTATTGCATTGAAGGGAGGTTATAATAAATATGCATATAGTTTTCTACTCACTCATATGTTCTATTGGTTTCAGCTATATGAATAAAACTACATACAATTTATTCTAATGTTTAATACATTAGACAAGCTGGTCGATTTGAACAGACGGAACTAGAATAAATCTTTGAAGTGGGCACTTCTCACAATTGAATAAAATAATGGTCGACAACAAAACTATTATACAAATTTTTCTACAGCTTAAACTGATAACACATGTAAGCCTTACATCTCATAAACATTTTCTAAAGCTAATTCTGGCTTGTCATAGCCAAGTTCCTCTGGTGTATCAATTCCGAGCTCAGTAAGTGTTGGTTTAATTTCTTGGATGAGGTAGGGATAGATCTCATTAACCTTGGATCCACATTTGTTTTTGCAGGCTTCTATGAACCTAACAGCGAGGGCATAATCATTCACTCTCCTGCAAGCATGCAGGGCTGCTTTGATGATGGTGGGGTCAGGTACTAAGTCCATACCACAGAGGTCATTCATCCCCTTGCGGATTTCCCAGCCATCAATATCTTTTCTGTTGAAGAATGCTTCATATCTGAAAATATATGAGAAGAAACAAATTAAAAAAAATTATTAATTTTAAGAATTTAAGATAAAATTGAGGCATTAAAATAATTATTAGTTATAGATTAATTTGTACACCCTAAAGGGGTGATCTGGAGATCTAAATATTTCGTGAAACCTTTATTCACCCATATTTGTACAAATAAAATATTTTAACTTTCATTTAAAGTTCATTTCATAGAAAAGATGATTCTATAAATTTATGAACCTTTATAAAATATGAATGAGAACTGATTTACATCAACTAAGTTATTTCAGGTTTCTTTTTAAATTTATTAACCTATAAAGGTTATGTATTGATCATTACCTAAACAGCATTTTTCATCATGCTCATTTGTTTATTGAAACAGGGCTATTTGTTACAAATTCCAGTAAATAACTACTGGATCCACTCTTTCATCCCAAATAATCCACCCAGGTCACACTATTATTGAATAAGAAAGTCCTTTTTACAAATCAAACACAGTAATTCTTTTAATGCTCTTTAATGTAATCCTCTTTGGGTGTTACAATATTTGTCATAATAATATGTGATGTTTCAAAATAAATTTATTAATTACAAGGGGTCGCTCAACCACAGATGCCGGAGTAGAGCTTTTTAAGACCATAGTGGATGCTTGGGAGGGGTCACGGGATGCTTTAGGTATCTTTTGTGACCTATCTAAGGCATTTGACTGTGTGCACCATGAAACATTAATCAGGAAACTCAATCACTATGGCATCAAAGAAACCGCGCTCAGGCTTCTGGAGTCTTATTTGAGTGATAGGATCCAGAGGGTTGAAGTGAATGGTAAAATGTCAAACGGGTCTGTAGTTCATTTGGGGGTCCCACAGGGCTCAATACTCTGTCTGTTCCTATTTTTAAAATATATTAACGATCTGCCATATATGGTGGAGAATAATCACGAGATAGTATTGTTTGCAGATGATACTTCCTTAATTTTTAAAACTAATAGACAAACTGAAAATTATGATGATGTGAACAATGCTCTCTCTGAGGTGGTAAATTGGTTTAATGTAAATAACCTACTACTCAATAACAAAAAGACCAATTGTATTAAGTTTTCACCACCTAATGTTAAAGAAAATATTGTAAAACCACAATTGATTGGCGAGGAAATGAGCTTTGTTGATGAAGCTGTATTTCTTGGATTAACTGTTGATTCTAGGCTTCAATGGGGACCCCATATCTCTCGGTTAGCGAATAGACTAAGTTCTGCCATCTTTGCAATTAAAAAAATAAGATCACTTACAGATGTCGATACAGCTAGACTGGTCTATTTTAGTTATTTCCATAGTATAATGTCGTATGGTATTTTACTGTGGGGAAATGCAGCTAATGTCGACACAATATTTATTTTGCAGAAGAGGGCTATTCGCGCAATATATAAATTAAATTCTAGAGAATCACTGAGAGAAAAATTTAAGGAGACTAATATACTAACATTTGCATCGCAATATATTTATGAAAATATAAATGTATGTTCGTAAAAACAAACACGAATTTATGACCTTTTTGGATCTACATAGTTCGAACTGTGTTTCGACAAGGAATGGCCACAAACTAGCATTCCCCAAGTGTAGGCTCCGCAAAAAGAGCCACTCTTTTATCGGGATGTCAATCAGAATATACAATAAAATCCCGAAAAATGTTCAATCCGTCCCTTTTCACAGATTAAAAAAAAAGTCAAACAAGTCCTATGCCGCAAGGCTTATTACGATCTTAAGGACTATTTAATTGATAAAAAAGCTTGGGATTGAGCTGTAGTCCCACAAGGCTGTTTCTATAACTGATGTAATAGACTTAAATGAATTAAACTGCCTATGTGTGGGATGACATTGACACATGCGGTAGCTGTCACGTATGTTCCTTATCGGCCCATAGCTACTCTGTAAGAAAGTTAGCTATTGTATACCCCATATTTTAAAACAGGGCTGAAGTTTTTCTCCGTCTGCTCTTTTCTTCAGCTCAGCATTGCCTAAGCACACCCAGAGCAGACAGAACAAAAAAAAATAACGTTCACTAAGAGTTTGTAAAGGAACTGTACAGTGAATAAAGAATATTTCATTTCATTTCATTTCAAATATGTTTATGTAGGTCAAGAAGAGTCTCAAAGTTTTAAACATAAGATAATGTTGCTAGATTAGATAAAGGTTACTTTAACTAATTCAAATCAGAAAAAAACTGCCTGTGTTTAATTATTGTGTTGATGAAATTTTCATATTTCTTATAGCTTCTATCCATTTATTTTTTATTTCTTTATTAATTGGAAACCAAAAGTAAGACGTCATATTTTATATGCATATATTAATCGAATGGGAAAATTTTAAATCATATTATGGCAGCCCACACGCTCTATGTCACTGATTTCGTTAGTTGAGGTTTTGTGTTTCATTCAAGTAACATAACATTCGTAGTTTAAAAATAAAGAAACTATGTTATTTCAAGTACTTACAAATGAAAAGTGATTCCGTGAGACTTTTTATGTGATTTGCTGTTGTTTTTACAACTTTTCACTACACAGGAAGGCATAATTATATTTTTTAAATCTTTGTTCACTTGAAGACGGCTTGTGACAGACTATCGATGAGCATGGTTTTAGTGTAAGTGTGTGCCAGAGCGTGTAAGTTTACTTGGAGAAGCATGGTTTTATGGCTTCACTTTTGATGTTCACTGTGAGCTGTCTGCTTTTATTTAGTTGGCCTGTGTTGCAGACCCCTAAGTAGACACTCCGACCGACAATCTTTTTACTATTAATTTATATTCTGAAATTATTATATGCGGTGTAATACAAGTAAGTATTTAGATAGTTACTATTAATTTATATTCTGAAATTATTATATGCGGTGTAATACAAGTATTTAGATAGTCTTGATATCTGTATGGTTCTAATTATTTATAAAATTGTATTTTATTACTTTTATTGAGGTGGTATCTATGGATATATTAAAAAGAAAGGAAATAATGGCTTGTAAAAACTTTATCTACCTATATCTACGTGTAATCAAATTCAAGGTAAGGTACGCATGCCTGTGATTTAGCGAGTGGTTTAAGGTAGGGCTGGAAACCGAACGCACACCAGGTACTAAAGTGATCGCAAGAAATAATATGTAGAAAGGGTGTAAGGGTTGGTCACAATAATGCAGTTACATAACTTCAAAATTTTAGTCTAGGACTAACCTGCGGTCGAATTCTTCATCGGATTCGACGGGGCCGCCGTGAGATAGTCTAGCCGGGATCACTGCAGTGGCCCTTGTGGCAGGTACCAGGGTTCTTTTAAGGACATTCGCCAAGGTTCCTGAAGCGGATTTCAGCATTTTGTTCTGGTGTCTCACGAGAACTTATGAAAAGATAACAAATGGCTGCCGACAAGCATAGACTATGTAATATGTAAAATTGTTGCCAGTTAACAGTTTAGTGCACACGTCAATAGTGTTGTGTCACGTAGTGATGGGTAACTGCCCGGGTTAAAACCCGCCTCTGGGTTAAAACCCAGTTATCACCCATTTCAATCCACCCAAATGACCCATTGATCGGGTGAAAACATACTGTAATAATTATTGCTATTTATGTATCTAATCTATATATATAAATATTTATGTAAATATATATATATATATATATATATATATATATTTAACAGTCAATAACTGTTAAATGTATTATTAACCAACCGGGTACTACGGACACGGCTTACATCCATTTTAATTGACCGAACCATTAGTTGACCGGTTAAAAACATATTGTTAAGAAAAATTATCTGTTAAATGTATTTGAGTGATTAAATAGCGAATAAATAAAGTGAAAAATAAAAATATTATATGGAAATTAAATTTAGTTACCTATGTCTGCACTATAAAAAGTCAAATCTGATAATTTTTATAATATCTACTCCTATGATGGTAAATTCGTAATGTAAATTAATGTATTCAGTTATTTTATTACACAACGCGTGGAACAATTCGGTACGAGTTAAAGAGAGACAACTGCAGGGCTAGTTAAAAGGTCCCTTTTGTCTAAGTTTTATCTGTAAGACAATAGCAAGTTCCGCTCCCGCCCCGCCCTTTACCCCTAGCAACCCCTAGCAATCGGTAATTTTTACTTATTAGTCTCTTAATACACTATCAGTATCGTTTGCTACTTTGAACACGTCGTTTGGAGTGCGTTATAAGTCCTCGTGAAGTTTTTGTGATTTTCATTTTCGACCCGGCATTAATATTGACTAGTGTGAATCAGCATTACAATGGGAGTTTGAAAATTCACAAATTTCCCGAGGAGATACTCTTTCCCCTTCACTGCCTTACAGTCCACAACCATCTACTAGCTACTCTAATGTAAATGATGTCGAATTTCTCGACTGCGAATACTTATCCGGCTTTAGCGATGAGGACTAGAGAGACAAGAAAAAAAATGCAGTTTATACACGACAATACTTTAGATGACGTCAATAACGTTTAATATAAAAAAATAAATAAAAATTGTTCATTGTTGATTGTTATGAAAAAAATTATGAAACGTGTTAGTTATTTTATTATAGTAACTGTGTGTGTTGCGCATGTGTCGATAAAGCGTAAAATCGATTAAGCGGGCTACTCACGCACCTGCCGCAGGGGCGATCTAGGGTGTAAGGGTGGGTGGGGATGACCCTTAATAATGTCATCGTGTCGTGTGTACGCAAGACGGGGCAATTTCCTGCTGCCCCTGCCGATTTAGGCAGTGTTGCCAACTTAGTGGATTTTCCACTAAATCTGGTGGTTTTGGCTTACGTATTAGTGGACAAAAATGTGTTTTAGTGGCTAGTGGTTTTAGCTAGTGGAATTTAAGATTTTTTTTCTTACATATTGGAACAACGATTGTAACCTCCACTCGAATAGTTGAAACCAAAAATACAATAAGATTAAGGTGTGAAGTTTCAGGATTTCATGAATTGGCGACTTTTGCGATCACCCACACAGGTTACCCTAAAACATTACATGGATCTGCTTAAAAATAAGGTAACAAGTAACAAGCTAAGGTAAATTTGCTTACGTTATCGTAAAAGAAATCTATGTCTGGCATCTGAGCAGCTTTAGCAGTATGAATATACTAAAATAAAGCAGAGGAACAGGATGGGATTAAATCTTTTAACTCCTATATGAAGAGTACACTGCGGTATGAATGTAGTTGCTGCAACGACTATGAAATACCAAACAGTATTGTAAAATTAATGGGTACCAAAGAGTCGTATCAATCGGATATTAACGATGATGATACGGGCGGAAACAACTCATCTGAAGATGACTTAATAATATAATTTCATTAACATCTTATTAAAATTAAAAGCAAAAAAACATTTTTTAAAAGTTTTTATTTAAATGCTCTTAAAAGAAGAAAATAAAACTTTCCTTCAAAATTTTAACCATTAAATTATAACCTTTTATTTAAAAAAAAGGGTTTTGGTTTTTAATTTATATTTTACTTTTTAGTTATTCTAAATATTCTCGGCAAGCCCTTTCATTTGATAGCCATATTGCAGAAGTACATAAAAAATAACTATTCCGCGATCTTGGTCGTTCTACAATGACGTCACATTATTTTTCGAGTTACTCTCAACAAGCCCTTTCATTTGATGGCTTTGATGCCCATATTGTAGAAGTGCATAAGAAATAACTATTCCACCATCTTGGATGGTCCGCCATATTGGATTTAGAATGACGTCAAACAGCTTTTCGTATATTGTCATCCAAACTAAACGTGTATACATCATTTCAGCTCAATCTGTTGAAGATATCTGCTTCAAAGTTGAGTAGCAAGATTCCACCCGAACAAACATACATACAAGTTAAATAAAAGTTTTTTATAAAATTGGTAATATTATTTATTTTGTTACATAATTTGTGTAATTTTAATGTTATTTTATTTCTTTAATAAATGTATCTTGAAAATGACCGCCAGAAATAAAGTTAGTGGAAAATTTAGTGACTTTTTAAGATTGCGATTTTTATTAGTGGATTTCTGGTGGTTTTAGAGGTCGATTCTGGTGGGGAGCTTCAAGCTTGATGATACTTCGTTGGCAACACTGGATCTAGGAAATTGCCCCTGCTTCTGCTTTTTTTGTAAATTAGCCCAATAGAAAATAGTGCTTTTAGCATTATTTATTCTTATGCTTTTAGCTTGCTTACATCCATTAATGAATGAACGTAGAACGAAGGACGACTGCGTCGTAGACAGGGAAAACTAGATGACAATGCATGCCATAGAGAAATTAAACACTACGTTCTAGACTTCTAGGCATGCAAAACGTTTCCTTGTTATCACTTTTGAGACTCGATATATTCGTTGTATAAATAAAGCTGAAATTAATTTTTTTTCGTTCGCCATTAGTAAGTGATCTAAAAGGAAATATTATGACTACGCTAACGCATTAGTGTTATACTATTATGTTAGCGATAAGTTTATGAAATAAGCAAGTTTTTTTAACAATAATTTTACTCTATATATCCAAATTTGTTTTTACCATTATAAGAGGCGTACTCTAGCGAAGCATCTAAAAAAAGGAATAAATAATTAGTGTAATTTATATTATATTCAAGTAAAACACCATAAATAATGGCATTACTAAATTTTTATTTTGTCATAGTAGTAGTCTGATAACAAAAAATATATTGCTTACTTTTTAGAAAACAACAATGTTCAATTAGTCATATTTTTAATCTAGTAATACAAAATTGGCTTCTTAGTAATAACAAATATAATAACTGATACATATGAAAGTTGGTGCTTGCATTTTATTCTAGTTTTTTTAAGGCAATATATTTCATACTTTTCGTTTTCTCTTTTTCTTGTGGGCAGTGATGCTTTCTTGGCCACTGTCTTCTTCACCAGAACTGTCAGAGGAACTACTATCACTGTCACTGCTGGAGGAGCTACTATTGGAGGAACTGTCCGATGCCACTCCTGTTCCCTGACTTAGGTCCATACTACTAGCAATCTTGTACAAGTCTGGCTCCTTAGATTCCAAGACTTTGACCCACTTCTTGGATAGCTTAGGGCGTCCTCTAACTGTCTTGTGCCAAACCACAGGGAAATTAGTGCGACTACAAAAGTTTTGAGTCACTGCAACTGTGTCATCAAGATTAAGGACAACATGCCACCAGCCTCCAGGGACAAACACTGTCTCACCTGGTTTTTGGAGTATTTCAACCTGAAAATAAAGTCAGTGATTATTATTAATACTTATTCTATTACTTTAAAATATAATAAAAATTATCTTCATTGTACAACAATGAAATTTAAATTCACAATGTACACAATTTTAATTGGCAATAAAAATAGGTTATTCTATATATCTTACAGGTTTATACTCTTTTGGCCAAGTGTCTAGCTGGGTTTTAGGATAAATTAGCTTAAACCAGGTAATGGCTTCATCCCTTTGCTTGCCGCCCATGGCTCCAGTAACCTTAATCAATTCTCTAGGGGTCTGAGTAGGGAATAAGCACCACCGCTTATGACCAAACACCAATGCATTCCAAGCACTTGTCCCTAGGGGATCTATATGTATTCCAGTGCCCGATCTCTGTGGTCCCATAACAAACCAACGATAAGGAGGTCGCCTCTCCTCTCCGCAGTACTTGAACAAGTCATCCCTAAAATATTTAGGTACTTCATAGTCCTCAAGAAGTTTCTTTCTTCTCAAGTGCTCACCAAAACTACTATCAAAAATATAAAGTGGACTATCATCAGTCGTTGTCCTCATGTATTCTACATAATACTTCATTTTCATCTTAACACTATAACCCTCATTATCTTCGCCACATTTAAATTTTTGGTTTCTGTACTTTTTGGCAAGTCTGTCCTGTGTCCACTTGTGGTTAGCACGCCAATTAGTTTGAACATTTGTTATAACTACTGGCTTATATATCTTCTCATACTTTTCTATGAATTCTTCTGGCGATGCCAAACTTGCGTCTATTCTATCAGCATTGTCATTACACTTGAGGAACTCCTCAAAATTTCCTGCATACTTTAAAGCTGTCCATTGATGCTTATCAGCTAATTCTGTGAATAATATTCACTTGATTAAATTATCCAGTTGCCTATAATCATAATAATTATTACCTACTAATAAATAGGTTACTGAAATTAGGTTATGAATTTGCAGCAATTATGTGAAAAATAATGTAGTAGACTTTACTATTGTACAAGTAAGAATATCTAGATAGATAACAATCAGTGAATGATGGCAAGATCTGCAAATAACCGTAAAAAGTCGAGGTCGCACTTGACTGCGTGACTCCCACTAAAGATCCTTCTAGAACTATGTGCATGAAAATGATTTTTATTTTATATTAACTATCTGAACGTTCAGTAGATCGTCACATACCCAATCTGAAGTCAGAGATATGAGTAAAGATAACAAAAGTTATAATGAGAACAATTAAACTGATTGGCAACTCTTTCTCAAGTACACCTCTTACCGGGTCTGGCCTTTCTCTTAACCTCTTTGATACGTTTCTTTGCTTTGTGCGATAATTTATATTCACTGTCCATCGTAGTATCTATTAACTTTGTAGTAAAAATATTGCCTATTCTTGATTTGATTGATTTGTCTACTAAATTGACTATTGAATTGAGTACTATTGACGTAAGACAAGACGTACGCTTGTCGCTTGCCGCGGTTGGTTGGTATATAATTTATTATTATGTGATTCTATGTATTACTGTTCAGATTGTTGTACTAAGTTGTTTCTCTTCATATTTCTTGGCCTTTTCCTTTGTTTCTCTATGGCCTTTTCAGTGTGTTTAATCCATAAAATAATCCAAATGTTATTGTTATTATATTATCTTTGATATATATAAATATTTTAATACAATTAAAATTTTGCTATGATGCTTTTTTTCAACATTATTTTTTAAAAATGAATTAGACTAGTATCCGAAATTCCGAATCATAAAGTCAATAGTTTATGGGTAGTCTATGGTACAACATAAGTGATGTTCTACAATGTAATTTCTTGTGTTCTACCTACTATCAATGTATTTAATAACGTTTTTTTGTCTGCGATAGTATGAAAATAATAAATATTTTCATAGTAAGATCTTAAAAATAATCGATGCTTGGTCTGTTTATAATATTTCAAAGTGATTACAAAAGTTTAATATTTAAATCACTATGAATTTACGAAAAACGTATCAGTCAATGTGTTATACTGGCAACATTGATTTCATTTCGACGCATTGGTGGTGTTCGTTTCGTACAAATAATTTTTCTGTATCGTGTTAATTCATGTGTGTTGTAACCGAAATAATTTAAAACATTTAGTTTTTTCGTTATTTTAATCTTTAAATCATTACAATTTCCAAAACAATCGCTTCATTTTCAAATACAACTAAAAGGCATTGATTTGACTCTTGTAGCGAAACAAATTTGAAACGTTCCAGTCTGAAGTGTAGCTAGCTCGATATAACTGTCAATCTGGGTGTAGAAATTTATTTGTTATTTTCACCGGTTCTCATGTGTGATTTCCGAATGTGTTAGTCTACTTTTAAATAATCGTTGATTGCGAAATAATGTTCTTTGGTGTATGTGGTGCATAAATCTGTGCAAAAATGGATGACGGTGCTATGAGGATCCAGTCGGGAATCAACATCAATATAAAAAGAACAGATGGTAAGTAGAATAGAGCTGGAGAGTTTGACCTTTCGTATTATAATATTAGTACTTTTAATGCACTTTTTCTTTATATGATTCCGGTGCTGAAGTTAGTATACTTATTTTAACTAATTCCCAATGATTCACACATAGGATGATTCAGATTGACTTTTACCTAATAAGTTTGTGCTTGCCAAGCAATATGCTTGTTTACGTGTGTCTTTTTACTATCTGTCTCAAAAGTTAATTTTTACGTGTATTTTTTTTTTCATATTTCATTCATGTATGATATGCTGAATAATTTACATGTCAAATAGATCTTTTTTTGGTATATACTGATATATATTGTACTTATTATAGAAATAATCTGAATCATCTAAAATATGAAAAAGGTTTACTGTATTAAATGTTCACTACATTTCTTCTCTCTTCCCATCTCTTCATTTCATGTATCGGTGTTAAAAAACTGCTATCATTTAAAAAAAATGCATAAACAAACATATTGCTTGTGAAGTCAAGAGTAGACATGTCCTACAGATATTTCAATCTAGCAAATCAATGGCATAATTCTTTAGAGGGGCCTGGATTAGGTATCTTAGAAGTTATGATCATCATATTGAAGTTGACCAAGGACGAGTTGCATACTTTCTGGAGTGGTTCCTCCATCTATGGTGGTAGGTATGTGACAGGATGAAACAAATTAACCTCTAATTAATGGTTAACTATTAATTCCAGGCTGAGAGAAACTCATAATTTCTCAAGGGCATGATGCATCCTCCAATCCACACTTAGCCAGTGTGGTGGACTATGGTCTAAATTCCAAATAAAGGATTTTATTTTTAATTTCTTAATATCCCTTTGCTAGACAATATTAATGATATCTGTATTGTTTAGATTGTTGAGAATTAACTAGGTTAAGTAAAAATCAGGGCAAAACAGCGCAAACACCTTAGAACTCCTTGCAATCACTGTTAAAAAATTAAATTGGGGCTGATGAAAAACTGCTCTTCACCAAGCACAATGATTACTTACCTACTTGAACATAACCTAACTTACTTTCATCCCCTTAATTGGTTTGTCAACTCAATATAGGATTGTTTTACTTATGTTTATGTCATACTAATTCTAGGCATTATAAGCACAAATCAGGTGGGTATATGTAAATAATAATACAATGGCTAGCAATTATACAGAATGCCAGTTTATACTTCAGATGGTTTTTTGATCGATTTATTAAATCCATAAACCTATTCCAGTGCCAATAGTATGTTCCTTATCTGCCCATAGTATCTACTCTGTAAGAAAGCTAATTATTGTATACCTCATATTTTAAATCAGGGCTGAAGTTTTTCTTCGTCTGCTCTTTTCTTCAGCTCAGCATTGCCTAAGCGCACCTAGAGCAGACAGAACAAAAAAAAATAACTTTCACTAAGAGTTTGTAAATGAACCGTACAGTGAATAAATAATATTTCATTTCATTTCATTTCATTTCATAGCAAATATTGGTTTTGTCACATAACATACAAATCATTTAAGGAATCAAAACTGTGAGAACTGGCTGTGTTGTATATGTCATATTTATATTTAATACTAGCCTTCCGCTAGTGGCTTATCAGAGTGGAACCGTTTAATGAGTCTATTCCAGACTATATCTCTTACTTTCTTCTATCCATTTCAAATATAACGTAAGACAGTATATTTTCATTTCCATATGTACTCCAGAGGGCTGATTTTGTAATTCTGACAGATATTATTTCAATTACTTTGATTGAAATAATTTCTATCAGAATTACAAAATTGGCCCACAATTGGCTGATTTTTAATTCTGACAGAAATTATTTCAATCAAAGTAAATGAAATCATTTCTTTCAAAGTTACAAAATAAGCCCTCTGATCTTCATTTTTAAAATTTTTGATCGTATCACTTTGTAAAGATGTCAAACCTTAATTGTTTTCCTTTCAGATCTTTAAGTTAACTGATAAAGTACCAGTTCTCTTTTGACAATGAATGACACAGAGTCAGTGACCAAATCAGGGAATTTTGGAATTATATCTATTTATGTAATGCCCTCTTGGTCTCTGAAAGTGAAGTGGACAACACTGTCTTTTGTCACATAGGTAATATTGTTTGTTTATGTTTAGTGTGCTTCCTGCTTAGGTACTCAAGGCCAAGAAGTTCTGTTTAAATATCATTATAATCTATTCAGAATATATTAAATTTTATGTTCCATGACAAAAATATTCTCAAAAAAAACTGATGAGTGTTATGTGAATATACTTGATACATCATTACTATACCTATTTTTTACTGACTTTCAAAAGGATAAGGTATTGTATTCAGCTGTATGTATTTTTTTAATATTATATATATATTATATTATTCACCAATTGATCTGCCGTTGGACAGATTTTCAAAATTCTTTTTTTGTTTGTATATACTCTTGATGTGATCCCATTGTCACCAAGTCAGGATCTGATGATGGGATCCCAGAAAAATTAAGAGGAACTCTCAAATCTTATAGGCACACACATTAGTTTTCTTATACTTTCTGAAGCATAAGAGATATTTGTGCATATTAATCATCATCTCATGTTGCTGAGCTGATGATGGAAGGACTGTGACAGCTAGGAATTGAGAGAAAATTCTTTTAATAAATGGTTTTTTGTTTGAAATCTTACATTCCAGAGGTGGTCCAAAGTCTGATGATGGGATCCCAGAGAAATCGAGGGAAACATTCAAATTTTATAGTGCATCAATTGATTTTCTTATGAGTACTTACTATAGCAAAACAGACATTTGTGTATAATTATCATCATATCATGTTGCTGAGCTGATGATGGAAGGTACTATGACGGTTAGGAGTTGAGACCAAATTCTTTCAATATATATCTTTTGTTCAAAAACTTATACTTCTAAGGCGATTCAACTGTCACCATGTCAAAATCTGATGATGGGATGCTAGGGTAATCGAGGGAAACACCGAAATTTTACAGGCACACACATTGTTTGTCTAATTTTTTAACGTACAACAAATTCAAATTCAAATTCAAATTTCTTTATTTGTGAATATAGGTTAGTAGTTCTTTAAAAAATAGCATTAATTTTAGATCCGCTATATTCGACCCTCTTGGGTATACAAATATTATTCTTATAATGTCAATTACAACAAACGGATACTTGTAGGCCACATTTTCAAAATTTAAAAATAATGACGCTCCCTTCCTTATACATTTACGAGATCTCTTTAATGGTCAAAACAGAAATCACAAAATATGAAACCCTTAAATCAAAAAGACATAACAGTAAATTATGTTCAATCGCTTCCAAAACAAAACAATATCATAACAGTGTCTTTTGCATGGGACCAAAAATATATAACGGTCTACCGGAATTCCTCAAAATTAAAACGGGCAACGAATTTAAAAAAGGACTTAAAACGTATTTACTGAAAAAGGCGTATTACTCAGTCACTGATTTCATAAACGATAAAACGGCATAAAGGAATTCCACAAAAACCTGGGAGGTTTTTTTTCCGCCGGCTTTTTTTCCTCTCAGTGTACAAACACTCTGTGATATGGGTACCCAAAGCTGACGATCGGAACCGATCCGAAATATAAATAAATAAATATTTTTATTTTTATTTATAAAAGGCGCAATATGGGACAAATAAAAATAATATTAAAATAGATGTAAATGTACATTTCGTAATTGTATTATAGTTTAGTTTTTTTCCTTTTATATTTTTATCATTGTATATTTGCATACCTCATGAAGGTAAATATGGCGAACTAAATATATATAAACAACTTTGTAAACACCCATATTTGTGCAAATAAATGTCTTTGTCTTTGTCTTTGTCTTTGAAAAAATTTAATTAAATTAAACAATTGTTATATTAAGATTCAAATAATGTCATAAATTCAATTTAAGATTAGAAAATGTCCTACGTGTGGTCGAACACATATTATTACATAATACATTTTTAGTACATAATTTTTTTTACCATGTCAAATTCTACATATTCCAGATATTCATGCCCAGTAATTATCACCTCATGTTGCTAAGCTGATGATTGAAGGTATAATTCCTCAACGGTTAGGAGCTGAGAGCAAATTCTTTCAATAATTAATATGTTCAGATGGACAGATAGTAGTATTCTTTCAGGCTAATAGATGGCTATTAGATTACCATGATTATTAAAGGTAAATATCATTAAAATTTAGAAGTTAGGTGGAAATATTTCCAATTATGCTTATACATGTATACAGTACTAAATTAAAATTACTAAAAATCAGTTAGTTTTTAACAAAAAAATAGAACCAAATTCAAACAGTAAAAACTTAATTTGTTCAATACTTATGATACTTTTCCTTGCTATGGTAGTGACTGTTAATTAACTGTTATATATGAAAATGTGATATGAGAGTACATTGCAGCATTATAAGAATAACACTAAAACTAAATTGTCAAATGAGAGCATAAATTAAATGGGACTAATGGGAAAGAATAAGCTTTAAAAAAAAAAAAAAAACAACACAAATTGGTTCACCCAATAAAAATGCTGAGGTAACAAACATAAAAAATCTGCACTTTAGCTGCTGAAACTGGCTGCAATGCTGGCTATGTAAAGAAATAAATTTTAGCTAATTAATGTAAAAGTACCAGTTCTATTTGATAAAAATCCACACTTGGCCAGTGTGGTATATCTATATCCCTCTCACTTCCGAATGAAGACCTGTGCTCAGCATTAAGACATAAAAGGGTTTAAAAAAATTAAAAGCCTTAAAGAATTAAATAGATAATATTGAAGCGAAAGTAGCAGGGCGTGGGTCAGTGGATTACAGTTTAATCGGCCGGCGAGGACGCGTCTCGGCCTTGTGCCGCGCGCCCATATACGGCGCGAGGCACCGCCACCGCGACCACAGGCGCCGCCGGCTGTGCTGATGTATGGATAATAAATTCTTCCTAAAGTTGAAGCACATAGGGAACTCATAGTGTAGCATATCTGTTTAATCCTTACAACTGCAAGTAATTCATTGGGTTGTGTAGATAGTATATTACATATGAAGTTAAAAAAACAATTCACTGTGATCATGTGTGTATATCTTTTCTTTATATATCTTAACTTTCATTTAAGTAGTCATCTAAACTAGTTTCGTATTAAGTCGACACATGCATATATTTATCATTCACCACATAGCGTGATATAATACGCATTTACAAAGGTTTTACAATTTCCACAAGAGCTTAAGAATACTATATCAATGATAAGGTTTCTGATCAAATCCATAATATAACAGATGGATGATACATCATAAGTTTCAATAATATTTAATCCTTATGCAGCACAGTAGGTAACCAGATCAACAATAAAATATTATATCTAATCTATTGTACATAATTTTTATGTTAAGTAACTATTTTTTAAAGTATTTATTTTAAATTTATAATGTATGTTACTTGTCTTTCTAACTAAAAATAAACTACGAAATAAATAATTGAGCAAGCTGCATCTACCGTAAGCTGAACTAAAAATTAAAAATATGTTATACAAAATCTTGAGAAATGAAAAACAGTGACTTTCATGACAGATAGCATGAAGTGCTCTAAAATGCATATAACATTACATACAAGGGAAAGTACAAAAGTTTCCAGGCAAACATAAAAAAGTACATAAGAATTAATACTTATATATTTTTTTATTCTATATAGTCTCCCTGCATTTCAATGCACTTTTCAGATTTTTTAAGGATTATTGCTATCCTCTTGTAAAAACTCTTCTGAAACGCAGAGGTTACTTCATTATCTGAAGCAAATGTTCTTCACATAAAGTTGGCTTTTAGTTTTAAAAACAAATAAAAGTCACTAGACACAAGTGCCTAGTCATTCAAGGCGGCAAATTTCCTCAAAAAACGTTTTACAACAGCTCATTTGGCAATTTAAGCAATGTGAACAGGAGCATTGTCATGGAAAAGCCAAATACCTATGTAACTGCCTAATGGCTGCAACCCTTTTTGCGTCCCACTGCTGGGCACGGGTCTCTCCCACTTATTGGGGAAGCCTGGAGCTTACTCCACCACGCTGCTCCAATGCGGGTTGGTGGAGATGCGGGTTAGTGGCCAACCCGCTGTCGGATGTTTTCAAACCGCCCATAAGGCCTCCGACAAGGTTTAACGACTGTTATCTATCGACAACAACCGGGACCGACGGCTTAACGTGCCCTCCGAAGCACGGAAACGCGCATGAAATTTTTGCCACTAGCGGTCACCCATCTTACACCCGACCGCGCCCGTTTGGCTTAGCTGCGTAGATCGCTTGCGTTCTACGCTCGCCGCCGGGCCATGCGCGCTTTGCTAGGATGACGTCATTACATCGTCCCATAGATTCCATTTTGGAGGAAATCTACAAAACCATGGTTTTGTCTCCGTAACATTTGACTCCATTAAACTCGCTCTGTGTCTAGATGCATGATGCTGCTAAAGAACATCCTATTTCGGAAACAGTGTGCATGTTGTCTTTGCATAATCTTTTGTATAGCTTCAGTTTAAACTGTACTTTCCAAAGTTTAGATAAGTGACCTCTACATTAATCTACTCACGTGTCCAGTTCAATAAATACAGACTATTACATTTGCACAGGAAGCCGTCAATACGGCGTATGCGCCGGCAATAAAATTCAATAAATAGACAAGGTTATGGCGGGATGCACTGGGAATTAAAGCCAATTAGTTTATCATGAACAGTTTTTAAAGTTTAAAAATATTTTATATAATGCTTACAGCACTACATAAAATATTTTTTTCACCACTGACTTTTTAAAGACAACAATTTTATAGAAATATCGCAAAATAAAACAAAATTTTGCTTCTCAAGTTACAATTTATTTCCTTTGAAATGAGTAGGAATGTTGTCAGTTGGAACTGCGTACAACTAGTTTAGTTTTGATTTATTCTATCCATATTTTATTATTTCACTTTTATCAATAGTCACTTATCAATGCATAATGTAATTGAATGAAAAAGGAACTAAAAGTGATTTTAGGAGATACCTAAATTCATGAATCCTATTCAGGAAATAACACCATGGTGATTGGTGCTAGCCAATCAGTTATCATCTAAGTCTGATACATGCCTTCTCTCATTGATGGGTGCAAGCGTTAGTGGAGGTTAAAGCGTCCCGTCTTCTACAGCTTTCCATGATATAACAAAAGCAAAAATTAAAATAGCTTTTATTTAAATGTTCTAAAAAAGAAGAAAATAAAAATTTCCTTTAAAAATTAATCTATCAACTTATAACCTCATTACACACAATTTATGTATTGTCGTTCAATTTATTTATACATATATATGTACAATGTACATGCATGCAAAATTTCAGCTCAATTGGAAACAGGGAAGTGGATCAAATTTAACTTGTAAGATTTGATTACAGACAACGGGGCATGTGAAAGAAAATAAAAGCTTTTAAATTAAGATACTGTAGTGAATATACTCCTAAAAGTGTTAAGGACTTGGTAGACTAGACTAGGGCGCTATTTGTTTTTTTTCATATTTTCGTCTATTTATTAGACGTCTATCGTCGTCGATCGTCTATCTATAAATAAATAGACGATAGATAAATATATTTAAATATATTAACAATTAAAATTATATATTTAATTTGCGGGCAAATGTTTCCTCCGTAAATATGAAGAGGATCATTCACGGCCGTGCAGTCGCCTACTACAAGGTTGCGTCATCGATTAGCCCTCGATGGTGATGGCGATTATAGTTACAAAGTTTTGCTACTTTACTATCAGACCTTTACGTCATTTCTATTTTTTATACCTCTCTACAGGGGCTGCTTCAGTTCCAAGTGCATTTATATTTCTATTATATTAGACTTAGTGGTTATGTGTTGTTGTAGATCTTTTGACGTAAAATATCTAATGTGGCGGACAGTGATCGGCCCTTGCTTTGCATAAGATTAAGTTATAATGTTTAATGGTGTAAAAAAAAAACTCTTACAAGTTTTTCTGGATTTAATCTGCGCAGAGCAGATCATACTCAATCATAGAAAAGATAGTAGATATTATATTAGTACTCAAAGATTTATTAATATAATTAACTTGAGATGATTAACTCGTTGCAAGGCCAGTCGCCATTGCAATGATACAAATAAAATTGTAGTACCTTAATTTTATTTTTGAAAAAAAAAATGCTTTTAAAGTATAAATAATTCTTTACAAGTTTTTTTTTTATATTGGAGATCTAGAGCCAAGTACTTTGTGCTGTTAAGTGTTAATCATACCAGCTGCATCAAAATTCAGTTCAGTGTGCCAAGACAAGAGTCATTCTACTACATTTCGTTAGCTAACGTCAATTTCATATTATATTTATCATTCTTTTCTACTTACGTTTTTTTTTCATCCTTTTTTTAATGACTCACTGCTGGGCACAGGTCTTCTCTAACAAGTAAGAAGGATTTAGGCCATAGTCCACTACGCTGGCGTAGTGCGAATTGGTAGACATCACATACCCTTCGAGAAATTATGAGTTTCTCTCAGGCATGCACGCCGATGGAAACCATCGTAATTAATTAAATATCACAATATTTTCCATCACCGTGGAGCAGTGATGAAATGCGCACATTACAAA
Source organism: Pyrgus malvae (assembly GCA_911387765.1). Classification (NCBI taxonomy): domain Eukaryota; kingdom Metazoa; phylum Arthropoda; class Insecta; order Lepidoptera; family Hesperiidae; genus Pyrgus; species Pyrgus malvae. The sequence continues at coordinate 29,618,041 of OU426946.1, forward strand.
ATTATTTTTGTCAGAGGTGCACGCCGAGGATTTGAACCCGGCATCTCCCGCGTCAAAGACCCATCACTTGGCCACCGCAACTCTAGAATGCCCACAGTGTGCAATTGCAAGAAATGTATTGATTTCTCGCCTAGGCTCTATATCATCTGCGTAACCACTAACGGTATTTGGAGATTATTGAAAATTACTTCTATTAGTACAGATTTAAGTTGCCGGTATATTCCGAAAATGCCAGTAAGTTCCCCATGTTTAGCTGATGATTAGATGTGAACGTTCTAAGTATTTTGATCTTATTGATACTATTGAAATTGCTTATTGTTTTGTTAAAAAAGTTTTATCTTCCTCAAATATATGTCAATATATTTACTTACCGGTTTGGTTGGTTGGTACATATGAACCTGCCTCAATGCTTCGTCTGCAAGGTTGCGTCACCGATCAAACCGCTGCTGTAGTCGACAGATTAACGCATGTTTTATGTCCGGTATGTCATGTCGTATATCGTATCGACCAGCGGTGAAGGTTTCATCAACTATTATTAGTTAAAGTAGTTTTACTCATTGTAATAGAATCAATCTATTTTCTGAAAAGAACATTTTTTGTGCATTCGTTGGTCTAGTTTCGCAAAACACATTACAAGCTAATTGAATTACACTACCTAATTATATTTTGTATTGTAACTGTATGCTGTAATATAATCATCTACTTGACATAGAGAACAAATTAACATCAGAGAATAATAATTGCTATTAACATGTAAGGTAAGCCAACAAAGTGGCAAATCCACTAGTGCCATAATAAGCACAGACGGCCAACGTGTTTTAAATTAGACACAGTTTAAACGTAAGGACAGTACAAAATTACAATATTACATTATGGATTCTTTTGAAAACGATATTCATTTAGCTCTATCTTTGCAAAAGGCCATCGAAGCTCTAAACTGAGTTCTACTTTCACTATTAATCATTCATTGATCTGGATTTGGATAAATAGGCCTCCTCCATAAACTTAACATAAGTAAGAAATTTGTGAAATACAACAAATTTCTATTTTAGACTTTTCTATGAGTTTGTTATTATAAGTTAAGTAACATTAAGTCCACGAAGTTCTGTTTATTGATCAGAGGGCCCACTCTATACACCCGTATCCGAAACTAAGTGAATTTTCGGGCCTTATTTTTGGATTAGATTGAAGAAATTCTGGCAATATTATTCATTCAATAGCTTAATGACAACGCTTATCTTATTAATTCATGAAAAAGAAGCGATCTCTAAAAATGATTCCGAAAATGTTAGAACCAGGGTTGATAAAAATCATGATTTTTATAAAAAAATCAAATTAATCAGATTAATTTGATTTAAATCGGATTAATTTGATTTAAATCAGATTTTTTTGATTTTTTTACTTTCTTGTCTTTTTTATTAATATAATAGTCCGTTATTTATTTAAAGAAAACAACGTATTTTGGTTTATATTATTTAATAAAAAAATAACAAAGGAAGTCAAAACTTAAAAGAATAAAAAGGAACATAATACCATTTGGATTCTACTGCAGTCGCAGTTACTAGTAAGTATAAATAAACTTAAAATATGTTTCTATTAGAAACTTTTTACTGTTTATAACTTAGTCCCTTCGAAAGGAAAACTAATTTGGCTGCCTTCTCGGTACCTAATCTATTTCTTATTTTGATGTGCACTAAATTGAACGCCGAAAATATTCTTTCGACCCCAGCGGAAGAAGCAACTGCACTCAGCAGTCGTAATAAACCCATACTGCATCTTTTTTTCTTCCAGACATATTTTTGTTGTATTCACTCTTTCACTAATCAATAACAAATGACAGGGCGAAAAGCGATAAAGCGAACCGTGTCGCGTGATACGGGCATCCGAAACTAAGTGAATTTTCGGGCCTTATTTTTGGATTAGATTGAAGAAATTCTGGCAATATTATTCATTCAATAGCTTAATGACAACGCTTATCTTATTAATTCATGAAAAAGAAGCGATCTCTAAAAATGATTCCGAAAATGTTAGAACCAGGGTTGATAAAAATCATGATTTTTATAAAAAAATCAAATTAATCAGATTAATTTGATTTAAATCGGATTAATTTGATTTAAATCAGATTTTTTTTATTTTTTTACTTTCTTGTCTTTTTTATTAATATAATAGTCCGTTATTTATTTAAAGAAAACAACGTATTTTGGTTTATATTATTTAATAAAAAAATAACAAAGGAAGTCAAAACTTAAAAGAATAAAAAGGAACATAATACCATTTGGATTCTACTGCAGTCGCAGTTACTAGTAAGTATAAATAAACTTAAAATATGTTTCTATTAGAAACTTTTTACTGTTTATAACTTAGTCCCTTCGAAAGGAAAACTAATTTGGCTGCCTTCTCGGTACCTAATCTATTTCTTATTTTGATGTGCACTAAATTGAACGCCGAAAATATTCTTTCGACCCCAGCGGAAGAAGCAACTGCACTCAGCAGTCGTAATAAACCCATACTGCATCTTTTTTTCTTCCAGACATATTTTTGTTGTATTCACTCTTTCACTAATCAATAACAAATGACAGGGCGAAAAGCGATAAAGCGAACCGTGTCGCGTGTTATAGTTTCGGGGAATCCCCGAACTGTATCACTATACTCGCATGTATGGCATTGCACGTGTGTGCGCGCCGTAGTCTATGTCGGGGGAAGTCCCTGGACACTTTTTGGCTGATGGTTGCAGTAAAAATTTATTGATTTAAATCAATGATTTTTTTAAAAAAATCACTTGATTAAAATCACGATTAAAATCAGTGATTAAAATCAAGTGATTTAAATCATATCAACCCTGGTTAGAACTTACGGACGGATGCTTACAGAGTGGGCCCTCAGACTTCAATATCATTTGAGTTACGTCAACGAAATTCAACAAAAATGCATTATTTTATCTAGCGACGAGCCATGATAATATAAAAGCAGAGGCAAATGAAGATAAAACAACGCTATTAAAGATTTAATATGCCTAACCACATCACGAACAGCAAATTGGCTACGTCAAGGCTTGAACGCGCACCGATCCAACGAGTCCGTGAGTCATCGGACGAGCGGCTTCCCTCGACTCGCAACGTGGCGACCGATGCCCGTCTGTTATTGTGCTTACTGGCTCCGCTACCGGGAACTCGGCTTGTTGAGTTGCAAAAGTAGAAGTTGTATCGATTTTAACAGAAACAAAAGTAGAGAATGTAAATGTTAACCAATCCATAGATTGAGATTGATGTAATTCACGTTTTAAGTTTGTTAGCAATCTTGAATCTGTCGATAGTTTAGTCCTATTTTTAACAAACACTTGCACATATTAACGACCAAAACAAAATTGTAACCTAATACTTTTTAGATTTACAACAATATGTCATGGAATTTTAATATCTAGTAAAGTGCAGTAGGTACCGGAGTCATTTAGAGTTCAAAGCCAAATTGACATCCAAAAAGCTTGGTGTCCTCAACAGGGCGAGGCAGTAATTCACTGCGGAGCAGCTCGTGACCAATAGGCCTCACATGGAATACTGCTTTCATCCCTGGACAGGAGCACCTAAATACAAGCTACACCCATTTGACTCCATCGAAAAGCGCGCAGTCCGAATCGTTATCCCAAGATTGAGTGAGAACTAGGCTAGAACCGCTTAGCTTGCGAAGAGACTCAGGCACGGTCTGCCTGTTCTTCCGACTTTACTATGGTGAGTGCTCGGAGGAACTTTTCAAATTGATTTCATAATTATACCATCAGACGAATTTGAAAGTTCCACCGACACCATCTGTACTCGTGGCGGTCTTCCACAGTCCGCTTTGCGCTCTCCTTTTTTACCAAACCCGGACGTCTAAGTTATTACAGGATTTTGACAATATTTAATCCAATTTAATGTTTTTCTCAGCAAAGATTTTCTAAAACGGATTAGCGGGCGGCCACTAGTGTAGTTAATAAAAGCTGAAGCATCGTCTTAGAGCATGCGCGTAGATGCAATGCAATTACAATTACAGAACCAATAATGACCCATTAATTGCATTCAATTCCAATTTCAAACAGGTAGTTGGTATTAGAATCGTGCCTAGTTCAACGGGCATGCTACGTTGCGCAATTAACAAGTTGAGAAAACCTTACGGAGTTGAACACGTGGGCGAAGATATCCTTAAGCGATGGTGGACCGTTGGCCGAGAGGCCGAAACTAATTACTGTTTTTACTGCTATTCTGTTAGCCTGCAGTTGACTTGATTGTGATAAACGATTCGTTTATTGATATATCTGTTGACATCGTTTAAAGTCTTGTTTGCATTGTTTCAACAAATTCTTAGTACCTACCTACTTAAATTTAGATAAACGGCTCTTGTAAAATGTCTTCGAATGTGTTCTCTTCTGTTTTGATATTAGATCTCCGATTCTCGCAGATTATTTATTTCTATATTTGATTTAAAGTTTTTTGCAACTTTATATAGTTCTGAATGGTTTGGCAAATTTTACTTCAAATGCTTCTTCTGTTCCAAGAATCACATCATCGTCACGACTCATTGAACATTCTATGACCAAGTTTACGCGACTGCAAGCCCACTTGTGTAACGTGATCCGGTCCACTTTTTCAGTAAAATCTATCGTTTCCCAATTCGGCTATTGTATCCAGCTTAAACCGTGACGTAACATTCGCGAAGCCTTTTTTGTTTTGTTGTGCTAATCTTTTGCCACCTACTGAATGTTTGTTGTTTTAAGCAGGTGTTCTTGATATGAGATGTTTGCACTTTAGTATATTCAGTATATTACGACATACCTTTGGATTCTTGGTTTGTTTTGTAATTTTAAGGCAAAAACTCAAAGAACATGTATTGGGATTTGGAATCATTTATTATAAGATAATTTCTGGAGTCGTTATATAAATTTTTATTTTGTTTAGTTAATCGTAAGAAATGTCTAAGCTACTTGGTACTTATAAAATTGGTAATTTTTTTGATTTCTGCCTACGTAACTGCACAACATCACGTATTTGATGTCAACTGGCTATATCAGTTGTATTGAAAGACGTGCGTCACTTTAAATATAATTTTGTAATACGTACAGAAATAGACAAAGCTTCACTTTCGATTTTATGTATGATGTCACCCGCTACTGAGTAGGAGTACTTATATGATTGCTATGGGCAAGTGATTTGGGAAGCTCATCGAAAAAGCAGGCACATCTACTAGTTTATCCTGGCCAGCCGTAATAGAAATAAGTACCTATTTAGTTGCTGAACGAAACGGGCCAGTCTTGTAGTATAGACTTTCTATTGGCATCTTTCAAAGTTTATTCAATACAAAGACCGTTATTTATAGCATTAAGTTGACCTAAATTGCTCTATCCTGTTCCAGACGATAATGGTACATATGACTTATTTACAGTTTTTATGGAATAGATTTCACATACACTTAGACAAACCTAGGCATTTTCGAGATATCCAAAACATGAATTTTGTATTACTTAGATGCGTATCGGTTTCGCGTAATGATAAAGCGAGAGTCGCTTCCTCGAAGAAATGAAGCAATACTAACAAATGAAAATTGTTATAAAATATACCAATAAAGTTTCAGTATTGTTCAAATCCTTTTTGTATATGTAAATTCGTGATCAGCAAAATTTCTGTGCGAGTATTAAATACCGCATCAAACATTTGATCTCATAAAGCTTAAATTTAAGCGATTCTTGGATAGAATTCAATTAGAATAAAATGGACTTCTTCCTTTTCATATGATCGATAGATAATGGCTTGAAGTAAGGCCAAATTCAACTTCCCCAGCTAAAAGTAGATCTCTAATATTTGTTCCGTTTTCCTTTCTATACTGTTCAAATATTGGCTTCGTCTAGAAGCAAACCGTTATTTTCAGTTATAATCAAGACAATTGATGTTATGTTGCAAACTATATTTAGTTTTGCTAATTGAATTCTACGAAAAACTAAACATTTAAAGTTGAAGGTATGGTTTTTGCTCGTCAAATTGAAATATTTTTTTAAATTGACAGATGTAAAGTAACACCGGCTGATGATAATGTTATGTAATGTATTGTTGTGATAAGTTGCGGTAACACCATTCATTCGTCGTCAATTGATAGACCTAAAGAAGACCGCAGTAAGTCCTTGTTTCATAATAATGTAACAGAATCACATATTATAATAGGTATCAACATCAATGATGAAGTTAAGGGTTGTAATTATTTTGAGATCAGAGCCCAATATTGGTCAAGTAACGAGTTACGTACTGTGTGTATATAAAAGAAATCTTCGGTATAATGTTGATACTTTGCTACTTTTATTGAGATCTTGAAATGTTTTGCGAAAAACTCTCATTTCCGCATTTGTTCTGCAGTAAAGCAATTCCAAATTGAGCATAAAACATAAAACAGATGAAACTCACAGGCATCTTTCATTTTATTTAAATATTTACTGAATTGTAGAGTTATTTTAATGCTATTGGGCTTTATTCGTAATCAAATATTTTAATGAAAGTTATTAATGGGACTTTTTTTAGATGAACCTGTTTTGCCACCTGCTTATTATTTTTGATGAATAATCGGTTTATTTTTATGGCTCATCTCGAACGGGCTACCATTTATATCCTACTCATTTCCGCCGTTAAGTTAGAGTATTGTGTTTCGCGGCCAAGTTTCGGATACCGGTCCGGACCAGATTTAAATCATCAGCCTCTAGAGTTGCATACGTCCCAGGCTTGTTTGCTTGTTAACCACTTAACATTCCGTGGGTTAGATGCTCGTTAGCTTAGCTGCTATCGATTCGGATAATCGAAAATTCCGGATGATCGGATATAGACTGGTAAAAAATAAAAACGAAATGTGACACATAGAATAAACTACAATTTTAGAACAACAATTTTAGATGCCGTATATAAAAGAGTATAGGTACGTACTCTTTTATATACGGCATCTAAAATTACAAGTCGGTGATTCTAGACACAAGTTCATCGACACAAATTGTTATCTTCAATTGAGTGAATGGTTTGCAATGCCAATCATCGCATTATCCCAGTTTGTCGTAGCATTCGGTGACGATGAATCACCGTCTTTATTATAGTCCGTTATGGATCAAATACTTACTGTTTGCTTACTTCAAAGCTTGAAGTTTATTTCTTTTTAATTGATTAAAATTTATGTTATCTTTTGCAGTTATTCTTTCAAGAACTTCAGCGTAAAAAATAGCATATTTGTAATATTTTTCTGTTATTTTTTCACACGTATTACATAGCATGAGTAGTATTTGGTATTAAAAGAAGTACTTATTCATTTCCAGTGCAGTGCAGTGTTTTCCAAACAAATATCTTTTTACATTATGAAAATTAACGTAGGAAGCTTGTGTGGAATCACGCGCTTAAATTACCTAATTATTTTATCTTTATATTAACACGACACCACGGAAGTGTTTAAATCTGATTCACTGCAATCATTAAATAATAATTGTGTACCTTTTTCGTGCCTAGGCATCGTAAAACATAAGCAACACGTTACTCTACTCTAAAATCATGATGTTTTGTCGCGCTACAATATATCACCTTTACCTATATTAGACTGCGTACATGGTGGCTTTCACAGCGTTCATAGCTAACGATGCTACTTACTAAGAATCATATTGACGTGATAACGTCTTTAAAATCGTTTTAGTCGGGTGACATGTTCAGAAACTTGTGTCACACCAAAACCTCACGAGCGCGATCGCAGGTATAACGAGAGAGAGACGGACCGATCTCCCGTCTCATCTCGAGCGCTGCCAGTCATTCCGTGAAACTTGTCACGCGGAATCCTCACGAGCGGAGGCTGGCATAGCGTTCGAGTGAGTGGACCGATCTTCCGTCTCTCTGACTCTAGCGGCATACAAACGAATGGAGATTTTCTCGTGCGGACGTTATCACGTAAACATCTCGATCGTAAACCTACTTTACAAACAATTTGCCGTTTTTTTTTTACCATTTGTCCTGATTTATTTTAACAGGTTTCCACTTTTTATTAAAACAATTACCAAATCCAATTAAATTGCAATTATAAATTAATTGCCATAATGTAATATGAATTAACGTCACGCTTGAAACATATTGATTCTATAGAAAATAAATAATAAAAAATGGTTACTCACCGCTCACCATCAATAATAAAATATAGTACCTACACGTATCACTTGCTGTATCAGTCATGCGTTACATCCAAAGTATGTGATAATAATACAATTACAATTCATTCATGTTGAAAGCCATTGTTGCAAATATGTTCAGTGTACAATAAAGCATGAGCCGTGTACCCGAACAGAGTGATGTTTTAGCTCATTGGACTGGCGGACGCTATATTTCGGTCTACGTTCTAGACATTCTATATATAGTTTTCTGAATCCAATACAGAATAATTCGCGTGCATTTTTTCAAATATTTTTTTTATTCTTTTATTGGTTCTATTCTGATGATTTCTATTCTGCATTAGAGTAAGTTTCTGGTGGTTATCCACCAACCAGCCCTTGCCTACGGTGGTGGACTTTTGCCTAAACCTTCTCATTTCTGTACTCTGTTTGGTTTGCCGAGCAGAGGGACATTGAAAAAGGATGAAAAAAGAACTATTTATTCATAGTAACTTTAATGCAATAGATCTACATTGATCGCGTTTCCTCTCACCATGTCCAAGCGTGTCTCAGGGTTTTGCAAGGCTCTGCCATCGAGTAGGAGGGCCGTGGGCGGGCGAGTGGTTCCGCCTGCTGATGTCATCGGTGCCCCCACCCTTCCAGCTCTTATCTGCTTGCTGCCTTATCTTGTGTTCCTAGGAATACGCATCCTAGTGAGCAAGGAATCTATGAATGAAAGGATCTTATTATTAGCTCACTTGCTGTGTAACATTTGGCTGCTTTTACGGCTTCTCGTCTCCTCTGTTGTATGTACGTTGTTTTGTGCTGTATGTGTCACTTTTGTTGCATAACACATTTTCAATAGGATTTATTAAAAATCGTTGCTTTTCAGACCACTTAACTTATGTTAAAATAACTAGATATTTTAATTTAGGCATACCTTTCCTTAGTGGTATATTATTAAAATCTTCTTAAATGTATATGTTATATATTGCGTAATAGTGTTTCTAAAGACGCAGTTTTATTAGAAGTCTGTGAAGATAATAATCGTGTTTGATTTGCAAGCCATGTTAACGAAGATAGCAAGAGTGTATTGCGATTCTCTAAATTAAATAAATAGTAAGAATAATTATAATTTTACAATACCTAATAAGATGTCTTTGTTTATCTATTACATCAAACGATGCATTTAATTTACGACTTATATTCATCATCCCACATCCATAACGATGCACTGGTGGTGTATTTTAACACGTGTTTATCTCAAAGGAATGTAATAATTCAATACCTATATACTATAAAATTAAGTTGTTGGTTACTTACAAACGATAAATATCAACATTATTATTATTATTATATTAAGTATTTAATCTTTCGAGTTATAAATTCTACTGTATACCTTCTTTAGCGGACAATAAATAGAAAGTGATCGCTAGTATTGTGATAGATACCTCCAGCCGAAAGATCAGACTTACCTTTATGAATTTATTTCATTTGTTCCTCACTTCAATCAAAGGAATCCTTTGAATTAACTACTAAAGTTCTTGTGCGTACATTATACGAGTAAGATTTGAATTACACTTCAGTAGGTATCCACAAATGAAGTCCCTGTTGCTTCGGGATTAAGAATAGCGCCACGGTATTCCCCTCCCTGATCGTAAGAGGCGACTAAAAGGGGACTTCCGGGGTTGTGGGCGGTGAGAGTGGGAGCTCGATCCGTCCAGCCAGCAGCCCCGAGAAAGATGGGGTGCTTGGCTGCATGCCGCCGTAAGCATCGGAAGGTGTAGGAGGGCACATCTACTCTCCCGAAGATGGGCCCGTTCTCTTCTGGGGCGCCGCGCGTGGTTGACACCGGTGCGTTCCACTGGAGATCCCGGAGTCCTCCCCAAGCGCAGAGGCAGGCCACCGAGGGGGTTTTAGTGCGGTACAAATCCCCGGTGTCCTCTCCCAAGGTGCCGGGTACCTTTTGAAGGTTTCCCCCCGATACTAAAAAAAGTTACCTACAAATTAAGAAAGATTGAAAAAACAATACCGAAATGTTAACATTTCTGTACGTCATTCATTGTGTGTTTTCCAATAATATGAAACAATGCAATTTATTTGCTTACATTTTGAAGGTACCAGGTATCTGCTTGTATAATAACTGAATAATTTGTGGTACCAGGTATCTGCTTGTATAACATCTGAGTAATTTGTATTATAACATAACTGCATTTATTTCCAAAATAAGAAGTGAGAAGGTATCCCTTCTCACATTTGTTATGAAAAAAAAACTGCCTACAGGAAGAGTTTTATAGGTAACGATTGTAGTGTGAAAATTAGTTGTCCACTTCAGAAAATTAGATAATACGTTGAAAATCTGCGCTTGCAAGATTCCTGGCGGGGTAGGCTTTTCATTAAAGACATATTCAGAAAAATGGAACGATGTCATTACGGAATATAATACTACCAAATTGCAAAGAGAGTTGTTTACTAGCAAACTGCTGCCGCTGAAAGGATTTTTGTATAGGTCATATAACATGAAATAGTACATTAATGTTGAAAGGTTAGAAATCCTTTCGTGAAAATATGGTTGTCACATAAAGATATCAGAGACGATGGTGGAATATTTTGATTTGATCATATTGATTGTATGTGTAAAAGTTTAATTCAAAAATAGTGTCTGTGTAATAGTTTATGTAAGTTTTTGTCAACCCTAACAATATTTTTTTATGGTTTGTTTACGTCGTGTCCGGATCGAATGTGCACCAAGTATAAGTAGTACGATTTGTAATGATGCAAAGAAAAAATCGGCTTAGTCTGCTTGCATGAAGGTTAAATGTTATGTGACATACCTAATGTATAAGACAAGTATATCGTACCGGATGTTGTATTGTGTGTACAAATATAAACTTCTTGGATTTTTTGGGTCTGGTATAAGTACTAAAATGTCTGCAAAAATCTCTAGGTAGGTATATCAGTTTCCATAAAAGCTAATTGCTTGCAATATTTTTAAAGCAAGAATTGGCCAAAATTAAATACTTAATTTAAAAATTCTGAGTGATTTAGCATAACTTAATTATTAGGGATACAGAAATAAATTGGATATCGTGATCCAATGTATTTTCGTAGAAGGTCATCAGCCCGGCTGGTTAAGACCTAGCAAAAAATACAGGAGTCTGCCACCTTATCGTACAAGGCAACAGTACTTAATTGCCGGTTCAAAAATGGCCAAGTAACCTTGTCGTATAATCGCTCTGCTATATGCAACTATTTCGCTTTTCCATCTCATAGTTAATTCATAAAAACGTCATAGATGGATTTTCTCTATAGCTATAAGTTAACTAACAGAGGTTTGGTTTCTTCTCGTTTTTCTAATTTCATTCGAATGTAATTTATTATTAGTAATATTGATATTGATTGGTAGTTTAATTTTATTAGAATGTACCTTAGTCTTGGATTTTATACATATTTTTTAATTTTGATGTTCTCGGGTCTGTTTTCGTCAAATAGGATTTCCGAAACTTAGCGAAATTGTATGTTATCTAGATTTTGCTTACACTCATCACTAAGGATTTAGCCCTTGCTAAAGTTCATGTAAGTTTACAAAGTTCTTACTATGTCCTGTCTGTTAAAATAGCTGTTCCGTATATTTATCATAAAGTAGGTGATTCGTGTAATTCTTTGAACGGATCTTTTGATACTTTCTGTGAATTTAGTAAAAATCTAGTGACACATAAGTATACTTAACAGTTCGTTATCAGTTCTTAGGTCGAGTCGATACGGTACGGTGCAAGACGTGTGGGCGGCGATCGACTAATTTATGTATACTTACAATATTTTTGAATAATGTAGCGCTACAAGATACAAGCGTAGGTTCATGGAAATTTAAGATACTGGTTGATTCGTCGATCGGTAGGACAAGAGAGAGCAATGGAAGGTTCAGTTAATTTCTTCCTACTTATGATGCTAAGGCGTAGTACTGTTCACGACATTCAAAAATAGTACAAGTAGCTAGAGAAGCTAGGCACGCTGCTTCAAACATATCTACTTATGCAACTCAATCGATTAAATGGAATAGGATCCAAAGATGAGAATTATTTATACGAGTAGATTAAATAAGTATTGAAGAAATGAATGCCACATCCTTTTCCCATCTGAAAGATTGGTATTGGCTTACTTAACGATAATTTTAAGACCTTATAAGGACTGATCCTTTTCCTATCTGTAAGATTGGTATTGGCTTACTTAACGATAATTTTAATACCTTATAAGGACTGATGATAACGACGACATTATTGTTGATCTGAAATATAAAAATCCAGCCGCGGGCTCTCAACTCAAAAAGACTAAACGACCTATAGTGGTGCAGTCTAGCCGGTTTGAAGCGCTGAGTCACTGGCGCGTGCGCAGCGGTTGCTAAACTTGCGATTTATTGAATATCGTCGAGATAACACGCGGACAACAGATTACTGCACGCTACAAGTACATAAATCATTGGTTCATTTGATTTGGTTATGTTTCAACTGAAATATTAGATTCATAAAGAAGATTTTTGTTAGTTAGGTAGCTCTCTTTCACATAATTTCTGGTTGTTCCTTTACAGTTTTCAAACTCAGCTTTTCAAAAACAGTTTGGAGGAATTTTATTCGTTTTTACCGACTTCCAAAAGGAGGAGGTACTGTATTCGGTTGTATGTATTTTTTTTTTTTATATATGTTCACCGATTACTCCGCCGTTTGTGGACCGATTTTTAAAATTCTTTTTTTGTTCGTATGCTTATACTCCCGAGGTGGTCCCATTGTCACCAAATCAGGATCTGATGATGGGATCCCAGGGAAATCGAGGGGAACTCTCGAATTTTATAGGCACACACATTGATTTTCTTATACTTTCTGAAGCATAAGAGTTATTTGTGCATAGTAAATATCATCTCATGTTGCTGAGCTGATGATGGAAGGTATTGCGACAGTGAGGAGTTGAGAGCAAATTCTTTCAATAAATAGTTTTTTATTCGAAATCTCACATTCCTGAGGTGGTCCAACTGTCACCAAGTCAAAGTCTGATGATGGGATCCCAGAGAAATCGAAGGGAACATTCAAATTTTATAGCACAACAAATGATTTTCATATTTTACTAAAGCAAAACAGGTATTTGTGTATAAATATCATCGTATGATGTTGCTGAGCTGATGATGGAAGGTACTACAATGGTTAGGAGTTGAGAGAAATTTCTTTCAATAAATGTTTTTTTGTTCAAAAACTTACGCTCCCAAGGTGTTCCAACTATCACCAAGTCAAAGCTTGATGATAGAATCCCAGAGAAATCGAGGGGAACATTTAAATTTTATAGCACGACAATTTATTTTTATATTCTTACTAAAGCAAAAAAGACATTAGTGTTTCATTATCATCATGTGACGTTGCTGAGCTGATGATGGTAGGTACTACGAAGGTTAGGAGTTGAGAGCACATTCTTTCAATAAATGGTGTTTTGTTCGAAATCTTACATTCCTGAGGTGGTCCAACTGTCACCATGTCAAAATTTGATGATGTGATACTAGGGAAATCGAGGGAAACACTGAAACTTATTAGGCACACACATTCTTTTAGTCATATTTTTTAACATAATACAAATATTTATGTCCGGTAATTATCACCTGATGTTGCCAAGCTGATGATTGAAGGTCCTCCTCAACGGTTAGGAGCTGAGAGCAAATTCTTTCATTAATTTATACGTTCAGGTGGACTGATAGTAGTATTCTTTCAGGGTATGACTATTAGATAAACATGATTATAAAAGGTAAATCTCTTTAAAGCTTAGAAGTTAAGTGAAATTTTTCCAATTATGCTTATACATACATGTACAGAATTATTAAAATTACTAAAAAGAGTGAAATAAATTAAGTTTTTAACAAAAAAATAGAACCGACTTCAAACCGTAAAAAATAAAATTGTTCAGTACCTACTTCTTCTTGCTTGGTAATGACTCTTAAAACTATTTTTGGAGTCGGGCCCTTAGTAAAATGTCCTGTCTTAGTAAATATAGTGTACCTTTCGTTCTGAATGGGCACCCTCCAACATAGTTTTAAGAGTCATTACCATAAGCAAGAAGAAGTAGGTACTGACCCACTGTCTGTACTGTCGGTGCCCATTTAGAAGGAATGGTAGGTACGACATTTTAGTAAGGGCCCGAGTCCAAAAATAGTTTTAAGAGTCATTACCAAGCAAGAAGAAGTAGGTACTGAACAATTTTATTTTTTACGGTTTGAAGTCGGTTCTATTTTTTTGTTAAAAACTTAATTTATGATGTTACTATTTGCTTTCTTTCTCGTTTGAAAATTTCTATTACAATGTTCAAATATATATTAAAAACTTGCTAAGTTACGTAACGTAAGTAGTCTTACGTTGAAGTTATAGCTTGAAGTGCATGGAATGCAATGCTGTACACTAGTGTACACAATAAACTGCGGTTGCATAACTGAAATTGTTCTGAGGTCGGTAGTAAAAGTATGGGATTTTGAATTGCTTTTTTGGAGGTTTGAAGGATATTTTGGCAAATAAAAACATGTACGCGTGTATGTATATCTGCGAGTGTTTAGATTTTGTGTTGTGTTATACTTAGTATACTATAACATCAGCTATTACTCTGAGGGCATTATGATTTAATACGAGTACCTTTTGGGCCACTATTTTGTCTGTTACGTTTGCCTTTCTTACGCCCATTCTGCACACTTGAAATGTTTTGTATTAGGAGGTCTGAATCTCGCTAATATATGTATATATACTAGGTGACTCCGCGAACTCCATTCCGCGTTTAGATGTTTGGGGTGGGCCACCCGTATTACTTAGGGGGATGAGAAATAGAGGTTGACCGATTCTCAGACCTACCCGATATGCAGACAAAATTTCATGAGAATCGGTCATGCCGTTTCAGAGGAGTATGGTAACTAACATTGGGACACGTGAATTTTATATATAAGATATTAAATATAAATTATATGAAATATTGCTCATGCGTTTACCGCACAGTTGCTGTTTACATTCCACATTCCACACAATTTAATAAAAAAACAAATGACGTATACTCAAGTACATAAAATGGATTTTGCACATAATATGTAATGTAAATCCCTTTTTTCCAACACTACATTTTTGCTTCACAGAGGCTAATCTTTTAGAGCAGAGTATTGTTTTAAACCCCGCTACATTACCGTCAAAGATCAAAGCGACACAACGTACAGTTGACACTTCAGACGCTTTTACTGGTACAATGCATTTGAAAACTAAGTACTCGTAGGCTCGTAGCATGATACTTGCTTTTTTCTGATGCTGACCTATGTCGTACTTAAATATGATTCCTATTTACCTACGTTTGAAATATGTGCATGTGTTTGTTTTTTTAATCATCATCATTACCAATATTCAGTCTATTCAGTGTACTGCTGATCCCGCCCTTTGTTTTATTAGATGTGAAGATCTGGGCAGTAAATTCTTTACTTAGCATTAAATATTTTTCATACGCAGTACATTATTTTTTTTTTTTTTTTATTTTATTTATTTAATTCAGGCGACGTAGGCCCATATAAATCAATACACAAATAGAATTAAAATTATAAACTAATACATAATGGAAATAAAAACACAATAAACCAATACAAAAAAATCAAATAAAACAATAGATACTATACACAAATATTATACTATGACTAGGTAACACGAAGGTTCGGCGTCGTGTTGCGCGCGGTGTCAGGTAACCGGCCTCGGAAGCGCCGGAACACAACACCTCTCGGCCAAAATTCCTCCTTCATGAAGGTTGACAACTGCTGTGTGGGGACTCTCACCACAAATGAATTAAAGTTCACTGTATGGCGGGACTCCAATCGCTCAACCCTCAGTCTGATGTTAGTCTTGATGCGGATGTACTCTACAATCTCCTCGGCCTTTGTAGAGTAATGCAAACGGGACACATACAGCAGCGTCGTCGGAATGGCTGGCTGCAGCATACGGTCCGGGCCGGTCGGTGCAGTGCCGCACCTGTTCTGACGAGTGGGCTTCCTCTTCTTCTTCTTCTCGACCTTGATAAAGCCCTCTTTGTCAGGCAGGTCCTTTACTGAACCATGCTTGAGCAGACCACGGTGAATTGCTTCGTTGTTGGTCTGCTTTCCCCCAAGTTGCTGCTTTGATGGAGAGGCAGCAGGCTTTGCAGCAATCGTAGCGTATGCACGTCCGGGGGTCGACGTACTCACGGGTGTCGTGACCTCGGCGGGAGCACAGCACGACGCAGCGTTTGTGTTATTTGCTGAATCAGACCTCGCCGATTCAATGCTGCCGATGGAAGCATTTTGCGCCCCGCGACGCATGTTTACATTAGCGGCATCGGGTAACCTACTTACCGAAACGGCATTGCACAACAACACCACTTCGGCACGTAAATCATCCACGGTCTTGTTAGATACCTCTAACTTGGACATAACTTCAGCCAGGCTTGTTTTAAGAAATATGATATCCTTTAACAGCCTGGTGACGTCAACGTGGTCGAAAGTGACGGGAGGCAGCTTGTGCAGCTCCTTCGCCACGAATGCAGGCACGTCGTCCGGGTCGGTCATCTTCAACAGGTTGATGACATCCTGTATGCTCTTCTCCGTTCCATCCCTCCGGCGGGAGGGCATCTCGTCAATCTTTCCAAGCTTGTCGAAGAGTAGCCTCTTGCCAAAGCTGATCTCCTCTTCTTTGAAGTTAGTCTTGCATATCTGCAGGATACTAACTTCATCCATCGTGTCAATGGCATATTGGACAAATGCCAGAAACTCGTTTGCTATGAGCTCCTGAGAACTCATAGCGACAGCAGCGGGCAGCGGCTAGTGCCGCGCGATATTCGTACTAAAAATCCGAATAGAGAACACGTCTGTATTCAAGCGCGCATCGCACGACACTGATTATGTTACCGGCAATCTGTAATACGGTATTGCATAGAATATCTAGCCAATGTATAGAATGCCTAAAACGTTCAGGTAATTTCTGAAATACTTTTCATTTTACACTTTGGCTAGGTATTCTATATAATGCCGGATAGGTACTAAATAGGTAGTCAGTGAAATAGGTATGTATAAGATGAGCGTAGGTTGAAAACAGCACATAATTTGACGATTAATTGTATCAAATGAGCGAAAAAAGTCACCTTTAAGAGATTAATTTTACCAAATTTTGTGATTTTAAACATAGGTGTTGGAAAAAGCATTGGTAATATTTTCTGTAGTTGAATTGTGTTTTTACCACAAATTTAGGATGTGCTTTCTTACTGGTGGTCAATATTCCAACTACTTCACGACTCATATTAATGGTTTTAGTCGCCTCTTACGATCAGGCATTGGATACCGTAGCTCTATTCTTAATCCCGAAGCTACAGGGACTGGTACTTAAAAATATTTCATAAATTTATTTTACGGCTTAATAACTAGTGATATTATGCATTTTTTTTATTTTAATGCAATGAACGCAGATAAATTTTAAATCGAATTTATTGTACACATTCCCGACCACCAGGTACTCTATACAATCTCTAGAGATTATATACATTATCTAGACAAAGCATCCAACGACAATCATATTCGTAATATTTATACATACATAGCCTAGACGCCCACCGGAATTTTATGCATTGCCTAGTATTATAGAGAATTCCTGAATTATACAGATTGCCAGATTGCATGATGCTATTCACACTATTCCATGAAATTATGTCAGTCACATTTCTTTTTCAAGTCCCGGAATATGAGCTCGCTTTTCAACAGATTTTTGTCACTATATTACTGTTAAAAGTTACTTTTGGGCCAGATTATCTGCACTCTTCAATAGCTGTTTTAATAAGCCTTGCTAAGTTGTGGCTTTCTAGTTTTCGTTATGGACATTAAACATTTAAGATGAAAATTCAACGCGTATTCTAATTAACCTTAAGTGCAAGACTCTGCAATTCGCGTATGTCCTTAATAGAAATATCCTTTATCGCGTTATCGCTGGAGAAAGTATGTGTCGGATAACAGTATCTACTGATTAGCATCACCCTAATACATAAAGATCTGTAAATTTGAATTATACTTGTTCTCGTTTACGTGTCATTGATTGATGACGTCTTTTCTGATAAACGGCTTATTCTATATCCTTGTAATAATCCATGTTGTACGAAAATCATTACTTTTGATGGTTTAGTATCATTAAAATATAATCATCTGGCCTTCCGCAAGCGGCTTCGCCCGCGTGGACCCGTTTAATGGGTCCCCGTAGGATAAAAAATAACTTATGTGCTATTCCAGGCTTCATTGCTATATTAAAATCATAGGCGTTTAGCCAGTTGCTTCAACCGCGTTGACCCTATTACCCGTTTTCTCGTAGGAATGAAGCATTTTCCCGCGGTAAAAGCCTATGATACTCAAGGTAGCTTTCTAATGGTGAAAGAATTTTTAAAATCGGAACAGTAGTTTTTGAGTTTATTCATTACAAAAATACAAATCTTTCCTCTTTATAATATTAGTAATCAATGAAAGTCTTCTTATAGTTGCTGCGATACTTATCCTGCACTTTTTACACTTAAGCTACACTTGAAAGCACCCTTCATCCGAATGTGTACCGATCAGAGTTTTGTAAGCACGCAATTTTTTTTTTCAAAAGTTCTTGGTAGAATTTATTCAGGCTAGCAAAGTGGCTGTTGCGTGACCTGAAAGTACTCGTGTTTTGGATTCGCTTTGAAGCCGTCGTTAGATGACCCTTATAAGGAATTGAATGATTGTAGGAAAAGACGTCCGCACATCTAGCCATTCCACGATTTGACCTTACATGATATGTGCTATTAAATCTTGCAAAAGTTGCAATATCTTCCGCAATTTATTTGATTGTGCATCCACTTTTGTTTTACTATTGTAAAGCTTTCAATCACGATTATTGTTATTCTGCTTTCTATAAAGAAGTTCGTACAGTTAGCTTTAGATTAGATTTCTTTCCCTCCTGTAAACACACTTGAAACAGCAGCAACAAGTGAAAAACTATTATTTATTACCCAGGTTACTTTATTTGTGAAATTATCGTAAGTACGCGGTTAGAAATTGAATAAGTAGCATTCAGTTAAAATGAGTAAGACTTTCTAGCTCTTAGCTCTTAGCAGACTTGAATATTATTTTGTATACAGTCTAATTTAAAATGAATTGTGACGAAAGTCATGTAACGAAAGAAAGTGAAAATTGGCGCAAATGAGCAGACACTAATCGGAGCATACAAAGGGGCAATCAAGTCGGTAGCCCTACGGAGAGAAGCGTCAAGAGCGCCATGCGTGATGCATAATGACTGTATTCAGGGCGCAGATTGCACGCTCAGCTTCACTGTCTCCCTTGTACACTTGACCGTGGGAAGCGCCGATGGCACAAGTTTCTTTTCCACTTTTACCTTTCATAGTAATAAGCGTTGCTATTATCTGCAGATTGGATAGATAGGCAGTTGATGATATTTTTGTATCTGGCCGTGCATTACGCTAACCTGTTTTTTTTTATCATGATTGGTAATCTCCAGTCAAGACTTTATTGATAGCGATGCCTATTAAATTAAAATGAGTTGAGTTTTGTGTGCTACCAGGCCCTTTAAGTTTAGTAGAAAATTAAGCTATCCAGTTATTAGGTATTTTTGGTAAGACACGTTCGCGGAGGTGGTATACTATATGATTGATACTACTGCTTGTGAAACAGAGTT
Organism: Pyrgus malvae; assembly: GCA_911387765.1. Taxonomy (NCBI): domain Eukaryota; kingdom Metazoa; phylum Arthropoda; class Insecta; order Lepidoptera; family Hesperiidae; genus Pyrgus; species Pyrgus malvae. The sequence continues at coordinate 29,637,877 of OU426946.1, forward strand.
AGTTTACATTATTTACTGTAACCGTCTAAATTTAATCACGATTTTATGACTTGAGTTCAGAAGTCCTATCCTTTGGGACGTTGCCAGATTCTCGTTCCATCTTGTAATTCAGGCCTGACCACGAAAATTAACGGCCAAAATAGATTTTTGTGGCTCGTGTTTTGGTTGAACAAACTCAATAGTACCAAAGAATATTTCTCCAATAGGAAAATCATAGAACATTGTCTTATTTAGACATTTTTTTAAAATATCATAATCTTTATTATATGATATTACATTTACGATCTGGAATATTTACAAAAAGCAAAACAGTGCACTAAAACCATACTAAAACCTATTTAGCGTTCAATATAAGTTTAACATCACGCAAAAATTTCACCTGTCACCTGAACAATTGATTTTGTTTGTTCGCCTCGTTACGCGTATTGAGCGCTATATGTTGCGGAAACGGCATTTGTCACAGATTGCTGGCATCAATTCGGATGACCGCAACGCAACGCACAAGGAACAGTCACATTATAATTAGCTCATAGCGATGCGTTAACGGGTCAATGACACCCGTGGCTTGCAAACGTATAAAATTGAAACTGGCGTACATACCACCACTACACTTTGATCTTTTGAAATATGAGCCCTCCTTTACAATGAAATCAAATAGAAAGCTCCTTTTGGTCCAGAATATTTTCAACGTCGTCTACGATTTTCCGTGTTTAGTCAGTTGTCTGATCTTCACTATGTTTGAGACCGTATCAAAACATGGCGTCCACATTCAATGTATCCTGTTATTGCGGAATGAAGTTTTGAGTTCTTATTTTATAATACACGTTTTTTATAATTTTGAATACTTACGTTTAGTATTCTCAAAGTAATCAGTGTTAAACAAATGTACTATTTACCCAATGATTGTAAATTTTCAATCTTGATAGCGGATAAGCTTTAGGACATTATCACGTTCTCGTTATACTTTTTGCAGCATGTTGGCGGTTGATAATATAATTTGAAGTGACACGCTTTGTCTGCTACTATACTAATTAGCGTCGATTTTAAAATGTTCATCGCAGTCCTCGTTTCATAACGCATTGTAGAATGTTTTTCTTTGTTAAAAATAGGTAAACCATTTCGTAGAAAGTTATTGTATTTAAGAGAAACGCGTCAGTACTTTCTTTGATGGTCTTTATAACAGAGCCTGTATGCATATTTTCACTATATTGCAAGAGTATTTGGGGAACAGACCTGTAAGGAATATAATTCCTGATAATTTTTGAACAAATATCTATCTATCTAGCTAGAACTATGATGTATATAATGTATATTAACATTCGAAATGTTTAAGAAATATGTATTTTATACAAATTACATGATCTATTTAAGGCTTAATTTTTCGTAGTGACGGTATCATTATTTACTACCTTAATAGTTTATTTTATGGCATAATGATGCATAAACTTTATGCATCATAATTTCAAATCTATGTTTAATTGCATTAACCATCTATGTTTGTGCAACTTCGCTTAGCGTTACATATTGGCCTAATCCGACGTCATTTCCAAGTGTCAATTAATTGAAGGGTGCGCAATATAAGTTTGGGTTTTATTATATTTGGGTTATATTATAGGTACTCAGTAAAATATAATCATCGAATCCAAACGCTCTAACTCAGAGGTTGTGAACGTCGGTTACGTTAAAAAAAACCTTGGTGCAGTACTAAAGAAAATAAATGAATATATTTTTTGTCTAAGACGGGTATTTAGAATGTGCAAAAGATTTGTTTAATTTCATGTGCTTTGGCTGCTTTGTGGACTTCATCGTAAAACCTTTTTTACCTGTTAAGATGATTTCCTATAAAATAATGTTATCTTACCCATCTTTTTCATTACCTTGATACATTATTATTCAATTGCTTTGTAGACATTTCTTATGATTTCGGTTTTTCGTTCCACTTTCGTTGGTCGGTTACAGAGCGTAACCATGGCGACTGGTGTGTGTTCAATAGCTCTTGTGTTTTGGCAAATCGATTTACAATAGACGAGTCGACGTTCGTAAAATACTGCAGTAATATAAGGAAATCGTATCTTATATTTAATCATTGAATGAACTCTAATAAGAAAATAATAATTTTCGAATGAGAATTGTTTATATTTATCGTAAAATATTTACTTGAACGCTTTTAAGAACTTTCAATTTCATTAGGCTAATATCAAATAAATGTAAAAATTGTATTGTTTGGACGCGTCGGTTACGTCTATTATCGCGACCTAGAAAAACTTACAGTTTGACCAGTCATGTTCAATTTATACAAAACACCCATTTATCCATGTCAGCTTGGTCTTTTTAACTTGAGGCCTGGTTTCTATTATGTAACTACACGTAATTGGGTTACGTTTATGTTTATTATTGACATTTTTGGAAAATTTTGATCTAATCTATATAAGTTTATTTTGTTAACTACGAACACGATATTATGTTATAATATATAATGTAATTTTTCTTCACAGATCTTGGTTTTGTTTGTTTTTGTTGCTCGAGAATTATTATTCTAATTCAAAAATTTATCTTTTAAGAGGGCGTATGCAAAATTTGCGAGATTTTGCAGTTAATATATAATATTTCCATAAGTTTTATTGCATACTATGACTGATCATTTCAATAAAAATCGAGTACATTAACCACTTTTTTAGCTTGCGTTTATTGTATGGGAGCCTCCTTAAATATTTATTTATTCTATTTTTAGTATTTGTATATAACGATAGCGGCAACTGAAATACATCATTGCCTTTGATTATCCATAGAAATCATTACATTAAGATTGAATGAAAGGTAAGTTGTGGTTTACGATTTATGACGTATTAAAAAAACTACTTACTAGATCTCGTTCAAACCAATTTTCGGTGGAAGTTTGCATCGTAATGTACATCATATATTTTTTTTAGTTTTATCATTCTCTTATTTTAGAAGTTACTGGGGGGGAGGGGGGGCACACATTTTACCACTTTGGAAGTGTCTCTCGCGCAAACTATACAGTTTAGAAAACAAATCATATTAGAAACCTTAATATTATTTTTGAAGACCTATCTATAGATATTAGATACACGTATGGGTTTGATGAAAAAAATGTTTTTTGAGTTTCAGTTCTAAGTATGGGGAACCCTCAAAATTTATTGCTTTTTTCTATTTTTCTGTGAAAATCTTAATGTGGTTCACAGAATATATCTACGTACCGATTTTCAACAGTATAGTTCTTATAGTTTCGGAAAAAAGTGGCTGTGACATACGGACGGACAGACAGACAGACATCACGAATCTATAAGGGTTCCGTTTTTTACCATTTGGCTACGGAACCCTGAAAAGGCTAATGTATTAGATTATTATTGAAATAATCAGCCATGTTGTGCAATAGAACTTATTGAAATACTGATTTTAATTTTTAATCGCATTATCTCATGTGTAAAATCAGGTAAATCAGCGAAATCGGCAAAATTTTGTATACGGCCGGGCGGCCTCTTAATGTGTCGCGGCCATGTTCTAATGTACGAGTATCTTTGAGTTATTTTTTTAATTTATTTCATGAACAAGCAAAATGTCATAGGTACATTTTTTTAGCAGCGGGCGTTTGGGTCGTTGTCTTAAATATTTTTCATTTCTTTAACTTTTTTCTCAAACGTACTTGGCTTCATCGTCGCGGTATCTCTTTGTTTATCGTCTCTGTATACATACGTTCGTTTCATAGAATACTGCATCTATTTCGTGCGCGTGTTTACATTACGGGAGGGTGCTTCCGAAGCACATGGTCTGCATGGCAGGTTGTCCCAGGTCGGTGACCTTGTTCCTACTACAGTTTAATTTTTCAGATTCAATAATAAACTACAGTACACTACTACAGTACAGTCAGTATTGTTGGTAAAGTCAATTTGACTTACCGCAAAAATAAATTTATTGCTTAAAGTTTAATTAATATTCTTTACGATATTTTTGGATTTGAGTTAGTAGTAAACTATCAGCTTTGCGGTAGCTAGTTACTTTTTCGAATTTTTATATGATAAGTCTCTTCGTCATAAGATCCTTTAAAGTACTGTTGAAGATAGGTTGTAGGAAACCGGCCATGGCCCACTGCATAAATTTTAATCGTGTGATCTCCAGTAACTGTTTTTGAAGTAACTACATTATTGCGTTTAGATAAATCCTGACACGTGTAAATGAGTAGATGTAGCCCCATGTATGTGGGTGTATCCTAAGAATCTTGAAGTGATTCTGTTATGTAGTTTTCTCTGAATGTAGCATTTGCACGCTATTTGGTAGGACCGTAGAGTTCAATGGTGAATGGTATTTGCGTATTTTATAAAGATTTTAAGTTGTTCCAGGGGGGCCACTCGCTAACTCCGTTTCCGTCACTTACGGGCCGTCCGTAAGTCGTCCGAAACTTCAGAGTGTACCCTACTCTCTAAGAACTTCGGTTGCCATCATTTCGAACGGGATCATAGACTATTTTCATGAATGATAGATTCCAAGGCTTGTCAGCCCTAGGGAGGACAATTTTATCGTGATTATTACCGGTTTTTTATTGCGACAATATTTTCTTTATAAACGTATAAATTATATATCTAGAATCACCAAACATTTATTTCACTAATATTAGTTCTCAATTACCTACTGTTTCATTTTTTTATGTACTTATGGCAATATTTTATATGGTTTTATCTATATAAATACCTTTCCCTCTAATAAGTACTAAAAAATTAAGTTATGTCTATGACAATTGTCTATTTGACATATTTTTATTGATGTCTAACGGATGTAAATTCTTTTAATATTTATTGAAATAAGAGAAAGTATTTGCATTTAATGTACGAGTAAGTATCCTTTAATGTGTTATGAAATATGAATTGAATTGTGTTTACTCAATAAACGACCTATTATTGTTGTAACTTATTTTAGTCAAATGTTTTACAGTAACAGTGGACAAGAAACATTATGAAAGAAATTTGGGCCTGTGGATGACCGTCTACGAAACAAATCCTCTCCAAAGTTAAATAGTAGAGCTGCAATGGGATGGATTCTTGAACAGCTATAGCAAAAATGCTTTTCGTCAATCCACGCTCCTCCCCGGAACTTATCGATTTATTTCTTAATTTCGGATCATGAGGCATAAAGATGATGATTAGGCAATCCTTCAAAGATCAAGTATATTGCATGCATAATGGCTTATTAAAATATATAGTACAGACAGGTACATAGATTAGTACGTACATGCTTCTATAAATAAATATAGAATTACAAAATGTTTCCATTGTTTTACTTCTTGCAAATATAATTGTCTCTCATATTATTATGTATGCGCGTGTAGTAGAAAAATGCGCGTAGCCCTGCGGCTTGCGTAGAAAGTAAGCCATCTTCGCGGCAAAGCGAAACTCGCACGGTTTGGTGTAAGGGAAACCGCTAGTGGCATAATTTAATAAAGTGAGTAGAAGAACTAATAAAATTTCATGAGAAGTTAATCATTTTATTTATTTACAAAAGTACTTGTAATTAAGGTTAGGTAACTCTACAGCATAACATGTGACAGAAAATTTGTACAAACAGATATAAACTGACTTAATGAATAAAAGAACACATCAACATCTAGATAATGAAATATAAGGCATTTAGCGGCAACAGTCCAGCACAATCCGGCGACGCAGCCGTGCGGCACGCGTGCACCATTTGCTATGCGAACAGCCGGCTGGGCCATCTACCAGAGTCCATACCCTCCACGCATTTGTGTCGATAGAACCTCCAGTCCACAGTTTTATAGAACCTTTAGATACTACAATTATTGACTGGAATAGAAAATTCTATAAAATTATTTACTTGGCTTGAATAAAAATCAAAATAAATATTAGGAAAAGGGTTGAAAACTTTTAACACGAGATCAAATTCGATGTCGTGTGATTTGACACATTCATCCGATATATCTCATGTCAAACTCAAATTTACGGACGGGCTTATAGCCTTACGTAGTAGGTTTTTGCTGTCACTTGAAAGTCATTCATTCTACGGACGAGCCCGTCAGAAATGGGCATCCGTAAGTGTTACAGAGTACGAAATGCCGAAACTTTGGCCGAAACTTCGAGTTTAGTGCTTAGAGAGTGGCCCTCCTGGCACGGACTGTAACCATCTATGACAAAGATTTTTAATAAGGCACGGAAGGGTGCAGACGCTTTGACGGCAGATTGTCGGAGGTCGCTGACCTTGCCCCGGATAGTGTTAATTAAACCTGCCGGTTTTATTTGCGAGGCGTTGCGGATCGTTTGTCGTGTTTAATCTTTGTTTACCTTGAATTAGTTTGTCGGCTTGCGAGTTTTTAAGTCTTTTGAGTAATGTGAGTACTTTGCGAACTCGAAAATACAGAAACTAGCGGTTTCAGTTATTGTACCGTTGCAATTCTGATAGTAACGCAATAGTATGAAGTGATCATTGCCGTGCCAATTCTATAATTTCTTAGGGTGTTTTTTGATTTCCGATTTATAAGCTTGTCCACTGATGATGAAATTTTTTCATATTTATTAGAATAGAATTTCTGTTAGAGGTTTTAGTTATAGAATGTTTGAATTGAAATTTTGAAAATTATTGCTAAGACAAAGGACTTAGCAATAATTTTCAAAATATAGCCTCTCCTCCTCCATCCTCTTTCTTTATAACCTCTTCGTATGCCTGTCTTGTAACAGTTCATGTGTATGACATAGTTCGATTATTCTTTATCTTATTGCACGTGTAGTTTTTCCAACCGACGTCGTTCTACATAACAAATGTCTCATATCCGCGCAGAGCTCGTAACACTTGTCACCTGCATTTCAATTGTTGGACAAGATAATGAAAGAGGACGACCGCGTCCGTATTAAAAGTAAAGGAAGCTATATGAAGGATAGGATAGTTGTCGGTTGTCGAAGTTGTTGGTTGTCGAAGAACAACCTTCAAGAATGCTCTGGATTTAAATTGTTTTACTAACAGTTGAGTTCAATATCTATTTTTGAGGTTTTCACATTTCAGATACTATTACGATTTAAAAATCATATATTTTATTTAAAAAACCCAGGATACTCAGGGAAACAGAATTAGTTGACTTTTTTTTTTAAATTTGATGGATAAAAATCCGTGAAATTTTGAAAAAAGTTAAAAAGTTGCTTAGCCACCTTTAAATGTTGCTAAGCCTTCTAGAACACTTTCAACATTTGCAAGCGGCCAGCAACAATCGTAACTAACGTTCATGTTCATAAGACCGCAAAAACATAAGGATTTGATAAAATACTTTTCGTTTGAATAAGCGGGGATACATTTCTCATTAGATCTCTATCATAAGACTTAAGCTTCGATCTTAAAGCCAGAATGTGAGAAGTAGTTTACATCTTGAGAAAACATTCATATTTTTATTGAATAAAATGCTGGATTGCCTTCCTAGTCGTGGGAACTCGAGAACAATGCAACGTGTGCATGTGTGTGGAAATCTGAACAGCGGAGTGAGGCAACTAATGAAATAGGAAACCGTTAATGTATATGTTCCGCTTAAAATAAGAGGAATTAAAAATTGGACCATTATATAAAACAACGTTATAATAAGAAGTAACTAGCCTACTGCCAGCATCTTTGCCCGCGTGGACTCGTTTAATGGGTCCCTTAGGATAAAAAAATGCCTATGTGCTATTCCTGGCATGTTTCTTCCATCCATTTAAAATACGACGTAAGAGACGATATATTGCTATATAAAAATCATAGGCGTTTAGCCAGTTGCTTCAACCGCGTGACCCTATTACTTACCCGTTTTCCCGTAGGAATGAAGCATTTTCTCGCGATAAACATTCAGGGTGAATGTAGCTTTCTAATGGTGAAAGAATTTTTGAAATCGGAAAAGAAGTTTTTGAGTCTATTCATTACAAACATACACACAAAAATACAAATCTTTCTTCTTTATAATATTATTTCCTCTTTATAATATTAGTACAGATAAGTATAGATAAGACGTCTTATTCTTTTGCAGCAAAGCTACATAAAACATTTCAGGAGACAAAGTACTTGTGTGTGTGTGAAAGGAGATAGCAGTAACATTAATTTAGATTAAAGTACATCATTCGTGCTAAGTGGTTTTTTTATTAACTAGAAAAAAGAAAACGGAATTAAACGCACAGGGAACAATATTTGCCGCTTCCCCGCTGCTATTGTAGGGTGTAAACCGTTCATTTTAAAGCGTCTAGCCACTTTCCAGACACCCTATTGTTATCTGACTGGCCGGAGTTCAGCTATATCGCACATTTTAAATGTCATCTCTATGTTATTAAAGTATTACACCTATTTAAAATATTCTGCAGTATACAATTCATTTTTTCGTAAGTAGTTAAAATTTATCAGTGCAGCAGTTTTGTAGACCAAAATATTTGGCAATCTGGCCAAGTATTTCAATGGTACATAGAATTAAAAATCAGCTATTAAGCTGCAAGCTTTTGCCTATATTGTATACAGGAAAAGTTAGAGGGGCTTCTTTCTGAGACAGATTATGTGGTTTTCAGTGGCTAGATTCCTTTAATGGCCCTCAGGCAAATATAAGTAGGCCGTGTGATTTCTATAGTATGCTTAAGTGTTTAATTTGGGTTGCTAGCTTGTCATATGCAAATAATTATTTGCAAAATGTCAAAGTTTAAAGAAAAAACCTTAAGCAGGGTTCGTTCCCCATGGGCCACCAATTTATGTTCTTTAGCAGAACATTTAGGTGGCTTCAATAATATATATAGTAGTTTTTTGGAAATTATTTATATTATTAAGCACACATTTATTTTATTACAAAATTTACATTGAAAACAAGGAATAAATTAAATAAAATTGACAACTAAAAAAAACTAAAAATACTAAAATAAACAAAAAAGTATTTCATTCTTCAGAGGCCACAACAACTGGTCACTGTAACAGTTTTTAGATATTGTGCATCTGGTACAAAATAATTTGTTACTAGTATCACGATGTTAGCACAGGCTAGAAGTAGGTAGGTACTTACATTTATTTGTCTGCACAAGCGTTAGCGTTCAATTAAAGAGAGCGCGTGGGAATTTTAATGTTGATTGATGAAGTGTCGCGAAAAGTGATAGTGGAATGCTCTATGCTACGTTCTATATTATCATTATCACCAAACATGATTTAAAATATACTTGTTTGATTTCATTTTTTCCACAGCATGATTGTTACAGTGATTGGAATGTTTTAATGAAATTTGACTTATTGGAAACTCTGATATTATTATTAATTTTTTTTTGTTTTTGTTTCTCTTTATTATTGCATATATCGTTACAAAACAATAATATCCAATTTAATTGATTAAGAGAGAGTTGCTGGTTACTATATGCCCATTGATGGTTACGCCATCTATCAGCAAAATTTCGGTGTAAATCTCACAGCCTATTATAATTTACTTAATTCTATAAGTGTAAGAGATATTTTTGACGGTGCTTTTGTATATCGATTCCAGGGCGGATCCATTCGGCGATCGTGTCCGGGGTGAACCTGGAGACGCGATCGGTGACGGTAGAATGGTACGAGAGGGGCGAGACCAAGGGCAAGGAGGTGGAGATCGACGCCATCCTCGCGCTCAACCCGGAGCTGGCTGGCGGACCTCGCCATCACACCTTGCCGCATCAGCCCATGCCCAACAAATTGGCCAGGGTGAGTTAACCAAAAATGTTTCCTAAAACTTTGAGAATAAAGATGAAATTGATTCCATTGGAGAGGTTATGGCAGAATTAGTAGCTAAGATTTCTATCTAAAGATTCTAAATTAATAATAAGAAAACCGAATCGTACCTCTCAGGAGCTAATGTTTCGTGACTTTGAATCAAACTGTTAGATTAGGATTATTATTTTTATATCTATTGATATGGATTGTTGATTGTTATGGATCTATGGATTGTTTCCCTATATTCGAACACGGCACGGTTTGTTCCTAGTACCTGAATCTAATATTCGTAAAAGTTTATCACGATTTAACATTGTCACGTAGTTTTCATTCGAATTGAATTTTTTATCACTGTGAACATGAGAATAGTATTTATTAAGCATATTTGCTACAGTACGATAAATATTCCATTAATATCAGTTAATAATATTAGGATGGGTATCGTTACCTTTTTCAATTTCATCTGCTATAAATTAATAATGAAATAATTATTGTTGTGCAGAAGTTAATGTAAATGGATTGTTAAATGCATATGAAATTAATTAAAATAACAATGTAATGTAAAATTTAAAAGGGCTTCAAGTTCCCTAAGTTACTATATGACTGCAAATCTATTTCCTCAAATGGCTTGGCAAAATTCCTGAAACTGCGAATGAAATTACCGAAGTGACCCCGTTCTTATACCAATGGAAATAATATAGTCACCAAGTTTTATTGTAGTTCTTGATCAGATTCAATTTAATAGATTGAATGATTGTTGCAAAAGTAATTTTGGCCGAAAAGAAGTGAAAAAGTCCCATTAAAGCTTCACCTTAGGATGGTGATGGGTCGTGGTACTCCATGATAACGGGGATAGAGAGAGAGAGAGAGAGAGAGAGAGAAAAGTGTTGCATCTATGATCCACAACGTGTATACAAGTATATGATAATAAAACTTAATATATCTGCAACGACATTAACTTAATGACAGTCGTTCATTTGTATTTAGTCTACTTCCGCTTCCTTATCACTCTCTGGAGTCACTTAATCTCCTGTGGGATATATGACACGTTTAATTGTAATAAGAAAGAAGATTTCTAAATTGGTGTAATCGCCAAATGTTGTATTCTTACAACGGTAAGTTAGTAAAGAGTAGCGTATTAATCTATTTCAATGAGCGTCAATGGACTCATCACTCTCGCCCGCCCGCTGTTAGTGAGACAATTTGCCAATTTGCATTTCAATATGCACATAATCATCCATTACATCGTCTGTAACAATAGGGTAGAGTGAAATTATTGTTGTTAGGTCGATGGGAAATAGAAATGCAACTTTCTACTATAAATATAAACACATAATAAAATAAAAAACACCACTTTTGTATAAGGAAGTTCTTGTTAATTTATTTGAAGGCCTCAATTTCTCACTTGCGATTTAGTTTTAACCGAGAATTATGTATGCAATATTCCTTTAGAAGTTTTCTTCGTTACCGGCGCAAAGGTCACGGCGACCTAATTTATATACCTCGAGACTGCAGGCGCAGCTAGCTTCATACCGCTAATGGGCCTTCTAGTTGTAGTGCAAATAATTTCACGACAGACGATGTCGGTATGCGCCCATTAGAAAAATGCGCGCCTTATATGAATTTGGTGGATTTAATTTTTATTGCTCCAAAGTAGGCTATTGAAATTGGTGCAAGGTATGGGTAATTCAACGGCACATTTGAAAATAAGCTTTTGTTAATGTGTATTGATCAGAGAGGGCATTCAAACGTCGTACCAAGCCGCGACCACCCTCATTGTTTGGGTCGCGAAGCACGTTGCTAATCGACGCCACAGTTCAACCGGCAAATCCGCGATAGGCGAATGTGTTATCAGCTCATGACGTCCCGATATATCTTTTGTGAAAACGTCACTTGTAATGTGGCTGCCATATCCGTGCATTTAGGGACCACTTAGTTAAGTACCACTTTGAAAAGCCGTGCTAATTGTGAAGTGAAAGAAGCTTTTCGTCGATCACGCCCCGATTACATGACAGCCGCCAGGAAGATATGTAGAGATGTTTCCGTACAGCATCAGCTGGCAGGTGATCTGTTCAGAGAGCAACTAGTGATCATGGCTTGTCGATAATTGTGTTTATTTGAGAAACTGCACCGTTACCAAGACGACACTACACCCGCACGCCGCTCATCAAACCACTGTTCACTATATATTTCATAAATTATACATGAAACAAACAATTTATGGGTTGTTTTGGGTATACTCGTATGTAGAGATTTCTTTATCGATAGTGTTTACTGATATGACGGGTCAATAGTTGCGTGTTGAGCAGCCATGGGAAGGTCCGACGATGATTGATGCTCCCGCGACCTTCCGCCTCACACGGCCATTTCTGACGTACGTCGGACACCGGCTCGCTCATCGATTTTCCACCCCCGAGTCGTGTTCGTTTAACAGTTTCATTTTCCAATCGTAGTAGAGCATAGACCACCGTCCGCTCTCCGCAAAACAAAAATGGAGCTGGACGAATCAAGCGAGCAAGTTCATATAGTAAGTTTACGTTTTCTGTGATTATTGGCACGTGATTGTTTGACATGGCTGCAAAGGACCCCTCGGGCTCCTCGTCGGACGACGGGGGTTTCCTGCGGGAGGGCGCCGAGGGCGAAGGCGCCGGCGACTCCGGACACACTCTGCTCGTACGCAACTCACGATCGGTACTGTTCAAAATTCACCATTTGCACGTTGGATTCCACGCAGCGCGATCTACGCCGGTCGCTGGCACTTTAATTTTTCCCTACTCGCTACACTTTTGTTTTATTTTGCTCCAACGTTTGGTTTGCACACGAACGGCTTGTTATGGTCTTGTTGCGCAGTGCTTTCGTCGTGCCTGCCTATTTGAGGCACATATCTGCTCTTTGCGGCACCACGATAGCTCTGTCGGAACCCTTGATGTTGCGAAGCTTTGTATTATACATTGAACAATTATTTTTGTAAGAAGCTGTTTAGTGAACATGCCCTTTTAAAAGCTAATAGATTATGCTAATTTTAGTTCTAATTTTACCTACTAGCAAGTTACACATCATTGTAGAGTCATTTTCTTACACGTCTCTCAATTTACACTTAGCACTGTTGATGTAGATGATAAGTTATTCCTTTAAGTTTACGTGTTAAGTATCGTAACGTAGATTTGTATGTTATAGCCTGAATGGGCATATAAACTTTGTATAAGCTTGTCATAGTTAATTTTTGTCTTGTTTTGGTACGTTATTTTCAACAATAAAAAATGTAAAAAACTATCACTTATACAATGTTTATAAGATAATAAATGATCGTATATTTATGGTAGGTGTTTTAGGTAAGCTATAAAAAATATTTTACGTTCCGTCAAAACATTGTTGGTGAAAATCTTGAAATATCGAATCTATATTTACTTTTTACGTGACTACTACGAGTATATAGCGTGACCGAAGTGAATGAAAAAGTTGCACAAATCGTGAGACGCAATGTTGTTATTACTTCTGAATCATTGCAGTATCTATTTTAAGTTGTAGTAAACTAGAAACTAAATGCATTTTTATATGTAGTTGTACGATGTTTGTAGAAGGAAGTTGTTATGGGCAGTTATGGGCTACATCTATGTGCAATACCGGGTGATCACTAATCCGCTATAAAAGGCTATTGTGCACTATTGTGTAGTAAGTAGTAGTGCTGATCTAAGAAGTCAAGTCCTATGTAACTTGATCTGGTTAAACAGGGAAATGGGTTCAACGATATTCTTAATCATGTTATGATGTACTTGTTTTCAAAAAGCTATAAAAGTGCTATATACTTTTAATTATAGATCGCAGGCGAACTGTGAAGTTTTTAACGAGTAAATTTAATGGAGACAAGACTGTAAGCCACGTGGTGTTTAGTGGCCCCTACAGACCATGGACAAAATCTTGCGTGCAGTTACGCTCCTCCTTCTAAGATGGTCTGATGGTTGCCTCGTGCAAGTCTGACTGGCAACTGCACCTCTAAACTGAAACACAATAGAACTGCTTCACAGCAGAAGCGGTGATACTTCCCTCGATACATTTAGGCTCTCGCTCTTACTAAAACCACGAAAAAAGTCTGTGCAGAAAGAAAATAGTCATGGGACTGGAGTAGCTGTTTGGCATTCTTTTTTGATTCTTTAATTGCGGGTGGATTGTTCAACTCTATGGCGCGCCACAACAACGGATCGACGGTCATCTAAGCCTGAAGGAACGCGTAGCGCAGTGTTTCTGAATGTGATCTCCATTACAGTACTTGTCTTCTACAGTGGTTGTTTAGTTCCAAGATAAATGTGGTCTACCTTACGTATGGTGTTATATTTTATATATTTATGTATGTATATATTATGAATATTTATGGTATATATGTTTATATTTATTAATTATATTGTAAATGCTAATCTCTGGCAATATAATAAAATATTCGTTATCGTGCATAAAGTCGCTGTTCTTCTACCAAAAGTTCTCTCCAACACCTAGGGGTTGACTGACAGAGAATTCCATTAGCCTTTAAGTGTAATCCCTACATTAAGGTAGTTCTAAATAATAAATAAATAAATACGTTTCTTTCGGGGTTTTGATTACTTACCATACGATGAAACTTTGTTTCATAAATGTTCTCTTTTCCCTCAGATTCTGTTTAGTGGTAAACTGGGGCAGTGTAACAGTTGCAATTTGCATTTGCAAAATGATGTTCCCAAGGTTCTTGAAATCAAAATAATATTGTAACAGGGTTGGATGCCTCTCCTTTTTATAGCTATTAGGCTACAACTCTTTTTTGCGTCCAACTGCTGGGCACGGGTCTCTCTCCATATTGGGGAGGCCTGGAGCTTACTCCACCACGCTGCTCCAATGCGGGTGTCGGATGTTTTCAAATCGCCCATAAGGTCCCCGACTAGGTTTAACGACTGTTATCTATCGACAACAACCAGGACTATACAACTACAGTCTACAGTCTATAAACCATTTTCATTTAGACTTTCGTTCAGACTTACATGAGGCAGAGTAGCAGCGCACCTGCATACAACCACAGGCAAGACTTAGGCTTGCTTGAGGTTGTGTGTAGTTGTCCATGGGCTGCTATTCGCTGCTACTCCAAGTCCATGGGCTGCTGTCCGCTGCTTCTACATTCAAATAAAGAAGAAGAATAAATAATGTAGTTTAAAAAACTAAAAAACACGCTTTTGAGAAAATACGAACTAAAAACTAAAAAAATAAGAAGAAAATGTATATTACTGTAAATAAAGCGTGGGGTGCATGGTGTCAATAGTATCTTAAAAACCACCCCACGCTTTATTTACAGTAATATACATTTTCTTCTTATTTTTTTAGTTTTTAGTTCGTATTTTCTCAAAAGCGTGTTTTTTAGTTTTTTAAACTACATTATTTATTTTTAATTTTTTAGTTGGATTTTTATTCTCATATTATTGCATTGTCATCGGCCCTTGACCCCTATGCAAATTTTCAAGTTAACCAGAAAATTATATAAATTAACAAAAATCATATTTTGCACATTGAAAAATGGAATAATTTTATCAAATTAGTGTATTGTCATCGGTCCTCAATAAATCTACAAAGTTTGAACGAAATCTGGCCGTTTAAAGTGGGTCAAAATCGCGCCCAAAGAAGTCGGTTACAAACATACAAACATACAGGTGAAGCTAATAAAAAGCGTGTAAAAAAAAGACGTCCCCATAAACTTTGGCAGCGTTGAACCCAATGTTCCAGAAGATCGGCACTTTTCAGAATTAAAAATAATTTCGTAGTTTCGTAGGTTCTATTTAAGTAGATGATGAAAATATTATTGGAAAATACAGAAATATATGTAGCTTTTCAATTAAAGTTCCATTGCAAGCATAAACGAGTTATGAAGTTATAACCAATGTTATGATAATATGCATAATTTGCCGCGATGGAGGCGGTGTGAGTCAGCGCATACAAACTGCAGTCCCCGCCACCGCTCACCGCGCTCCATTACGTAAACGTAATTAATTTGAAAGCGTAAGCGTAACACCAGGACCGTCAATATATCACATTCATAGCATTGAAGAAGATAATGTACAAAGCGTTGATAAGTCATTCATAAACATATCTTTCGTAAAAGTGATAAGATCTCAATATACTGCAAATGCCCTTTGCAAGAAAAAGGAAGGACTATGGTAGATGTTTTGAAGAAATTAGAATATTTTTTAAAGAACTTAACTTAAGGTCAAGTATCTGAAATATTATTGAGCTTAAAAAGAGTTCAGCAGATAACTTTAATATTGTGCTGTATAATATAAGGGATAATAATTAATCTGCAGAATACAAAATTAACCATTCTAAAAATTTTAACGTGAATATCCATTATTTTCGATGATACGACACAGAAGATTAGGGATAGGTTTCTCTTGCAACGTTGATTCTAGAGATTGTCTACCGTTAGTACAATACCAGCTAAATAAGGAAGCAATTATAGCCGGTTCCAGAGCAATTAGAACCCAAGATTAACTTCGAATGTCTTCTGTCTTAAACGTGAATTGCTGAAATTAAACTCGTTCTTTTAAGTTCTCTTCTTTACAGCAATTTCATCTTAATGGACATAAGTAAGGTTTATTACCAACCCTACTTACTTTTTTGAAGCTATTTTCCATGAACTCGATACGTATGTTTTATAATTGTGCGTTTTTTAAATCAAGAGATTTATTTTCATGTATTTTTTAAGTATTCGCTTGATTAAAATATAGACTTGAAACACCACTGAGGAATAGTTCAGGTTCATTCGCCGAAGGAAATGGCAAATGTTCCGATGAAGGAAATTGCGGACCGCACCTAGCACCTACTGCCCTACTTGCAACAGTTACCTCACTTATCTAAGTTAATCACGCCAATCGCCATGGCAATCGTCTTTTCAGTCAAATTGGCTTTTGCTGTTTGAGCTTAAAAATACATGATATTGCAAAAAATAATAATAGTAACTTCTTAGACTTCAGCGAATAAATCTTTTCATTATAAAATACATGCCCAGATTTTTTTTACTAAAAAGTAGTTATTAATCTTATGCTGAATAATATAGATATACATATTATTTATTCAAGTCGAAATATCATCTTGGCTATTTCTTATATTATTTCTATGATTTATTATAATATAAAACAGATCTGATACAAGCCATGGAAGGATTATTGAAACTTCCTGATCATAATATTTGCAGAACCATTATGTTAGCATGATCATTACATCACAATAGCTGTTCTTTGTTCGTTTTCTTGGTAGAATCCTCTTCGGAACTGCTTGTATTGAGGAGTTCTAGTAACCTAATTATCGACTTCTATCAGGTTTTCATTTTGTTGGTAAGAATTAAAATAAAAGTTTCTAAGCAAATAAGTGTGATTACAGTATTATTAGTAACCTTCTGAAAGGTTAGGTTCTGTTAGTTATTATACCAATTTATGGCAGTGTAAGAATACTTTCGTTCTAACTATTTATGGTAATGTTAGAATTTTACACTCAAACAATAAAATAATGAAGATGACCAATAAATACGATGGATTTGAAATTTTAGCTAACTATTAGCTACGACGATTCAAGCAACAGAGATTTAACGGTCGTAGTTATTCTAATTGCTTTATATAGAAAAAAACATGGATCATTGAAAGACAAATTGCAAAGGACAGGTAATTACGCATTGATTCATAGATATTACAAACTTTCCAATTGCATTGTGCACTGGGGAAAATGTAAAGGCTTTTAAAACGTTCTATTTGGTTCTACTAACCTTATTTCACTGTAAAACAAAGTTAAAGGCAACATTAAACTATGGGAATTCACTGATGTCTGAACTGGTTCAATTTCAAGTTTCTTTTCGAAAACATTCAAGTCAAGTTAAAAATTTAATACTGACGTTTTCTTATCAAAAATATGTAGGGCCTAACCAATAAAAGCTTTCTCGTTGTTACCGAGTGTTCGTTTATTTTCCAATTTTGACATGCGTATTTAGAAATTACGTGTATATGTACCCGCATGCTGCAGTTAGTACCGCTAAAGTGAAGCCTTTCGAAAAATATTTTACATGTCGCTATTCAGATGCGGGTTATGTTACTGCTAAAATATTTTATAAAAGGAAATAATTATTCGCTTTCTTTTAAGTAACTTTTACTTTATTACTTTTCGTTTCGTCAGCTTTGTGATATGATACTCTTTCTGTTTTCAAAGTACATTTTAGCACTTTTCAGGGATAAGGCTACTTTGTAAATACAGTTTTATTCTTTTTTGCCTTGTAAATTGCTTTTCAATGGTTTGTATACTATTATTAATATGTTTTTTTCTATTTTAGGACATGACGCGGCAGTCAATACCGGTAGCTACAAAAGGTACGTTAATTTTATTATTCATTCGTAATGCAAAGAAGAGATTATGCTACTGTACTGAATTAATTACTCTTTACTTGCAGTTCTCCTTGATATGACCATAAATTGTAATACTTTTATAAGATTTGATGAAAAAGTTTTTTTTTAAGTTGGAAACCTCAATATTACGAGAAAATAAGAATTCCTTGTGATAGATAGATAGATAGCTAGGTGCCATTCTGTCCCTATCTATAAAATCTCCATTCACTTCATGATAATGATCTATTCCAACGCGGGTGAATAGCTCATATTACTTTACTATTTGCCGCTGATACATTATGAGTTAAGCGTATATTATCTAATTCTAAATATTCAGCCGTTACAGGAAATCTAATTTGGTCTGTTTGTCCATGATGAGTCACGCAAGACAGAAGTTCCTATGTCTCATCGTGTGATAAATATAGGCAAACATGTACACAGAAAGGATCCTAAGCTGGGTTTTACATGAAATCTAAATTTAATGAAAGACAAGAATGAATTTATTCACTTTTTAATGTAAGGAAAAAAAATATTCCAAGAAATAACAAGAAATTAAACATATTTAAGAAATTTGAAATAAGTAGAATTGTCTATGTGTATGAATGAAATCACCAAAAGTAATAGTGTAGTATTTAGTAGTAGTAGTAGTAGTAATGTGATGCAAGCAACAATTTGATGTTGATGCTTAATGTACCCAATTAATGGGAAAATTTTAGCAGTGATAAAGGTTTCCACTAAAAAGAGCCTATGCAATGATACGTATGGCCGTACGGTAATGATGGATGTTTATTAAAAACGAACTGTTAATATTCACAGTCTGTATCGCTCGTTTCTATTCCTAAGCTCTTCCTTCCTAACGAACTCGACGAGACAGTCATACGTTAACGGTTTTAGACGCAATCTCAAATGACGATCTTACGCTTATATGGAGCCTTATTGTTCGGCGTTTTGGTTTTGTTGGAGTGCCGCGATGCTTTGTTGTCTTACTCCTTTCGTGGCTATTCAGAGAAAAGCTCGCTTTTATGCCTGCAATTACTTGTGACATTGAGAATGAAATATTTAATAGCCTATTAAACATTGTCTTAATGCTCTTAAAAATTTACTGCCGCAAACGTCATTTTGTAAACTTTTGTGAATTTCCAGATGTTTAATGCGCTCAATATTATTATATCTTTTATTTTCCTTTTAGTTACTACACCCATAATCGATATCATCATTTTTAAACATATATCTAATCAACACAACTTTTAGGTTTTCTATCCAAAATCATTTTATCGCTGTCTTGCACGACATGTTCGACCCACAAATATTGGTAAAAGTACGCGATCGAGGGCAGCCTCGGACTGACGTTTCGTCTTCCATCACGCGATGATTCATCAGTACACGTTATAAGCCTGCGGGCTGCGGGTTGCGCTCTGTCTCGTCTTGCTGCTAAATGTTAGATAAGGAGGCGCATAGATTCGATGGTCAGAATACTCGCAAGCGCAAGATTTCGCACGTGGTGCGCTGCATTCTGCTCGGGGTCATTGGTCTCGGGTCATTTGTTAGGTAAACATTGTGGACAGGTGGATATATCGATGGAGCCAAGTATGTAGACAATGCACTATCATCGTCGTAACATGATTTCTATCTTAAAGTCTAAGTCTGAAATTGACTGAACCACTTTCGATTACATTTTGAACGCAGTTTATTCTTCTTTAATTCTTTGTTTCTTAGTTGTGCCCTTTTCGATAGGTACTTAAGGTCAGCTCATCGTTTTTGAAAATTGTATTCGCTTTGTTGGTAAGTTTATTCTGTCGTCGCTTCGAATCAAAATCATTTAATTAGTTGTGTTGTATTTCTTGCCCTACTATTGAATTAATGGCGATATTAAACCTAGACATAACACTATTACAATATAACTATAATTAAGCACTCAAAAACGAATACGGAAGTAGTAATAGAAGTATGTATAATATAGATGAAGCGTGTGTAATAGGGTCATCGGCTTATAATCGTGACACCTGTGTACACGCGATGAAACATTCATAGAGTCCGTAATTTCATGCCCATATAAACAAATTATCTTGTTTATGTTATCCGAAAGGCCAGTGGCCAGTGAGTACCTATTTTCTAAGCATTATAGTAAAATTGTAAACTGTAGAGTGCTTAGAAATAAACAAGTTCGTCTACATTCGAGTACACCTGCATCATCTAGTTACAAATTCATAGAAAAGTCAGCTCTATAGATTGAGTTTATGTGTACTTTGAAAACTGTATCTTTATGGTTCTCTCGGGAAGCCCGGGAGTCGGGACGTAATGTTATACAATACAATACGTAGTAAGTATCTTTGTTTTTCTTTTATGCAGGTAGTAGCAGAATTTAAAATTGTATCATGTCGATAACATACAATGTTGTGAGACGAAATAAAGACAAAGTTATCGGAAATATTGATATTCTCTGATGGCCAGATTAATTGTTGCTAATGTTGCTCCACATTGTGGCTCATCTTGGCCTTATCGATACACTCTTGCATTCTTTTGAAGAAAAAAATAAAGGATTTTTTATTTCTAAAACCAAATTTAGACACACTTGCTTACTTTATGATGGTTTATGTTACGCATACATATTTGTCCTTCTTTAATATCGAAATTTAATTTATAGAAATCGTAGAAAAAAAATTAATTACCTATATGTGCAACGTCTTGTAAAATGTAGGTACTCGATAACATTTGTCCACCTACTTCCGATGCGTCGATTGAGTTGTGCAATTTCGATTTGGCAACGATTGTTGTTGTGCGCCCTAGTTACCTGTCCTACATTGTACTCACCTGCCCTGGCCTGTGCTGGCTCGTCCCGTCTCTATGCTACTAAAGCCATGGAAACAGCATTGCTTACAGCATTTCCAAATTACGTCCACTTATCAGTTTTGCTTTCCACTGCTAGTGTAGTGAAACAGACTACTACATCAAATAATAGAACTTGTCTGTCACGATCTTTCAAAGATCTGGGCATTCAAGTTCGAGATTCCATAATCTCCAGATATAAGTTTATTTTCGTGTCGTGATTTTATATTTATTTATTTATTTATTTATTTATTTAATTCTTTATTACACCACATAGATTGGTATAAAAGGCGGACTTAATGCTAAAAGCATTCTCTGCCAGTCTACCTTTGGGCGAAACAGAGACAGTTGTAGGCGGCATAATAATAACTTACAAAAACAAAATATATATATAATAGGGAAATTATCAATGAAAATACAACTAAAGAAATATAAAGATATGTGCATAAGCATTTATATATAATTTTTATTAAAACATATAAATTTAATAGAAATAATACAAAAACGCAATACAAACATACATATATATAAATATATTTAGAAAGCGTCAAGTAATGCGACTTAAATAGAGAGCTGTGACACTAGTCTTGAAAGACTGCTTGCTACAAGTTTTCCTTAAGTCGTCCGGGAGAGCATTCCAAAGCCGAGTAGCATGAAGTACAAAAGATTTGGATAGAAAACCAGACCGGTGAAGAGGGAAAGAAAGTAATAAAGAATCGCTAGAGCGGAGCTGACGCTCATGAAAATCGGAGAGGTAATTAAACATTTCTTTAAGATATTTAGGAGAGAGAGGATCAAAGAGAATAGAGTGAAGTGTGTTGAGAGTTCTAATCTGTCTTCGCTCCCGAATGGGAAACCATTGGAGTTGTGAACGGTAGGAGGAGATGTGATCAAATTTGCGAAGACAGTAAATGAATCTAATGGAGTAGTTTATGAGGCGATCTAGCTTGTTGAGCAGCTCCTCACCAATGTCCGACATACACACATCAGCATAATCGATGATCGGAAAAATGAGACTCTGCACTAAGGTGATTTTGATCTTAGTAGGCAGAAAGTTCCGGAGACGATTCAATGAGCGCAACCTCGCAAAAACTGATTGGCTAACTGTGTTTATATGCGCAGTCCAGCTAAGTGAAGAATCGACACGGAGTCCAAGATTTTTGACGCAAGACGAGAAAGGGATGGCAGAGCCGTTAAGCAAGACAGGTGCGACAGAACTGAGGTCCAGCTTCGTTAATTGTCGCGAACTTCCAATTATAATAGCCTGGCATTTGGCTGGGTTAACTTTGATGCCATACTGATATGACCAACTGCTGATCGTATCAAGATTTTTGTTAATAGCCAGAATGGCATCGTTGATGTTAATCGTGTCAGCCTGGGCGTAAATCTGAAGATCGTCCGCATAAAGATGGTAAGAACAGTCAAGCAGATGTGTTAAAGAATTGATGTAAAGGGAAAATAGCAAGGGAGACAAGATTCCGCCTTGTGGCACACCAGAGCTGACGTCGCGCCAATCAGATATGGCGCGATTGATACGAACGGCCTGCTGACGACCACGAAGGTAGGACGAAAACCAATCTAAGGCAGATCGGGAAAACCTGAGATGACAGAGAATTGCAAGAAGGATATCGTGGTCTACCATATTAAATGCATTGGAAAAGTCGATCAGAACGAGAACGGTGACCATTTTATCCTCCATGCCAGAACGAACATCTTCAAGAACTTTAAGAAGAGCAGTCGAAGTGCTATGTCCGGATCGAAATCCGGACTGAAAGGGACTCAAAAGTTGATTATCAGAGATGAACTTAGATATTTGTTTGTGCGCAATGATTTCAAGGATTTTAGAAAGAAAGGGTAGTATAGAAATAGGTCTGAAGTTGCTGAGGAGGTTAGGGTTAGAAATTTTAGGGAGAGGGATAATAAAAGCTTTGCGCCACAGAGAAGGAAAGACCCCTGTTGTCAGAGAGCTATTTATAATATTTGTTATAGCAGGTAGAACATGACATGAAATAGGGTTGATCATGGATCTACAGATGTCATCACAGCCAACTGCATTGGAATGAATGGAAGATAAGATTTTTTGGGTATCCTCAAGAGAGATAGGTGAGAAGGAAAATAATTTTATATCAGGGGAAGTCATAGAAGAGATTGCAGAGATAGTTAAAGATTTTACTGAAGGACACAGAGAGGAGGAAGTAGAAAAATAGTCATTAAATTCATTAGGAGAAAACAGAGAAGTAAAAGTTGTAGTACGGAGTTTCCCGAAACCAAGGGTGTTAAGGAATTTCCAGACCGCAGTAGGAGAAGAAGAAGAAAGATTATCAGCAAAGTAGGTACGCTTAGCTGCTCTTACCATCTGGTTACAGCGATTTCGAGCAGACTTATAGAGAGCCCAATTGCTATCGCACCTGTCCCGCTTAAACCTCCGGAATGCCCTGTCGCGCCTGTTCATAGCCATACGCATGCCTGCCCCCTGCGTGATCCATGGTGCAGGCGGCCGTTTTAAACGAATGGCTTTTACGGGAGCATGTCGATCATAAAGCTGTAGTATAGACTGGTTTAAAAAAGAAATACTTTCATCTACAGTTGATTCGGCATTCGGTGACATGAACTCCTGCTGCGCAGAATCAGCCCTCAGTACGTCCGGATCAATTTTCGCGAAGCTGCGCATCCACAGAACCTCAGGAACAATTGTGTTTTTGTAATTATATTAATTGAGGATGTATTTGTTTCGCGAGTAACACTTCAATGGCTATCAAAATCATTCAGTATTTTGAATGTGGATTAGTGTAGCGTTTGTTCGTGAGGTTCATTTGCTTTAATTCTCTTCTTTTTTCTTTAGCTCTTTTTTTAGCTTTGTTTTCACTGTTTTCATTATAATAGCTTTCATTTAATAGCTGAATATACAGCTTAAAACTGGTATTGGGTTGAATAGAGAGACAAAGGATCAGTGTATATTTTTTTTATAACTAAACCGAACAAAAAGACAGACGGGCCGCGTGGTGTTAAGCGATCACCATCGCCTATGGACACGGGCAACTCCAGGGGAGCCA
Organism: Pyrgus malvae; assembly: GCA_911387765.1. Classification (NCBI taxonomy): domain Eukaryota; kingdom Metazoa; phylum Arthropoda; class Insecta; order Lepidoptera; family Hesperiidae; genus Pyrgus; species Pyrgus malvae. The sequence continues at coordinate 29,661,821 of OU426946.1, forward strand.
CCCGAGCATTGCCGGCTTTGGAGGAGAGCTCTTTTTACAGATTTCTTGAAGAATCCCATATTATAGTCCACTGGGAATGCCTCAGCTGGAAGGTTGTCCCATAACCTACACGTTGGTAAAAAGGAGCGTGCAAAGCGGACTGTGGAGGACCGCCACGAGTCCAGATGGTACCGGTGGAACTTTAACCTTCGTCTGATACTTATGATTATTTTGTTGATAATGTTGCCTTATGGCCTGGGGTTAATATCGTAACGATTATTTATTTTCAAGCGTAACCAGATTATATCTTGATGTTGTGAATGACGCCAGATACCATAGCGAACCAGTTACGCGGTCAGATTTACTTCTTTGCAATGCTCTAAATCGCTTTACGTAATTATCTGTTTACATCATTTTACGCATTCAACTATGTGCAGTGAATTTCAACTCATCTTGGTCAACGCTATTGACTAATCTAATCTATGAGGGTACAGTTACAGAAATTTTAATAGACTCTAGATATAGTACCTGGATAACCGAGCTTTGCTCGGATAAAAACGGGCTTTCGTGGTATAATCTCAAAAAGGAACTGAAAAAAAAACATAATCGGATAGGTCTTAAAATGGGGTCATCTCGACTCGGGACCGCGTGATTTCCCACCTGAGCTATTATGACTTATAGATGTAGGCAAAATTTACCGTTGTATTCTAATGATATTTTAGCAGTTTTTCAATGCCTGAAAACTCGGATAAAATGACGCTTTCTAAAATGAACATCTAGCTAGATCAATCCGGTCTTAGACTACCAAATCAATTGAGATATATACTTTTAATGAGCTGTCAAAATGTGACATCTTCATACATTTTGTAGGAGAAAATGGTTTGTGACGTTACTAATCATTTAAGTCAATTGACAAAATTTTAATAGACCTAGGTGGCAGTAAAAATCATGTAGGTATGTGAATGAATTAACAAAAAACCTGCTTTCCAAGCGTAGTTTTGTCCAATCTTTTTATGGTATGCATTATGATATTATACATATTTTTTGTGAATAGACCCTATTTATCCAACGAAACCTCTTGCATACTAAATTTCATAAAAATCATGCGAGCCATTTTTGAGATGCAAATTATACATATATACCTATAGGTACAAGAATTGATCGATTAAAGATATTAGATAATACTTTGCATGTAAGCATTAATTTAATTCGCATAATACAATTATAAGAGCAACACATTGTAAAGTTTTAAAACAAACAAAATAGCTTGAAGTGACTTGTTTTTTTGTTTCAAATAAAAGTGGGTACCTACTAAAGGTAGAGAGCTCGTTAAACGTTTGAAAAAACGGCCCACTTCCTTTGCGACTTTCGCTGCATTTAAAATTGCGCTACATAAACCCCTGGTGAATCTATTTCGGAGTAGGTTTTAGTGTGGCCTCATGTTTGGAGAGATTAGTTACATACCTATTATGTGCATTTAAGTTCAGTTATTTTATTAGAATCCCCCAGTTACTCTTATGTTACTCTTTTTTAGCGTTTAACTTCTTAGTATCTTTTTTGTTTATTAGATAAGTACTTGATTAGGTTAAAACAAGGTTCATTTTAATTCATTAAAACTATTAGTGGGAGAAAGTAAAATAATTATGATACTCAAAACCAAAGTACTTAAATTCTGTAAGCGCTTTACTTTCAGTAACTCTTTTTACTTTCCCTCTTTTTCTTTTATTTAATTCTTTGTTTAAGTATTGGGTTTAGCTTAATAATGTGCACAGTAACACGTAGTCGTGATAAATATGAATAAATTGAGTCTCGCTCCCCTTTATTGAATCTGCCGTTGATAACAAACGGCCTTCGCGCAGCGCAATGTCAAGATCATATTACACTGGCCGCAACCCGCAACCGACGCTCGACCTCGACCCCGCCAGGACTTGCCGCCGCAATACCGCCGTGTGGCCGGCCGAAGCCGCGAAATGTCCTGGGGTCTAAAGGAGGTATATTATGTTGTAGATAGTAATATATAAATAATAAATACCGCCCCACACTAGGATTCCCTGTGTCGTGGGTACTGTGGACATACACAAAAGCAGAAACACATCACCCATACCAAGAAAATAAATTTAAACTCAGCATTCATATTTTTACTTCATCGGCAATCGAACCCGGTATCCTCCATTCGGCAGTCCGGCATGGTAACCATTACCCCACTCGAGTCGTCAAATATAGTGTCTGTAGAGTTAAAATTACAACGGTAACAAAATAACGTACAAATGCCTAAAAATAACGACGTGGATTCCTTGCCTTGTTAAAAAGATCACAAGGCATAAGAAGATAGAATGTTTCCACTTATTTCTATTAACCACTTTTATATTTCATTGATCCATTTATCTCCTTTCATAAACTGTATTTTTATGTGTATTTTTTGTTCAAAATAATTTTGGTGCTTACACATCTTCCAGGCATCTCGCGAAGGCTTAATTCACTTCCCGCCATCGCTTCCCGCTGGTGCACTACCAATGACTTATGGTTTGACAATAACATGCTAATCATGCAAATGATTCATCCAAACAAAATGACATCCTCTGATCATTTTACTTTGCATTCGCTTTTTTATATGTATATTTGATTATAATATTGCGGACATCTATTACAATTCCATCATGATGTAGGTATGAAATATCGAAAATATCACCTAATTTAGGAATAATGATCTGACCAATTCTACCACACCATACTTCACCACAAAATTACTGCAATACCTAAAGGCTAACAGTTTATTAAGTACAAACAACCATAAAGATTTTAACTAGTAATTAATCATCGTTAATCGACATCCTCGACCTAGTTTTTTGTGATTTGATGAAACCACGGCTTCCTCTTCATTACATAAAATATGTTTGCTCCGTTAACTTTGCTGCAATTTTAAATGATATGAATTTTTATACAAATTTTATTTGAACATCCTGTTTTACATATACCTTTCATTTTGAGTACTGTTGTGCCAAAAATACTACCAAATATATTTAGAATGCAATTTGTATTAGTCGATGCTTCGACAGGCTGTTGTACCTAAAGAAGCCATCGAGGCTTAGCTTATGACCTTATGCATCTGAATCAGACCATCAGATGGTCAGATAAAAGTGGCGTTAGTGAAGGCATCCCATTCATCTGGATAATCGCCATTATATTTTATGAAAGATCATATACTATAGTATTCATGCGATTAGAAGCAGCCGTATAATGAATTTATTATTACCACCTCGTCGGCTAGGTACAATGTCTGTTATCTAGTGCGTTGGCCTCTATTGAAATCGTGCCAAGAGTCATCCTCCACTAGTTGTAGCACTATAATCAATCAAATTTAACACAAACTTGATGTTCGTGATTAGTTTAGATTTTTCACCATTAAAATAAAACTAGAGTTCTTAAGAAGACCAAACATTACAGCATATGAATCAGTTGTATTGTAGTTGATGATCATTGAGGATGATGACGTAGATTTAACTTAATTTTCTTTATACATAGGTATTTAAATTTGGTTATAATTTATATACAATAATGGATGCTGGTTAAATCCGTTACCTACAGAAAATAGTGTGCATTATATTATATGCTTTACATTTTATTTTCACATTCAAATTTATGATAAGCTCTTGTCTCTTTATTTTAAAAAATACCTTTGACCTTACTTCACTCCAAATCTTGAATATAGTGTTTTTTTACAGAAAAGTGCCCATATATTATTTTTGTTCTGTTTAAGTTGTTATTAGTTGTAGTTTTTATTATGCTAAGTTGCTATGTTACTATAGTCTGAATCAATATTTGTAGTATGATTCTTTAATTGCTACACATGTATTTCAATTTCTTTTCTTCTCCAAATCCTGCAAACAGACTAAATAAAATGATACCATCGCCTCCACCCATCGCTATTAATAATATACATCAAGACAGAATACAATGCTATTTCTGCACCATATGGTGATAAGCATTTTTTGTAGCTGCAAGGTTTTAAAGGAAATGATAATGTTAGTGGTTGTGGGGTTGTCTTTAGAAACATTATTACTCCTTCAAAGGTCAAATAACGTCGTTAAGTCTATTTCAAAAGCGACCTTTGCAAGAAGTGCTTCTATTTTTACCGCTTCACCTCCGGACCCTCTTCCTCTGGGTCGGCGTATGTGTCAGTCATGTGTATGGCCATATATTCCTAGTCATTAAAATTCCTTTATAGCGTGCAAGCGATTAGTACGGACGTATTTGGGGGTTGAATTTTCTAGGGGCGGTCAGCCGGGCTCCGTTAGTTCGCGTATAAGTGTAGGCAGACGAGGGCGCGCGCGGACAGTACGCGGCCGGCCGCGTACCATTACGCCGCCTGGCACCGCTTGAACCCACCAATCAAACAAATGGAGAACACCAAGTAGTGCGGGGAACCTGACCTTCGTGTTGCCATAGATCGAAGTTTTCTTATTTAAATTTTATACGACATGCCTGCGTTATACGAGAAATGCATCTTGCAAACGCAGCAACGGCGGGCAAACGTGGGCCGTAAGTTCTACTAAGTGATGTGATTGAATATTGAACTGTATTGTGTTCTAATAAGTTCTATATCTGTGTTTTCCATGAATTCTCCCGGGAGTTGGATTTCCCGCTATTGATATCGCATATTGATAAATCTGACGGGAAAGTTGACATATCGGAAAGTGTCTGTTAATGAACAAGTTGATATTTCTTATTGTTATGGACAACATGAATTCTCTATTTCTTTCATCAGAATTATCGCTGATCAAGATTGTTAGCAGGTTTCCACTGTAAACTTCTTTGTTATAATTATTACAAAGTATATTTTATGTAAAATCCAATTGTATATCACGGTTTAATATTTTAAAAACTGCATTTGGCATTTCGTCATATTATAGCCTGTAGTGAATCGATGTGTATCTTCTAGTGATCACATTTTTATAAATAATACAGCTATGTGTGTAATTTTATTAAATATCCAATTATTTTCGATGATATTGCGGCGTGCTTTTCGTTTGTCATTTACTACTTCCCACATGCCTTCATCTTCCATAGTTATGAGTGTTTGTTTACAATTTTTCAGTTTACGAAGACGCTTATAAACGTTTTTATGCCCTAGAGCATAAGATTTATAATAGATTGAGTCCAATGTCACCTCAAGGCAACCAATTTTATAGGAGTTCGAGTACATCGCACCGACAAAGTGAATCAGACTGGTGTCAAGATGAGTGTAGGTAGTGGCTAACGACCGGTGCGAATTTCCCACGACACCGTGTTTTACGGCGACAAACTTCTGTTTTTTTATATCTCTTTAACTTATCATGGTTAAGCCTATCATCAAAAGTTTTGATGGGTTCATAGGAAGGTTTTGCTTAATCTTATTCCTTAGTGAAAGCTTTTCTGCTATGATTATGGAAGTGTTTTTCTTACCGAATAATTCCTTTTGTTTCTTATGAATATTTCCTTTTGTTTCCTTCTAATTTTTGTATTATAGTAATGTAAAGTGTTGATTTATTTTTTGTTTCAATTTGTTATGAGAATATTTTAGGAATAACAGCTATTGCCTTTGTCACGTCTCATAATTTTGTTATGTCACGTTTCGGTGAGGATTAGAAGATTTGATTAGTTTCAGAGTCGACGGTCAAATAAAATTCGACACAGTAATTGTTCCGTTTCTGTTTTGCAAGAGTCAACGAAACTCTGTCTTATTTGCAGATTAGCATTTGTAATTTTTTGATTCAAGTCTATTGCATCAACCCTCTTTGTGGAGCTTTCAAAAGTTAAGATTTTTTATCTTTTGAAAATCTATGGAGTTTTTGTTCTAAACGCTATTTAAAAATAGAATATTAAAAGCGAAATTCTTCAGATTTTATACCGTAAGATAGTTGCCAGCCTATAAAATTATAATAAGCTATTTGATGGGGATAAAAAATTTGTTCCTTATTTTTTAATGATAAGTTTTCCAGTTTTATATAAATACTTCCATTTAATTTTATATTCGTATTAATTTTATATTCGTATAGTTATCATTGTTGTTTTATTTTCCAAGTTCAATGCCGCTGTGGCAATGGCTGTTCCAGTTTGAATTATATCCAGGTTAATGTATACTGTACTAGAATATATGCATAACTTAATTCTATCTTTGTACACTTTGCTAACCTTGCGTATATTGAAAAATTCAAGTACAAAAGAAGCAATTAACTACCGTAAGCCAACGTTTACACAACTTCGGATTCCAGCTAATCTTTATTTCTATAGTATTCTTGCATATTGTTGTTTTGTTGTTACCTTGATGGTAATGGTCCAGTTATTGAGAAAATTACTCACGCTTGAATATTTATTTTCGTCATCTTGATTGTCACGAAATGCTTTAGGCCGCATAGTTTGTTTTAAATTTAGGCAAATTGCAACGTTCAGTTAGGCAATGTCATAGATGTTGCTTCGGTAGCTGATGCAGAAAACGAGTTAATATTATGAGATTAGACTAGTTACTTAAGTTATCTGGACCCGTGAGGAATGGTTGATGGTAGGTATGATGTTCTCATTACCCGTTTTCCTTTTAATAATATTTATTTTGAATTGTATTTGAAAAGATAATCGATTCGCAAACTTCTGTCTCGAATTTCTAGGGTTTCAGGAGGACGTCCAGATATATTATCTTGTTGGGTTGGGAGGACATAGTGTTGTGTGGATGGATAATGGATATAATAATATCTTGTTATGAGGAGAGACTTGCGCTAGTGCAAAAAGTAGCTAAGATTTCTGTAGAACAATTGTCACGAAAACGTATGCAAACTAAGGCTAAAAGCTTGCATGCAGCTTGAAATACGGTATTCCCACGTTAAAGCGGGAATCCTCGAAGCGCATACGTTTGCGATAACCATTGCCAATTGGTCTTCGGGGTTGTAAATAGTTGTAAATCTAGCGTTTCCGTGCTAATGTTCACTAAGCTCTACGTATTGGGGCATAGGAGGTGTTTGTTGAATGTCTAGATGATAATAAATTGGTGGATATCAGGATAGCACTTCAATTAATGCTTAAGGGTGATTGAAATATTGTTGTTTGAGGTACCTATCAAATCTATTAAATACATACAGACAGCTTAAGTTAAATGAAACATAATCATCCTAGGTTTGCTGCAATTTTTATAAAAAGAAAATAGTATTTTTTTGTTTGTTCTGCATAGTTCTTGGCTATCATCTCTAACCGTAAAAGAAATACTGAAGAATCTTGTCAAGTACTGACGAGTACAGTTTACTGATCATTCTGCAATGTAACGATCCAGCCCATCTTTGACCCAATAATTCTAATTGGATTAGTTTCTTTGATTTGACTACTTTTGTAGACTTTGACTACTTAACTTTACGTTTAAGTGTCTATATGCCGAAATTTAAAAAATAATTTTACATGCTGATATCATTTAAGGTAGTATCCTTGTCTTTGTGGGACGACACTATACATAAAATCTTCTCCCCCCCTATGTATGATAGTGTTATTTGTTTATATATGTAGTTTACCTTGCTTACATAGACTGACCAATGTCAAGTACAAGAAAAACACACACAGACCATTGTCAACGAGTTAGACAGTATTGTATTGATTGAAACCTCGCTTGACGTCAACGACTGATGAATTTTTAATAACGGCAGGACAAAGCAAGCCGATTGTCACGCGATGGGTGCACTATTAGATTCCAATTTCAGAGTGCCATCCATTGACTAATCAGCATAATTGATCTATACTTCTCCATCGCGTTCAACCAGTCTCGGCGACAGTTAGGCCTTTGTCGTTGCGTTATGTCTCCCATTTCGGCTTTGTCAGTTTCGAGTCTGATCTCACCGTTCTGTGTTTGTGGGTTAGCCGTTCTGGTCACGTGTCGTTTATGGTTCGCAACAGTTAGCTTTGTGGTTATGCGAAAGTTTTTACTGGTCGCTGGACACCAAGGCCGATTTAAATTTATGTGTTGTGGTTTTTAGTAACGTGCTCATTATTTTGCTTCGCCTTCGCGCACGACCGTGCCCGGCTCGCGTGCGTCACGGTTCATTGCCTTGAGTACGGAAAGATCCTAATATGGCAGTCGGCGCAGGCGCAGGATTGCCTTGCGCCAACGCATTCAGCTGCCATTTCGAACTATCCGTCTCTCGCACAGCACATGTCAAACGATATAAATCTCTGTACCAAATTGAGGTTCGAGAAAGAACTAGGAATGAATGTTGAAACTCGTGCAGCCAATGAATAAACCGATGACCAAATAGAAGAAATACAGAGACTGAAAGAATTGCCAAAATGTGCTGCTCGTGGTTCCGGTGTCGGAAGCGAGTGGCGGATTCCTCGGGGTCGAACACCGCTGTGGAAGCGTTCGACAAGTCCGAATCAACCGCCATGCCCGCACTGGACGAGGAGGCGCCGAAGTCACGTAAGACGCTCACTCGGCTGTTTACAGCACCATTTTTTTCATTTCTGCACGAATCTGTAGCCGATTTGTTTCGCTTATTATAAGCTTTACTTTTTTTCAGTCAGCATCGCTTTTTTAGATTAAGACGTAAGTATTTTTCGACAATGAATGGCTCTGAAAGTCTGTATTTTACTTTTTAATTTTTTGTTTATTTGGTTGTACGATCGATATAAGCTATTTTTTATATGGTCATATCAACGAAAACATGTGCAAAGTAGTTAATCTGAGTGAATCCGAGGTTAGGTATTTTAGTTCCTGCATTTATTTATTTATTCGATACTTCTATATCTATACATTCAGCAGCAGTATATTCCTACCACCTATGTACATATACTTTAAGCTACAGTTTCTACGAATGTAAAAAATGTTTGAACGACGAACGAAAAATGTTTGAATGTTTTACGAAACCGATGTTGCTGTAATTTTACAATAAATCTAAGATATTGGTACGTATGGAATAACGAAAGATTTCACGAGTACCATTATTTTTGTCGCAATGAAAATTATTTTGAATTTAATAAAAGTGGGTACTTGAACAAATTGTTGCACGCAGCGCCCTCTCGCGTGACGCGCAACAACCAGATGCGGGTGTCGAACGTGGGCGCGGTCGCCGGCAGCGGTTACACGAACGGACACGGCGGCGACACGACTGGCCGCCGCGGCGCCGAGAATGTGCCGCCGCCCCAGCAGCCCCCGCAACCACAGCCGACGCCTAACTCTAGGGTTACGCAACAGGTAGGTCGACAAATCCTAGTCTAGATTCCTTCGACCTAGTGTGGGATTTGACTTGACATGCTAAATGGTAATGATTGTCTACATCAGATACTATGAAACTGATACAAAAAATGTATGTGGTATTTTTTCAACCTTTTTTATGTACCACTACTGGGCACAGGTCTTCAAATCAAATCAAATCTAAAATATTTATTTCATATTAGGAATACAAAATATTCGCTTAATGAATGTCATTTTTTCCCGGTCATCGCCTTTAGGTGCCCGTTTGGGCTAGATGTCAAGCTGAGAGAAAAAAGGCGGCGGAAAAAACTCCCAGCAGCACTCTTTAAAAAAAAGTACATATATAATTGAGATAACAGTATGGCTATGGGTCCATAATAGGCGCACGTGACAATACACCTCTCATAAGTGAGAGGGATTTAGGCCATAGTCCACCACGCTGGCGTAGTGCGGATTGGTGGACGTCTTTTAAATAATTTTTATAAATATTATATCAGGATTTTAAGATTCTAATAATATAGTTTGACAGGTTGATGGGATTGGGAAGTATTAAAATCGAAAGAAAACTTAGATAGAGGGATATAACAAACTAAAATAGAACCTGATGTTCACAGAAGAAGCTCGCCAAAAATTTACTGTAAGTGTTTGAACACTCGAACACAAAAGCACTGTGTAAATTGTACAGGAAAGATTTAATAACGATAGAATAACCAAAGTCCTAGAAAAGGTACACAAAGTCAAATCAAGAACCTGTCCGTTTGGTAACCACAAAGGCCTGCTAAATTAATGTCAAAGCTGGTGTAGCTGCAAAAAAAATAATATTCATAAAATATCAAGTCATAAGGCTGTACGAAAGAATTATAATGAGGAGGTTGGTTTTTTAGTAACAGTGACTGCTATGGTCTAAGAGCCGGTGAAGATCGACCTTCACCGATCTGATAACTCGATGAGACATATTTTTATCAAGTACTTATAATTTATCTTCCACGTCTCCTCTACTGCTAGGATTTTCAGCTATATTGTTGTCACGTGCTTTTTTGACAAATTCTTTTTCATCTGATTTACTTAACGAAGTTTCCTATCCTTAACCAAAGCATCCCCTTTCCATCCTTAGCCTCCTTGCTCAGGCGGTCGATCCCGTAGTGGCAGTACTCCTAGTGCAGTCTCGGTGCCCCAAGGCCTCCAACAGTCCCCTTACATGCATTCTCAGCGACGCGCTTTTAATAAAGAGGTTCCTTTTCCTTCGTATCCTCTTCATCTAGATTAGTACTATTTCTTTTTTAAGTTTTAGTGTTGATATAATTAATGTCATTATAGTTGGATAGACAAAGTATTTTATCTATTATTTTTAAGTAATTGTATTTGTAATGTCATTATATTACTTTACATTCTGGGACAGTAATCTAATTCTCCTGTAGTTTAGATAATTGCTAAGTTTTTTTTATCACGCTAAAAGACATAGCAGTAACCTAACCCTATACTTGTCCTTCAGATCATATTTTTCATCTTAGTTTCAGCTACAGTATGTCATAATTTTACTGAAATTTAGCACCACCTAGCCACTGTGTATCATCATTTTATTGAATTGTATCGTCGTTGCGCGGTCCTTCATAGACTTCTAGTTCATCATACTATTGACCATTGTTATGAGCATTGTCGTGTACCTATCACTCCCTACTGCACAGTTCACCGCGGGGATCCCGGCCCGAGGGGCGGCGGGCGTGGCGAGCACGGCGTCGGTGCCGCACGCCGTGGCTTCGGGCGCCACGAGACGCTCCAATGTCGTCAAAGAAGTCGAACGATTGAAAGAGAACCGGGAGAAGAGAAGGCAGCGGCAAGCTGAGCTCAAGGAGGAGAAGGTAGGGAACAATATCTAACGTAAGCTGGTGCATACTGGTCAGTACTCACACGAATGAATTTTCACGTTGGGACGACCGGTAACTTCAAGTTCTACGCTCGTGAGTATGTTGCGTCAGCTTTCTATATGAAAGTCAAAATATTAGTAAATAGAGAGGAAACAATATGAAAGAGCTAAACTAATCAAGCACAGCCATGAGAAGAAATGGCAGCGATTGGGCAAGTTTTATTGAGTAGGACAAATTTTATGTGATGTGTTCCAAAGTAACGTAAAAGTTCCATCGTCAAAGAGTTGGAACGACCAAAATAAAAAAAGGATAGACTATTGCAGGTGATAGATTAGATACAGCAAAAAAACTAACTTTCAACAGCAAAGTCCTTGATAACTGATAATACTTCGTCGTCAAAGAATTAGGAAGAATTAAAAGTTCACCGCCAGAAAAGACGGTAGTAATATTCGGTAAGACGGTAGTAATTTTCTTTTCATTATTTTTATACCAATAACTTTTTTAATCACACATTTTCCTGCCTACCGTAAGTTCTCACCATCACCCAGGGTTGACTGGCAGAGAATGCCATTAGGCATTAAGTCTTACCCTGTAACCCTTATTTTAAGGTGATACAAATAAATAAATAAATAATAGGTCATGCTTTATTTTGTAAACTTCAAATGATGAATGTCAATTTGATATACTAAGATTGCGAGAAATTTCGCTGATGTAATTTTACTGATTTTCAGGAGGCGTTAATGAACATGGATCCCGGCAACCCGAACTGGGAGTTCCTGGCGATGATCCGCGAGTACCAGAACAGCATCGAGTTCCGGCCGCTGACGGGCAACGAGCCGGTGGAGGACCACCAGATCACCGTGTGCGTGCGCAAGCGGCCGCTCAATAAGAAGGAGATCAACAAGAAGGAGGTGAGTTGGTCAGCGTCTGTGGATGTGTGCGCGCGTGCGCACGTGTTTGCGTTTGTGTACGTGTGCGTACGATTTAGTTATTCCACCTTCTCACATTACATTAAATATAATATATTCCTTATTAAATCCATATTAATTAACTTTATTTATGGTAATTTAATTGACATTATCGTAATTTGTATATTACTTCTGCATGGTACAATAATTATTAACTGTTATATGCTTCAATCTAATATGCTCCAGAGGCAAATTATTGACATGTAGAAAGTGATTTTATCTCATTATAGAAACTATGTATGTTTTGTGTGAGAATAAAGTTCTTTAAACCAAACCGATAGACTCTAGCCTTGATGCAGTTTGAATTAAATAAGACCTCTTTAGGCTTCCATACCCAATTTATCAAAAGTGACTCCGCTGTCCTTCTGTCAGTCCACCTGTCTGCCAGCGGTTCATGATATACATACCATGATAGTTACAGTTGAAGTTTTCACAAATGATGTATTTCTGTTGCTGTTATAACTACAAATACTAAAAACAGAATAAAATAAATATTAAAAGGGGCCTCCCATACAACAAATGCTTTTATATTTGCGTTTTTATAGATAACAATACGGAAACCTTCGGGCGCGAGTTCGACACACACTTGGCTGGTTTTTTAAAAATTTATTTCATCAATATTGTCATTTCATTGTTTCCAGGTGGACGTGATCAGCGTGCCGACAAAGGACCAGATGATAGTCCACGAGCCCAAGAACAAGGTGGACCTCACCAAGTACCTGGAGAACCAGAAGTTCAGATTCGACTACGCTTTCGACGACACGTGCACCAACGAAGTAGTTTACAAGTTAGTGGATTTTTGGGTTATTATAATTTGAATGAAACGTATATGAACGAGCCATATGGTGTGATGGATATCATACCGGACTGCTAATTGAGGGTCCCGGGTTTGATTCCTGGCGAGACAGAATTTAGAACGATGAGTTTAAACTTCTGTTCTAGCTCTGTCCTGTCCTGTTTTTGTGTGCGTCCGTGGTACCCACGACACAGGGAATCCTAGTGTAGAGCTATGAGTGTGAAAGTGTTTATTTAGTTAATTTTTTGGTTATTTGACCAGTCATTAAAAGTAAAAACGCAGGTTATCAGTTATCATGGACGATTAGACGACCAACGGGTCGAAGACCTGGGTTCGATTTCCGAAATTACAATGAGTTCAAATTTCTGTTCTTGGTCTGAGAGTTTGTGTTCATGTCTTTGTGTGTGTCCATGGTACCCACCACACAGGTATTCCTTGTGTGGGCCATGAGCGTGGACCGTTATTGTATGCTAGTGGTTGAACATAGGTGAACGGTGGTTGTTGTTGCAGATACACGGCCAAGCCGCTGGTGCAGACGATCTTCGAGGGCGGCATGGCGACGTGCTTCGCGTACGGGCAGACCGGCTCCGGCAAGACGCACACCATGGGCGGCGACTTCCAGGTACGCCCTTCGCTGTCATGGCTTTCAACTTATTCACACGAGAAGATAATATATTCAATCGATGCTGGTCCGTATATGTCGCAGCCATCTGGTTAAATCAGCCACACAATTAACAGGCTAGCCCGGTAATTAAACGCCGGCTTTTATTAAAGTAGCTAAATTACAACTAGCCAAGTCGCCGTAGTGACCATAAGGTCCATAAGTAAACAACTTAAATGATTACTTGACATATAAAAGGAAAGCATTTATTTAAGATTAAATAACGCAGTGTAAACTACAGTGGCATGTTCAAGTGGAAAGTTGCAGTTGACGGCCAGACTTACATGAGGCGACCATTAGCCTCCAGAGCCTCCAGACCTTAGACAAGATTGACCTATGTTTGCTTGTGATTGTCCATGGGCTGCAGAGACCACTTAATACAATGTGGCCTGCATGCTCGACTGCAATGAAAAAAAATATACAACTGACAAAGTCAGATATACCAAATGTGACTCAAGCTTGTTGTAGTGAGTGTGTGTGACTTATATTTTCACAAGATCTCAGTTACGTGGAGTAAAGATATATTTTGTCTGGTTTTAGTTTGTATGACGAAGAGAAAACGTGTATTTTTGTATTGCAGGGCAAGACACAGGACTGCAAGAAGGGTATATACGCGATGGCGGCGCGGGACGTGTTCGCGTATCTACGCTCGCCGAAGTACAAGCCGCTCAACCTCATAGTTTCCGCATCTTTCTTCGAAATATATTCTGGCAAGGTAGGACGATTTTATGAATTGACAGTTTATAATTCGGGTCCAATTTTTTATTCAATAAATTTTATATTAAAACGGAATGGTATTGCGCAATAGTTACCATGACGACCTGCCAATCAAAGGCCCTAGACTCCATTTCCAGCTGGTAGACCACCAACAGAGTATATGAATGAAAGAAAAATGAATGATCATTTTCGATATCATTACAAGATTTTATGTTATGTAGATATTTTTAAGCTTTTTTAAAAAAGAAGTTTATGTAGATAAATTTGGGCAAATAAATAATTTCATTTCCTTCATAAATAAATAAATAATAATTCCTCCGTTTAACTCGGTTTAAAGAACATTGGGTTCATGCAATTTCTATTTCCGTCAGGTGTTCGATCTACTGGCGGACAAGGCGAAACTACGCGTGTTAGAAGACGGCAAGCAGCAAGTGCAAATAGTAGGACTTACAGAGAAGGTTGTTGACACAGTGGATGAGGTGCTGAAGCTGATCCATCATGGAAATGCTGCGAGGACTTCAGGACAGGTATACAGGCGATTCACGTTTATACCAGATATACCAAATTATAGCTTTTGGTTGAACAGTTTGACTTTCTCAACGGTGTGGATAGGATCTCTGGTAGTAGATAACCAATTACTGGTTATCTACTACCTAAAATACTAATAAAGAAGACGGTACTTCGTGGAAGGTAGCCCTAGGTGTACTAACAACAATCCCAAAAAAGGGTGACTGCAGTGACCCGTCCAATTACAGGCCCATTGCGATAACCTCCCTGCTCTCTAAGGTGATGGAGCGTGTTATAAACACGCAGCTCTTTAGGTACCTCGAGAAGCACCGGTTGATCAGCGATCGTAAGTATGGCTTTCGCCAGGGCCGGTCGGCCGGTGATCTCTTGGTGTACCTCACACACCGCTGGGCTGAAGCCATCGAGGGCAATGGGGAGGCTTTGGCAGGCAGCCTGGATATCGCAAAGGCCTTTGCCCAGGTCTGGCACAGGGCCCTTCTCACGAAGCTCTTACGGTCTTCCCGTGAGGCTATGCAACTGGGTGGCAAGCTTTCTGTCTGAGCGGCAGATTAAGGTCGTTGTTGACGGATGCTGCTCAGATATGAAGCCCATTAACGCCGGTGTTCCCCAAGGCTCAGTGCTGTCTCCTACACTATTCGTTCTGCATATCAATGACATGCTGCAACAATCCTGCGGTATACATTGCTACGCAGATGATAGTACAGTGGACGCACTATACACCTGTCGAGCCTCGGTCACAAGTGGAGGAAAGCAGAATCAAACTTGTGTCTGAAGTCGAGAACTCTCTGGAGCGGGTCTCGCAATGGGGTAGACTTAACCTTGTTGAGTTTAACCTTACAAAGACACAAGCTTGCGCGTTTACCGCTAAAAAATCCCCATTTGTTATAGTGCCCAAGTTCCAGGGCACCGCACTCACAGTTGGTGAAAGTGTTGGTATCTTGGGAGTTGACATTACGAGCAAAGTGCAGTATCTGAGTCACTTGGAGAACAAGGCCAAATTGGCATCCAAAAAGCTTGGTGTCCTTAACAGGGCGAGGCAGTACTGTACACTGCGGGGCAACTCCTGACGCTGTATAAGGCCCAGGTCAGACCCCACATGGAGTACTGCTCCCATCTCTGGGCAGGAACACCAAAATACCAGCTACACCCATTTGACTCCGTTCAAAAGCGCGCAGTCCGAATCGTTAACGACCCAAGATTGACTGACATGCTAGAACCGCTAAGTTTGCGAAGATACATAGGCTCGCTCTGCGTGTTCTACCGACTTTACTATGGTGAGTGCAGTCCGAGGAACTTTTCAAAATAATGCCTACGTCACCATTTCATGAATATACCACCAGAAGAAGGTTGAAGTTCCACCGACACCATCTGGACACGTGGCGGTCCTCCACAGTCCGCTTTGCACGCTCATTTTTACCACGAATGTGTAAGTTATGGGACAACCTTCTAGTTGAGGCATTTCCAGTGGACTATGACATGGGGTTCTTCAAGAAAGCTGTAAAAAAAGCTCTTTCCAAAGCCGGCAATGTTCGGGTGGCTCCCCTGTGGTTGCCCGTGTCCATAAGCGACGGTGATCGCTTAACATCACGCGGGCCGTCTGCCTTTTTGTACGGTTTATTTATAAATAAATAAAATAATAACAGGAATTTAGCCGGGAATTTGAAAGAAGGATGCCATAGTATAATAAATTTGATTATAGCAGCTATGCAACTTGTTTATGATGTTGTGGTTTGTAGTAAACTGGTACAATCACGGCATCCTACTCAGTCCGTAGGAGCAGCGGTGGGGCTACGGCGAGCGTCTAATCGCACCACGAGTTTGTTAACGTTGCGCATTATTTAAAAGCGATATCGCTCCGCAGACTGGAAAAAAGCCAAAGCTCGAAAAACGGCAGTGGTATACTGGGGTATATTTTTTTGGTGTTTTGCTAGTCTTAAGTTAATTACAGTGTCCATAACGTGGCATTTTGGGTTATCTCCAAAACTCTGTTTCGGTCGGATACTGATTATGAAACGACCGAAATTTTGAATTAGACAACATTTTGTTTTTGACACTGGCTACGGATGACGGGATGCCGGTAAAGAAAGAAAAAATTTGTTACAGACATCGGCGAACTCGAACTCGTCGCGGTCGCACGCGGTGTTCCAGATCATCGTGCGCTCGCCCGGCATGCACCGCGTGCACGGCAAGTTCTCGCTCATCGACCTGGCGGGCAACGAGCGCGGCGCCGACACCTCCTCCGCCAACCGACAGACCCGTAAGTGTACACGTCACTGTCAGCTGGGGAACTCGCACTCGTCGCGGTCGCACGCGGTGTTCCAGATCATCGTGCGCTCGCCCGGCATGCACCGCGTGCACGGCAAGTTCTCGCTCATCGACCTGGCGGGCAACGAGCGTGGCGCCGACACCTCCTCCGCCAACCGACAGACCCGTAAGTGTACACGTCACTGTCAGCTGGGGAACTCGCACTCGTCGCGGTCGCACGCGGTGTTCCAGATCATCGTGCGCTCGCCCGGCATGCACCGCGTGCACGGCAAGTTCTCGCTCATCGACCTGGCGGGCAACGAGCGCGGCGCCGACACCTCCTCCGCCAACCGACAGACCCGTAAGTGTACACGTCACTGTCAGCTGGGGAACTCGCACTCGTCGCGGTCGCACGCGGTGTTCCAGATCATCGTGCGCTCGCCCGGCATGCACCGCGTGCACGGCAAGTTCTCGCTCATCGACCTGGCGGGCAACGAGCGCGGCGCCGACACCTCCTCCGCCAACCGACAGACCCGTAAGTGTACACGTCACTGTCAGCTGGGGAACTCGCACTCGTCGCGGTCGCACGCGGTGTTCCAGATCATCGTGCGCTCGCCCGGCATGCACCGCGTGCACGGCAAGTTCTCGCTCATCGACCTGGCGGGCAACGAGCGCGGCGCCGACACCTCCTCCGCCAACCGACAGACCCGTAAGTGTACACGTCACTGTCAGCTGGGGAACTCGCACTCGTCGCGGTCGCACGCGGTGTTCCAGATCATCGTGCGCTCGCCCGGCATGCACCGCGTGCACGGCAAGTTCTCGCTCATCGACCTGGCGGGCAACGAGCGCGGCGCCGACACCTCCTCCGCCAACCGACAGACCCGTAAGTGTACACGTCACTGTCAGCTGGGGAACTCGCACTCGTCGCGGTCGCACGCGGTGTTACTTAAATTTAAATTGAATTTTTATTCATGTTAAGTTTTTATGAAAGTTGTTTGCCTTATTAAATGAATCGAATCATAAATCATAAAAGTTGCAGTTTTGGCGGGAAGTCGAAAAAGACATATTGTGCTCATGTTTTATTTTAATTTTCTTGGTGTATTTTTGAGTTATATCGGATAAGGTTGATGGCATTTTGTTTGATATAGGTTAATTACAGTGCACCAGTGTTTGTGAAATAGAATAACAGTGCTAAAATATGTTTTTTCTGCTTGCCTCCAAAATTCCATCGGACACATTCTAGTAAGGTAGCCATAGCTTTACTTGAATGTTGGACTGACTAGACTGACTGATTACTGACGACTTACTGACTTTGTTATTACTTCGTCCAGTTTCACTGAAACTAGTAAAAAATTGATGCAAAAATTATACTTGATGCTGGCAGTATGCACAGAATTTGCGATGCCATAATTGAAAAAAAAAAAAAAACATAAAAGTTGCAGCCAAAGTATTATAAATACTGTTGTGAATTCTTTATATTTTCCGTTACATTCTACTGTATTGTAAAAGAATATTTAAAGTTTCTTCAATAAAAAAATAAAAAAATCACCTGCACCCATGTGTACAAACATAATATTTTTTTTTCAGGAATGGAGAGCGCGGAAATCAACAAATCGCTGTTAGCCCTGAAGGAGTGCATCCGAGCGCTCGGCATGAAGGGCAACAACCACCTGCCGTTCCGCGTGTCCAAGCTGACGCAGGTGCTGCGCGACAGCTTCATAGGGGACAAGTCGCGCACCTGCATGATCGCCATGATCTCACCGGCCATGTCCTCGTGCGAGCACAGCCTCAACACGCTCCGATATGCCGACAGGTAATGAAGGAACAACCACCTGCTGTTCCGATAAGCCAACGTACGCGTCGAAACACATGTTTTTTGAAAGAAGCAGAGATAACCGAGTAGTAAAGACCCTGGTCCTCCACAGGAGGTCTCTAACGGTACAACAAAAGTCTTATTTTAAGGTTAAAATAAGACTTGCTGTACCAGTATCAATTGTTGGCAATTTTAAACTTGATGTTAAATCCACATGATATTTATTTGCAGGGTGAAGGAGTTGGGCACCGCGGACTCTGGACGCGGACGGCCGGAGTCCCCTCAGGCCGATGTGGACATGGAGCCTGCCAATGACGATTTGGCGCAACTCCGGTCGCTCAATGTGAGATCTTATTTTTTTATAGTCACAAGTTTAATCCATTTGCCTTTTCTTTCTTTAAAAATTTGTGTAAGCTTAATCATTGTTTCATCTAAAGGTGATCTTTTATTTCATGAACCATGAGTGGTTTAGGCAGCTATTTCACTGACGTTTTACGAGCGCTAGCGCTTCTCCAACGGTATCACAGCGCAAATGCGATGTTGACGTCAAGGCAACATGCTTTTAACGTTGTATTTAAGCTGGTCGTAGTCCTGCCCCTGCCCGGTTGCCAAAAACTGCAACGTCGACGTCACATAGACTCGGCGTCAACGTTGCGTTTGCGCAGCGACAATGTTGGAGAAACACCAACGTTGGTAATACCTCAGTGGGATTGCTGCCTCATGGTGCAATATGGTTGTGGGTGTGTGTATGTGCACATACACATTATCTGTTTACGTTATTTAATATGATATCACACTCAGCCTGTCTAACACAGCCCTATAGTGAATAGCAGATAAACCAGCAAACTAGGTCCACCTTACCCGCAATAGAGTGTTGACACTATTCACAAAAAAATATCAAAAGGTATACACCTTAAAAAGGTTGCACAGAACTACGCTTGGAAAGCAGCATAATTATTAATTTATTTACATATATGATTTTTACTGCCGCTCAAATCAATTAAAATTTAGTCAGTTGAAATGATTTGTGACGTTATTAACCGCTTTCTCGTACAAAATGTATGGATATCGTCACGTTTTGACAGCTCATTAAAAGTATCTCGATTTGATATTGGACAGACTACCACAGGACCAGATTGTGACTATATAACTATATGTGTGTAAAAAACTATGTTTTTTTATGTTAATTAAAAACTATGTTGCTACTTTTAAGGCAGAGCGTCACTGTAATAAGTGCCTCTGATATTATTTTTTTCTACTAAGATGTCTGCCTTATTTGGGCTAGTTTTATCACATACGTGTTTTCATTGTACATGAAGTGTATTAAGAGTATTATTTAATATTGTCGCAGGAGGGCGACATGTCGGCGGAGATGTACACGTTCCACGAGGCGATCGACGAGCTGCAGCGGGCCGAGGAAGAGGTCCTGGACAACCACAAGGCCATCTCCGACTACATGCAGCACGCGCTGCAGCGCTGCTCGCAGCTGCTGGCGCTCACGAGAGACGTGGACTACGACCAGGACGGTGAGTGCCTTATCGTATTTTAGTAACATGCCAGTGTGTGTGTGTGTATGCTATGTCAGTTGTTGTCAGTGCGCTAACTTTTTATTCAGCTGATATCTAGGTAAGCGTCTGTTAAGCCAGTAGCTTAACAACGATGGCATGCTGACTTTTAGATACCTAATCAAGTGTTGGATAATGGTATGGAATAAAGGAGAAGAAAATACGACCATAGCTTTTGTTTTACTTGCATATGTATCACAGGCCACAAAGTGTTTCATGCGCCGGCTTTCTGTAATTTTTTACATTGATGGGGAAGTTAATTTCTCAATGAGAAAATTGAGTTAAATGGAGCTGTGTGAACTGAGGAGGCTAAGGCGGTGAAAGACAACTAAACTTCGTAAATTTCACAAATCAGACTGACGCATCAAACGACACTCAATGAGATCGATGTCGTATTCTCAGCTTGGCTTATCTGTTGCATGTGTGCATGTAGATGTAGTTAAAGCATGCAAATGTGTGTAGCCTGTAAGCATGTCCACAGGTATGCGACGGCGACGCAGCAAAAGAGCGCGCTCGAGCGATGGCCTTGGCACCGCGCGCTCCAGGGCTATGCTAGGTGTGAAACTGTTGTCTGTTACAATATAACCTCCATGGATCACCCTAATGGACGCATCACCGCCATTGCTTCGAAGCGCTACCTGCCAATGCTATCGCTCATGTCAATAACTGTCAATTTACCTATATTAATAATGTGTCTCTAACACCTGAATTACTTTTAGGGTGTCCAAAAAAATTCTGACGCTCGTCATAGTACGGGGACTATCATTCGTAAAACATAATACGCTAGTATTATTTATTTTATTATAATGGGGATCTACGCGAGGTAGAACATGTGGAAGCCGCTCGATAAGCCATGCGGACGTCGCTCGATAACCCTTGCGAACGCCGCCCGGTAAACCATGCGGACGTCGCTCGATAACCCATGCGAACGCCGCCTGGTAAACCATGCGGACGTCGCTCGATAACCCATGCGAACGCCGCCCGGTAAACCATGCGGACGTCGCTCGATAAACCATGCGAACGCCGCCCGGTTAACCATGCGGAAGTCGCTCGATAAATCATGGGAACGCCGCTCAGTAAACCATGCGGACGTCGCTTGATAAACCATTCGGACGCCGCCCGGTAAACCATGCGGACGTCTCTCGATAAACCATGCGAACGCCGCCCGGTAAACCATGCGGACGTCGCTCGATAAACCATTCGGACGCCGCCTGGTAAACCATGCGGACGTCGCTCGATAAACCATGCGAACGCCGCCCGGTAAACCATGCGGACGTCGCTCGATAAATCATGCGAACGCCGCCCGGTAAACCATGCGGTCGTCGCTCGATAAACCATGCGAACGCCGCCCGGTAAACCATGCGGACGTCGCTCGATAAATCATGCGAACGCCGCCCGGTAAACCATGCGGAACGTCGCTCGATAAATCATGCGAACGCCGCCCGGTAAACCATGCGGTCGTCGCTCGATAAACCATGCGAACGCCGCCCGGTAAACCATGCGGACGTCGCTCGATAAATCATGCGAACGCCGCCCGGTAAACCATGCGGTCGTCGCTCGATAAACCATACGAACGCCGCCCGGTAAACCATGCGGACGTCGCTCGATAAACCATGCGAACGCCGCCCGGTAAACCATGCGGTCGTCGCTCGATAAACCATACGAACGCCGCCCGGTAAACCATGCGGACGTCGCTCGATAAATCATGCGAACGCCGCCCGGTAAACCATGCGGTCGTCGCTCGATAAACCATACGAACGCCGCCCGGTAAACCATGCGGACGTCGCTCGATAAACCATGCGAACGCCGCCCGGTAAACCATGCGGTCGTCGCTCGATAAACCATACGAACGCCGCCCGGTAAACCATGCGGTCGTCGCTCGATAAACCATACGAACGCCGCCCAGTAAACCATGCATGACTGCATCTTGTTGTTAATGTTTTATGTACATAAATAAACGTCATATACAAGCTGTTAGATGTATAAGGTTTTAACCGAAATTAAAACTTGTAAAACAGAAGAAGAATAATGGATTGAAGAATAATGGATGGTTGAGAGCGATATTATAGACGAAAATTTAAATGACGAGTCACCAGATCCACCTACAAATATATCTATCAGTGAAGCAAGGACATCTGTTAACACTTTTTAATCTTTTATAGAGCAATGTAATCTTTTATAGAGCAATGTAACACAAAGGATGATAATATTTACTCTTCTTTATTTAAATTTAAAATAGAAAATAAAATTGATGCAGAAAGTGTCAATTCTTTGAACAAAAAATTACCGACTTTACGTGGTATAAAATAAACTTGAGTTAATCTTTAAACCTAAAAAACCTAAAACGTACTTTACGTATGAACATGATAACATTTCAAAGTTACATTTGCATTTATCCTAGCACGTATATCTCTTTAATACCTAAATCAAGCTCATAAATGGACCTCTGTAAGTAAAAATATATACCAATAAAAACTCCTTAACTCAAACCTTAGTAAGTAAAAAACTCAATAACTCAAATTATTTATCGTTTCCCTTTTTATCTTATCGAGGTTCTACTGTAGTAATAGTGTTAATTTATTTACACTGTTGTATAAAAACTTATTTGCTAATTATGTTTATTTATTTATTTGTATCACCTTAAAATAAGGGTTACAGGGTAGGACCAGGAGATAAGAGGACCCATGTTTCCTGATTCATCTGTTCTGGACAAAAGTGTCCTTCGAAAGCGCTCTGCAGTGTTTCCAAATGCTTTGATATACCTTGTTGAATTTTTTTCGATGAGTATTTTATTGTATCGTTTTCACTCTTTTGAGTAAGCACTTCTTCCAGCAAATAAAATTTCGCAGTGTTGCCTTTATCTACTCTTCTTTTCCAAAGCGGTAACTTCCTCAAGAAACCTTTTAGTTTTTCAGTCGCATGTACAAAAGTTACTGCCGGACCTTGGAGGGACAAATTTATCTCTTTTAAATGACCAAAAATATCCGCTAAATAAGCAAGCCCCTGTACGCAATCGTCTTTTTCGAAAAACTCGTGAAGTGTGATATTTTTGTCTTTCAGAAACATTGAAACTTCTGTACGTAGCTCAAATAAACGCTTCAAGACTTGAAAACTTGTGAAAGCCAGCGCTATCATTTTCAGAACCCATTTCATGACAAAGGTTTTTGAATAAGCGGTGGTTTAAAGCTCGGGCTCGTATGAAGTTTACTATTTTCACACAAGTTCCCGGTTCGCAGGTTTCATTGACGTTAAAAACGTAGGCACTTACGATAAATAATGATAGATCTAAAGATAGATCACCGTCAAAGAGCGCGAAATAGCTCAAAGCGAACATATTTACAATATTTACTCACAACGTAAGTAGGCTTTCCATGGACCCCCCAGCTTTCATTACACGGAACCCTTAGGGGTCCATGGACCACAGGTTAAGAAACGCCGAAATATGGGTATGTGGACATTATATTGGATTAACTCATAATTTGCTCACTAAAACTTATGCTTGCTTATCTATTATTTTTTTGATTTTGTTATTAAATTAATTTTGGAAAATGTTCATTAAGTTTCATGAAACTTTATACAAAAAGAGTGGAAATATTGAATTTATAAAAATATACTACCTTTTTACTTATAGACCAGTGTCGATCATGTTGAAAATGGTAAAAAGTGAAAAAAAAATTATAGTAGAATGAAACCTATTGGAAAAGGTAGAGAATATAACAAAAATAAAAGGAAAAATAAATTAGAGGCGATCTGAGGTCGGGAAGGGGGAGGGGGGAGCTTTAAAGGGTAAAAAACGGTTTATCTCGATTTCCGGCAAAACTACAGGTCCTATGAAAAAAAGTTAAATGGCAAAGACGTAGTTAATAAAAAGATTTACAACTTTTATATTTACACTTTTTTCACATAACCTCAAAATTTAACTGAAATATTCAAATAACCATGTTTTTGGTTTTTTATTTTTATCTTATACAAATTAAAATTATTTTTTCACAAAATTTGGTGAAAACTTACCTTTTTATGTCCCAGATATACAGTATTTTTTTCGGTTTAAATATTAATTTTTTTACCTCATTTTGTCTTAATATCGAAAAAGCAGCCTAGTTTTCAATCGAAAATTCTCACGTCAAAATATCTGCTTTTTTTAAAAAGTCGGTATGCTTTTTGTACGTTGAAATCTCTTCTTTCTGATGGTATAAAAAAATATACATTATTTTTTGTAAATGTGCTCAGAAAATGCAAATAATGAAAACTCGAATCCCAATTTGTTTCAATCATTATGTACAATTTTGAGCTATATATTAAAATTTACACTTAAATTACTAAAAAAATTAAGATTTCAAGTAACATTGATATACATACTTTGTTTTTCAAGTAATTAATGTGTAATTTTTAGTAAAAAGCTCAAAATTGTACATAATTATTCTAAAAAATTCGGATTTGAGTTTTTATAATTTGCATTTTCTGAGCACATTTACTATAGTAATGTATATTTTTTTATACCATCAGAAAGAAGAGATTTTAACGTACAAAAAGCATACCGACTTTTTTAAAAAAGCAGATATTTTGACGTGAGAATTTTCGATTGAAAACTAGGCTGCTTTTTCGATATTAAGTCAAAATGAGGTGAAAAAAATAAATATTTTAAACCGAAAAAAATACTGTGTATCTGGGACATAAAAAGGTAAGTTTTCACCAAATTTTGTGAAAAAAAAATTATTTGTAAGTATATGATAAAAATAAAAAACCAAAAACATGGTTATTTGAATATTTCACTTAAATTTTGAGGTTATGTGAAAAATTTGCCATTTAACTTTTTTTCATAGGACCTGTAGTTTTGCCGGAAATCGAGATAAACCGTTTTTTACCCTTTAAAGCCCTCCCCCTTCCCGAACTCAGATCGCCTCTAATTTATTTTTCCTTTTATTTGACATTCACAATCACAAAGTTTTCGTGGCCTTCAATAATGTGGTGGGGATATATTAATAATAATATAAGGTTTAATTTTTCCTACATTAATTTTATATTGAGATTTTGGGCTGCGATAAGTATATTGATGGCATAAGCGAAAGAAATGATGCGTCATCGCTTTTACGGTCAATCATTTGATGGTCAATAAGCTATGCCCTTACTTGTTATTATTTATCTTTGAATCAAAATTATTAATAGTGAGATAGACTTTTAATGTAACCCGTTTGTTGTGACAGCGTACGCGACGCAATGGGAGGAGCTACTCAACGAGCAGCTGGCGGTGCTGGCGCAGTCGCGCGACCTGGTGGCGGAGTTCCGTAACAAGATGACGCAGGAGGAGCACCTCTCGCGCCGCATGCTGCCCGCGCACCCGCACCGCCACCACTAGCCGCCGCCGCCGCCGCCACGCTGGCCCACCGCTGGTCACCTGGGCCATCGCGGGCCACGACCTGGCCCTTTGATGGACGTGGTCGTGGCCGCTCTGGCTTGAAGTGGGGCATGCTGGACCATGCTGGCCCATTATGCTGTGAACGTTAAGCCAATACCGGACGGCACTGTCAAGTATGGCCTACTCTGCAACAATTGGCTTGAAAACCCAACCCCGTGGAAAACTTCACTCTGGCGGTCTCTTGGAGCCACGTGTCGAAGGCGCGGACTCGCGGTGGAACGGTGTAACCGTGGCCCAGGCTGGACGACGCTGGCCGGTCGGCGTCAAGTGATTAGCTATTAATGTACCAGGTGCGTCGGTGTGTTTACGTTACGTTTGCCGCCTTTGTAAAATGTTTATTTGTTTACATTATACAATAACTTCGCTATTAAAAATGAGTAAGATTTAAGTTACATGCTTAACTCTTTTCGATATAACGTTGATGCAAGGAAAATTTCAACCACATTGTCAAAGTGAGATTATGCAAACAAAGGTATGACTTTTGTTTTTACCGCGTGAGATTACAACATTATAACGTTCCTACCTAAAGTAATACCACGTGACTAAATAATATATTAAACGTCCGTTAAGTCAATTAATAACGTTTAAATAATAATTGTAAATAATTCATCAAAACGTCCCAAGCCCTGGTCCTACACTTTTATTGAATTTTATTTCAATGACGATGACGTACGTAAACACATAGGCATATCGTACTATTTATTAGTATACTCTTGCCTGTTAAAGCGGCGCATGCAAATCTCGATTCTAGTATGTAAGTAACTCAGACTATAATTGCATGCGCAGCTTTGACAGGTGACGTAACCATGTTTAGTCTACGCGCGCTTGCAATGGACGATTAAATGGCGGACGGATGACGTCACTGCTCGGAACAGTGAACAGTATTTGAATTTCTAAATTCGTTGTGAAAAAAAGTAGCTGGCCTCCTTTGATATCCGCTTCCATTTAAAAATGGAGTTGTGACACTTTTATTTTATACCTTTTTTTTGTTAAAAGTAATATTTTCGGTACTCGACATTTTAAGCTTATTATAAACCATAAATGTGGGTGTAACGAACGGTTGCCGTCTCGTTGTATGGAATGAATAGACTGTTTTATCGTAGCGAGTGTTTAAAGCACAAACGAGCCTACATGACACCGGAATGGCGACAATTTATGTATTGTTTTAATGTTGGACTAATATTTTATCGAATATCCAATATAAAGGGGCGATAGACGAAACGCTGAACGGGTTTCCTAATTTAAAATAACTCGCCGCAATGCTACCAACCAACGAAACTAATGTAGCCAGCATAATAATGATATACATATACTCGATTGTATTCGATCTTTGAAAATTTGGATGTCGAGCGAGGTCGATAGATAATCGAATTTTATGTTGAATCGATTTTCATTCGGCTCTTGTATGAAAGTTCTGAATTGCCATATATTGTGACGGTAGGAATTCCATTTACGTTTTAACGTTTTGTAAAATCTACACTTGTATTATGTTTATGGAACTTGTTCAGATAACTTTCCATGCTCTCAGGTGCGAGTTATTTAATTTACGTAAAGATTTACTTTACTTGTATTAGTTTTCCTAACATTAAGCGATTCTAACTCCTCAATGCATTTATTTAACTTCGCTAAAGGCCTAAATTAAAAATTGTAGATATTATTATCGTTGTATATTTTAAAACATAATTAATTTTTGGAGACAAATTGATACAATAGTGACAAAGATTTCTACCAGTAAAAACTTACGGATTTTAATTTCAGATCTAAATTTTTTATTCTCTAAGAAATATTCCATAGTTTCCTTAATTTCGACAAACACCGTACCTTATGTAAATAAACCATCCGATTTTTATAAAAAAATAACACAAGTGAATGATGTGTAAAGATAGTTAGAAGCTATGTTTGCATATAAATATTTTAAAGCAAAACTCCGCCCCTTTTTCGTCCGTGATTGGACATAGCTAGTCCTTCATCTTATCCACATAACATAATTAAATTGAGCTTAGTAAATATGTTCATCTTCATGACTTTTTTTAGATTAATGGACTGATTTACTAATACTCATTACATTCATCCTGATAAGTAGACAAAATTACACTTACAAGTGTAATAGTAATAATAGGATTGTTAAGAAAACTACCTACATATAAACAACGTAAACGCCCTTTACCGAAGTATAAAATATTTCACTGCATTTTTCCTGGATTCATTTGACTGCAAGTCATAGGTACATAAAAAAATTGCAATTAGTTAACCGTGAACTTCTTGGCCGAATTAAGTAGCCTTGTTCATTTATGCTTTGAGCATAGTTTATGTTATTTTGGAACATATCAACTGTTCATCAGACAAGATTCGAATGTTTTCCTTTATTATGATTTTCTTAAACAAACTCAAAATTCCTTTAGGTGTTATTTAAAATCATGTTCATAACCTTTATCTGTCTATATTAAGCTGTTCTGATGATCCAAATTTCCATTATTTCATGTGTCGATCTCGCTCAAATCGACTAAACATTTAAACTTCTGCGGATTGACCTTATTTCTCTTTCTCTCTCAAAGAAGTGAAAGAGATAAAGATATTCCTATAGAAGCATTAATTATGACTAGAACCGGTTAAATAAATTTCTATGCCAGATTTTGTGTGGACACTTATTGTATCGTCCTTTATGGTTATCTATTTTTTTAAATTCATCTCATTAAAATAAAAAATCGTAAAACGTATTTTGTAATTAAAAAACGTAAAACCACTTAAAAAGACTAATGATTGTAAGTTTTTCAAGTCAATACTTATATGTTCGTTTATTTTTCAGTTCTTCGTTTTTGTAATGCGACTTATTTATTACGTTGTGATAATAATTATAATAATATTGTGTTTGTACGGTGCGCTTCACTGCCCGTGGGCCGGCTCTCTGGGCCTGTGGGTCCAATTTTGCTTCAATCCATTATATACAATTTCATAGTTTTTATAAAGCGATCTGTCGGATTTCTGCAATCTATATTCGACTTCAAGTACATACGACGATCATAACCTTTTGACAATATTTTGCGATACGTGTTACTTCTTGCACACTTTGATTAGCAACGAAATTGAAAATAGAAGAACAACAAATATATTTTTATAAAAAGAGCCCGACTGATCGTTTTGTAAATATATTAGCGTTTGAAAGATATACATTTTGGTGCTAGGTTATGAATTCTCGCTTCTAATTCACCTCTTGGGTCTATTGTTTGAAAGCAAGAGGTCTATTCAGAGTGGCTTGGATCAAAGCACAGATTTTGGTAGCATTTTGTAATGTAATATAAATAAAAAAGTTTAAAACAGAGATATCGAACAGAAACTGAGGCTAGAGATTTGTTTTAAAGGAGATTGTAACTTTAATATACGATTTTAGCGTCATTTTAATGTCTGTGCTTGATCCGAGGTTACATCTTAAGAGGCGTAGCGGTGATAATGTGTTGCTTTCCTATAAATAATTAATTTGTCCTAGGACCGATGTTGCCAGTTAATAGGGACCGCTCGGACGCCACCTCTGTTCTGTCGAGATTAAGGTATCATTCCAATTTCGCATCGGATTTTTAAGGTGTGTGGAGGTAGGTCCTAGCTTTAGCGTTAAATGTACTAGAAGAGATTTTTCAAATTTACTATTAGCGTAACCCTTCAGGGATGGCGTCCGAGCGAGTCTTCAGTGTTGCTAGTGTTAAACCCGTTTTGAGGTAGGTACTACGTATACTACGGCTTACAAAGTTTATTAGATAGTGCTTGTTAATAAATAAATAAATGAATAATAATTAAAACACATTAATGTCGGTACTCTGTATCAGAGTGTCTGCCTGCGCCGATGTTTTGATTGTACTGTACGATATCTCTTTATTTCTATACATACATTTATATTTTTAATGATTGTATTACAAAGATTGCAACTTGTGTTCTCGCCTCGGAATGAATTTGTTTGTTTTTGTATGGAGGTGTCGCGTTAAATGGACAAGTGAGGGATGCGACGCGGCGTGCGCTCTACTAGTTGAAATGCTTTATTATAAACATATTTTAACATCGCACATTATAATAAATTAATCGAAATTGATTCCGTTGTTTTATTCGTTAAATAAACGTCTGTTCATTCACTCAGTATACTTAAATGAAATAAAAGACCACATCAGTTCATATGTTATATTTAGACTTAGTAAGGGAGTTTGTACTAGCATCTGGAAATTCACTTAAAATAAACAAACTGGAAGACGACAAAGCAATATTCATACAATTAGATTTCCTATTACATACATATTCTTCAAGCTAATGAGCATGCATTTAGACAAAAGTAAAAATCACATATGGTTAAGATTTTATCTTTCAAACAATAGAACCCATAACATAAGAATAAATAATACATACATAGAATGGAAAATCCCGCTCCGGACGGGCTCAAGGTCTCGATAAATAAGCCTACACCGTTAAACAGAATGCTCAGTCGGGCTGTTCTCGGCCGGCGCCGCCCAGTTATTGTGGTCTGTTTGGTTGTACAAATAATGCAAAAACAATGCCACACTTAAGTTTTTTTTAATTTGCCCAAAGGTGATACGAGGTAAGTAATATTTTTAAATATTATCCCGTTTCCGTACCTAATTTATCAAAAGGACATGAACAGTTATTTTTTTGTGTAGCCGATTTCACCAAATTGGAATAAAATTGTTAGGCCTACAGGATTTTCACATGTCGCCAAAATCTTTAATAGGTCCCCGCATCGGTCGTTGAACCTTTAATAGTGATAATGTGTTGCTTTCCTATAAAAAAATTAATTTGTCCTAGGACCGATGTTGCCAGTTGATAGGGACCGCTCGGATGCCACCTCTGTTCTGTCGAGATTAAGGTATCATTCCAATTTCGCATCGGATTTTTAAGGTGTGTGGAGGTAGGTCCTAGCTTTAGCGTTAAATGTACTAGAAGAGATTTTTCAAATTTACTATTAGCGTAACCCTTCAGGGATGGCGTCCGAGCGAGTCTTCAGTGTTGCTAGTGTTAAACCCGTTTTGAGGTAGGTACTACGTATACTACGGCTTACAAAGTTTATTAGATAGTGCTTGTTAATAAATAAATAAATGAATAATAATTAAAACACATTAATGTCGGTACTCTGTATCAGAGTGTCTGCCTGCGCCGATGTTTTGATTGTACTGTACGATATCTCTTTATTTCTATACATACATTTATATTTTTAATGATTGTATTACAAAGATTGCAACTTGTGTTCTCGCCTCGGAA
Source organism: Pyrgus malvae (assembly GCA_911387765.1). Taxonomy (NCBI): domain Eukaryota; kingdom Metazoa; phylum Arthropoda; class Insecta; order Lepidoptera; family Hesperiidae; genus Pyrgus; species Pyrgus malvae. The sequence continues at coordinate 29,692,828 of OU426946.1, forward strand.
TGAATTTGTTTGTTTTTGTATGGAGGTGTCGCGTTAAATGGACAAGTGAGGTATTGTGGTCTGTTTGGTTGTACAAATAATGCAAAAACAATGCCACACTTAAGTTTTTTTTAATTTGCCCAAAGGTGATACGAGGTAAGTAATATTTTTAAATATTATCCCGTTTCCGTACCTAATTTATCAAAAGGACATGAACAGTTATTTTTTTGTGTAGCCGATTTCACCAAATTGGAATAAAATTGTTAGGCCTACAGGATTTTCACATGTCGCCAAAATCTTTAATAGGTCCCCGCATCGGTCGTTGAACCTTTCTCGCTTGCTTTGCCTCTCGATCGCGCGCGGTGCCGCGGCAGTGGCGCACATAATTCGTTTATTTTAAACCTACACTGATTTTGGACCTGATTTTTAAGTAAAGGAAAACTTATATTTAAGCGATATTATCTTTATTATCAGTTCACAACCCTGGCAACACGCCTGGGTGACAGAGGGGCGTAAGGAGGTGAAGGGGGAAGTAGGTTGGCGGCGTTCCAATGGCGGTCAAAGAAGATTCCGTTCTAGTTATTATTTATTCTTATGCCCATAATAAAAGTAACTAGTCATGTTTTTCTAACATCTATAAGCAAGTCACAAAATGTACACAAAATAAATAAAACAATAATACATGAGATATCACAGACTAACGAACTTAATTTAATATTACTTTCTGCTCTTTATCTCAAGAAAACATATTAACATATTTACAGAAGACGACCCATATGGCGCAATGGTTACCACGCCGGACTGCCAATCGGGTTCGATTCTCGGCGAAATAGAAAATTTAATGATTACTTTTAATTTCTGTTCTTGGTCTGGGTATTTGTGTTTCTGTCTTTGTGTGTGTCCATGGTACCCACGACACGGTATATCTACCTTACTGTGGGACTATGTGAAACGTATTTATAAGAAAGATCAATCATTTTTACCACTTATAAACAAAGAAAATATTTGAATTTATAAATATTCCAGGTACATACATATTTCTGTATAGAATAAAAATATAATGAAAGCTAAAGAGAAAATGATTTTAAACTTAAATACTTTTTATGAAAATCAGACTTACAAATCTACAAAGTTACACACTGCAGCAAACAGAAAATTCCTTTAAAATTATTAAAGTAGAAGGAAACTATAAACGACCCCTGAATTTAAAATGGTCATTTAATAATGAGCTGTGAAAAGGAATCATCTACTTCTTACAATAAAAGTGATAAAAACTAACGATTAAAATGCACCATAAGTTGGCAAAATAATAAATTACAGTATAGTAATACATACACTAAGGACAGCTGTTTAGATGATTCTTTTATGATGAAGCCACATGACCATACTGTGGTGTCTATCCACACTACTACACACGCAAAAACGACTCCAAGTTGATTTGCTTACTAAGTGTTTAATTCGGTTTTGGTGAATTTAATACTCCTCAAAAGTATATACTTTAATAATATATGTATAAGCAAAGCAAAAGGCACTAACATTCAACAAGAGATGAAATCTCACAATTTTTTTTACCTTACAGAAAGCCCATTGAATTGAACCCTGTATATTCGTGCTCCTTTGCTATGTGGCATAGTTTTCAATGATAATTCTTTAAAGTGACTTGTATTATGAAAGAAAAAAAAAACGGATACAGCATAATTTAGACATATGCAGCATGTGAGACATATCAAACCTCATTAACATACTCGCGAATTCAATATACAAGTTAAACATGTATAAAAAATACCAATTTTACCTTAGAGCATCAAAGGTACTGACTCACCCTTCAGGGAGAGGGCATCGCGCCTCGCTTCAATACATATTTTTTATGCCAAATCTGGTGCAGGGAGAAGAACGCACACATTTTAATTTTGTCACACATTCACTAATATTCTTTCATCGCTACAGACGCATACATTTCTAAATAAAATAATGATAATAATAAATAAGTTAATTTCAATTAACAACATCATTTTCTATGCACCGACAACACTGACACCGACACACAGAGATACATACTAGTTGTATAACTAGACAGCACATTGTGCATGGTGTTGGGACGAGGGGTTCGCCCGTAAAGGCCACTCTTCTGACAGGTGTCATACCTGTATATACCTTGATGCTCTAAGAATTTTACCAAGTTATGTTATTTATAATTTTTAATTTGAGCGTCCAATATTTGTTGCTTTGCAACACTGTTACATCTTGGATAAACAGGTTCTTATACAGAAGGCAGATTAGCTAATGAACATAGCAGGAAATGGGCACCAAAACAAAAATATTACCTTACTGTGTATGATACAAATTTGTCACCATTTTCATAGATGACCATGATATCAGATGTCTATAATATTATTGTTACATACATACTATGTTAGTACTAAACAATATACACAAAATAATAGGGATTTTAAAATTGTGCACCATTATCAAATTATTTATACATTTATAATGCCACACACATTTAAACTTGTAATAATTTTCAACAACAAATAACAAATTGGAGGAACAAATTTCTTGGCTATCTACTAAATTGTCTACTAGCCTCATTCATAACAAGGCTTAGGCGGAAGGTGTCATAGGAAGTCTTCGGGTTCATCCAACTCGCCGGTCAGTATGTGGGGCTCACCAATTGCTGGCACCATGTGGCTGAATTCACTTGTTGCCCATAGATACAAGTTCAATGTCCGTTCTGTGCATTGTGCGATAAATCTGAAAAAGAAAACCAGATTTGTGATAAAAAATTAACTTTAATTTTGCACACATTGTAAATTGAAAAACACATATAGACCTTGTCGCATCACTTGTCACATGCATCCAAATCTAAGCATTCCATCTGCATAAATTGATTGCTTAAAAGTGTTACTTGCAACATATTCTCAATTGTGTGAAGTGTGTCATCTCCGGCCATCGCAACATGAGGATGCATTTGTGTGAGTAGTGACAACTTTCAATCATCTGCTATATAAAGTCCTCATACATATTGGTTTAGCTTAGTAAAAGTTATGATTGTGGGCTCTTTCAAATTATTGATTGAGAAAAGCTAAAAACTGTATCCATAATAATCTTATTTGAGTATTGTAATGTCATAGTCTTACCTAACAAAAGGCCTAACATCCCCCTCATTGGCTGCTTGCAAATGTTGGTAGTACATGTGCCGGTGCTGTTTAGCAATGATGACGGGTGGGTAGCCGGCTTGCATCAGCAGCAAGTTCATGAGCAGTCTGGATGTGCGACCATTGCCATCAATGAAGGGATGTATGTGGACCAATTTGTAGTGGGCTAGGGCTGCATATCTGCAATTTATATAAAAGTTTTTATTGGATAGAATATTGGATTATAATTTGTCCACGAGTGAAAGATAGATATATACTTATAATATGATTACGAATATATAATATCATATAATACCATTTGCCTGACAGTGTTCATGATATTCAAACTCAGATTTTTTAGCATTGAGTAGCATGTCGGCCAAGTGGTGTTAACTGGTTGTTACTGCCCATGGACACACAACTCAAGCAAACTTAAGTCTTGCCGTGCATGCTGTTACACAATGGTGCTACAGATTGACCTGATTTATGTGTATCCATAAAGTTGGGGAGCTGGAAAATAATATAGGCTGCAACTTTTTACCCAGGGAAAATACTTATTTATTTATTTCTGTCAACAATATTCATACAGTATAAAACCAAGCGCATATGCCAAAATAACTAGTAAAGTATACATGTTATATAGAAAATTATAACTAGAGACTGGATTATATGCATTTGCATATTATTATGCTTTTGCATATTTAAGCCATCCTCAGCGGTAATAGCATATTTTACCTAAGATCTAATGATGATGCATATTTACAATATTTTTTTGAGTGCAGTGCACTGACACTGCGTTCCGAAATGCAACAAAAGCGCGACGAAATGCGATAATATAGTGAATCCGACGCATTTCGGAATGCAGAGTCAGTTCAGTAGCCGCGCGCGTCTTTTGTTCTGAGTCAAATTGATAGTTTTACTAATGGGATGGCAGAACTTTTGCCAGAAACTATAAGTGCTAACATAGCACCCAAGTCCAAATTCTGTCCAGTTACCTCAGTGGATGTGGAGCAAACCTTTTGCAATTATAAAAATATTTTAAATCATCGAAGACACTGAACATTTTGAACAGTACTTGATTGTGTACATTTACAAAATATTTAATAATTTTAATGTCATGTAATGTAGTAAGCGCCATATCAAGCTATACAAAACTCATTTTTATCTACTCGATTTTCAACACTAACACTATGGCGTAAAGTACAAAATCTTTTGGATTTTGACAGATTTGCATAGCTTGATGTGGAGCTTACTGTACCTATTATTGCCTATCAAAAGATATTTTACTAATTGTATGCTGATTTTAAAACAACAAATTAAAACATACTTTTCCTTTTCTTTAATTCCTAAAATTTACCATTTAATTTTGCATATTCTGCCTGCCAATACACAAATATTGGCATATTTCAGTCATTTTTCATGCATATTTGCATGCATATAATAAGTACTTTATGTTGCATATAATCTGGTCTCTAATTATAACACACAATATGGAAAACAAACATGATTGCTGGCAGCGGTAATCAACTCAAGGTAACTGTTAGCTACTTTAAGAAACTGGCCTGATGAACAAGCAAAGAGATCTAGATCTGGGTCACTGTTATCTGTTTCCTATGATTCATGCAGGTGGAGCCATAGGCGGAAGATAGTTGACTTATATATTATGTATTTACCTTACAGGATGCAGGTCCATAGCATCTTCAGAGTTTAACCATTCGAGAAACTGAGTCATGAGCCGCTGTATTTCTGAAGGTCCCGGTGGAATGTGGCCACCAACATACACCTGAGTTCTCCGGAAGTGGCCACCTTCAACTGGGTCCACATGACCTAGCACTCTTTTATGAATTTCTAGAATATCTCCCATTGTGATATCTCGCAACCTATAGAGCAGCGTTGAGTTGATATACTTCATTGCTGCATCTAATCCCAGAATCTCATTGTGCTCATCTATACTTTTACCGGACACAGCTATCCTTGTTTCCAGTATACTTCTAGTTTGTTGTAACGTCATTGTGTTGCCCTCTATACCAACTGTGTGATAAATGTGTTGGAAGTAAGCCTCCTTCTTGGCTCGCCGTAAAGCTGAATTATTCTCAGGTATGGATGACAGTGCATCTCGTTTTTCGTCTATCTTTCGTAACATTTCTCTGTCCAAATTTTCTACAATACTTGCTGTTCGTTGCCTGTTCATCAGAGCTCCTGTGTGCTCAGGAAAATTTGTTAAAGCTAATGTGTACAGCTGATCTGCTTTTACTACATCTTTTTTCGTGTCTTCCAAAAACTCTCCGTAATGGTTAAGAATGTCAGCATGTTTCGGGGACAGGGCGAATGCGTGTTGAAATAATTTTAATGCTTTGTCAGTTTTACCAACTTTCTTCATTTCCAGCGCAGCATTCAACGACACCACCGCTTCAGAATCCCGAGCCTTGTCTACTCTCTTTGGTACATGCACTGGGGTGTCGTCGACTACGGGCTCGAGGTAGTTGCCATAGAGACCAGTTGGAATAGGCGAAAAAGGTTTCGAATGTCTCACCTCGTAGCTCAGCAACTTGTGCAAAGATATAAGAACCGCGAAAGTGCCTATGACACTCGACAGGATCAACACCGTTTTACATCTATCTACGATCATTTTAGCTTCAAACTGTTTACGGAAACCAGACGTCATGGTTTCGGATTCCTTTGGCCTACCTATGAATAACATGGTCTTTATAATTACTAACACGCCCACTAACTGATAAAGTTTTTACGGAAGTTACAATAAATAAATCAGATTTCATTATTGTGTTGCAAAAATATTTGGAAACGCTAATAAAAAGAAAACACGTAAGGTCATCGTAGTGTCGTGACAAATGATGACAATGACAGGCATGACAGCTGTCAAATTGCCAATGTCAAGGCAAATTTGAAAAATATGGTTCGTTGCACGCAATCCCGCTATCATTTTCGCACTGCTACAGTGTTCAATTTTTACACACAACACAACTCAATGCACCCATGTATAAAAATAAATGAATGTAATAATATTATAAAACTAAATGGCTATTCTCAGTTCTACCTTACAATTGAGTGCCATGGGCGGGCGCACACAAAAACAAGCACAGAAACATCCAGACCAAGAAAAAAATTCTATTCGGCTAGTAGTGGTTTTGTTTATCGAATCTCGTAAGGCTCCTCTCTTATTAACTCAAAAATACACCAAGAAAATAAAAATAAAACAAGGTCACATTATGTTGACGGAAGGACGACCTACGTGGCGCAATGTTTAAGTACCATGCCAGAGCCAATCGGAGGGTCCCGGGTTTTATGCCCGGAGAAATTTAATATATTTGAATGATGAGTTTAAATTTCCGTTCTTGGTCTGGGTGTTTGTGTTTCAGTCTTTGCGTGTGTTCATGGTACCCACGGCAGTGTATAACTACTGCGGGGCTACGAGCCTACGAGTATGAAACTTTATATTATTATCATAGGTATTTGGTGTAGTTGAGGTGTGTGTAATGGTCGTCTGACTGAAAATATGTAGGTACAACCGAAACTCAGGAATCTTTCTTCCAATTCTTTAATTTCGCTTAAGCAGTACCTATGGTCCAGCTTTACTTACAGATACCTAACATTTATTTTGATCTAAACATCCACACGTATGAAATACTTTAGAAATAGACAGGTACTTATTTTTAAGATTTTCGGATATGATGTAGGGTTACTTTTAGCCATGACTTTCTTTTCAAACAATCAAAATGACCGTTGTGCTTAAATTATTAAGCTTTGACCAGTACTGATATATTTTGTAAACGTGTTTGTTTAGAACCTAAGTTTTGAAAAATACGTTCATTCCTTACCGTATCACCGGCCGTACCATCAGTGGTACGGTGAAGAATTCTTCATTCCCCACGGTACCACCAACCAGTAATACAGGATGGAACTCAAAAATATAATAATATGATAACAGGGGGGAGGAGGGTGATATGACGTGTAGGTACTGCGCTTGACCGCGCCTGGTGCCCCCCCCCCACCCACTTTCTGATTTTACTTTGGAGGAGTTAGAGGTTTGTCAAAGGTGAACGAATAGTTGGGGAGAGGGGGGGCTTGAGCCCCTAGCCTCACCCCTGGATTCTCTAGTGTAATTGGGGTAGAGTGATAGAGGCCTTATTTAATATGAAAAATAGGGTACGTCAGTATGATAATTAGTACCTAAGTATTTGTGATAATTAGTACCTAAGTATTTCGTGATAATTACGAAAACTTAAACGTGTAGGTAAGTCCAGTCAGTTTGAGGTCAACACATTTTGATTAGGTACTTATAACTTTAGTGAAGGGATTTTAGACAGATTAATTTAACATATTTGGTTTTACTTAAGCAAAAGAGTAGCTATGTTTGCTCCTCTTCATATTATGATATTAAAATTAAGAAAATTAGGGTTCCAGGATTTGAAATAAATAACAAACTTATACTCTACATTTGTTTAATTCATCAATACGTTCATCACGCTCTCGAATAAATAACAAAACCTTACATAATAGCATTCAGATCATCGATAGTAAATTTCTAAAGATTAAATACCAAGACACTCACTTATTGCTATAAAAATACTTAAAGCAAGGCCGCGTCCAAAGGTGCAAAACATTTTTTTTGTATTTTTTAAGGTAGGTTTCGTTTCGTTCAGCATCCATTTACAAGTCGATTATTGTAAACTGGCACGTACAATACATTAACATTTACAAATGGCATGGCCGTACCCAGGTTCTTGGTCTTGGGGGGACAAATTTTTGGTTCTTAATGGGGGGAGGGGGGCAATTTTTTTCATGCTGGGTACCGCCTGTAAATTTTCATTCCACGTTACACACAGACACACACAAAATATTATATAACACACGTGTATAAAGGCTGACGTTGCATCATGACAATGCATTTGTGTGAGTTGTCACCGCGCCACCTTTCAATAATCTGCCTATAAAAGTTGACTAAAAGGAAACCTTTCCATTTTTAATCACTAGGGCTTTAGACACGGCCTCACTGCATACACAACTAACATGTAATTAGTGTTTCAATTCATTTTGTGAACCATTAGCCGTTCTGGCCAAGCTGCTTGATCGCAAGCCACTAATTGAGTGCGATCATTTAAAATCGTTACATGTTAAGGTTCATTTCCATCAATACGCTTTACGCGATAATACTGCGATTTCACGACCACACTCCGATTATTACTGACTAGATCTTGCTGCACTTTAAGCGCCCATCGCTCAGTCTAGATGGACTTTTTTATGTGCTTTATTTTATATATGAAATCCTAATTGATTTGTAAGTGCAGAAAGTAAATAATATAGATATTTTCAGCCAGTTAAAACGAGTCATACATAATACAAATAAGTCACATTTTTGAATTTATGTGCTCAGCTATGTCAGTGGATGGGGGATAATTCCACACGAGATGCGCTGTAAAGTTGCTTGCCTCGTAAATTCCTGCATTCAGGGAGCGCTTTTACGATTATTACTCGACAATGTGTTGCGGCAGTTACATTTTTACAAAACTTAATCTACATTAAACTAATTTATGGCAGTATCGCAGGAATTAGAGAGCAGTCAACTCGAGCTCCGTAGAATCAAGCAGCTATAAGATGGGCTGGCTGCTGTCGCTATAGTGTGTTCAAAAAAAGCGACTTTCGTAGGTTTATTGGCAAGAATACATGTGCCATACGCATATGTGAAAATACAGCTATCTACTAAGTTAATTCGCTACGGCTTCAAAAGTGCGACTAAATAATTAAATTTAGATGTGCCTAATACATTTGATCCTAAACTACTAACATCTATAAGCCTTAATCGTTCTAACTCCTATTTGCCTATAAAATTTCGAATCGAATCGAATTACACCTGTTTTTCTAGAAAATAATTCGTGCGACCAGCGCCTCGCAGACCATTTTTCCCGTAATCACTCGAATTTGGTAAGTTTCTAAAAATAAAATCGCTCTATAAATTACCAGACTTCACAGCCTGACGTGGAACTAGTTAATATAATTGCATTTACGAAATGCGTCTTTAAACATTCTCGATCCACTTATTAGCTATCTTCCTTTATCGATTTAAGTATTAAATTACATTAGAAGAAACGAAAATACGTTAATTAACATCGATTGCACACATACCGAGAAAGTTTAAAGTTATATTACTAACAGTAAAATAAAGCCCGTCGTTGGCGATATAAAAGTACAAAACATTATTTTACGAATAAACAGTTTATTTATTTAAATAAGATTCGATAAAATAGTCACTCGAGTACCGGTCGAATTTCAAATTTATGAAAATAAATTAGTAGTGTTGCCATTGATCGGGCTTTATTCTCCCGATTTGTCGTTTTTTCAACAGATAAAAAATCGTTTAATGGCACATAGAGTCAACCAAAATCATAGTGGAGTAGAATGAGCACCCTAGTGCTATCATGGTTCCCATGGCGATGGTGGAGTGGTATGCGCGGAAGGTTTTTAAAACGCGAAGGTAGCGGGGACAGTGGGCCAACTCGCCGAGGACTAAGCGCCCAATCTGAAAAACAGAAAGTCAGTTAGGTACGTTATGAAATACTTTACGGCTATTGCACGATTTAATAGGTGATCGTAAAAACTGAATTGTAAAATCGGGTCGGTCACTAGTTCATCGTGTTGTTAAGTCATTTTAATAGAGTAAGTGCAATATGCGAATAAACTTTCAAGTGGTTTAGAATAAGACGACATTTAATACTTATTTAATGATAATAATTTCCTTTAAATGAAAACTATTGCCAAATATCCTTATATTTACTACTTTACTAAAACCTTTTTAGTAATAAGATTTTATTTATTATGTAGAGCTCTTGACTGTGTTAATATCAATTGTTAAAGCATTTTTATACAAATTTGTTCTATAGGCTTCAAGTTACTTTTAACAATTTATCCATTGAGATTTATATTGTTACGACTATGAGTACCTATATCTCGAAAACAAAGTGTTACCAACGGCCTTTTATTATCCATAGCGCGTAACAATAATAATATATTATGAACATAAGTTAACAAAAAATGTCACTCAAAAAATCAAACGTAAAAAAATACGACGTGATCTAGTATCGTGCAGGCATCGTCTTAACTCTGATTTTGACTAACGTGGCTCACTGACTGTAATTACATTATTTATCGCCTGGTTTCAACAAGGCAATATAGGATTCTAGTGTATTTATTTGGCACTGGCACTATGCACAGTACGTGCGATGCCAATACTGAAAGAAAAAAAGCTCATCTCACCTCCTGACCCCCGCCAGCGGCCTCCTCCATCTGCGTCTTGACGTGCTTGGCGCGCAGCATGGGCCGCACCAGCCCCAGTCGGACATACGCTTCGATGCTGAATACGACTAGCAGCAGCGCTAGCTGTGGACAAGGAAAATTTTATGTTATTTATATGTCTGTAAATGTAACGGGGCCGTATCTAGGGGACACTCTGAGCAGCTGTCAGGGGCGCAGAACTAAGGGGAGCGCGTTTTTACAACCTATAGATAGTTTATACGGGCGGCATTAACACAAGCAATGAAGCTCATGGAAATGTTGTGTAACACCTTCTGAAGAAAGGAAATAATATTATCACCGATAATCTTCTTTAATGTCGGGAACTAACGGTAATTTGTTATTTAGAATTTTATCCTATCCGGAGCGTTGACTACCTACTGCTCTGAATACTCTTGTTATTATTTCCTTATATAGCTCAATGGGTGTTTAGTTTCAGAGATCTTAATGTAGGTACTCAATCAAACAGATTAAACTCATTATGCCAAAAGTTAAAATTAAAATGTTAAGGTATATGATGTTGCTCTTCAATACAAGAATGCATCAACTAAAGGTAAATAGATACTTAAAACCATCTCATACTATTGCTAATAAAAGCCCTGTGACGAATATAATTATCTTATAAATTTTTTTATACAATGATTTTAGTTGTACATTCTATATAAATGTGATTTTTTATGTTTTATTATTACCGTTAAGGTTAAGATTTCTTATTAATCTGCGACTTATGTTCTAAACTAAACATTAATCATTGCTTTAGGAAACACCTACCACTATCCACAACAATCGCAACATGAAGAGCAGAACCTTCCAGCTAGACAAATGACCTACATCGTAGGTCGTATCTTTCATTTCGATAAGGCGAGATAGCCAAACGAGGCCTTTTGCTAAATAAACAAAACAAAATTACCATTCTGTTTCTGCAATTCTTCATACTGGCCTTGTGCAAAAAATGCAAGTAATATGTATTGAATTAATTTGAAACGACAGCTTACTAAGCTTTGAAATCGGTAAGCATCATTATCTTCAATACTATTGGTATTTCCATTAGTAACAAGGTTATTTAAATTACATTATTACCTATATTTTTATATTGCAATTTTTGATCGCATAATGGCAGAGTGATCATTAATCTTAAGGTTTGAAAACGATAAAATAACTTTTTGTGTGTAATCACGAATTTGCTTTGTGGTCTTGTCCGCGTATTCTGCGGAAGATCGAATTACGATGAGGGATAAGAATCCCTCATCACTAGAGCGAAGCAAATATGCTTCTATTTTACTGGGATAACTTGGAAAAATATTACGCACATAAGCGAAAAATTGTACAAAAGATAATAAATTTGCCTTTCCTTATATCAACGCTCGTTCGTTAATCGTTTTCCGATTGTGAGAGACTATCATTCTACCGGATATTTGCAATTTGAAAGACCTTGATGTAAAAGAAACTAAATCCTAAAATAAAGTGGCAAAACCTTTTTACGGATCTAAACGTCATTGAAATTGATTTAAACGTATCCAATCGATTTAACCGTTTCTGGACGTAACCGTTATTTAATCTTGTGAATTAATGTAGATTACAGAGAAACTATTTACTTACCAGCGAAAGCAAACACAGTAAAATAATATTTGTAAAAGATAATACATAATATAATCTTTCGAAGTTGTTTTTGGTACCTTTGGACTTTTGGACTAAGGACTTAAACAGATAAGTTGTTATCAGCAACCTTTCCTCTACACTTTACCGCGCAGACACGCTAATCAAGTTTATCAGTTGTAATTATTATACTTAGATCTAAGATATTGGAACGAAATTCATCGACGAAGTCATCGAAAGCGTGAATCTTGCCTTAGGTTAGGGCGTATGTCGGCAGGCAGATCGCCTCGTGAATGTTCGGCAAGTGGAAACTAAAATACATAATAATATGTACTTGAATAAAAAGTCGAATGGTTATTTTTAAAGTACTTACAAAGCCAGAATGGTCACTTAAGGAAGCAGGAACGTAGTGAAAGTCATTATTTATTCCTTCATAAATCGTTTATAAATACTTTTGGCTTAAAGCTACCGATTTAATCCGATAATCATTGAGGTCAATGGTAGCTGTCGAATTGAAAAGAGCAAGGTTAGTCTGGCGCCAAGGGTTACCAAAAGTTTCAGTAAATTATTTGGACTGAATAAAATAACAAAAATGTTTTATAGTACAGGTAAGCGTAAAGATAAAAGTTGATAACTAATACTTATACATTATAATTGTTATTTACAGAAGTTTTATTTTCTACCCAATTTTACTTAATTTCAAAAAAGAATACAATTTATTTAAGAAATTACTTATATGAAACAGTTTGCGGGGAATTTGCCATTTAACGCATGGCTACACCAAGTGACATTCGTCATACCTACAGATTAAAATAAAATGTTTTTAATTTAAGAAAGCATAAGATTAACGAACTGCAATTAGCACCAGCTGAATAAATACATACTAATGAAAGTCACTGACGTAAATGATTGTCGTGTTCAATCGTAAGTATGTAATGCACAAACCTTGTAACGTTTTTTACGTGTGAGGCAAGTAGGTTTAAGGGACATGTTTTCTTTTCTTTATTAAAACGAGGTGTATTTGGAGAAATTCATTACTGTATTGTTGAAAAGAACATTAAGCTGGTGATCAACGTGGTCGCTGCCTGGACGTATTGGTATGGTCTCATCTTAAAGTTGGTAGGAATTAGTACTATAGTCCATCTCGCTGGCATAGTACAAGTTAATAGACGAAGTCTTTACACATTAATCACTCATTTCATGAGATGTTTGATTGATTGATTTGTAGGTGATAGATATGGTTTGACTGGGGACTTCTTTACAACCGACAACCGTTGCACTGATTTCTGACGTGAAGCAATTTTATTGTGTTTCGGTGGAAAAGTGTAGTTGTTGGCTAACCGGGTCTGATGCCAATGTCCTCTCCAGCTGTGATACCATATCAGCGACCTCAGACAAGACTTTTTTTATTTGAATGGAGTAGCAGACGAGCATGTAGGCCACGTGGTGTTAAGTGGTCGCTACAGCCCATGGACATCTACATACAACCTCAAGCAAGCATAGGTAAGTCTTGTCTGAGTTCGTATGCAGTTGCGCTGCTACTCCGGAGGCTGGTGGTCCCTCATGTAAGTGTGGCCGGCAACTGCACCTTTCCACCAAAACACAACAGAATCGGTTCACGGCAGAAGTGGGTGCAGCGGTGGTACTTCCCCGGGCGAACCATAATAGTTCCACCACCTACAGACTACCTACCTACCTAAGACTGAGCTTTGCTTGAAATTTGTATAGGTATTAATGGACTCCCTAGGCACTGGGTCAGTGTAGGGGACCTACATCCATTTCACTTTTGAGGAGATCTGTGCCCAGCGATGGGACATAAAAAAATCCATGGGCTTCAGCAGTCAGCAACATATTGAAATTACTTCTTCATGTAGGTCTGCACCTCCATCTTATAAAAAGGAATAAGAAAAGAAACCATTGACTCTTGTGCTCACCTGTACCCAGGAGGTATTCTCGAAGCGCGTGAGGCACTGGGTGCGGAAGTAGGCCAGCAGCGCCAGCAGGCTGACCAGGGAGTTGAACGCGTAGTACACCGGGAACAGGATCGTCTGCACCCGCCCGAACTCGTGCCGCGGGAGCGTGAAGTATAGCACTATGCCTGCGGAAGAGAGATACAGAGAGTTTAATGAATATGCTGTTTAAGAACGTTTTTTACGTTGTCAAAAGTAGCTAATGCTTAAGGCCATGACACTAAAATTTCTTTTTAAATCATACCAATAGGCGGTGGACGCCTTACGCGACTTATTTGGTGAAAAATGATTTTTTAATGAAAAACAATTTAGAGAACTTAGTGGAACTTTGTTACATTTCAGAAGAAGGAAGAAAACTGTGGTAGTTACCGGTACTACCGGAACTAAAATAGTTTTATCAAAGAATGCACCTATTCAGAAAACAACTTTGAGTGCAAGACAACTAAGTAAACTACTTATATAAGAAAAGACAAAATTATGAGAAAGGTCATAAAGCTCTTCTCAGTTTTATCTCTTTCATTACAGGGCCAACTGACAGTTTAAAAAACGACAGAATTTGTTGTAATCTGTTAGCGTAAGAACCCCAACGTTTTTTAGCAAAGGCGATATCTCGGAGTCCGTATCATAAGAAAAACAATTCAGACTAAACAAATAATAGTTTAAAAAAACTAAAAAACACGATTTTTATAGAAAACCGAACTAAAAAATAGAAAATAAATTTTAATGAATTTAAATTAAGAAAATAGTGTTAAAAATTTCAATGAATATAAGTTAATAATAGTGTGAATAAAAAAAAATTATTTTAAAAAAAGCGTGGGGTGCATGGTGTCAATAGTTATAAATATTTTATTGACAGATATGAGTAGAGTGATTATCATTTCGATAATATTTTAAAAAGCACCCCACGCTTTTTTTTAAATAAAATTTTTTTTTATTCACACTATTATTAACTTATATTCATTGAAATTTTTAACACTATTTTCTTAATTTAAATTCATTAAAATTTATTTTCTATTTTTTAGTTCGGTTTTCTATAAAAATCGTGTTTTTTAGTTTTTTTAAACTATTATTTATTTTCTACTTTTTAGTTTGGATTATTTATTCTTTCCATGATGTTTCCACGAGCAATGGACTGGTTACTGAGAACCTTCTTCTTTCTTTCAAAAATATCTTTATCTATCATTAGGCTTGTTACATAACAAGGTTACATATTTTTTTAATTTTTACCTTTTCATAAAATTTCACCTGTCTTACGACTTAACAAATTATTTATATTCTTTATATATCTCATACACGTTTTCGGTTACTGAGCACCAATAGTCTACTCCCCTAATAAATATGAGCAACCCAAGCAGCAAAATAGTCGAATAGTAATTAGATTACTCAGCCTTTAATCGTATAAGAGCCGAGTAACCGTTCTTAAAACACCCATTTATCGTGTAATAGCGGTTATCTCGACTATTTGGCAATATTTGCTAATGTGTGCTTTAAGGACGTCGAATAAACGTTTACAGCACTATGTTTTAGCACTTTTACTCCACCTTTTAGCAGATGCTGAATTAAAGTGGCTAAAATACTCGTTATTAGATCGTTTGATCTATAACAGTCGTATAATAGCTGTAGCTCTATAAACGCAATCGAACAAAAATCATATTTTGCTAATTGAAAAATGGAATAATTTTATCAAATTAGTGTATTGTCATCGGTCCTCAATAAATCTACAAAGTTTGAACGAAATCTGGCCGTTTAAAGTGGGTCAAAATCGCGCCCAAAGAAGTCGGTTACAAACATACAAACATACAAACATACAGGTGAAGCTAATAAAAAGCGTGTAAAAAAAGAGATTTAGCGGATGCAAAAAGGTCCCTCATTTTTCAATAAACCTTAAAAAATTAACGAAAATAGCATAATTATTATTGTTTTAGACAAGAAAGTTATCTATGCATACTCACAGATACGAGTAACTTATTTTTTTAGTTTACACGACACGTGTATTCGGTCGTGAACCTTACGTATTTTACGATGTGTTTTACGTCTTCATCATTTACGTTATAACTCAAGGTTCATTTCAACTAACGCACGACCACTTTGTTTACCAGTTGTTTCAGAATGTCATTTCAATATGGTCGAAGCCAGAGGTCGAATCAATGGACTGGGAAAATCATCGGGATTACTTTAAATTGCTCTCGGAAGCAGTTAGGATAGTGTGAGGCCAGTCACGTTTTAGCTATCCTAGCCTACCCTAGCCTTGTGTATTTATATAATGTTGCCAATATCTATTTGGCTCCCACTTGTTCTGGCAGGCGTGTACTTTGAAATAATACAATCTTGCCTGCCGCTTCAAATATTATTACAGAACCAAGATTGGTTGAAAATGGGAGGAATTGAAGAGAAGCACAATATAGATGCTTCGATCATCGATCTACAATATTTAGGTGGAGAAAGAAGTATCACTGAATGCATGTTTGCCGGTTCCTTTGTGTTTCGGAGTTAAAGGGCGGTTGCCCTTACAAAAGTGGTCCATTTATATATGAGATGACCACCTACCTTCAATGAAACAAAGTAAATGCATACGACGAAACTCGTGGTTTATGAGCGGGAGTGTTTTTGGCCTGCAATGACCACTCACAATTTGCATGCTCGTTTACTCGGTTATGTTCGTCCAAAATTGTTCGTAAAAAATCGTACCTTCTCATTTACAAACAGTTGCTGCAATTGCAAATGGCTTCCGGCTTTTTGCACTAAGGGTTTCTACATTGATAAATTTTGTCTTTACAAAATTGACTCAGAGACATTTATATTCTCTTTTTATTTTTGCGAACTCGAAGAAACAGGCTGCTGTTAAAAATCATTTAAGTACATATAATACTAGCCTTCCGCCAGCGGCTTCACCCGCGTGTAGGTACCCGTTTTATAGGTTCCCGTAGGATAAAAACAATCCTATGTCCTTTCCCAAGGTCCACTTTATGTGTGTTTCAAATTTCATTAAAACTGGTTTCTTAGTTTAAGCGGGAAAGCGTAGCAGACAGACAGACAGACAGAGCTACTTTCAAATTTATAATATTAAGTAGAGATGGAATGTGCATGATTATAAAATAAGTTTAATGATCTCATTTAACGCTTTTAAGCGTTACTTTTGATTATGATTTTCTTTTATCAAGAAACATAAGAGACACGATAAAGAACAAAATTTAGATTACACGTGTCCGTGTTAGCTAATCTTTACACAACCGTATCAAATGTTTACATAAAGATGAAACAATCAATCATGTTTTATGGTAAGTGACCTCAGCTCACCATAAGTAACGGTTTACAAATTTAAACATGATCTATTTGCGAGCCCAGATGATGCAACGATGTTGCCATGTGCAAGTTCTGGGAACCAAAAGAAACTTGAGACTTTCAAGGCGCTATTCGTAATTACGTTCTCTATATTACATCATACGTGTCAATGGATGGATCTTAATTGTTTAAAATATGAAAGTTTGCTTTAAAATAATCTTAAAATGTGTCTGGTAACTAACACCGTGCTAATGTTTTAGGTCACAGTGTGGTACGACATTTTCCATCACTGTGCATGCTTGCATGCAGGAAATTATGGCTACTCTAGTTAAAGCCCAGCAGTAGGACCTAAAAATCTTAATCATCATCGACATTACAATAGATTCAAAAGAGGGCGGAGAAATATACCTTTTTTTATATCGGGAGGAAACCTTCAAAAGGTACACGGCACCTTGGGAGAGGATATCGGGCTATGTGGGATTTAACCGCACTAAAACCCCCTCGGTGGCCTGCCTCTGCGCTTGGAGAGGACTCCGGGATCTCCAGTGGAACGCACAGGTGTCTTCATCGCGCGGCGCCCAAAATGAGCCCATCTTTGGGAGACCAGATGTGCTCTACTGCACCTTCCGATGCTTACGCCGTACTTCCCGGGGAAGCTGGCTGTGCGGATCGAGCTCCCACTCACACCGGCCACAACCCCGGAAGCCCCCTTTTAGTCGCCTCTTACAATCAGGTAGCAGATACCGTAGCTCTATTCTTAATCCCGAAGCTACGTACGTAAATATTAAATATCTTTGCTCAAGACTTTTTACCGGGTGTGCAAATAAATTGCTATCGCATCAGAAATATTTTTCAACATGCCAAAATATTTGTCGTCATTAAAATCTTGGTTACATTACATGCGCTTGTTTTCATTTAGGAATCCGACCGAAGACCCGTAAGAGCCTTTTATAAGCTTCCTGTTTTTGGACTGGTCCTAAAAGTGGTTTAATGACATCAGTGCTGTGTTGTCGCATTGTTCATTGACACTGGCCATGAATTAAAGTTTAAAGAGACAGATTCAAAAGATTAATTACTTATATTGAATTAGTTTATTTTACTTTTATACGGGCCTTTTTATTGGCTCAATAAATTTTAACATTTAAAGGTTTATTGATATGAATGTCTGTAACAACATTGTTATTTTTGCAAAGTCATCACTTCAGTTTACTATTAAATGGATAAAGTTGACACAACAAAACTTTAATTGGTTGTCCTTATAACATAGACCTTTTAGTCACTGACTGTAAGAATCAATGTTGCTTAGCAAGGTTGTGCAATTTTTTTTTATTCACTGAAGTCCCATTAGCTTTACACACTGTAGGATCAACCAAACCAAATCGTCAACAGGATAGAATGTAATATGTACATAGTTTTAGTAATTACTCGCATCTGAGAGCAGGTGGAAGTGGGTTTATAGTGTCTCATACGATCAGCTGTCACGTGTGCTCATTATGGACCCATAGCCATACTGTTATCTTATAATTATATATGTACTTTTTTCAAAAAGTGTTCTACTGGTTTTTTCCGCCGCCTTTTTTCTCTCAGCTCAACATCTAGCCCAAACGGGCACCTAAAGACGATGACCGGGAAAAATAACATTCATTAAGCGAATATTTTGTATTCCTACTAATCGTATTTTTTTTATTTTTAAAACTAGAGCCATACATACAACCAGCCATACTACTAGAGCCCACATTGATTTAATTTTCTGAGTTTTTATAGGAATTTGTTACAGTCGGTTGCGTGTTAATTTTCTCAAGAAGTCTGGAACCATTGAACCCACTTGGAGGGATTTTCTCGGAACCCCACCGCAGGCAGTGCTGAGCAAATGAGAGGTTCCCGTGTCTAATTAAAATCTGTTTACTGCGAGTCCGCGACCCGAGGCGTCTTACTGCTAATTTTGTTCTGTTTTTATGAGTACTTTTAAAATTATTTTTTATGGTATACCGATTCATTCGATGCGATGGCGTTCAAGATACAACCGTGACATGTTTGGCTGTTAATTATTACACTAATACTATGATTAAAAGTACACACACATATACACACAGTAGTGTACTCTTTGTATTGTGCTATTATTAAAAGTCAATTTAATTTGTCCCGTACTCGTTTACCAACTAATGGACTCAGTTGGCTAGAATATAGCTTGGCTTGAGCCAGGTCCGTCACATTCAGCAACCCTCATATTTTATCGTTTTAATGACTATTATGCAGTAAAATTGTCGAGACAATATTATTTATTCCATAGAATCACTGACCAGATTTTACTTTTAGCTATAGAATTATTGCTATTAAATTTTCTATGTGTGTGGTGCGTGTCTTAAATGTGCAGTTCTACAGTATAGTTTAGTAACAGTTCAAAAGTGATCAGACAGCTTGCTGAGACCTACCTTTGTCATCGTTGATGATGACAAGGTGACAATCAGTAAGCAGCGGCCACCATCATATAGCAAAGATGGGATCGATCATAAACCAAGTGATCATCACTAACTAACGTGAACTCACCAGACACCAACGTCATCCATATCTGCGCGCCTAGATGCGTGGCTACGGCGCCGACGTACAGCGCCCGCCATCCGCGCACATTGCCACCACCTGGCCTTGTGAGCCACGCCACCACCACCAGCACTGCTAGGATCACGTGGAACGGCTGCGAGGTCTTCGTCGCGATACTGGAACAAGAGAATGTAATGCTTTAGTTTTTTTATTATTTTAGCACAAAAGCGTTTTTTTTTCGTTTTTTAACCATTATTTATTTAATTTTTAATTGTTTTTTTATATTATTGCATTGTCATCGGTCTTCGTAAATAAGTATGAAAAATTTAAAGTAAATATGATGTTTCAAAGTCGTTCAAAATCACTTTCAAAGTTTACTTTATAAACAGAGATACAACATACATAGGTACCAAGCGTGTTAAAATGTCTTGTTTCATTTTCATTTATTTGTTATATTTTTTAGTTATTAAATATCGAACCAGCAAAAACTACAATGACATATAACATCAAAAAGTATTCTTAAGATCATTTTACGGTATCTGTTCTAGTTTTCGATTTCCACATAGAGACGCAATCAAAAAATAATCGGTATTTGTGATAACGATGTTCAAATTAGTGAAACCATGTAGATAACAAAGGATTTTATCTTTGTTGTAAGTTGTAAAGGGTTGCTCTATCGGGGTTCACTTAGCGACAAATTACAAGGACACTATCTATTTATCTACGGGAAGTGCCGTTTTTATCTAGCACTTAAAATCACTTAACGTTACAAGGCTGTATGACTCAATTTCGAGAACATTAAGTTGTTACATCAAAACTATATCCTTTCTCTATACTGGAAGCGACATTTTGCTAGTTACGGGTAAAGGTAGAGTTTTAAATTAATAGGGTTTGGACACTATGCACAAAAAAAAAACCAAATGCATGCATAGCAGGATGGTTGTTAATTTAATTTTATACATGATTTGTATTACCTTTTAATCAATAAAAAATTAGTCAATTGTCAATTTGTGACGTCGACAAATTATTTTCTAATCTAAAATGTATGAGGAATTGGCAGTCCAAAACCGGATTGTGATTGATCAAAAAGTGTCAGCAAAAGCTACTTTAATTGTTTATTTTTTAGTTATCTTAAACATGCTCACACATCTTTTTGTGCCTATAAAGTAAATTAAAACGTAGATAATATTATTATATATCCCTCGAACAGGATTATTTGAGGTATACGAGTACATTCGTGTTATATGAACTGTAAGTAGAATACGCTAATATCTACCGTCAGGTTTTCCATCGGGATACATACCCGTAGGTACGTAGAAACATTAGCTCTGAGCATTGGCTACGTGAAATGTATATTGGCAAACGACGCTGCTACGAAGAATCTGTGATTCGTAGTAAAAATGGAAATAGCGTGTAGTAAAATACTATTGCATTAAGTGGAAGTTGTTTTAATGTAAGGGCTTTAAAATGACCATAAGCAATACTTCGTGACCGACGTTAAATTGTTTAGAAGATGGCTTATAAGCCTTCATAACTAGTTTAGTTGAGCTGCTTGAAAGTCCAATGGGAAATAAAATATGATATTTACCCACTAATTAAAGCAATCATTAACAGTGAAAAATACATTATAAATAAATAAATAAACGTTACACACTCATAGCCCCACAGTAAGGTAATTAATATCCTGTGTCTTGGGTACCATGGACACATACAAAGATAGGAACCCAAACACCCAGACTGAGAACAGAAATTTAAATCCATCATTAAAATTTCTGTTGAGCCGGGAAACGAACCAGGGACCCCAGATTGGTAGACTGGCATGGTAACCATTGCGCCACGCGGTTCGTGAATCGTCATTGAAATTAATTTAGCAAGTACCTATTTGAATTTAAAAAAATCAATTATTGTTTTCTATTTTTTTTATCTCTGGCCTTTGCTATCAAATAAATGATGATTACGAGTATGATTCTTGAAATATTCTTGATGAAGATTGTAAAATCTAGAGAACATTCAGTATTTACAGTTTGGGGAAAACGATTAAGCACAAGTTTTCACGAAAAACTGTTTCTACAAGTTGAGTACGTACAAGGCACTTATCCACTTGTTCCTTTAATTAGTCGAAGCTGCAGTGGTTATTGCTAAAGTAAATAGAAACCAACCTATAAGCAAAACGTGACCACAAATTAGTTGACCTCCGAGAAGGCAAATGACAAATTTATTTGGACGTGAAGAAAGGATTAGAAACGAAGCAAAGAGTACAATAGTTTAAGTCCACATACTAATATATTAGCTCAGACACGCTAATTGTTGGAAATTTTATAGCAATTTTCACCTGAGTTTTCTTTGTTTGTATTATCAATAGCCGCGACACAATAAAATGTGTGATTTTTTTAACACTAACGTAGCAAATCAATTAACATGTGGACGTATTATTCTCGTGAAATAACTTTATGGAAATCTTAAAGTTAAATGCGATTTGATGTTGTGATAAATAATGTGGAACTTGAGACAAGACAAAATTACCAGCTCGCTCGAACTAACGCTCGTAAATCAAAAAATCAAAAATATTTATTTCATATTAGGAATACAAAATATTCGCTTAATGAATGTCATTTTTTCCCGGTCATCGCCTTTAGGTGCCCGTTTGGGCTAGATGTTGAGCTGAGAGAAAAAAGATGGCGGAAAAACACTACCAGCAGTACTCTTTTTTTAAAAAAAAAAGTACATATATAATTGAGATAACAGTATGGCTATGGGTCCATAATGGGCACACGTGACAGCTGATCGTATGAGACACTATAAACCCACTTCCAGCTGCTAACAGATGCGAATAATTACTAAAACTATGTATTACATTTAATTTAGAAATAGCTTTGTGTGGGCGAGATTCATTCCCACGCTCCTTTATCATTAAGATAGTCCTTAGTGTTGTAGTAAGCCGTAAATATGGCTTTAGTTTTAAAAAGGATTATGAGTCTGTAAAAATACGAGCTTTTGGGCTATTCCTAGCTGTTCCGGTAAGTTCGGCGACAGTTTACGTCTACACGTCACATGTTATTAATGGCGGTCGGCTACGTGACGTCACGTGGCGCAATTTCGCAGCGTGTCACGCGCTTGTGACGTAGATGACCGAGATGTTACATACCGTAATACTTCATTCTGTGTTTACAGACTTAGAGCGGTTTCAGACCAGCCTATTTTGCAATCGCTAAATTTGATTTTAGAAGCGAGATTTGAAATTTTTAGGTGCATAAAATAGCGCACGTGTAAGCGCGTTTGCCGAGACGACCGAACACGCGCGGTCAATACGCTAGTTTGAAACCGCTCTTACCGTGGATATTACGGTTTGATTCATAGGTTGCGGTCAAAAATATTTTTGAGCAGCGATTCAAAATATTACCAGCTAGTTACTGAAAAAAAGATAGTTTGAGAAAATCTAAAGTGCAGTAAGTGTGTCAGCGGTTACTTCAGCGATTGAGCTTTTACACGCAAACTTTAGTAGCGATTTTATTAAAGACGTTATTTTGTATTTTTGTCACAAATAATTTTTTTACATGTCTATAAAATAACTGATCAAAAAGACGTGTGTAAAATATCTATACTATACATATAAAATGCTTTGGTACTGAATGGCTGATGGATCAAGCCACAGCCCAAATCGCTGTAACAAATTGATGTAGAAACCTGAAACTTGGAGGGTGTGTTCTTTGTATGACGGAGTAAATTTAAGAGAAGGAGGCTGTTTTTTTGCGGCCAGATTCATGTGGCTTGCTTGTGGGTTAGTGCTCCAAATAGTTTGGTCATTCTAGCACCACCTTCAAATCGACGTACCGTAGTAAACTGTTACCTAAATTTTTGCGGCAGTACTTCGCTATACACACAGATACGCATATCACAATTATAACGAGGTTAATTAAAACATATGTCCTGATAACTAAAGCACACGCGGACGAAGTCCCGGGCAAAAGCTAGTGTATAATATAACAGAATCCCCATAGTAAATGTATAATATCATAGCAAAGTAGGTTTTACCTAACTTTACAACAATGGAGTTCCGCAAAGTAACGCCTGATATATTTATATATATATAATTAATAGATATTAATTATAGAATCCCTATAACCACGATTCTTTGAGCGGATTGCAATTATAATCAGAACGCTTCACAGTTTCTAACGCATGCGTCCAACGTCGGTGTTTGGGTTATCGCACCGATTACGTATCGTGTTGGTTATCGATAGGATTTATATTGCCTTGCCGACGTGCCTGGGCGCACGTGGACCCTCAGCAGCCAGCTAGCCTAGTTTGTCAGTCTCAGGATGCTTTGGAGTCTGAGATGTGCTTGATCTGAGCCAGTTTATCTATGACCTCCTTATCCTATGATTATATCATTTTATTGCCAAGATTGCAGAGATCATCGAGTCACTTGTCACCCTGGAAAGAATTCAGAGGTGATTCTCCTTCTACCACCTTGATACTGGGACAAAATTAATGAATAAGTTCGGTTTTATTAATTTGATGACTTTTTCATAGCAAGTTGACATGAAAATTTAATTATGTGTATGGAAGTTTATTTAGTTTTTTATTTATTTATTCTTTATTGTTACAACTTTAAACAATGTTGTATGAAGGGTGGACTTAATGCCTGGAGGCATTCTCTACCAGTCATCAACCCTGGCTGATGGTGAGAATTTTTAAGTAGGTGGCAACAATAGAATTACTTCTACAAGAAAACAAGGAAAATCTTTGTAAAGGTTTTCTTGTATCTAAATAACTAACTGTAATAAAATTAAATATATGTAGTAAATTATATAAAGTTTCGAAACTTATAGTAAATATTGAAACCCACTGTAATAGGATGCAACATCGTAAAAAGTATTTTGAAAAATAAACATTTTGACACATATGATGGGTAGTTCTGATAATTGGTTATCAAATATTAAAACAAACTCAAATGAAACCATGGCTTTGCCGAAAACAAAAGTAATCAGAGATAATATTTGAAAAACAAGACAATTGTCCAAAAAGAACAGCTTAGTGTGAAATAAACTTTACAGATATAACCGGCTTTCCTGACGTTCAATGACTATGAACTTCTAAGACCGGTAGGTAAATATTAAAATATTACCTACTCCTCTGAAAATACAAGCCTTTGTCAGACTAATTTAAGAAAACACGCTACCATGCTTGTCAATAAAAGGACGCAAAACATAAAAAAGTAAACGCAGGAAAATATTGACCATTGAGGTTTATTTTTAAAACACAATCACAGATAATGCATAACATGTTTTGAAATGACCTGTCCGTTTGGGCGGGAAATGTGAGCGGCTCCTGTTCTTTGAATAATAATCTTCGAGCTTTTAGAACTCTAAAGTGCGTTCAGGCACTTAAACTTAAGTTTAACATGTTTTTAAATTTCACATTAAGAGAATAAGAGAAGAAAGCGCTTATCGATAAGATTAATACGCCTTGATTATTGTATTGTTTTTTTACATTGGTTTGGTTAGAGATATGCTTAGTCATATGACCTAAACAATAAACAATGATTTTATTTTTGTTACTGCTTACTTAAAAGTAGGCATGACATATATTTTTTGACAAGAGATTAATAAATCACATGTTGTAACAAAATAACGGATTCGATAATGTATTGCTTAACCGAATTATTCAGATATTGTAAATGGAGCAGACAAGTCTTTATACTATGGGAACTATCGTCTCATTTGTTGCAAATGATCATTAGATAAAAAAGTCTAGATTGATAATCCACGAGACAGAAATTGATTTCAAAACCACTGAGGTAGTAGGAATGGGTAAAATATTTTTCATATCACATCTAATGAAACAACGAGTTTTGATTTCTGTTTTGCCAGTAGAAATAGACGATTTCAAACCAATGCGAATGTGTCAGTGTCAGTCAGCCCAGTTCACCCTTATGGCAGAAACAACGTTGTTTCTACCCGGCACATTCATTTGTAATAAACAAAAGGAGATCAAAACTCGCCGTTTCAATGCATGTGATATGAAAAATCATAATCGTCGTCAAAAAATCGTCTTGTTTCACCCCTTACCATACAATAATATACTATATTTTTTCATTTCATATTCAGGTAAATGGCATTACCAGTCATTATTCAATACTGCTACTGAACAAATGACAGATAGTTGCTAAAACGCGATGCAATCGTCGAACGCTAATCGCCAAAAAGCTATCATCTAATCGTCTAGAAACTGTAATCTACATACGTATAATAAACATTTGACATCCACATAGAATGGTAGGTACATCCTATCTTCGGTGAAAATGCAGTCTTACACGATATGTACCTTATAAGTTCCATACATAGAAATTATAATACAGGTGAACCTTTAAAAGCTTTTCATTGGAAATTTAAAATTTTAATTGAAACGTTCTTCAATGACGATTCAAAATTGTTAAACGATATGCCAAAAATGTCAACGGACAAATTGATGGACCATAAATAAAACAAAACGTAACTCAAAATCTCTCACACGAGTTGAGACAATGTTTTGAGTTCATTCGGCAGCGTTTTTGAGTAAGACAGAGAAAGATGTAGTAAGCCAGTCCATGAAAGAGTGCCTGATATATTATTATGGGCTCTTAAAATAAAAAATGGCATCCCAGCGATGAATAATGCATCAAGTTTGTCTTTTTAAATCCAGTTTTTGCAGAAATAAATTTTTCACAAGCGGAAATCGAAATGAAATCAGGCGCGTTGAATGGGTGGCCGCCGACCCGTGTTGCCATTGTAAGAGCTTTGACTCCCTTTTTTGTATGCAACCGCATTGTCTCGATTTGTTATTTAGTTACCTTTGCTTTTCAAATTTCGGTTTCTATAAAGTTTATTTTGTTTCTTATTCTATAATTTTTTTTTATTAAAATTGCATTTAATTTGTCAGCCGATTAAAATTGCTGTTTTGGCAATAAACAATTGAATGTCAATATCTAAAATATAAACAGTTATTTCTACGTGTTATACACGTATTTTTGTGATGGTACTCGTGTGTGGAATTCCTTTGCGCAAATTCTTCGTTTTGCAATTTATCATTTGATGTAATTTTGGAGACTTACGAAACGATATTGAATCTTACTTCTTGATATAGAACACAAATAAAGAAATGAAATATCTTTACGCAATGTTAGGAAATCAACAAAGGAAGGAAGTTAACTGCAAGGACAGATGTTAGGAAACAAATAAATGTATGGAATAAAATATGACTATTTATTTATGTGCTACGTATTGAATTTGTATTGTAATGTATTGACAGCCTCCGTGGCGTAGTGGGTGATGAGCCGACTGCGAAACGTGAGGTCGTGGGTTCGATTCCCACCCAGGACAAATATTTGTGTGATGAACATGACTATTTGTTCTGTGTCTGGGTGTTAATTATCTATTTAAGTATGTATTTAGAATTATATAAGTATGTTTATCAGCTTTCTGATTACCATAGTACAAGCTCTGCTTAGTTTGGAATCAGATGGTGTTGTGTGAATTGTCCAAAAATATTTATTTATTTATTATATTTATTTATACAATGTGTTATCTGTAAAAATAATATCGTCACCAGACAACATAATGATTTGTGACTATTACAATTATTGACGTTGATAAGCCGTCAACAAATCCAATAAACGGGAATCTTACACAAGATAAGGCGCTTAGCTGTGAGTTAAAACAATGGAGTTAGGACATAGTGTTGCAACGTATCGAAGTTATCATTTCCATTACAAGGATGCTCATTGATTGTACTTATGCTTCAACACTGTTTACACAATTTATTACAACCATTGCAAGTCTAAAAGTCAAGTATATGCTCGTTGGCGCTTGCCAATTGACATATAAAGGGGTTGCTCAAGTTTTTCATAGCTCGTAGATCCGCGATGTCTGTTTGGTATCACAGCAGATAATTAATTTAGTTATAAGGTAATTAGTATCTTTTGGCGCACTTACTGTACCTGGTAAAGAGGTTTGAGATTAAGTCGGATTAGTATAATATATTTGTAATTATAACAATCTACCAGTATGGCGTCGAAGTATGTTTCCAATCTAGTCCATGAATAGTCTCAGATAACCAAAATAAGTTCGTAATGGACGACCATCGACTAGTCAATTGTAACCAATCGTCACATTTAGGGCGTTGTATTGGGGCCAATATCTTTGATGTTCGTGGCCAACTGGGTAATTGGTGAATTGAGTTTTCAAGAACGACCAATCTTGGCAAATGAAAAAAAAAAACACGTGACTTGGAAACTCACTCATAAAGTCATTGAATGATTTTGTCACTACATTAATTAACGTTCTGTTACTTAACACTCCTCTCTTACAATAAGTCACATCGACTGTTCGGACAAAAAGATGATTTAAAATTTGAAATTATCATCTTGCTTCCGTCTTCCGATCGGAACTACTGATGGATAAATAGTCCACCTGAATGATTGGATGCTATTCCCTTTAGCAAAATTTGTCTCATTAGTCCACATAAGAGTTGTGTGCACTAGTGTTACACAACGCTAGTGATAGCCCCGCCCACATGTACAGTTAGTTCAATGACATGTATCGTAGACACCTATTGCTAGGCGTCACAAGGTCACAACGTCACGATTCCGTTGATCCGAGATCTTCGCATCATCTCGATGTTGCTAGGTTGCTAATTTGTTTTACATTGATTCATGCGCTTCCGTTTGTTTGTTTCAATAATGTTTTTAATAGCTGTGTCAATATTACATGTGTTTGTTTTGCGATTAGTAATCATGAGGGAACATTTCACACTACGTTGTGAAGAAGTTATCTGATGTCAACAACTTCTGTTGATTCCTTTTGGGTTATTTAAGTGTAATTTCTTTTGGGGAAGATATTTAAAAAAATGAAATTTGGAATATGTAAACAATGTTCTAAATAAAGTTACAAAGCATTTGTAAGTATGTACTACTATGTACCTTTGACAACAAGAGCTTCCTTATCGGTCATATTGTTACTGAAATATAACAGGAAAATATAATGGCTACACTACAATTCAATGTAAAAATAGCGGATACAAGTAAAATTATAACCTAGGTCAGGTTATTAAGACTTACCTACTTAGAAGTATTGTCTATTGCTTTACGGAAATTCGTAACCACAGTTAGTTTCATGTTCCTTTGGTAATTTGCATAATTTGTGGTTTTAGCGTGCTACTCGTAGTTATGCAAAGCTATATAGATATGTATGTACTTAGTGCGTATGTATGAACGTGGTTGTCTAGTGTAGATAGAATATAAAATATTTGTAATACGTTTGTCACTGAGTTTATAACGTTTAACGTTACTTCAAACCCAATCCGTATTGTTCTCAGGCGCGGTCGCAGCCTTAAATTTTGCGGGGATCGCCAAGAAATTTTGGAGGGGGCAATAAGAAATTTGGGGAAAGAGGTGTCCCAAATTCGCTTGTTTCGTCTTCCGTCTACACATGACTTTACCCGAAAGTTACCTACAATTTCTGGAACTACGAGTAAGATAAAAACTTTGTAAAAGATGTTAACTACATTATATATGTGTATATGTATATTTTTCGCGACCAATCCCGGGTTGAAATCCTCGGCGCGCTGGCTGGCTTTAACCCTTTTTGCGTCCCACTGCTGGGCACGGGTCTCTCCCCCTTATTGGGGAGGCCTGGAGCTTACTCCACCACGCTGCTCCAATGCGGGTTGGTGGAGAACTCGGCGCGCACCTCTGACAAAATAAATTTGTAATGTGCGCATTTATCGCTGCTCCACGGTGATGGAAAATATCGTGATATTTAATTGATTACGATGTTTCCAATCGCCGTGCATGCCTGAGAGAAATTAATAAATTCTCGAAAGCATGACGTCCACCAATCCGCACTTGGCCAGCGTGGTGGACTATGGCCTAAATCCCTCTCACTTGTGAGGGGAGACCTGTGCCCAGCAGTGGGACATAAAAAGGTTGAAAAAAAAATTTTACCTACATTTCAATAAAACATCGAACATTTAAGATTTTTCTTGTACCTAGTACCATGCTACTTGTTTAAATTTGGTCAGTTCCCAGTTCCCATTGGTCCCATCTAATGAATATTGCAAGCAGTTCTTATCTTTACGTGTTCCGATTTGTAAGAATTGAGAAATTCGTTACGGTAGCCAGTTATCACTAAGCCATTGTTATGCACATACAATGTGATATTTTGAATTCTTGTTAGCGACTTTTTGCAATTAAAAAGTACTTGATGAAGATTTGTGGAATGCTAAGAGCTCGGCTTGCAACGGTTGATCGATGATGAATTTCAGTTATAACGTATTAAGTATTTATGGTAAAGGATGAGATATTTTTAAACACGTGAAGTAAAGAGGTCTTAAAATGGTCTTAAAAACCAAAACGTCGTACACCGAGTTTTGTGGATTCTTTATTGGAGAAAATAGCTAAAATACATAACCACACTAATTCACAATAGATAAGTGTTGAAAAAATATACCTGAGTGTACAGTCGCCGTAGCACAATGCGATAGATACAAATTCATGCAATCATACGCAACAATAAAAAAGTTAGATTTACTGCAAGTTTATTATGGTTAACCTCTGGTGGAACAACAAAACCTAAGAAACCTACAAGTATAGGAGGAGAAAATTTGTCATTTTTGAGGAAGACAATTTCACGCGTAACTTTATCATTTACTTTTGGTAGCTACGATCAATCTACCTATGTACTTTTTCATTTAAGTACTTACTAAGAAAATACTTATCAACTGGAAGAATCTACTTGCTCCGCTCATTACTGCATATCAGAAATTTCGCTCGCAGGCGATTTTCGTACAAGGCAGAGATATGTGATAAAAATAAACCATAAATACACATACATCAGGAGAATTGCACGGTAAGCAAGTTATCGTCATAAATATGAGAATGGGTGAGGTCGATTCTGAGAACCGTACAAATTATTTTAAAATATGCTATAATAGTATTGCGCCTGAGTCTGATTTATTTATGTGAAATAATGAATGATTGGAAGTGGCCTGTGTTCAGTTTGTAAGAAAGATTGGAAAGTACTTTGATAATAATAAGTAGGCACAAGATACGAATACTTGCAACGCATATTACAAAATATTTATATAATAATACTAGCTGATCCCGCGTACTCCGTACCACCTACTATTAAAAATAGGGGTTGGTGATAGAAGGGTTAAATTTAGGGCTGTATGTATTTTTAATTGAAACACCATAAAAATTACCAAAAATATTGTGAGCCACCCTTAACTTAACTTAAAATAGTTAAAAACTGTGACAGAAGTATTTTATATATTAGATAGTAGAAGGTAGTAAAATACAGAAAGAACTTTGTATTTGTATTAAATTTAATTTTTTTATGTAAATAATATCTCATATAAGAAGTTCTTGTCTGTTAAAGATTATAATAAGATGTAACAGCAAAATGATACGAAAGTAAGGTTTTCGGTAGCTATTCTTTCAGAAGTGTTATTTTGTTTTTGTTTACCAGTTTCCTATTATGTAGGTACTTAATTTAAATAAACGGTTTAATTTTTTCATTCATTCTTAAACATGAACTTACCTACTTTAGTTTTATTAGGTATCACTTATTGGAAGCTCACATAATAATAGTTTTAAGTTCAAAGAACCGCTACTTATTCCCGATGCGTTTCACGAGGCGCACATATAAATGTTTTTGTTTACAATTGGTCGTGGGTGTCATTTGACTTCTGTGACCCGGGTATTACGTGAACAGCGTAATGCTACTTCAAAATTACAATACAAAAGGGAACTGTTATGTTTCTATTACGAAATCTTGCTAAAGGAAACATACATACATATATTTAAAAATTACGGTCACAATATATTTAAAATTTTTACTTGACTCTATGATGTACATATTGTGATGTATGTGTTACCCAGATTTTTTTATTTTTTTTTAACCTTTTTTATGCCCCACTGCTAGGTTCAGGTCTCCTGTTACAAGTGAGAGCGATTTAGGCCATTGTCCACCACGCTGGCCAAGTGCGGATGCTTTCGAGAAATTATGAATTCCTCTCAGGAATGCACGGCGATGGAGAACATCGTGATCAATTAAATATTACGATATTTTCCATCACCGTGATCACATCACCGCGCACATTACGATTTTTTTGTCAGAGGTGTGCACCGAGGATTTCAATCAAGGAGCGTTCGCGACGAAGACCGAGGTTTCTTACCACTCGACCATAGCTGCTCTAATACAGGTTTTTTTTAAATATACCTAAGTAAACAGTTTTATATAAAACTAGGTACCGAAATTGTTTTTAAATTATTGTACTCTGTGTCTCTACCATAAAATCTTATTTACATTGTGGTTGAAAGAAATCGATTGACGTCAACTGTGATTCAACACGACACTTCTTGGGCACCGAGTGGTAAATCCGAATGAATAAATTACAACTTTTGTATTCCAAGAAATGCATGGTTTTTAACTTTATGCAATCGTAAAACCTGTTCAGCGTTGCAGAGAGTTTATTTCTTTGGCTTTGTATGAATCGAATTTCGACTCGATGAGAGTTAATGTGAAAATGTAGTGCAATTTTTAAAATAATATGACAAATACTTAATTACAAAATTATGAAATCTATGAAATGCAGAACCTGTACATTATTTATTCTTGAAATTGTATTCTTAAAATTACTTGAGAAAATAACATGAGAATACAGGCGAGATTTAATTATACGAAATTTAAAATAATGCGCGTGCGCCCGTAATCTTATAATTAAAGGGTCTGGTATAATAAGGGCGTTCTCAAATCGATCAATCATAAGCTAATTTGACTGTGATAATAAATGCAATTTATTTCATGTCTACTTTAAAAATTTGACAGGTGACAGGTTTTAAATACAATAATAGGATAAGTACAAAGCGCGGATAAAAAATGGCTTTGTTTTCTGATTCAAAGAGATGCGTAGTCTTGTTTTATTTTCTTGGTGTATTTATGAGTTATATTGAATTAAGTGTATGGCATTTTGATACACATACACAGGCTTATTACTGTGCTCTTGTACGAAAAGTAACAGTGCAGTAAACATGACTTTTCCGGTTGCCTTCAAAACTCTGTCAAACACGTGACGGTAAAGTAGCCATCTCACTTATTTCACCTCATTGGCTCACTGATTTTCACCTTTATTATGTCGCCCAATTTTAACTAACCTATCACAAATTGAAAATAGTTTTTACTTGACACAAAAAATGCCAGTTTTGTGAGGTAACTTGAGACTGTCTATGTCGTACTCTTATTTTAATGCCTTATAAAAATGGAATTTTTACAAAGCGTTGTCTTTTTATGTTTCTTCTAAAACCTTATTTGAAAGGATTGGGTGAAGTAGTTGTCGCTTTATTTAAAGTACTTGGACGACCGAGCGTTGCTCAGAAAAAAGCAATTGATTTTCTTGGTTTAATTTTAAGCAAAACACTCATTTGGCATATTGTTACTTAACAACGCCATCTGAAATAACTTCCAATAAAAAATATTGTCACAAAAAATAAAAACGCAACATGCTTGTTTGAGGTTTCGACCCGGGTCTCTAGCTCCGCAGTCAGCCTACGTTACTATTCGACCAAGGAAGCTATAATTGTCATATATGTATATAATTCTTTGGAATCTGTAATTGTAAGCGTCGATCTTAGACTAAGAATAATGTATGGCGTCGATGGACGATATTTTTATAGAGCTTTTTATATCGACATTGTCATTTGTTTGAACGGCGGATTGGCGGATGACTTTTGAAGGCCACTATATCTATACATATAATAATATTATTAATATTTAGCTATCCAATAGATGTCAGTAAGAGATATATTTCAGTTTATTTTTAAGTTGATTATCGCTGACAATTCTAAAAATAAAACCTAGCTAGATCAATCAAATCCCCCCGAAACCCTGCGCACTAAATTTCATGAAAATCGTTGGAGCCGTTTCCGAGATTCAAATTATTAACTGATTTGCCTATTGCCAATGCCCTGCCGTTAACGAAAGAGGTTAGATCGCATACAACGTAAGTGATTCAGACGGCTAACTGATCAATAAAATCATTAAATATCCACTATTATGTAGTTTACTTCTAGAACGGTCAAGGTTTTTAAAGGGGAACGATAAATAAAAATGAATGACGCCAAGATCTGAGTGATTGACAAATGGCTTTATCTTTGGATTGATAAGCTGGAACCGGTTTCAGATTGACGTATTTGGGGTTAAGTTAATGAGCTTAAGTGGCTCCATTCAAGAACAGATAGAGAAAGTTGATTAAAGATAGTTGTACTTTACGTTTCTACTGTTACACCTACTGCTATAATTAGCGTTGCCAGGCGTCCGGATAAAGCCGGACATAGGTAGGCTTTTTGATTGCGTGTCCGGCCAAAGTAAACGGTGTCCGGCTTGTCCGGCTTTTGTTAGGCTTTTTACATTTCGCAAACGAGCGAGCGCCGAAAGTGGCCGAGCGAAGGAGAGTCGACTGTCGGTCGCTCCTACTTAAGACTGATTTGTTATTCGATTTTATTTATTATTTCATTAGAATTTAACAAGATTTATGACAATAATAAAAAAAAGCTTGATTTTACATACAATTTTTTGTCGTAGGTACCTAATAATACTGAGACACAAAATCCTCAACAATGTCGGATGTCCGGCCTTTCTACCCAAATGTCCGGCCAAACTGGCTTGGTTTGGGGACCTGGCAACCCTAGCTATAATAATACTGATTAAGTTATCTGTATCAACCTTTTTCTTGGTTTTTTACCAATTGGAACGTGTACATTGGGATTTTAATCAAGCAAATTAAAAATCATAAATGTTTAAGATCTTTTATTTGGCGACGTTTCGACACTCTCCGCGAGGTCATTTTCAAGCCTATTATGAACAACAGAAATGATAGTAACGTACAGTCATAAAAATTGTTAAATCCTAAATAAAGTACGTTTATTTAGGATATGATTATGTTATTATAATATGATTTTTAATTTGCTTGATTAAAATCCCAATGTACACGTTCCAATTGGTCAAAAACCAAGAAAAAGGTTGATACAGATAATTTAGTATCGTGGAACGCTTGGGTATTCACTTATATATACTGATTAAGAGTCAAAAATTGATGCTTTAAGGAATTTTTTAAATAATATATATTTTTTTGTTTTTTTTTTATTACGTAAGAATTTTTTTTAAATTTAAAAAATGTAACGTAATAAAAATTCCTACTGCTAATTGGATAATGTTATGACCATAGAAAATAGAAGTACAAAATACGTTGAAGTTATGAAAATTAAAAAAAAATCGTTAGACAACTGTTTCCTCGTATGGTCCGAATTCCGTTTAAAAGTAGTTTGCCTCATGAAATAAAATATAGGGCTGTATAGACAATGGCTACAACTTAGGAGACGTTTTTAAAATTGAAATTAAAAAAGAAAATAACATTGAAAACATATTCAGAAATAAACTTTAGGTCCTCTTCAAGTTCATACACAACGTAAATGTATCACGTGAAAGTTATTCTCGAAACGTATTTGTTTTACAGAATTTACACGCGAATGCGACCCAATTTGCACCTATGTACGTACTCGTATGTATATTGCGAAGTAATAATAGCATCCGTAAGTAGGTACTTTGTTTGTTTAGTTAGTAGTAGTATAGTAGTTAGTAGTTTAGTAGTTTTTGTACCTAATTAATGTTTTTTTAAAGACTTATCTTATTTTTTAAATAAAAGCCCAAAAAAGCGTAAGTACGATTACGTACACTTCGTTTCTTAAAACTGTCTACGAGGGAAAGAAAAATAAAGTGTTGCCTATTTTTTATGTAGGTATATGCCCAAATTTTTATCCAAATAGACTGAGATGAAATAGGTTTTTTTTATTTAAATGGAGTAGCAGACGAGCATGCAGGCCACGTGGTGTTAAGTGGTCGCTACAGCCAATGGACATCTACATACAACCTCAAGCAAGCATAGGTAAGTCTTGTCTGAGGTCGCATGCAGTTGCGCTGCTACTCCGGTGGCTGGTGGTCGCCTCATGTAAGTGTGGCCGGCAACTGCACCTTTCCACCGAAACACCACAGAATTGGTTCACGGCAGAAGTGGCTGCAGCGGTGGTACCGCCCCTGGCGAACGATAATAGTTCTACCACCTACAAACATTATTCTATCTGTTAGTCTAAAAGAGCCAATCCGCATTGGATCAGCGTGGTGGAGTAAGCTCCAGACTTCCCCAATAATGGGGAGAGACCCGTGCCCAGCAGTGGGACGCAAAAAGGGTTGCAGCCAAGTCTAAAAGAGCAGTCCTGTTATTTAAACGTTCTGAAACAATAGTGGTAAAAAAACTCTACAACTAAAGTACTAGGAAGTACTATATCATTGCGATATGAAATAAGCTGATCGATATAACGCTTTGGGATGTCAAATACGATGTTTTCCGTATGAGATAACAGCTTACGGAAGTCAGTAAGTCACCATTAACTTCCTGTTTCATTAGGGGACAACCTCACATCTCTGAATCATCTTGCATCTTGCAATTAATAAAAAGGCCACTGATTTCTTATCTAAAAATTTCTTTGATGAAACGATTGTTTTAGAAGTAAATTAGCATATAAGTATGTCATGCGTGTTGCATGTTTTCGCCCCAAATTTTTTTAATGTTCCAGATCCCATGCAAAGAAAGAAAGCAAATTAATGCATACCCCATATTTTAAAACAGGGCCGAAGTGTTTCTCCGTCTGCTCTTTCCTTCAGCTCAGCGTAGCACACCCAGAGCAGACAGAACAAAAAAAAAACCTTCACTAAGAGTTTGTAAAAAAACCGTACAATGAATAAAACTATTTCATTTCATGCAAAGGTGTCCTCTCCGAAGTAAGAGGGATTGCATGGTTGCTGTATATCATTAGCGAATGTTAGCAAATTAAAAAAAACTATGCGAAAAAAATATTTTTTCTTTATTATCTTACTACACCATCAACTACATAATACAATACTTACAGAAACTTTGAAAGAAATAAATTAAAACGGAGGACAAGTACCGGTTGAAAGAAATGAGTGCTTGCTCTTATTACCTTATCATAAAATGAAATTTAATAAATCGAATGTTACATGATACCATCGGCTAAGATGTTCAGAACACCGTTACTCCGAGCAAGGACTACGTGTGGAATCGAAAGGAAAATACGTTTTGAAGGGCCTAACGTGTTGGAAGAAATCTGTTTGACACTACGGGGTCTACCGGTAGTTTCTTTATTTATTTACGGAAGAATTCGATTTCATGTTAATACGTTATGCTGGTGTAGGACACACACTTTTGTAGTAGTTAATTTTAAAGAAAATTATGATTTCGGTTCACGTGTGTTCAAATCGTTAGACTTTTCAAAAAAACAAAAAAACGCACGGACATACATACATATGTTTGCTGTTAGATTACTCGGATTACTCCTACTTTTGTCTTACATTTAAATAAGTTTTTAATTAATTTACAAGAAGCCCACGACTTATCTCTGTGTGTAAATTAAAGTCAACTTTTACGTTTACTGTGACATGGGGTCTTCAAGAAAGTTGGAAAAAAGCTCTCCTTCGCTAGGTTGCCCCAGAAAAAGATTCTGCTTAGATTCGATTGATCGGATGCGGACCACTTATACGGAGGTGAAAATATGTCTGTAATAGGAAAGTTACGACCTTTGTCGAGAATGGAGTTTGCCGTTGATGTGGATTTCCCTGGCCTGTCAGTTGGATGAGCTGCAATTTATTGTAATGAAAAAAAAAAAGAGTTGTACCTATTTAACTTTCGTAGAAGATCTCAAACCTCGCCTTCCTCGCTGCTTAAAACAAAAGTGGCGGAAGAAAATCAACAGCCTATTTTTAAAAATGTGTAAATTAGTGACTGTTTAAAATTAGTGACAGAATATAAAAAGAACGGTTCCATTGAACGCATTGTACATACATTACGCAGCTGGTCATGCGAGTGCCAAGCGCCCACACCGCTGCAGATGTCATGCCAATTGTTTGCAAATTAAACGAAACCGCGTAGGAAAACGAAAGCAAATGATAAACATTTGATCAATCGGAGAATGGTAAGACTCTAAAAAGTGTTTTAATTCATACACTTTCGGCTTGCGGTTTCGATTGGCTGTGGGATACCGGACACATTTATACGAGGTGAAAATCTGTCTCTTATGTAGTCGTAACGAGCTTTATCAACACTGGAGCTTTCGGTTAGCGTGGAGAACTTTAGCCACGTAAATTGATTTCAAACTGTATGGTTATTGTAATTAGCGGCAGATTTACCAGCAGGTTTGTTAATGATTGAGTGTTGTTTTCGATGTGAAAGTAACAGGTATATTAAAAACATTGCGATATGTCGAGAGAGCTTGATTACATCAAATTACTTAAGGTCTGGCATAGTTCATCCTGCCTTTATAACGTTTCAGTAACGTAAGACTCGAGTTTGATTAGAGTGCCATCAACCGTGGTACACTTAAACTGGTCAAAACCATTTACTATTGAGGTCATTTATTTATTGCGGTATTAGGCTCAGTTAATTAATTTCAGTATGCGACCTAAATACGAAGATCGGTTGAGAATTGCATTCCAGACAAATATCACTCATAAGATGACCCAATAATCGAATAGATACATTTTTGTTTACAAAAAGAGAATCAAATCAATCTATCTCCCACAATTTACCGTATTGCATTTCAATGATGATCCGGCACCATGACTGAGTGCAGTATGCAAATGTTTGACCCAGAACTATCAGTCAGACTTGTTAATGATTTATTTGTATTAGAATAATCTCATGAATGACCTTTGCCACGGTATCACGCAATTTTTGAATAATTGCACATTCAATCACAAATTGTGTCAATGAATTACAAATATGTAATTGTATTAATAGGCGTTTCAGAAGTGCCTAGTATCTTTCTGAACATATTATAAGTTTTATTTAGAGATTAATTTATCGATATGTTCTTTTATACATTTTAACAGACTGTTTAAAATTAAAATGTCTTATGATTTTTATTTGAAAAATTAATGTTAAAGTAAATTAAATACAGTATGTTTAGGGCTGCGATTGGTAAAGATTTTTTTAACATTGAAAGCAAAATTGATGTTATAGTAGTAGTAGTTTAGGGGTTACTTACATACTAACAGATAAACATGTAAAGTTCTAATTAGATAAATCTATACTAATATATAAAACTGAAGAGTTTCTTTGTTTGAACGCGCTAATCTCAGGAACTACTGATTCGAATTGAAAAAATCCTTTTGTGTTGAATAGACCATTTATTGGGGAAGGCTATAAGATATTAACTTAATGGTACGACTAATACCAAAGTCCATGCGGGCGAAGTCGCGGGCGGCCGCTAGTTATGTATATACAAACTTTACTTAAGTGCCTACAATATACGAGTAGCTACCAAGTAAATCGCTTAATGAAGAATTAGTACCGGGGATACTCAAAGATACATATGTAATACTCGAAGGGAGTAATAACCGTTGACGTTTTATAGGCTTAATACAATAATAGAGCAGAGATAAGAATAGACTGAGATTAATGAACTTCTGAAGAGTCTAGTCGGACAATGAAGAAGCAATTAAAATGCATGTCTGACCAATTGAAGGCGGCGCAACAAACGATCTATAAATATTCTACTTGATCCCTCCTAATGTAATCGAGAGGATTACATACATTTTTGTCTATGAATGAGGATGATCTATCTATATTTAATACGGTATTTCCACACGCGGCTTCGCTTGCGCGGAATTAAGTTATCGTTTTAAACAAATTTTTATCTCTAACTTTTTTCCTATGTATATAATATTAGTTTGTTTCCTTTTCAGTGCCTAAATACAAAGTTACATATTTTTTTTTCTTTTACGATGATAACACTTCATACAAATTTTCACACCCCTATCCTATTAGCCCATTTTTCGCTATGAAAACTATTATGTCTTTACCTAAGGCTCACTCTATCTGTATACTTTCTTTATACCTACATTTACAAAATTTATTGAGAAATTAGGCGTGACAACGAAACACGAACACGCACACAAACACACACCACACAATTACACACTGAGAGAAATATGGATATCGACAACCTAGAACAGGTTTACAAGTAGTTACTAAAATCCTAAAATCGCGCGATGGCGCCGTTACCACGCAAAATCCATACTAATATTATAAATTTGAAAGTAACTCTGTCTGTCTGTCTGTCTGCTACTCTTTCACTCTTAAACCACAGAACCGATTTTGATGAAATTTGGCATAAACATAGAAAGGGCGCTGAGAAAGGACATAAGCTACTTTTTACCGCGGGAAAATATCTCATTCCCACGGGAAGCAAATGAAATGAATGAAGTGCGCCGTGTAGTGTTATAAATACACTACATGGTATTACTTACTTCATTCACGTCCATTATCATATTTTATAACTTATATCCTTTTGTTTTATTCTTATATTTTGCTTTTCCTTTATTATTTCTTTACAAAATTATTTAATTTCTGTGTTTGTTTATTTATATTTTGACGCAGCTGTCAAAATTGTCATTTCTGTCTTTTATGTTTCTTATTTTTTTAATTCGTTTTACGGCATTGTATAAAAATTGTATGTTTCTTATTTCATTTCATAGATTAATAAAGTATAGTGTCTTTGACTTATTCATGTTTTTTTTTATATTAGCCCGTTAATCAATATTTTAATCTATACATAAAGCTGAAGAGTTTGTTCGTTCGTTCGTTTGTATGTTTGTTTGAACACACTAATCTCAGGCGTGTTAAGAGATCACCGTCGCCTATGGACACGGGCAACCCCAGGGGAGCCACCCGAGGGCTATAGGCTATATATAACATCACGCTATGATTAATACCAAAGTCCACGCGGACGAAGTCGCGGGCGGCCACTAGTAGTTTAAAAAAAAAACTTTACAATAATGTAGTTTATACATCAGAATAACACATAGGCTACTATTTATAAAAATATTGAGTGAATTGTCAAAAATATGATGATAATTGTCAAGTAGTAAGGAAAAAATCAACCATATGCGAGCTATTCTGGCGTGCGCTGCCAAAACCGCAAGATTTACATATATTATGTAATGTATGATGGAAATGTTTATCATTAATAGTCCTACAAAGGAGACCGCCACAGTATATATTTATATCTCATTTGTAAGCCATTATAGTCAAAATGTGTAAGTCATTATTATAGCCAAAATAGTGAACTACAATAAAAAATGATGATTTACTGACCCTTTCAAACGCGGGTGAAACTGCAGGGGGAGCTCTAGTAATTGATAATACTTTACATTCTACTTGTAGTCAAGTAAAACAATAGTAAAAGAATAACAGGTTACAAACAGATAATCATACAAGTTACAGTCGTATGTACCTGATAGATGGATACACATGTCAATCAATTTTTTTACAATATAGCACTGATAAATCTGATAACTTTTATTACTTAATTACGAGCATAATTATATAATATTTGATCGTTTTATGATTTACCTAGATAAAGTATGTGAATATTGGATGTCCAATAAATGCTATTTATAACATTTTTAAAAATTTTAAAATTATCATTTTTAAAATCAGCCTTTTGATTAAAAGAGGTAATGCTGTCAGCGTTCTGGGCACCATGCTGCAATCAGGTCTTTTAGATGGCATATACATTTTGTAAAATATATATAGTATTTTTTCCTTTTTGTATTAGATATGCATATAATAATACAGAATTTATAACTAATTGAAGCACCCAAGATAAAGAAATGACATGTAAAAGCAAAGCACAGATTGGATTTTAAATGTATCTAAAAAAGTTAATCAATTGTCTTTAGCAGCTTTAAGGATAAATCGTTATCGGTCACTGAAACAAAAAAATGACGTTTTTCCTCAGTAGATACTCGTACATTATCGGCGTGTTCGAATCGGGTTATTATTTTATTAATTTGTTTGGCCAAGTTAATTAATTTTTTTTAGATTTCTAAGTTTGCTGTACGTTATAATCGTAAATAGATTGGACAGCGCGTTTTGTTATTTCGGTATGTTACAGTTATTTAAATAAAAAATCTTTTTCGTTATTAACAATTTCATTGCAAACTTCATCGAGGTGATAAAAGTAAAATACCTTCTGTAAAGAAATTGACGTCAATGAATCACGAGTAGATGCTGAATAAGACAAAAGATTAATGATATCTACTATCTGACAGATCTCTCGTTTTATCGCCGTCAGACATCATATTTTCAGCAACCTCTTCACTTTTGTGTTACAAATCGAATAGGCACTATGTGCCCGATATTTGAGTGTGAAAATTGTATGAAATGAATGTTTAATAACCGACGTATTCATAAGCAATACTGTGGATATAGGTAGAAACGATTTTGAGAACCAAGACATGCAGTTTAAAGAAATAATATTAAAATAATGCATAAATATTGGTAATAATACTTTTGTTACGAAGATGTAGGTGTGAATACAATTAAATGAATGAAAGTCTTTTTTAGTTTATCAACAAATCTAAGGAGACAGATTAGACTAAAACCCCGAATCTTCGTCGATAAAGATGATCAATGATTATAAAGAAAACACTCCTAATTTTCTTATTACTTTAGGTACCTATACAATTTATGTTTTCCCAGCCCTTCAACATTAAAAGTCATCAACAGATACTACCGCATGATGAGATTGATTACATAAAGAAGTGAATGAACTCTAACACCGTCATTGTAACTGAACAAATGAAGATAAATGGACAAGAAGGAGACCTTCGATCCGCTTAAATAAAATGGTAATGCATCAAAGCAAGGCGAAGATTTGTTACAACAGATGTCATCAAAATCTCACAGATGGACTTTGGATACAAAAACTGGTTCAATCAAGATCTGATTATAGGCTAAGAGGCTTGGAAATATATTGGCGTATAAAATTTATCTAGATCTTTCAAACAACGTGATTCTATTTAACTTTAGTATAATCTGTATTATCTGCTTGCTGATGCCAAAGACTAGAAATGAAATTGAAATTTAATTTTAAAATTTTTAATTTGTTATTATGAATGAGACTGCGATTGACTCTTTTTATGCTTTGAAAGTTTGATCACGCTGATTTATAATCCGCTAGTTTATCATCTAATTAACTTTTTGCCATAATGACAAAAGATCTTGAGATAAGTATAACGGCAGAATGTTGTCTACCTCAATGTTTAGATTGTATATGGGTTTCGAGTTATTGAAATTCTTAAGCACCTCTTATATGAAATCCCTTTTTGTGAGATCTCTTTAGTGCACACTGTTCATTGCCCCAGGAACAGGACATTATGAATTAATAATGAAGACAATAAACACTCTACAGATACTCTGAAATTAGGTGTATCTTAACGTCAGATGCTGTGAAAGTTAGATCATTATAGAACACTAGTTAGTGATG
Source organism: Pyrgus malvae (assembly GCA_911387765.1). Classification (NCBI taxonomy): domain Eukaryota; kingdom Metazoa; phylum Arthropoda; class Insecta; order Lepidoptera; family Hesperiidae; genus Pyrgus; species Pyrgus malvae. The sequence continues at coordinate 29,736,072 of OU426946.1, forward strand.
CCATTTCCACGTGGAGTACAATCGTGTTCAACAATAGCTAGGCACTGATAGCCTGATATCACAATAGCAGCAATGAAGTTTATTCAACTATTGTGCAACGAAATGCACTAGCGTTTCTCATGTTAATATTTTATGACTTCGTATCTTTATGCAAATAGGGGATTTAAATGAAAACTGTTCTATCGAAAACATATTCCCTTGAGTATTACAAATGATTTTTACGGAGCAGTTTTAGAATATATTTTTTTTAAATTCTTCATTTCACTTTTATCCAATAATATGTCTTAATAAATTATACTAGGTACTTCTCAGATTTTTATATTTGGGATACCTTTGAAATTGATTAAATTGATGTGTAATGTATCCATTCCATCGCTGCTCCACGGTGATGGAAAATATTATTGTGATATTTAATTGTTTGCAATATCCCCGTGCATGCCTGAGAGAAACTCATAATTTCTAGAATTTATGATGTCCACCAAGCCACACTGGGCCAGCGTGGTGGACTATCGCCTAAATTCCTCTCATTTGTTACTGTGCCCAGCAGTGGGACATAAAAAGCTTGGAAATAAATAATTGTTACATTATTGAATATAATACCTTTTATCAACAACAACCTGTCTTCTTTAGTAGGTGATCCCAAAAAATGCATCTCCAAACGGTTATTTTGCAATTGGCATAGAGGAAACTTAAACACTCTGAAGAATTGCTAACATCGATATATGAATGTGCTACCAATAGCACGCATTAGTCTGAATTTACTTCCGAAGCAGTCGAGCGCGTGAAAAGACCGCACGCGCCTATCAGACTTTAGAGCCCTAATTCAATCTTTCTTCAATCTGATATAAAGACCATTGTTGCTTGTAGGAGAGATGTTGAAACTGCTGGTATGGTAACAAGAGCATGTAAACATTGAACACCTACGTGCCCGGCGACACGTTTGGGAGGTGTTGCGAATATATTGGCAGCCGTGAAATGGTAGGTGGTAGGGATGGCAGTGCGCGGAAAATTTGCGAGACGTGCCGTTACTTTCGAAGTCCTTGTTTAGGACAAGAAAAGGGAATGCTAAATCAAATGATGGAATTCTTGTGGACAACCTACTTCAACAAAATTCCATATTCATAGAGATTTTCGAATCAAAAATATAAAAAAGCTTATTAAATGTCCAAGATTACTGAGATGAGATTAAAATATTCGAAAACATCTGGTACAAATTTTGAGATAACTTACTTAACTAATTTGTACAATTAATGTTTTATTGTATTGATTAATGTTTTTATGTAATAATTGTAACTGTTATTTATGGACAGTGTCAGAATTAAATGAATAAATAAAAATTAATAAATCAATATTCCATGAAAGAAAATATGAAAGTATTTGTACCATTATTTGGGGGGTGGTGGGGGGGGAACCTTCAAAAGGTACCCGACATCTTGGGAGAGGATACCGGGTTATATGGGATTTAACCGTACTAAAACCCCCTCGGTGGCCGGCAGGCCACCAAATACAAACGCAGAGGCATCTGCGTTTGTGAGGACTCCGGGATTTCCATTGGAACGCACCGGTGTCCTCCACGCGCGGCGCCCCAGTACGAGCCCATCTTCGGGAGAGCAGATGTGCTCTCCTGCACCTTCAGGTGTTCACGGCGGCATGCGGCCACGCCTACACCGCCGTCACTCACGGGGCTGCTGGCTGGACGGGTCAAGCTCCCACTCTCACCGTCCGCATCCCCGGAAGCCCCCTTTTAGTCGCCTCTTACGATCAGGCAGGGTATACCGTATTCTCTCTCAATTATACTCTATTCTTAATCCCGAAGCTACAGGGACCAAAGTATTTGTACCAATCTTCTTATTTCTCTCAAAGTGTTGTTGTAAAGAGTAAAACTTAGAATTGTGTACTTTTCGTATCAGAAATCCATCAAAACGTAAAGCTATCGGGAATATGGAACATTAAAGGGTTTGTTTTTTATTCCCAAATTAGAAAAGCTCTTTCACAAATGGATATTTTTAAAATTACTCTCCTTATGAATAAGATAAACATCCTCTTTTGGCTTAAGTGCACATGCGCATAATCCTAGCCTTTATTTATTATCTATGGATTAGGAACAGATAAGTAAGGGTAATAAATTACGAAAGCTTTCTTATATTTTCGGGCATACATTTGGGAGCCTTCCAAAAGCTATGCATGTTAGATATTTTTACCGAAACGACAGCTTTGAAATTTTCTTGAAAAATATGGTTTTAAAAGTCTTTTATGTTATTGTTGGAAACGACACCACATAAATTATAACTTCAAGATAGTTTTCTATAAATGTTTATTTCCTGTTTGTCTTAAAGGCTTCCTTTAAATAAATTAATGAGCACACTACGTCAATATCACGTCGTTATATAGGCAAAGGAAATAAATAGGATAATAAATCTTATAGATTTTTGTGCTAATATCACATATAAAGCTGAAAGATTTGATTGTTTGTTTGCAAAGCATAGACTCCGAAACTAATGAAGCTATTTGAACAAAAATCTTACCATTAGAATCTTGCATTATCCCTGATGACCATAGGCTATAAAATATTTTCAAAACCGTTAGGGATCCGTATCCGTATGAAACCTTCGATATAGTATTTTTTTTTATTTGAATAAAGTGGCTCGGGCTGTATCAGCCCAGGGTACTTCAACCTATAAAGATTGTTTGTACCCAGTTCGATAAAGTAACCCAACGTGTGAAAAAATTACCATTAAAAATCCTTATAGCGTACGCTGCGGAAGTTATTGACAATAGGTAAAATTGATGTACCTACTACAATTTTATACAGGACATCAATATCTACATGCTACTAATCCTTTCTAACGTGAGTGAACTCGCGGGGCACATCTAGTTAATCAATAAATTGATCAACCTACTTGTTTATTGTTGACATAAATTTACGTAATTTGACAAATCTTTTACGAAAATGAAAGTCAGTGTGTAGTTTTTGGCAAATGTCCGATACGAAAATAAAGTAAAGTTTGCGTTTGCTTTCGTCGCCTGCATAATAATTATCTTGTTTATTTCGGAGCTTGAAGATCTTTTGATAACTTGAGTTAAATTTAGATATGATGACGTACTTTTAGAGAATTGCCAGTAAAGACACGATAATATTACCGTTTTGACCAAAAGCAAATTGACGCAGCCTGTGCCTTTTGATTTTTGTTTTCTTTGGTATTTATGTCACTTTGAAACTCAACACTACTGGCGCGTAGACGATGATAAATCTATTATTTTTTTAAGCAGTGATATTTTTTCTTGTAACCCATCGTGTGTGTTGTAAGTGTTGTAACGAATGCTACTACAATAAAGACTGTGAAATGTCATAGACAGAACATTGTTGGCTCAATATACTCGTAGATAAGACTTACTACCAATTTTACTGCTTTAAGAATCAACATAGTTCGGAACTCTGACATTATTTGATAAAGTGCATTTCACCAGCAATTTATACTTCAATATCATGCCTATATATTCTAATGTAATTCAATATTTATATGTATGTATATTGCACATTAGTGATGTACAATCATAGATCTAAGTGATGATATTTGTACATTCCTTACGTTGTTACATTTTAATGAAAAAAAAAGAACAGATCTTTTCAAATTCTTCTTTGACCTCAATCTATGCTGCCTTAGAAAAATACAATGTTTCTTTAAGAATTCCGGGAGATTTGAACATATTTTGTATCATTTCCTTTCTCAAGTTTCCCGAAAGTCCAAGAGTTGCGGTTAACTAGAACAGGATATGTTTAGTTTTAAATACGAGGTGACGCGTGACAGACAACCAACCTCGACTCGATTTAGTTCGGCCGCTAACCAAGACCCAATATTTGACCAAAACAAATAGACTCATTGACGAACTCTTGGTTGTAATAAGATTATTCTTTATCAATGAATTTTTGAAGAAATAGGTACATGGCAAAAAATAAGTAAGAAATTCTTTGATCTGTTTAGTTAGTAGTTTTGCTGTAAAACAACTGTTCTGGACACGTTTACATCAGGTAATCATTAGTTGGCAATGGGCAGGCCACATAGTTAGGAGGACTGACAACCGGTGGGGAAGAAAGGTCCTCCAATGGCGACCACGTCTCGGCAAAAGGAGCATAGGCCGCCCTCCAACCAGGTGGACTGACGACCTGAAGAAGATAGCGGGAAACCGCTGGATTCAGAGGGCGCAGGACCGGACGGAGTGGCGAACATTAGGGGAGGCCTATGTCCAGCAGTGGACTCTAAAAGGCTGATGGATGGATGGAATCATTAGCTGGAGTAGTGCAAACACGTATGACGTCTGACAAAACTTCAGTTTTCTTTAAGTTGAGTGTACCTTCAAACCTAAGTCTCCTGTTTTCACGCTTGAAACACCTTGAAACGCCCCCAATTGCGTCAATACCGCAAATATGATCATAAAATGTGCTTACGTATCAATACTATTGAAGTGGTTGTTAATAAAGAGGATTTTACTGTACATTCAATAGAACTTCCCATGATATCTCTACTATCAATCCGATCTTGGACTACCAAATCAACTGAGATACTTTAAATGTGCTGTCAAAACTTGATCCGCAGACATTTTATATGAGAACATGATTTGTGACGTCACAACAATAACAATTTTTTTATTGATTTAAAAGGTAATAAAAATCATTTAAAAAAATTACCCTGCTTTCGAAATGTGGTTTAGAGCTACCTTTTTAAGGTATGCATTTTGAATTCTGTGCATAGTATCCAAGATCCTTACCTTACCTTTATTACGTTATGTTACGTTACGTTGATCGTTACGTACGTTACCTTGATTCATTTCATGTTCCGAAAACTACAGTTGAACGGATGCGGATGTCTCCATCTCTGGGGTGCAATCAGATGCAATTTGTTTGTACACTATGCGATTCGCGATCGGACATTGAACGCGTCATTAATGTATTGAATATGGGGTCAGGTCACCCGGTGTATGCTGGTCGTGAGAATAGTGTGATACTTAATGGTCTATTTCTGACATAATGATATTGTAGGATGCTATTATAGGACAGTTAGAAGAGAAGCATGCTTCGAGATTAAGAATAAGGCTACAGCATCTCCAGCCGAAATCGTAAGAGGTGACTAAAAGAGGGCTGCGAGCGGCGAGAGTGGGAACTTTAACAGTCCAGTCCGTGGTCCCGGGAAGGAAATCGATGTTCGTATGGCGGCACTCTATCTGTGTTCCAAATTTCATTAAAAGTGGTTCAGTAGTTTAAGCGGGAAAGAGTAGCTGACAGACAGACAGAGTTACATTCGAATTTATAATATTATAGTATGGACTTGTAGGTTTTTTAAATGGCGATGTTTCAACTATCATTTGCAAAGCTTATAAAAATGTTAATTCATAATATTTTACATAAATTCATCGAGAGAAAAACTGCTAAATATTTCCATCTTGTTATTACATGTAACTATCCCATTTGACGATTTTAAAATAGAATTGAATATTTAGTGGGTTTATTTTATTTTATTCAAAAAAAATATTGACCCATAAAATGTGGTACAATAGGCGAGCTTAATGCCAAGTGGCATTATCTACCAGCTTACCCAAAGGAGTGCATAGACATTTGAAATTTGAAAGGTTAAGGAAGGGTTTCGGTAGATAAAGTTATTTTTACAGAAAACTTTCAACAATTACATAAATATGTGGTAAGATTTGTATTTTTTAGTATATATACTTACTATTTGTATTAAGATTATAGAGAAATTTATAAAAAAGCAACCTATTAATCATTGTTTTCTTCTTGCGTGAAACGAGTGACGGGAAAATGAACACATATGAAATACGATTCGAATCGATTTTTAATTTTCATTCCTCTGAAACCAACCCAAAACACAGATTTCAAATGATAATTTGTTGATCTGTTGACAATTCTTTTTGCTCTTGAAGATTTCCTGTCACAGAAAATTCAAGATAGTATGTTATCTTAATCAGTCAACCGATATCTCCTTTGAACCTTAGAAATCTTCAGCGGATAAGAATGTCATGTGATGATCGAATGATCCGACAATCTGCTATTGTTCAAGCATATGCAATGGCTATTTATAAAGTTTGAAAGAGTTTCTGTTACCTGAGTTCTACTGCTAGTGCAGTTGGACTTATAACACGAAGTACAACTGTTGTATCGTTTCCAGTCTAAAAAAATTATTGGGCTTAGTTTAGGTGCAGTTGCTTAGGTAAAATGTGATGTGATCGTCGGCCTGCGCAACGACCCCCTAATACCAGATAGGCTTGGCCTGTGATCTTGACTATTATTTCATGTTATGAAAAAAGGGTGGATTATGGCTACGATATCTTATATATAATATGTATATATAAATGAATCCTATCCTATCCTATTCCCCTTGGTCATGGCATCACGCATGAATGGCTGATCGATTTCTCTAATACTTTTTTGTTGTGTTTGTTATTCTCAGGAGAAGGTTTTAATGAAAGAAAAAAATAAAAAAAATGGGTGAAAAATTACAAAATTTAACAATACTTAACCTCCATATTAAATTTTAATGTAACCTTAGAGATTTTGGCAATATAAACTTTTTGGATGTAACCCTATGGCGTTTGACATAACATTGACAGAATGCGTGCTACAAATATTGGCAAAGAGGATGTAAAAAAATGAATATTGTTTAAAACAGATGCTTCGGTATACCTATTCGAATTCAATATTCATAGTTAAGACAGGACAACGTCTGTCGGGTCAGCTAGTTATGGATATTAAAAACCCAACCCAAAGATTTAATTTTAAGCAATTTAAGTCAAAAAGAGTCTTGCTACACACAAAATAGTTGCTTCGCGACGGAAATGAGCGCAGTGGATGTTGCAAGCAAAATTGCTGTTTGAGAACTATAGCAATAGGCATGATGACACTATTAAAGAATCAGAGAATAAATGGTTTTACAGAAAAATATAAGCTAAAAAAGTTCTAAAATATGATCCCGTTTTAATATAAACATTAAGATTAATAAAATTTTCAATAAAATAAAAGTATTAAATACAGCAATCGGCCATGTTATCTGAAACGCCAATCAAAAGGAATGACGTCACGTCTGAGTAAAAGTCATCTTGTTGCTTGAAGTTTGACGAGCAAGCCGACGCCATGACGCCTACGAGCGTTTTCGCGCTTAATTAAAATTACATAGCAGAAAATACATTAATTTACGTTAAAACTTAAGTTTATTGCTGAAATAAACTTTTTTTCGAAACTAGGAGACGTGTACCTACAATAAGGAAAGGTATTTAAAAATCTGTCATCATGCCTATTATGCATTATCATATCATAGTTAAAACTAACACTACATTTGACAATGTGCAATGAAAAGGCCAAGCCGCTAGTCTGGAGGCACTAGAGCGTGGAATGGAACGTGTAAATCCGATAATGCACTTATGTGCACCGCAAAAACTCCACAGAATCATGAAATGTTCCATATTGATACTAGCTTTTTTGTTGTGGATGAAGTCTTTGATATAGAAGAATAATGGTTAGCAACAAGTTTTTCGACGAAATATTTACTTAGATAAGCGGATTTAGCCGCAGGCATACAGTTATAACCGCAAAAAGTTTTTTTTTGTTAGAATTCGGCTTATCTTTCTGAATCGTATGAAACTGTTCTGGATGCTGAGCCGATTAAATATAAGCTACTCGTAGTACAAATTTGAAGCGCGCATGGCCCGGCGGCAAGCATAGAACGCAAGCGATCTATGCAGCTAAGACAAACGGGCGCGGTCGGTGTGAGATGGGTGACCGCTAGTGGCAAATATTTCATGCGCGTTTCCGTGCTTCGGAGGGCACGTTAAGCTATCGGTCCCGGTTGTTGTCGATAGATAACAGTCGTTAAACCTAGTCAGAGGCCTTACGGGCGGTTTGAAAACATCCGACAGCGGGTTGACCACTAACCCGCATCTCCACCAATTTGCATTGGAGCAGCGTGGTGGAGTAAGCTCCAGGCCTCGCTATAATGGGGACAGATCCGTGCCCAGCAGTGGGACGTAAAAAGGGTTGTAGCCAGCCAGTACAAATTTAAAACTTTCGATAGGTTGATACGTGTACCTATAAGTATGTATAGAAGTAGAGCAAAGAAATAGCCACCTATTTCGGAAAAATTCCAATTGTTTTTAATGAATGTTGGCTTACTGGTATTTGACTGTTTTAGTAATTTAGAGAGCAAAGCTTTCCTTTGTTTTGTGTTTCAAGTAAAGGTAAGAAAAAAATAAAAGATAATAAAGTAAATCGAAGTCTATTTGATATCAAAACGGAACAATGACATATCTTGATTGATCAGGGCGTATTGGTTTTTCAGCAGGTCTACGTACTGAAGAGGTTTCTTCTTAATCAGTCATATCAGCAATATCTATTTTCTATTTTGCACTTGTGCTTCGAGATTTTTCCTGATTTCACTACCCAGGGGGATCGAAAGAGCCAATTACAGAAGAGTACTGATTTTCAGGAGGTCTTGGACAAAAATTTTAAATGCATACCAACAAAAGGTGGGCACTAAACCACGCTTGGAATTATTGTTAATTTATTTTTATACATAAATAAATAAATAAGGTTTCACACTCATAGCCCCACAGTATGGTAGATATACCCTGTGTCCAGGGTACCATGGACACACACAAAGACAGAAACACAAACACCCAGACCAAGAACAGAAATTTAAACTCATCATTCAAATTTCTGCTTCGCCGAGAATCGAACCCGGGACCCTCCGATCGGCAGTCCGGCATGGTAACCATTACGCCACACGGGTTGTCATGATTATTATTATCTTTAATATCAATAAAAAAATATTTAATAGACTACAGATAAGTTGTGACGTCACGTCCTAAATTTTGAACGAGAAAATGATTTATGTCGTCACAAACCATTTTAGCATCAATTACTAAATTTTAATTGATTTAAAAAGCAATTTAAATCATGTATGAAAATGAATTGACAATTATACTGCTTTCCAAGCGTAGTTTTTTTTGTTAAAATTTGTTTTATTTGTGAACATTTTGTGAAAATGTGTTCAAAACTATCTACATCTTCTGCATTTCAAGCTTTTGTGGTCTAATCGATTAAGTTTTGTATGAAAAAAATCTACTTTAATGGAATGCATGGAAGCAAAATGAGTAAAAGTATTACATTCAATAGTAGCGACTCTATAAAGAGAAAGAGCCTTTTCAATTGTGTTCGTGACCTTGCAGAGTTCTTGACGTCGGTATAAATTTGAAATTACAGCATAATGTGGTTTGATTTAAATTGTTATTACAATGTCTAAATCATTTTGGTGTATCCCTTTTTGCCGTTTTTTTAATAACATTTGTATTAACACGCTTATATTAGCTTGACCTGTATGTGTATGTATGTAACGGAATCTTTTAAATTCATTTTCACCTAACTTTTGAGAGTCTGATTAACTTGAAAATTTGCACAGGAGTCAAGGGCCGATGACAATGCAATAATATGAAAAAAAAAACCAACTAAAAATTTTAAAATTTTAAAAAGAGCCTGTAAAAAAAGCGTGGTGTGCTTTTTGAAATACTATTGACACCATGCAGCCTACGCTTTTTTTTACAGTAAGATACATTTTCTTCTTATTTTTTACTTTTTAGTTCGTATTTTCACATATGCGTGTTTTTTAGTTTTTTAAACTACGTTATTTATTATATTATTGTTCCATGCTAGGCATAGGTCTCATGTCTCATCTCTGATGGCCTACTCTGATGTACGCCTCCGTCCGTAAATTCTAACATTTCGGAATCATTTTTGACATACTTTGTGAGCTAACCTATATATATAGAGCATTATGCTGGCTAAATGTGGGATAGTGGACTTGAAACACTGAAATGTTTACTTTAATATAAATCAGAAATGCCGCGGGAAATTTAAACCAACCTGAGTTGGTTGACCGGCGTCTTAGTGATTCGGGTATTGCAGTGGCAGCAGGGTAGAGCAGTGGCTCACATATTAATAAGGGATAAACAACTCAACTTATCTGAAAATCTAGTACTAAGGTATTTATTACTACTTACCCTACGACGTACCCTAGTTGTACGTCCAAACTTTTTCAACTTCTGAATTACATATAAATGTGTGCGAAAAAAATCGAAGTCATTGAAATAAGGCACTTAACAGCACTTGCAAATGTAACAGTAACAGTGAATTAATTTGACAGACTTTCGTTAAGTCCTTATCAAATCGTGAGCATTAATTAACGAGTTCGGCAAGAAATTTTCAGTTTTGAAGTCACCGCACTTTCTTTGCACTTTCAATAAACTTTCTATATTATGTAGTTTTATTATAAATACTTACACATAAGCCTTGGTCTCCTGGAGTCGGACGAGCACCTGCTTGAAGATGTCGTACGCGATTTTGGAGTACTGGGTAGACACCGCTAGCAGATCGGGTTGGTAGGCGATTTCCTTCTGGATAGCCTCGTTGGTGGGATCGGTGACGATGTTGTGTTTCTTCTTCATCCGTTCTAACGTGCGGTTGGGCTTGACCGGCACCGCGACCGGCGGCTCGACGTCTCTGGTACAAACGTTACACATGGTCGGTACGTACGGACAGAATCACAGCGGATTTAAAACTGAGAGAGCGCGATCACGAGTAGTATAAGTCTACTAAATCGTATCCCCTCCACTGGTGATAAGCGCCGGCGATATGGACCGCCTCAACCACACGTTGCGGTTGATCTATATGCCGCTTGGTAAATAGTGTAAAGAAGAAAAGTTGTGGTAATATCGGCCTTAGAGAATATGCTCCCGGTACATTAAATAGGTAGATTGATGAAGTCCTGATGTATATGACGTACTACTGAGTATACTAAAATAATCGCAGGTTTTGGATGATAGCACATACCAAATTCTTTCAAAAATATTTCTTTTACTCTGGACCTAAATAAGATAGCATTGAAGCAATACATGAAGGTAATATTTTCAAATTTAGATTTTTGGCTTTAAATGAACGAATGAAATGACATTTTCATAATTTTCTGTTAGTTATTACAAAATGTTATTTATGACATAAGTTATTACAAAATGCTAGATTATAAATTTTATTTATTTTATCTCTTATATTTCATTTGTAACTAGAGGTTCCCCCGCGGTTCACCCGCGTTAGAAAGGGTCAGTAAATTATCAATTTTTGTGTTGTGGTTCACAATTTTGTCTGCTTACACATTTTGGCTATCTTGGCTCATGAGAGATAGATATATACTATGGCAGGCTTTTTTGTAATTTTAAAATAAACATTTACATCGTACATTACATAATGTGTAGCTCTAGCGGTTTTGGCAGCGCACGCCAGAATAGCCCGCAGATGGTAGCTTTTTCCTACTTATTTGACACATATCGTCATATTTTGGACAATTCACACAATATCTTTTAAAAGTGTAGCCTATGTGTTATTCTGATGTAAGTATAAGCTATATTATTGTATAGTTTCATTAAAATCCATTCAGTAGTTTTTACGTGAATGAATAACAAACATCCATACTTACAAACATTCGCATTTATAATTAATTAGTTAGTTTTAATTAGTTTGTAATAATTTTAAGTGTAAATGTAAGTATGTACCTACTCTGTCTATATTAGTCAAATGTTTAATTGAGTAACGAAAAGTAAATAAATGTAAAATTTAGAGTACCTAAATCAGTCGATAAAAAACAATAAGCTTTACCGCGTCTAGTAAGGGACTTTTTGTTATCTTTCTTATTGATTTGGGATACAGATAAAAAAAGGAAATTTTGTAGAATATCTTTATAGTCTGTAATTTAGTTTATTTCCTGTTTAACTGCAGTCGGTTTATCTATATCAGATAGTAATTTGCGACACTTACAGACACTACGTATATTGTTGAAGACTAAGGACTTTTTGGTTAAGTAGCAATGATAACAGACCACCTTAGGCTGATGGTGGGATCACGTAAGTCTGGCCGGCACCGCACAATAAAACTGCTTCACAGCACAAGCGAGCGCAGCAGTGGTACTTCTGCAGTCGAACAATTTAAGTCCCGCAAGTTTAATGAGCCGCGTGGCGTAATGGTTACCATGCCAGACTGCCGATCGGAGGGTTCGATTCCCGGCGAAGTAAGGCAGCCATTTTTCTAATTTTCATATCTCTAACATGCTAACTGGAAAAAAATCCTACAAATGTCGACCTTTTTTTAAGGAGTTAGAGAGCGAATTTGAAAAAATCCTATCACACGTATTTTGTTACTTGAATCAGTAAGAAGGTCTCTAGCATGAAAATTAGCAAAAGTCTCATACAAAGCACCAAAAAGTATCATCGCGTTAAGGAGAAGCAGTTCAAATGAAACAAACAAATATTTATTCTACTGTCTGATATCTGTCATTTGTTTAATTTATTATTACTTGACGTCGTTAGTCTGTTATGAAATCTTTGCTTGTACAAACACATTTAAGTTTACATTTTAAAAATAGTGTATGAGCAGAAATATAATAGGCGTGTCCACTTTGTAAACGAATGAAAGCGGAAAATATCTGAATATTAAACAAAAGAAAAATTCAAAGCAGAAACTGCGAGTACCTTTCGTGTCAAAGCCGGAATTACTGTTCCGTGGCCAAGGCGGATCCTAGGAATGAGTTGTAGGTAGCCACAGAGCAATTGTTTTCCGGTTGCTATGGTTGTAGCTTGTAGCCCTTACCTTTGGCTGCAAACTTTTATGCCACCCACTTACTACAGGAAAAGGATCTCCAATGTGGTTTGGGAGACCTAGATTACTCCATGCGGGTTACCCGTGTTTGTGGAGAACCATCTCGTAATGTTGGTTGTTGAAAACCAACCGACCTGGTGGTCGGATGTTTTCAACCGCCATGACAAGGTTTCACGACTGTTATCTATCGATAATAACGGACCGACGGATTAAATTGCCCTTTAAAGCACAAAAACGCGCTTGAAATTTTTCGCGGATTAACTTCCGTTTAGAACATACCTCCAATTGATCTGAAATTTGGTACACTTATGTATTTTGATGCGCTGATCAAGAATATCGTACCCAAAATACTCGCAAATTTGATGTTCAAGGTCAAACGGACAAAAAATCGAATTTTTCGACGTTTTTCGCATGCATTGCGACAAATATAGATTTTAGAGAAAAATATTTCAAACAAAAGTATATATATAGGGCATGAGAAAAATTATATTTTTTGTTCTATACATTTTTCGTGTAGGACCAGTGGTTTCGGAGAAAAATGTTAAAGTCATCCGAAATTGCTAGTTTTCGCCAAAACTCCATTAGTTTCAATATAATAATCTACTCACGCACTAACCACGGGAAGGTTGGAGTTTGGTCTTAGAAGTGCATCTTTTTTGTTTTTTTTAAATATATTTTTTTGCTTTTTGAATGGTTTTTTTATTTATTTTTTTGTATTTTTATGGTCTTTTCACACACACACACACACACGCGCGCGCACATTGTTCTATACATTTTTCGTGTAGAACCAGTGGTTTCGGAGAAAAATGTTACTGAAGGGTCAAAAGCTCCAACTCGCCTCCGAGATGCACACTGTTACCTATTTATATTAGGCGGCGGCCGCCAACTAACAATATAATTTACCCAAACAATATTAGCTGGGAAACGCGGTTTTGTTACATACATTACTTCCTACATAAAATTAAACATATGCGTCATATTTATCTAACAAATTATACTCGTAAGTATGTTTATATTATCTTTATAACGCTTATCACCACAGACACTCCCATTTTTTGAGTGACTCGTTTACATCGAGTGACCTCATTTTGCGTCATAGAAGGGCAGACTGCTTGCGATAATTTCCATACTACTCATAGTATCAATTTTTTTTAAATCAATGACCTTAAATCAAAATACACTATTCAATAATTGAGATGACCTATATTTTTATTGATTCAATCAGATCATTTTTTTGAAGGCCTCAGCTACACAGACGTTGTCCTGGCTTGAATTCAAATTGTAAATGAACTAAATTTAAAAGGCGGTAAGTACATTCTTAAATTTTATGATTTTAGATTACGAACTTTTTTCAGGACAATAATTTTATTTTTTTCTTTCATAAGATACTTCTCCTGAACAAACACAACAAAAAAAGAATTATCGGAATCGTTTCAGCCGTTCACGCGTGATGTCGTGACCGAGGAAAATAGGGATTCATTTATATATATATAGATTAGCACACTTCAAATTAAATAAAACGTTAATTAAATTAAAAGGTTAATGATTTTAAATTAAAACTTCTTTAAAGATTTATGTTAAAATACCTTGTCAACAAAAAAAATCTTTTGTAAACGAATTGATGAGATTACTTCTTGCACATTAGTAGGATGCTAGGATTACAAGTACTACAACCAAACAAACGTACTTTTGTCTGAGTTATATAACATCATATACATACATAACAGTCAACTATTTTCCCAGTGTGGTCCTACGCCCTTACACGTTAGATCGTGCGTGACATACGTGTAAGATATTTTGACCACCGTTCGACGTGAACGGGTTTCCAACCGCACTTCTTTGTTTAGTTGCATTTCAATAAAATTAGATTCTCAGTCACATCCGTAGCACAATAGCGCCCTAATTTATATTTTAAAAACGACTTCTGACCGAAACAGACAGGTATTTCCACCGCTGAAAGTATTCAACAGGAAAATCTTTAGTTAATTAAAACTAAAAAACCGATATACTTGACTGCAACCCCTTTTAGCGTGCCAATGCTGGTCACGGGTCCTCTCCAATATTGGGAGAAGGCTTGCAGCTTACTCCACCATGACTCCACCACGGTTGGTGGGTGTGGATATTCTTATTACGTGGGAATCTACTCGTATAATGGGTACCGGTCCGTTACAATATTAACCACTGGGGGATCAGACGGCCACCGGTGGCCGTAAACGCATTGTCTCCGTCGTTTTGAACGCTTGAATGGTTAATAAAAATGTTATGGCTGCCATCCTTTTCCATCCCACTTCAGGGCACGGGTGTCTAGCATTAATAAGGAGGCGTGGACCTTACTCCACGATGCATCAATGCAAGGTGATGAGCAGACGCGTTTGATGTTTTCAAACCGCCTGTAAGGCCACCCACAAGATTTAGAGCTCTGAAACACGGTAAAGCGTTTTCTCGCTCTCCTCACTGGTACACCCTTGCATTCTGCCAACAATTGGAAAAGTTTTGTATTTTGAGACCCTTCTTTTACAATATTGTATTTTTTTCAAAATCTTTCGTCTCATCTCGGAAGTGAGAGGGATTTAGGGCATAGTCTACCATGCTGGCCAAGAGCGGATTGGTCTACAATGCATGTTTTGTCCAGTGTTATGACAAACAAAAACACGGTGTGAAAGTGTTGCCAAATTCTTATTGAAAATGTTTAAGTAGGCAACATTTAGTCAAAAAGATAAGGAAAATGTTTTAATCGAAATATTGGATTTTTTTTAGTACGACATAGTATTGTGTGGTACAACTTTAAAGGCAAACCGTCTGTTGTTGAAGAAAACATGTTTGTTACCTTATTCGGGTTTTATATACATAGTAGTTCGATTTATTTATTAAACAACTTTCTCTTCATGTACGGAAACAGTATAGCTATTAATAAATTTTTCTTTACGAATTACGTAGACAAACTAGGTAACACATAATTTGTGTACTACCTAACTCGATAACGTCAAATTAATTGGTTGATTAATTAAAATTTTGTACCTACAATACATTTTCGGAAAGCTAAGATAACGGCAAAATCAATTACGTTGTTTAAAAAATAATTTTCAAATACAAATTTCAAGAAAAAATGAGGTAGAGATTTAATTTTTTTTAATGTTACAAATTTCTGGTATTTTATTTTAAAAATATTGAACATTTTCCTAATTTTTTCGTTTCGGATTTATCAGTAGCTTTTGTTATATACTATTTTGGAGTCGGGCGCATAGTAAAATGGCGTACCTTTCGTTCTGAATCAATGGGCACCGACTACAAAATAGTTTTAAGGGGCCGTATACGAAATTTTGCCGATTTTGCTTATTTACCCGATTTAACACATGAGATTTTGCAGATAAATTACAGTACTTTTACAAGTATCATTGCACAATATAACTTTTCATTTCATTAATAATCTAATACATTAGACACTTTTATAGCTTGCGTCAAAAATATTATAATGCGAGATTTAGGTTACTTTAAAAGATGTTTAATGCCGAATCATCATTATTAATAAGATTTTTTTTCAGGAAACGGATTGATTATAAACTGAAGAGTATTTATGTCAAATAAATTTTACGAAAGATTATTCCAATTTGCCGAAATCAAATGCAATTTCTGGCCCATTTTCTCTCAAAATTGACTAAGTTCAATGTTTTATTACTAATATTTTTTGTATGAGAGTGGCAAAAAGTGGCTCATATACTATGTATGTGGTTTTTACAGCAGTACATGGCATTTTTTTCGATCTGTTTAGACTTTAAAATGATCCAGAAATATGTGATATTCTATAACTATTACAGTAATATTTACAAAACTATCATCGGCTTCAGGTCTATTAAGCAAAATAACGAAATAATAAATTATGTAGTTTAAAAAACTAAAAAACACGCTTTTGTGAAAATACGAACTAAAAAGTAAAAAAATAAGAAGAAAATGTATTTTACTGTAAAAAAAAGCGTGGGGTGCATAGTGCCAATAGTATCTTAAAAACCACCCCACGCTTTTTTTTACAGTAAAATACATTTTTTCTTATTTTTTTACTTTTTAGTTCGTATTTTCACAAAAGTGTGTTTTTTAGTTTTTTAAACTACATAATTTATTTTTAATTTTTTAGTTGGATTTTTTTCTCATATTATTGCATACATATTGTTAACATGTTTGTTAAATATATAAAACTTTATATTTGTTTTATTAAGTACCTTAGGCCACGAACTTATCAGCCGCCCCTCGTATATTTTTTTTTATCCTGATGATCCTAGTTAGGATTTTAATATGAACTTATGAGATTATTGTATTGTCATCCGCCCTTGACCCCTGTGCAAATTTTCAAGTTAATCGGACTCCTAGAAGTAAGTGAAAATGAAGTTAAAAGATTCCGTTACATACATACATACAAAGGTCAAGTTAATAAAAGCGTATTAAAAATTAAAAAGTGGCTCTAATAGTTTATTATTGAAATGATCCGTCATATTGTGCAATAAAACTTATGGAAATACTGTATTTTAACTGCAAAATCTCCTGTGTAAAATGAGCTAAATCAGCCCAATCGGCAAAATTTCGTATACGGCCTCTTAAGTGTACCACTAGCAAGAAAAAGTATCGTATTCCAAGTATTACATTAGTTTATTATTTTATGCTTTTCAGTTTTTTCGGCATTTTTTTGTTTGTTAAAAACATGTTTAATTTAGTTATAAGTTGAAACTTAATTAATTACTGTTGTAAATTGTAATAAATATATATTTATTGCATTTAGAAATGTAACAAAGTTTAAACAAGTGAGAGGGATTTAGGCCATAGTCCACCACGCTGGCCAAGTGCGGATTGGTGGACGTCATGCTTTCGAGAAATTATGAATTTCTCTCAGGCATGCACGACGATGAAGAACATCGTAATCAATTAAATATTAGCTAAGTTGAGCTTAGTATGTTTTAATGTGGTTTTGGAGGTAATCGGTACATGTTTAGTTTATTGTCAAAAATAAAGTTAATAGAGAATTATTTAAAAAGAATCGTTGCTGATAATATTACTACCTTAATGTTCCTAGTCCACCAATCCGCACTTGGCCAGCGTGGTGGACTATGGCCTAAATCCCTCTCACTTGTGAGAAGGAGACCTGTGCCCAGCAGTGGGACATAAAAAAAGGTTGAAAAAAAAAGTTCTTAATAGGAGTGTTTAAAAATGAAATTTTCGGATTCAGATACCGCAATACAATCAAAGAAAGTTTTACACTAAAATAGAAGACGTGACTGATGAAGAGTACTCATAATAGGAGTCCCGAGAAATAATTACAAAAACCTTCGATAACCATGAATAGAAGGAAAATTATTAATTATATAGAAGTCGTAGTTAAGTAGAAGAAATAGATGTGTTTTCAGAGAAACTGCGCTAATCCTGGTTATTCCCAAAGTTTACAATATAGGATGTTGTAGGAACAAATAAATAACTTATAAGTTTCCTTGTATGCCCTTTGTCATTTGTACGCTGTTTATTTTGCTAATTTTTGAGTTGGGAAGGAACCGCTGTTGTAGTTCCTCTGTTTTAAGAATTCTTTAAGAATTTCTTTTGCACTTCAATAATTGTTTGTATTGTGATGGGTACATAATAACTGCACTAATACCTACACTATTTAAGTAGTGGCAACGCATGCGTTTAATGTACTGAAATATTTAATCTTGTTTCATCTATTTTGTTTAGTCTGAAATTCATATACTATACCTACTAATATTATAAATGCGAAAGTTTGGATGTAGGTATGTTAGGATCTCTGCATGAACATAAGTTGCTGAATCAAGAGCGGCGGAACGGAACGGGATGAAATTTGGCACAGGGATAAATTATAGTTTGGAATACGCACATAGTGTGGCGCACAACGCGGGTTCGGCGGCCCACCGCCACAAGCTCAATATTAGAAAAATGGACACACGTACACACAATATGTAAAATTGATATCAGAAACTGACTAGTGAGCTTACTTACCGAAGAAAGCAGTACTGGCGCAGTAAAGCGGTCACCAGTCAGTCAGTAGGTGTAAGTTGGGTAACCCAAAATGAAGTAAGGAACAAAAATGATAAAACCTAAATTATATACTAAGGAAATTCTAAGGGGGTTCTGAGTATGTGTGTGTCTAGAAACTGGACACACTCACACTGCACCAGGTGGGTGCACCCGTTCATGTAACGGCCGTCACGGGGGCCCACGTCATCGTCGACGAAACTACACCAAACTTCAGTTCCGAGGATTACACGACCGAAACTTACCCGTGGGATTACTATAATAATATATAGGTACTCAAATCATCTAGCGAAGCCGAGTCGGATCCCTAGTACTAGTATTAGTAATATGATTTGAGTTCTACGAAAATGAACTTATTTAAGTTTCTACGATTTATAAATTTTTTCAACCTTTTTGAAATGTCCCACTGCTCAGCACAGGTATCTCAGAAGTAAGAGAGATTTAGGCTATTATTGTCCACCTCGCTAGCCAAGAGAGTATTGGTACTTTGTGGGCAAGCCCCACCGGGGATTTTAACCCGCGGCATCTCCGTGTCGGAGACTGAGGTCTTTATCTTAATCATCTATGTATATATGTTATGTATAATATATTCTATATATTATATGTTTATGTCGTAGAGTTGTTTATAAATGGTACTTGTTAGGGAAGCGCGCATGGCCCTGCGACTGGCGTACAACGCGAGCAATCGATGCAGCTAAGGCAAACGGGCGCGTTCTGATATAAGATGGATCATGATGCATGACAAAAGTTCCTCTCATTTATTCTAAAAAAAAATTGTCTTTACAGACGAATCTTATCATTTTTTCGCTTTTTCTCTTTATTTCAGACATCTTTGACAGCTTAGGAGCAGACTGCATACGAACTCCTTATCGATTAATAGTTAAACCCGGTTACTTAAGGGGCCGTATACGATGGGGGTCCAAGCTCACGATGTCGGCGTCTTTATGCCGGCATCCTAAAGAGCATGGCGCTGTACGGCGCCCCTGTATGGGTGGACTCCCTGCATCGGCGGGAGAACGTGGCCCTCCTCCGCAGGCCCCAACGGGCCATTGCACAGCGGGTGGCGAGGGCTTACCGCACTGTCGGGTACGCGTCCGCATGTGCGCTCGCGGCAACTCCTCCATGGGAGCTGGAGGCCAGGGTGCTGGCCACTGTCTATGATTGGACAGCGGCGCAAAAGGCGCTGGGTGAGTGGCCAGCCCCTGAAGAGCGCAACGTGGTGAGGCGGGATGCGCGCGAGGCTATGGTCCAACTGTGGAGGGAGGACCTAGCCTCCGCGCAGTTTGGACGCCGCACTCTCGACGCCCTCGGTCCTGTGATCGAGGCGTGGGAGGAGCGGCCGCACGGATTCCTCACCTTCCGCCTGGTGCAGGTACTTTCCGGACACGGATGTTTCGGCAATTACCTGTACCGAATCGGAAGGGAGGAGTCCCCGTCGTGCCACCATTGCGGTGCGGCGGAAGACTCGGCGCAGCACAGCCTTGAGAGTTGCCAGGGCTGGGATGAACAGCGCCGAGTCTTGTGCACCGTTGTCGGCCGGGACCTTTCGCTGCCGAGCATCGTTAGGGCCATGCTCGGAAGCGAAAGAGGCTGGAAAGCCGTTGCTTCCTTTTGCGAGGAAGTTATCTCGCAGAAGGAGGCGGCGGAGCGGGAGAGAGAGGACGATCCGTCCCAACCCCCGCTCCGCAAACGAAGAAGGGGAAGGAGAAGGCGGCAATACGACCGTTCTCTCCCTCCCCCCGGTGGTGGCCTGTAGGTTGGAGGTACGGGGGTGCCTCCACCTGCATTGCACAGGCCATCACCGATGGACAGGAATGACCCGGCGCTCCTGGTCATTCCTGTAGCCTCCCCATAAGGGGAGCATGTAGGGCCTGCCAAGATAGGCAGGCAGTCGCCGACGATGTTGTGGAAGCAAAGGCTCTGCCGATTTCCCACGACATCGTCACGATGGCGATGGAGGAGCGCAGTAGGGTTTAGTGGGTATACCCCTGCCTCGTAACGGCAGGGGGAGTCCCACACACCTCCCTCTGTCCCCCCGACAGAGGTCGAGACGGTGCGTAAATGCATTCCCTACTTAAAAAAAAAAAAAAAGGGGCCGTATACGAAATTTTGCCGATTTTGCTTATTTACCCGATTTAACACATGAGATTTTGCAGATATTACAGTACTTCTACAAGTATCATTGCACAATATAACTTTTCATTTCATTAATAAACTAATACATTAGACACTTTTATAGCTTGCGTCAAGAATTATAATGAGAGATTTAGTTTACCTACTTTAAAAGATTGAGGTGTGCGGGGTGAGAGGTTGATGGGAGCGGAAAATGAGACGACCACGATGTTTGAAGGCTAGTTTATTAATAATCAACATAATTGATATTTTACTTTTCTTATACTACCGAACTACTACTAATTACCATGCTACAAGATGTTTAATGCCGAATCATCATTATTAATAAGATTTTTTTTCAGGAAACGGATTGATTATAAACTGAAGAGTATTTATGTCAAATAAATTTAACGAAAGAGTATTCCAATTTGCCGAAATCAAATGCAATCTGGCTCATTTTCTCTCAAAATTGACTAAGTTCAATGTTTTTTTACTAATATTTTTTGTATGAGAGTGGCAAAAAGTGGCTCATACACTATGTATATGGTTTTTACAGCAATACATGGCATTTTTTCGATCTGTTTAGACTTTAAAATGATCCGGAAATATGTCATATTCTATACCTATTTTAGTAATATTTACAAAACTATCACCGGTTTCAGGTCGATCAAGCAAAATAACGAAATAAAAATTAAAAAGTGCCTCATTTAATAGTTTATTATTGAAATGATCAGTCATATTGTGCAATAAAACTTATGGAAATACTGTATTTCAACTGCAAATCTCCTGTATAAAATGAGCATATAAAATGAGAATATAAGATTTCGTATACGGCCTCTTAAAGGTTAATCTACTTAAATCATGCATTGTCAACTTCATTTTAGCAAGAGATTTGACGCAATGATTAAACTTTATCAGAACTTAGAAAACAGGAAATTACTTATTTCTGTCTGTTATGAGTACATTGAAGTGTGTAAGTGAAAAAGAGACAAAATTGAAAGTTGTTGTTTCTAGCCAACATCCATCCAGCAGTCAGTCTTTAAAAGTCCACTGCTGGACATAGGCCTTCCCTAATATTCGCCACACCATCGGTTCTGCGCCCGCTTTTTCTTAAATAAATAAACCGAAAAAAATGCAGACAGGCTGCGTGATGTTAAGCGATCACCGTCGCCTATGGACACGGGCAACCCCAGGGGAGCCACCTGAGCATAGCCGGCTTTGGAGGAAAGCTTTTTTTACAGCTTTCTTGAAAAACCCCATGTTAAACTGGAAATGCCTCAGCTGGAAGGTTGTTATTAAAAGTTTATGCAATTTATAAGCCTATCATGTATTCATTTTCTATTTTTCTACCAAGCAAAAATATCCGGCCAAAAGATAAGATACATAATTATTATCATGAAAGAAGTCAAGCCATCAAAATTAATACAAGCAGCCTTAAATTATACTTATACACATGTTGATAGCAGAAATACTACGACGGACGTTTTACTCGGGTATTGTCGTCGTATTTATTACTCATAAATCTCATCATTACCGTTCAGTATTTTCATAGTGTCAATCTAGTACTGGTGGAATGATAACCTTAAGAAGACAGAACCATCGTTCTTCGAGTGAAGCCGGATTTGGGACGCCGCGCTTGGAGGACACCGGTGCGTTCCTCTTGATATCTCCCCAAACGCTGCGGCAGGTCTAGCGGTCACCCATCACACACCAGAACGCGCCTGTTTGGCTTACCGCCGCCAGTCCATGCACATTTCTAAAAGTTTCTCCTTTTGTTACATATGGGTTGTTCATTAATTTAAAAAATGACCACAACAAATCTCTTTATGACCAACTCTACCACTTATGTCCCTTCAAAATGAAGCAACGATGACATTGAAATCTTCCAGCGTAAGTGACAACAACATTATCACACGAGTCATCAGAAATACCATTACAACATACCATTTGTGAGTTATCTGGACAAATAGTAGGGACTTAGCTGAGTGGGGGGCCGATATCATAATGGGGATAATGTGTAAGAGGCTTAAGTATTAAGTTTGTTTAGTGTAACTAAAAATCAACCTTAAGTTGTAGTTTATGCGGTTGAATTTAGATCGAAGGTTGAGATAAGGCCTCGAACACATTAAGGGTGTTATGTACGACATAATTTTAAATGCAAATCACACGATTATGATATGCATTAATCTTTTTCATGCCTCTGTATTCGACGCCATCTGTTTACAAATTTATTTATATATGTGTCAGAGGAAATTAGGATTATAAGGGGTTTGACATACAGCTGCGTTACAGAACTCTGTAGTATCGTTAGTTAACACTAGCGGCCGCCCACGATTTCGTCTGCGTGGACTTTAATTATAGATTTCTCTAAAATAAAAGTAGCTTAAGTTACTCTTTATTACATCAGCTACCGGCCAGTGAAAGTCCCGTCAAAATTAGTCCAGCCGTTTCAGAGATTAGCAGGAACAAACAGACAGACAAAAATAGTAAAAAAAATTATTTTGGTATATGTACCGTATATAAATTCATATGCATGTAGTAAAAAGCTGTTATTTTAATATTACAAACAGACACTCCAATTTTGTTTATTTATGTAGAACAGAAAATATAGATGTATAGAATATAGATGTATGTAGATATAAGAATTCCCTTGTATAGTGTAGGTACTCTCGTTGATCTTCGATTCGAGTTATTATCATTGATAACAGTTGCTAAACTTTGGCGGACACCTTTAAAACGTTTCAAATATTTGATAGCTGGTTTGCTACTAACCCGTATCTCCATTAATTCAAACTGATCAGCTGTCACGTGTGCCCATTATAGACCCATAGGCATTCTGTTATCTCAAATATATAATGTACTTTTTTTAAAAGAGTGCTGCTGGGAGTTTTTTTCCGCCGCCTTTTTTCTTTCAGCTCAACATCTAGCCCAAACGGGCACCTAAAGGCGATGACCGGGAAAAAATGACATTCATTTAGCAAATATTTTGTATTCCTAAGTAATCTATCTATCTATACATATAATAAATCTGTAACAAATCGGTTTCTGTACATTGAAGATATTTGAGAAAAATTGTCACTAGGGCTATTTATTAGCGTAATAGAACCCAAAACAATGATTTTTAGAATTATTGTCTGTTTGTCTGTTTGTCTGTTTGTCTGTTTATCTGTTCGTTTGTGCGCGCTAATCTCAGGAACGGCTTAACGTAGAAGGATGCGGTTTTCACTGATGTATTGGTATTTTTTTGGATTAACATTTAGTGTTTGTTTTATTTAAATCGGTTCATAAACAAAAAAGTTACGTCAATTTCAAGAATGATGAAATGATATAGGTAGGTCAAACGTGAGATGAACTTTTATCAATATCGTCGACCATATTAAATATAGATCAGTGTGATCAGCCACCGAGTCCTATAGAAGACTCCTGAGCCCTACAGAAGAGGTCGATTGCTCAGCTTCTTCTTGGAGCGGAGAATCGTGAACAGGCTATGACTGAAGCGACCATTACCGATACAAGCTAAATACCGTTCCTGGGCTTCCCATTATTGGGGAGGCCTGGAGATTACTTAACCACGCTGCTCCAATGCGGATTGATATGCATATTGTAATTATTAAAGAAATTTTAACAAAGGAATATTTTTTATAGCAACGGAAGAATAAATTTAATCTTTCTGTAACTTCGATAATTACTAACATCTCTTAATGTTCTTGAAGTTTTCAATCATTTATGCTAGATTTCATCTTCGAAATATTAAAAAAAACCATACATATCACCACATATTCAAAGGACTCAATAAAAAATGTACAAAACCTTAACACAACGAGACTACTGCCGACATCTACGTGGCGAACAGTTCATATTCAGAACTATTTAGTGATCTGTTTGCAAATTCGGTATATCGACGATTTAGTTTACACGCTATACGGTAGATGGCGTTGTAAACTCATAACGCTATTACAAAGTGGATTGGTGGAAATAAATTCAAATAATTAATTACGAGTATATTTACATAATAAAATATCTAATAAAAAAATTAACAACTTAGAGAGCTTTGGAACTGGCGCTGATATTGTACTCATTGTGGTAAGTAGAGCATTATGGAGGCGCGGCGCGGTGGTTACGTCCAGATTCGCGTGGCGCAATGGTTACCATGCCGAACTGCCAATCGAAGGGTCTCGAGTTTGATTCCCGGCGAAACAGAAATTTGAATGATGAGTTTAATTTTCTGTTCTCGGTTTGAGTGTTTAGGTTTCTGTCACTGTGTGTCTCATTACACAGGGTATATCTACCCTACTATGGGGCTATCAGTGTGAAACTTAAAAAAAAGTGTTCTACCGACATTACTATGCTGAGTGATCTTTTCAAAATGATACCTACGTCTCCATATCATGATTATACCACCAGTCGAAGGTTAAAGTTTCACAGACCGTTTTGCAACCTCTTTGATGTTTGAACGGATGTGTAAGTTATGTGATAACCTTCCAGCTGAGGCATTTCCAGTGGACTTTGACATGGGGTTCTTCAAGAAAGCTGTAAAGAAAGGTCTTCTTGAAAGCCAGCAGTGCTCGGGTGGCTCCGCTGAGGTTGCCCGTGTCCATAGGCGACAGTGATCGCTTAACACCACGCGGCCCGTCTGCCTCTTTGTTCGGTTTATTTATAAAAAAAATATGAATAATAATATGAACTTTTGTATCATAAGTAATTACAGTTTACTTTACTAATTTACAGTCCCTTAAATGATAACATGAAACTTATAAATGAAAAGGTTTCCATTTCATTTCAAAAAAACAAAAATTGATAATACATAGAAATAAACCATCATAAGATGAGCTGGTAATAATATGGTAAACTGTATGAAATAGGGTTCACGTTAAGTTGGACTCTGCACAGGCGCGGCAAGGACTATATAAAGCGCGCCGCGAGCCGCGCCGCGACCATTTGCATCAGACAAGTCATAGCGAATGCACGATAAACGAAGAGCGCTGCGCATCTGTTTTTAGGTTTTGGCGTTTTTATTAATGGCTTTTGATTATAGTTCAGTCTATTTCGTATCTGTATCTATTGTGTAATGTATGAAAATGTATATACTTAGTTATATTATATTATATTAGGTAGATACTTTGTTTTAACAGGAAGGTTTTCAACTTTCGTGATAGCAATTTTTTGGGTTTTGTTTAATAGTTATGAATAGGCAGAGTTGAAAAACCGATTTTCTTAAATTGTAAGTTTTGTAAATACGCTGATCGTTACGTTTATTTCGTTTGTGTTAATATGCTGTAGACATTCAATTTGATTAATTTAAAAAAGCGAAGTGGCTTACTTAGGACATTATTATTAGGTACGTTTGATTTGTTAGAAGAATTGGCTTTGTTTATTTTAATTTGTATGTTACTACATACCTACTTTGTTCGTGATGACAATTGTTTGTGTTTTGTTTAATAAAGTTTAATACTTATGAATAGGCAGAGTCGAAAAACCGATTTCCTTAAATTGTAAGTTTTGTAAATACGCTGTACGTTACGTTTATTTTGTTTGTGTTAATATGCTATAGACATTTAATTTGATTAATTTAAAAAAGCGAAGCGGCTTACTTAGGACATTATTATTAGGTACGTTTGATTTGTTAGAAGAATGGGCTTTGTTTATTTTAATTTGTAGTTAATAATTACAAATTTTGTAAATCGGCTTTCTTAATTTTTAATAGTGTAAATATGTTATAGGGTAGGCATTTAATTCGTTTAGTTTATAAAAAACGAAGCACGATACTTGATTATAATTTCCGGTTACTTGATTAAAATTTTATCATTATTAGGTACTTTAAATTGTTTGGATTGTGTCATTAAAAATGCCTCGAAGAAAATCAAATCTTTCTCAATGTAGCAGAAATGCTAAGAGGATGAGATTAAGTCGGTCACAAGAATCTATAGAAGATTATGAGGCCAGACTTGACGCATCTCAGGAACGTCAGGCTAGGTCTCGCGCTACAGAAAATTCGTCTCAGCGTGAATGTCGTCTAAATTCTCAGAGGACTCGGAGAGCGAACGCTCGATCAAAGGAGACCCCTGAAGAACGCGAAATACGTCTGACTGCCGATCGTGAGGCTCACGCTTTATCACTTGAATCCGAAACTTTCACGGACAGAGAATTGCGGTTAAGTTCTCAGAGGACTCGGACCACGAACGCTCGATCACAGGAGACCCCTGAAGAACGCGAAATACGTCTGACTGCCGATCGTGAGGCTCACGCTTTATCACGTGAATCCGAAACTTTCACGGACAGAGAATTGCGGTTAAGTTCTCAGAGGACTCGGACGACGAACGCTCGATCACAGGAGACCCCTGAAGAACGCGAAATACGTCTCACTGCCGATCGTGAGGCTCACGCTTTAACACGTGAATCCGAAACTTTCACGGACAGAGAATTGCGCTTAAGTTCTCAGAGGACTCGGACGACGAACGCTCGATCACAGGAGACCCCTGAAGAACGCGAAATACGTCTGACTGCCGATCGTGAGGCTCACGCTTTATCACGTGAATCCGAAACTTTCACGGACAGAGAATTGCGCTTAAGTTCTCAGAGGACTCGGACGACGAACGCTCGATCACAGGAGACCCCTGAAGAACGCGAAGCACGACTAACAGCTGATAGTGAAAGACACAATTATATCAGAACTCTTGAAAGTGAGGAAGAACATTTGCAAAGATTGCAAACATGTAGACAGAACTATGAACAGGCCCGTCAGAGTGAAGAAAATTATTTAATATCTGAGAGACTAAGACTAAATGAAATACGGCACAGTGAAACTGCAGATCAACGTCAGTCAAGATTAAATTCCGATCGACTTCGACATAGTATTAATAGACTGTCATTTAGTTCGTCAGAAAACACGGAAACTGAAACGGAAATCCTTTCATGGGTCGTCAAGGAGAATTCTGGTTATTTGTATTCGATCAGAATTAATTACGCTCAATTCGCATCTATAGGGGGAATGGTGGTATGCTGCAATTTTTGTGATGCTCTAAAGTGGATAAAAGAGCCAAATGGAATATGCTGTTCAGGTGGAAAAATACAAATTGAACATTTTCGAGAACCCTCCGATTTCATGAAAACCCTTCTAAATGGTGAGCATCCACAATCGAAACATTTCTTAGATAATGTCCGTTCATACAACAATGCGTTCCAAATGACCTCTTTTGGAGCAAAACAAATATCAGAGGGACCATTTATGCCAACTTTTAAAGTCCAAGGGCAGGTTTATCATCTAATTGGGTCTTTGCTTCCCCAAAATGAGCCAAAATTTTTGCAAATTTATTTTATATCCAATTACAATGAACAGGCTAATATACGGAATCAAAACTTTCCACAACTGAATATTGATCTAATTTCTCGACTACAAAATTTGTTGCACCAGATAAATCCATACGTTAGAAGCTTCAAAGCCGCATTAGACTCTATCCCACCAGGCCAAAACAACAATTACAAAATGATAATTGAGGCAGACAGACGTCCTGCAGGAGAACATCGTGGACGGTACAATGCTCCTGATACAGATGAAGTCGCAGTAGTCTTAGTTGACCAGGAATGTGACAGGCGTGACATTGTGTTGCGCACTCATGATGATCGCTTACAACGTATTTTCGAAACACACCGAGCTTACGATTCCCTGCAATATCCTCTGATATATTGTCACGGTGAAGACGGTTACAATTTTGGACTCTACCAAGTTGATCCGATTACTGGGAATACGAATTACAGCAAGAAAATCTCAGCCCTGCAGTTCTATTCACACGCAATTCAAATAAGACAAAATCGTTTTATTTATTTGCAACGATTTCGAGGGCTTTTTAGTCAATTCATCGTGGATATGTATGCAAAAATAGAAACGGAAAGGTTGATATACATACGCACTAACCAGACACGTTTACGTGCGGAAGATTATGTGCACCTTCGAGATGCAATGCAACAAGATAACAGTGTGGAAAATATGGGACAATTAGTTATCTTACCATCAAGTTTTATTGGAAGTCCACGTTATATGCATGCGCGTACGCTTGACGCCTTTTGTTATGTACGGAAGTATGGTCGACCAGACCTTTTCATCACTTTTACGACAAATCCAAAGTGGATAGAAATTTCCCATGAACTTCTTCCTGGCCAGGCATCCTATGATAGGCATGATATAATAGCAAGGGTTTTTCACTTAAAACTAAAGCTGATGATAGATCTACTCACTAAAGAAAAGGTTTTCGGATCGTTTCTTTGTTACATGTACAGCGTTGAGTGGCAGAAACGGGGTTTGCCACATGCGCACATATTACTGTGGTTGGAGGAAAAAATTAGACCTGATGCTATTGATACAACCATAAGTGCCGAATTTCCTAATCAGAACGAGGATCCCATGTTACATGAGATTGTAAAGACTCACATGATACACGGGCCATGCGGCGCATTGAACAGAACCTCCGTGTGTATGAAAGATGGTCGCTGCTCTAAAAAATATCCTCGACCGCTTTTAGAGCAAACTATATCGGGGGAAAATGGATATCCACTTTACCGTAGAAAATCGCCACAACAAGGTGGTTTTACAGCTAACATCAGGTTACATGGCCAAGAAATTGTTTTGGATAATAGGTGGGTCGTGCCTTATTCACCGGTATTATCCAGAACATTTCAATCTCATATCAACGTCGAAATATGTAACAGTGTTGAATCTATAAAATACATATGCAAATACGTCAACAAAGGAAGCGATCAAGCTACGGTAGGGTTTACAAATAATGATAACGATGAGGTGACGAGGTTTCAATCTGGCCGATACATTAGCTCTTCTGAGGCAGTTTGGCGTATTTTAAGCTTTCCCATCCACGAGCGACATCCACCCGTAATGCATCTTGATATCCACCTAGAAGGCGGACAAAGGGTGTATTTCAACCCTGATAACGTAATGGACCGTTTAGCTAATCCAAGACGAACCACTTTGCTTGCATTTTTTCAACTTTGTGAAAATGATGTATTTGCTAAAACCCTATTATACAGCGAAGTTTCGTCATATTATACCTACAATAAACAACAGGGAATTTTTAATCGCAGAAAACGTGGAACAGCCGTAGATGGTCACCCTGGTGTATTTAAAGAACAAGTTATTGGTAGGGTTTATAGTGTGCATCCAAATCAGTCTGAATGCTTTTACTTACGCTTACTTCTGCATACTGTTCGAGGACCTACTTCGTTTGAAGAGCTTCGAAGGGTTGATGACACTGTTTATCCCACTTTTCAAGCAGCTTGCCGGGCACGTCATTTACTTGATGGTGATCAGCATTGGGACGACGCTTTGGCCGAAGCATGTGTCAGTGAAAGTCCACGTCGATTGC
Source organism: Pyrgus malvae (assembly GCA_911387765.1). Classification (NCBI taxonomy): domain Eukaryota; kingdom Metazoa; phylum Arthropoda; class Insecta; order Lepidoptera; family Hesperiidae; genus Pyrgus; species Pyrgus malvae. The sequence goes on from OU426946.1 coordinate 29,766,285, forward strand.
GTCATTTGTTTGCGGTCATGCTGGTGTTTTGTGCACTTTCAGATGCCACGCAATTGTGGAATAAATATCAGAATAAATTATCTGAGGACTTTGTTAGGCACGCACCATATACCACAAGTCATAACTCAATTCCTGAAAGGTTACATGAAAGTCACTTAAATCAATGTTTGTTGGCTATTCAAGAAATTGTCATATCAATTGGTGGTAATCCTATTTCCCAATATGGTATGCCCGAACCATCATTTGAAGGTCAACGTATTAATAGAGATTACGCGTCGGAAACAAACTATGATCCAGTGGAACTGGCTGAAACTTTAGAGACTGGAGTCTCGAGTCTTACCGGCGAGCAGCGCTCAATATTTGATCGTGTATGTTGCAGCGTAGACAGTGCTTTGGGAGAAATGATATTTGTAGATGCTCCTGGAGGCACGGGTAAGACTTTCCTTACTAAGATAATTTTAGCAAAGGTACGAAGTGAAAATAAAATTGCTCTTGCTGTTGCTTCATCGGGTATAGCAGCTACTTTATTGCCTGGAGGAAAAACTGCACACACGATGTTCAAGATCCCAATCGATTTAGACCGCACAGAACATCCTGTATGTAACATTTCAAGAAACAGTGACAAAGCAAAGGTTTTACGTGATTGTTCTCTAATCATATGGGATGAATGCACAATGGCCAACCGGAAGGCGCTGGAAGCTGTAGATAGAACATTGCGTGATATCAAGCAAAATGACCAGCCCATGGGCGGTATTACAGTGGTTTTTTGTGGCGATTTTCGTCAAACTCTCCCTGTTGTACCACGTGGAACAAGGGCCGACGAAGTTCGAGCCTCTCTAAAAAGTTCCTGTATATGGCGGCATATCATCCCTATGCATTTAACTATAAATATGCGAGTGCGACTCGGAAGTAACAATGATGCTCAGGAGTTTTCAGATCTGTTACTCCAGATTGGTAATGGGACATATCCGCAGGAGCAAGGAAAAGTTATCCTACGTGATAATCTATGCAGCACTGTTTCTCTGATGCGGGACCTTATAACATCTGTGTACGGAAATACGACACAAATAGCTAATTACAACAACTCCAGGCTATGTGAAAGAGCTATATTAACACCACGTAATGACCAGGCAGCAACAATAAACGCCGAAATTCTAAGTTTCGTTCCGGGAGATAATGTAGAGTATGTCTCAATTAACAGAGTTGTGGAACAAGACGAGTCTACTAATTATCCTATCGAATTCTTAGAATCTCTGAGCGCCCCTGGTCTGCCAGCCCATAAGATAAATTTAAAAGTCGGCGTGCCTATAATTCTGCTTAGGAATTTAAGCCCGCCAAAGCTCTGCAATGGCACTAGATTGAAAGTGGTGAGTTTACAACGCAACGTGATAGAGGCAGAGGTTTTAACAGGCTGCGGCGCAGGGGATAGTGTTTTTATACCCCGGATCCCTCTCATCCCAAACAATTTCCCGTTTAGTTTTAAACGAATTCAGTTTCCTGTGAGCTTATGTTACGCCATGACGATTAACAAAGCTCAAGGTCAGACGCTGAGTGTCGCAGGTTTGGATCTAAGCACCAATTGCTTTTCACACGGGCAACTTTACGTGGCTCTTTCACGAGTTAGCCACCCTAGAAAACTCTACGCTTTTATTCCCGGCGGCTCCACATGTAACATTGTGTACAGTGAAGCTTTATTATAATTATTATTAGTATACTCAACGTAAACGTTTTCCTTCGGAGCAAAATGTAACTCTGTTAATTGAGACATACTCTACATTATCTCCCGGAACGAAACTTAGAATTTCGGCGTTTATTGTTGCTGCCTGGTCATTACGTGGTGTTAACATAGCTCTTTCACATAGCCTGGAGTTGTTGTATTAGCTATTTGTGTTGTATTTCCGTAGGTACACAGATGTTATAAGGCCCCGCATGATCATCTGTCACGTGTGACCATTATCAACCCATAGCCATTCTGTTATCTCAAATATATTATTATGTACTTAAAAGAGTGCTGGGAGTTTTTTTCCGCCGCCTTTTTTTTCTCAGCTCAACATTTAGCCCAAACGGGCACTTAAAGGCGATGACCGGGAAAAAATGACATTCATTAAGCGAATATTTTGTTTTCCTAATATGAAATAAATATTTTTTCTTTCTTTCTTTCTTTCTAAGTACAAAACGACCAAAATGTAACCAATGGTGTAGGTACGTTCCGTGTTTCACAAAACGTGTAGTGTACATTTTGCGTTTTGTGTATTTTGCTCTGCAGCCTTCATGTTCAACTTCTAGGTCACTCTACAAATTAGTCATTCTTACAAATGGACAGTGTCCGAGAATCAGAGTTATTACTTTATTACCAGCCGGAGTTAAATCGAAGTCCACGCGGACGGAGTCGCGGGCACAGCTAGTATGAAATAAATATTTTTTTCTTTCTTTTCTTACTGGAGCAGCACAGTGGATTAAGTCTTGCCAATTTTCATAATTGGAAGAGGCATGTTACTTAAAATATCGATAATATAACAGTTCTACTATTAATGTTTGTTAAAAATTAATGAAGGTATTAATAAATCGTCATTTTTTTTAAATATTAATGTCTAAATCATTGAAATTTGAAATTAAAATTACATCTTTATTATATCTAACTTCAATGTTTCTGAGAATTACGGGTAATTGGGATTAGTAGCGCACTAAAACCTCTCGTTGGCCTGCCTCTGCGCTTGGGGAGGACTCCGGAATCTCCAGTGGAACGCACCGGTGTCTTCGGGATCTTCGGGAGAGCAAATGTGCTCTCCTGCATCTTCAGATGATTATGGCGGCATGCGGCCACGCACACACCCTCTCACCGCGCGCAACCCTGGAAGCCCCCTTTTAGTCTTAGTAACACTATTCTTAATACCGAAGCTACAGGGACTGTACTAAGCTGCCTTAAATAGACTAGAATTCAGCGCACAAGAAAAATAATCATAGCTACATAATGCTAGTACTTTTTGCTGCCAGCTTTACTCCCATAGACATTTTATTCACCGCATTTTTTATTTACGAACTTATTTCACAATTATCATCTCTACAGGTAAGTGTGCGAAATCAGCTAAAGGGTAAATGTGTTCTATACCTACTTTTTTTTTCAACCTTTTTTTTATGTCCCACTGCTGGGCACAGGTCTCCTCTCACTAGTGAGAGGGATTTAGGCCATAGTCCACCACGCTGGCCAAGTGCGGATTGGTGGACGTCATGCTTTCGAGAAATTATGAATTTCTCTCAGGCATCCACGGCGATAGAGAACATCGTAATCAATTAAATATCACGATATTTTCCATCACCGTGGAGCAACGATAAATGCGCACATTACAAATTTCTTTGTCAGAGGTGCGCGCCGAGGATTTGAATCCGGGATCGATCGCGTCGAAAACCGCGGATTCATACCACTCGGCCATCGCCGCTCATACCGATACCTACTTATGATTGTATATATTTTCAGGTGGTAATGAAAGTTACAATAAATACATGACAGTTCGAAAGATGACTCTCGGCACAATACAAGGAGCACCTGCCTCTATATTGTGCTCTCGGCCTGACTGTACTGTACTGTACCTGTAAAATAAGGATGAAATATTAACAAACAATTTCATATTCGGGTGATCTCTGCGTATATTGTATCTCACATTATTGGATGACATTGAGAGCGCTAAGGTCACCAAAAGTTTGATATTTACCAGTACAATTTTCAACAAGTCAAATAAAGTAAAATGTTTATAACAATAAATCACAATATCAATGTTTATAAATTTGAGTTTCATTGTTTACTTCGCACTTAAATTTTCAAGAAATTCTTACAAGGTTATGTCAACAAAAAATCACTTGAAAAGCCATCAAAGTAAAGGGATTGTGAGTTATTCAAATAAGAGAGACCTGAGGTCGAACTCCAGCAGTGTTGTCTAAGGTAGCATTAACATTACTTAATAACATTATACGTTAGTTAATAAATAAATAGCAGACATTTACTTTTTTTTATAAATTGCGAATTTAGCTATTAAAATTTGGCTGGCTGCAACCCTTTTAGCGTCCCGCTGCTGGGCACGGGTCTCTCCCCATTATTGGGGAGGCCTGGAGCTTACTCCACCACGCTGCTCTGCTGTTGGTGGAGAGCCATTAAAGTTTACAAATGACAAATAAAGTTATCTGTTATTATCGCTGCTCCACGGTGAGGGAAAACATTGTAAATTTAATTACGATGTTTTCTGTTGCCATGTATGCTTATGTCATAATTTCTCGAAGCCATGATTTTTACCAATCCGCACTTGGCCAGCGTGTCCACTATGGGCTACATCACTCTCACTTCCAAGAGAAGACTTTTGCCTAGCAGTGGAACATAAAAAGGGTTGAAAAGAACATTACAACGATCCCTAAACCTAACCTACCTAAACGACTACTACCTAAACGATACCTAAATTACTTTAAAACCAATTGTTTTTTTGTTTAAATAATATATAAATAAGTACTAATTTTTTTTGTCTCGGCAACAAAACAATTAATTGTGAGTCTATAGGTGGAAACTTGTAATTGGCCTTAGGTATTAATTAGAGATATAGCCTTAAGATTAACACAGCTGTTAGTTTCCCATAAAGTTTGTAAATAAATAAACTGTACCAACAACGCTCCCGTAATATACGTAAGTATGGTGTTTTCCTCGCTCTTTCCCCATTACTTCTGTTCGTGGTTCCTTCTTACGTCCGTATGTGGTCACCCCGTGACCGTGTGAAGAGGACCGGTAGCTCTAGTAGTGTAATCGCATTACTGTCTCGGTGACATATAACATCATTAATTAGAGCAGATTACAAATACAGATGATGGGAACTGTTAGCGATTGAACTAATGCTTCTTGTTTTGTATTACATAACATTTATAATGACGATCGATATAAATAATATCTTAAAACTTACTGAACCTTTTACTGTTACTTTAATGGAATCTTGAGATGAAAACTTCTTCTGTCCTGTTTAGTGATTTTTAGTAGGAGATAATATAATAATGGTTTCGCGTCAAAAAGATGAAAAGGAAATAAGTTGGGTCTACCTAGATAAATTAAAATGTAAGTAATCTAATACTTTTAAACGAGCAATTCTAGTACGAGATATTTTTTGAATCTCAGAAATGGCTACAAAGATTTTGATGAACTTTAGTATCCTGATTTCGGGGGTGATAAATCGATCCAGCTAGGTTTTATTTTTAGAAATTAAATTATAAAAATATATTTTCAGCGATAATCAACTTAAATGAACTGAAAAATACGACTTTTCATGAAATTTATTGGAGAGTATTAATAATATTGTGGCGTAGAAAGCCGTCAAACGCCATCCGTCAATCAAAGAGATGAGATGTTTTTATTTTATTAAGAGCTATTTCAGATGGCGTTCTTAAGTAACTAAACCAAGATTTTTTTTGTCAGAGCAACGCTCGGTTGTCCAGGTACTTACTAATTATGTGCGAAAAACTCAAACTCAAATCATAGATATTAATCAGTAAATAAGTGGGCACCATGGAGATCGACAAAGGGGGTGAATTAATAAAGGATTTAGCTTAGAGAGAAAAGTGGTATCAAGATGCTTTTGTTATTAAGTTACTTCTTATATTAAGCCACATTTATTTACCTACTTAGTTGTTTAGATTGATATCAGGAAAAAACCAAAACTCGAATCAATTGAATCACAATAAAATGACATGTCATGCCGTATATTTCATTGGCCGATAGACTATTTGACGAAATCTTGTATCTGCATTTTAAATTCAAGATTACATATATACGATGATATCTAAAAATAACGATGACTGCCATTTTAAAATCTCGTGTTAAGAAAGTACTTTCAACGTGAGAGATAAGTCTCCAGATGAATTATTGCTTGATAGAAGATGTAAAGCATTTTTATGTACCAAAACCTGGCTTACCGTCTAAAATATCTGAGATCTGATGATCTCATGTAAAATCAAGTTCCTGAGTCTACACACCCTAAGAACTCTATCTAACACTTCACCAACTCTTCACCCAGTGGCGGTTTTAGGATTTCAATATGGGGAGGGGGGGTGGGGCTTGACTAACCAACCGCTCGGACCGACCACGCTGATTTTACGAGTACCTTGGAGGAATTAGAGGTAGGTTTGTCAAGGGTACACCGGTGCGTTCCTTAGGAGATCCCGGAGTCCTCCCCAAGCGCAGAGGCAGGCCACCGAGGGGATTTCAGTGCGGTCAAATCCCACATAACCCGGTATTCTCTCCCTAGGTGCCGGGTACCTTTTGAAGGTTTCCCCCCGACACCAAAAAAAAAAGGTTTGTCAAGGGTGAACCCGGTTTTGGGGGGTTTGAGCCCAAATCTTAAATGACATGTAGAGTTGGTGAAGTTAGGGACTATAAATTAGAGGATCAAAGGTAGCAGATGCAGTCATTCTGCGTTCGTGATTGACCTCTAACCACAAGAAAGTTTAAGGCGCAATATGGGCACAAAGATTGATAATAATAATCTTATATATAAAATTCTCGTGTCACAATGTTAGTTACCATACTCCTCCGAAACGGCTTGACAGATTTTTATGAAATACAAAATACCTATTACCTATGCATATTCAGTATGTCTGAGAATCGGCTACTATCGAGTTCGCGGGGTCAGCTATACTGGTATAAATATAATGTAATAAATAAAACTATTTCAATGTACATTTTTATATTTGTAATTAGTTAAGTTTTAAATTATTGAAATATTCGCATACTTCATGAAGGTAAATAATAAAATTAATAAATAAAACACAGAAAACAAAAGTAATGACTAATAGTTCACAAACATACAAAATCATTATAAAGACTACGTATATTTATTTAGGGCAGCTTGGCTCAACCCTTTTTGCGTCCCACTGCTGGGCACGAGTCTCTCCCTCTTATTGGGGAGGCCTGGAGCTTACTCCACCACGTGCGGGTTGGTGGAGGATTTAGGACAGCTAATATCTCCAAAGGACACCATGTTCTAAAAAAACAACGGGTTGCACTCCGGTATTGCCGGCAGAAGTGAAAACTTGAACATTAACGTTGTGCATTTTTGATATTTTGGAATGGTTAGGGAATAATTTCGCACGAATTGCTTTTATTATCAGTATTATTTTTCATCTAGTATTTTCAGAAGGTTTTCATCTGGTATTTTTATAAAGTACTCACTCATTTTCTTTCACCATTTCTTCGTCACTTTTGTTCATTAATACATGCACTTTGTTCAATCTCATACTTTAAATACTTGATATAAACGAATTTTACAAGTATAGACAGCCATCAGCTGTCACCCCTCCGTCTTACGAATATTCGAACACCTTTTGTAAACACCCATATTTGTGCAAATAAAAGTCTTTGTCTTCAAGTTTTGTCTGAAGTCGTATGATGTACTGTTACTTCGGTCGCCTCACGCAAAAGTATGTAAGGTCTGCCATCTTCAAAATCTTACTTGTAACACTAACTACTATGATGACCCGCGTGGCGTAATGGTTACCATGCCGGACTGCCAATCGGAGAGTCCCGGGTTCGATTCCCGGCGAAACATTTGAATGATGATTTTAAATTTCTGTTCTCGGTCTGGTCAGCTTTCTGTCTTTGTGTGTGTACATGGTACCCACGACACAGGATAACCTTTGATATAAATCTACCCTACTGTGGGGCTATGAGTGTGAAACTTTATTTATTTATTTATTCAACTACTTTACTGATTTAAATCCAGAAAATGACCTAGCTTAAGTTTATTTTAAAATGCTTTCTTATCACTGGTGAAACATTCAACAACATGTCAAATTTTAAGTACTGATCGTATTTGTTTTCTTATCACAGCTGACGACAGAATACGACACGATAATCGAAGGCAGTGCGCACGTAGGCACCAATTGTACAAAGTCTTGGAATTATTCCAGGGATAACTGCGAATGGAATAATTTACTGTTTATTTCACGTCTGCTTGGTTTAGATTTGGTGAGAATATGGCTTGTTGGGCAGACGTGCTTATAAATTTTGAGTGTGAAATGTTATATTGAGTTCAGCTCATGTATCTACTGAGATAATATATATATATCTTTCTTTGGACAATTCACACAACGCCATCTGATTCCAAACTAAGCAGAGCTTGTGCTATGGTAATCAGAAAGCTGATAAACATACATATATAATTCTAAATAAATACTTATATAGATAATTTAACACCCAGACACAGAACAAATACTCATGTTCATCACACAAATATTTGTCCTGGGTGGGGATCGAACCCACGACCTCACGCTTCGCAGTCGGCTCATCACCCACTGCGCCACGGAGGCTGATAGATAGAAGAACCGGACTCGGAGGAACCGGAGAACAAATAGTACGAGTGTACTGATACTCGTACTATTTTTCCGGCTCTATTCTCTCAATTCAACGAATCGCCTATAAGGGCACTTAGACCCGATGACCGAAAAGATTGAGATTTATTAAAAAAAATCTTCGGAGAGCAGATGTGCTCTCCTGCGCCTTCCGATGTTTACGGCGGCAAGCGGCCACGAACACGCCGCCGTCCTTCCCGGGGCTGCTGGCTGGACGGATCGACTTCCACTCTCCCCGTCCGCAACCCCGGAAGTCCCCTTTTAGTCGCCTCTTACGACCAGGCAGGGGATACCGTAACTCTATTCTTAATCCCGAAGCTACAGGGACTAAAGCTTAGTCAAAATATGGGTTGGCCACTTCGCTACATTCACATAAGGTGACTTTAATTCAGTGTTCATTACTTTTCTGTTATTCAATAGTCCTTGTAGTAACGAAACGGCTAAGCCACATATTTTGACATAGACAATAGATAGTCAGAGAACAGGAGGACTCGTCATAGAGAGTTCAAATTGATAAGTTGTTGAGGTTTGTTTTTGAAATTTTTTTTTTGTTTTTGTTTGTTCTTCAAATGTTGTCAGGGTACAGATGCACTGTAAAATTTAACGCAAAAGTTTCGAATTAATAATGTTAAAGTTCCATAATTTTCAATAGATCGCCTGTGATTGGCTCAACATGATGACATTTATAGCCGTTAGCCATTGTAGGATTTAAAATTACGTTATAGGAAACGGATTCGGAGTTTAGGTTAGGAACGTCAGTCATGCCCAGAGTGACTGTATCCTATAGATATTGTGTACCTAATTTAAGATAATGTGAGGCATAAAACGTTTTAGAACACGAGGTAAGCAATCATGTTGTAAATAATCTCGAATCGCTATAATACGTAACAATACTATCTCTTCTGTGGGATATTCAAACGCTCTGGATAAGATAATTACGTAGACTTTCTAGTAATTCGCCAAATATTGTTGTTTTTTATACTTGATTGATAAATGAATATTGATAAATAAGATAGCATAAATGAGTACTAAGTGATGCAATAATGACTGTATCTACGTTTATGTAAATCAGTTGATTGCACAGAAATAAATGTATTTATCACTTATGATTAAAACGTTAAATGCTAAATTTATTACACGCCGTACGTCAAAAAATCGTTACAAGTTCAGTAAACATATTAAATAACGTATCTTAGCGAATACGCTTAGAGATACACGCTGAGATTTGAACCTGGACTTAGGGTTCAAAGGCTCTCAGGGTAGAGATGCACTGTAAAATTTAACACAAAAGTTTCAAATTTAAAAATCGCTGTAAGACTAATAATATAAGTGTTAGGAATCAACGTCGGTAGTTAAATAAAAAATATGACGATGTAGGGGAAAACGCCCATAAAAGCGAGACCTCCTCTGAGGAGCGACCATTATTAGTCTAAAAGTTGTAGGGGCAGTTACTCTGCCCGTTTGCATACTGATATTCTGTATTTGTGCTTACCTATAATTTATAGTTGTAGTTGTATAAGGAAATGTTAATTAGAAACTTCAAATCGTTTGAATAAGACTTTGCGAATTAAAGAATATTCCGCTTCTGGTTTTTCATTTCTAAAATCAGAATTGGGATAGTCTCGCGCCTCACGTTTAGCTTTCATCCTGAACAAATGCAGAAATCAGTACGCATGGTTTTATATTCTTCGTGTGTCGAATAAACAATCTGTGTATAGATCAAGTGGTAAGGTTACTGGTGAAATCGTAAGTAACAAAAATCTTATAAGAGGGTAGGAAGACGTGCACAGCAATAACGTTTGTTACTCACTAGTTTTGCGAGTGTAAGTAAAATCAAAGCAACTGTTTGTTACTTTAAAAAGACTGCTTATCTTTTGCTAATGCGGGTTAGTTAATGTGTGATGAAAAAAGAGTATAGTTCTTACCGTCATTTACTTTTACCTTTTCATACACATTTATTTGTACCCAACGAGTACAGTAGGTTTCAGGTAAATTATTAAAATATTTCCGAATCAAGAAAGTAAGCAATTATTTGCGTGTTTAGAAAACGGGGTTTTGATTATTTGTGATCATTTCAAAGCAAGTAGTCAGTTTAAAAACTATACGTGACGGATAATCTTTAATGCTTACGAACTGAATTGACTGGTCTTGTTTAATTTGTTTCTGCAGTCAAATTACATCGTAATTTTCACACTTGTTTTGTTAAAATCGAATGTAACTATCAAGTTAAAGTGACCGTTGTTATTTTAAATTGCAAATATTGCAAGTACCTACTAGCATGCAAAGGTTCAAAATAGATAGGAAGCTAACTTTCTTTGAGTTTTCAGATTCTTGCCTTTAGAAGCCACTTATTGAGAATGGTTGCTGGATCAGTGCATAAAGTAGTGTTGACAACGAAGGATCACATTACAAAAAGAAGTCTCTTTACCCATTACGTACTTTTAGTGGCCAACTAACTTTGTAATTAAATAACACCGTGCTTGCCGTGGACAATAAGCAATCACAATTATAAGGCCACAGTATCATGCGATCATAACCGTTTTGTTTTTCATATTTAATGAACAGCCATTAATGCCTAGTGCATTTTGTAATCAAGTTGACACTCGAAACGACAATAATTAATTGTACCATTTTAGAACTACCTACTTTGTTAGATCATTTTGTTAACACAAGTTTTCAGATGAAGTTGATAGTGCAATTTTCACAAAGTAGATACAGCAACTATTATTTCTGTTACGGCTACCTACCTACATCCACATTTTAGGTTATTAACTAAAGTTGAAGGAAAAGTTATTAATAGAGGGGTTATTAGAAGGAAAGGTTATTGGACACCAAATCGTCATCCAACCCGATGAGTTCGTACTGAATGTCACGGACAGCGATCAGTTTAAATTTCATCTGAAGCGTTTGTTCAATGAACCTGTTCTTATAACGATTTATTTTTATATTTCCTTCGGTTAGTTGTACTAGTTATGTCAGGTAGGCCGAGCTTAAACTTGTGTACGTTCACTACGGGAGCACACGAGGACGTGTGATTTGGTCAGTTCTGGCCGTGATTATGTGGTTGGCAGCAATAGTCAGTGCAGTCAAGGCAGTCAGTCAAGGCAGTGCATATTACCCTGATGTTACAGACCTTCAGAGTTCATTATTTCACTTTATCTAAAAACATGCCCGATCGTTATAGACGAACATATTTTCGTGTATACTTCACTTTATTTGACAGCGTCTTTTAATAAATCCCTGTTGCAGGCTGTAGCATATTTGAGAGGTGGTCATGAACACTCACGTTGCAAACTACGCAGTGTTGTGAAAGTGTGGCGTGGCATGCTGGAGTGCAGTGTGTTCATTTATGCCTGTGTGGTACGACATTCATTCCAGGAGTGGCATGGCAAACTAGATTCTGGACGAATGGATTCAGTCTAATTCACCCACCACCTACGAGTTTGCACGGATTGCAATGCAATCTGCATTGCTGCATTAGGTAAGCGTACCTAAGTATTTCCCATACATCTATTCGTAATAACTATTTTTCCTATATAAGTTTGCCCATTAAATTTCATTTTTATTAATGTTACACTTGTGTTACAATGTGCAAATAAACTTACTTTCTATCCGTATTTTACGTGATACTTGTCAGTGTTTGCTATCAGCTCTTTATCATACGGGTTTTGTAATGATTTAGTACACCCTCGTGTAAGACCCACCGCGGCCTCTGTTGACCAAACCTGTGTTTTACGGGTTGTGGTTCTTGGAAGATACAGTGTAAGACCCACCGCGGCGTCTGTTGGCCAAACCTGTATTTTACGGGTTATGGTTCTTGGAAGATACAGTGTAAGACCCACCGCGGCGTCTGTTGGTCAAACCTGTGTTTTACGGGTTATGGTTCTTGGAAGATACAGTGTAAGACCCACCGCGGCGTCTGTTGGCCAAACCTGTGTTTTACGGGTTATGTTTCTTGGAAGATACAGTGTAAGCCCCACCGTGGCCTCTGTTGACCAAACTGTGTTCTACGGATTGTTTCTTGGAAGATACAGTGTAAGACCCACCGCGGCTTCTGTTAACCAAACTGTAATACCTGGGTGTTTTACGGGTAATGGTTCTTGGAAGATACAGTGTAAGACCCACCGCGGCGTCTGTTGGCCAAACCTGTGTTTTACGGGTTATGTTTCTTTGAAGATACAGTGTAAGCCCCACCGCGGCCTCTGTTGACCAACCTGTGTTCTACGGATTGTTTCTTGGAAGATACAGTGTAAGACCCACCGCGGCATCTGTTAACCAAACTGTAATACCTGGGTGTTTTACGGGTAATGGTTCTTGGAAGATACAGTGTAAGCCCCACCGCGGCGTCTGTTGACCAAACTGTGTAATGCCTGGGTGTAACTAGTGACGACAGTGTGACGATATTGGCTGAACTTGCAATAAAACATTATTTTGGCTTAATAGCACCATTTAACATTTCTAACAGTGTAATACACTGTGTAATTCTACCAGTACTGTACCTGTTAGATGTTAGTTTACACAATGTGAATAACTTTTATCCTAAATAGTGCGTAGAGATATTATTTTTACTACAAAGTTATTTGCTATTCTACAGGTTAACAATCATTTTTCCCTTCACAGAACAAGGACTTTAATGACTTACCAATGATAATGTGTACTTAAATGCTTAATTCATTCTTTTATTTACAGCCTGATTTTAGTTGTTTCATTTATTTTGCTGTTTTCATTTACCTGTACTATGTACGTACCTACTATTTTTGATAATGATGGAGATAATTAAATAACACCATGCTTACGAATGTTCTAATTCTCTGTGTATGTTGAGAAGATCGAATATGTGCAACGAAGTATGAAATTCTATTTGAACGATGCGCGCCTTCTGTAATAAATTAAAAAGGAGGCCATAGCTAATGAACAGATGATGATGTACGAGTCAGGGCCTTGTAAGAGCGATGAATGATTGAGATAGGCATACTCGTTTACTTAATTGTTTTCTACAAATCTCCTATGATTACAGGCACCAGGGTCACAGCCGGGTCATGAAGACATGGCAAGGGTTGTGATCAGATCAAGACTACACACAGTGGTGGTCTGAAAATCGTGGCAGCTGGGGTGGCTCTGACGAGAATTACCCTAAATTATGACATTCAAAGATATAGTATCAAAGACTAAGTTTTATTAATTAGCACTAATTCAACATACCTAATGAGATTCTTTTCCTATTTTTGTTATGAACTTTCTTGTCTGAAGCTAAGTTTTAATGACTGTCCCAAAACTAACCAAATTTCTCATAAGCTTAATTCTTATCTCGTAGCTCTGTTATGAATTGCACTGTCACTAGAACACCTCATGCTTTATTTATGATTCAAAGCCTAATTTCCAGATTTATTTCAAATAAAATTTTAATTTAAATAAGTGCTACAGACGACAAGGTGATCTTTAAATTTGGTATTTAGCTTGGTTTGTTCTCATTTGCAGACTCTAAATCTTTGTGATGTCATCATGCGTTCCAAAGCTGCTGCCTCCACCACTGTATGATGCCGGGCGCTCTGGTGTGCTTCTGGGTGATGCCGGGCGCTCTGGTGTGCTTCTGGGTGATACCCAGCGCTCAAGAGCTACAGTGCACTGCTACGGAAGAAGTACAATGCATTGAAGGATCTTCACAGCCTGGCGAGGGCGCCAGGATGTCAGGAGAGGCCGTGTTAGGAATCAACGTCGGTAGTTAAATAAAAAATATGACGATGTAGGGGAAAACGCCCATAAAAGCGAGACCTCCTCTGAGGAGCGACCATTATTACTCTAAAAGTTGTAGGGGCAGTTACTCTGCCCGTTTGCATACTGATATTCTGTATTTGTGCTTACCTATAATTTATAGTTGTAGTTGTATAAGGAAATGTTAATTAGAAACTTCAAATCGTTTGAATAAGACTTTGCGAATTAAAGAATATTCCGCTTCTGGTTTTTCATTTCTAAAATCAGAATTGGGATAGTCTCGCGCCTCACGTTTAGCTTTCATCCTGAACAAATGCAGAAATCAGTACGCATGGTTTTATATTCTTCGTGTGTCGAATAAACAATCTGTGTATAGATCAAGTGGTAAGGTTACTGGTGAAATCGTAAGTAACAAAAATCTTATAAGAGGGTAGGAAGACGTGCACAGCAATAACGTTTGTTACTCACTAGTTTTGCGAGTGTAAGTAAAATCAAAGCAACTGTTTGTTACTTTAAAAAGACTGCTTATCTTTTGCTAATGCGGGTTAGTTAATGTGTGATGAAAAAAGAGTATAGTTCTTACCGTCATTTACTTTTACCTTTTCATACACATTTATTTGTACCCAACGAGTACAGTAGGTTTCAGGTAAATTATTAAAATATTTCCGAATCAAGAAAGTAAGCAATTATTTGCGTGTTTAGAAAACGGGGTTTTGATTATTTGTGATCATTTCAAAGCAAGTAGTCAGTTTAAAAACTATACGTGACGGATAATCTTTAATGCTTACGAACTGAATTGACTGGTCTTGTTTAATTTGTTTCTGCAGTCAAATTACATCGTAATTTTCACACTTGTTTTGTTAAAATCGAATGTAACTATCAAGTTAAAGTGACCGTTGTTATTTTAAATTGCAAATATTGCAAGTACCTACTAGCATGCAAAGGTTCAAAATAGATAGGAAGCTAACTTTCTTTGAGTTTTCAGATTCTTGCCTTTAGAAGCCACTTATTGAGAATGGTTGCTGGATCAGTGCATAAAGTAGTGTTGACAACGAAGGATCACATTACAAAAAGAAGTCTCTTTACCCATTACGTACTTTTAGTGGCCAACTAACTTTGTAATTAAATAACACCGTGCTTGCCGTGGACAATAAGCAATCACAATTATAAGGCCACAGTATCATGCGATCATAACCGTTTTGTTTTTCATATTTAATGAACAGCCATTAATGCCTAGTGCATTTTGTAATCAAGTTGACACTCGAAACGACAATAATTAATTGTACCATTTTAGAACTACCTACTTTGTTAGATCATTTTGTTAACACAAGTTTTCAGATGAAGTTGATAGTGCAATTTTCACAAAGTAGATACAGCAACTATTATTTCTGTTACGGCTACCTACCTACATCCACATTTTAGGTTATTAACTAAAGTTGAAGGAAAAGTTATTAATAGAGGGGTTATTAGAAGGAAAGGTTATTGGACACCAAATCGTCATCCAACCCGATGAGTTCGTACTGAATGTCACGGACAGCGATCAGTTTAAATTTCATCTGAAGCGTTTGTTCAATGAACCTGTTCTTATAACGATTTATTTTTATATTTCCTTCGGTTAGTTGTACTAGTTATGTCAGGTAGGCCGAGCTTAAACTTGTGTACGTTCACTACGGGAGCACACGAGGACGTGTGATTTGGTCAGTTCTGGCCGTGATTATGTGGTTGGCAGCAATAGTCAGTGCAGTCAAGGCAGTCAGTCAAGGCAGTGCATATTACCCTGATGTTACAGACCTTCAGAGTTCATTATTTCACTTTATCTAAAAACATGCCCGATCGTTATAGACGAACATATTTTCGTGTATACTTCACTTTATTTGACAGCGTCTTTTAATAAATCCCTGTTGCAGGCTGTAGCATATTTGAGAGGTGGTCATGAACACTCACGTTGCAAACTACGCAGTGTTGTGAAAGTGTGGCGTGGCATGCTGGAGTGCAGTGTGTTCATTTATGCCTGTGTGGTACGACATTCATTCCAGGAGTGGCATGGCAAACTAGATTCTGGACGAATGGATTCAGTCTAATTCACCCACCACCTACGAGTTTGCACGGATTGCAATGCAATCTGCATTGCTGCATTAGGTAAGCGTACCTAAGTATTTCCCATACATCTATTCGTAATAACTATTTTTCCTATATAAGTTTGCCCATTAAATTTCATTTTTATTAATGTTACACTTGTGTTACAATGTGCAAATAAACTTACTTTCTATCCGTATTTTACGTGATACTTGTCAGTGTTTGCTATCAGCTCTTTATCATACGGGTTTTGTAATGATTTAGTACACCCTCGTGTAAGACCCACCGCGGCCTCTGTTGACCAAACCTGTGTTTTACGGGTTGTGGTTCTTGGAAGATACAGTGTAAGACCCACCGCGGCGTCTGTTGGTTAAACCTGTATTTTACGGGTTATGGTTCTTGGAAGATACAGTGTAAGACCCACCGCGGCGTCTGTTGGTCAAACCTGTGTTTTACGGGTTATGGTTCTTGGAAGATACAGTGTAAGACCCACCGCGGCGTCTGTTGGCCAAACCTGTGTTTTACGGGTTATGTTTCTTGGAAGATACAGTGTAAGCCCCACCGTGGCCTCTGTTGACCAAACTGTGTTCTACGGATTGTTTCTTGGAAGATACAGTGTAAGACCCACCGCGGCTTCTGTTAACCAAACTGTAATACCTGGGTGTTTTACGGGTAATGGTTCTTGGAAGATACAGTGTAAGACCCACCGCGGCGTCTGTTGGCCAAACCTGTGTTTTACGGGTTATGTTTCTTTGAAGATACAGTGTAAGCCCCACCGCGGCCTCTGTTGACCAACCTGTGTTCTACGGATTGTTTCTTGGAAGATACAGTGTAAGACCCACCGCGGCATCTGTTAACCAAACTGTAATACCTGGGTGTTTTACGGGTAATGGTTCTTGGAAGATACAGTGTAAGCCCCACCGCGGCGTCTGTTGACCAAACTGTGTAATGCCTGGGTGTAACTAGTGACGACAGTGTGACGATATTGGCTGAACTTGCAATAAAACATTATTTTGGCTTAATAGCACCATTTAACATTTCTAACAGTGTAATACACTGTGTAATTCTACCAGTACTGTACCTGTTAGATGTTAGTTTACACAATGTGAATAACTTTTATCCTAAATAGTGCGTAGAGATATTATTTTTACTACAAAGTTATTTGCTATTCTACAGGTTAACAATCATTTTTCCCTTCACAGAACAAGGACTTTAATGACTTACCAATGATAATGTGTACTTAAATGCTTAATTCATTCTTTTATTTACAGCCTGATTTTAGTTGTTTCATTTATTTTGCTGTTTTCATTTACCTGTACTATGTACGTACCTACTATTTTTGATAATGATGGAGATAATTAAATAACACCATGCTTACGAATGTTCTAATTCTCTGTGTATGTTGAGAAGATCGAATATGTGCAACGAAGTATGAAATTCTATTTGAACGATGCGCGCCTTCTGTAATAAATTAAAAAGGAGGCCATAGCTAATGAACAGATGATGATGTACGAGTCAGGGCCTTGTAAGAGCGATGAATGATTGAGATAGGCATACTCGTTTACTTAATTGTTTTCTACAAATCTCCTATGATTACAGGCACCAGGGTCACAGCCGGGTCATGAAGACATGGCAAGGGTTGTGATCAGATCAAGACTACACACAGTGGTGGTCTGAAAATCGTGGCAGCTGGGGTGGCTCTGACGAGAATTACCCTAAATTATGACATTCAAAGATATAGTATCAAAGACTAAGTTTTATTAATTAGCACTAATTCAACATACCTAATGAGATTCTTTTCCTATTTTTGTTATGAACTTTCTTGTCTGAAGCTAAGTTTTAATGACTGTCCCAAAACTAACCAAATTTCTCATAAGCTTAATTCTTATCTCGTAGCTCTGTTATGAATTGCACTGTCACTAGAACACCTCATGCTTTATTTATGATTCAAAGCCTAATTTCCAGATTTATTTCAAATAAAATTTTAATTTAAATAAGTGCTACAGACGACAAGGTGATCTTTAAATTTGGTATTTAGCTTGGTTTGTTCTCATTTGCAGACTCTAAATCTTTGTGATGTCATCATGCGTTCCAAAGCTGCTGCCTCCACCACTGTATGATGCCGGGCGCTCTGGTGTGCTTCTGGGTGATGCCGGGCGCTCTGGTGTGCTTCTGGGTGATACCCAGCGCTCAAGAGCTACAGTGCAATGCTACGGAAGAAGTACAATGCATTGAAGGATCTTCACAGCCTGGCGAGGGCGCCAGGATGTCAGGAGAGGCCGTGTTAGGAATCAACGTCGGTAGTTAAATAAAAAATATGACGATGTAGGGGAAAACGCCCATAAAAGCGAGACCTCCTCTGAGGAGCGACCATTATTAGTCTAAAAGTTGTAGGGGCAGTTACTCTGCCCGTTTGCATACTGATATTCTGTATTTGTGCTTACCTATAATTTATAGTTGTAGTTGTATAAGGAAATGTTAATTAGAAACTTCAAATCGTTTGAATAAGACTTTGCGAATTAAAGAATATTCCGCTTCTGGTTTTTCATTTCTAAAATAAGTTAAATATAAATCTTAATAATTTCTTGTGTGCATGCATATACGTATATATATGTACACATACTGAACTCCTACTAAACGACTGGACGGATTATGATGAAATTTTTTGAGTGTGTTCAAGGGAATTTGAGAGTGGTTTAGATTTACAATTTGATCCACTGGAAAATGTTTTATTTTTATTTTTTAAATGTATAAATAGTTTCCCTTATAAATTGTTCCTACCTGTCAAACGTTTGTATTTCGTGCCGTGTCGTTAACACAGTCAGAATAACAGACAGTTCGTATGTCATTATTTGTTTTATATTTTTGTTTGACAGTAACATGTTATCTCTTTAAGTTAATAAAAAAACAAATCCTCCTTAAATACTTTTAAGGCAGGACAACGTCTGCAAGTCTACACCCAGGCGGAGCTGGGCCGGACAACTAGTATAATTAGTTATAAAATTAGGTAAAATACTACCTAATTACACAAATTACAATTAGGTACTTTGCAACAATCCGCTATCCTCATGAACAAGAGGGCTGCTTAACATCACTTTGCGAGTAACCGTCGTAGAGTCAATAAAACTGATGATACTCTGTTTTGGGGCGAAACACGTGTTGGTGGTGGTACGTATATTGGTGTATATTTTTTATAGTTGCATGTGCAATGCATGTACCCTATGTGGGAGGGAGGGAGGGAGGTGCTATTGCATGAAAAAATGGTGTATAACCATCATACGTTGTGATTGCGGGTTGTTGCAAAGTAGTTTATTACGTAACTTCATAACTGTATTTCTATTTTTATTTCGAGGATAGGTTAGCTTGGCTACCTAAAGATTGAACAAATGTTCTTTTGAAAATCGCACGGTTCCTACTAAAGTTTTGTAAATGAAAAAACAATTGCGCTCATTATAATACCTGACAACCAGTGTGATAGATAAGAAGAAACAAAGTGTTTTAAGGGTCGCCATATCTAAGCGCCTCACCGATTATCAGTTTATCTGTAGTTCGCTGATCGGCCAACCGTACAAAGCCTTTGTACAGATAAAATGTTACCTATGTACATACATAAATGAAAAACATATAAAATAGAAATGTGGAAGGTGTGTAATGCTTGCTTATGTAGTTTTCAATTTTCAATACTATCAAGAGTTGAGCGAATTCCGGCTAGCTCCTGACTGCTCTAAGTCCAGAGACAGCTACCTGGCTCAACCATTGCGTCCCAGTTCTGGGTACCAGTCTGTTCCTGATACTTAGGAGGCCTGAAAATTTTTGGTTCACGTCCTGATGCAGTTCTTATTCTCTGTGTACATTTGAAGAACGATCTTATTTGAAAATCCTTTTGCCTTAAATATTTTTTATGGTCCAGTGTTGGGCATAGGTCTCCTTTAAGGATTAAGGCCATATTTTTTTTCAACCTTTTTTTATGTCCCACTGCTGGGCACAGGTCTCCCCTCACAAGTGAGAGGGATTTAGGCCATAGTCCACCACGCTGGCCAAGTGCGGATTGGTGGACGTCATAGGCCGTATACCACCACGTAAGCCAAGTGTAGGTGGGGACGAGCCTTTGAGAAATTTTGTATAGATCTCAGGTATCATGATCTTAGGCGCCTATTGTATACATATTTTTTTATTAAATAAACCGAACAAAAAGGCAGACGGGTCGCGTGGTGTTAAGCGATCACCGTCACCTATGGACACGGGCAACCCCAGGGGATCCACCCGAGCATTGGCGACCTTGGAGGAGAGCTTTTATTACAGCTTTCTTGAAGAACTCCATGTCATAGTCCACTGGAAATGCCTCAGCTGGAAGGTAGTCCCATACCTAACAAGTCCGTGGTAAAAAGGAAAATCCTTTTGCCTTAAATATTTTTTATGGTCCAGTGTTGGGCACAGGTTTCGAATTAGAAAGGATTAAAGTCATAGATCACCACGTAAGCCAAGTGTAGGTGCAAAAATTTGATGGAGAAATTTCGTATAGATCTCAGGTATGCGCCTATTGTATGCATAAATGAATAATGGGACGTTTCATGACGGTTTTCAGTGGTCCGTTAATAGGACTTCGATATGCTTTTAAAGCAAGGTTTGTTACAAACCGTATGTAGTTGCACCACAAATTTTATATGTCGACTGATAGTCGCCGCCAAAAGATTAATCTCCCGTGAACTTTTTTTAGAAAATTTTAATGTCACGTACGTGTTTCACGTGAAACAGTCATATGATTTGTCACGTGTTCACGCCGTTCATCCTACTGAGATTTAAATAAACTCTTACTAATCTTGCTGCACTGAAATGCTCTGGCCCAGCATCTGGCGTAAAGCGCAAGTTTTATATGTAGCTAAGCGAAACAGGTGCGGTCGGGTGTGCGACGGGTGATCGCTATTGGCAAATTTCTTGCGCGTTTCCGGGCTTCGGAGGGCACGTTAAGCCTTTGGTCCCGGTTTATATCGATAGATAGCAGTCATTAAACCTTGTCGTTGGCCTTACGGTTGAAAACATCCGGCACCAGAGACACCCGCATCCAGCAGTGGGATGCTATAGTTGCAGCCAATACACAGGAAAACGCCTTTTGTTCCAGTATACGCGTATTGTCGCGTATACCGCCTACGTCACGTGAAATGTCTAGTAGTGATCATGTGACGGGTCACGAGCGACTATTTATGCCGCGACAATTAAAATAAACTATAAACAATGCAAACTGTAAAACAAGAGAAATGCCAGATGTTAGGGCTACGATCACAAGAAACCGTATATATCTGATATATGATTGTCGGAAATAGCAGACTGTTGTTATCTTACCTGAAATCATTCAACCGATTGTTGTTCGTTGAATTCAAGTAAACACTATGATTTCTTAAGATATGGGTGTTTCGACTATGACGAAGTATAAATGGATGGTTATGACTTTACCGGTAGGTATCATATATGTGTGGGAATATGTTCATTTGTTCTCCCATAACAATTACGCTGGTATCATTTTCTGGCAAATGCAATGACATATCGGAAGCGTTTTAATCATCCACTGGATATTGGCTGTGTGAAATATATTAAAAAATGGGTTCGGAAGATTTTTTTGAGAACCTTAATAACCAACTAATTATAGGTAATACTCATAAATGCAGCGGTATATTGTATGCTAAAACACGTTACCTACAATATTGCGTTTGCGAAAAGATCAAATGAGAAAAAAACCGTTTATTACCAATTTAAGGTTCAGCTTATCCCAGTCACGATTGTTTGATATTTGAGGTTCCGGGTTCGAGTTCCAGTCTAGGTTGCCGCCTTTCCCTTATCCATACCGGAACAAATATTTCTTAATTATTATTGCACAATCCAAATTTCGAAATGTTTTTTAAGCATGAAAATATCGATACATAATTGATGTTTAATTATAATTAGCGTAATTATTAGTCCACCCAAAACTTTCACTTCAATAAATAAATAAATAACGCATCACAATCATAGCCCCACAGTAGGGTAGATATACCCTGTGTCGTGGGTACCATGGACACACACAAAGACAGAAACACAAACACCCAGACCGAGAACAGTAATTCAAACTCATCATTCAAATTTCTGCTTCGCCGGGAATCGAACCCGGGACCCTCCGATCGGCAGTCCGGCATGGTAACCATTACGCCACGCGGGTCGTCAAATTGTTTAAAATTTCAATTAAATACAATATAGGTATATAAAATAGTTTATTTGAACGTATTTTCTTTCTTGAATTACCTCTTTTTTTAAACAGGTTGGGTTAGGGGGATTCACAGGTATAGCAAGTTATTGAATGCTCTACGAACGTCAATGAACGTCATAATTTTCTTCAATAAACCTTATGAACCCAAAATATAATTGCACAATTAGGCCCCATTAATTCGCCAACGAACATCCGTTAACATCTTAACAAATTTAAATTTATACAAAAACTGTATATATACCGAAAGATAATTAAAATTTGCTAAGTTTGTGTCGTATTATGCACAGCGATGGGATCCGTAACTCCGTTTTCGTGGTATAATTTTTTTTGGCAATAAGCAAGAATTTATAAAGTTTGGGGAGCTTCCGCGTGAAATATAAAAAATATAACTCTAAACAATGCCAGAGAGTTTTTTCCCGCCGGCTTTTTTTCTCTCACTGACCCAGCGGTGGGTAGGCATAAAAAAAATCTTAACGGATCTTAAAACATAATATTTTTAGTTAATTTTAATTAATAATATTGTATGCCAGAATATGGTAGACTGTTCGTTAGAATGGTAGTTTGTTGTTGCATGTGCATGTGTCCTATGTGGGAGGAGGGAGGTGCTATTGCATGAAAAAAGTATACACCATCATACGTTCTGATTGCGGATTGTTGCAAAGTAGTTTTTACCTAACTTTATAACAATGGAATTCCGCAAAGTCACCCCTGATTCTATTAATTTTATGGTAGACTGTTCAAAACTCCAATTATAATTTAAAAAATCTTATTCTATATATATATATAAACAGTCAACAATAAAGTATTTTCATTTCATTTCATGTCTTTATAACACGTATCCCACCAAAAACATCGTCATGTGATATCTGATTTAGTTGTAGAGATGTAGAGCCAAGCCAAATTTCATTTAAGAATATAATATCCTACCAAATAAACTCTACAAGGTCTAACTTCACACACTCTAAACCTTAGTCTTTGTTTACTGTACAGACCTTTGGTACAGACAGACAGATAAATGGCCGATTCTGATACCCTTACAACTGGCATAAGATTTTATAGACTTTATAGAAGATTTATGACTTGCGGCGCAATGGATACCATGCCGGACTGCCAATCAAAGGGTCTCGGGTTCGATTCTCGGCGAAACAGATATGTGAATGATGAGTTAAAATTTCTGTTCTCGGTCTGGGTGTTTCTTTTTCTGTCTTTGTGTGTGTCCATGGTACCCACGACACAGAGTATATCTACCCTACTGTGGGGCTATGAGTGTGAAGCGTTTTTTTTTTTAATAGAACCCTAATACGGTTATCTTTAAAAATTACATCTAAAGTTATTTGATAGCTGCTAATTGCCAAAAACTATTAATTTTTTCTTATAAAATAAATCTCTATTAACAATTTAAAAATACTCCTTAATCCTTTATCTACTAATAACAAAAATTTGAATCCTAATTAATAATATTAATTAGGATTCAAATTTTTGATTGAAAAACAATATTATTGATTGAACGAGAAAATCAATATTATTGATTGAAGCGTGGGATGCCAGATCTGACAGATATGATTAGAAGGATAATTATTTTTGTAATATCTTAAAAAGCACCCCACGCTTTTTTTTACAATAAAATGCATTTTTACACTAATTTAATTCAAATTTATTTTCATTTTTTTAGTTGGATTTCTTATAAAGGCGTGTTTTTTGGTTTTTAAAACTATTAGGTATTTATTTTCTTCTTTTTAGTTTGTTTTATTTTTAAAAGAGTGCTTTTTAATTTTTTATACTGTTATTTTTAAATAAAATACATATTTTAATTATTTACACCATTATAAATTTATGCTTATGTCTTAAGATAATGGTTGGAAATAATTTTCAAAAATTCTATAAATTGACAAAAATCTTATTTTGCTAATTGAATAATGAAATAATCTTATCAAATTAGTGTGTTGTCATCGGTCCTCGATAAATCTACAAAGTTTGAATGAAGTCTGGCCGTTTAAAGTGGGTCAAAATCGCATGTGAAAGAGTCGGTTACAAACATACAAACATACATACAAGTGAAGCTAATATAAAGCGAGTAAAAACGATAGCTCGTAATCATATACTAGTAATAAATAGTACGTTGTAGCATCCGTTATAATTTATTCAACTTAACTCGAGTGATAGCTACCTTTACTGCACTTTATCATGTAAATTGGTTAGTGCCAGGCGTCAGGATAACAGCTGATAAATCCATCAGAGCATTATTATTTATTCTTATGATCAGAGCCTTATTTGATATACAAGCGATTACCTTCATTGAGATGCTAAAGGTATTGATAATATTCATTATTTTCATATCTTACCCTCAATTGAAACTACTGTCGCCCTGGCGTAGCTATTGATGCTAGATTTACAGTAGGTTCCCAGGGTCATTATGCGTGCGTATAAACTCGTTTTTGTAAGCGCGCGTAGGCGCGTATCGGTGAGCTTTTGGCACATAATACATACGAGCATAGATTAATTATGACTTTGACTACGTAAGTAGTAAATATAAAAAAATATGCATACGTGTTACACTGGTTTGAGTGCGAAAACGCCGGGATAAGTCAGGTACGCGCGTCTGGTTTTTTTAAGTGCATAAAATAGCACGTGTGTAAGTACTATTGCCAAAACGATCGTATACGCGCAGAAAAAAACGCGAGTCTAAAACGCTCTTAGTGTCTATGTAGGTAGGTAATAGCACAGATATCAACAATGAAAATGTCCTTATTGCGGAAAAAGTAAATAATGGTTGTTAAAAAATTATAAACAAAGACAAGATTAGAGAAACTAAATGTGGTAAGATATAAACACCCAGGTCCAGAAAAGAAATTTAAATGTCGTACAATATGATATACAAGTATGTTGCTGGATTAACTTGTCCAACAATTTAATATTTGATGTATAATTATTTCGAATACTAGCCTTTACTTTGCATGTGTATATACAACTGACATAATGGTTCCATGCACCTTTTTATGTATGCCAAAAACATGCCAAAATTGTACCTCGGCGTATAATTTCAACAAATTAGCAGATAACGACGGCGAGGCAAATACGGGTAACACATGAAAATAAGCTTGTTAAGAACCAAACAAGTTTAATTTGCAGGTTCCCAGATACTATAATTTACTTATTTTTTTTTAACCTTGTTAAGGTCGCGTGCGTAATGTTTACTAACATTATAAAATGCTTATGTAAAGCATTACGCCAATGTCAGATATAAAGGTTTCATGCATTTTTTCACGGATAAAGGATAGTACCTGGACGCCCGAGCGTTGCTCGGATAAAAACAATTTATTTTCTTGGTTTATTTTTAAGCAAAACATTCATTGACTTAGTGTTACTTTACAAATTCTTTTAAAATACCTAGGTCCCAATTTAAAAAAAAAATGTCACAAAAAATAAAAAACGCAACTTGCCTACATGAGATTTGAACCCGGATATCTAACTCCGTAGTCCTCTTTCGTAACCATTCGACCAACAAAGATTTTCCGTTGACGAATTTTTTATAGAGGTCTTTCATATCGACATGTCATTTGTTTGAAGGGCGGATTGACGGACAACATTTGAGGACTTTCTACGCCACAATACTATTAATATTTTACAATAGATGTCAGTAAGAGTAATTTTATATTTAACTGCATAAAAATTAAATAAAACGACAATTTCTATCAATAAAGATTTGTGGATCGATTTATCATCCCCGCAACCAGTGTACTAAATTTCATCAAAATCTTTGGAGCCGTTTCCAAGATTCAAAAAATATATTTAGATATATACAAGAATTACTCGTTTAAAGGTATTAGATGTATCTCTATTAAGTATTATTTTAAGCAGCGTTGCTCGGATAAAGTAAAATATTTTCTTGGTTTAATTTCAAACGAAACTCATTTGCTTAGTGTTACTTAATAACGCCATCTGAAACAGCTCTTAATTTTAAAAAAACACAAAAAAAAACACATTATGGTTTTGATTGAGTATTGAACCGGGGTCTCTAGTTCCGCAGTCAGCCCACGTAACCTTCGGCCGAGGAAGCTTTTAATCAATGAACGAAATTTTTATAGAGCTCTTTCAAATCGACATTGTCATCTCTTTGAACGTCGGATTGACGGATGGCGTTTGACAGCGTTCTACGCCACAATATTTATTAATTAATACTCTCCAATAGATGTCAGGAAGAGTCATATTTTTCAGTTTATATTTTTAAGTTGATTATCGTTGTAAATATTTTTTTATAATTTAAAATTTCTGAAAATAAAACCTAGTTGGATCGATTTATCACCCTCGAAACCAGGGTACTAAATGTCATTAAAACCTTTGGAGCCGTTTCCGAGATTAAAAATATATATTTAGGTATATACAAGAAATGATTGTTTAAAGGTATTAGATTATAACACCAGTATATTCTAATGCCCAGCAGTGGGCCATAAAAAGATTTGAAAAGAAATGATACCGATCCCACATAACTCGGGTCTCTACCAATTTGCCGGGTACCGTTTGAAGGTTTCTTCTCAATACCATAAAAAGGTCCTCGTCTACCTATCCTTCGCGGATAGCTCCTGAACAAAAAGAAAAGGAAGGTGAAAAAAAATCATTAGTAAATACCTTAAAAATATACACATAGCTAAACGTTGCCATCAGACTGTTAACTGTAAATAGATTTAGTGACGGACATCGTGACTAATGAAATTATTTAAAATAAAGTAAAGTCCATACTACCTTGATAATGAATGAAAACCGTGTATGCTAAAGGCAAATATTGGCAAAAGACTTCGGTACCTACTTGCGTAAAAATGATTTACCCAAGTAGTTTGAACATGACGAATTCTCATCTTATTCCTTAGAATAATTACATTATAGAAACCAAGTTCGCGCACCCAAATTGAAGCATGTTGATTGGTGCCATTAATGGCACCAAACGCCGCGCCGCTCCGTAAGACTTAAGGTTATATTTTATCACGACACTTTTTATAAACAAAAGAAATCTAATTAAATATTTTTTCACAATGTTTTCAATATTTTGTAGTATTTTATGGTTAATTTGGTCAAACAAAACTATTATGTTTGTTAGATGTGATAGCTGTAGGAATCTGCTTCAATTTTGACAGCACGCTTGTATGAAGACACTCAATCTATACTTATTTATTCTAAGTCTTAATCATTATAACGTAGGTACATATGTGTCACTTTAAAATATGTCTTTCTGTTTTATCTTGTTCTATTGATTGCGAAGATAGAAATGCCAATGGCGCAAGAGAACATGATTGATCAACAGAAATAATAAAGTAAAAAATATAAGAAGCACTGAATCACAAAATTTTCTTTATAGCTAAATAATCTTCCTCTTTGTCTCAATTACAAAAGCACAAATATTATAATATTTTCATATACTTCGACGACCCACGCGGCGTAGTGGTTACCATGCCGGACTGCCGATCGAAGGGTCCCGGGTTCGATTCCCGGCGAAGCAGAAATTTGAATGGTGAGTTTAAATTTCTGTTCTCGGTCTGGGTGTTTGTGTTTCTGTCTTTGTGTGTGTCCGTGGTACCCACGACACAGGGTAAATCTAACCAACTGTGGGGCTATGAGTGTGTGAAACTTATGAATAAAATGTAAAATAATGTCACATACATAAATCTCATGTTGATTTGATATACCTATACAAATAAGTTTATATTATACAAAGTTATTTTTACATCACTACCGACTTTAACTGACTACCTACTCCAAAGTACATGAAGGGTTATGATTTATGACTGACAGTTTGTTTATGTATATTCATCGGTATAAACTTGAACACTTATATTATAATTATCACGGTAATATTATCTAGTATCTATTATCTAGTAGATAATATTACCGTGCTTATATATTATTCAGATACATTCAGTTCAGGATTAAATAAACACCAAATGGAATTTTATAAATTAATAATAATAATTTTAAACGTTCGAGCAGTGGACTAAAAAAGGCTGAAAACAACAAGAAGAAGAAATGAACTACTTTTCTATTATATGAGGAGAGTTAATTTTTTTAATATATGTATTTTACGTAATCACCCGAGCCGGATCGCTGATATTTTTTATGATATTTAAGTATCACATAAAGAAGCGAGCATGGCCCGGCGGTTAGCGTAGAACGCAAACGATCTTTGCAACTAAGCCAAACGGGCGCGGTCGGGTGTGAGATGGGTGATCCCTAGTGGCAAGCTAGTGGCAAGCCGTCGGTCCCGGTTGTTGTCGATAGATAACAGTCGTTAAACCTTGCCGGAGGCCTTATGGACGGTTCGAAAACACCCAGCAGCGTGTTGGCCACTAACCCGCATCTCCACCAACCCGCATTGGAGCAGCGTGGTGGAGAAATGAAATGAAATGAAATGAAATATTCTTTATTCACTGTACGGTTCATTTACAAACTTTTAGTGAACGTTATTTTTTTTGTTCTGTCTGCTCTGGGTGCGCTTAGGCAATGCTGTAAGTATGAAATGTAGTAGAATGTGTAGAATGTGTGTATGTATGAAATGTAAGTATGAAAAGTAATGAGTAAGCTCCAGGCCTCCCCAATAATGGAGAGAGACTCGTGCCCATCAGTGGGACGCAAAAAGGGTTGTAACCAAGTACATACCACATAATCTATTTTTGTAATCAAAAATAATATCGTTACTTTCAATGTATACGTTGAGCACCGTCTTTAAGAAAGCCAAAACGGGTCACTTATCTGCATTCCAAGATCTACACCAGATCTTGCGTGACTACAAGAAAGCGAAAATTCGAAAATGAACTCAATTTAATGTCAACCACCTTTGGCCGTGGCGATCTGAGGAATGCTTTTTGAGAGGTTGGCAGCCTTTGAAAATTTTATGAGTGGAGTAAAATTCAGAACGCTTCAGAAGAGACCTGTGGTCAGCAAGTCAGCAGTGGAACGCAGAAAACATGTAGCCATCTCGGTCTTTGTAAGTTTTAAAACACATTGATGAAAAATATATTTGACTTATAAACACGACTAAATAAGCTGGCGGTATATGGCAGTTGTTATTGAAAGTTAGCAGTGGCACTGTGGAGGACTTACGGATGATTTGAAAACTTTGGACAGCGAATTATCTAATAAACAATAAGTTCTCTAATCCGCATTGAAACAGCGTAGTAAAATGAACTCCAGTCCTCCCCAATTGAGGGAGAGACCTTTGCACGGCAGTAGGCTGCGAAAAGGCGTGTTATTCTGTAGGTGTGAAATGAAAATACATCGTACACCAATAATAAGGTATCACACAAAGTATGAAAGAAATACATTGCATTATTTTCCAATCTTGTACTTAGCGTTTACTATAGAAGTTGCTACGTGACAGTGCCAATTTCAATCCATTCCAAAAATAATTTGGCTTATTAAAGAACAAATTGTTCAGAAGCCCTTAATTCGGGTTACATAACCGCTTCATGGGAACCGGTTTTTGAAAAACAGAAAACGTAGGGCAATCAAGTTTTTCGAAATTATAAAAACTTGTGCATATAATAATGTTTCGACTGATGACTGATGCTAAATGCAATATTTTTTTATTTAAGTGAATCGACAGACGAGCATGCAGGCCACGTTGTAGTAAGAGTTCGCTTCAGTAGAACTCGATTAAGAGGTAATAGAGCAAGTTGCAAGCTCTTTCTGTTTGAGTTTGCGGAGAGAGTTGAGGAGGCGGGGGCTGATGGTCACCTCATTCAAGTCTAGCCGCAATTCTACACCGGAAAACAATAGAATTACTTGTAGGCCATGAAAGATCCATGAAAGTTCAACACCTGCAAAGGATAAATACCTTTAAATTTTATTTATAAATTCTCGTAATAGACATTGATATTATTTTAGTTATTTCCATAGTATAATGTCGTATGGTATTTTACTGTGGGGAAATGCAGCTAATATCGACACAATATTTATTTTGCAGAAGAGGGCTATTCGCGCAATCTATAAATTAAATTCTAGAGAATCTCTGAGAGAAAAATTTAAGGAGACTAATATACTAACATTTGCATCGCAATATATCTAATACCTTTAAACGAGCAATTCTTGTATATATCTAAATACATTTTTTGAATCTCGGAAACGGCTCCAAAGATTTTGATGAAATTTAATACACTGGTTGCGGGGATGATAAATCGATCCACAAATTTTTATTGATAGAAATTGTCGTTTTTTTTAATGTTTATGCAGTTAAATATAAAATTACTCTTACTGACATCTATTGGAAATTATTAATAATATATTGTGGCGTAGAAAGCCGTCTAATGGTCAACATTTGACAATCCGCCCTTCAAACAAATGACAATGTCGATAATTATGAAAGACGTCAAAGACGTGTGAAAGAGGAATGGCCACAAACTTGCATTCCCCAAGTGTAGGCTCTGCAAAAAGAGCCACTCTTTTATCGGGATGTCGATTAGAATATACAATAAAATCCCGGAAAATGTTCAATCCCTTCCTTTTCACAGATTTAAAAAAAAGTCAAACAAGTCCTGTGCCGCAAGGCTTATTACGATCTTAAGGACTATTTAATTGATAAAAAAGCTTGGGATTGAGCTGTAGTCCCAAAAGGCTGTTTCTATAACTGATGTAATAGACTTAAATGAATTAAACTGCCTATGTTAGCAGATGGCTGTGGGACGACATTGACATATGCGATAGCTGTCACGTATGTTCCTTATCGGCCCATAGCTACTCTGTAAGAAAGCTAGCTATTGTATACCCCATATTTTAAAACAGGGCTGAAGTTTTTCTCCGTCTGCTCTTTTCTTCAGCTCAGCATTGCCTAAGCGCACCCAGAGCAGACAGAACAAAAAATAACGTTCACTAAGAGTTTGTAGAGGAACCGTACAGTGAATAAATAATATTTCATTTCATTTCATTTGATGGTGGTCGTATTTTGTAACATCTAATCTAATGTCATCATCTAATATTGTCGTCAATCTATGATCGTAAAAAATGTTGGGGGCAATTGATTAGTTACTGTTGTGACTACTTGTGACTTACTCTCAATATTTTAAAATCATTTGTTTTAGGGTTCAGTTGTATCCATTTATTAAGACACAATTTATAAATACGAAAAACATAATCTCAATGTGACGTAAGTTATTCTTTTATCTCATAAATAGCTACTTGAAAATGCGCCAAATGCTACTGACCCCGTATAATGTTTATGGTTTGCACTAGAAGTTAATTTTAGCACGATGTTTTTGTAATGACATTTAAAAATATAAAATGTATATTAAGAACTTTATTTATAGAATAATATCCTTCACTTTCAAAAGCACGTTCAAGGATGCTGGCAATTTATAATTTTTAACATACTGTTGCAATACCAAAATTTACTCTGTATATTTTATGACACGCCCCGTCAAATACGTCTTCTCCAATATAACTAATTCTCCCCAAAAAGAACTAACTATGAACTTATTTAATAATTTTTAATCCAAATTGATTAAATGGTGCATGACATAGCTTAATAAATATGGTTACGTCACGATAAATTCGTACAAGACAAAGTAAATGTATAAATTAATTTATCATTGCAGTTTTTGCTTGTCAGAGCGCGTCATGTTTCATTTCATCAGATACGCAATGCTTGCGACAATGTCACGATGAATTTGCCCCTGATGCCTTAATAAACTTATTCACAGAAATTGATTGCACTTAATAGATGCAGTTTATGTGTACTTTTCTACTTGACAGTAACATATAAATCATGAAATACACCTAGTGACAAACGTGGCCTCCAAACAAACTTTCTACAAAATATTATTAGCAGGACAGTAAATTCTAGGAAGTTAATAAATTGTAAGTACACTTTTGCAGGTGTACAGCAACTACTACCTATCTCCAACCATCAACCAGATCAACTGAAGAAGAAGAATGTTTTGTTCTGATCGTCTATCAGAACAAAACATTGAGAATTTCTAAGACAGTGGAAACCAGTACATTGGCAACGTGGCGACCACACACCAATCAAAATTGACCTCAATGTATGTTTAAGTAGATTGCTTGCATAAGCAGAGCAGAGTTTTGCTACTAGCAGTCACCCATCTCACACCCAACCGCACCCGTTTGGCTTAGCTGCGTTTATCGCTTGCATTTTACGATAGCCACCGGGCCTTGCTCGCTTCATGTTTGTTTTAAACTTAGGGAAGTTAAAAACCGATATCTAGAAAAACTTTCCTGTATTCGCAATCTGTACTAAGAAAGTTCATCAAAGACTCGATAAAAACAAACATGACCCACAATCAGTTGCATGAACAATGACTCATACATGTTCATGCAACTAATTGTGGGTCATGTTTGTTGATGTTGACCAATAATGGCTTGGCTACTACCCTTTTTGAGTCCCACAGCTGGGCAAAAGTCTTATTGGGGACATTAACATCATTGGGGAGGCCTGGCCTGCTGCAATGCTGGTTGGTGTAGTTGTTAGTGGCTAACCCGCCGTCAAACACCCCATAAGACTTCCTATTAGGTTTAACGACTGTTATTTGTCGATATCAACCGGGACCGAAGGCGTAACATGCCCTCCGAAGCGCGGAAACGTGCATGAAATTTTTCCACCCATCTCACGTCCCAACGACACAGTATGGCTTAGCTGAGTATGCTCCGGGCATTCTCGCCTCATGTTTACTTTAGACTCAAGGAAGTTAAAAAACCGTTATCTATAAAACCTGCATTCGCAATCTCTACTAAAAACGTTCATCACAGATGATAGGAATGTAAAAACAAACATGACCAACAATCAGTTGCATGAATTTGTATGAGTCACCTGTTGACCAATATTTTCTTTAAATAGATGTCTACTGTTGTTTATCGATAAACATTTACTTACGAGAGATGTGTGCTCCTTTGATTTACTTAGTCGTGTGTCTGTGCATATTTTGAGAACATGGAGCTTACTGTATGTACATTTTTTTAGGATACCATTCATTAGCTTTTTTATACGAATGGAGAGGCAGTTAAGTGGTCGCTGTAGCACACAACCTAAAGCAAGCCTAACTCTTGCCTGTGGTCGTATGCAGTTGCACTGCTACTCCGAAGGTTGATGGTCGGCTTTTGTAAGTCTGGCCGGCAACTGCACCTTACCACCCAAACATAACATAATTGCTTCACGGCGGAAGTGGGTGCAGCGGTGCACGGGGGTACGAAAGGTCCGGTCGAATGATTAAAGTTGTACCTACCTACCACCCCAAAACGAAGGTCTGTACATATTGAGGAATATGACCGATTTTAATTTTGGGTAGGTACGTACTAAATTATAGCTATACGAATTATTATAAGATTAAAAGCCAACTGCTTTTTGAGAGTTAAAAATACAGTTTTCTTATTGGAGTCTTTTAGAAAGATGCGAGGCTATGAGGGTTGAGGAATTAAATTAGCTTGGTTGCTTTCGGTGAATACCCCGGAAGTGGCTTTCGTAGTTTTCTTGTGTGCCTGCCCTTTCATATCCATCTTGAGAGACACGAATCATGATTCTTGGAGGCTACGGGTACTTTGCTTACGACAACGTGCCCTAAATAATTTACTATCAGCATATATTATTGACGTTAAACCTTTATGAAACCTCATGTCTATTGTAGATAAAATTATTATTTTCATTTTGACTATTCGTCTTCCTATTCGTTCTTAGTATCGTCATTTGGCTATTCGACAGTTGACCACCTGTATTTTCAAACATAACCTTGACCTTAACCGATTGTCATCAACGCATAAGTGTCCCGCCCACTTAGCAAACAGCGTTAGTCCAAGTGCTAAGCAACTAATGGCATATGCATTCCTATCTTAATTTTACTCACAAGGGATTACCAAAAGGAATGCGACACCTGCACCACCTCTTAAGAGATAAAGCAAGCGCAATCGTAACCGGTTCCAGACAACACTTAACGATGCATTGTATTGGATACTGGATTCCCCTGACGAACAGACAAAAAAGTATTTTATCTATCGAGATACGATGTGCCTACGTGATCAACACGGCGAAAGGTCGCTGCACCCATTGCAAATATCAAATACGCACGAAATCGCACAAACCTTAACCTACATCCCTCTCCCATTGCAAATAGTACTCTAACATCTAAACATTAGAATTGGATTTCAAATGATGTTCCTGGCACATGGGTTGTTCCTGTTTTGTGCGTTCGTTTCTGTAATTGGTCCCTTCCCGCTTCGTCCCTCTGCTCGTATGTCATTCGATCGTAGCAACGTGGTCCATTACACTGGTTCATATCATACAAGTGACACACGTGGATTTATACGCGCATTTTGGCATTTTGGCAATACACAGTTGCCCCGGTTGGCACAGACCATCGTTTATTCTAGAAACGTCGAGAAGGTTTGTATATTCGTCATAAGTCACAGATCAATGGCCGGCTAACAGTGCTACGGCCGTTCTAGTTGTGTCATGGTTCTAGGTCGTATCTGTTTGGATGTTGATGGAATAGTAGGCATCTCTCATCTTGAACGAACCGTAACCAATAAAGTAACCGTAAGTTGTGCCGTAAGTGTAAGCAACTAAGACTGTAGGTGTATATTTTACGGCTTTCCTCACGTCGCCGCGTCGTCAGTATTTCATTTCAGCAGCAGTTGAGTCGAGCAGAGACTGTGTTCTTATCCCGACCAGCGAAAGCTCATGATTAATAAGGTTTATAAGGTTCTCGGACGGTACCGAAACTACTCGGGCAATCCCAAAAAAAACCGACGTGATTAAATCCATAAGATAAAACTCAGCTTATTGGTTGGTTCGACAAGAGTCAGAACAGGACGAGACAGTATGTTTCTGAAAGTTTCTGTATCTGCTATCTTGCTTGACGGTGAAATTCAAACTTCAATATAAAATTGATACTTTGAAGTTGATCCTTTAAAATACTAAGCTAGTATGATATACGAAAAATCGGTTAAAATTGAGAAAACGACTGCATCTGCAATAAGGAGAATATCTTCCATGGAATTTGTGCAGCGGGTCAACCGATCGGTGCTAAAGAAAATTTGTTGGAAAGTTTTCTATCTTGCTCTAAGTATGATAATAGATGAAAAAAATACAATGCGTTTAAAAATAAAAATAAAATTAAGCTATACTCGCGTATCATCCCAATTTATGTATGTTACCAAAATTAGGGGCTATTTGACCTAAACTTTTTTGCAGGTTTTTTATTAATATGATTAATAGTTTTTATTTTATTAGAGCACGAGACTAGCATGCATATTAAGGGCTTGCTGCAGCCCATAGACATCTCCACACAACCTCAAGCTAGTCTGAGTCTAGCCTGAGATCATTTTTAGTTGTTGCTACTCCAAAGGCGGGTGGTCTTCTCACGTAAGACTAGCTGTCATACTGAAGGCCATCAGGGGCAGTACTTTTTCCACACTCATTAACGCCTGTGACGACTTTTTTAAATTACACGGAAAGATGTGGTTACCACTATCGTCATGAAAATTTAAAAACAAACGTGCTGATTAGTTCCTAGTATTACGAATCTGTTAGTTCGGAGAAGTTTATTTCTAAGAGTATGTCGCCAAGATGGGCCATGTTTTTTGCATTGCCTTAATGGTCACGTAACAAGTAGGTGAGGAGCCGACGTGAAAACATCCAGTCCACATGTCATGACCATAGAAGGATAGTTGTAATTTAGACATGCCTGTTAATTAAGTTGTTTCGATTGATCTCTTTTTGAACCAGACGTAGCTATTTTGCTTTTTATTGAGGTAATGAGATCTTGGATTTATATTATGTCTTCCTACTATATAGCTTTAACAAAGAAAATATGAACTACTAGCTGACCCGACAGACGTTGTCCTGTCTTAACTAAGAATATTGAAATAGTTTTTTTTAAATAACTAGTATGGTGATTAATATTTTTAAATTTTCTAATTTTTCGTGCAATTTCCTTAATTTTTTCTTACATACGAACCTTCTTCTGCCAATAGCAAACACAACAATGGAAGAATTAGCGAAATCGGTACAGTCGTTCACGCGTGATGTCGTGACCAAGGGAAAAAGGGATTCATTTATATATATATATAGATCCAGAGGGTTAAGTAATGAGTTCTGCAATAAAGCAAGGAGCTAAATGGTCACTGCACTCATTTACTCGTAAAACTTGCTAGATGAAAGAAAAAAACTTTCTTCCTTTCTATTTTTCATTTTTAATCAAGCTCGGGAATGACATATCTTGTCGGATATGAGATATGAAATGAAATGAAATAAAATGAAAATAAATTTATTGCCACATAAACACAAATATTACATAACAAATTTAAAAGAAAATACATATACAATTTAAACATACAAATATTTTGGCAAAAGGGAGTGACTCAGCTTGTGCTGCCTCAAGAAAAAGATCCTGAGCAGCGCTGATCTGAACCCGGCATCTCCCGCGTCGCAGACCGCGGTCCTACAACTCGGCCATCGCCGCTCTTAAATTAAGTGAAGGTTTCTTTCTCCATACAAACTGCAGTGTAAGTATTAGCTATTTTACTTTAGTTTAGACAACTACTTTGCTGTGACGTGCAATTAACTTGACTTTTTGGTCCATTCAACAAAGCAGAAGACAGATATATAAAACATTTTCATGCGTTACAAAATTGTGTGGTCATATTAATTGTATCTGACAACAGCGCAATGATTGCGTGATTTACGGTAATTAAAGTGCACTGGATTCTGCGGTTGCGTACAGCAAGACTGAGTGGAATCATTTGTGAACTCTCATTATAATACGGGAGACATTAACTGATTCAACCAGTTCATGTCTCATCAGACCACCTTAGTTGCCATGCCTTGCCTTAAAGTACATTCAAAGTACTTTATATTGTTTATATTTTGCCTGCAGTTATAGAGATTTTTATTTGATTAAATATAGAGATTTTCAGTCTCAAAGTACATACCTAAGTTTGTTTGAAAGCTTCCTGCAAAAGGTATCCGAGAATCTTAAATCATATTTCATACAACACACTCGCACTAAAACCATCTTGATGATTTTAGCGATATGCAGTTGTGTATTACTATGGAGACTAATGGTCGCCTCATGTAAGTGTGGCTGGCAACCGAATCTGTTAGAGTTGCAATTCTATCTATCAGCCTTTTAAAGTCCACTGCTGACGTAGGCCTCCCCTAATGTTTGCCACTCTGTCCGGTCCTGCGCCCTTGAATCCAGCGGTTCCCCGCTATCTTCGGTTACCGACATAGCTCTCAAAATCTGCAAGCTGAAGTGACCAGGCCGTATAGTTAGGAGGACTCACAACCGATGAAGGAAGAAAGGTCCTCGCATGGCGACCACGTCTCAGCAAAAGCAGCACTGGCCGCCCTCCAATCTGGTTGGACTGACGACCTGAATTTCAATTAAAAGAGATTAAATGAATTGTAACGAATGTGTCAGCAGACTAGCCAATCGGAGCCATGCCGCTATGCTATATTAATGTCTCCATTCAGCCAAGCCATTCATAAGGAGGAAGTCGTCTCTATTCAAGCCAATGCCAGCCATTATTCTGTGTTATTCTGCTTATCAATAAAAGTGCAGAAGCTTTCTCATATTTATAGAATACAAATTTGCAATGGAACTTTTCCTTTTGATACTGAATTTTAACTATAACTGTAGGTACCTACTGAAGATAACGAAAATAATAAAGACACTGAAAACCTTAACGGTACATAAAATAAAGAGATCTATTCCATAGTTCTCACACAGCGCTTGTTAAAACTTATCAGTATTCTAAACCCATCCATAATTTCAATACTTGATACTAGTTCACTCACGCGAATATTAAGATTCAAGGCATTCATAGCGTCGTTGGCCCCCGCCAATGAGTACAAAATTGTCCAAAATGATAACAATTTAAGCTGAACAAGTATAATTCTAATGCAATGCAATTGATTCGAACAGTGTGTGTTTTAAAGAAAAAGAATTCTCACTGAATCTGATTATACAACTGGTTTATTGCCGACTTGTCACTTAGGCTGCGTTCTCTTCCCAATAGGCAAACTAGTAGGTTTACTTTTGCTGTCCTTTCATGCGAACGAACAGTTTGCGGCAAACTGAAACCATTTTGCCGCTGACTAAAATCAGTTTTCCTGTAAGTAGGGTTTCTAACTTATACGGTACTTTTTGGCGCGTATACGATTGTTTCGGAAAACGCGCTTACATGCGCGCTACTTTTTGTAGGTACTGGAAAATGTAAAATCTTGAGGTATCGCGGCTACACGTGCTCCAAAAACTTGCAAAAGACGTGCAAACGCGCCAAATAATACGCTGGTTTAAACTGCTCTAAGTCAGCTGCTCACCTAGTATGAGCGCAAAACTTGTAAACTGTGAGCACTCAATTTCAAATTTATAGAACGTACGGGCGTATAGGGCGTACTAAATCGATACGCCGCTAAATCAGGCGGCGCCAAATAGTTTGTCTACTGTGTACACAGCCTTATACATGGCTGCAAGCCTTTTTGCGTGCCACTGATGGGTACGGGTCTCTCCCCATTATTGAGGAGGCTTGGAACTTACTCCACCTCGCTGATCCAATGCGGGTTCGTGGCCAACCCGCTGTCGGATGTTTTCAAACCGCCCATTAGGCCTCCGACAAGGTTTAACAACTGTTATCTATCGACAATAACCGGGACCGACGACTTACCGTGCCCTCCGAAGCACGGAAACGCGCATATATATTTTTTGCCACTAGCGCTAGCATGCATCTCACACCCGACCGCGCCCGTTTTGCTTAGTTGCATAGATCGTTTGATCGAGCGTTCTACGCTAACCGCCGGGCCATGCGCGCTTCTTATACATAATACTTTCAAATTTCAAATACCGCCGGGCGGAAAGAACCAGCTGAAGTAATGTGCCCCTGGCTTTACCAAAAAAGACACTTTCTTTGATAGCAGGATTGTAGCAATATAGGCAGCGGATATTATAGAGAGAGTATAGTTAGAAAAGAACAATGAATGGATTGAATTTTAAATAACAAGAAGGTTAGATCGATACATACCCACGAACCATTAGAGGTCTATTACATAAGCCTGAATCCAACAGATTCCCGCTGTCTTCTTCAGATGGATGTCATATTGTAAGGAGGACGTATTCTCCTAGCAACATGACCTGCCTTTTGCCAATATATGTAGGTAAAAGCTGGGACTGAATCTGGACTATTCTGGACTCCTGTGTTAAGTCAATTACATCCCTAACTTCGAAAATATAAAAAAATACTATGATGATTAATTAATTACCGAAATCTAGAAGAGCCATTCTTAGTTCGTACCATTACACCATGTCATTATGACCTTGACACTGACTCAGAGTCCAGTAGATCACCCAGGGAGATGTAACAACGAGTTGAATCACCCATCTACCGGCATCCTCACAGATCTATTGCCCCCTTTCTTGGCGACTGTTTATTGCCTTGTATCATTCAGGACATCCTCGAATTATATCAGATTTGCAATGTGGGTGACAAATTGAGGTTTGAAAGTACATATAGGTATATAGGTATAGCAAATATTGTGATTTGATAGCTTTTTGGAGACGCACAACAATGAAGAAATATTAACAAGCTAACAACTAAATATAACCAATATTTGGGATTTGTGGATAACAAGAAAAATACAAAATTTTCTTTACCTTAATTAAATATGATTTTTTATTGTCATATAGCCGTGAAAACCTGGAATATAATGTTGGAATGTAAATGCAAGACCTTACTTTTGCAAAATTATATTGTTAGATTAAGACATTTTTACTTTGACATTTCTTCACCAATTATATAATGGCTGCAAGGATTAAACCCTCACCTTAATGTTAGACACGGTTATCTATAACTAGGGGGACCTGGAATTAATTTTACCTGCTCTTATGAGATTTGGAAAGACATGGTTGCAATGAGCTGTTTTCAAACTATCCATAACGCATACGATAAGGTTTAACGACTGCGGAATAATTACCGGTACCCGTTAACTAGCAGTCACTCATATTATACCTGATCGCGACTTTTCCACTAACTGTTATAGATTGCTTGCGTTCAAAACAGATCGTCTTTCATTAGTAAAATTTAAAATATTAATGTTTTTATTATGTTTCCATTTCTAATTCTAACACAAGAGCGAGAATGACTATGATTTATGTTATGTTTAGCTAGTGTATATCAAAGCTATGACGACACAAAATATCCTGAATTCGGATAAACCTATTTTAGGTTCATTTCCCTGCAGTTTTTTTTATAACTTTTATCACAAGTTTTGAAGCCTGTATGAGGCTTCATATTTCGAGATGGATGGATTGATGAGGTGATAACGGTTTAATAATATTTTTTCAGTTTTATTTTTGTGAAATCATCCAGGCTTCACTTTTTTTAAATCAGATTGACGCGTGTCAAGGAAGCGCCAGTAAAAAATTGGCTTCTTCATAACAGCCATTAATCAATTTGTTTTGACGCAAGTTTAAGACAGATATGAATAACTTATACAAGTTGTAATTTGTTTGTTAAACGTGTTATGATTATTTATTGGATGTCCTACAAGATTGTGATCTTGATCTTGAGATAAATTTGTTATGATTGGTCTGCGATGGTGATTAGAACAGGATCTAGCCTATCAGCGTAAAATCAGCTTTCTCAATGATATTACTTATTGGTCATAATAATTTTTGAGTGTCATGGTGAATTTGAATTCAAATAGTTCTATTATTCACCAAAAAAGTTTTAGGAGATATGGATCTAGAGACAAGGCGAGCGCAAGCCTTGAGAGCTAAACTAAATATCTTTCACTTTTCACGTATCGCTAGTATACCTACCTAAATAATGTTTTTGTTTTTTTTAGGGTTTTTACCTCTCGAGGTACGGAAACCTCGAAAGGTAAAAACGGAACCCTTATAGGTTATTGTTGTCCGTACGTCTTTCTGTCCAGACCCTTTTTCTCAGGAACGCGTAGAGGTAACAAGCTGGAATTTATATCAAATACTCGAGTCTACTGTCC
This sequence comes from Pyrgus malvae, assembly GCA_911387765.1. Lineage (NCBI taxonomy): Eukaryota > Metazoa > Arthropoda > Insecta > Lepidoptera > Hesperiidae > Pyrgus > Pyrgus malvae. Next base: position 29,807,672 of record OU426946.1, read on the forward strand.
CTTAAAGCTGTGAAAAAATCGAACTTCTGAGCCAGTGCAATCAAAAGATACAACCGTTTATGCCGCAAATTTTCGACACTCGCAAGGGAATCAAAACCGACTCGCACTTGGCCGTGCATGCGTAAAGCAAGTAACTTTAATGTCTTCTTCCATATTTAATTATTGCAAATCAAGGTTTATTACTCTTTTTGGAAAACTATAAGGATGGGTTATTCCATTGAACAGGTTCCAGGGGAACTTACTCCTTCCACGAATGGGAATCTTTGGGCAACATTTTTTCCTGCTATGACTGTTAACTACAAATATAAAACTATGAAATTTTAAGCTGTCTAGTGATAATTTCCTATAAGTTTCCCTATAATTAGTCTTTTACTATGGATACTGTACGATTTATAACCGACAAAAGACCGATGTGGCGCATGGTTACCATGCCGGACTGCCAATCAAGGGTCGAGACTTCTATTCCCGGCTAAGCAGAAATTAGGATGATGAGTTTCAAGTAATGTACTTGGGTGAATAAGTTTCTGTTACTGGGTATTTTTGTTCATATATTTGTGTATGTCCATGGTACCCACGACTCAGGGAATCCTAATGTGGGATTTTGAGAGTGTAGCGTTGAGCAAGAATAACCCAAAATTGTAGATTCTAACATGCTTCTTTCTATTGATGTCATCGTGACACTTGTATCAGGAATAAACTTATTTATTACTAGCTGTGCCCCGCGGTTTCACCCGCGTTAGAGAGGATCATTAGCATAAAGTGAAGTCCCTTCTGAAGTACCGTGGACCGGCTTTTTTGTAGGACTATATAAGATAAACATTAACATCATACATTACATAGGTGTACCTCTAGCGGTTTTGGCGGCGCATGCCAGAATAGCCCGCAGATGGTAGATTTTTTCCTACTTACTTGACACTTATCGTCATATTTTGGACAATTCACACAATATCTTTATAAATTGTAGCCTATATGTTATTCTGATGTATAAGCTATATTGTGGTAAAGTTTCATTCAAATCCATTCAGTAGTTTTTACGTGAAAGAGTAACAAACATCCATACATCCATACTTACAAACTTTCGCCTTTATAATAGTAGTAGGATGGTCTTCCACTCCGCAAAATATGAAAAAGTGTAATAGTCCATTGTAGAATCGTTATACTTCACACGTCACATTGACGTACCATTATTTCTATTTGCACAGCTGATACCAATTAATACTGCGGCTGATGCAGTATCTGTTGGTTTAATGATCTACGTCAATGCAGGTACTGTGACATGTATCAGATTGTGATGGAAAATCTGTGCGGTTATAAGATAATATAGCTGCACAACGCTGAAGATTTTATTTGCTTACCGCTACCTATGACGGGGTGTTATTTTATTGCGTTATATTGAAGTGCGTTTCTGCCATATAAATTATAGTTAATAGCATCTGTATTAGGGCAAACAAAATATGGTGTAGTATTTGTACTCGTATGCCTGACGTAAACAGTGTTATTAGTATGTCTGTAGGACTACCGTAGCTCCCAAACTGATCAACTGGTTTGTTTTGTTTGAAAGGTGACTTAATCGAGAGGGCTATTACCTTAGAGCATCAAAGGTACTGACTAACCCTTCAGGGTTCGCTTCGATACATAATTTTTGTGCCAAATCTGTTGCGGGGGGAAGAACCATTTTAATTTTGTCACACATTACATAACTAGAAGGCACATTGTGCATGGACGTTGGGACGAGGGGTTCGCCCATAAAGGCCACTCCTCTGGCGGGTGTCATACCTGTCAATATCTTGACGCTTTAAGGCTATTACATATTATTCTTTTAAACATCAAAGTTATCTGAGGTATTACCTAAATACTTATCCAAGACAGATAACAAATCGTAATGGATTATTAGACAGTCGTGATCACTGTAAATAAGTTCAGATTCGGTTTATCAAATCCTAACCAGTATATCTTCTACCCTCTGCGACTCTACAAGAGTCTTCCTTCTTAATATTAGCTAATTGTGAAGAAGCGCGCATGGCCCGGCGGTTAGCGTAGAACCAATGCGATCTATGCAACTAAGCCAAACGGGCGCGGTCGGATGTGAGATGGGTGACCGCTAATGGCAAAAAAAAAAACATGCGCGTTTCCGTGCTTCGGAGGGCACGTTAAGCCGTCGGCCCCGTTGTTGTCGATAGATAACAGTCGTTAAACCTTGTTGGAGGCCTTATGGGCGGTTTGAAAACATCCGATAGCGGGTTGGCCACTAACCCACATCTCCACCAACCCGCATTGGAGCAGCGTGGTGGAATAATCTCCTGGCCTCCCAAAATGGGACGCAAATAGTGTTGCAGCCAGCCATAAAGTTTGGTAAAAACTAGTTTGCAACAATCCGCAGCCACAACGTATGATGGTGTATACTTTTTTTATCATGCAATATCACCTTTCTCTCTCCCACATACATCCATGATACATGTACATGCAATAACCAAAAATATAAACTTTGCTTAACACTTTACTTTTACACTTTGCGAGTAACCGTAACCCTGATGACAATAACCCTGATGATGCTCTGTTTTGGGGCGAAACACGTGTTGGTGATTGCACGTATGTTGTGTATATATTTTATTGTTTGCACATGCAACAACAATATCCTATGTGGGAGGGAGAGGGGAGGTGCTATTGCATGAAAAAAGTATACACCATTATACGTTGCGGATTGTTGCAAAATATTTTTAACTAACTTTATAACAATGGAGTTCCGCATAGTAACGCCTGATTCTATTAATTATATATTCGCGAATTGTAATCTACTATATAAAAATAAGTCGGGTTTTCCTTCCTGACGCTATAACTCCAGAACGCACGAACCGATTTCCACGGTTTTGCATTCGTTGGAAAGGTCTCGGGCTGCGTGAGGTTTATAGTAAAGAAAATTCAGGAAAAAATTCATACCAAAGTTCACGCGGACGAAGTCGCGGGCGGCCGCTAGTGGTATATAAATGTTAGGTACTTAGTTCTGGCCGATTGGGAAGAAAGATCTTCAATTAACGACAACGCGTAAAAGACCGGCGGATTGACGACTTAAAGAAGCTGCAATTCAAAGGGCGTAGGACCTGATGGAGTGGCGAACGTTACAGGAGGGCTACGTCCAGCAGTGGGCAATGAAAGGCTGATGGAGGCATCTAAATGTTTATGTACTCGTAGCAACATCTATTTTTAACACGCTTATATTAGCTGGACCTGTATGTACATATGTATGTAACGGAATCTTTTAACTTCATTTTCACCTACTTCTAAGCGTCTGATTAACTTGAAAATTTGCACAGGGGTCAAGGGCCGATGACAATGCAATAATATAAAAAAATCCAACTAAAAAATTAAAAATAAATAATTTGGTTTAAAAAACTAAAAAAACACGCTTTTGTGTAAATACGAACCAAAAAGTAAAAAATAAGAAGAAAATGTATTTTACTGTAAAAAAAGAGTGGGGTGCTTTTTGAGACACTATTGACACCATGCACCCCACGCTTTTTTTTACAGTAAAATACATATTCTTCTTATTTTTTACTTATTACTTATTATTTCCACAAAAGCGTGATTTTAGTTTTTTCAACTAAATTATTTTTCATTTATTAACTTGGTAGCTCATTGTGGGTATACAAACACAAAGTTACGACATGTGAAAAACTATTTAGTTTTTTAGTCATCGACATTCTTGCAGAAACTGTATGTAAATAAGTTTATAATCGAAATAGTAAACTTCCGATATTCTTATCGGCTGTTTCCTTATTGTAATACTAATTATTGTTGACCGATGTAATATCGTTTCAAGTATAATATTTAAACGGCATTACATACAATAACATGTTTACCAGAAAGTATCACGACGTCACAATCAAAGGTGTTTCCATCGAATGCGAAACTCCAAACACAAGATAACGATCGTAAAACAAGATTGTAATGAAGCATTTCCATCTAAAACGTTGAAAATATATAATAACTACCTATTTAAAGTATTCGTTGATACTGAGTAGGAGGGTCATGTTTAAAATAAACACATTTTTGTCAACGCTATAAATGTTTGCTAGAGTACCAATTATGTAAATCATTCATCATTTTCAACGTTTCGGAGTCCACTGCTGGACGTAGGCCTCCTCTAACGTTCGCCACTCCTTCCGGTCTTCTGAATCCAGCGGCTTCCTGCTATCTTCTTCAGATCGTCAGTCCACCTGGTTGGAGGGCGGCCTATACTTCTTTTGCCGAGACGTGGTCGCTATTCGAGGACCTTTCTTCCCCATCGGTTATCAGTCCTCCTAACTGCCCCTTGCCACCTCAGCTTGCAAATTTTCCGGGTGATGGCCGTGGACATCGGTGCGTTCCTCTGGAGTACTCCCCAAGCGCTGATTAGATAACTTTTATTTTTAAATTACATACATACGAAATAGTTTTACAAGTCTTTTAGTAAAATGTTTCAGTTTTCCGAGTACCTACCAATGTGATGTGAATATGACGACTTGCACGGCGCAATGGTTACCCTGCCGGACTGGCAATCGAAGCGTCCCGGGTTCGATTCCCGGCGAAACAGAAATTTGAATGATGAGTTTAAATATCTGTTCTCGATCTGGGTGTTTGTGTTTATGTGTGTTCATGGCACGACACAGGGTATATCTACCCTACTGTGGGGCTATGAGTGTGAAGCGTTATTTATTTATTTATTTTATATCAATATATTGTTCCAAGGGCCTATGGTTATTTAATGTTAATGTGACCTTCAACTGAAAAGGTTGAGACACGAAAGAAATATTTTTTGGAACGGCTGTAATTTACATCTTCGGTCAAAGCATACAAAGCTTACTGAAATTGAACGAAAGAAAATTTAGCTTAAAAAAGGAATGTAAACCTACTTATTATCTAGATGTCATTTAAAATCGAAAACTGTTTATATTTGTAAAATAAAACAAGCCAATTTCAATTAACATGCTATACTATTGAACACTTGCAACAGCATCAAGTATGCAATGAAAATAAAATGAATGGTTCATACATTATTTAACCATGACCGGAATTTAAAATAAATTATGTGGCGCCTCTCAATTGCCGTATAATATGATCTCAAATTGCCATGTTATTTTATGATTATTATTTTGTCTTGTGACGTTTTTACGAAAATCTTGTTTTGAGTTTATAATTTAGTTTGTAAGTTACGATAGGTAGGTATATAAGTAGAAAAAAATTCTCGTCACGAATCCTGATCTTCTCGAATATGAGATCTGTTCCCATTTCCAAGTTCGATTACGCTGATTTATATAATTCTACCTAATCACTAACTTCTTATTTCAACTCCTTCTGGATGTCTCGCAACTGGGCATAGGTTTCTCTTATAGGACGTTGGAATTGAAAGAGGACATTTTTATGTAAGTTTCAAGCACGGTGGTGAAATTATTTATTATGCCTTCACTGTGGAACCGCGATAAATATCCTCAAAAATGTTAACCTGTAACTCCTCAATATTGGGAACTCCCTTCTTGAAACTGAGGAGTCTTAAGGGCAAAGACCACAGTGGTCAAAGTAGGTAGGTCTTTAGACTTCGTAAGCAGATAGATAACACTAAAGCCAATTTTCTGGGTAACTTTTGAAGTTTTTCCCCCGATAACAAAAAAGGTAACACTTAAGCAAGTAAGTTTTATCACGCTGTTTTCCTTCAGCGTAGAGTAAGTGATATTGCGTCGATTTAAGGAGTGCTTCTGGGAGTATTTCTACTCCGGCTTTTTTCTAGGAACCTATACACAAGACTCTACCCACACAGAGGACGTTGCAGGTGCAATTAATTGCATAAATTGAAACAAATAAAAAAACTCATTATTTATTTATTTTTATTTTAAATCGGTTACAAGGGTCAAATGGTGTTAATAAATTCCTAAAAACTATAAATAAATAAATAAATAAATATCTTTGGAGAATTCACACACCATCTGAATCCAAACTAAGCAGAGCTATGGTAATCAGAAAGCTGATAAACGTACTTATATAATTCTAAATACATACTTAAATAGATAAATTAACACCCAGACACAGAACAAATAGTCATGTTCATCACACAAATACTTGTCTTGGGTGGGAATCGAACCCACGACCTCACGCTTCGCAGTCGGCTCATCACCAACTACGCCACGGCTGTCATCGTACACGGCTCAGTATCGTGGCATGCATTCCAATGCCGTAACACAAGGCAGCTACTCCATCGAGAATTGTGTTGATAAGACTGTTGGTACTGTACTGCACCCGCCACATCACTGAGGCCAATCGTTTCCGCAGAATAGTTTTAAAACCACCTTTGCCTCAGTAAACATGCCGGATGCACTGCAGAACCCATTATTATATTGGACTCGCAGAGCATTGAGCGATCCAGAGGTACATTTGGCCCACAGGCTACAGGTGTAAAACGTTGACAATATGCCTTGAAGAGAGTTATTTTTACATCGGCATTACACCGTGCAAACCTGCGTGCTAACATATTGCATTGCACTGCCTATGTCCTGCGCTCTCTTTTCACATCCAAGTCATCGGAGAGGTCAGCGCTGACCCAAGTACTTAAACTTCGTGACTACGCTTAATGCCTTGCCACCAAATTTGGCAGGTGTAATATTTTTTGGTGTCTTTTTGTCCGCTTTGAAAACAAGGACCTCACATTTGTTTGTGTTGTATCTAAGACCATGTGACATTGCATATGTACGTCTCACAGATACCAAGTAGGACTTCGAGTCCTTTGATTGACGGGCACAGCAGAACTATGTCATTGGCATAGCTAATGTTATTCACAAAAACTCCATCATTTGAACAAGCCACTCCAGCTCTGCTGAGCTCGTCAATCAACCCGTTTATATACAAGTTGAAGAGGCGAGGAGAGGTAAGTCTGTCCTGCCTCACCCCCCACTTCAACCTGCACTTCTCGGAGTATGAGCCAGCCCATCTTACCATATTAGTTTGGTGCTGATACCAATACCTGGTTAAGCCGATTTATATTCCAGAAGTTATTGTGACGAGCGCGTTTTACGTCCAGCGCCGTTTCGCGCGTTGAATTCTTTTCAAGGGCGCACACAGATTGGCGCCAGCGGTCTTAAATTCGAATTCGCATCATTTGCAGTGAACCGCAACTCGGTACGATTGCGAATCGTCTAACCGCGTGTTCGAAGGTTCGAAGTGCCCTCAATGGCAACCAGCTCGTTTCGCGCGAATGCGATAGTATCGCGACTCCACTGTCTCACGAGGAATGACGTTAAGATAGGTTTTTTTTTTCAAATTTGAAAAAAGTGATATAAAGAGAAAATATTTTTTCTCAAAGCACAAAAAACCGTTTTTATAATCGCAGTGTTTCTGGAAATGCTGAAGCGTTAGTTTCAGTGAAGCGCAACTCAGAACGCCCTAATTGGCAACCACTAAATTTCCCATACATACGTTCTAGAATCTAGATACGTTTCTCCATTGTCTTATCGTAAGTGACGTGACGACAATTTCATTAAATATTAATTAAAGTTTTCTCTCATGTAAAAAATTACATGAGAGAAAATTATTCGTAATATTTTGCACAAAAAGTGTTCTTAGAGCAGTTTCAGTCTAGCGTACATGCATGTTTATATTTGTGGTTTTATGAATTGCAAAAAGTAGAGCGTGTGTAAGCGCGTATGCCAAAACCACCGCATAAAAGTAGAACGTGTGTAAGCGCGTATGCCGAAACCACCACATAAAAGTAGAGCGTGTGTAAGCGCGTATGCCGAAACCACCACATAAAAGTACAGCGTGTGTAAGCGCGTATGCCGAAACCACCACATAAAAGTAGAGCGTGTGTAAGCGCGTATGCCGAAACCACCACATAAAAGTACAGCGTGTGTAAGCGCGTATGCCGAAACCACCACATAAAAGTAGAGCGTGTGTAAGCGCGTATGCCAAAACCACCGCATAAAAGTAGAACGTGTGTAAGCGCGTATGCCGAAACCACCACATAAAAGTAGAGCGTGTGTAAGCGCGTATGCCGAAACCACCACATAAAAGTAGAGCGTGTGTAAGCGCGTATGCCGAAACCACCACATAAAAGTAGAGCGTGTGTAAGCGCGTATGCCGAAACCACCACATAAAAGTAGAGCGTGTGTAAGCGCGTATGCCGAAACCACCACATAAAAGTAGAGCGTGTGTAAACGCGTATGCCGAAACCACCGCATAAAAGTAGAGCGTGTGTAAGCGCGTATGCCGAAACCACCACATAAAAGTAGAGCGTGTGTAAACGCGTATGCCGAAACCACCACCTAAAAGTAGAGCGTGTGTAAACGCGTATGTCGAAACCACCACCTAAAAGTAGAGCGTCAGTAAGCGCGTATGCCGAAACCACCACTTAAAAGTAGAGCGTGTGTAAGCACGTATGCCGAAACCACCACATATAAGTACGCAGGCTTGAAACACATCTTATAATTAAGTTTGCACTTGGTTTGCATAGGCATAGAATACTTACTGCCCGCAACCCTTTTAGTTCGTATTTTCACAAAAGCGAGTTTTTTAGTTTTTTAAACTACATTATTATTAATATCCTACTTAACATAGATTTCGCCACAGTATAGTAGTTTTGATTAGTCCATCATAGTAGCCAATACGGCTTTTTTCTCATTAAAATTTGTTTGTGAAAATGTAACAGCAGGTAACTCCCAAGATTGCACATAGCTATATTAGGTAAACTATTTTCCTTCATTGTAGATACAACCGTGACTCGAGTTGAGTAACTATAGTTGATTGGTTAAGACACACGTTTCTAGTTCCAATCCCGGCGCCTCTGACCAAGAATTTTGTTGTGTTCATTCGTCACTTCTCCACGGCGAAAGTAATAATTGTAATTTTTCATTATGATATTTTCCATCACCATGTATGCTTATTAGTATTGATGTATGAGACGTTTTTCAATGCCCAACTGTGAGATACTTAGTAAAAAGGGTTGAAAAAAAGAGCAGGCGATAACATAGCAGATATAAGAACCGCTCCGAGTTTGGAACCCGGGGAGTCCGAGGTTACTGCTTCTATTGATTACTCATTACGTACAAATTTCAAATTCTTACTTAAACAGGTCTTCTCCTGGGTGGTACCCGAATATACTTAGAAGTAAAAACAATGGTCACGGGTCAAATATTCTTTTGTCATAACTCCTGTTGTGATATTTTTTACATCAAGCCAGTCCTTTGTGTTGCAATGGGTGACAGCGCATAATTAATTTTGAAACCTGGGTCGCATTCCGTGGTTGAAATATAAACAAAACACTAGTTACTAAAAATAAAATCTTTTATTTAATTCGGTTTAATTAATTTATTAACAACTTTACAAATGTTACATTTATAACAACAAATACACAAAACTACCACAAAATTCTAACTTAATTAAATATAATAAGAATAATAAAGAATACTTACTTCAAAAAAAATATCTAAATCGCTGCACTGTGGCATTGTGTCCAAGATCCTGGCAGCATTACCTCGTGGGATTGTCAACTGATTTGTTGACTGATGTAAGCTTTATAAAATAGTCTTGCTTCCGCCTCTCACGGCCCCAACGTCTTTACGGCAAAAGGGGCGAATAAATAGACGTCACTTAATGCCGCATATTTTCTATGCTTCGCTCTTTCAGCAGTTTCCGCTGCCGCACCAGTCTGTGTCGAGGTTTATTTAATTGTCTTTAAAATTAAAATCATTGAAATTAAACCAAGAATCAGTTATGTACTTCATGACAGTTTTCATAATGATAGCAAACGATACAATCATTTATGCGAGACAGGTCGAATGGGTTCATAGGTATATTAAATTTTGTATTGCATACATATTTTTCGTGTGAATGAGGATATTACAACAGGATGTTATCAGTATTACTTCCTTCCTGCTGTGGACTGTTATAATATCGCCCGATTTTAACGAAACGGGCAAAATATGATTAATTTTTTGTACTTGATAATGTCAATGTGCACAAATAGTGCGTTTCCATAACTGGAAAAAACCAACCAACTCTTAAAATTCCAATGTAGCAAAGATTTCCTTACAGTCCCGAAAATGATTGTGTAAATATGAATGTGTATTATTATTCTTGTTCTTATTTTCATTTGTAAGCATTTTCGAGAATGTACACCTACTTTCCAACCGTTTAGATAAATCAGGTGTTTTTGGAATGTGTCAAAACCATCGCAAGTAAATCTGGTTACCATCGAAGCGTTATTAGCTTTCGCCGAGCTAAGATAAGTAGTTCAAAATACAAAAATAAAAAAATTGTGTGTGTGTCAGCTCCGATGCACGACTGGAGTTTACTCCTTACGAACGATAATTATCATTGATATAATAATATATCGAATAGAAAAAGAGGGTAAATGAACGCATTTTTAAAAATAGGTAATAAGAGAAACAAACATATATCTGTAATTATTCGGATTATTTATGTTACTTCAATAAATGCGTATTACATAAAGTATGTTACAAAATAATAAAAATTGTAATAAAAGATCTAGCTGTTCGTATCTGAAATGTATATTATTCATAAATGTAAACGATAAGCTTACGAATTAACCGCATCCATGTGTTTTTCGGATTCTTCTACATTATCATCTAAATCAATTTCTTCCATATTTTCAAATACTTTTTTAACCTTAATCACTTGATGATAAACTTAATACATTTGACACTGCACAACTTGTAAAAAACCCGACTAAATTAATTTAAGAATTTTAAATTTTGTACATATCGACGTTATTCGATAGAGTTTCTAGGTTTCTTTCGTGAAAATTACCTATCACCGTCTTTTTTCTTTTATGATATATTTCTTATAAGGCATTTAATGTTAATTTGAATTTGTTATAACTATAACTGTCTGAGGCGTGCACTTTTTATCTACGCATTTATTGCCTCTAAAAACAAATAGGTACCTACTCTCTCTGCATAAATCATCGTAGCAAATGGACTTCATCTTCGTCTATGGGCGCTAAAGAATCTGACAGATTTATAGTGCCATGAATTAATATGTATGTAGTTGGAAGGAAAATCGATGTAACTGTAGGTCTCGGTGTAAATGATAACTCTTTGCATAGCACTTACAACGGCACGGTGGATCCAGTGCAATCTTCTGCTAATCTATGCAATTTGCATCCCGAACTCAATACTCAAGTCTTCCGCTATGAAGAAATGTGACTGAACATGACTTGAAATAAATACAAATAGAGATGCGTAATTTCTTTGGAGATTTGTCTTAACAATCTTGACCAATCTCTGCACTATTTTATATTGAAATATTAGTACTTAAATAAAACAATCAATAGGTAGTGAATAATGTCTCTCAGTTCCAAGGCCCAGCATTGGAATATTGTAAAGGGAATTGAAAGGAAAAATAGTAGTATATTAGGAGGTTCCATTAATCTTCATCGTATGAAACTACTTATTTAAAAAGAAAAGCATGCAGGCCACGTACGTGTTAGTCTCTGTATCTTTGGGATTAAGAATAGAGCTACGGTATCCCCTATCTGATCGTAAGAGGCGTTTAAAAGGGGGCTTCCGGGGTTGCGGACGGTTAGAGTGGGAGCTCGCCTCGTCCAGCCAGCCGCATGCCGCCGTGAGCTCCTGAGGGTGCAGGAGAACGTATTTGCTCTCCTGAAGATAGGCCCATGCTGGGCGTCGCGCGGGAGGACACCGGTGCGTTCTACTGGAGATCCTGGAGTCCTTCCTAAGCGCAGAGGCAGGCCACGGGGTTTTAGTGCGGTACAAATCCCACATAACCAGGTATCCTTTCCCAAAGTGCCGGATACCTTTTGAATGTTTCCCCCACGATAACAGAAAAAAGGCCAGGTACGTGTTAGGTTGTCCTAGGTACATGCATCTTATTATGGATATATCACAGTCGCCTAGGTAAATCAGCAGCTCAATTGACGGGCCAGCCCGGTTATTAAACGCCGGCATTCAATAAAGTGCCTAAATGACAACTTACCAAGTCGGTCACTTAGCCGCTTTGTTAAATGGAATATAGCAAATTTGCAATGTTTGTATTTAAGATTACATTTATTTAATAAAGCAAACTTTTTAACTAGTTGAAAACTTGTATCCGGCGGCGTAATAGGTATTAGACACATGCATGTCGTCACACATTTTTGAAGTGAAAACTTCTTTAGCGGCGTTGTGCACTTTTTTTGGGATGGGTAAAAAATGTAAATCTCGCGTCAGGACACGTGGCGTGATTGAATATTCGTAAGACGGAGGGGTGACAGCTGATGACGGCTCGACTGTCTATACTTGTAAAATTCGTTTATATCAAGTATTTAAAATATGGACATTGAACAAAGTGCATCTATTAATGAAAAAAGTGACGAAGATACAGTGAAAGAAAATGAGTGAGTACTTACTTTATAAAAATATTTGATGAAAACCTACTGAAAATACTAGATGAAAAATAATACTGATATTAAAAGCAATTCGTGCGAAATTATTCCCTAATCATTCCAAAATATCAAAAATGCACAACGTTAATGTTCAAGTTTTCACTTCTGCCGGCACAACCGGAGGTTGCACTCCGGTTGTGCCTTTTTGTGTTTTTTAAATCAAAAATCACACTTTAAGTACAAGAAACACAAAAACATGCTTGCTTTTTTGAATTTTGTTACAGACTATATCGCATTCAGAATCTAGAAAGCTAATATTTAAATAGCATTGCATAAGCTCACTCAGGGCAAACAAAGCCATTAAGTAACGTTCAAGGGTTTGTAATAGATCCGCATTGTAAATAAAATATTTTCATTTAATTTGATTGAATTTTCTATCTTTTTGCTCGGCTTTACTACTACTAACTCAGATTTGCTCCTACTAAATTCACTAATTACACACTTAAAAGTCCATTTATTTTGGAATCAGCTATTAAATTGTGATTAACTTACCAAAAGTTTAAAAGCTGTCCAACATAGACATTATGACATAAAAATATTCGCATTCGTTTTCGCCAATATTTTAAAAGAGATATAAAGTAATTTAACTACTCATATTTATTTGATACATCCCTACACATAGCAACCGTAGCCTGCCGGTTACCAGATCTTTCTGTTTTGATCATCTCTACATTTGCAAGTTTAATTTTATTGTGTTCCGAGAGCATGGCCAATAAACTATAGGCTTTATGAACGGAAAAAATGATAGTCTTGTGAATTATGTAAATGTGTGTTTACAAGGAAATTATTAAATTTTGCAAATCCTTGCTTGACGATTAGTAAATAATGATCTTAATGGCCTTATGTAAGAAATGTTTATTAACATAGGTTGGCTTCATAGACTTAGGATATACTATTAGTTTATGTATGGTTGGCTTGGACGAGTGTGCAGATAAAAAACGACGTTTCTCGTAGAACCACAGAATACATGAGAGTTTTGGCGGGTAGTCTGAAGGGACAAGTTGTGCTCTTTTTTTATTTTCATTTTCTTGGTGTATTTTTGAGTTATATTTTGATGGCATTTTGTTCGATATAGGTTAATGACAGTTGCACGAGTGTTGGAAAATAAAATAACAGTGCGAAAACATCTATTTTCGGCTTACCTCCAAAACTCCTTCGCGTAAACTAGCCAATACTTTACTTGAACATTTGACTGACTAGACTGACTGATACCTGACGACTTACTGATTTTTTTCTATGACCACTAAGTGATGCAAAAATTATACATGACGCTGGCAATATGCACAGAGTTTGCGATGCCATTATTAAAAAAATTAAATAAATAATATGGTACAACCAACTCTGAATAAATTTAAGAAATATAACAGAAAATAATGACCGGCAGTAAAAAAAGTTATCTGGCCCATTATTTTCTTTCAATCTACAGAAGTAAGGATCTCATAAGGGAATACACTAACATGTCACAGTAAAGGTAAACGAGCGTAGCGAAAGATGGTAGGTACAACTCATGTAGCCACAAACTGGAAGGCAATTGGATTCTGCATTTAAAATGTTTTCTGCTTCGAATGGCACGTTAAGCCATCGCTCCCGCTCGTAACGATAGATACCTAGTAGCCGTTAACCTTATAGGAGGTATTGTGGGCGGTTGAAAAACATCCGACATTGGGTTAGCCATTAACCGATCTCCATCAACCCATATTGGAGCAGCGTGGTGGATTAAGCTCCATAATAGGGAAAGACCCGTGCCTAGCAACTGGACGTAAAAAAAATTGCACCCAAATGTTCCATTATCCCCCAAACCTACAAATAACATTTCGTTTCAACGTTTCGTGTCACTCTCATAACCCCACAGTAGGATAGTTATGCAGTGTCGTGTGAACCATGGACACACTCAAAGACAGAAACACAAACACCCAGACCGAGAACAGAAATTTAAACTCATCGTTCAAATTTCTGCTTCGCCGGGAATCGAATCCGGGACCCTCCGATCGGCAGTCCGGCATGGTTACCATTACGCCACGCGGGTCGTCACGGATATTTGACGTCAAATGTTGAAAAGGATGAATCAATTGTGGCATGGTTACCTTGAATGCTGGTTGCGCGTCCATTACACCAACGAGCGGCATTGACCTCCACCGTCAGGGGCGAGGTTACGTGATGTGTTCCTCCGTGGTTATGACGGCTTATTTATGACGCTAAGAACTTTGAAGACGTACTTGTTTATTATTGAAGATTACACCCATAGGGACTCGGCCACACTTCGACGGCGACCACCAGCCTCCGGAGTAGCAGCGCAACTGCATACGATCTCAGACAAGATTTACCTATGCTTACTTGAGGTCGTATGTAGATGTCCATGGGCTGCAGCGACCACTTAACACCACGTGGCCTGCATGCTCGTCTGCTACTCCATTCAAATAAAAAAAGGGAATATTAGTAGGTTTTTTCATAGTATCAATCGATTTGGCATAAGGATCAAGTGTTTTCAAAAGACCACATCGATTGGAGCAACACGAAAGACAGGAATATGAGCCAAAGTTAAACCTCACCGCGTAGCGTTGAAAACTGCCCATACAAACGAGGCGAGACATGTACATAATATATATATATATATATATAATATATTATATTATGATGTATCTAAAATATCCTGAACGCAGAAGTTACCAAATATGTACTATAAGAAATACAAGTAATTTGCAATTTTAACCGTTAAAACTGCTTTTAAGTATATAGCTGTCATATATTTTTTCTCGTTAAGTTATAAGGATGCCAAAAAAATATATATTATATACCTATTGAATGAAATTAAATAAAAAACTAATATTTCACATTTCCTAGTTTTTGAAAAACTATAAACTTTTTTTATTTTGTCATTATTTATTTATTTTTATTTATTTAACGATTTTTGTACACAGTAATGTTATAAAGTAAGGAACATTAAATGAAATATGGTACAAAGGTACTGCTTATTCCAACAGAAATTTCTTCCAGCAGACCTGTAACTGGAGAGCTGGATTGCAGTGGTACAGTGTGTGTACGCAATCTAAATACTTAACCTAGAATATGGTATGAATAAGTACATATAATATAAATATATATTATAGAATACATAGATACAAATATATACATAGATATATATATATAATAATATAAATACTATATATATAAATAATATATATAATATAATATAATTATTATTTGCAAAAAATATATTTAATATAAAAATTAAATTCATGCATATTCCCTATTGTGCCATGGTTATCTTGAATGTTGCTTGGTTGCAAGTCCGTTACACCATCGAGCGGCAGTGACCTCCACCGTCAGGGGCGAGGTTACGTGATTTGATCCTCCTTGGTTAATATTATGACGGGTAATAAACCGTTTCAAGTGCAAGGTAGAGTGCATTTCTAAGTGTCAAAAGCATACGCTGAAATGTATCATCACGTGACATGAAATAAACGATCATATTTTATAAAAAGTATTCACGTTTGGACTCTGTTGTTTGTATTGTTTGTAGATATCCATCCATCCATCAGCCTTTTTCAGTCCACTGCTGGACATAGGCCTCCCCGAACGTTCGCCACTCCTCCCGGTCCTGGGCCTTCTGAATCCAGCAACTACCCGCTGTCTTCTTCAGGTCATCAGTCCACCTGGTTGGAGGGCGGCCTCCGGCGCGGTACTCCTTTTGCCGAGACGTGGTCGCCATTCGAGAACCTTTCTTCCCCATCGGTTGTCGATTCTTCTAACTATATGGCCTGCCCATTGCCACTTCAGCTTGCAAATTTTGAGATATTTGTAGATATATTTAGACATTACATTATTGGCTGCCGAAGTTAATAATTACAAACTTTACAGCGGTCCTCTTAATTTAAACTTTCTGAGCAACATCATACGGGCCTTTATGAGCCCATAAAAGAACAATAACCTAGGCTAGGCATATCGTAAACAAGCAGTAAAATAACCTTACTAACCTTACTTGTATGCAAATAGTAATTGACTTTGGAAGCAATAAATCGAATGTATGCAATTTATAATATAAGATAGAAAAAAATCTTTAAAAGTTTCTGCAATACTACAACTCGTAATTTTATAGGTTGGTATGTGACTGTGCGTGTTCCACCTAACCACAATACAAGGAGCGCCTGCCTATACTTATATCTATATTGTGACCTAACTGAGCAGCCTCAAAAAAAGTATGAATTTAGATAACTTTATTCAACGGCAGAGAAGAGGAAGTACGAAAAAAGAAACGTAGTCAGAATTGAAGAATGTTGTTTTAAATAATTAATAAAATATTTTTTATTTCGGTAGCTTATACAATATCAGTTTTTTTTATTATTATACTCTTTGCATCTCAGAACAATATATTCTGAGCATTGGATAGAACTCACGTCAGAATTACAAAAAAGGTTGTCGCATAAATCTTAATATATATAAATTACGTATCACGTTGTTTGTTCGCGATGGACTCCTAAACTACTTAACCGATTTTAATAAAATTTGCACACGGTGTGCAGTTTGATCCAACTTGAAAGAGCTTACATATCAATTCTAGTCGCAATATTATTTTATTTCTGATACTTTAAGGCAGGACAACGTCTGCCGAGTTCGGTAGTTCAAATAAGACCGCTATATTTTTTTATCAGTTACGCCATTGGATAAAATACTAGCAGCTATCAATATTTTCGTTTCATTATTTCAATAGTGGCATCGTCTTAGAGCATCAAGGTATATTGACAGGTGTGACGGTGAGTCAGTACCTTTGATGCTCTAAGGGCATCGCAAGCTCTGTGTACATTGCCAGCCTCAGTTATAATTTTTGCATCAATTAAAAGTCAAAAAACAGTAAGTCGTCAGTAATCAGTCAGTCAAGTTAGTCAAACATTTAAGTAAAGCGATGGTTATATTTTACCAGAACGTGTTCGATGGAATTTTGGAGGCAAGCAGAAAAAACATGTTTTAGCGATGTTATTCCATTTCAAACACTCGTGCACGGTAATTAACCTACTCGTATATCGAATTAAATGCTATCAACTTTATCTCAAAAATACACCAAACAAATGAAAATAAAACAAAATCACACATATTATTATTATGTCTTTTTCGACCTCCCGCCAAAATTTCCAGGTTCGCTACAAGTTTTTTCATAAACCTTTTTAGGGTTATATAAAAAACTTGTAGAAACCTTACATAAACTTAGGATATACTAGACACTTCGGCTAGTTAAGTTTATGTATGTAATCATAGATTTTTAATAGACTATCCTGTGAGCTTTTCTATGTAATAACTTTTTACTTATATTATTTTTCAGAGGGGACGCATGTTACAAAAAAATGTCACGCCAAATAAACGTCAATAATAATTTAAATGTAAAAGAAATATTTATTTAGGCGTCTCAATTTTTAAATGAATTAAACTAAAAGTATAAATCATCAGTACAAACACAGAGCATCGATGGTAGCAAAACCTAAATCAGGTCGCGAAGATAGGAACCAGAAAAAGAGCATAAAAGCTGATATAATTGTACTAGGATGTAGTCTACCAGGAATCGTGACTGCACACAAGCTGAACAAAAAGTTTGGAGACACAATGAATATTGTAGTATTGGATTTAGCGAGCACCGAAAAAAGTCCTTCACAGTGCAACGTTGGCTTTCAAGAGGATGACCAAGATGATACTGAAATGTACTCTTTCGAAGCAAACGCAAGACAGTTAATCGATAACATAGCGAGGCACTATTTAGCAATGTTCGCAAAAGATTTCAATATCTCCCTACCAGAATCTATTATCACTCCTGATAATATCTCGGCGCCTTTCTACAAACTTTTTGAACACAGCAACGGAAAAACTGTTCCTTGTGCAAATGATTTTCATGATTTCGATTATTTAAACTTTTTGGAAAGATTCGAGTTGAATCAATATCAAACGCTTCTCGACCAAAATATGAGAGATCTTTTCCAAACTAATAAGATCGATGCTGCATCTGAGAGATTAAAACTTCACTTTTATGACAAGACTACAATGGAACAACATATTTGTGATGCTTTACTCTTTCCAACTTCCAGGGCAATTATGAGGACAATGGTTAAATTGGTATGTGGCGTACCTGCCAACACAGTATCCGTTCTTTTCTATCTTCATCAATGCTATAGAACCAGCAGTGCCAGAAATCATTTAGGCGGACACAACACGAGGTTTCGTGAGAAACTTTTGGGATATTGCAGAAAACACATAGCAAATAAATTACAGCAAAGCATCGCAAAAATTATTGTATCCGCTAAACCCATTGAAGAGATACGTACATATTCCGACAAGCAGGTAATCTTAACATCTATGAAAGGAGAAACCAATTACATATGTAACTTACTCGCCATGGCTTTAAAGCCAGATGAATTGGATACTATTGAAGTCGAAACGGATTTGTTATCAGAAAAGGAATCGGAAATTGCAAGAGCTATGAAACAAGGTAAAGCCAAAAAGTTTATGATTCAATATGATGAAAGTTTTTGGAGAAATCAAGGATACAGCGGCGATATCCTCAGTGTGCGAGGTCCCATTCTCTGGGCAATGCAGAGACCTAAATTGTCAACAATTGGTAAAACAGAGCAGTTCCCATCATTAGTTGGCTATTTGATGGTAAGGGATAACAAAGAAGAGGATTCAAAAGAAGCCGTTGTAGAACAGCTAGTTAAGCTTTTTGGAGAGGAAGCTGCACATCCCCGACGGTATAAAGAAACAAAAATTGCCGAAGTTTTCGTACCAAGGTGTGGAGATTATGTTGCCTTGCGAAGGTTAACCAATAAGGTGTGTGCCAAGAAACTGGAATGGAGTGCGTTGGATATATTTGCTGAAGGTGATGTAGCAGCAGCTTTAGAAGCAGGTAATAAGGCATATCTTCACTTGATGAGTTGCTTGCATCCTCAAGCGCAATCCTATGAAGACATTGCGAGTGGAGAATGGCCTACATTTTTTCACGAAACTCCCTACAAACAATGGTTCGCTCAGTTCAATATTTTGAAAGGTGTTCGTCTAGCGGCGTTTACAGCTGTAATTTACTTTGGAATTCGTCTTTTGCAATCGTACAGACATAATTAAAAAATAGGTATATTATTTTATGAAATGTTTGTCGAATATAAAAAATTGTTGGTCTTGAAATAAAGTTTATTTTTTTAAATTATTATTGTTTCTCCAATGTGTACCTACCGGAATCAAAATTTGAGTAAAGAAATTATTCGTGCTTCGTAACCACGTGGGACACGCCACGTTCACGGGTTCAAATAACGAGGTTCACGTCTGATCTGACTAAGAAATGTTTTATATACTCGGGTGTAATTCTTCATTGGGGAAGGTTTCCACGGAAAACATTGAGGAGCTATTTAGAATATTCCCAAAAAATATTTTCACCACGATAGCCAACAAGGTGTACCAGCAGTGCCCTTCAGTAGGAAAGTAGTTGAATAAAGCAAGACAGAAACTATACTTGTCTATTTGTAATTTTGTTTTATATAGCTAAAATAATGAAAGAATGTAATGGTGATCTGATAGCAAAATCCTAATTACATTTTATATCGTAAATTTTAGTTTCCAATCTTACAAGTAAGTACAAAATGATTTATTCATGATAGGTAAGTACCTACTTATATGCATATTGGTTTATTACATATCTCTTTCAAGTTGATGCTTTTATGACAAGGGTGATCATTTTATTAGATCCTATATAAATTTACATTTGCATCTTCTCCTACGCTTTTCTCTATTTAGTCATACTAATATTATAAACGCGAAAGTTTGTAAGTATGGATGTTTGTTACTCTTTCACGTAAAAACTACTGAATGGATTTTAATGAAACTTTACAATAATATAGCTTATACATCAGAATAACACATAGGCTACTTTTTATAAAAATATTTTGTGAATTGTCCAAAATATGACGATAAGTGTCAAGTAAGTACAAATAAATAAACCACATGCGTGCGAGCTATTCTGGCGTGCGCTACCAAAACCGCTAGAGTTGCATATATGTAATGTATGATAGAAATGTTTATCATTAATAGTCCTATAAAGAAGCCCGCCACAGTATATATTTATATCTCATTTGTAAGCCATTATAGCCAAAATATGTAAGTCATGATTATAGCCAAAATAGTGAACCATAACTACAATAAAAATTGATGATTTACTGACCCTTTCAAAGGCGGGTGAAACCGCAGGGTGACCTCTAGTGTGTTATAAAATGAGGGAAGTTATAACTATGTTAGCTTAATCTTATAGTACTTTGTTGCATCGCATTGCCCTCTCTCCCTTTACTAATAACACCAATTACGACGAAAATGTTAATAAGTTGTCCAGCACTTTTCGTGTATTTTTTTTCAACCTTTTTTATGTCCCACTGCTGGGCACAGGTCTCCCCTCACAAGTGAGAGGGATTTAGGCCATAGTCCACCACGCTGGCCAAGTGCGGATTGGTGGACGTCATGCTTTCGAGAAATTATGAATTCCTCTCAAGCATGCACGGCGATGGAGAACATCGTAATCAATTAAATATCACGATTTTTTCCATCACCGTGGAGCAGCGATCAATGCGCACATTACAAATTTCTTTGTCAGAGGTGCGCGCCGAGGATTTGAATCCGGGA
This sequence comes from Pyrgus malvae, assembly GCA_911387765.1. Lineage (NCBI taxonomy): Eukaryota > Metazoa > Arthropoda > Insecta > Lepidoptera > Hesperiidae > Pyrgus > Pyrgus malvae. The sequence continues at coordinate 29,828,736 of OU426946.1, forward strand.
TCGATCGCGTCGAAGACCGCGGATTCATACCACTCGGCCATCGCTGCTCTTCGTGGTTCTTTTCGTGTATATTTAGCCATAAAGTAATAATATAAATAGAGAATGACCATAAAAATTGGAACTTGGTCCTCTCTTCTTCCACCTCCATTGCTTACATATGTGACAGAGGGCGAGATAGACTTCAAAATTAAACAATATGTAGCGAATCAATTTGTGTATATTTTTACCAATTCAGCGTTCTCTGTATATTTTAGTGCTATGAACCTTACAAAATATCAGTTCAAAAATTTGAGTTGGCAGTCATTACTACATCATCATTCGCACATTAATTACACACATTAGGTATTACTGAAATAAATACGATTATGGAAATAAATTATTATAGGTTATTTTAATTACAAATATATAGGTAAAATGAGCAGAAGAAGTCAGGGACTAGATCCCCATTATTGGGGTGGCCTGGAGCTTATTCCACCACGTTGCTCAAATACGGGTTGGTGGAGCTGCGGATTAGAAGCCAACCCGTTGTCGGATGTTTTCAAAGAGGCCATGAGGCCTCCAATAACGACAATAGGTTTAACGACAGTTATCCCCGAAGCACGGAAACGCGCATGATGATTTTGACACAAGCGGTTCACTCATCTCACACCCGACCGCGCCCTTTTGGCACAGCGGCATAGATCGCTTGCGTTCTACGCCTGCCGCCGGGCTATGCGCACTACCGTTCAATTTAATATCAGCTAAATATACTATAACCTTAACGCTCGCTACTTAAGGTCTGTTCTACAAGAATAGAACGAGCGATTTATATGAATCAGTATTCCATGCATCAAAATTCTCCCATCGTAATGTGTACTGTCCAGCTGACGTGACGGTATCGTCTTCAGAGGTCAAATAGCTCGAAGAAATAGGCCAAGTTCGCATGTCGATCAAATCTGTAAGGAAGGAAGACATTCAAATTGTGTAATGCGTGGGATGGATGCCCTTTTGTAGGGACGCGGACGTGTCATAATATTAATAAATTTGTTGACCATCATTTCTTTACGGTCACTCCTCGTAATCTATACTAATTCATACTTTCATACTTAATATAATAAATTCGAAAATAACTCTTTCTGTCTGTTTGTCTGTCTGCTACGCTTTCCCGCTTAAACTACTGAACCGATTTTAATAATATTTGGAACACAGATACAGTGGACCTTGGGAAAGGATGGTTTTTTATCCTACGGGAACCTTTAAAACGGGTCCACGCGGGCGAAGCCGCTGGCGTAAGTAAGACTCGTTTTTTTATTATGTCTAAAGCTAGGTCAAGTGGTACATGGAATCTTTTAGGTGCAACGGGTAAAAATTAAACCATTTCATCTATTTTTGCTGTTATGTTCACATTACGTAGCATTTCAGAGTAACGATTTTTTTTTCAACTTTTTAAACACACTGAAGCACAGGTCTCCTTCTCACAAGTGAGAGGCATTAAGGCCATAGTCCACGACGCTGGCCAAGTACGGATTGGTGGACGTCATGCATTCGAGAATTATGAATTTCTCTCAGGCATACACAGGCTATAAAGAACATTGTAATTAATTAAATATCACGATATTTTCCATCGCCGTGGAGCAGCGATAAATGCGCACATTACAAATTCACGCCAAGCATTAGAACCCGGGATCGGTCGCATCGAAGACAGCGGTTTTTTACCACTCGACCATCGCTGCTCCCGATGAGAGAAACGATGTTGCTCCCCATCTCTCCAAAAGTAGCCACTATTTTTTTAAATTAATTTATTTATTTAATTCAGGCGACGTAGGCCCATATAAATCAAAGCACAAATAGAATTAAAATTATAAACTAACACATAATAGAAATAAAAACACAATAAAGCAATAAAAAACTAAATCAAATAAAACAATAGATACTATACACAAATATTACACTACGACTGGGAACACGAAGGTTACATTAAATTGAGCGGTTTACTTGTTCCAATGGTGCAAATTATGTTAGGTGGGTTTGATTGATGCAGCTGAAGGAGAGGTAAATGCACCTCGCATTTCTAATTTTAAAAACCAAAAAACACGCTTTTATAAGAAATCCAACTAAAAATATTAAAATAAATTTGAATTAAAAAAGTGTAAAAATGCATTTTATTGTAAAAAAAAGCGTGGGATGCCAGATCTGACAGATATGATTAGAAGGATAATTATTTTGGTAATATCTTAAAAAGCAGTCCACGCTTTTTTTTACAATAAAATGCATTTTTACACTATTTTAATTCAAATTTATTTTCATTTATTTAGTTGGATTTCTTATAAAAGCGTGTTTTTGGTTTTTAAAACTATTATTTATTTTCTTCTTTTTAGTTTGGTTTATTTTTAAAAGAGTGTTTTTTAATTTTTTTAAACTGTTATCTATAATATAAAAATGAATCGCAAAATGTGTTGGTAAGCGCATAACTCAACAACGCCTAGACCAATTTGGCCAATTGTTTTTTTTTAAATGTTCGTTGAAGTTCAAGGATGGTTTTTACGGCGAGAAATATTCGAATAATTGCCGGAAAAACCATAAAAACAGCCCTTTTCTTTTTCCCATACAAATGTTTTCTAACTAAAACGTAGTCAATTTGAACTTTATTGCTATTGTATAAAGTTCATATTAAATTACAAGCACTCACTGTTGTCTAAGCAATGTAGGTGTGTTCCTAACGTCAAAGATCATATCTATCAAAACAGTGTGCGTGTGTGCGTTGGAGCAGAGAATACATCGTTGGAGGAGTTTAATGTCGCATAGCATGATGTTATAATAACTGGACTATTCAACACAAAAATAATTTTTCAATTCGAACCAGTAGTTTCTGAGATTAGCGTGTTCAAACAATCAAACATCCACGCGGACGAAGTCGTGGGCGGCCGCTATCCCTACTAATATTATAAATTCGAAAGTAACTCTGTCTGTCTGTCTGTTACGCTTTCTCGCTTAAACTAATGAACCAATTTTAATGAAATTTGGAACACAGATAGAGTGGACCTTGGGAAAGGACATAGGATGGTTTTTATCCTACGGGAACCTATAAAACGGGTCCACGCGGGCGAAGTCGCTGGCGGAAGACTAGTTCTTAAATAAAATACATATTTTAATTATTTATACCATTATTAATTTATGCTTATGTCTTAAGATAATGGTTGGAAATAATTTTCAAAAATTCTATTAATTGACAAAAATCTTATTTTGCAAATTGAATAATGAAATAATCTTATCAAATTAGTGTGTTGTCATCGGTCCTCTAATCTACAAAGTTTGAATGAAATCTAGCCGTTTAAAGTGGGTCAAAATCGCATCTAAAGGAGTCGTTTACAAACATACATACAAGTGAAGCTAATATAAAGCGTGTAAAAAAAGAGACAATGCCTCCTGCTTAATAGTGTATAGCAATGTGAAATGTATGCAGGAGTTAAAAAATGCGCCTGTATAAAATTAATAGCTAAACTAAATGAACAAATGCAATCGACATTTTTGGTTTTATGGAGAGCTGCATGGTGCAAAGCTTACTATGTTGGACTGCCAACCGAAGGCTTGATTGACCGGACGAAACATATATTTTTTTCAATTATGACTTTTAGCTTCTGTTCTTGTTCTAGGTGTTTATGTCCTTTCTTTGTGTGTGTGTGCCCATGATATCCATTTAGGAAATACTAGGGTGGACTATGAGTGTGAAGCATTAATTAATTTTAATTTATTACGTTCATTTTATATTGATATCATAAACAGTAGAGGAAAGGGTTTCTACTTCTCAGTATAAGAGTCTACGATGTAATGTCCTAATGTAATGTCCCACAATGACCCACGTTTACTATTACCATTGCACCGGTAACCATGCCGGACTGCCAATCGAGGGGCCTGGGTTCGATTCCCGGCGAAACAGAAACTTGAATGATGAGTTTAAATTTTTGTTCTCGGTCTGGATGTTTGTGTTCCTGTCTTTGTATGTGTCCATGGTACCCACGACACAGGGTATTAATTACCTTACTGTGGGGCTATAAGTATGAATCGTTATTTAATGTTAATTCTTAAAATTTTCCACTGCTGGTCACGGGTTGCAGGCAGCTGGGCCGTAGTATTGGTGATATTGGTGAAATCAAATGCCTTCAAGAAACTTCATTAACTATGTTTAATAACAAAATATTTAAAAAAAATCTCTAGTTCGCTTGTAATTGCGCTCATTTTAATCTTTATTGATCATTGGTGCGCAGAGATTCTTATGTTTTAGTTACTTAGCAACATAACTTATTTTTACTATTGCTATTACTTTTAAGTAGGCACAGGCACTTATGGGTGTTGTTTATCGCTCACTTTCCTACTTATATTATATCAGTATATTATATCACTTTAGATTTAGATGACAGTTCAAATACAAGAAACGGTTTAAAACACTTATGCGCAACCAAGCTTCTTCAAAAGAAGCTCTTTGTATTGTGTCCTAAATGTACACGCCCAAACGCCCAAACCAGACCTAACTTCACTGACATCTTGGTCAAAATGTATGACTTCGAAGCTTCGCTACAGTTACTACATAGGCATTTTGCCTATATAATGTTATGCAAATATCCAGTTCATGAAGTAACAAAGCGGTCAAGCCATACATTGTAAGCATTCAGTTTCATCGAATTTTTAATGTGAAAAATCATACATCGTTACATAACATACAGTTTGCATTCTTAAACGTAGGCTCTTCATTTATGTAAAACGTAGGTAGGTTGTTGCTGATGGTAAGGGTTCCCTCCTGAATATTTGCCTTAATATTTAATTCAAGGGATTGATTGAATTGTTATAATAATGTTTAATTTAAATATTATTGTGTAGATGTTGTATTTAATAATACTTGGTGATTCGTCAATAAAGCAAATAAAGGGACAAGCGGGTCAGGCGACGCCATTTTTATTTTCATGTTAATAGGATTTTGTTTTTGTTTCGCACGCGATGATAATCAGCCGCTTCTAGAAAAAATAGAAAATTTCGGTACACCGCACGCACAAAAATTTACCTCGCTTAACCTATTGGATCCATTGAACAATATTCTCACTGTTTTCTTCTTTTCGCCCGAACCATCGTCAACATAGAAGTAAGCGGGCAGCGATTGCTCTATACATACTATACTTTTAGTAGGCCTAGGTCGCGGAACGGTTGCCTCACTGACACATTATTACGCATTAAATATTTCCTGGTTCTGTAACTAGGTACAGTAACAGACGAGTAAGTTGAAATATTGAATTATAATGGGTCAAAGCGTCAAAGCCTTGACTCAGACGTTGAGGTTTTTTGTAATATTTAGTCTTTTTCATAGGCGTCCAATGTCAAACGTAGCATCACAGTTTTTAAGTAGTTTTTCAAGAGAAACCGTAAACATTGGGAGCACCTTTTTTACTTTTCAGTGAAAATTTACTGCTCCCTTTTATATTGCCCTGAAGTTGGTAAAGTTACTTTTGTAGCCAATTCGATGTTAGCGATTTCGAACTACCCATAAGGTTTGACGAGTGCTATTAACAGCAACCGGGACTGTGACTTCCGAACTATATCCGATATTTAATAATCGCTCAAATCTAATAATATAATACCTTTAAATGAGCAATTCTTGTATATACCTAAACATATTTTATTAATCTCAGAAACGGCTTCAACGATTTTGATGAAATTTAGTATTCTGGTTTCGGGGGTGATAAATCGATCCAGCTAGATTTTATTATTAGAAATTTTAAATTATTAAAAATTGTTTTCAGCGATAATCAACTTAAATATAAACTGAAAAATACGACTCTTCCTGACATCTATTGGAGTGTATTAATAATAATATATTATTGTGGTGTAGAACGCTGTCAAACGCCATCCGCTGATGTTCAAAGAAATGACAATGTCGTTTTGAAAGAGCTCTGTAAAAATTTTGTTTATTGAATTCAAGCTTTCTTGGCCGAATGGTTATGTGGGCTGGCTGCGGAACTAGAGACCCGGGTTCAAACCTCAATCAATACCATTGCGTTTATTTTTTGCTAAAATATTTTTTATTGGGAGCTATTTCAGATGGCGGTGTGTTTCGTTTGAAATTAAACCAAGAAAATAAATTGTTTTTATCCGAGCAACGCTCGGTCCTCCAGGTACTGTCAAATGAACGTCGCAACTGAATACCTAAGTGACGAAAAAATATAAATTTTACAGGGTAGGTACATGCCTACTACAGTTACCTGATTTTTGTAAATATGTGTTTGGCCCGTGAGCATTGTAATTTAAAAATTTAAGTATTTTTTTACGTGTATGCGTAGAGGAGAAGTAGGAGGCCTCTCATTTTTGCCCACAGGATAAAAATAGGTTCGAGTGTTGCTTTAATATAACAGACACGCAAACACAAATAGTCGGTATTAAAAAAAAATCAACAATTGCCTATTAGTTTCCTCTGCCGTCAATGAATTTTCCGTCAACCGGAAGAATTTCCACAAAAAGTAGCACCGGAAGTTAGTAAGGAAGCGGAAGATTTTCTTTTTGTTCATCTCGTTTAAACGGTCAATAAGCAAGCTGCAAAAAGTAATTCAGTAGTCCCGAGTTAATGTGGCCAAATTATCTGTGAAGATGGTATGCTGAAATAAATAGGTAGTTTCTAGGTGGCTGCGGTCTAGTCCCGGCAGCTTCGGGATTAAGAATAGAGCTACGGTATCCTCTGCCTGATCGTAAGAGGTGACTAAAAGGGGACTTCCGGGGTTGTGGGCGGTGAGAGTGGGAGCTCGATCCGTCCAGCCAGCAGACCCGGGAAGGACGGCGGTGTGTGCGTGGCTGCATGCCGCCGTAAGCGTCGGAAGGTGCTGAAGAGCACATCTGCTCTCCCGAAAATGGGCCCGTTCGGGGGCGCCGCGCGTGGAGGACACCGGTTCGTTCCACTGGAGATCCCGGAGTTCTCCCCAAGCGCAGAGGCAGTCCACCCAGGGGTTTTTAATGCGGTACAAATCTCACATAACGGTATCCTCTCCCAATGTGCCGGGTACTTTTTAAAGGTTTCCCCCCGATACAAAAAAATAAAATAAAAGGTGGCTGCGGTCTGCACCAATATCCGCATTCAAGCAATTTCATGGTGTTTCTGAGAAACGGTACGACTTGACTACACATTTGTATCGGTTTTTTGAGTAGCAGCGCAACTGCATACAACGTCAGCAAGATTGAATATCAGAGGGCCTGCAACGCTCGTCTGTAACTTTTGATTTCATTTCGATCATTAAAATAAAATTTGTTGTGATTTTATTCGTAGGAGTTATGTTGACATTTGTTTTTTTTCTTAATGACTGAAATTGAGTTATTGAAATGGTTATTTTGTGTGTGTACTTGTCTCATTAAAATTCAATGAACGCATTAGGCAAGATCCTGTTGTGTTAGTTGATAAGTGTTTATAAATTAATTAATTAATTAATTACACTTGGTCATATCTCCTGCTCCCCGTTTACCTACCCGTTTAGGCAAACGGGGAGAGGGGAGTAGGGCGCCCCCTGTTAGGTGGCGCGACGATCTGCGCCGGGCGGCGGGGAGCAATTGGATGGATTCGTTCCTCATTGAATTGGATGCATAGAGCCAAAGACCGGGCTTAGTGACGCGCCTTGGGAGAGGCCTATGTCCAGCAAGTGGACTAATAAGGGCTGAAGAGAAAGAGAGATATCTCCTGCAATAGGCTGCACCACTGTTGATACCTATTTCAACGTTTTCGCTGCTGGGTTATGGTATTCTGTCAATTGTGTGTGTCCATAGTGTACTGCGTGGTAGATAGGATTTTTGATTTGATTTCTTTTTAAACAAATTTGGGCAATTCTCTCCCGTCATTTTGTTTCCAATCAAACAATTCATTAAAGGTACGCGCTTCAAATTGGTAAGTCAGTCACTTTTTAGTCGGAGATGCGCATCTGATTCCGATTTCTAAATCATGAGGCTAACGATTCTTAATATGCGCGAGTTATTCCTGAAATACTCACTTTGACGACTCATGTGGTGCAATGGTAACCATGCCGGACTGCCGATCGGAAGGTCCCGAGTTCGATTCCTGGCGAAGCAGAAATTTTAAGAATGAGTTTAAAAATTCTGCTATCGGTCTGGGTGTTTATGTTTCTGTCTTTGTGTGTCCATGGGCACCCACAACACAGGGTACCTTACTGTGGGCTATGAGTGTAATACGTTACTTATTTACATTATTTCTCCTTTGAGCCTCATGTATATGACACTATAACATCTTTCACAATCCAACCTAGTTATAGAATTGTGTAGTTACAATCCCAGTGCTGTAACACGGTATTCTGGGTCACACGAGTTACGTGCGTATGTACCTATTTGCTATTTGACCACCAGTCGCATGACAATTAGTCGCGTATCTCGATATTGTGTAATCGACTTTCCACTGGATTTGATAGTCCTAACTCATGAGTTGATTGATTTGACTATTGAATGAACAGGCGTTACAGGATACAATGGGAAAGGGTAGGAAGGTTCTTATTGGACCATTAAGCTTAATTGGAATAAGCGTCAAGTAGATACAAGGCCCAGGTGGATCCAGCGTTCTAGTTAGGTATGTAGGGCCCACGTACAGCGCAGCCTATAGGCTGTAAACACGAGATGCTAAAAAATCTGAAGACAAATTAACAATGCATACGTTGCTTTAGCTGGTCTTAATTTTGTGGAATATCCGTCCGTATATTCTGTGGTATAGGATAACTCTGCACGGAAAAACTGGACCTTGTGTCATATATAATTATTTAGATTGCATTAATACATATTTGCAGCCCAACAAATACTCATTTAGCAAATTCACTAACGAGAAAAAATCTTAGAGAACTTGGTTCTTTGTCCTCTCTCAGAGAAGACCTATACCTATTAATCTCGTTAAAACAAAGTCATTCCAGAATTTGTAGTTGTACTTTGTACTGTACTACTGCGACTAGATTGATTGTTTGGAGTCGTACGTAATAAAACCCTAGGTTTCCCGGTTCTGATTTGAACACCTTTGTTATTATCCAATGATCCGTAATAATATACCTAAGATCAAGTAGGTAAGGTAGGCAAAATCTTTATGAAAATAAATAGCTGAATGGTAGCACTTATCTAGCAATCCACCGACATATTTACAAATCGTCTGAGCTGTCAGCAGATAAGATGTTACCTGTAATATGTCTCAATACATTTTATCCAATAAGTCAATATGCTCAGGTAAATAACCGTTTAAAGTGGAAGATTATTTTACGTATGCTGGGTTCCTTCAAGGAGATATTTTTGTGACGATTTTCTTAACTTCTTTACAGGATACGGTCATTAATTTAGTGGCTGTTTTATGACCTGTGTGGCCGCCGATCGAAGGGTCCATGGTTCGATTCCCGGTGAATAAATTTGAATGATGAATTTAAATTTCTTTGCTCGGTCTGGGCGGTTATGTTTCTGTCTTTGTGTATATCCATGGCACTCACGACACAGGTAATCCTAGTGCAATTTATAAATTAACAGCCTGTGTTCTGACTATACTGACTGTCTTCGAGGATACCATCAAATCACAGATTATTTTTTGAGAAAATATGACACTGTAACCGATCTTTAAATCGCACAAAAATGAAATGATAACAAAGTGTACTATAACGAATGATAACAAAGTGTACTAACTGAGATTATCTATTCACGTTTGTCTTTAACCTTGCCAAACGAGGAGGCATTGTCTTGCACTTCAATTGTGTCGATAACATGTACTCATTGAACTGCTGCACTTCAGTTCCATGAAGTTATTGTTATGTTATGTCTGAAGCCAGATATGATACTATACGATATACTGCTTCGTGCATTAGAATCTGATCACACAAGGCTATTTCTGAACATAATATAATAGTTTTAGTAGTTACATCTGTGAACTGTTGGAAGTGGGTTGATAGTCTCTTACAAGATAAGCTTTCACCTGTGCCCTTTGTCGACCCATAGCCATTCTGTAATCACAAATATCTATATATGTATATATGTAATTTTTTTAAGGATACATACTGCGTGGACTTTTTTCCTGCGGCCTTTTTTCTGTCAGCTCAACATCTAGCCCAGACGGGTACCTAAAGGCGATGCTTTTTTATTTCTTTCTTTCATTCGATGAATGTTCCTCCGAAGTGGTCGGAAGTTAAAGAAAAAGTACGTTGGCAGCCATATACATAATGATACTATACATTGTACTACTCCGTGAACGTGATGAAAGTTCCTCCAAAGCAGTCGGGAGATAATGACAATTTTCTGTGCTTTGCAGGGCACCGATTCCAGGTTTTATCGATCATTGAAGAACGATGGATAACAACATGCTGTTGTCAATACCTTTAGTGTGTTATCGATAAATTTCAGTAGCTAAACCGTAATAAAAACCTTAGATGTTATTAGTTTAAAAACATCCAATGACAGATAATGTTCTGTATGCCCTGTAACTAGGGTTGCCATCTCTAAAATTTGTGAACCAGGACAAGACTCGTTAAAACCCCAGATTTTACAGCCCAAAACCCGGACATTTCAACAGCGGGGGGACGGTGAATTTACCGAGTCGGTTCGTCGGTTGATCGCGATGTGCGGGCACAGTGCGTGTGTCGTATTTTATTTAACCCGGAATACAAATAAAGTCCGGCCCGGACGCTCCCCGGATGCCCTCTAAACTAGGACAAATCTGGGGAAACCCGGACGGATGGCAACCCTACCTGTAACCCGCACTGTAGTAGCACGGTGGAGAAAGATTCAGCCTCCCTGTGGGGAGGGGAGAGACTGATGCTCTTAGAAGAGACGCAAGAAGGGTTGCTGCCAAGTCCTTTTAGGCTCTAACATTCGGCTCTCTCAATTGGTAAACATAAAATTACCAATTGGTAAACGTAACATTTACTTAAGGTAAGTATAGTCTAGGAGATTTAAGACATACATAACATACATAATTTATAGTTCAATGAGGGTAAAATATACAAAGATTGATAGAATTGAGATAAGTTAAAAGGGCACGGAATAAAAACGAGTGAAGTAAGTAGGAGATGCATATGAACAGCAGTTAATTTTTAAGGAAAACCTCAAACTATTCGTAATAACTATTATAATGATTATGTTAATGAAAAGACTGGCCGTGGTTGGACACTTGTCCCACATTAAGCAGATTCGAGGCAATCGTAATAACGTTTACGTTTGGACGTAGGTACTGTAATGTGTGGATGTCCTCATTTGAGTTACTCGAGCGAGGGTCATTTTGTATTGTACTCGGTAAGTACGATATCCTTCGACAATTAGTTTAATTGCCCTACTTTTAATCGGATCTAACGATAGTAACGTGCTAGTCTAAAAAATGTGAACAACAACAACAAATATTCTTTATTCGTACATCACACAAAAAACAATAAAAATAGAACAACATAAAAAAACAAAAGTGGTGACCGAAAGGCGGCCTTATCGCTTAACCAGATCTCTTCCAGACAACCTTTGGATAGATAACATGGTAATAGAGAAATGACCAATTACATACGTAGTCAAATCTATTCTAATTAAAAGCTCAAGAATTTGTTGTTTTTAACACGCTGCTTATATTACCTTGACCTGTATGTATGTATGTATGTATGTAATGGAATCTTTTAACTTCATTTTCACCTACTTCTAAGCGTCTGATTAACTTGAAAATTTGCACAGGGGTCAAGGGCCGATGACAATGCAATAATATGAAAAAAAAAACCAACTAAAAAATTAAAAATAAATAATGTATTTAAAAGCTACACACTTCACACACAGTATGTACCTACTCACGTATGTAGGTACTAAGGTAGCTGGTACCTAGAGAGATGAAGATAATGCGACAATGTCAACATCACTGATGCGATGACGCAGATCATTACTTTTAAATTAATTTTTTTACCGTTAAAATAAAATACATTTCATGGTGTTCTTATCATAAGAAATTTATTATTTCTTTACAGTATGATAAAAATTTTCTTTTATTTTGTAGGTCTTTGCAAAGAGTAGAAGAACTACAAATTTCTTTAAATATTGTAATGTCTTTTTAAAAAAACCGCGTTTATTGTTTCTGTAAGGATGATTTTCAATAGTAATTACCCCCGACGTTCCTATCTACCAGTCAGTGTGGAAAAGGCGAAAAAACATGGAACTTTGCGTTTCTAGGTACCGAAACCGCTTCGCTTTCATTCAATCTTTAAAAGTCCACTGCTGGACATCTGTCTCCTCTATTATGTGCTACTCCGTTCGGTCCTGCACGCTCGGAATCTGGGCTTCCGGCTGTCTTCTTCGAGTCGTCAGTGCACCTGGTTGGGGGCGACCTGTACTTCTTTTGCCAAAATCGCCTAGGTACATAACACATTTCAGTTGAAAGTCATTTTCGTTTGATCGCATCGGAGTTACCTACCTACGTATCGACCTACAAAATAATGTTTATTTTTTTTTCTCCTATATTTTCCTTCTCTTTTTTATTTACTGTTCTATGGCCACGTTGCTCAAAAGGATCCATAGAACCCTTATTTTAAACTAGCTGTGCCCCGCGGTTTCACCCGCGTTGGAAAGGATTGGATTTACATTGGATTGCCATGAAGTTAATTATTAGTAAATAATATTAATTAATAAAAGGAAAGCAGTTAAACAGTAACAAATATAATTTATAAATTTAGATAAGAAGAACTGATCGTTATCAAACATAAAATATCATATAAGTATCGGTCCAGGCGTTTCAGAGATTAGCCGGAACAAACAAACAGACAGACAAAATGACAGTAGCCTAAGTTACTCCTTATTACATCTGCTAGCTGCCAGTTAAAGTCCCGTCAAAATCGGTCCAGCCGTTTCAGAGATTAGCCGGAACAAACAGACAGACAGATAGACAGACAGACAAAAATTGTATAAAATGTTATTTTGGCATATGTACCGTATAAACATTCACACTGCAATTTTATTTATTTGTATAGACTAGCGGCCACCCGCGACTTCTTTCGCGTGGAGTTTAGTTTTAGAATTTTTCCATAGTAAAAGTAGCCTAAGTTACTCCTTATTAACTGCCAGTGAAAGTCCCGTCAAAATCGGTCCAGCCGTTTCAGAGATTAGCCGGAACAAACAAACAGACAGACCGACAAAAATTGTAAAAAATGTCATTTTGGTATATGTACCGTACATTCATAAACGGTTATTTTAATATTACAAACAGACACTCCAATTTGATTTATTTGTATAGATTGGACTGGTTACAGGCGGTCCCAGTGGCCTTTACAGCTTCACCTGGTCTTGGTGGCAAGCCAGAGAAGCTCAGCCGAAAAGAATAAGTGAGGGTGTAGTGCGTGCTTACTCTTTCTGTTCAGCAATCTACACGCTCTAACGAACGCTCGCGAGGTGGCGCGACGATCTATGCCATAAGCTGGAAATAAATAATTGGATGCGAGCCGTTGTTCCCACTCAGCGGCACGCACCTATGTCCAGCAGTGGACTGATATAGGCTGACGATGATGATGAAGATGATGACACACTTCTGTTTCAGGCAATAAAGAAAAAACAAATAAAGAAGACACACGACATACAACAGTCTTACTCTACCTATTCTACATCCATACTATTTAATAATATACATATTATAAATTTGAAAGTAACTCTGTCTGTCTGCTACTCTTTCACGCTTAAACCACTGAACCGATTTTGATAAAATTTGGCATAAACATAGAAAGGACGTTGAGAAAGGACATAGGCAATTTTTACCGCAGGAAAATATCTCATTCGCACGGGAAGCAAATGAAATGCGCCGTGTAGTGTTATAAATACACTACATGTTATTACCTACTTACTTCATTCACGTCCATTATCATATTTTATAACTTATATCCTTTTGTTTTATTCTTATACTTTGCTTTTCCTTTATTATTTCTTTACAAAATTATTACTTTCTGTATTTGTTTATTTACATTTTGACGCAGCTATCAAAATTGTCATGTCTGTCTTTAATGTTTCTTATTTTTTTTATTCGTTTTACGGAATTGTATAAAAATCCTTTCAGCCATTCAACATTAATTGAAAAGAAAAATGTTATGTTTCTTATTTCATTTCATCCCTACTAATATTATAATTCGAAAGTAACTCTGTCTGTCTGTCTGCTACGTTTTCCAGCTTAAACTACTGAACCGATTTTTATGAAATTTGGTACACAGATAGAGTGGACCTTGGGAAAGGACATAGGACAGTTTTTATCCTACGGGAACCTATAAAACGTGTCCACGCGAGCGCAGCCGCTGGCTTAAGGCTAGTAATATACATATATTTAAACTGCCCTTCCAGTTACAACTACCGGAAATTATAACCAAAAACTTGCCATCATATGGATGGATACCTATCTGAACTTCATAACATTTTCCTCACGGCACGAATAATATTATTATCGTGACACCGATTGTTTACATTTCACACGTTCCCATGATTTCTTATTTGTGGTATTCCGTCACCCTGTACGGTACGCGAAGGTTGAACAGTTACCTACACCTAATTCAAATAAGATAATGCAATTAAATAACAATTAATTATAACGGACATCTGCACTTGAAAGATGAACGTGAATCACGACGAATCATTCATTCAAGATGTTTGCTGTATATTTATGTTCAAAATCGTATAAATATATGAGTAGGTAGGTACCTTTTTTTGGTATCGGGAGGAAACCTTTAAAAGGTACCCGGCACCTTGTGAGAGGGTACCGGGTAATGTGGGATTTGACCGCACTGAAACCCCCTCGGTGGCCTGCCTCTGATTTTGTGAGGACTCCGGGATCTCCATTTGAACGCACCAGTGTCCTCCACGCGCGGCGCCCCAGAACAGGCCCATCTTCGGGAGAGCACCTTCAGGCTCTCCTGCACCTTCAGGTGTTCACGGCGGCATGCGGCCACGCATACATCGCCGTCCCTCCCGGGGCTGCTGGCTGGACGGATCGAGCTCCCATTCTCACCGTTCACAACCCCGGAATCCCCTTTAAGTCGCCTCTTACGATCAGGCAGGGGGTACCATAACCATGTTCTTAATCCCGAAGCTACAGTGACTAGTTACTCGTACAAGGTACATACCTACGTACCTACTCCGTATTTTTGTACCTATGTAGGTACTTCACGTATTTCAGTAGAAAAAAACAGATAATCCGTAGATTTCTTTGATCTGTTAAGTACTAGAACTGATTTATCCACGTAAAACCAGTTACTCATCAATATTATCACCTCATAAATAAACAAACACAAAACCTCTTGAAAAGTTAAAAGAAGAGTCCAATAACACGAATGATAAAGAAATAATGTTAAAAACCTATTAGGACTCGAGTAGGTAGGCAAATAGAGCAGTCATTAAGGCTGTTAATAGGCTGTGTACCTCTCAAATCAATTTCGAAGCAATGCACGTCTTGTATGAGGTCAAATGGTCAGCCTCGGCACGTTATAACTATCTTAGAATGACAATTCCTGAACAGTCCTGTATCCAGATTTCTATGTAACATCAAAGGATACCCAATTATTAATTGTTTTGTATATTTTTTTCTTACAGTGCAATGCAGTCATACTACATACGTACCTTTTTTTTGGTATCGGGGGGAAAACCATCAAAAGGTACCCAGCACCTTGGGAGAGGATACCGGGTTATGTGGGATTTGTACAGCACTAAAACCCCCTCGGTGGCCTGCCTCTGCGATTGAGGAGGACTCCGGGATCTCCATTGGAACGCACCGGTGTCCTCCACGCGCAACGCCCTAGAACGGGGCCGTCGACGGGAGAGCAGATGCGCTCTCCTGCTCCCTCAGGCGCTCATAGCGGCATGCGGCCACGCCCACACCGCCGTGCTTCTCGGGGCTGCTGGCTGGATGGGTCGAGCTCCCACTTCACACTGTCCGCTACCCCGGAAGCCCCCCTTTAGTCGCATCTTACGATCAGGCAGGGGATACCGTAGCTCTATTCCTAATCCCGAAACTACAGGGACTACTACATACGTACCTAATGGTATAATTAATACGACCATCATTACACAATTGTCAACTTCATCTATGTAGAACTATTATGGTTCACTCGAGGAAGTACCACTGCTGCACCCACTATCAGTGGAAAGGTGCAGTTGCCGGCCACACTTACGTGAGGCGACCACCATCCTCCGGAGTAGCAGCGCAACTGGATACAACCTCAGACAAGACTAACCTATGCTTGCTTGAGGTTGTTTTTTTCTGATGTTTTGCGACCACTTAACACCACGTGGCCTGCATGCTCGTCTGCTACTCCATTCAAATAAAAAAAGTAGGTCCCTTACTAAGTTCTTTGTATCTACGGACCGAAGGCATCACGCCTTCTATTATAGATTCGTTAAGTCTTCCTCATAACTATAATAAGTATATTATTTTATATACTTAGTATCCTTTGCCTAGCGTTACAGAAATCCTTGAATCTTTTTATTTTATTTTATTGATCTGACCTATTTAATAAATTGTAAAATATACCTTAACCTAGTTTTAAGAACATGTAAATTAATTGTTTGTATCAGCCTTAAAGCATCAAAGGTACTGCTCACCGGTGTCATACCTGTCATTAACTGTGATGTGATGCTCTAACTCTACGGTAGCTGTATATAGTCGCATTGTTAAGATTTATGAATGAAAAGTGAAAAATTAAAATGATCAGTAACAGAATAGACAGACAAAGTAGAACAAAATTGGCCATTGATAAAATATTATTCATACTGAATAATTCCCACTCACTGAATCAAACTTCTTCTTCTTCTTTTATTTAAGGAAGCCACACATTTTAATACTTGTCTGGTACTGAGCTAGTTTCCGAGTTTTTATTTTAAATAGATCTGGCACTTCCTCTGTTTTTAATGCGTCCTATTGAATAGTTTATTGTTTTTTCATTAGTTGTACCCGGTGCTATATTCTATGACTATTGCACAACGCTGATTTTACCTTCACCCTGGTTGCGCGCCGACATTGAAATAAACAGAACCGTCTAAATTTTTTAAACAGTTCTTGTCACGAGCCCGTTACTCGGCTAGGTTTAATATCAAACACATTGAACCGTTTACAATAAAGTTACGTGGTATTGTGAACTCGGTCGAGTAGCATTGTTTTGTTCGTCGCGCGTTCATTGGCAAAACGTTTGGTTCGTGTCTGTGTACGTCAGTTGCTCCGCGACGAAGCTGTGATTGACATTTCGTTGACGTAGCGCTGTATTTGTTTAGCGCGAGATGTCATCCAATGTAATTAGCGAAAATTATCAAAATGATACGAAGTTAAACGGTTTGAGTGCCGCGTTCGCGGATAAAAGCCTGGCGCCCATAAATGGGAGGTATCGTTCGAAAAGTTTGTCAAGTGACAAGTTAAACAAAACGAATGCGGACCGTGCTGCTATATTAGAAGATGTTGAAGCACAGTACGTAACGGAAAAGTCTGAAACTCCCGGCTGTGTGATAACAAATAAAATTATGGAAAACGTGGTGCAACCAAAATTAAATGGGTGAGTAAAATAAACATAAATAAACTAATATTTTTTTCGAATTCCCAACATTTTAACAAGGTGGTCAACCTTAAGAGTATGGATTTTTTTGGATTTAATGCCTTAAAGTGTTTGTGATTAGATTATGAAATTCTACCGTAACGATAATTTAATGAGAAACAATTCAATTTGAATCTGATTTTTTAACTACCGAATATGTTGTAACTGTTTTTGTAAATTGGAACTAAAGTAACACGTGCGTGAAAAATAGATTCCTAAAAATTCTGCTAGTAAACATATTTTGCATCAGTGAATACCTTATCAGAATATCTTAGTTTGTAAACAGTAGGTATATGTGTAGTTATACCACCCTCATCGACCTCCCAGAATGTTTGCTGACGCTGCATGTTATTGTAATGCACCCATCTATTCATTAGAAATTGCAGATGCTGCGTTTGTGCAGTACAGTCCTGTGGTACAGTTCTATAGAAATTGCTGATGCTGCGTCTGGGCAGCTTCCATCCTGTCCTTAGATTTAAGTATTAATTTTAAGCAGTCGATTGTTAGCGCCTCATTAAACTAGACGTGTAAAATTAAATTGTTTTTTAAAAACACTTCTACCCGTTCCCGAAACAAGTCTGGCGCAGCCGGTAGGATCTGCCGCTATTTCCGTAAATTGAAATCCACCTTTACGCGGACGCGGTAGATTCGTAAAACTAAATAAATAAGATTTGTGGTGAAGTGCGTAAAAGTGGTGCAATCGATCGACTCGAGAGGAACATGGGAGTTATTAGCAGCAAAGAGTGAGTACCTAAACCTTTCACTCCCTGTCTTATGTTCCTGTGTCTTTCCATAGTACGAAAATCGTCTTATCGTTATCTGATTTCGATTTACACAATTTTTGATTTATATATAAATCGGTAGATCAGTGTTATTACCATTTCTACATTTTATTCTAGTGTTACAAGTGTTTAAGCGTAATTTAATTCGCACGTAATTGGCGAGTTGATTTTAATTTTTAAGCGCGTGTTAATTATTATTAATAAAAATGAGTGTGAAACTAGTTCCTAAGTACATTTTGTCAGGAATTGTATTTAGATTCAGATTCAGATTCATTTATTTGCTTTAAATGTGGTAATTTAACAGATGTAGGAGAATAAATTACAGGGTTCTCACATTTAGCTACAATAAAGCATGCAAATATTACAATTGTCAAAGTTATTACAATATATAAAACTCAAAATTTAAATTTCAAAATTAATACAATTTAAAACAAACAATACCAGACATGTCATTTAAATAATACAATTATTATTTCATGCAGTTTCGAGTAGGCTGTAGAGCCGCATCTTTATTAAGTGATAGATAACCCTATTATCTATCTATTTTTTACCTTTAAACGAGCAATTCTTGTATATATCTAAATATATTTTTTGAATCTCGGTATCCGCTCCAAAGAGTTTGATGAAATTTAGTACCCTGGTTCCGGGGGTGATAAAATGATCCAGCAAATTTTTATTGTTAGAAATTTTTAATTGTATAAAAATATTTTCAGTGATAATCAATTTAAATATGAACTGAAAAATACGACTCTTCCTGACATCTATTGGAGAGTATTAATAATATTGTGACGTAAACGGCTTCAAACGGGAGAGCCCACGAGGCTCATTTTGGATTGGTAGGAAGATTAAAAGATTATATTTTATGAAGTTTTGCATTTAACCGGCGGAGAGAGCGCTTCTAGGTTTTCAAAAATTTTATACGAAAGGTACAAGTAAATAGTATAATAAATTAAATGCATGCTAAGTCATATTTCAACAATTTAAATGCACGGTAAGTCATATTTCAGTAATCTGATGATTTTTGTATGAATGTATACAATACAACACAGCGAAATAAAAAAACGGCATTTTGGCAAAGTCTGCATTTTTATTATTTAAAATTCATGGTTCAACGGTAACGGGGTATTCTAATCTGACCATTTTGACATCCGGCAGTAAGATAAAAAAAGTACTGTACCTATATAGAAGGTCTTTTTTAATCGTAGCAGTACTCAACAGGATGCAAGGTGTACCCCATATCTTAATCGGACGCGCTCGAGTAAATCCGAAAATCGCCTCTTGGGCTCTTCGACTACCATCCATTGCCATCCACCAATCCGACGCGTTCAAAGAAATGACAATGTCGATTTCTCTAGGTCTATGAAAATTTCGTTCATTGAATTAAAGCTTCCTTGGCCGAATGGTCGCGTGAGCTGACTGCGGAACTAGAGACCCGGGTTCAAACCTCAATCAAAACCATATTGTGTCTATTTTTTATTTTTATGAAAATAACTTTTTTATTAGGAGCTATTTCAGATGGCGTTGTTAAGTAACACTAATCAAATAAGTTTTTCGTTTGAAACTAAACCAAGAAAATAAATTGTTTTTATCCGAGCAACGCTCGGTCGTCCAGGTAGTAGGTACTTACATCTTATGACGTATTGAAACAATTGCTTACACAACATTTTGGCGACCCCCGTTCGAAGGAATGTTTTGAGGTGGCGTGCGTGTGTGTTCTTATTCTCGACGGAGATAAATTGAAAGTCCAAATTCGAGATACCATTTATTGAAGATTATAAAATATACATATTAGTTAACTTGAGAACCGATTACATTGATCCGCGACGGGAGACCGACTGTAACGACGGCTAACGACGCCATGCGGTTGTGCGTCCACGCTGGCCAAAATATGCCGACTTTTTTTAACTATAAACCGTCTCGTGAGGGCTAGGTAAATATGTTTATAAAGTCCCCGAAACATGTCGGGCGCCCCCGAAGTAATCCGCGAGGTAAGCCGGGACTTTATAAACATATGCCGACATAGGGTCGCCACAGCAGCTCACCCTCTTATGAAAAAAATTTGGTACTGGTGAAACAAACAAATAAAAGTAATGAAATGAATGTAATGAATAACAACCGTAGTCAGTAGAGCCTACCTAGCATTTTTGTTTTACCTACAATAACATTGTTAAATGTAACATAATACAACGGATATGAAATAATGTTATGCTGAAATTTAACACACTTGTTATTCCACTTTATGCACAAAAATTGTTCTAGAATCTCTATGTGAACCTAATCTAGGTTTAAGTTCATTAATTGTACGTTGCAGATCGTTAACAAAAAGTATATGAGCAGTCGCTACAATGTTGTGTATTACGAATATCATAAAAATCGCCGGGCAGTCACGAAATTTTGCCGATTTCGCTGATTTAGCTGATTTTACACATGAAATTTTACAGTCAAAATACAGTATTTCCATAAGTTTTATTGAACAATATGACTGATCATTTCAATAATAAACTTTTCGATTTTTATTACGTCGTTTTGCTTAATAGACCTGAAGACTGTGATGGTTTTGTGAATTTTACTGTAATAGGTATAGAATGTTACATATTTCCGGATCATTTTAAAATCTAAACAGATCGAAAAAAATGCCATGTATTGCTGTAAAAATCACAAACATAGTAAATGAACCACTTTTTATCAGTCTCATACAAAAAATATTAGTAAAAAAAACATTGAACTTAGTCAATTTTGCGAGAAAATGGGCCAGAAATTGCATTTGATTTCGGCATATTGGAGTATTGTTCCATAAAATTTATTTGACATAAATACACGTCAGTTCATAATCAATCCGTTTCCTAAAAAAAAATCAAAATGAAAATTTGGCATTAAAAATCTTTTAAAGTATCTCGTATTTTAATTCTTGACGCAAGCTAAAAAAAGTGGCTAATGTATTAGATTATTACTGAAATGATCAGTTATTGAGTTTCTGATCTATTTTCCTATAAAAGAAACGAGTGACTTGAAATGCTTTCTGTGTCAAAGGAATGTGTAAGTTGTATAAAAATAACCATCATACTTGTCAATTTTTTTTTTAATAATTGACATGTCAACAAGAGCTTATCTTTAATGATATCTTATCAAATAATATGGTACAGTTTTTTCCGTTTTTATTGCTGCTTAATTATGTTTTACATGTGTGATCTCATCAGTAGAAAGATAACAATGTTTTTATTTGGTGAAACTCACTGTGTTCCTTATCAGTACAGTATTATCATTGAGTATTAGTAGTACTACCATTCAATGAAATAAAATAATGAATGCATTTGGAAATAGCATATTAATAAAATGTATGGCATAATTTATCTATGTATGTATTCATGTATTGGTTTCGGGCCTTAATGGCTGACTGACAGTTTGCTTAGTAAAGTAACACACACACAACAACAACAATATGCACGTGCATACCTATAGCCACACAGTTACCGTAATAGAACTATAACTAAAACACGCTTTTGTGAAAAAACGAACTAGTATTTTTTTATTTGAATTAGGTAAAATATAAATAAGAAAATATTTATTCTAAATAATATAATGAAATAATATAAATAATATTTATTCTAAAATACCGTGGGGTGCTTTTTGAGATATCAGTATAATAATATTCTACTCATATCTGTCAATTAAATATTTATAACTATTGACATCATGCACCCCACGTTTTTATACAATAAAATACATTTTTTAAATTTACATTCTTAATTCAAATTATTTATTTTTTACTTTTTAGTTCGTAATTTCAGAAAAGTATTATTGTATGTATTATTATTAAAGTATTATTAACTTTTAATTTTTTAGTTGTTTTTTTTTCATAATATTCATTGTCATGGTCCTTGATAGGTACCATGCAAAGTTACATGTCAATCCGTCGCGTCGAAGTCGGTCCAAATCACGTCCAGTTTCGTTTAAAGTTACAAACAGAGAGACAAACATACATACCACGCTAATAAAAGCGTGTTAAAATTACATATGTAGGTACAAAACTAAGTACTTTACAATTTTTACACTGGATTATGTCCATTTAATAGGTTACACAGCTAATACACAATTTATTCTAGATGATCGATTACTGGCATGGCTAATTGGAGACAAATTGCTCAAATTGATGTAAGTGTAAACATGGGTACCTACAACAAA
This sequence comes from Pyrgus malvae, assembly GCA_911387765.1. Taxonomy (NCBI): domain Eukaryota; kingdom Metazoa; phylum Arthropoda; class Insecta; order Lepidoptera; family Hesperiidae; genus Pyrgus; species Pyrgus malvae. The sequence continues at coordinate 29,851,240 of OU426946.1, forward strand.
ATTGTATAGCTCTGTCGCGGTCCCGTCGAGCTAAACCATATGGATTAGAACTATGATATAACGCCAATAATACCGGTTCTAGTGACTTCTTGTTACATAAAAACATAATTATCCTGTACATACATACATCTTGCACTACCACTAGTGTAGTACAGATAGAAATATGTATATCGCATACCTTTAAACGGACGTACTATAAGGGTGTGTTTACATACATAGCGGTATAGTACGAGAACAAAGCTACTTTCGAAATATCTTAGCCGATTTTGATGAAATATTGTGAGTTAATCGCTGGATTTAATATTTTCTATCATTTTGGTGAGCTTGAAATAATACTTTTGAATTTAACGCTGTAATAAATGTATTGTAACGCTGAACTCTAGGAACTAAAAAAAATCCAAACATTGTGTTAGTTAGGTACTAAAAGCCTCTATTGTTTATATGAAAAAAAATTGTTCCCAGGATCGTGTTGATATTTATTAAATCTATTATTAAATCTTGTTAGTTCTTTTCTTTGTTTATCTTGTTGTTTTTTTTATTAGTTGGTCCGTATGTCACCCTGTTTAGTAATATTATATCAAGTAATTTACACACGACATTTATGTAACAGGGCTCTACTGTTGGACCAAACTTTATCAAAGCACTAGCGGCTGCCCGCGACTTCGTCCGCGTGGACTGTGCTATTAGTCATAGCATTATGTTATATAATCTCAAGTCTTCCCCGATAAATGAACTATCCAACACAAAAATAATCTTTCAATTCGAACCAGTAGTTCCTGAGATTAGCGTAGACAAACAAACGTCGTATTAGTATAGATTTAATGAAATGTAAACAGGTAGAAACACATGCTTAACCGATGGCGTTATTAGGATAGCTAAAACTACTGCATCGTCATAAAAATAATATGACGAGGAAGGTACTATAATAAAGACCTATTTAAGAATTTCTGCAATCTAAACATTACTTTCAATAGGAGGAAGAAAAACTTTTTATCGTAAATCCTAATGATTGGCATTAATATTCGTGACATTCGATTTTCTTCCGGCTCGGAAAATTATTATTTATTCTTCTTGATGTACTTAACAAAAACAAAATCGGTAAGTGATATATTATGACGATATTCCAGAGAAATAATTATGTTAGTATTTATGTTATTATGCTCGAAAAATATCATAGAAGTTTACTTATTATCAGTTAAGATCGGCTTTGGTAACTAACGTCAACTATGTTTTTGAGTAACAACTATTAAGTATTGTCTGTTCGTGAAGGCGCGGCGCTATTTACCTCACTATCTATTAAGCATTTAGTTCATCAGATTTAAATGTGGGTTATATTAAAAAATAAGATATTTTCATAAATAAAATTGATCAATACAAACAGCATTCAATTCATAGAGTCATACCTATAAGCTGACAAACAAAAATTCTAAATTTCCTCTGATAAAGACCCTCATACATAGGTATTAATTTTTCCCCAATATCTATCTATACTTAACATATAAAGCTGAAGAGTTTGTTTGTTTGAACGCGCTAATCTCAGGAACCACTGCTTCGAATTGAAAAAAATTTTTTTTTGTTGAATAGTCCATTTAGTGGGGAAGGCTATAGGCTATATAACATGACTAATACCAAAGTCCACGCGGACTTAATATACAGACATCGACTTCTTAGTTTTAATACCTATGTATATACGTACAGAATGTATGGATTTCTATCCATAAAGACGAATAATGTAGTGTCATTATATACAAGAAGTGTCTTAATTAGAATATTTTGACATCTCTAATTTAAAATGAAAGCGTGTGGATGCGTGGTAATGGGAAAATCACGAGTTCTATTGGATAATCGCGTGTTTTGTCCTATTCATGCCTTGTTATCTTTCTTTGAAAGTGTGAGTTATGTCGGATACAGTAGGTACTTCATATTATGTAGAAAATTTGTACCAAGGTATTCTTAGGGCCTCGTTCACCATCTCCAAGTAAAGTGTTGGTTAGTTAGTCAAAGCTATGATGAGTACCTACGGGTCAGTTTATCATATAACTAGTGGATCCCGGTCCCGCAGACGTTGTCCTGCCTTAAAAGTTTTGTAAGAGGATTAGTTTCTTTATCATCTCAAAAGGTTTTTATGTTAAATAAAAAATTAAAAATTAAAAACGAATAGTGACAGATGAACCGTTATTCAGACCATGTCAAACTTTTGGACGATGGCGCGAAGAACCAATGTTTGACAATTACTGTTACTAACTGTTTATGTAGGAAAATAAAATAAGTTATTTTACTATTAATTTCGCAATGCTCCCAAATTTTCTCACCGTTCAAACCTTCCCTGGACTTCTTCTAATATTTCAAGACCAAAATTAGCCACAGACAGACGTTCAGACGTTCTTGAGTTTTAGCGAGACTAACGAACAGCAATTCATTTATATTTATAAATATTCGAAGAACATTATATTCATTTATTATTTAAAAATAACAATTTATAGTAATTATAATATAAAAAACATGAATAAGCCAAAGACAATACTATACTTTATTAATCTATGAAATGAAATAAGAAACATAAAATTTTTCTTTTCATTTAATATTGAATGGCTAAAAGGATTTTTATACAATGCCGTAAAATGAATAAAAAAAATAAGAAACATAAAAGACAAACATGACAATTTTGATAGCTGCGTCAAAATATAAATAAACAAACACAGAAATTAAATAATTTTGTAAAGAAATAATAAAGGAAATAAGTAAATTATAAGAATAAAACAAAAGAATATAAGTTATAAAATATGATAATGGACGTGAATGAAGTAAGTAATAACATGTAGGTAGTGTATTTATGTGCATTTCATTCATTCCATTTGCTTCCCGTGGGAATGAGATATTTTCCCGCGGCAAAAAGTAGCCTATGTTCTTTCATTTTTTTTAAAACGAAGTAAGAAGCAATATTTTATAATTTTTATGATAGACGCGCCGGGTTGCAAGTTTTGAATGACTAACGGCCGAGAAACTTACTTTTGATCGATATACTGCCCGCTAACTAATTTTCTATGTTTAAAAGTAATTTGCAAAAAACCACAACGCTAAGCAATCCAAGTCCAGTCAGGTAATATTGAAAGATACTTTCTTTAAAGATGCTTGCAGTTTCTGGTCACTATGGTCTCGGAATACATTACAGATAGTTTTCTTTATAATATAACATACAAAGCATTAAAAGTGCATGGATTTGTATTAACAGTTTCATAGTTGAAACTTTGGCAATGAAAATTATCTTTAATCGTATATATATATGTAATAATAATTTTATCTTAATTATCGAATGTAGCAATAAATTGAAAGTATGCCTATCTTTATTCCTTTGGCTGAATACTAATAATGTAAATGGTAATCATAATCCTATTATCCTGACTTTACATCGCTTGTAATCTTGTTATTTTTCCATATTGGATGAAGATAAAAATATACTTAGTACGTAACTACATTGAAAAATATTTAAAAAACTGTTGAAAGATTCAAAGTTGATTGAATGGCGAGCTATTTATTACATTCATTATACTGTTTTATAGCTATTTTGCTTAATTATTGTATAACTAGCCTTCTGCCAGCGGCTTCGCCCACGTGCACCCGTTTTATAGGTTCTCGTAGGATAAAAACCATCCTATGTCCTTTCCCAAGGTCCTTTCTATCTGTGTTCCAAATTTCATTAAAATTAGTTCAGTAGTTTAAGCAGGAAGTCGTAGCATACAAACAGATGATTTGGATTTCGAGCAGACTATATTACTGATATTTTTATTTAATACTATCATCTACCCGTTGGTTAACGTGCCAAAACCGAGCCTTTGTCCATCTTAAGGATTTAATCTATCTCCATGCCAAATTTCATCAAAATCGGTTTAGTGGGTTAAGCGTGAAAGCGTAACAGACAGACAAACAGAAAGACAGACAGAGTTACTTTCGAATTTATAATATTAGTAAGGATAGTAGGGATGAAAACAGTACGTTCTTTAGATTTTTTCCATTTTTTTAAATGCTGATGCTTGACCCTTGATTGTCACGTAGCCGTCAACAGTTAGACGTATGTGTTTAGGACAATTGTAACTTTCCATGATATAGGAGTATCAAATTTCTCAATGTACGCATTAATATTACAACTATCAACTATTCCTGTAACAAATAGAGAATAATCTACTACGCGGATTTTATCCATAAATTAAACTACCTGGACGACCGAGCAGTGCTCGGATAAAAACAATTTAAATGCTTGGTTTAATTTCAAACGAAACACTCATTTGCTTACTGTTACTTAATAACGTTATCTGAAATAGCTCCCAATAAAAAAATCACAAGATTAAAAAAAAACGCAATAAGGTTTCGATTGAGGTTTGAACCTAGGCCTCTAGTTTCACAGTCAGCCCACGTAACCATTCGGCCAAGGAAGCTTTAATTCAAGGAACGATTTTATAGAGCTCTTTCAAATCGACATTGTCATCTCTTTGAACGTCGGATTGACGGATGGCGTTTGACGGAGTTCTACCTACGCCACAATATTATTAATACTCGCCAATAGACGCCACAAAAAATTCGTATTTTTCAGTTTACATTTAAGTTGATTATCCTTGAAAATATTTCTAAAAATAAAACCTAGCTGGATCGATTTATCACCCCCGAAACCAGGGTACTAAATTTAATCAAAATCCTTGGAGCCGTTTCCGAGATTCAAAAAATATATTTAGGTACAAGAATTGCTCGTTTAAAGGTATTAGATATGCACTTTGGCTTTAGTTACAAAAACTCTAAAATTTGAATTTCGGCATTGTTGTTTTAGGTACTTTTTTTACATAAAAACAATACTTACCAAAGATTTGGTTGGAGTTCCCAGCGGACAAAAGTCAGTGATTTGATTATAATGAAATGAATACTAGAATAGGTAATTATAACCGCGAAACGAGGCCAGTGTTACTGATAACATTTAAGTATATAATTACTACCTATTTACCTATGTGAACTATGTACCTATATATAAGTGCCTTATTTATGCTTTATTTATTTAATTAGATACTAGAAGGTTAGTAGTGGTAGGTACAATTGACAACATTTCAAAAAATTACGGACTACACAGGTCCTCAATTATTTTTTTGTAATTATATTTTGCTGTAATTATAAAAATTATTAAGTAAGAGAAAAAGGTAACATTTACTAAATGTTGACGTCAAAGTTTCAACAACAGCGTTAAGGTAAATTCTACTTCTTACCTACCTTTACCACTTCACACCCTGTAGTTTACTTCAATATCTAATCCATATGTCAATAACCAGCGACCGCAAACTGATTAAATAAATTTCGACTAAAATAGTGAATCTGAACTGTCCAATCATCCATCACCCTACAGTCCACCCATAGACGTCCTTCGTTCGCCACTCCCGAAGCACACCACACAGGACCGGATCCTGCGCTCTTCGAATCCAGGGTCTTGTCGTTGTGTTCTTTAGGACCTGAACTAACTATATTTTAATCGTGCTTTTAATCCAGATATTCTACCTATAGTATCTGCCTGTTGATGTTATCAGTCGAATATTATCTACTTATACAAATATTTTTTGTAGGTTGTTGATATGTCCTATGACACTCTAGGTAGCGTAAATACTTATTTTAAGCAGGATTATTAAAAATTAAGTTTTTAACAAAAAAATAGAACCGACTTCAAACGGTAAAAAATAAAATTGTTCAGTACCTACTTCTTCTTGCTTATGGTAATGACTCTTAAAACTATTTTTGGAGTCGGGCCCCTACTAAAATGTCGTACCATTCGTTCTAAATGGGCACCGACAGTACAGACAGTGGGACATTACCTACTTCTTCTTGCATATGGTAATGACTGTTAAAACTATATTGGAGTCGGTGCCCATTCAGAACGAAAGGTACGTACACTATATTTACTAAGACAGGACATTTTTGATTTTACTAAGGGCCCGACTCCAAAAATAGTTTTAAGAGTCATTACCATAAGCAAGAAGAAGTAGGTACTGAACAATTTTATTTTTTACTGTTTGAAGTCGGTTCTATTTATAAAGTTAGGTAAAAACTACTTTGCAACAATCCGCAATCAGAACGTATGATGGTGTATACTTTTTTCATGCAATAGCACCTCCCTCCCTCCCACATAGGACACATGCACATGCAACAACAAAAAGTATACACCAACATACGTACCACCACCAACACGTGTTTCGCCCCAAAACAGAGCATCATCAGGGTTATTGACTCTACGACGTTTGTGATACGTCAAAATGTATTATGTCAAATGTCAAGTTGATGTCACTCGAAACGTTAAAAAGAATCGAGTGAAATCAACTGACCGATTGGTTGGTAAAAATATGCAATAGAGGAGAGTTGGAAACATCTATTTGTTCATTCAGCAGTGTAATACAATCGTTGTTATTGTGTTTAATGATTTCCAACTGCTCAAGCACGCTGAGTCGAAGGCCCTTCTCGCAAGTGTGTAAGATGTTGTACGTGTGGTTATTCGGTATAACATGCCCCGTTTCTATTAGATGTTTAGCAAAATTTGACCTATCGCTGTGGCCATGTCTGTACGCAGCAATATGTTCGCGATATCTACGATCGAATGTTCTACCAGTTTGACCCACGTATACTCCGTTGCAATCAGAACAAGCAATTTTTTTTTTACCATACCGTTGTCACACGAGAACTATAACATAGAATTAAACAATATCTACCATATTGCTGTTGCCAACGGATATGACTGTAAGATGGTGGACAGGCTCGTAAGCCTCGTACGGAAAAAGCGGGATTTGACTGCGCTTGGTCAACTGTACGCGGTACCAAGGGATAAAAATCCCATTAAATATACATCCAGTTTGACCTACCTCGGTCCACTAACAGAACGTATAGCTAAAACCTTACGTCGTAATAACATCCACGTTACATTCAGAACAAGCAATAACATTAGATCTGTTTGTATGCAAAAGAGCGAAGAGAGAGACACAAACAGTCCGGTGTCTACAAAATTGCTTGTTCTGATTGCAACGGAGTATACGTGGGTCAAACTGGTAGAACATTCGATCGTAGATATCGCGAACATATTGCTGCGTAAAGACATGGCCACAGCGATAGGTCAAATTTTGCTAAACATCTAATAGAAACGGGGCATGTTATACTGAATTTGCTCTCAGCTCCTAACCGTTGAGGAGTTGTACCTTCAATCATCAGCTTAGCAACATGAGGTGATAATTACCGGACATAAATATTTGTATTATGTTAAAAAAATATGACTAAAAGAATGTGTGTGCCTATTAAGTTCCAGTGTTTCCATCGATTTCTAGTATCACATCATCAGATTTTGCCATGGTGACAGTTGGACCACCTCTGGAATGTAAGATTTCCAACAAAAAACCATTTATTGAAAGAATTTGCTCTCAACTCCTAACCGTCTAGTACTTTCCATCATCAGCTCAGCAACATGATATGATGATAATTATACACAAATAACTGTTTTGCTTTAGTAAAAATCATTTGTTGTGCTATAAAATTTGAATGTTCCCTTCGATTTCTCTGGGATACCATTATCAGACTTTGACTTGGTGACAGTTGGACCACCTCAGGAATGTAAGATATCGAACAAAAAACCATTAATTGAAAGAATTTGCTCTCAACTCCTAACCTTCGTAGTACCTTCCATCATCAGCTCAGCAACATGATATGATGATAATTATACAAAAATGCCTGTTTTGCTTCAGTAAAAATATGAAAATCATTTGTTGTGCTATAAAGTTTGAATGTTCCCTTCGATTTTTCTGGGATCCCCTCATCAGACTTTGACTTGGTGACAGTTGGACCACCTCAGGAATGTAAGATTTGGAATAAAAAACTATTTATTGAAAGAATTTGCTTTCAACTCCTCACTGTTGCAGTACCTTCCATCATCAATGTGTGTGCCTATAAAATTTGAGAGTTCCCCTCGATTTTCCTGGGATCCCATCATCAGATCCTGATTTGGTGACAATGGGACCACCTCGGGAGTATAAGCATACGAACAAAAAAAGAATTTTGGAAATCGGTCCACAAACGGCGGAATAATCGGTGAATATATATAAAAAAAAATACATACAGCCGAATACAGTACCTCCTCCTTTTCGAAGTCGGTAAAAAAAAACACATGCGGACACTTCAACGATATAATACGGAAGAGTAATATTTATCTACCTACATCTTTACATCATAACCATATGAACTACCCGTATATAACAGTTGTTAAGTAAGCTGACTACTGGTACCTATTATAAAATCATTACTTATTTCATTTTCATTAGTGGAATAATCTTAATGGATGGAGTCATAGATCGTAATTCACAAGTTTAAGTTACTTGTTGCATTGCCATTGGACTATGTTCTACATTTTAAACTACATTATTTATTTTTAATTTTTTAGTTGGATTTTTATCTCATATTGTTGCACTGTCATCGGCCCTTGACCCCTGTGCAAATTTTCAAGTTGATCAGACGCTTAGACGCTTAGTGTTAAAAATATAAAACTTTATATTTGTTTCATTAAGTACCTTAGGCCGCGAACTTATCAGCCGTCCCTCGTATTTTTTTTTATCCTGATGATCCTAGTTAGGATTTTAATATAAAGTTATGAGATTATTGTATAGCCATCGGCCCTTGATCCAAAGCAAATTTTCAAGTTAATCAGACTCCTAGAAGTAAGTGAAAATGAAGTTAAAAGATTCCGTTACATACATACATACATACATACATACATACAGGTCAAGCTAATAAAAGCGTATTAAATATTCTTGATTATACAAACAGACGTTTCTATTTATCAATACAATATACCATGTGGACTCAAGAGGAGTTATACATACATCGTTATTATTTTTAATGTTATTTTGCATGTTTTTCTAAAATTCATACAGGCTTTATATACTTTTTCAGTTTCTACTTGACCCACGATGTAAAGTCTCCTCTAGATCCTTCTTGTCTTAAAAGGCGATGATACAATAAAAACCTAGTTCTTTTTTTTTAAATTGAAGCAAAAAATTAAATGTTATCATGTTTATGTGCACTATTCATATGTTTGCTACCTAACCAACTCAGTTGATCAAAAGCAATTTGAATCTGCTTAACTCGCAAAACATGGTTTCGAAATTTGAGTATTGTCTAGTTGAGTAGTCTTGCTTACGAATTAAGAGGCACATTTAAACTTACCGTAAATGTTATGTGAGCAGAAAGTAATGCAGTGTTTAATATTCTTTATTGAACTTATTAACTGATAACATTTAGATGACATTAACAAAGTTTAATATTTGAAATTTTCGAAAAAAAAAAAACGTATGTGTAACCATAATAGCACCCTTATTTAATTTTATCGACCGGAGACACATTATTTGCGCATCTTATCTACGAATTATGTGAAGTTAAGGAGCGCCAACTACCGATAGGCAATGTGTTAGATAACGAATGTACGATAGAATCGATTAGTACGCGTCGCGTGATGCACTCGACTAATTGAATAATTGATTTTTCGAACTGATTTCATTATTGACCTCCTTTCCGCGTGTTTTGATGATGATCGCCTGTTGAGTGATTTGTGTTTTAGTGAGAACCATTTTGTTTATAGTTTGTGTGAGTGTAGTACCGTCAGTATGACTGAAGACAAGAAACCCTTGCTGCTGTAAGTTTCGTGTTTCTTACTTGGATTTTGAAGCTTATAATGTACTTTTTTTGTCATGCTAGGCTGATATCGTTTCAATTATACGGGAAATAAATTTACTTCTAAATAACATTTCCATGTCATAAAGGTCCGTTAACCGAATGTCTTTTAACGTGACTGCACTTATCGATAGAACCACTTGGACTGAACAATAATTGTTGTATAGGTATTTACCAATATTTACATCTCCACTATTGTTATCTATCTGTCCATGTATGCGCATCACTCGAGACTAGCAGTTACCACGTGGTCAACAGTAACCTTTACTATTCTGCGCTCAAGGCGCCGCAGTTGCCTTACTTTGGCTTAGAATAATGATTAGCTGACTAACTTGCTCACTTGTTTGATTGTTTCCTCTAGCTACTACAGCTACAGCTAAAACGTGACTTCTTCATCTGGAGAGAGCGCAACGTGCTTTTAAAAGTTATATATTCAAAACCCATACGTTTCTCAACAACTTAGCTTTACTCAGTAGCTAAGGTTCGGCGGTACGGCAATTATACATCCGGCAGATTGTACTGCGCAAACATTCCAGTGCGCCGTACGAGTATGTCAAAATAAATTTAATAAAAACTCGCGTCGAACTGCACGAGTCTTCGACACAGCTGCTGCTAGAACTAGGACTGCATTAGCTAAGCGACATGTTGATTATCTTGCAATATTGTATATAATAAAGTTAATGAGGTGCTAAATCTTTATCCTCTCAAGTAACATGTATGCAAATTAAAAGTAACAGTTTCTGCAAAAAATTACATATTATTATTATGATGAGACTATGATGAGACTGAATTACTGATCCTGAATAAATACAAAAAATAAACTCTCACGCACTCTCTCTCTCACACACACACACAAAATTGAAATTAATTCTTAGTTTGTATTAGATTTTATTTATTTATAGATTTTATTATTTCTTTGCTCTGATATTGTTTTCATTTTTAGTCTTGAATTCGGAGGTGGGCATAAATATAGTGGCAACACACTTTATACTGTAGCCACTGTTGAACATATCAGTTGTAAAAGTATTTTTCTGTACAAATAAATCTTTTAAATCTTTAAATGTAGCTTATGAGTGAAATTAAATACGTTAAATATTATTTATATTTAGTAAAGGTTCGTTAAGCTCATCTTTTTTCCAAATGGACATAGGTATTCGGAAACATATTTTGTTGACCTTGTACCTATAGCTTTCCACCGACGACGCATGGTTTTCGGACTTTTTACCGGTAATAGATACTAGTAAACTTCAATTAATATTGTATACCTAAAACGCTATCAAGTACGGCACTGTCCTCTGTACTGACTTTCAATATAATAATATAAATCTCTATGCAGAAATATGAGATAATTATTATATAGAATATTGCATACTGATAATGTTATTAAGTGTTTATATTACAATTACATTACAATGTAACAACAGATGATATACATGGGTAGACTTTGATTGATTACTTAATTATGCTACAAGCTACCAATAACACTGACGGAAGTATATACCTAAATATACTTCCGTCCTAGCGATTTCAGATTTCATGAAATTTATCTTGAGTTTTAACCCACTATTTATTGTAGACTTCGCTTCTGTTATATTTATTAAATGATAAGTAGCATACAAGCATTCTGGTCTCGTGGAGTTTAGTACCCTTTGATATTGCAGCGTCATGTATAATTTTTGCATCACTTTGTAGTCCTAGAAAAAAATCAGTAAGTCGTCAGGTATCTGTCAGTCTAGTCAGTCAGAGGTTCTATTAAAGTGATGGCTACTTTACGAGAACGTGTCCGATGGAGTTTTGGAGGCAAGCCGAAAAAAACATGTTTTCGCACTGTTATTTTAATTCACAACACTCGTGCACTGTCATTAACCTATATCGAACAAAATGCCAACAACTTTATCCGATATAACTCAAAAATACACCAAGAAAATGAAAATAAAACCGCCAAAACTCCCTCAGTAGACTTGCTTTGCGGTAAAAATGGTTATAACGGTTTTTGTTCCCTAGTCGGCCCATGAAGTTATAGTACGTAGGTATGTACTTAATAGTTTATCGGCAAATTATGATTGTTCCAATATTTCAGCAGTATGCTTCTTTAGTCAGGAAGGCCGATTTCTAAAATGTAGGTATATTGTATTTAATATCTATCTTATTTCTATAAACTCATCATCAGCCAATAGAATCATAGATTTAGAATTCTTTTCAATAGCCATTTGCTAACAACGTAAATTAACAATAGAAGTAACCTTAGGACTTTCCTGGTCACTTTTTATTTCTCATAGATTTAACAACACTCCGGTATGTTACTAAGGTACTGTCAATATTTTCTGATGTATGTCTAATTTTTTTTATCTGAACGAACTGAACTCGCCCACATTATAAGGGTTTTGTCCTGATAATGATATTTTGCATCACATATTCACGATCTTTATCATCAGTATAATGGGATTGAGTTTTGGTGGTTACGCCTACACCTTGTTGCTCAGATCTGTTTCGGTTCAATGACCATCACAAGTTTAGGAAGCCCTGCCCTAATCCATGTAAGTCACGTATCTTGACATGTTTAAACTTTTAATGTCACTTTAAAATTCTCGCAGGATTTACCTTGCGTTTAAGAGGTTTTTATTGTTAGATTCTGAAGCGAGGAAATTCTCACGCGTATAAAACATTACAAATCGGTATAAGGCCTTGAGGACTCCAGGCTTGATACAGATTATATTTGGCCAGACCAGAGAAAATCCATACTTCCATACTTAATATTATAAATTCGAAAGTAACTCTGTCTGTCTGTTTGTCTGCTACGTTTTCCCGCTTAAACTACTGAAACAATTTTAATGAAATTTGGAACACAGATAGAGTGGACCTTGGGAAAGGACATAGGATGGTTTTTATCCTACGGGAACCTTTAAAACGAGTCCACGCGGGCGAAGTCGCTGACGGAAAGCTAGTTAATTTATTAATCAATGCTCTCGGATGTCTTTAAATATCATCCATAAGGCCTCCAACAAGCTTAGTTACACTTACACCACATTTTTGGAAAATTTTCAATCCAAAGAAGTAAACAATTCTTGGTCGTTCTCGCTTTGGTGGCAGTGGTGTGGCGGCCAATATTAATATATGGAGATACTTAGACTGTATTCTTGGAAATTTTCTTCTCTTTGCTAAAGCTAAATGACTCCTAGAACCCCACTCCCACTTGCCAGTGGCGGATCGAATTGTTTTGGGGATAGCTTGATCCCCTTAGATTCCCCCTCCCCCTGGATCCGCTGGTGACATATGTAATTTTTTGCGTGACAGAAAGCCCTCCCATATATTTTTCTTGGCATCATTCTGCAATCCGTATCAAATAAGCTATTGCACATATTTTCAGAAGCTTTTTCAATATTTGACGCATTTTTGCATTTGTTGACGAGATTACTTGAAGAATATTATAAAATTCTAAATAATAAATAAATAAAATTTGCTGCTGGTTAGTTGGATCATGAAAATTTATATTAAGTAATCATAAAGCCAGCAATCGATTTTATTCGAAGTTCGTCACACATCACACAATAGCTTGTTTACCGGCATTGAATGTTTATCACGTGTTTCACGTTAAAGTTACATGTTACACTTACAATAGATGTTACAATAGGATTTCTAATTTGATATGGTACTGGTACATTGTGCAGTTATTGGCGAGTAATCACTATAAGCCAAAGATTTAAATCTACGATTATTTACAAGCCCTTTTTTATATGTTTTATTTTTATTTTTACTTTAATTTTTGTATATATTGTTAAGGTTAGTTATTAAGATTAGTTCTAGGTTTTTGTACATATTTTGTGTCGATTAAACTCGATTAACCAATCTTTCAGTAACATATAATATATACCTGGCAAATCTACGATAGGTAGTAAACGTATATCATGACTTTAGATGAATTCTTTAAGTTTTTATAAATAAATTCGAAAAATTTTCAAGGTACCTAGAACCGTTTTCATTATGCGTCTGTTATTTATGAGAAACTAGCCTTCCGCCAGCGCCTTCGCCCGCGTGGACCCGTTTTATAGTTTCCCGTAGGATTAAAACCATCCTGTGTCCTTTCCCAAGGTCTACTCTATCTGTATTCCAAATTTCAATAAAATTGGTTGAGTAGTTTAAGCGGGAAAGCGGAGCAGACAGACAGAGTTACTTTCCAATTTATAATATTAATATGGATGAAATCGTATAGTAACGCTTACCGCGGTTTTGTAAAACTGATAATACAAATATATTTTTGTCACATAGTGATATTTTATTTATTTGTCTGTGAAACTATCAAACTTCTACTAAATCCAACTTCTAAGCCAATCTAAGCTATTGGAATAAATACATGGCTATTTATTTGTATGTTTGAAATATGATGTTTTTTTCTATAAGGTTAATTTCTACAAAGTTTCTAGAATAATGAATTTTGGTATGAGACAAGGTCTTATTATAAAATGAAGTTTTAGACCAGAAAAATTTAAGATTTATTGTTTTATTAAGTATTTTAAAAAATCAAGTGAGTTTGAGTTTGCGGCGCTTGCCATGGAGACAATGGGGCCATGGTCTTCTGACATGAAAAAATTCATGTCAGAAATGTCGCACAAACTTGTACTGGCCTGCGGTGACCCAAGAGCTGGCGGTTACTTTGCACAAAGGCTAAGCCTTACGATTCAGCGTGGCAATGCCGCCAGTGTCTTGGGTACCATGCCTCACACGGGTTTTTTAGACGAAGTATTTTATTTGTAAACTTATTCTTTTTATAAATAATTTTATATATATTTTTATTGTATAATAACTGTATATAGTTAGTATAATTTTTTTTTTTTTTTTTTTGTATAAAGTATAACATAATACTTTATTTTTATTACGATCTAGCCTAATTTGTTTGGCTAATGAGTAATTTTACTCTAACTTAATTTGCTAATAAAGTAGTCATGAAGAATGCGTCCTCTGACACAGCACTTCTTTGTTTTTGCACATAAAGGTATAAACACACCGTTCTTGTGTTGTAATTGTCACTAAATAATTGTTTTAGTCACTTTTCACTATCACTATCACTATACTAATTCAAAGGGTTTTGTCCGTTTGAGTCTTCTCACTAAGTCCGTGGTGTCAAGGAGCTGGACAGCCTCAACGTTCACGTGATGACGAAGTCTTTCATGGTGAGCTTCTGCATACTTCTTAATAACATTTTTTACAAAGTCTACTTTTAGGTCCCGATGTAGATCTTCGTTTCGTATGTACCAAGGTGCATTTGCAATTCCCCTAAGCACTTTATTTTGAAACCTTTGTATGATGTTTATATTAGTCTGTTTGGTACAGCCCCAGAGCTGTATGCCATAGGTCCAAACCGGCATTAGGACCTGTTTATACAACAATATTTTGTTTTGAATGGACAGTGAGGAATACCTCCCAAGCAGCCAATGCATAGCTCTGTATTTGAGCTCTAACTCTTCTCGTTTCTTCTTGACGTGATGCTTCCAGCGTAACTTCGCGTCAAGCGTCATACCTAAGTATTTTGCTGTGTTTGCGTATGGAATGCATATATTATTTATATGTATAGGGTGGTAAATTTGACTTTTGTTGGTGAAGTTTATATGTACGGATTTACTCTCATTGAGTTTCATCCGCCACTTTTTTGTCCAGTCAAAAACTTTATTAATTGCTGTTTGACACTTTTCTGCAGCTTGCTCGTGACTATTGCCTATGGCTAATATGGCTGTATCATCTGCAAAAGTTGCAAAAAAGCTATTTTCTGTTTTTGGAATGTCACAGGTGTATAGTAGGTACAGGACCGGTCCTAGTACACTCCCTTGTGGTACTCCAGCTCTTATTTCTTTGAGATCCGAGTAAGCTTCTCCTTGCTTTACCCTGAATACTCTGTTAGAAAGATATGATTCTAAAATGTTTGCTAGTTGTTTAGGTAACATTGTTCTTAATTTTATAGTCAAACCTTCATGCCAGACTTTATCGAAGGCTTGCGCTACATCTAAGAAGACAGCAGAGCAGACTTTCTTTTCCTCTAGGGCTTTCTCTATTATGTTTGTTATTCTGTGAACTTGATCTATTGTCGAATGTTTTTCTCTAAAGCCGAACTGATGATCTGGTACTAGCTTTTTGCCGTCAATCACGGGTTTTATTCTTTTTAATAAGAGTTTCTCAAACACTTTTGACATGATTGGGAGTAGCGAGATAGGTCTATATGACGTCACTTCGTTGGGTGGTTTTCCTGGTTTCGGTATCATTATAACTTCCGCCACTTTCCACAGGTCAGGGACGTACTGGAGTCTAAATGCGGCATTAATTAATGTTGTGAGTTTTATTATAGCTTTCTTTGGTAGGTTATGCATTATTTCACCAGTGATAAGGTCAAACCCTGGTGCTTTTTTAGGGTTGATATTTAGCTTTATTTCACGTCTTACTTCTCTGGGTGTAGTAAGTTTTATGCAAAATTCAGGTTGCTTTGAATTATTATCGAAGCTATTTAAGCTGTGTTGTTCAGCTTCATTCATTTTAAAAATTTCTTCTAAATGCGAGGCAAATCTAGCTGCTTTTTGTTGGTCATTTATTGCCCACTTTCCATTATTTTCCTTAATTGGAGGACATTGTTTGACGGGACCTTTCAGTTTCTTGGTGACTTTCCACAGTGAATATTCTGTACTACGTTCATTTGATAAACCAGTAAGATAAGTGTTGGTATTGTCATCATTAAATTTTAAGATTTTTCGTTTCAAGGCTTTTGTTATTCTATTTAATTCGTTTTTGTCTCCAGGACACCTCGTTTCATGCCATCGTTTTCTTTGCTTTCTTTTATTTTTTATGAGATCTAATATTTCTTTCGGATACGTCATCTGATTTTCTCTGATTCTGATCTGTGGTGTATTTTCCCAGGCAGCCTGTTGAATGTTTTTTACGAAAGTATCAACTTCGTTATCCAGTTGTTCTGGAGTTTTAAGGGGAATATTCAGATTTATGCTTTTTTCTAGGGTTATATTTAAGCTTTTCCAATCAGTATAGCGGTTAACTAACATGAGTGGTTTTCTTTTAACATGAAATCGATGATTGATGGTCAGATATATAGGAGAATGATCTGAACTCATATCATACGAGCCTTCGATATTCATATGATTTCTTGACAAATTTTTATAAACAAAGAAGTCAATTAAATCTGGTAGTTTATTTGGATCTGTAGGCCAGTACGTCGGCTTTCCTGTGGATATTACATCACACTTAAAGTCTTTTATTGCACTGAATAGTTCTCTTCCTTTAGTTGTAGTTAGTCTGGAGCCCCAAAAGGTATTTTTGGCGTTATAGTCACCACCTATGATGAATCTATGGTCGAACTGCTTAAAAAGTCTTATATATTCATCCTTCTTAAGAGTGTATTTTGGCGGGCAATAAATAGAAGATAGGGTTATCATGCAATCGTTGGCTTGGATTTTTACTGCAACACATTGTATATTATGTTCTTCATGTTTGAAATGCTCAAAATGGTGCAAGTTGTTTTTAATTATAAGAGCACTTCCACCTCTAGCACTATTATCTGGGTGGATTGCGTGATATACTGTGTACCCTCTAAAGTGTACATAAGATTGTCTAGTGAAATGAGTTTCTGATATTAAGCAAATATCTATGTTTTTTGTAACTAGAACTACTTGCAACTCATGTTGATGTTGTAATAGCCCATTTGAGTTCCATGTCATTATTTTCAATGGACGATGCATTTTGCTCAATTTGTACATGTTGGAACTGATTTCTCAAGCTTATTCAACCGTTCATTAACGGAGTTCATGAACTTGAGGATTTTGTCTAACTTTTCATCTGTCTCTGAACTTTGTTTTGTGCTTATTTTTTGCAGTTTTAATGTTACTTGCTGTTACTTGTGCGTATGACTTATTAATGTGTTTCTGCTTGGTAACCGTATGCTTAGTGTTAGTGGTGTTAATTTGTTTTTTGGATTCGGGTTCAGCGTTTTTACTATCAAATATTTTCGTCTTCTTAAGCTTTCGGTTTTTTATCATCTGCATTTCCTTTGCTACCATGCACCCTCTGTAGTTAGCGGGATGGGCGTCCCCACAGTGAATACACTTAGCTTTCGCGTCTGATGGTTTTTGGCAGTCTGATGTGAGATGTTTGCCAGTGCACTTAACACATCTGGGTTCTCTAGCACAGTATTTTTGCGTATGTCCGTATGCTTGGCATCGCTTGCACTGTGGAATCAACTTTGGTGCTTTGAGTGCATGGATTTCCACCTTACACCCTAAAATAGATTTAATATTATAAATTTTGTTTATGTCCTCTTCATTTTTGAAGCTTAACATAAACATGTTAAGCGGCTCCTTTGTCCTCCAGCTCAATTTGTTTACTGCCTCTAAAGCCATATATCCTTGACTCAGCAAGTTCTCTACAATTCTTTGGGGTACACAAGTGTGATGTAATTTTTTTGCAATGACTCGTATAGGTCTATCACGTTTATTCTCATACGAGTGCCAGAGAATGTTTTTTTCAGTCAACAATTTGGTTATATTTCTGTAAGTTTCATCGTTATCTGTATTAATTTTAAGGTTTTCTCTACTTACCATCTTTACATTAAACGTATTAGAAGGTACGTGTTGTCCCAAGAAATCATAAAAATTCTGATAGTTCTTGACACCATCTACTACAATGGGTGGTGGTTGGGGAATTTTTTTAGCTTTTGGTTTTGCATTACTTGTGTCGGCCTGCTGAGTCTCCTCATCTGTTTGAGTGGGTGACGTGTGTAATTTCCGTTTTTTTCTGGACTTTTGTCGGATCCACTCAGTCTCCTTTGCGAGTTCTTCTTCATCCGTTGTGTATTCAACGGTTCTGGAAGTCTGGGTATTTTGGGGAATATTCTCACTGTCCGCAGTCTTCTTGGTTTCTTTTAAATCTGCGAGTTCTTGCTGCAGTTGAGTTATCTGACGTTTTAAGTCATTAATTATGGCATTTAGGTTTTCCTTCTCAGCCTTTTCATTTAAGTACGCTTCATAGAGCATATGTTCTGTTTCAGTTTTTATTTTTACTGGGGATTTCTTAGCCATATTTACGAAAGTATGTAAATGTGGCTGCACCTTTATATTATAAAATAATTGTCTTTCACACCTTGCACTTCATCTAGGTCATTGCGTCGCGCATCGCGGCCGTCGCGCGTCGGCAATGTTTTGATACGTTAGCACGTTATGCTCTAATTTAGAGCTCGCGGGCGTCACGACTGATCTGTACGGAAATCAGATGATCACTGAAACTTAATATTAATTTAATTATTTGTTGTTATGTAAGTAACATTGTTGGAGAATAAATAAAGCGCATCCTAGTGAGTTTGAAGTGTGTTTGTGAGCTGAGAATTTCAAATCAAATGTCGGTTTTGACTGATCGAGTACATTACTATGGACATTACTATAAAAATTGTACTAATTACTCTTTTATTGTTTTGACTGAAGTACACCGTTTGTAATGCCCTGTCTATCATAATCGATACAATCGATTGCTTTTGCACAAATGCACAACAACCGTTAATTACTATGTTAGTACACATCAATGATAAATTGCAAATTGTTGTAATTTTTAATCAGCCTTCAAGGTTTTAAATAGGTCAATAAACCTTTCCCAAGGAAATTTAGTATTTCCGACCACGTATTTAGTATAGCGGTGATAAGAATCGGATATGATAATGGATAGCTGCCACAATTTTTATCGAGAATTTATTAAGCACTTGTTACGCGCTTTAATCTACGATTGAATACTTGAAAACAAGTGATTTTTTTCATGATACAATAGTAACTACCTACCTATTTCTTCATGGGCTTTTATTTCTATTTTTTAACTTAAAATTAAGCTGCAATGATTGTAAAACCGGGGTGGCCACTAATCCGCATCTCCACCAAATTGCATTGGAATAATCATAATATAAGTATAATATTTAATAATAAAGAATCAATGTATCAATGTACATTTTTATATTTGTATTTACATAGTTTGTAAGTTTTAATTAATGTAATATTTCCATACCTCATGAAGGTAAATATGTAAATAAAAAAGTAAATACCTTTTGTAAACACCCGTATTAATAATGCAAATAAATGTCTTTTTCTTTGTCTTTGTAGCATCGGGTTGAGTAAGCTCCAGGCCTCCCCAATAATCAATAGCAAAACTATAGATTACTACTATGACGTGTTCCAGTCTGACACTTACATTGTACCTATATATTTTATAAGAGATATATAATTTTACTAGTGGACCCCGCAGACGTTGTCCTGCCTTAAATATATTGAAAGAGGATTAGTTTCTTTATCATCTCAAAGAGTTTTTATGTTACTGCCAAATAAAAATTATAAAACAAATAGTGACAGATGTAGTGTTATTCAGACAATGTCAAACTTCTGGTCAATGGTGCTAAGAATCAATTTTTGACAGTTACTAACAGAGCGAATCCGGCTGACGGACGGAGTTGTCCTGCCTTAAAATATCAGAAATAAAATAATATTGCGACTGTTAATTGAGATTTAAACTATCCTATCTCTCAAGTTGGATCGAACTGCACATGGTGTGCGAATTTTATTATAATCGGTTAAGTGGTTTAGGAGTCCATTGAGGACAAACATTGTGACACGAGATTTATTTAAATTAAGATTTTAACAATTCTTGCAATAGATTGGTATCATAAAGTTACAATTACATACAATAATGAATTAAATAGGTATTTTAGTAATCGAGATTCCCTATTTTCCATATTATGACTAGCTTTGAGGAATAAAAAACTAAATTGCATCACAGATAACCTTATAGCCACGGCCGAAACAAAACATCTTAAATATTGCCAATTACATAAAAAGGTGTATAAAGAAACTATTGTCGGTCAAGCAAGAGTTGTTTTTTATATGAGTAAACTGAGCTAGCTAAAAGATGACTGTTCTTAATCAATATTTAAGTTTCATAAAAAATTAATTAAAAAACACGCTTTTGTGAAAAAAAATAACTTAAAAGTGACAAAAATTCTTTAAGGAATTAAGAACAATATTGAAAAAATGCATGGTGTCAATAGTTATTGTTAAAATATTTAATTGGCTGATATGAGTAGGATTATCATTTTGGTATCTGAAAAAGCACCCCCACTTATTTACCTTATAATATTATTCTTAATTCAAATGAAACAGATTTTTTTCTTTTTTAGCATTTATTTAACCCAATACCTTCGATGCTCTAACTTTACTTTCTTTATTTTTTCATTTCCCACACAAGCGTGTTTTTTTACTATTATTTAAGTATTTTTCATTTTTAGTTGTTTTTTTTTTCATATTATTGCATTGTCATCGGCCCTTGTTAAGTATGCAAAGTTTCGATAACGGTGAGCAGACGAATATACAGACACGATAATGGGCTACAGCCCATCAAAATTTACACCCAACCTAAAGCAAACAGCTAGGATGTATGATCGCCCCATGTAAGCGTAGCCGGTAAAATTAAATGCACCTTTTTAGAACATAGTACAATTCCTTCACAGCTTCAAATATGGTTGTAGCTGGTACTGTTTTCTGTATTTTTTTAACGGGGGGAAACCTTCAAAAGGTACCTGGCAGGGCAAGGGCATTTTAGGAAACGCTGGTTTATGTGGGATTTGACCTACACTAAACCTCCCTCGGTGACCCACCTCAGCGCTTATGGAGGACCCTGGGACCTCCTGAGGAACGCACCGGTGAACTGTTTTCTGTCTACAAAACCTTTTCGGTTATTTGAAATAAACAAACGACATGGCGCATTGCCAAAGAGATGCCTGGGTTCAATTCCAGCAGTTCAGACCGTACAGATATCCAAATGATGAAGCTCTCCTGGTCGGGATATTTTGTCCTCGTCTTTGTATATTCATGGTACCCAGTAGGTACCCACGACACTGGCTACACCTACTCTACTGTAGGGCTATTAGTGTGAAACGTTATTGAAATGGGGTGTTGCTATAAATATTATGTACTAGCTGTGCCCGCGACGTCGTCCGCGTGAATAAAGACTTGTACAAAAGGGATTGATTAGGTAAAGATTATTTATTTGCACTGAATAAGTAGTAGGTAGATTATTCTTACATATTATAGTGAAATCACTTATAATAAAATGTTCATATATTCAGAAGACACTTTATTTATTTTTTCTAAATCCTTCAAACCTAAAACAGTAAGGACTGCTTACTGTACTCAGATTTTACTTTCAGTTTTCGCATGCTTCGCTTTTCTCGCGCAATCAGATTCTCTTTACAAATATGTAGCTCATTTATTAAAGTTAAGAGTACGTAGTACTGCTGTGCCCGTGGCTTCATCTAGGTATGTTAAAAATAAATAGTATCTTAAGTAAATTGAGTGAATTTATACTGCAAACAATGCATAGGATACATAGCTTTAACCTACTGCAGAAAAGAGGTGCACTATACAACTACTTGTAGTTTTGGGAGACAAAATTTCTAAACATACACGTGCTTATGATTAAACAGTCGGAAAAATTATAAGGCCAATTAATAGACTAAAGATTTAAAACTTGCGTACAGCAGTTTGGTCATAAGTCATAATTCATATAACATTGTGAAAGTGTGAGACGCAAAAAAATGAGTTAATTTATCATTGGTCCAATTAACCATGTTCAGCATCATACGTATACCCAACGACGGGGGAACCCGCGTGGCGCAATGTTTACCATGCCGGACTGCAAATCGAAGGATCCCGGATTCGAATCCCGGCGAATCAGAAATTTCAATGATGAGTTTAAATTTCTATTCTCGGTCTGGGTGGTTGGTGTGTGTTCATAGCACCCACGACACAGTTAACAGTTGGTTCAGTAAAAGTTTAACTATTCGTCACCTAGATGTCTGCAGTAGTCTCGTTTTGTTAAGGCTTTGTACATTCTGTATGAAGGTTTAGAGCATTGAGGTTGTAAGATTTGGATTTCGGTTAGTCGGAGCTCGAGGTCTCCTTAATATAAGGAGAGCTCCATGCCCAGCAATGGAACGCTAAAAAGGTTGCAGCCTGATATAATGTAGCGATAACAGTCGTTTCAACTGCAGCCTGTTCATAATCTTCCACCCCAAATGAAGACTAATAAGCTGAGCAACTTGGAGCCTGTGATGGAAGGTTTGGCGGCGGTGAGGCTTGCGATGCGCTCTTTAGGTACCTATAGCTTAGACATACTCGGCCAACGAAAGAAAATACAGTAAGCTGATCCAAGTATATTTAATATGGTCGACCATATTAATGATAGTTCAAAATAATTTTACTTAAATTTAAACTTTTATTTATGGTTTTGAAAGGGCTGTTAACGAATCTTTCATCCAAATTCCCCAAAGCGTCTTTTAAGTTAATGTCGCGTATTGTTTAAATGAAAATAACGTTTTTGTTTATGACCCGATTGATATGAAATACACACTAATGTTATGGAAATTAATTCAACAATATACCAGTACCTAAACACATCATTCAAAGAAGGGAAAATAATTTGAGAATGAAATATTAACTTAAGGTTAATTATTATTGTACGCTTGAGATACCAACTTTAGAATTCATTTTATTTGCTATTGAGGAGTAGTTGCGAAAAAATCTTAAATATGTTTCTTACTATGTTAATAAAGATTACAAATACAAAATTATAAGTAAAATACTCTGCACAAAAACATTCTGTACATCAAGTCTCGACACTCAATTTTCAAAGAGTTTCAAAGAAAATTGACATTTAAAGGGTGAATTTCGAGAAATGCTGAAACACGTATTTTTTTATTTTGGTTAGAAAATATTTATACCAAATTTCAAGAAAATCTATTGAAAAAAACCAAGTTTTCCATACAAATTTTCACACCCTTGAAGGGCGATTTTTAAAATTAGCTATAGCCTAAATGTTAGCGAGGACCAATATATATAAAACAAAAAAGTTTTATCAAAATCCGTCCAGTAGTTTTTGCGTGAAAAGCTAACAACAGACAGACAGTGAGACAGACAAAAATTTCAAAACTTATATTTTTAGCTTCTGTTACTTATAAAAAAACCCCTAGAAGTATTTTTTTAAATTTCTATGCAATGTACAGAATTGACCCTACTTACAGTTTTATTATATGTATAGATAATGTGTTTCGGTAAGAATGGAAAACTGTGCCACGGAACGATAGCATGTAACCACAGATGATAAATTGCACTGATTGAACCACAATAACAATTGTATTACCACAATTTGATTGTTGTCATTGCTAACATTATCATTATTATGGTACCTTTTCCGTACATATTACGGTTGTGTTAGGACTTTGGCTTAGAGCATCGCACACCGAGCACCGTCAACTTTGGTCATCAATTTTTTTATGATGATGATGAAATTATAAGACTGATAAGACAGATCGAACGGAAATATTTTTCTCTGAAAATTAGATCGGCATTATTTCTTCGAAGATAGTTTTTACCGATTTCCAAAGATAAATTGATAGTAATAGTAGCAGAGTGGTGGCTGCAATCGTTTCTACTGCTGGGCACGGGTCTCTCTCTATTATTGGTGGGTCTAGAGCTTACTCCACTACCCACGCTGCTCCAATGCGAGTTGGTGGAGATACGGGATAGTGGCCAACCGGCTGTCAGATATTTTCCAATCGCCCATAAGGTCTCCGACTCATTTATCAATTGCGGTCTATCGATAACAATGAGGACCGACCGCTTAACGTGCCCTCTGAAGGACGGAAACGCACACAAAATTTGACTACTATTGGTTACCCATCTTACATCCAACTGCGCCCATTTCGATTAACTCCGCAGATCTCTTGAATTCTACGCCAGCTGCATAGACATGCGCGCTTCAATTGTTTAAACATCAATAATGAATTGAAATCTTTTCCCCAGGTTCCAAGATGGGAAGGCATCCTACGGCACAGAGAACACGGGCCGGGGTCGTCGAGTAATATTCTGCGTGCACGGCAACCCGTCTACGGGCTGCTGTGCCGTCATCGAGACCACCGCGGATGGTGACGATCAGCGCCATGGCAGCATCAGTGAAGCTGAGAGTGAGTTGGCATTTAGATGGCATTTAAATGGCATGTAGGCAACTTGGTGTTTATGTGTTCTCTATACAGCCTTTTTTTGGTATCGGGGGGAAACCTTCAAAAGGTACTCGGCACCTTGGCAGAGGATACCGTGTTATGTGGGATTTGTCCACACTAAAACGCCCTCGATGGCCTGCCTCTGTGCTTGGGGAGGACTCGGGGATCTCCAGTGGAACGCACCGGTGTCCTCCACGCGCGGCGCCCAGAATGGGTCCATCTTCGGGAGAGCACATTTGCTCTCCTGCACCTTCCGAAGCTTATGGCAGCATGCGGCCACGCACACACCGCCGTCTTTCCCAGGGCCGCTGGCTGGACTGATCGAGCCCACTCTCACCGCCCACAACCCCGGAAGCCCCCTTTTAGTCACCTATTATGATCAGGCAGGGGATACCGTAGCTCTATTCTTAATCCCGAAGCTACAGGGACTAGTAGACATTAAAAAAGCCTGATTCTTGAGGTTGTATGCAATTTGCTGCTGAGGGCTGATCGTGAGCTGAGTGTAAATCTGTCTGGCAACTGCACCTTTCCATTGGTATATAATAGATTTTTTTTACATCAGAAATACAAACCAAGCACTTTTTTGTCTGTCAAGAATACTCAAATATAAAAATATCAAGTTGATATACTTCTAAACTTATTCTACTCCAAAATACGTATTATAACTTACAGTGCCGCTTGGAACGAAGCCTCTTGGCGCGTATTTCACATTGCTAGCCAGGATTTTAATTTGCATGAGTTACTAATGACTGTATTTTAAAATGCAGTAAACGACAGTTGGCTGCAACCCTTTTTTGCGTCCCCCTGCTGGGCACGGGTCTCTCCGGGGAGGCCTGGAGCTTACCTACTCCACGACGCTGCTCCAATGCGGGTTGGCGGAGATGCGGGTTAGTGGCCAACCCGCTATAAGATTTAACAGCAACCGGGACCGACGGCTTAACGTGCCCTCCGAAGCACGGAAACGAGCATGAAATTTTTGCCACTAGCGGTCACCCATCTCACACCAGACCGCGCCCGTTTGGCTTAGCTGCATAGCCGCCGAGCCATGCGCGCTTCAAACTGTTCCAACGACAGTTAATACTTATTAATTTGCCATTCTTGTGCTTTGCTCAGTGTTGGCTTGTTGAATTCTACGGTATGGCTTTTAATGACTCTCAGTACTTATAAGTCTTAGACCATATTAAAATGACGGATTCACTTTTGTAAGACATATGCTGTTGATTTTCTGACGCCCACTTTATTATTTCCCTCGGATTTACTTATGATCTTCCGTAGGAGTAAATTACAAATTTTTCAACGTTAAAAAAGTGATAGTTACTACATATCTGAAATTTATCGCCACAGGCTAAAGTGTACTCAGCCAAGTCAATCCAAATGTTCAAATGTGAACATTCAAGTTTTTAAGTAATAGAAAAGCAGAATGAGACTTTTTTGCATCACAATATGAGATCAAATCACCGGCCTCTTGCCTCAGGCATCATTAAAGTTTGTCCGCTAATATTTGTTACCTTTTTTTAATTTATTAATACGAGTACGTATTTTTTTTTATTTTCAGGACACTGTCACAGATCGAGAAACGAAGAAATAGACAAACGAGCACGAAGAAAACTAATCATTGCCAGTATATTATGTGTTATATTTATGATAGGAGAAATTGTCGGTAAGTAATCTTCTATTTACACTAAATTATTACACAACTTAAGTTTATAAAGTTCATAACCGGAGTGTAGTTTTACTTCGTAATTTAGTGTCACTAAGGGCCGCTTTCACCACCTTCAAGTAAAGTGAGAAGTTCGCTAATTGTCGGTTAAAGTCTCCCGTAACTTCAATTTCAATTTCACGATGTTCGGGTAGCACTAATAATATGATAAACTGACTCGTACTCGTAGCTTTTACTTGCCATGTGAGTTGCCAATTAACTTTACTTAGGACGTAACTAATCAACACTTTACTTGGAGATGATGAACTAGGCCCTAACTCTCAATAATAGTTAAGTAAATCCCATCCGACTTATTTGATACTGATATACGGGGAAACTTGTCACTAACACGCATCTCCATGCTGTCTGATGTTTGATGACCCGCTGTCGGATGTTTTCAAACCGCCAATAAGACCTCCGACAAGTTTTAACGACTGTTATCTATCGACAACAACCGGGACCGACGGCTTAACGTGCCCTTCGAAGTACGGAAACGCGCATTTTTTTTTGCCACTAGCGGTCACCCATCTCACACTCGACCGCGCTCGTTTGACTTAGTTGCATAGATCGCTTGCGTTCTACACTAACCGCCGGGCCATGCGCGGTTCAATTTCATTCAATTTAATACAGCACTGAGGTAAATATTAAATGCATATAAAACATACTAGCTAACGTATTTTTGTTTCATTATTTAAATTAGGTATACCTTCTTGCTCATTTCAGGTGGCTACCTATCGAACAGCCTGGCGATCGCGACGGACGCGGCGCATCTCCTCACAGATTTCGCCAGTTTCATGATATCTTTGTTCTCTCTATGGGTCGCTAGCAGACCCGCTACAAGGCGGTAAGTATCTTGAAGCTATTTCATTGAAACCTTTAAAAAATTAATCATTTTGTAAATACTAAACTTCATCAAAACTATTACTAGGCTTGAAATCAGACACATAGCAATATATTCCTAGGTTTTTAGATAGATCTAGCCAGTGCTACATAGCTCCATGGATGGTTCAGAATGTACTTGTTTTTTTTTTCAATCCTTTTTAATGTCTTCGGCAATAGGACCTTTATCCACTACACTACGCAAGCGCGATCCACGCAGTAGTCAAACGGGAACACATAGCAGTCAAACGGGAACACATAGCAGTCGTTAAACCTTATAGAGCCCTTATGGATGTTTTCGAAAAATCCGACACCAGGTTAGCCACTAACCTGCATCTTCACCAACCCACATGGTCCAATAATGGGGAAAGACCCGTGCCCAGCAATTCTTTCATTCTTTAGTTCTACTCTTCTACACTGGCCGATCGCTGGCCGTTGGTGAAGCAGAAGTTTGAATGATGAAAATTTCTGTTTTCGGTCTGGGTGTTTGTGTTTGTCTTTGTGTGTGTCAATGGCACCCACGACACAGGGTATATATTTTTACCTCATTTGTCATCAGTTACTGTAATAATAGTAAATTTGTGTGTAATATGTATGATGGTATAAATATATACATCAATGTTTACAATTTTTTCAGGATGCCATTCGGCTGGTATCGAGCCGAAGTGATCGGAGCGCTAACATCAGTGCTGCTAATCTGGGTGGTGACCGGCGTGCTGGTCTACATGGCGGTGCAGCGAGTGATCTACAAGCAGTTCGAGATCGACGCCACCGTGATGTTGATCACCTCCGCCGTCGGAGTCGCCGTCAATCTTATGTGAGTAGCGTTTTGTGACTTAAAGTACATTTTGCCAATAAACTGGTATCGTGGGACCCGAAAAAACGTGTTATATTTTTGAAAATTTCTGAGTAACTATATCGTGCTGCCACTTTAAGTAATCTTATTATGCCGTGCTTAACAGTGTGTGCCAGAAAGTTGTTACATCAGCACTTACCATACTACTTATTAGGTATATATGTACATATTTGGGTCTTAAAATTATTAGGAGTCCCTTTTGGCTGCAACTCTTTTTGCGTCCCACTGCTGAGCACGGGTCTCTCCCCATTATTGGGAAGGCCTCCAGGCCTCTAAGTAGCGTAGTGGAGTAAGCTCCAGCTTACTTCACTACGCTGATCCAAGCGGGTTGGTGGGGATGCGGGTTAGTGGCCAACCCGCTGTCGGATGTT
Organism: Pyrgus malvae; assembly: GCA_911387765.1. Taxonomy (NCBI): domain Eukaryota; kingdom Metazoa; phylum Arthropoda; class Insecta; order Lepidoptera; family Hesperiidae; genus Pyrgus; species Pyrgus malvae. Next base: position 29,879,847 of record OU426946.1, read on the forward strand.
TTCAAACCGCCCATAAGGCCTCCAACAAGGTTTAACGTCTGTTATCTCTCGAAAACAACCGGGACCGACGGCTTGACGTGCCCTCCGAAACACGGAAACGCGCATGATTGTTTTTGCCACTAGCGGTCACACATCTCACACCTGACCGCGCCATTTCACTTAGCTGCATAGATCACTTGCGTTCTACGCTAACTGCCGGGCCATGCGCGCTTCGTAAGCTCTTTTACACTAATAAATAAATATGATATTTTTTGAAATTTGATATACCGCGCGGACCCACGATACCAGTTACGTGTGTGAATGTGATCTGGTTGTGGAAGTTGGGTTAAAATATGCGGTCGTAAAATGAGTGAGTTCGGTGCACACGCCATACTGGTGTACCCGTTTATTTCGGATAACCACCATTAACTACTATTGTTCGATACATGTTTGTTTGCAGTATGGGGCTGACTCTCCACCAACACGGACATAGCCACGGAGGCGGCGGTCACGGACATTCCCACGGAGGCAGCAATCAGGTTCTTAATAACAAGGTAAGACTTAAACAGAAGATTTGGATTCTGTTCACTTATTTCACTGTATTCAAATCCTCCAGGTTGTCTCAATTGAGGTTGTCAGAAACACAGATTATTTTCGTCCAATCAAGAGAACTGATGGCCTGAAGAAGACAATAGGATGATGTTAAATCAATAAGTCATAGAAACCGATCAATGGTGCAAGGAGCGCTTGGAATTTTAAGGATTGATGCAATCGTATCTTTTGCACGGAAACAAATATCATGGCAAAAGTAGGCACACTGGGGGGTACGTCTAATAATAATAAAATCATTTATTGCCTTGTACTTATAAAATTACAACGGTGCAATGAGAATTACATAGATAATTTAATTAGTAGGTAGGAAGGCAAAAAAAGGATGTGACTCGGCCTTTGCTGTAACAGGATCGAGATCCGGCTCAGAGCTGTTTTTCAATCATACCCTTGTCCCTTAGGTGTTATGCGTCCGCGTGGACTTTGGTATTTAGTCATAGCATGATGTTAAATAGCCTAAAGCCCTCTGGTGGCTCCCCTGGGGTTGCCCGTGTCCATAGGCGACGGTGATAGCTTACACCACGCAGCCCGTCTGCCTTTAAACACAAAAAGATTTTTTCAATTGGAACTAGTAGTTTCTAAGATTAGTTCGTTCAAACAAACATACAAACGAACGAACGAACTCTTCAGCTTTATGTATAGATTAAAATATTGATTAACGGGCTAATATAAAAAACATAAATAAGCCAAAGACAATACTATACTTTATTAATCTATGAAATGAAATAAGAAACATACAATTTTTCCTTTCTTTTAATATTGAATGGCTAAAAGGATTTTTATACAATGCCGTAAAACGAATTAAAAATTAAACATACATTGCAATGTTTAAGATAAATGTACTAAAAACAAAAAAATAATAAAATAGATACAGTCGTGGGAATTATAAACATATGCATAGACTAGACTAAAATAAAACCGTGGGGCACGTCAATTGTCTACAATCGTTGATTAAAATGTTTATTTTGTAATGTTACACTATAATTAGGCAGTTGTTCAACCGACAACGATGGACGTGTGATAAGTAGGGCTAGAATGTGGAAACAAGCTAGGAAGCTCGATTATAAGCGAGTTTTAGGGTTTCATAGTGGTGAGCGAGTAGTACTTTTATCATATATGTTTTGTCGATTAAAGACAAACTACGAGCAGTGAAACGATTCCTCGCCAGCCAGCAGTGTGAATGTCCAACGATAAACTAGTTGAAACATCTCTTTTATTTACATGGAGTGTATAACTATTGGAATTTCCATGAGCAAGAAAATAGTAAGTAATTTCCTCACCGTCTGCGGGCCAACTGCCTATTTTAACGACGAATTAAACGATTCTTCTATCGCACATTAAGTCGATAATTTGTAGACAATTGACGTGCCCCACGGTTTTATTTTAGTCTAGTCTATGCATATGTTTATAATTCCCACGACTGTATCTATTTTATTATTTTTTTGTTTTTAGTACATTTATCTTAAACATTGCAATGTATGTTTAACATAAAACCGTTTAACTTAAAAAGTTTTTTTACCTATTTTTATTTTCTAGTTTTTAGTTTTTTATATATTTTTTTACCATTTTGTTCCCACGAGTAATGGACATTTAAACGGTCGACCCCCCCAGAGGTCCAATAAAGGGGCAAGGCTATGTACAACAAGATGCGCCTGAGTCTTGAGGGGAAAACGCTAACGACATATCATTTTTATCCACCCTAATGCCATACAGTTCTCGGCGCGTTTTAACCTTTCACCTTAACTTGGGTGGTGTACCGCTAACGACGTATCATTTTTAGCCACCCTAACGCCACACAGTCCTCAACACGATACAAAATCTTGACTTGGGTGGTGGATTCAGGCTGGATTAATCAGATACCTAAATTACAGATTCAATTTCTAAATTTAAATCTTATTATTATACGCCATTTGGTGGCTGCGCCCATCTTAAATGTTGAGGTTGTATAGTGCACTGTATTCTTCTTGTCAAGCCCTTTTATTTGATACCCATATTGGTGGGATTGATAAAAAATTGTTATCAGCCATTTGGTAGCGGCGCCCATCTTAGATTTCAATTTTGCATAGTAAATTGTATTCTACTTGTTGAGACCTTTCATTTGATACCCATGTTGATGGGATTGATAAAACTTAAGTTATCCGCCATTTTGTAGAGGCCGCCATCTTGGATTTTAATTTTATATAGTACATTGTATTATACTGGTTGAGCACTTTCATTTGATACCCATATTGATGGGATCGATAAAACCTACGTTATCCGCCATTTTGTAGCGGCCGCCATCTTGGATTTCAATTTTTTATAGTATATTGTATTCTGCTTGTTGAGCCCTTTCATTTGATACCCATATTGATGGGATTAATAAAACATAAATTATCCGCCATTTTGTAGCGGCGGCCATCTTGAATTTATAATGATAATGAATAAACATAATTGTATTGTCACCAAAATCCAAAGTGTATACAAAATTTCAGATTAATCGGTTGACAGGAAGAGGGTGAAATTTGAATTACTAAATTTGACCCAAGAATAAAACAAACGGGGTGAGCTAAATAAAACCGTTTAAAAAAAATAAGAAATCTAAAAGACAGACATGACAATTTTGATAGCTGCATCAAAATGTAAATAAAGAAACAGAGAAAGTAAATAATTTTGTAAAGAAATAATAAAGGAAAAGCAAAGTATAAGAATAAAACAAACGGATATAAGTTATAAAATATGATAATCGACGTGAATGAAGTAAGTAATAACATGTAGTGTATTTATAACACTACACGGCGCATTTCATTATTTCATTTGCTTCCCATGGGAATGAGATATTTTCCCGCGGTAAAAAGTAGCCTATGTTCTTTCTCAACGACCTTTCTATGTTTATGCCAAATTTCATCAAAATCGGTTCAGTGGTTTAAGCGTGAAAGAGTAGCAGACAGACAGACAGACAGACAGAGTTACTTTCAAATTTATAATATTAATATAGTTTAAGATAAGAACCTTAGAAATACGCTGCTAGAAAAAAAAATAAAGTTTAAAATATTAAAGTAATAAATTTTGCGTTCAAAATGGTACCGAATGCTCACAATTTATAATTCATTTTAATCAATACTTCTCAGTCCAAATTGAACCTTCTTGCAGTCTATACGTGTTCTACCACCATTAGATTAGTTCCATTAGAGGTGGAAGTAAGTGCGTGAAGTACCCCTTCTGTAGCACGCATTTCTACCTTGAGGCAATACCATGAAAAGTTGGAGTTGCCAGCCGTAATAAGGTATAAATAGTAGGTAAGGTTCTGCGGCAACCACTTTTCACCTCGTGTTTTTTCATACACATCTGCTAGTTCATTAAAATGAAGCCACTATACTTCAATAAATAATTTATTTGAACTTACAGAAGGAACGCGCAGACTCGGACGCGGAAAGTTCGTCGTCGCACCAACACGCTCAAACAGAAAATATTAATGTGCGGGCCGCCTTCATACACGTTCTTGGAGACTTCCTGCAAAGTTTTGGTGTCCTGGTAGCCGCCATCGTCATTTACTTCCAGGTGAGCTGTTGAATTTTTTTTTTAATTCTCACAGCACCAACTGATTCCAAACTAAGCAGAGCTTGTACTATGGTAATCAGAAAGCTGATAAACATACTTATATAATTCTAAATGCATACTTAAATAGATAAATTAACACCCAGACACAGAACAAATAGTCATGTTCATCACACAAATATTTGTCCTGGGTGGGAATCGAACCCACGACCTCACGCTTCGCAGTCGGCTCATCACCCACTACGCCACGGAGGCTGTCTAATTGATGAAAATACTAAAAAGTTGTCGATGAATTTTGGCGTGAGACAAGATTTAGTTTTCTTAAAACCTTTTTTTTCCCTTGCAGTAGTAGCATCAGACTATTTTGAGCATAATTGTATTCAGTCTATGCCCGTTAATAGTCACAGTCAGTAAATTAACAATCAGTCAGCCAAGTAAGTCAGATATCTGACTATCGATGGCTACGTTATCAGAACGTATTTGATAAGTTTTGGAAGCAACCCGAAACATAATGTTTTTGTACTGATATTTAATATGTCAATCCTCAGAAGCGATTACTAAATTATATATTTATATACAATTATATATTATATAATTATATATTTTGACTGGTAGGCGCAATTAATTTTATACGTATTCTTGTGATCCAAAGGACTCTTTTTTTCTTGTACCTTTGTTTTGTATTTATAACTCATATCTCCAAAAGGAATTGCAAAACCATGTTTTAATGATCATTTGAGTGCCGAATTCCAACTAAATGTTAAATATTTTAAGTTGGAACCTAATTCCAATTTTATTTCTTTGTAATAAAGTTTATTTCTTTCAGCCCGAGTGGAACCTGGTGGACCCGATCTGCACGTTCCTGTTCTCGATCCTGGTGCTCATCACCACCTTCAACATCATCAAGGACACGCTACTGGTGCTCATGGAGGGATCGCCCAGAGGACTTGACTTCCAGGTAATTCAAGTTTAATATGAAATGGCGCAGAAATGGGCGTAGAAAAAAGAGATGGTACTTTCCCATCGGGACATGAACTATAGTTCTTTTGTCTCACTAATGCTGAAGCGCGCATGGCCCGGTGGTTAGCGTAGAACGCAAGCGATCTATGCGACTAAGCCAAATAGACGCGGTCGGGTGCGAGATGGGTGAACGCTAGTGCCAAAAAATTTCATGCGCGTTTCCGTGGTTCGGAGGGCACTTTAAGCCCCGGTCCCGGTTATTGTCAATAGATAATAGTCGTTAAATCTTATCGGAGGCCTTATAGGCGGTTTGAAAACATTCAACAGCGGGTTGGCCACTAACCCGCATCTTTACCAATCCGCACTGGAGCAGCGTGGTGGAGTAAGCTCCAGGCCTCCCCAATAACGGGGAGAGACCCGTGCCCAGCAGTGGGACGTAAAAAGGGTTGCAGCCAATGCTGTTTTAACACTTGCTATGTGTTGTGCACACTGTATCTGTGTGCGTTATCTAAGAAAGTTTCAATAAGTCATCAGTTATCTGTTGGTAACCATAGAAACCTAAGGGTCACGCTGTGACTGACATAATAGGATTTTTTAATACAGTTGCTCAAAAAGTGGCGTATTGCAGGGACGTATAGCTTTCGGGAAGTGGGCGATTACACACTCGTGCGTTTTCTTTACCTTTTCCGAACTCGTGCGTTCCCTTTTCCCAATTGTCAAATTATTTAAAAAAAACCAACCACGAAGTTTTAGAAGTTTTTATGATTCATGCAAATATTTCTAAAAAGAAGCTACTAATTTGTTTCAATATCAGATTTAATGATTTGATTCCATGAGTTAGGTTAGGTTTCATTTCATTTCATATCATTAACATTTTTATTTCATATCAATAAAAAAAACTACTGAAGACTTGGCTGTATGGGCATAGCTCCCTTTGCCTACCCAGAATGGGTGAAGAAAACAAAAAAAAAACTCTGCATATAGGTATTCTTTTACGGTTGGCGCCATTTTTAAAAAAAATTCCTTGCGAGTTTTTACTATTTTATTAAATTGCTTCATTTTTTCTCAACTGTATTAAAAATATTTGTTCAGTACACGCGCCGCACGCCCAGCCTTTCCGCACTTGTGTAATGAAATATACTATTACACCCACTTTGCAAAGTGTTTCAATTGATCATGAGATCACGAAAACGTGCAGCCATAATACGAAAAAATACAAAATTTAGATCCATTCAAAACAAAAATATTACATTATCAGATTTTGCGCATAATATTAATTGATGAAAACGCTGAATACCATTTTTACCATAGTTTTTTATATATACTACGTACAGTCAAAGTCATAATAAATCTATGATTTTTACTCTCTTATATTATACGTTACTCGGTTATCCAACCAGATACATTGGCAATGGCAAGTAACAACTATTAAAATTGAACACAGAACTGAAACTGCTTATTAAGTAGGTACCACTTTGAGTTTTTTTCTCATATAAGTGTAGTAAAATATTGTAATATAATACATATTCGTGCAAATAATTAGCTAAAACTTTCCTATGTTATTAGTTTGTCAGTGATTGACAAGAAAATAGCATTATTAATGTACCTATTGATAACAAACGAAATTGAATTGACTTTCTTAGATATAGCACAGAGAGACGTTGTGCACGGTCATACGGGTATGGTAGTGGTCCACCCACAGACATGGTATACTGGTATTCGTGAGAAAAACTTACTTACCTATTAAGTCTAGCTAGTTTTTAATTATTAATATGAAATACTTTTATTTATTCCCAGGATGTAGCGAACACCTTCCTCTCCCTGCCCGGAGTGGTCCGGATACACAATCTGCGCATGTGGGCGCTCTCTTTGGACAAGACCGCCCTGTCCGCGCATCTTGCGATACGTGAGTGTCCCTTCTTCAGTTCTTCATACTCGTAGTTCCTACATATTTTAAATAGTGGCCGCCCGCGACTTCGTCCGCATGGACTTCGGTATTAGTCATACTGTAGCGACCTTCCGCTACTCATCAAGAGATGGCACTACGGGTATTCCTGAATCACGCTATCGAAGTTTTCGGAATATCCTACCATATATACAAGCTCCGAATTGAGTCAGTTGGAGCGCGGCCGCTCCCCGGGCATGACCACCTCGCCCGGCGGGAGATCTCCCTTTGCCAAACTGGTGACCCCGACGTGATCTGAACACGCAACCTTCTGATCTTCATCAGTCGCACCTTCACTCCCTGAATGGACTACAGCATCACTTCACCAGCTCGTCAGGGTCATCGCAGCGCTTCGTGATAACGCTTCCTGATCCTGATCCAGCTACCTCCTGCGACGTCGTGGATGGCTCGAGTACCCACTCTACTCGCCTCCACATTCCAACCTACCCTCACATCTCGACTCACCGAAGATAGAGGGTATCTCCACAATTCGCTACACCCTCACATCCCGACTCACCGTGGACAGAGGGCGACACAAGGTCTTCACCCTCACATCTCGACTCACCGCAGATAGAGGGCATCAAGGCGCTTGTAAGCGAAGATTACTCAAGCATGGATAGAAGTTATCGACCTCCGGTCTGAGCAGGGGGTGATGTAGCGACCTTCCGCTACTCATCAAGAGATGGCACTACGGGTATTCCTGAATCACGCTATCGAAGTTTTTGGAATATCCTACCATATATACAAGCTCCGAATTGAGTCAGTTGGAGCGCGGCCGCTCCCCGGGCATGACCACCTCGCCCGGCGGGAAATCTCCCTTTGCCAAAATACCATGATTTTATATAGCCTTAAGCCCTGGGGTTGCCCGTGTCCACAGGCGACGGGGATACCATTAACACCACGCAGCCCGTCTGTTAGTTTGTTCGGTTTATTTATAAAGCTTTCCCCGATAAATGAACTATCCAACACAAAACAGATTTTTTCAATTGTTTCAATAATTCTAAAAATCATTGTTTTGGGTTCTATTACGCTAATAAATAGCCCTAGTGATAGTTTTTCTCAAATATCTTCAATGTACAGAAACCGACTTGTTACAGATTTATTATATGTATAGATATAGATACTGTGTTTAATGATGAGAAAATAGCCTAGTTACATTTTAATACTTGTCTACTAGACTAGTCTCTTGTGATAAATATTGATTTTAGAGAAAAATATTTCAAACAAAAGTTATAGGGCATGAGAAAAATGGTATTTTTTATTCTATACATTTTTCGTGTAGGACCAGTGATTTCGGAGAAAAATGTTAAAGTCATCCGAAATTGCTAGTTTCCGCCAAAACTCCATTAGTTTCGATATAATAATCTATACACGCAGTTACCACGGGAAGGTTGGAGTTTGGTCTTAGAAGTGCATTTTTTTATTATTATTTTTTTTGCCTTTTTTTAATAGTACCCGGTCGACGGACGACCGCTACGCGGGGTTCCTTCTTTTTGTATTAATTAAAAAAGTCCAACCTAACAATAGGCGGAGGTTTAGGGAGCCAAAAAAAGTCAATGCACAGTATCTTTTTGCCTTCTTTTTCTCCGTGTTTTAAACAATGCAACGAACAAATGAAGTAATTGTAGGAGTTTTGGCGGGAAGTCGAAAAAGACATATTGTGTCTTGTTTTATTTTCATTTTCTTGGTGTATTTTTGAGTTATATCGGATAAAGTTGATGGCATTTTGTTTGATTTAGGTTAATTACAGTGCACGAGTGTTTGTGAAATGGAATAACAGTGCTAAAATGTGTTTTTCTGCTTGCCTCCAAAATTCCATCGGACACGTTCTAGTAAAGTAGCCATCGCTTTACTTGAATGTTGGACTGACTAGACTGATTACTGACGACTTACTTACTGACTTTGTTATTACTTCGTCCAGTTTCATCGAAACTGGCAAAAAATTGAAACAAAAATTATACTTGACGCTGGCAGTAAAAAGAAAAGTACTTAATTATATAATCAAAGGAAAAACGGAATAACCTTACGCGTACCTACGTCACAGCCCAGAGCTCGCGCGTGAGGCCCCAACTGACTAGCCGTCTCGGATAGGCCGCTGTGCGTAGGTACATTTTTGATACCTACACGGGTAGTGGGACAGGCCTGATGCGACCTCAAGCAACTATCCATACTTAATATTATAAATTCGAAAGTCTGTCTGTCTGTCTGCTACTCTTTCACGCTTAAACCACTGAACCGATTTTGATGAAATTTGGCATAAACAAAGAAAGGACGTTGAGAAAGAACATAGGCTACTTTTTGCCGCGTGAAAATATCTCATTCCCACGGGAAGCAAATGGAATGAATGAAATGCGCCGTGTACGTAAATACACTACATGTTATTACTTACTGTACTTCATTGACGTCCATTATCATATTTTATAACTTAAATTCTATTTTTTTATTCTTATACTTTACTTTTCCTTTATTATTTTTTTACAAAATTATTTAATTTCGGTGTTTGTTTATTTATATTATCACGCAGCTATCAAAATTGTCACGGTTGACTTTTATGTTTCTTATTTTTTTTATTCGTTTTACGGCATTGTATAAAAATCATTTTAGCCATTCAATATTAAAAGAAAAGAAAAATTGTATGTTTCTTATTTCATTTCATAGATTATTAAAGTATAGTATTGTCTTTGGCTTATTCATGTTTTTTTTATATTATAATTATTATAAATTGTTATTTTTAAATAATAAATGAATATAATGTTCTTCGAATCTTTATATATATGAACTCTATTCTATACTCTATAAATGAATTGCTGTTCGTTAGTCTCGCTAAAACTCAAGAACGTCTGAACCGATATGGCTAATTTTGGTCTTGAAATATTAGTAGAAGTCCAGGGAAGGTTTAAACGGTGAGAAAATTTGGGAGCATTGCGAAATTAGTTATTAGTAAAATAAATTTTTTTTTCCGCGCCATCGTCCAAAAGTTTGACATAGTCTGAATAACAGTTCATCTGTTACTGTTCGTTTTTAATTTTTTATTTGACAGTAACATAAAAACCCTTTGAGATGATAAAGAAACTAATCCTCTTACAAAACATTTAAGGCAGGACAACGTCTGCGGGATCCACTAGTACTGTATAAAAAAGCCTTACCGTCACCATCATTCCAGGTACCGGCGTGAGTCCCCAGAAAGTCCTAGAAGAAGCGACCCGACTAGTCCACGAGAAGTACAACTTCTTCGAGATGACGCTGCAGATCGAAGAGTTCAGCGACGGCATGGAGGACTGCAGCCAGTGTAAGATGCCCCAGGCCTAGGCCTAATTTATTGTCCTAGCCTGAGCTCTGCTAATATACCTAGAACATTCCAGTCAGTGCCTTTACTCTGCTCTGCCGGTTTTTGTAAGCAAAGTGTAATTTACTTGTCGTTTTCTTTTGTTTCCGCTAGAGTTTATTTATTTATTCAACCATTGAGGTATAATGTACTTTAGAACATTGCACATAGTACAATGGGGTGTATACAATTTGTATTTTCAATAATAATGATATAAAGACTTTTATATAACAATATTAAAAAACCTATTAAGCATACAAGGTTAATGTTGGTTCAAATGGTTATTGCACTTTACTGCTCAAACAATTGTACAAACATACACTATTAATTGCACAAATGCCCTTTAAGTTTTAACGATAAATAAAAGAAAACTCAGTATTTCGTTTCAAGTTACAATAAAAAAAACTTTTCACACTCATAGCCCCGCATTAAGGTAGGTATACCCTGTGTCGTGGGTACCATGGACACATACAAAGACAGGAACACAAATACCCAGACCGAAAACAGAAATTTAAACTCATCATTCAAATTTCTGTTTCGCCGGGAATCGAACCCGGGACCCCTCCAATGGCAGTCCGGCATGGTAACCATTGCGACACGCGGGTCGTCGATAACTTTAGTATTCTGCCAAAAAATATTTGCATAAAGATCGACTTATTTCATTTATTGATGTCAGAGCTCAGGTTAGCGTTAAGTAGATAGTATTATGAAGAGGCTGATTGTAGTGTAATGTTATGGAATGTGAAATGGACTATAGACTCATGAAAATTTTCTGTCTGTCACATATAATATGTACATAGAATTTGTTTCTGTTTGAGTTACCCAAGAAGTTGTTAAATAGTTACTCACACCCAAACGGCGAGATTACTATAATAAATAAATTTTTCACACTCATAACTTCACAGTAGAGATTATACCCTGTGTCTTGGGTACCATGCACACATACAAAGACAGAAACACAAACACCGAGAACAGAAATTTAAACTCATCATTCAAATTTCTGTGTCGCCGGGAATAGAATCCGAGACCCTCCAATTGGCACTCCGGCTGGTAACCATTGCGCCACACAGGTCGTAATCTGCTATTAACTTTGCTAATCTACTGGATTCAATAGTAACCTTCTTATAACTATAGTAACTGAATATGATTGACAGTTTCTCGGATAACACACATAGAAACAACGTGCATACACAATCACAAACTTAGGGAATTAAAAGAAAAAAATAAAATTAAATTAAATTATTCGTGAAATAAAGAACTATAAAATTACGCAAGTACTTCAAAATTAATTAATTATTACCGAGTATTAGAAATGTAAGTCACTCTTTTACACATTACTAGGTTTTAATACAACTTTTTATGAATTTTAAAAGTCCTTTCACAGTCCATAACAACAAAACCGGTAGTTAGTAATATTTATGTATGTACGTAGTGCAATTTAGTAGATTGTATGTATTATTGCGGCAACGGCCAACATGTTCCTTTTAATGTTTTACAACATTTAATTCATGCTCCAAATCGTGAAGAAGATATTTTATATTTATTTACAAAGATATTTTGAATAACATGAATATTATTTATCCAGGTAACGATCTGGTAAGATATCAAGTTTTTAATAGATGTGACTTACCTACATTAACTATACGCGATTCAAAGGAAAATAATAAGAAAACTAGTAATATACATGAAAGCAATCCAAGTAATTTAAAGATAGAAGGTGTGAATGATGGAAACGAAGCAAATATGAGTGCTGTTAACGAAAAAAATGATGTAAGCGAAACGATTACGCATGAAATCAAAAACTAAGATATTTATTAGAATATAATGAAGACTATTTATATATTAGTAGCTGTGCCTTGTGATTTAAGAGGCATTATACGAAATTTTGCGAATTTCGCTGATTTTACATACGAGATTTTGCAGTTAAAATATAGTAATTCCATGAGTTTTATTGCACAATTTTTCATTTTTATTACGTTATTTTGCTTAATAGACCTGAAGACGGTGATAGTTTTTTGAATTTTACTGTAATAAGTAGGTATAGAATATTACTTACTTACATATTTGCGGATCATTTTAAAATCTAAACAGATCGAAAAAATGCCATGTATTGTTGTAATAATCACATACGTAGTAAATAAGTCACTTTTTGCCACTCTCATAAAAAATATTAGTAAAAAAACATTGAACTTTGTCAATTTTGAGAGAAAATGGGCCAGAAATTGCATTTGATTTTGGAATTATCTTTCATAAAATTTATTACACATTAATACACTTCAGATCATAATCAATCTGTTTCCTGAAAAAAAATCATATTAAGTATATGAAAATTTGGCATTAAAAATCTTTTAAAGTAACCTAAATCTCGCATTATAATTTTTGACGCAAGCTAAAAAAGTGGCTAATGTATAAGATTATTAATGAAAAGATCAGTTAGATATATTGTGCAATGAAACTTATGGAAATACTGTAATTTAACTGCAAAATCTCATGCGTTAAATCAGATAAATCAGCGAAATAGGCTAAATTTCGTATACGGTATACATCGAATTATAATGATTCTAGCCTAAACGTTTTTAGCCTTATTAATAAAAATGTTAGGTGTGGCCTTGCTAATTAACTTATTATATTACTTAAATAAGTGAATACAGGGAGCACTATTATCCGTTTGTTTCGTGTTCCTTTCTTATATTATGTAATTTTGAGTTAATACATGATTAAACTACTGACACCGATACTAGTAAATGTTGTTTATGCCTGTTATAGTTATAAATGTATTGCTATGCTAATGTTGTCGTTTTAAAAAATAACTATTAAAAAAAATTTATTACTATACAATGCTTATTATTTGGGCATTCAGATATACGCTGCTTATAGATATTATAATGCAGATGCATTTGATACTATGATGGTTAATAAGATTTGTGTATACTTCAGTCCTTTTTCTTTAAAACAGGGTTGAAAATGTTTTAATAGGAGAGAATATCTATGAGTAGTTATGTCTTTTGCTTTCCTATATTATATGTAAAAGACAGATACTTGATATTACTATTATAGTGTACTATCTATTATGAATATATTTTGTTTGAATCGTTCTAGACAATTTTTGAATGTCTAATATTATTATGTCTAAGTTGAAATAATATTTAAATAATGTTGAGAATTGAACGAATTTATACACACTAAAACTTTTCACTATCTGTATTATTCGCACAAGTTAATTGAATGTACATAAATTATTGTTGAAGTTATACAATCTATATTTTGTATAATGCCTTGTTACGGCGGTAACGTTATTTTAACTATAGTTAAGTTGTTTGAGTAAATTTTATCCAAATATAAGTGTTCTTAGGAAGTCATTGTCTTCCAATAATTTTAAGTGCAAAAATGGAATTTCAATAAAAATGTCAGATTTGTTGAACATATTGTTTTATTTACAAAAACTTCATACACGGGTTTTTTTTCTTATTTCACATGTTAACTTGTACACATTAAATGAATTACATTCATTAATGCATGGATATACTACTTTACAGAAAAATATGTTACAAGTTATTACAATAACGATTTTAATCCTGACATTTTGCAATTTTCATGTCCAATTTTTTTACAATCTTCGTATAAAATGGACGAACAATACACTTACCTACTGAGTTATTTTTTTTTTCTTGCTGCTATTGTCAGTGTTTATCTCTAAAAATATGCACCTGTGTACATTGTATGGCATAATTAAGTTTTAATTACTTTAAAGTTATACAAGGTTGTATGGAAGATATCGCTATTTTAGCGATAAGACGGCCTGATGTACATATTTTTTTATATTATATTTGAATTGTAAATTTCAATTTCATTGTTGTACAATAAAGATAATTTGTATTGTATTGTAAGTGTTACAGTGTGACATTTTAAAAATTGTGCTATAAATTCAATACTTAATTTTTTTTAAGTAAGTTCATTATAAATTGCTTATAACGTACGGTTTCCAGCTGTCTATTAATAAGATTTAACTCTAAAGAACGTTTATGTACATCAATTTTCTTCAACATACATTTAAATATTGCACAAAATTTAAGTAACGTAATGGATAAGGCTGTAAGACTTAGGGCCTCTTTCACCACCTTCAAGTAAAGTCACAAGTACGCTAATTGTCGGTTAATTTCACCCGTAACTTCAATTTTAATTTCACGATGTTCGAGTAGCACTATTCATATAAAAAACTGACCCGTACTCATATCTTTAGAGATGGTGAAGGAGGCCCTAAGAGGTCAGTCGACTACCCTGTATACAATGCTCTTAACATTCTCATGAGTGGTTTTATTCATCATCGTCTATATCCCAGTCGAGTTGCGGTATGCAGCGCGTCTTGGCCACATGGCTGTAGAACGCTGCGGAGAGGCGCGCGGTCCTGGTCTTCTTGGGAGACGAGTAGTCCACCTCGTAGAGACCGAATCTCTCCCTGAAAGTTCAGAAAGACCGCCTGACTTAATAATTAAAGCTACAAATAGCATTTCTGAATGGAGTCAAATGACGAGATAGAGAGGCATTCGTATAAGGATACGAATGCCGGTTTAACAAGGCTGTGAGGGGTAATGGGGGTGGGGATACTGTCTGTGTATAGTTATTCTATTTTATGAAGTCCAATAGGCTTTGGTTGTAGCTAGGGTTGCCATCCGTCCGGGTTTCCCTGGATTTGTCCTAGTTTAGAGGGCGTCCGGTGAGCGTCCGGCCCGGACTTCATTTGTCTCGCGGGTTTTAAAAAAATGACACACGCACTGTGCCTGCACATCGCGATCAACCGACGAACCGACTCGGTAAATTCACCGTCCCCCCGCTGTTGAAATGTCCGGGTTTTGGGCTCTAAAATCCGGGGTTTTAACGCGTCTTGTCCTGGTTTACAAATTTTAGAAATTGCATGCAAGGGGGGCAATGCCATGGCCCCCCTACATTTATATCTGAACAGACTTCATGATATAGAACATCTATATCTGACACTAGCGAATCCAGGGGGGCTAGGGGGCACAAGCCCCCCTCCCCCAACCCATTCGGGTTCACCCTTGACAAGCCTCTAATTCCTCCAAAGTAAAATCACAAGCTTCTATAAACTATAGAGCTAACGTTTCTTCAGAAATGAGTACTTACTACTCAAGGTTGCTAACAAAACGCACGAAAGTACGCCACTAATAATGGCCGGTTTCTGAGGTCCTTTTGTCGGTGGTTTATGTATTCAATAGCACTATCGAAGAATCCGTTTCTGAGCTAAGTAATATAAGATAAACTCTTATTTAAGATAACTGACCTGCTGCGGTTATACGTTCCATAACTATTTGGCGTCTCATTTCGCGAAAAATAATATTAGGTATTAAGTTATTGCTTATAACTAATATTGTAGTGAATTATAGGTAGGTTAGAGATAATACCTAAGTAAGAAAGAACGAGTTATAGCGGATTGTAGGTCCGCTTTATCTAGTTTCTTATATAGCCTAGCGTTCTCTCGGTTGCAATATAGTTACAAGAAAAGCGTTATATATTAGATTATGCCTAGAAAGCTTAACGGATATATATCATTGCATACTTTAATAGTTAGTATTATTTGCCTTAGGCGACCACTTTTCTCGTAATGGCGCCTATATTGGCATCATCCAGAACATCTTGTTGTGCGTGCACGAATTTGCCACTAGCGGTCATCCATCTTACAACCGACCGCGCCCGTTTCGCTTAGCTGCGTAAATCGCATGTGTCCCGTGTGAGCTGCAGGGCCATAATTGTAAAAGACTTACGAGAAACCCCTCGTCCACTCGAAGTTATCCATCAGGCTCCAGTACGAGTATCCGACGACGTTACAGCCGTCGCGCAAGGCGGCCAGCAACGCGCGAAGGTATGCCTCTATGTACCGCACTCGCTGCTTGTCTCGCAAACCTGCCTCGGTAGAGACACCGTTCTCGGTCACGATCACTAAGGGGTTGTCGTAGGTTCGTTTTATCCAGTTCAGGGTACTTCTGAAGCCCCAAGGTACAACCTGGAAGTAACATGAAAGTTTTGAAGAATTTATTTGCAGTTCCGTCCGGGTAATCAAAAAAATACAATTAAAATCTTTGTCAAATTACAGTAAATCTTTTTCAAAGTACATAGGTACCTTTAGGTTTCGAAGCGAGGCGCTATGCCGTCTCTCCTGAAGGGTGAGTCAGTAGCTTTGATGCTCTGAGACTAATTCACTTTACAAAACAAATATACAGATTGACGTTACAACATATTTGTTGGATGATTTATGGTTTCCGCAAAAAGTTTACGTAAGACTGCTAAGGATTTTCCAAAAAATAGAATAGGCATGAAACTGGGACACTGTTTGAGGTTCCTCATAGTTTGGTGTTTTTTGATTTATGTGGGCTTTACATAAGTTCACAAAAAAACAACATCAATTCTCAAAAAATAAACTTAAACCGGTGGGTGAACGGACCATCAATCACTATTTTCATGGAAAACACTCGTGGTAAATATTCCGACTCCTAATCATGTCTAACTTTGCTCAATTTTGTATCTTCAACTAAATATGATATTTAATGACAATTTATCATATTTTGTAGACTAAAAGTAAGTCCAGAACTTGCCACCCAAACATCTGATTTATCTCACACTCTCACGGACAGCCTCCGTTGCGTAGTGGGTGATGAGCCGACTGCGAAGCGTGAGGTCGTGGGTTCTATTCCCACCCAAGATAAATATTTGTATGATGAACATGACTATTTGTTCTGTGTCTGGGAGTTAATTTATATATTTAAGTATGCATTTAGAATTGTATAAGTATGTTTATCAGCTTTCTGATTACCATAGTACAAGCTCTGCTTAGTTTGGAATCAGATGGTGTTGTGTGAATTGTCCAACAAAGATAATAATAATTATCTTGGTTTGGTTTACAACTATGGCTCATTGTTTTTCAAATCACGACGCCAAAGAGGATCACCGCATTTACTTATTTTACGGCGATCATCTACGGTGATTATCTTTGGCCTCGTGATTGAAAATGTATTTACTTTTCTCTGAAAAATAATAATATAGCCATGGTTGAAACCCTAACCAAGGTTGAAAGTCATAAGATGTTAATACTCACCCTCAACCAAGAAGAATTACTTTTCGGCCATTCCTCCCTCTGTACCCCGTTGACACCAACATCGTCCGCATACGATGGCTGCGGGCTTATTTTCTTTTTCTTTGGCGAAATTAAAAAGGTCGTGTAGTGGTTTAAGCCCATGAAGTCGGCAGATCCCTGGATTAATTCCACCTCCTCGGGTGTGAAGGTTGGGAGACGGGATCGGGGAAAGTGTTGCCGACGGGATATCTCGTCAACGCGGTAACGCATAATCGGCGGATAGTCCCCATTTTCTGAGAAGATTGGATGCGCGAACCAGCCGAACTGTAATAGAATTTGATTACAGAAGATTCTACCCTGAAGCAGTTCTATTGTGTTTCGGTCTAAAGGTGCGTTTGCCGACAAGACTTATATTGGGCGATCATCCGGAGCAGCACACATCGCATGACCTCAGGCAAGAGCAGACTTGCTACAAACACAATACATGGCTGCAACCCTTTTTGCGTTCCACTTCTGGATACTGGTCTTTATCCATTATTGGGGAGCCTGGAGCTACACCACGCTGCTCCAACACAGATTGGTGGAGCCTACGTGGGTTGTCTGTCTTTCTCGTCGCAACGTTGCTTGACCCCATTTTTGTAAGAATATTGTTAAGGAATTGGAGAGTGACATAAGCTACTTTTTACTAGAGAACATATCTCATTTCTACGGGAAAAATGTCAAAATGTCTAGCCCACACGTCGTTTACTATTACCAATTTAGTGAGGAAATGTTAAACAATTTCTTACGTAAAATTGCCTGGAGGTTTCCGCTGCCCGCTGATCTGCTAGAGAAGTGGTAGCAGGCTCAGACCATGCCAAGTCCAGAGTGATACCCATGTAGCGTACTGAAATATTCGGAAAAATGCGAATAAGCAAATGCGCGTTCAGAGGAGGCGTTAAAAGTCATAACATTCTTACGTATTTTAGCCATATTTCTACAAATTCGCATTGAAGATTAATGGAATAAAGCCCAAGCCCCAACAAAGGTCAATATGCAGTAAACACAACAACCGTTTCTTTCTTACTCATTGGGCAGTATTGCAACGGACGCTCGAACGACGTTTGTCGGACAAGCGGGATTGTCTACTAGAAGTTGGTTGACTTCTGCGCTGACGGTATACCTTCGTAATGATGACAAATAAAACGGGTCCGAGCAGTAATAGCCGATTGGTTAAGAATTTAAGACCCCGGTTTCCGAAATGAAGGGGTCAGGGTAAAACCTGGCATGCACCTCTAATTAAATACTTCAAGTGCGTATGTGCGTATTTATCGCTGCTCAGCAGTGAGGAAAGACATTTGAACTTCTATCACGGTATTTTTCATCACCATGCAATGGCACCATTAAGAGTTACCTACACAAAATTTCTCAAAGGCATGGCATGTCATGTACATAAACCCGCACGTCGCCCACGGGTTGGATTACGACCCAGAACATTTAAAGGGGTTGAAAAAAAACATGGGTCCTGAGGGCCTACTTAGTAAGCATCTTACAAAGACAAAGACATTTATTTGCACAAATATGGGTGTTTATAAAGTTGTTTACCTATATATACATATTTAGTTCGCCATATTTACCCTCATGAGATATGCAAATATACATGTTATCTTATTACATGTTAAGTAGAACATTTTCGGAATAAATTTTATAATATTTAGATATTTATTCGGACGGATATGTAGGCCACGCTGTAGACTCGATTCTGGCATGGTGCGCTTTCGCACCAGCATGGGAGAAATCTTCATTCTGTTTTTACACGTCTGTTCTTTGTGTACGGACTGGGCAGTGGTGCCTTTTTTTTGGTATCGGGGAGGAAACCTTCAAAAGGTACCCAACACCTTGGGAGTGGATACCGGGTTATGTGGGATTTGACCTTACTAAAACCCCCTCGGTAGCCTGCCTCTGCGCTTGGGGAGGACTCCGGGATCTCCAGTGGAACGCACCGGTGTCCTCCACGCGCGGCGCCCTGGAACGGGTTCATCTTTGGGAGAGCAGATGTGCTCTCCTGCACCTTCCGATGCTTACAGCGGCATTAGGCCACGCACACACCGCCATCCTTCCTGGGGCTGCTGGCTGGACGGATCAAGCTCCCACTCTCACCGCCCGCAACCCCGGAAGCCCTCTTTTAGTCGCCTCTTACGATCAGGCAGGGGGATACCGAAGCTCTATTCTTAATCCCGAAGCTACAGGGACTGGGCAGTGGTACCTACAACAAAATATGCATGGAACAATACTGTGAACTATAATCACGACTCACAATCGCAAAAATGCGCTTTATAAGCTTGACTTTCGTTATAGCTAAGACTTAAATTTTATTCTAAAACTCATAAAATTTAAATAATAATTTTGCGCTGTTTTAGTTACCAACATAATTGTAACATTCACTCATGATAGGAGTACAGAGGTTAATGCCTACAAACAACTGATAAATATTATTTACTCGTATATTATTTTGAACTCGTTACGCATAATTTATTTTCTTAAGATAATCGTAGTGATTATGTCATTAAATCCTGGTTATTCGATATACTTACGCTTAAATTATGTAACGTCTGCCTCTGGATTCAGTTTCTTTTTCTCGATTATTTCCGATTTGAATTTTTTATAGGAAGACTATATTGATATTTTATTTTTTCAGTCAACCACCATCTCTTCCCATTAGTGGCCAACCCGCTGTCGAATGTTTTCAAACTGCCCATAAGGTCTCCGACAAGGTTTTACGACTGTTATTTGTCGATAACAACCGGATCGAAGTCCTAACGTGCCCTCTGAAGCACGGAAACGCGCATGAAATGTTTGCGACTAGTGGTCACCTATCACTAACACGACCGCGCCCGCTAGCCGTCGACCAATACGCCTAAATACTCAAAAAATCCACATAACTAACCAAAATTTTGACCAAAGTACTGGGTCACTTTCTAAATGTGTCCTTCTTCCCAAAAAAATGTTAAAAAAGGGTCACTTTACCATTTTGCGTATCGAACTCCTTCTTGAACATGCGATAGGCCATGCCGTGTGCTCGCAGCACATTGTGGGCACACAAGTAGTCCTCAAACCCGCTGGCGTTACTGCCCGGTGCGTCCAACCCGCCATACCCGCCTTGGCAAAATGACAGCGGTTCGTTGAACGTTGTCCACGTTGATACCTTGTCTCCGAAATATTCTAGCAGCACCTGAAATAGAAGGCAAATGATTCTCAAGTCTCGTCATACTTAAATTTGTTTCAACCAAGTTTTTAATAGAACGGTTATCCCATCAGACGAAACAGAAACCTTTATAAAACGGGTCATATTATCGATCTTTTACCAAAGCAAAATATCACTTATCTAAAGTCATCAGCTCAATAAGCTACACGCAGAAGAGGTAGACTTACGTACTCGATGAAGTTTTGATTTGAGCATTCGCCCACCCCTTCGCTATCGGCTCTTCGGCAAGGTTGGTCTTCCTAATCTTATTTTATTTATTTATTTATTTAAAACTTTATTGACCCCAATAAATCGTGGTACAATAGGCGAGCTTAATGCCTAATGGAATTATCTACCAGCTTACCTAAGGGAGTATAGAGAGATTTTAGTTCCCGGGTTCAAATCCTCGGCCCGCACCTCTGACAAAGGAATTTGTAATTTGCGCATTTATAGAATTTGTAATTAGCGCTTCACTGTGATGGAAAATATCGTGATTAACTTGATTATGGCGTTCTCCATCGCCGTGCATGCCTGAGAGAAATTCATCTCGGCCCGCACCTCTGACAAAGGAATTTGTAAAGTCCGCATTTATAGCTGCTTCACTGTGATGGAAAATATCGTGATATTTAATTGATTACGGTGTTCTCCATCGTCGTGCATGCCTGAGAGAAATTCATAATTTCTCGAAAGCATGACGTCCACCAATCGGCACTTGGCCAGCATGGTGTACTATGGCTTAAACCCCTCTTACTTGGGAGAGGAGACCTGTGCCCAGCAGTAGGACGTAAAAAAGGTTGAAAAAAATAAGAGTAGGACAAAGACAAAGACTTTTATTGGCACATATATGGGTGGTTCAGGAATTCCATTGGGCTGATATCTATACCCACAGCCTGAACTTGAAGCCGAAACGCCCTAATATTATTTATCAGATAATTCAACCGGGTGAATGATTAGGGCCACAGTCGCAGCCCATGAACTGACCGGCAACCATTTATGCGTCCCACTGGTGAGCACAGGTCTCTCCCCTCAATTTGAGGAAGCCTAGAACTTAGTGAGCTCACTACGCTGCTCCAATGCGGGTTGGCGGAGATGCGGGTAAGTGGCCAAACCACTGTCTGACGTTTTCAAACCGCTCCGAAGCACGGAAGTGCGTAGATGGCTCATGCTCAATTACTATGAAGGACTGATTACTAATGTAGAAATGAACACAATGTTCTTTACGGGAACTAGAATTTCAGCAGACTATTTTTACGTTAAACCGAATAAGAAGTACTTACTCTAGCGTAATCCACGAAGTAATCCGCCATGATGGGGTTGGT
Source organism: Pyrgus malvae (assembly GCA_911387765.1). Classification (NCBI taxonomy): domain Eukaryota; kingdom Metazoa; phylum Arthropoda; class Insecta; order Lepidoptera; family Hesperiidae; genus Pyrgus; species Pyrgus malvae. The sequence continues at coordinate 29,901,825 of OU426946.1, forward strand.
CCAGCCTCCCAGGTCCTGCAGGCTCTGCGGCAGGTCCCAGTGGTACATGGTGACCAGGGGCGCAATGTTGTGGTGAAGCAGCTCATCAATCAGCTGAACATAGTATCTCACGCCATCTTCATTGATTTCACTGCAGGAAAAGGTTTGTTGTAGTTCAGTGGTTCAACATAGGTACTGAAATAACAGTGGATCTTCAAAATGCTGACAGAGACATGTGCGAATAATACTAATATAGCATACAGGTACATGATAAAAGCGAACTTGCCGAAAGTTTTCTCAAACGCCTATCAAATCCACCGACCCGCACTTACTTATTGTCACAGACAGTAAGTAAGGTGTTGTATCTAAAAAAATATCCTTGCGCAGAGACTGTACTTGTACTGAAGAGTAAGTAGGAATCAGTAGGATGACGTCAGACGACTTCAAGCCGGGATTTTCCAAGTGGCATGTCATATCACCATGCCAAAGTTGCAATTGCATACCAATGGTGGAGTACTGAACTCGCTTGTGCCGAATAGCGGGGTTACAAAGTATTTTATTCAAAAAAGTACACTTAAGCTGAGTTTTTCCCAGGAGGCAAGCATGCCATATTGCATCGAAAACTTCATTTACATTAGCGGTGGTACTTAAAGTTTGATTTTGATTATTGAAGGTAACAAATGGTTAGATGACAAAATAAGAGAAGATTCGGCAAATCAGAATCTTCCTTTAGCTATTTCTGGAGGAGTTTGATGACAAAGTAAAGCAAAGTGAATGTAGGCACTAACTAACTAACTTACTTGCTAAGTCCAGTAGGCAGTATCCGCGACCAGGACATAGAGAAGCGGTAGAACTGCACCCCGAGTTTCTTCAACAGGCGAACATCTTCCTTGAACTTGTGGTAGGAGTCTGCGGCCACGTCGGCAGTCTGGTGGTCGAATATCCGTTCCGGATAATCATGGGTGTACCGATCCCAGATGTTTTCACCTTTACCTGTGATACAACTTCAGATTTATACATATTATGAACACTTATTGATCTACAGATCCACTCATTAGCGGATCTAGGACTTGCTGGCAACAATGCGCGACTTTTTGCTGTGTGCATGTTCTTTAAATTATGCGGGTGACGTGTGGATTTAAGAGTTTCAATCAATGAGTAACGAAAAGGTTTCAATACACATAGCTGGCGTGCTGACGGTACATACTCCATAGACTTTTACTTTACGTAAGTATATGCTAAGTCTATGACTAACTCACACCTTTCAACGGGTTATGGGCGCTACGGCTGGAGATGGATTAGATGGATATTCATACGTAAGAATTGTCGGTCGTGCCTCTACGTGGCAGCCGTGGGTATCTGGGTACGTCTTACGCACACAAACGACGTGCACTGTGCACAGTGCACACACCCAAACAACCACGATACAACCAACGCATTAATGAGTACTTTTAATTGTATATTTTCAATTATTAGCGGTAATATTTATGTACCTATGCGCTATCTAGCTGTATTCGCTTGCGATTTCTATGCAAATTTATTATTTGGCATTGTATGTACCCAATTATACTTTAATCGCTGTAACCTCTAGTTTTTTTTGCTTTTCAATTACTTTCGGTGACAAAACTAGTGTTGCTGTCCTCATGTGTTCGTGAGAATCAGTTGTATTGACAGACGTACAGCCTGACAGACGATAAAAAAAAATTAACGCTTCACACTCATAGCCCCATAGTACACAGTACAGCACAAAAACAGAAACACAAACACCCAGACCGAGAACAGATCATTTTTCTGCTTCGCCGGGAATCGAACCCGAGACCCTCCGATCGGCAGTCCGGTATGGTAACCATTGCGCCACACAGGTCGTCAAACGACGATAAATCACAAATAAGGCCACATTAGCAATAAAGCTTAACGAAGCCTTCGAAGCACGGAAGCGCGCATGAAATTTTGCCACTAGTGGTCACCTATCTTACAACCAACCGTTTCGTTTAACTGCTTAGATCATTTGCGTTCCATGTCAACCGCTGGGTCATGCGCGGTTCAGAGATGACATTTCTTTATTATAGAAATGCTAATGGGCCAGTAAACGTTGTCCGGTCCGAACTCAAAATTATCAAAAATACTCAAACGATCGCATCGTAATTTTCTTTACCATAAGCAAAAAATATTTGCTTAATAGTGTATTGTGTGGCAAGGGGTGAAACAAGACAATTTCTGACGAGGGCGAGAGATCGCCCTGGTCTGAAATCGTGTTTCATCCCGTGCCACACACTGTATTTTTCATATCACATGTAATGAAACAACGAGTTTTGATTTCTGTAGCCAGTCGAAGTAAGATTATTTCAGACAAATAGCGCTATCTTTTGACAACGATTTGTCAACAGTTGTCAATGCGATTCTGAAAGACTTGAAATAAAGACGTAAATAACAAATAAATGAAGGTGCCGGGTAGAAACAACGTTGTTTCTGCCCTAGGGGAGAAACTGACACATTCTCATTGGTTTGAAATTGTCTTGTCTCGACTGGCAAAACAGAGATCAAAACTCGCTGTTTCAATGCATGTGATATGAAAAAATATTTGTCAGAAATCTAGATTGGCGTTGCTAGGCTATTTATTAGCTGCCAGTTAAGGATATTTTAAACGACTCCAAAAAAGGGGGAGGTTATAACAGTTCGGGGTACTTAGTTTTAGGGTTGATCCACCCATCATAAGGGCGCGAAGGGCTCGCCATATAGGCGGGGCTCTCCGGAAGGGGACTGGACGTAAAGGCTCTGCCGGATTCCCAGGCCCCCTCCAGGAGGCGAAGCCGGAGTGCCGCTGGAGGTTTTAGTGGGTATACCAGGGGGTATTGCCCCTGGGGAGTCCCACATACCCCTCTGCGGGAGGGGATGCGTAACGCATTTCCCCCAGTGAAACAAAAAAAAAGGCTATGTGGCGTTAAGAGGTCACTGCAGCCCATGGACAGACAGATAACCTCAAGCAAGCATAGGTAAGTCATTTCTGAGGTCGTATGCATTTGGGCTGCTACTCCAGAAGCTGATGGTCGCCTCATATAAGTCTGGCCGGCAACTGCACTTTTCCTGGAACACAATAAAATTGATTCACGGCAGAAATGGGTGCAGTGATTGTACTTCTCTGTGAACCCAGGGAGTTCCCATTGAAGTTCTACCACCTTCTTTTGACGTGACACCGTCTTATAATTCGATGGAGCCGGCAAGCACGAAAAACATGACTCATGCGGCGTTACCTCGCTCGCTCTGAGGCGTTCCATTTAAGGCTTGAGGTGCAAGCGCGAGCGCGGAATGAGCGACAAAGAGGTACAACACAATCGGCCTCCGCGTTCGGTAGCGTTCAACATCTGTCTCTCTCCTGAGTGAGCGATGCGTCCGGGTGGACAGCTGCTATACAATAATACATTTACATGTTTTCGTCAAGTATGAAGTGCAGTGAAAAGTGAATGTGGTGTCAATTGTTTATAGCAACAAGTATTTTCTTATGACGTTTTCACGTTCAACTATCGTCAATAAACTGACTTTACAGACAACCGATTTTTTTTTGGTATCTTTTTGGTATTTGGGGGACCTTCAAAATGATTTAAGAGTCGGAACAGGTAAGTCAATATACATCGATCCATGCACAGAAATAAGTAGGCAAGCCTACCTAGGCATATTCTGTGTGTTAAAATCTATCAATTGAGATAAAACTCATTCGGTTATGACAAGAGTGAAGGTGATGAAAGAAAATTGATTAAAATTAATTAAATTAAAAATAGCTATGAACACTTTATAAATTATATTTCATAAAAAATATATCTCATCAAGTTATCAGATCGGTGAAGGTCGATCTTCCACGTCTCCTCTACTAAAAGGTACCCGGCACCTTGGGGGAGGATTCCGGGTTATGTGGGATTTGTACCGCAGTCAACCTAGGCTTAGGCCACTCGGTGGGCTGCCTCTGCGCTTGGGGAGGTCTCCGGGATCTCCAGTGGAACTCACTGGAGTCCTCCACGCGCGGCGCCCCAGAACGGGCCCATCCTCGGGAGAGCAGACGTGCTCTCCTGCACCTTCCGATGCTTACGGCGTCATGCGGCCACACTCACACCGCCCGCCCGAGTCCCGTGGCTGCTGGCTGGACGGATCGAGTGGGGAGAGTTCCCGCCCACAACCCTGGAAGCCCCCTTTTAGTCGCCTCTTACGATAGGGCAGGGGATACCGTAGCTCTATTCTTCCTCCCGAAGCTACAGGGACTACTAGGTATTTAAATATAAGATGCATTGAATGGACATAATATATTAATTTTTATTATATTTTACGTAAATTGATTTTATTGTTCTGTTAATCTGTCATTAAATGTTTCATTCAATTTGTGGGGGGGTTCACCTAGAAATTTTGGGGGAGGTCACTAAGAATTTTGGGGGAAGAGGTGTCCCAAATTGGCTTGTTTCGCCTTCCATCTACGCATGGCTGATGGATTTTGGGGGGGATGGGCATGTACCCTGTGATCCCCCCCCTGGGACCGCGCCTGCTGTCGATAAACTATTATAAACTTAATTCTTAATTTGTCTGATTTCTGGACGACCGAACGCTACGAACTCAGTTCAACTCAGATGGTACGAACAACAAATGTTTTACGGTCGCGACACACAACAAATTTTGTCACACAAAAAACAAGCTCTCCATGTTTGCAATGCCCTACACTTGTACAAATATTTAAAAACGTGTAGCTGCTCAGAAAATGGCCCGTAAAAATCTGGCAAATGTGAAATTTTGCCTCATGAACTTGTCAGCAGTAGCTACCATATTCATGCATTTCAGGGACAATAATCAAATTGAAGTATCGTAGGAATTTTGGCGGGAAGTCGAAAAAGACTTATTGTGCTCTTGTTTTGTGTATTTTCATTTTCTTAGTGTATTTTTGGTTATATCAGATAAGTTTGATGGCATTTTGTTCGATATACGTTAATTACAGTGTACAAGTGTTGTGAAATAAAAAAAACAGTGCGAAAATGTGTTTTTTCATTTCAATTCCATTGGTCACGTTCTGGTAAAGAAGCCATCGCTTTACTTGAATGTCTGACTGACTTGACTGACTGATTACGTCAGACTTACTGACTTTACCTATTATTACTCGTCCAGTTTCACCGAAACTGGCAAAAACGTGATTTAAAAATTATACCTACTTGACGTTGGCAATATGCAGAGTTTGTGATGCCATAATTGAAGAAAAAAAGTATCGTAGGTACTATTGACATGTTTATGTATTTTTAATTAATATATAATGTAATAGTGTTTACCTGACACATTCCATGCCCCTTCGATTTGGTATGACGCTGTGCTGACTCCGAAATCGAAGTTCTTCGGGAAACAGGAACCATCGCCAGTCACTGTGCCACCGTGGATTCTGGATATGAAATAAAAATCATCAATAACTGACTTTTTTTATTCGAATGACCGGGAAAAAATTACATTCATTAAGCGAATATTTTGTATTCCTAATATGAAATAAATATTATTTTCTTTTCAATCGAGTAGCAGACGAGCATGCAGGCCATGTAAGTAGTAGTAAGTGGTCGCGACGCCCCACGGACATCTACACAAACAAAATGTAAGTTTGTACTTGTTTGTACAAACTCGTTAGTAACGTTTTCGCGTGTGCAGACTTACACTAAGGCCTCTTTAATACTTCAACCAAGCTTCAGTCTTGCCTGTGGTCGAGTGCTTGCGCTGCTACTCGGAAGGCTGACCTACAACTACGACTACAACAGAACTAAACTCTTCCATCGAAACACTGAACACTACTGAACAGAAGAGGGAATATTATGTACCTATGCATAAATTTTATTATAACGTAAAATTAAAAAATTGCAAACAATAATGACAAAATGGAAAAAAGTTTTTTTTTTCGAAAACTAGAAAATATGGAATTTTAGTAATTTTATTATTTCATCCATTAATGTTTTTAATACTAATTGATTTCAGAATTCTTTTAACGTAACAAGAAAAAAAAATATTTCTATTAAAACATTGCAAACAATAAGAACAAAATGGAAAAAAGTTTTTTTCGAAAACTAGAAAATAAGGAATGAAAATTTTAGTATTTTTTTTATTTCATCCAATAATGTTTTTAATACTTATTTTTTTCAGAATCCTTTTAACTTAACAAGAAAAAAAATATGACAACTATATATTATGTAGTTAAACGCAGTTTTTTACTGTTGAGAAACTAACTTCAGTACACAGTATCTCGTTGTTTTTAACGGTTAAAATTGCAAATCACTTGTTTTTCCATAGTATTTGAGTACGTATTGGTACTGCGCTCGCTTACGGTGACGTCATATTTTTCACTTCGTTAGTATGGGCCGTTTTCAACCCTAAGCTACGCGGTGAGGTTTAAGTTTTAACTTTGACTCATATTTCTGTCTTTCGGAGTGCTTCAATCGATGCGGTCCTTTAAGAACTATTGATCCCTATGCCAAATAGGGATCGATTGATACAGTAAAAAAACAACGAGTTGCACTAGTGCCGGCAGAAGTGAAAACTTGAACATTCACGTTGTGCATTTATGATATTTTGGAATGGTTAGGGAATAATTTCGCACGAATTGCTTCTATTATCAGTATTAGGTATTTTTCATCTAGTATTTTCAGTAGGTTTTCATCTAGTATTTTTATAAAGTACTCACTCATTTTCTTTCACTATTTCTTCGTCACTTTTTTCATTAAAAGATTCACTTTGTTCAATATCCATATTTAAAATACTTGACATAAACGAATTTTACAAGTATAGAAAGTCAAGCCGTCATCAGCTGTCACCCCTTCGTCTTACGAATTTTCGATCAGGCCACGTGTCCTGACCCGAGTTTAACATTTTTTACCCATTCCAACTTTAATTCCTAAACTCGCCTGACATTACAAAGTACGAGTAGCACACATCACTTGAGTTCTATAGTAAAAGTGCTCGTAATCTTATGTGAAATCCTCCCGTTACATCTTAACGAGGGTCACCCAGCTAGTTCTTACTTAAAATTTATTTTTTTGAAAAAATATCCAATTCCTCAGTTGTTTTAGATCAACGCTGTAGGTTTAGTCAGTTATTCAATTGCTACCCACTGCAATAATAATAGCAAAATTTGGAACGAAGTTCCTTGTCGCGCATTGCGAAAAGGTGCTAGACGGAAAAAAATCAAAAGTTTTAACGACAATTTTTGCTAGGTAATAGTTTTAAGCCGTGCGGCTTCCAACTACAGCAACCGCACTCGACATTGTTTAACTTTGTTGACTCCCATCGTTCTTATGACCGCACTTGATGTTGCTTAGTGGCCACCCATCCTACTTTTGACTGCATTCGACATTGCTGAGCTTTATTGCCACCATTCCTACATTTGACCGCACTAGATGTTTGTGAATTGCCACCCATCCTACTTTTGACCACACTCGATAGTGCTTAACTTTGTTGACACCCATCCTTTTGGAACGAAGTTCCCTGCAATATGGGTACCCAAAGCCGACGATCGGATTCGATCCGAAGTACAAATAAATATGAATAAATAATTAAATAAACAAACAACTAAATAAATACATACTTGTAGAAATAAAATTTAAAAATTTTAATTTTCAAAATGCGCAATATGGGATCAAATAAAAATAAAATTGATATGATAATAATGTACATTTTTATAAATTGTGTTATTATTAAGTTTTTTTCTTTTATCTTTGTAATATTTGCATACCTCATGAAGGTAAATATGGCGTACTAAATATGTATTAAAAACTTTTGTAAACACCCATATTTGTGCAAATAAAGTTCTTTGTCTTTGTCTTTATCGCGCGTTGCGAAAGGGGGCTAGACGGAAAAAATTAAGACCAAAAGTTGTAACGACACTTTTTGCGTGCGGCTTACAACTATGTATAGCAATCGCACTCGATATTGCTTAACTTTGTTGACTCCCATCCTTCTTATGACTGCACTTGATGTTGCTTAGTGGCCACCCATCCTACTTTTAACTGCACTCGACATTGCTGAGCTTTATTGCCACCACCACCACCACCACCTTTTTGACCGCACTAGATATTGGTGAATTGCCACCCATCCTACTTTTGACCGCACTCGACATTGCTTAACTTTTTTGACACCCATCCTTTTTATAACCGCTCTAGATGTTGCTTAATGGCCACCCATCCTACTTATGACCGCACTCGACATTGCTCAGATTTATTGCCACCGATACTACTTTTGACCGCACTTGATGTTGCTTAGTGGCCACTATTGGCCACCCATCTCACTTTTGACCGCACTCGACATTGCTTAGCTTTGCTGACACCCAAGCCTAAAAGTAATGCAGAAAGAAGAAAAAACATTATGAAGCGCAGAAATTAAAGAAACAAGAAAGTAAAAAAATACAACTTCGTTCCCTCCGGGTGTCCCTTGACACCTCAGTTTTTTTAATGTTAAGCTTCCTGTTGGTATAGAAATATAACAATCGTCTTAAGGTTGCTTTTAAGAACATTCACCATATAATAATATCTAGATCCATAAAGCTAGATGTATTCTTCGAGCCCTCCAAAAGTAGATAGCCTATTCAGGGTTGATAGGTGCCACCAAATCAACAAAATTAATTAAAATTATACGAACATCTTTATTTGGTCCAAAAAATATGTCTTACGAGATATTTTAGCAACTATATAAGAGACCATTCTTAGCACCTAGGTACCTTGCGAAGTAGCTGTCTTCTAACTAGATATTTCCATATACCTACAATTCAATTATGTTACAAAAAATGTGCATAATAATGTTCATGATAACGCGATTTCACGAAATAGAGTCAATTATGTTCATGATAACGCGATTTCACGAAATAGAGTCAATGAACTATTAACAACTAGCCTTCCGCCAGGGGCTTCGCCCGCGTTGTCCTGTTTTAAAAGTTCCCGTAGGATAAAAACCATCCTATGTCCTTCCCAAGGCATATGCTCAAGGTCCACTCTATGTGTCAAATTTCATTAAAATTGGTTCAGTAGTTTAAGCGGGAAAGCGTAGCAGACAGACAGACAGAGTTACTTTCGAATGTATAATATTAGTATGGATAAATGAAAGAACATTATTTTGGAAAATATAAATTAAGTAGAAAGACTTTTCTTCATATAAGAATTAAAATACACCAAAAATGTGAATAATATTATCAACATAATGTGATTCGACAAAATAGAATATTGATTATATCAATTAAAAATAATATTAATTTATTGAAATTTACATTATTTTAAAATGAGAAACACTATTATAAATCCAAAAAACATTGGCGCATTGAATGATTATTACTTTAAACTTTGTTAAGTTCCTTTATAGGAATTAACATATATTTTATAAATCAGGGAAACCCTGAATTTTAAATCGCAATAGGTATAATTAGGTAACGTATGTAATGTTTATAAATAAATTTGACTCACCCATTCAAAAGAGCAAAAACGCCAATAATTGTAATAATATTCTCCATTTTGCTGTTTGTCCGACACGATTGTAATTATACTGCTCCGCACTCGTTATAAACTATTCATAACATGTAACTTAGATGTACTAAACTAAAGTAATTAGGTATATCAGCGGATCGCGCGTGTCAACGACTCGACCGCGCTCAAAAGGTGAACTTGCTAACAATACCAACGATTAGTTACTGAATTAATTAAATCGAAATTTCATACAAATGCACGATAACATAAACATTATCTTGCTTCACTCGCACTCCTCTTACATACTCGTATTACTATACTAGCTGTGCCCCGCGGTTTCATCCGAGTTAAAATAAAATAATATAAGCCTTTATTACTGGTACAGTACTAATTACAGCTATGTTTAATTAAGGATTATTGTTGTTCTCCCCAGCTTGTCCTTCGACAAAGGCCTCCTCTAAGAGTCTCCACTTATCTCTATCTTTTGCTACTCTCATCCATGGCGGACCGGCCACACGTTTTAGGTCGTCTTCAACGCTTTATTTGTCTGCCTTTATACCCATCCCGCGGATACCCGCGGATACGGATATATACGGTTATAAAAGATCAAATACATTTTAAAGGTAGGTACTTACTTCCCATAGGAATGAGATGTTTTGCCGTGGTAATAAGTAGCCTATGTCATAAAGTTAGGAAAAAACTACTTTGCAGCAATCCGCAATCAGAACGTATGATGGTGTATACTTTCTTCATGCAATAGTATACATACACAGCCACGTTCTGATTGCGGATTATTGTAAAGAAGTTTTTACCTAACTTTATAACAATGGAGTTCCGCAAAGTAACGCCTGATTCTATTAATTTCATAGCCTCCACGCGCGGCGCCCCAGAACGGGCCCATCTTCGGGAGAGCAGATGTGCTCTCCTGCACCTTTTTTTTATATATATATAAAAAAACCAGCAAACAGGCATACGGGCCACCTGATGGTGAGTGGTCACCGTCGCCTATGGACATCTGCAACACCAGAAGAGTCGCCTATGCGTTGCCAGCTTTGTATTTAAGGGCTTTTTGACGTGATAACGTCTTTAAAATCGTTTTAGTCGGGTGACATGTTCAGAAACTTGTGTCACACCAAAACCTCACGAGCGCGATCGCAGGTATAACGAGAGAGAGACGGACCGATCTCCCGTCTCATCTCGAGCGCTGCCAGTCATTCCGTGAAACTTGTCACGCGGAATCCTCATGAGCGGAGGCTGGCATAGCGTTCGAGTGAGTGGACCGATCTTCCGTCTCTCTCACTCTAGCGGCATACAAACGAATGGAGATTTTCTCGTGCGGACGTTATCACGTAAACATCTCGATCGTAAACCTACTTTACAAACAATTTGCCGTTTTTTTAACGCCTTTCTTGAAGAACCCCATGTCGTAACCCAACGTGAATACCTCAGAGGGAAGTTTATTCCATAGTTTGCATGTTCGTGGTAGAAACGAACGTGAGAAACGGACTGTTGACGATTGCCATACGTCCAGGTGGTGGGGGTGATACTTCTCTCTTCGGCGGGTGTTCACCTTCAGGTGTTCACGGCGGCTTGCGGCCACGCATACACCGCCATCCCTCCCGAGGCTGCTAGCTGGACGGGTCAAGCTCCCAATCTCACCGTCCGTAATTTCATAGCCTATGTCACTTTCTAGTCTCCTAGCTAAGATCAAGTGATCTTACGAAATGATAAGAAGTCATTGCGACGTAAAATAAGGTTAAACAAACAAACAAGCAAACAAAAAACACTTTCGCATTTATGATATTAGTATGAATGTCATGTTACTCGTACTGACTCACCGTTTCATTGTTTGTACTTGACAAATGATACTTATTCTTGTAAATGGTAATGACTCTTAAAACTATTGCGGAGTCGGACTCCAAAACATTTTAAAATAGTTTAAATAGTCTGTCTGTCATCAAGCTGTATCTCATGGACCGTGATAGCTTGACCGTGACTTTCGCAGATTTTATTTATTTAGGACACACAAGTAACAATAAGATAAAGCATTTATGCAAAAAAAGGTCTTAAAATTTTGTGTTCTCGCAATAACAGGGTGCCACAGCGTGCACAAAATTAAATACACAACTAGACAACAACAAAATTATAATTACTTACTGTTTAGATTTTAACATTAATATAATAATAATAATAAATAGAAACAACGATTCAGATCCAGCAACAATAGAAAAGTGGAAACAGAAAGCTCTACATGGGAGACACCCACATGATTTGGAGCAAAATGTAAAACAATATATTGCTACTTATATATATTTAAAAGAAACAGAATGAAATAACATAAGAATATTTGAATATACATCCATACTAATTGTTCGCGCCAATTAAGTCATTTCACCTCCCTCCCCTTCACCCTCCCTCTCTTTCCCGCAAGCGCACTATTACATAATATGGATCAGGAAGATGTATCAACTCAGTCTGCCTTCGTCCCGCCGCCGACGCGCACGCCGCCGACGCGTATGCAAGTCCTCTAGTGACAACCGCACCGCAAGCCACCTAACACGTGGTCATCAGACTCGCCGCATCGCCACCATCACCGCTGTCAATAGTTAACTGACTTCAAGTGAAGAAGAAGTGCTATAAACAGTGTATTGTGAAGGACAACACCAGTTCCCGGGCAAAAGAAGATTGATGAAGACTTCAGCAGCACACGAGCATACCATCTGCTCCAGCCCCTGGGATACACCAAGTAAGTGCGCTCCCTTTATCAATCCTTCTCGTTTTCCACATTTAATTCAAACCGCAACTTACAGTCCACAATTCCATCACCCGCAACGGGGGACCACCCTCCTTTCCACCCTTTATTCCACCACCATTTTTGGTCATAGCGAACCGGAGGCCCCCCCTTTCTCCAACAAATCTGGTCATTATCGAGCCGGATTCCTCCAATTTTTTGGTCCAGTCGAGCCCGATCTCGAATCAATAGTTTGGTCACATCACCCGGGTTAATTATTTAATCTCATAAATACGCATACATATGTATTTCATGTAATATATTATAAGTGCCTATTCATATTTATTTTTGCAAATAAGTATTATATCTACGATTATTTTATATCCCGCATATTAATAACGCACCGCTCACGTAGGTATATTATTATTCTTTTTGCAAAACACACCGCACCATCCGCTATTTATTTTTGCAAATAAGTATTATATCTACGATTATTTTATATCCCGCATATTAATAACGCACCGCTCACGTAGGTGTATATTATTATTTTTGCAAAGCGCATTCGCACCATTCGCACCATTATTTACCTATATTTGTAATCGAAATTACACCTCATAGGTACGCATTCTATTTTTCATTAATTGAAGTCCGCCATATTTGTGGTTGCCGGAACCGACGCGACCGGCGATCGTTGTTTCGCTAGTAACTACCTACGTAATCATTCATTCATTACGCCATACATAATTTTTATAATTTCAACTGTTTTAACTGATTTATCTTGTTCACGACAAAATGTCTACTAAAGGTAAAATTGTATCTGAAACGGTTTCAAATGACGAAATTAGTTTGAAAATATTAATTGCAAAACGAAATTCTATTTACGAACGTTTACAACAAATTTATGATTTATCTATAAGTGCATTAAGTTCGTCAGACGAACAGGACACATTTCTTGACACGGCATCTGACCTTGAATACTTGCGTACTGAGTTCAAGGACACGTTAGAATCTTATAATGTTACAAATTTAAAATTAAATCCAAACGCGCAAGTCGATTTCGGATCGTGGAAATCTTTTCATGATCTATATAGTCGTATTAAAAGTCAAGTGTCCAAATTAAACGCTCCATCTTCATCTTCAAGTAAATCACAGAATAGTTTACCTACAAAAATTATACCATCGCTTCCGCCCATAGAATTACTTTCTTTTAATGGTGACATACGACACTGGTCTATGTTCTACCAACAATTTAAAACATTAGTTCATGATAATCAGCAATTAACAGATGCTGAACGCGTTTATTATCTTGTTAGTAAACTTAGTGATAAGGCATTATCAATCTGCTCAGGCTTAATGCCTACCGCTGAAAACTATTCTGTGATATGGAACGCGCTCATACGTAGATATAACGACGAGCGTGCGCTCGCGACTACCTACGTCAGTCAGCTGTTAGAACTGAAGAACGTAAACACTAACACATCCGCTGGTTATCAAATATTTATGGATAAATTTGATGCTTCTATTAACGCTCTTAAGCAACTTAATATTGATGACATATCTGATTTTCTGTTTCTAAATATCGCGATTAGAAAATTAGATAACGATACCGTAAAGTCGTTCGAAATGTCATGTCGCAACGTAAACATACCGAAATATTCCGCTTTGGTTCAGTTTTTACATGACCAGAATAGGGCTTTATGCCATACAATAAATACTTCGCATACGTCTAACAACCATAAAATTAAAGGTAATTTTGTTCCCGCTCCCGCTAAAAATATAAGCAAAACTTTTATTAATACAGATTCGTCTCGGTCATGTATTTTCTGTAAATCGGGTGATCACGAACACCTATTTGTCTGTCCGCATTTTTTAAAAATAAATGCACAGGACAGGTACAATTTTGTAAAACGAAATAAATGTTGCACTAATTGTTTAAGTAATAAACACGCCACTCCTTTTTGTAAGTCACAGCGTAGATGTAGGTATTGCTCCCGCTCGCACCATACGCTACTTCATTTTGTTAGTAGTAGGAATAAGGTCGATCAGCCTTCGGTAGAACAAGGTCCAGGAAAAAAAAATGCATCCACGTCATGTAACGTTTCGCGCGATTGTGGTAATGCGCCGCACCGCACTACATTATTGGGAACTGCGAAGATTAAAGTTTGTACAAAATACGGACACCAATATTTGTTGCGTTGTTTAGTGGACCCTGGCTCGCAATGTGATTACATCACGAAACAGTGTTGCAAACGTTTGTACCTACCGATCTCCAATAAAACACCAGTTAGGGAGGCGCAAGGAATCGGTGGGGTGTCGCAGAAGATTTTAGGTGTTACTTCTTTGCAGTTTAGCTCCCGCTTTGATGAAAATAAACTTTATCATATTGAACCGCTAGTTGTTCCCGCTATAACTGGACAATTACCCGAGTCGTTAATAGACGTTTCGAAAATTAATTATATAAACAATTTACGTTTAGCTGACGATCAATTCCATACACCAGGTGACATTGACGTTTTATTAGGGGTTAATACTTATTTACAAATTTTGTTAACTGATAAAATAATTAATTCGCAATCGCCGAGTGCCATAGAAACGTCACTAGGATACATAATAATGGGAGACGCAGATATCTACTTTCCTACATGCATGCCGCGTTCTTTAGTTTCTTATCCTACTCGTATTAATAAAAGTCAAACGTCGCTAAAGTTAGAGGAGCTGCCGCAAAAAACTTATTTGAGTCCTGATGAACAGAAATGTGAGAATATTTATAATTCCACTACTCGTCGCAATTTGAACGGACGATGTGTTGTCGCCCTGCCCTTCAAGGACACGCCTGATAAGTTAGGTGATTCTTTTATAACCGCTAAAAAACGCTTCTCGCTCCTAGAGAGACGTTTTTAATAAATGTCCCGATCTTCGCTCCCGCTACAATGAAGTTATTCAAGAATACATCAACAAGGGTTTTTTATCATTAGTTGTTTCAAATAATTTTACGGAACCTTGCTTTTATCTCCCGCACCACCCTGTCATACGTAATGATAAAAGTACAACTAAATTGCGAATAGTACTCGACGCAAGCGCTAAGTCAGATAATGACATTTCATTAAATGATATTTTACATAGTGGGCAAAATTTACAGTCTGATATTTTTAATATTTTAATAAACGTACGAGTTTATCGCATCGCATTTTTTGCCGACGCTATGCAAATGTATTTATACATTGAAGTACAAAAATCGCACCGCGCGTTTCAACGCATTCTTTATCGCTTTTCTAATGAGGAAGACATACAAACATACGAATTTAATCGTGTGACTTTTGGTTTACGCTCTTCTCCTTTTCTTGCGCTACGCACATTACGTCAGTTGGCTTCCGAGGAGAGGGAGTCCTATCCTTTGGCTGCTTCGGTGGTCGAACGAGATATTTATATGGACGATATCGCGTCCTGCGCGCCCTGCGTCAACAGCGCCGTTGACGTAGCCACTCAACTAATTCAAATGTTTAAGCGAGGAGGATTTGAATTGGTTAAGTGGACTAGTAACAGTTCAGAGCTTTTACAGCACATCCCCGCAACGCACCGTCAGCTTGACGGGGTCTCATTCGACGACCAAAATATTTTTAAAATATTGGATCTTCGTTGGCACCCCGCAACTGATTGTTTTTCTTTTCTAGTTTCGCCGCCGCCGCTCGCTTGTACCAAGCGTTCTATTTTATCCGCAACCGCTCGCTTGTATGATGTTCTGGGGCTCGTGGGTCCAGTAATTCTTTTCTCTAAGCTTCTCATTAAAACCTTATGGGTTCTCAAACTTGACTGGGACCAGGCTCCGCCCGCTCACGTTGTCACTGCATGGCAACAATATATTTCAGAGTTACCTTTGATATCGAAATTAAGGTTTCCTCGCCATATGGGTATAAATAAAAATTCCCAAGTCTCGCTAGTCGCGTTCGCCGACGCCAGTGAAAAGGCGTATGGCTGCGTGATTTATTCGCACATCGTTAATGATGATGACTCACCAGTGGTAACGCTGATTTGTTCTAAGTCAAGAGTATCTCCGCTAAAAACTATTTCGTTAGCTCGGCTCGAGTTATGCGCCTTAGTATTACTCGCTAATTTACTGCGTACCGTACATGACACGCTATCCGCTAGGCATCCTGTTAGTAACATTTATGCATTTTCGGATTCTGAAGTCGCCCTTTGTTGGGCCCGCTCCTCACCCCACAGGTTTAACACATTTGTGGCTAACCGCATTTCGCAAATACAGTCTTCTTTATCTCCTGATAATTTATTTCACGTGGCTGGTTTTGAAAATCCCGCCGATTATATTTCTCGCGGTTTATTGCCGTCACAAATAATAAATTGTGATCTGTGGCTACACGGTCCCGCTTGGTTGTCCTCACCGAGGAGTGAGTGGCCAATACAATCATCTTCACTATCTACCACCGATCTACCGGAACAAAAAACTGTAACATGTACCGTTAGTAATAGTCCGGAGCATCCATTTATCACTCTTAGTTTAAAATTTTCAAAATGGAATAAATATCTCAGATCCGTAGCTTATGTACTAAAATTTATAAAAAAATTACCGCGTAATAAAACTATAACCGCTTCTGACTTAGAATACGCAGAGAAAACTATTATTAAAGTGGTACAATCTAACGCTTTCGCGGAGGATTTGACTAAAATTCAAAAGGGGCGTCCTTGCTCTTCTGCCTTACGCAAGTTAACTCCGTTTATCGCAGACGATCTGCTTCATGTGGGTGGACGTCTTCAATATTCGTCTTTACCAGAGTCGCAAAAACATCCAATATTATTACCAAAAGGTGGACATATAATAGATCTTTTAATAGATTATTATCACTATAAAAACTTTCACGCTGGGCCGCAATATTTACTCGCCGCGTTGCGTGAGAAGTATTGGATATTATCTGCACGACGCATAGTACGCTATCGCGTCCATAAATGCAATGTTTGTTTTAGACATAAACCTAAAGCAGCGCACCCGATGATGTCCGCGCTGCCTGCTTGCCGACTCGAGCAGTGCAACGCATTCACTCACACGGGGGTAGACTACGCTGGCCCTCTTAACATCACGTTGACACGTAGGCGCGGCGTTCGCAGTCAAAAAGCATACTTATGCTTATTTATATGTCTCGTCACTAAAGCAGTTCATTTAGAGCTGGCCTCGGATCTAAGTTCTGCCAGCTTCTTAGACGCATTCAAGAGGTTTATATCTCGTAGAGGTCCATGCAAGTTTATCTATAGTGATAACGCTACTAATTTTATTGCTTCGCGTTCATACTTGAAGGAACTTCATTCCTTTTTACGTTCAGACGAATATTATAAAGTATTTAATCAGGTCCTTTCTGATAACCGCATCACATGGAAACTTAACCCTCCAAACGCTCCACATTTTGGTGGGCTTTGGGAGTCAAATATAAAGATAGTAAAGTATCATTTATTTCGCGTCATAGGTAAGCAAATCCTCACGTACGAGGAATTGCTTACTGTCCTCACTCAGGTCGAACGCATATTAAATTCACGACCGCTTTACGTGTTAAGTAGCGATCCGGCGGAACCTACTGCACTTACGCCCGCGCATTTCCTCGCTGTTAATCCACTTGGATGTTTACCCGCCGCGGATCTTAGTAAAGAACGCATTAATCTTTTATCACGTTTTTCATTGCTTGATTCGATAGTTCAGTCATTCTGGAAGCGCTTCAGATCAGAATACTTACATACACTACAAGCAAGAGAAAAGTGGAATAAACATTCTATTAATTCCATTTCTGTAGGAACCGTTGTTCTTATCGATATGGATAACGCTCCGCCTCTTCAGTGGCCGCTAGGCGTCGTCACTGAACTGTTTCCTGGTAGGGATGGTGTGGTGCGCGTTGCACAAGTGAAGACTAAGAGCTCCACTTTGCAGCGGCCCATTGTTAGACTTTGCCCTCTACCAACACAATAATATTGTAGTTTATATTTTATAAGTTATAGTTTAAGTATAAATTCTCATCCCGCTATTATAATATTTTTATTAATTTACTAATTATATTCATCGCATCGCCTCTGTTCACCGCATATATAGTTTTTTCTACATGATATTAACTCCGCTGTATATATTTATGTTTATTTTTTATTTTTTTTAATTCGCTATTTGAGGAGACCTCAAGGCCGGGGGGATGTTCGCGCCAATTAAGTCATTTCACCTCCCTCCCCTTCACCCTCCCTCTCTTTCCCGCAAGCGCACTATTACATAATATGGATCAGGAAGATGTATCAACTCAGTCTGCCTTCGTCCCGCCGCCGACGCGCACGCCGCCGACGCGTATGCAAGTCCTCTAGTGACAACCGCACCGCAAGCCACCTAACACGTGGTCATCAGACTCGCCGCATCGCCACCATCACCGCTGTCAATAGTTAACTGACTTCAAGTGAAGAAGAAGTGCTATAAACAGTGTATTGTGAAGGACAACACCAGTTCCCGGGCAAAAGAAGATTGATGAAGACTTCAGCAGCACACGAGCATACCATCTGCTCCAGCCCCTGGGATACACCAAGTAAGTGCGCTCCCTTTATCAATCCTTCTCGTTTTCCACATTTAATTCAAACCGCAACTTACAGTCCACAATTCCATCACCCGCAACGGGGGACCACCCTCCTTTCCACCCTTTATTCCACCACCATTTTTGGTCATAGCGAACCGGAGGCCCCCCCTTTCTCCAACAAATCTGGTCATTATCGAGCCGGATTCCTCCACTAATATTATAAATTCGAAAGTAACTCTGTCTGTCTGTCGTCAGCTACTCTTTCACGCTTAAACCACTGAACCGATTTTGATGAAATTTGGCAAAAACATAGAAAGGACGTTGAGAAAGAACATAGGCTACTTTTTGCAGCGGGAAAATATCTCATTCCCACGGGAAGCAAATGGAATTAATGAAATGCGCCGTGTACTGTTATAAATACACTACATGGTATTACTTACTTCATTCACGTTCATTATCATATTTTATAACTTATATTCTTTTGTTTTATTCTTATACTTTACTTTTCCTTTATTATTTCTTTACAAAATTATTTAATTTCTGTGTTTGTTTATTTATATTTTGTCGCAGCTATCAAAATTGTCATGTCTGTCTTTTATGTTTCTTATTTTTTTAATTCATTTTACGGCATTGTATAAAAATCCTTTTGGCCATTCAATATTAAATGAAAAGAAAAAATTTATGTTTCTTAAGGTAGCCATTGACGATACGTCCATCAATCCAAATGGAGTGGACGTCTTCCAAAATTGTTTCGTGAATGTGAGAAACGTATGCCAATCAAATGGACATCTTTCAGCATTGGATTTCCAAACGGATTGAAATCCATGTATCCACTCCAAATGGACGTCATCCGCGGCCGACTGTCAATGTCAAAAACGTGCGTCACTCCATTTGGAGTATTTGGACTTCGTTCGATTTGTCTGTGAATGGGCAAAACCGCGTCCATATTTTTAGAAATTTTGTCTCAGTTTTTGCTATGTGTTGACGGGGGGTACATGTGCTACAGTGCTAATAAGAGCTGAGTTTGTAATTATGCCTTCGTCTGCGCGTGACTTTGTACTAGAAGTCATTGAAAAATGAAATGAAATGAAATAGTTTATTAACATCCTGGGTAATAATATACACTTGATGTTTGTCATTGTTGTACGGCCATCAGCTGACCATCATCCGCTTTGGGTGCGCTAAGGCATATATGGCCTAGGAGATAAAAGCTGGCGGAAAAACTCCAGCCCTGTTTTAAATAAATTTTCAGGTACAATGGGTATAAATCGTACCCATATCGAAATACCCACTGCTGTTGCCACCATTTGACGACTGTGGCGCAGAGTTTACCATGCCGGACTGCCAATCGGAGGGTCCCGGGTTCGATTCGGACAGAAATTTGAAGTATGAGTTTAAATTTCTGTTCTCGATCTGGGTGTTTAAGTTTCTGTCTTTGTATGTGTCCATGGTTCCCACTACTGTGAGGCTATGAGTGTGAAACATTATTAAAAAAATATATTATTAAAAAATTCATTGTGATAATTCTTCCGTACGACGTCTACTTGATCGCGTGCTATCACGAAGTGGCCGCGCGTACGTCCAAATGGAAGTAAGTCAATGTGCCTTTAAACTGAAGAGCATCCATAAGGAAGTATTCCATTTGGAAGCATTCCAATCAGACGTATCGTCAATGCCTACCTTTATTTCATTTCATAGATTAATAAAGTATAGTATTGTCTTTGGCTTATTCATGTTTTTTTATATTACAATTATTATAAATTGTTATTTATAAATAATAAATGAATATAATGTTCTTCGAATGTTTATACATATAAATGAATTGCTGTTCGTTAGTCTCGCTAAAACTCAAGAACATCTGAACCGATGTGGCTAATTTTGGTCTTGAAATATTAGTAGAAGTCCAGGAAAGGTTTAAACGGTGAGAAAATTTGGGAGCATTGCGAAATTAATAGTAAAATAACTTATTTTATTTTCCTATATAAACAGTTAGTAACAGTAATTGTCAAACATTGGTTCTTCGCGCCATCGTCCAAAAGTTTGTCATAGTCTGAATAACAGTTCATCTGTCATTATTCGTTTTTAATTTTTTATTTGACAGTTACATAAAAACCCTTTGAGATGATAAAGAAAGTAATCCTCTTACAAAACTTTTAAGGCAGGACAACGTCTGCGGGATCCACTAGTATATTATAATTATGAAAGTAAAAGAAGAGAAAAAAACTAGAGCACGACACTATTTCAGTCCATAAAAGTATAATTAAATATTTTTTTGCAAATATTTCTTAAATTTGCTAAGAGGAGCTGTTAAATCTAGATCACTGACCTTGGATAATGTATTGAAGTGATTGCAGAGCCTTGGCAGTACGGAATTTTGGGCTAGCTTTGTTTTGCTGTATGGAAGTACAAATAAGTTATAATATGCTTTTTAGGGTTCCGTAGCCAAATGGCAAAAAACGGAAGCGTTCGTGATGTCACAGCCACTTTTTTCCGAAAATATAAAAAACTATATTGTTGAAACTCGGTACGTAGATGAACCACGAACCACATTAAGATTTTCACACAAAAAAAGAAAAAAGCAATAAATTAATTAAATTAAATGCACAGCTTTTGTAATTTTAAAATAAATGATGAATTGCTTAATCTTAACAGAGGCAAAGACATTTTTTAGCTTCCACGGTGCTAGTCATAGCTGTACTAACGCGTTGCTTGAACAGAGGCAAGTTCTGACGACGGGGCTACGGTGTATGAGCGATGATGAGCTTTAATAATCCCGCCTAATTTACATCATCTCTTTTCTAAGATTTCTGAAACTTCCGAAAGAGGAATTTTTTATTTGACAAACATACCTACTTTCACGTCGCTTATTCACTCGCTCTGTCCTCATTTTTGGTTATCTCAATCATCTAATAAAGACAGGTCTCACTTAAAGAGACCTCACTTAGGTAGCCAGCACCTTCAAATCAATAAGAAAAAATGACCATCCGAGGCATTTCAAGGAGGGCCAATTGGCCGAATGTTGGTTCCCCCAAATTCATACTGGCAGCAATTTGCTACTGCCGGATTCCGATTTTCAGAAAACGTCCCTTGAATACGCCAAAGAATTTACTCCGACAGTATGCCATCCATCCGTCACCATCAATTTCTTAAATAATTCACGAAATGTTACACATGTGCTACGACCAGTTGTGAAAAAATCCCCCAGCTTCATATCCAAGTTCTTTCTACAGTTATAGAGCGATGGAATAATGCGCCTAATATTCGATCTCCGAGAAGTAAACCAGTTCGTGAAAACCAAACGTTTTCAGGTGAGTTCTCACGCTTCGATGCCAAATTTTCTACGTCGAGGAGATTGGATGACAAAAATAGACATTTCGTTAGCTTATTTTCATGTGCCTTTTTAAGAATCGGTTACCTTGGCCAATTGCTCGAAATGCTTCCAGTCGGGCTGGTGGCGGCATCACACGTACTTTCTTCAGTAACATGCTGGGTCGCGGAGACTCTGCGTGCGAGAGGTTGTCGGGTCCTAGTCTATATGTAGACGACTCCTTCTGGTCCATTAAGTTAACCATACTTTCTTCAGTAACATGCTGGGTTGCGGAGACCCTGCGTGCGAGAGGTTGTCGGGTCCTAGTCTATCTAGGCGACTTCCTTCTGGTCCATTAGGACCGGTCCAAGTTAAGTTCTCAAGTTGCGGAAGCTGTGAGGCACTTGGACGACCTGGGCTGGCAGGTAAATTTGCAGAAATCCTAAGTACAATCTTACTCTAACCCAAAGAGTATCTGGGGATTCGTTGGCAAACCAGGATCAACACAATGTCCTTGATGTCAACACAATGTCAATGGAAAAAAACTCTCATCAGCTTCCGTCAATCGCAAAGTCTACCAAACTAAACGGGCCAATTAAACTTTGCCAATTTCGTTATACCACGGGGAAGGCTACACTGCCCCAATCTGCAAATTTACTTACGCTGATTCAATATGAAACGAGTTCATCAAAAACAGCCCATCCCCCAACGAGTACGCCGTAAGCTGGTTAGGTGGCGCGGAGCCACAACAAACATCATCCGTACAACCGTTGCCTCGGACGTCAGTTGGGGGGGGCAAACTAGATGGCCTATGATCGGACACATGGTCTGCGCATCAGAATAGGTGGCAATGCAATAAGATTTGCTCTTTGGCTCTCACGTTCTGATTCAGTCCGACAATCGAACCCTTATTTCATACATACGAAAGGAGTGGGGCACGAGGTCAATGGGACTGCTAGCCCTTACATTTCAACTGCTTCGACTCACCGAACAGTTCAACATAATTCTATCAGCATACTACCTCCCAGGCAGATACAACATAATAGCGGACAGACTATTTCTAGGGAAACATGCCATCTTGCCCCAAGCCACCATACAAGTGTTTCGAAAATGGGGTCGGCGGGACATATACCTGTTTGCACCCAGAGATACTGCTGTTATACAAAACTACGCCTCGATAGACTGCAGAGGTCCGTCAGCAAACTTTATAGACGCCTTCAGCAGACCCTGCAGGTACTGGCATGGGTATTCTCCGCACCAATAATTTGTAATGTGCGCATTTATTGTTGCTCCACGGTGATGGGAAATATCGTGATATTTAATTGATTATGATGTTCTCCATCGCCGTGCATGCCTGAGAGAAATTTATAATTTCTCGAAGCATGACGTCCACCAATCCGCACTTGGCCAGCGTGTTGGACTATGGCCTAAATCCGTCTCACTTGTGAGAGGAGACCTGTGCCCAGCAGTGGGACATAAAAAAAGGTTGAAAAAAAATAACCTAACAATAAAGTATTTTCATTTCATTTCACCAAACCCACTAGCGCATCTGAACGGATCAAGGGGAACTTGCCTGATTGTGGCCCCAAACTAGTCGAAAGTTTATTAGCTACAGGCTCTGAAATCTCGAGCGCTAGACCATCCTTACGAAGTTCCGAATCTACAGGAGACCTTAATAGACATGATAACATCTCTACCACCGCCACAAGTATAGACCTTGATTCTGAAAATTTGGAAAATTGGGGGTGGGACAGCCAGATAATAGTGGTCGGCGCAGGAAAAGGAACTACTAAAAAATAATTGGCGTCATTCTACGCCTAATAAATACATGCCAGCAATCAGAAAGATGGCTAAGCATGGTGGGCTAATTCTGGTGTAAATTCGATAAGTCCACGACCGGTAGATACAGAAAAGTTTCTCCTTTTACTTATATTATATGAAACTTATCATACAGTACCATTTTTGTGCATAAATCAGCGGGCGTTCTCCGGCCCTATTGTTGAATCATTTTCAAACTTTATCATTAAAACATTTTTTTTAAAAGCAATTGGCATACAAATACAAATATGCTTTATTGTACACCATAAAAAACAACACAAAAAGTATAAAATACAAAATACAAAAATCACGGTGAACAACAGGCGGCCTTATCGCTTCTAGCGATCTCTTCCAGACAACCTTGGGGTAGAGAAATTTAGCAAAGTAGGATCCAGGAGGGGTGCACATGAAAGCTTAAATTTAAATATACATAGACGTACATAAACTTACATACTTAATACAAACAAATTACACACATACATAAATTATAATATATATATATATACATGCAAAATGTCAGATGATTGTTAATAGGATCTTAAGATGATTTCTTGCTGGAGTTTATTGGTAAGAGGGTGGACAATCCGTTCATTGAAAGCTAGGAAAGTTCTAGTAAGTAGTAATTAAAGAGACGCTTCTTAAAAATGGCAAGCGATTCTGATTTGCGTATAGAAGATGGAAGAGAGTTCCACATTCGGATAGCAGAGACAGTAAAGGATTTAGCATAGAAGGTAGAGGAGTGGACAGGAGTACTAAGGCATAAATTTTCAGAGGAACGCAAGAATCGCTTATGGGAAAGGCAGAGAAATTCAAAACGCTCTTTCAGATATATTGGGGCAGTTGGGTGAAATAGTGCACAGTATAAAGCAGAAAGAATGTGAGTATTCCGGCGAAAACGGATAGGGAGCCACTTGAGCTTTAGTCTAAATTCAGAAACATGATCGTATTTACGGAGACCAAATACGAATGGTATGCAAACATTTTGGAGTCGCTCAAGTTTGTTAAGTTGCTCCTCAGTTAGATCAGGATAGCAAATATCAGCGTAGTCGAGTATAGGAAAAAGAAGAGAATGAACGAGTGTAATTTTTGTTGGAATGGGCAGAAAATTTCGAAGTCTGCGCAAGGAACCAGCATACCAAAACCAAAAGTAGCAAAATTACCATTTGTATGGGATTCCAGCATCGTACTCAGCTGGCTCTTCTCCAACCCGCTTAACGATTCGCTTTTTGATATAGCACGCAGAACAGCTACAGTACTAATATTGGCTTTGGGACATAGGAGTCCATGATCTCAAATTGCTCACGATCTCTGATGGCAGTTTTTTTGACTACGGAGACAATATTTTCCTTATAACAAATTTTCGTGTCTTAAGACACACGCACTCTCATCGTTAATCCGCATGGTTACTTTAAATATCATTTTTTTTATTTGCTGGATAAGGTGTACATTGGAGTTGTTAGCGTTCTTATCTGAACCCACCAGGGTATGCAAATTAATGTTACAAGTAACAGTAAGTACATTACCTATATTATTCAGTTCAATACATCCAAACATGAAAATAAAAACATATCTTTAATTAAAATTTAGATTTTTAATACAGAAAATGTCCAGCAGAAGGCCACAAGTCAAGGACTTAGTCTTTTTATTACGGTATGTGGTACCCTAAAAGCGGCAGCACGTACTGTTATTGGAAACTGAATACGTTCAGTTCTAAAGGATAGCGGCATAAACGCGGCTTCTGGAAGCGGCAGGTCAGCTGTGGCTTCCCTGAAATGATTAAAAAATCACCCGATAGATGATATTCATTCTTCAAAAGGAAATTGTAAATCGCCCACAACTTTTTCGAAAAGTTTATAGATTGAAAGATAAAAAATAATTCATTTTTCAGTTTATTTACTACTTTTTGATTGGTCAATACATATTATGTATAATAGTGTATAAAGATAATTACATTCTATTTACTTTGTATTCATATTTCTAACTGTCGAATCAATCAATGGTCTTTTAATACTTCTACCAACGAATTTTTCAGTTAATCATAATAACGTTGTGTACAAATAATAATGTCACCAGCAGATAACAAACACGTCTACATTAAATGCTGCATGTTTTCTGGAGGCATATAATATTATGACGGTTTTACACAACAATAAAACCGATAATATGTGCCGAAAAGGAAAACATGCAGCATTGCAGGAAGTCCTTTTTTGGTGAAGACTATGATGGATGAACGGTACAATAATTATTAAATTTTTGAACGAAAGAGGATATAGTATTATAAGGCAGACCACAGACAAGATAACCGTTCAACTTCGTTCAATAGTTGTTCACCTTTATAGATGTCATAGTACGAATTTTAGCTACTGAAAAGCAGCCCTGCTTTTGAACTGGCTGGAAATTGCGCGTTTTTTATAAAGCTCATGGTAAGGCCCGTGGTGAAGACTATGATGGATGAGTGAGTGAGAGAAAATGGCCGCAAGCTTACAGGAAACCGGCCACTAGTTGGCGCCATCTGCCGGATTACGTTTAAACTACCAAAAGGTTGTCCACTTCCGGTCAAAACAAAGGAAATATACAGATGAGTACAAACAGCTTTCTTCATTAAATGCTGAATGTTTTCCTTTTCGGCACATAATATCGGTTTTATTGTTGTGTAAAACTGTCATAATTTAAAACTCTTTGAGACTGTTTTAAGAATATGAGTATCAAAAAGCAATAATTACTCCCAAGTCTTTTTTGTGGTCAACGGTTTGCAATCTATGTCCATGAATGTAATAACTATTGTGTTGAGTATGTATGTAGTAATAGATGTATCTCTGTTGCCGTTATATCAAAAAATACTCAAAACAGAATAAAATAATATTTTCGAAAGTGTTTCGGTTGCTGGCCCCACATACATTACACATTACACATACATCAGTCTTTTTTTATTTATTTTATTTGAATGGAGTAGCAGACGAGCATGCAGGCCACGTGGTGTTAAGTGGTCGCTGCAGCCCATGGACATCTATTACAACCTCAAGCAAGCATGGGTAAGTCTTGTCTGAGGTCGTATGCAGTTGCGCTGCTACTCCGGAGGATGGTGGTCGCCTCATGTAAGTGTGGCCTCACGTAAGTCTGCTGCAGACTGCAGACTGCAGAGAAACAGCATTTCTGTATGCGACAGGCAAGACTCGAGTTTGCTTGAGGATGAATGTAAATAAGTGTAGGTACCTATTATTAGTTTTAGTATCTGGACGACCGAGGGTTTACCAAAAAACAATTGATTTTCTTGGTTTAATATTCAGCAAAACATTCATTGGCTTAGTGTTACTTAACAACGCCATCTGAAATATATAGATCCCAAATAAGCAAAAAATATTGTCACAAAAATAAAATAAAAGTAACACGATCGCTTGAGGTTTCTAGCTCCGCTGTTAACCTACGTAACCATTCCACCAAGGAAGCTACAATTCGATCGACGAAATGTTTTTTTGTTTCAATTATGGTATCGCAAACTTTGCATATTGCCAGCGTCAAGTATAAGTTTTGCATCACGTTTTTGCCAATTTCGGTGAAACTGGACGAGTAATAATAGGTTAAGTCAGTAAGTCGTCAGTAATCAATCAGTCAAGTGAGTCAGACGTTCAAGTAAAGTGATGGCTACTTTACCAAAACGCATCAACAACACTCGTGCACTATCATTAACCTATATCGAACAAAATGCCATCAACTTTATATCCGATATAACTCAAAAATACACCAAGAAATTGAAAATAAAACAAGAGCACAACTTGTCCCTTCAGACTTCCCGCCAAAAAACCCCGACGAAATGTTTATAGAGGTCTTTTTTTCAATTATGGCATCGCAAACTCTGTGCATACTGCCAGCGTCAAGTATAATATTTGCATCATTTTTTTGCCAGTTTCAATGAAACTGGACGAAGTAATAACAAAGTCAGTGAGTCGTCAGTAATCAGTCCAACATTCAAGTAAAGCGATGGCTACTTTACAAGAACGTGTCCGATGGAATTTTGGAGGCAAGCAGAAAAAATATATTTTAGCACTGTTATTCTATTTCACAAACACTCGTGCACTGTAATTAACCTATATCAAACAAAATGCCATCAACTTTATCCGATATAACTCAAAAATACACCAAGAAAATGAAAATAAAACAAGAGCACAATATGTCTTTTTCGACTTCCCGCCAAAACTCTATATAGAGGTCTTTGAAATTGACATTGACATTTGTTTTAACGGCGGGTTGGCGGATGACGTATGATGGCGTTCTAGGCCAAACAAAACTGAACCTATGTAAATAAAATGATTTATGTAAATTAAAAAAACTTTTGTGCGGAGTTAGTATTTACCTATTTTATCTCGTTTCATCGCTAAGGGGTGGAACGCACCGGTGTCCTCCACGCGCGGCGCCCAGTGTGGGCCCATATTAGGGAGAGCAAATATGCTCTCCTGCATCTTCCGATGCTTACGACGGTATGCGGCATGCGGCCACGCACCCACCACGTCCTTCCCGGGGCTGCTGGCTGGGCGGATCAAGCTCCCACTCACACCGTCCACAACCACGGAAGCCCCCTTTTAGTCGCCTCTTACGATCAGGCAGGGGATACCGTAGATCTATTCTTAATCCCGAAGCTACATGTCCCTTTTTTTTAGGTATCGGGGGGAAACCTTTAAAAGGTACCCGACACCTTGGGAGAGGATACCGGGTTATGTGGGATTAGACCGCACTAAAACCCCCTCGGTGGCCTGCCTCTGCGTTTGTGAGGGATCTCCATAGGAACGCACCGGTGTCCTCCACGCACGGCGCCCCAGATCGGGCCCATCTTCGGGAGAGTAGATGTGCTCTCCTGCACCTTCAGGTGTTCACGGCGGCATGCGGCCACGCGGACGAAGTCGCGGGCGTCTAGTAACTGAAATAAAGAAGTTAAGTGATTTCAAAAATGATTTTATTAATCATTATAAAGATATTTATCATGTTATTATCGTGTTATTCACGTAATCGTCCTAAAGCTATGACCTTACACAAAAAGCTGTTGTTGAAAAATGATTTTGAATTTGTAATGAATATTGATGCTGGAACACTTGCTCATAAGTCCACTGATTAAGACCTAATCATCGCCATTTTTATGAGACTACCTCGACACTGAATCAAAATTCGTAAGAGTTATCAAAATCCGTTTTTACATACGGATAAAGTGACTCGGTGTTTATAGTGAATTAAGAGAAAACGCGGGTTCAGCCGAATTAGAAAAATAGGTATTTTGGAGTAACTATTGCTATCGCGCTGCGCCCTACTGTGCTATCCGCCGCGTCCGATAGGGACAGATGCAGCTCAGACCGATTATACCTACAAACTTTCTGACTAAATCGAGGTTTCGTATTCTCCTGTTGCCTGCTTCAAAATTGAGTTTATTAAAAAAAAAATTTCACAAATATCAAAAAATAGAATAAGTCTATGCCCCTATGTTTTTATTTGGTTGTAAAAACCTTTCAAATTTGTTTTGCAGTTGTTGGATTAGGGCTGTATGAAAGAGGCATTTTTTACGATTTTTGAAGTCATATTTTCTGATCTAATTAGGTAGCTGATTGAAAAAAACAAAACATAGGGGCATAGCTTTAGCAAACTTAGATATTGGCACAAAAAATCATTCCTTTAGAAGCATTATCCTGGGAGGAAATTGGAGAATGCGTTTGTATGGGAATACGGCGGTAGCGTTTCCTCTTAAAGTGCTGACGTTGGAGAAATCTGATGCCATTCAGGTGCCGCGGATGATGTGCGACACCTGAACGGCATCAGAAACGTAGCGTGGCGCATCGTTCCCACGGACGTGCATTCCCGTACCAAACTTTGGACGGGTGTCACCTTAGATGTATTTACTTTAGATTAAGATTATTATAATAAAAAGTAAGTTAGGTTTGGCTAATTATGAAAGTTAATTAAAGCATGTACTAGCCTTCCGCAAGCGATTTCGCCCACGTGGACCCGTTTTATAGGTTCCCGTAGGATAAAAACCAGCCCATGTCCTTTCCCAAGGTCAACTCTATTTGTGTTCTAAAATTCTTTAAAATTGGTTCAGTAGTTTAAGCGGGAAAGCGTAGCAGACAGACAGACAGACAGAGTTACTTTCGAATTTATAATATTAGTAGGGAAGTAGGGATTATACATATATATGATGTCTCGTCTCGACTGGCTGATTTCACTCTGGCTGTCTGTGGCCGATCCTTAACTCGTTCATAAACATAAACCCAATATGAACACATACATACATAAGATACATTAGGATTAAACGAAACTGTTTGGTACTTAGTATACATTGTAAACTAATTGCAATGCCATTCCAGGCCATTGCTATTAGGGTCTAATTTATGTTTTCCTACGATTCAGTAATCGTAGAATCCATTGATTATATTATAGAAGTGGAAGTACGCTCATTAATTATTTGTTTTTTGTTGTTCTTTTAACTCACGAGCCATAAACACCGGATATTTCGGGATTTTCGGGTCGGATAGAGCAATTTTGACAAGCCAATTATTTTTAACCACCCATCCTTAGAGCGTAAGGGTTAAGTGCATTGAACACTCCATGTTGTTGAGAATATAGTTTTGACAAGTACATTTCTTTAAAGTAGTAGGTAAAGGCTCTTACTAGTAATTCAAAAATAAGATAAAAACAAACAAAAAAGGCCATTAAAAACTAAATAAAGTATTGTTTTTATTTATATTTCATTAAAAACAAGTACTACCAAGTACAATATGCCTCTGCCTGTATAGGTATCGAGGCGTACAAACGTAGGTACGTAAAAATTTATATAGGTACTTACCACCAATCAGTATATATTCCTTTTATGTATATATATGTATATACCTAATTTATAAAATATATACAATAAACCAATCGGTCACGTATAACATAGGCGCTGTCGCAGCCTTAAATTTTGGGGGGAGGGTCACCAAAAATGAGGGGGGGGGTTAACTAAGAGATTTGGGGGAAGAGGTGTCCCAAATTGGCTTGTTTCACCTTCCATCCACGTCTCTCCCCATTATTGGGGAGGCCTGGAGCTTACTCCACCACGCTGCTCCAATGCGGGTTGGTGGAGATGCGAGTTAGTGGCCAACCCGCTGTCGGATGTTTTCAAACCTCCTATAAGGCCTCCGACAAGGTTTAACGACTGTTATCTATCGACAACAACCGGGACCGACGGCTTAACGTGCCCTCCGAAGCACGGAAACGCGCATGAAATTTTTTGTCACTAGCGGTCACCCATCTCACACCCGATCGCGCCCGTTTGGCTTAGCACGTTTGGGCCATGCACGTTTCAAAAATTACTAGGAAGTATAAAATATCATAAACAAATGCTTTTTGTATTCTGGTCTTACCCCGTTTTTAATCTATGCGGACCTGAGATGCGGACAGGGATTCTCCAACTTAACCTAACCTAGTCGATTCTCTAATGGGCCCCACTCATTAACAGTCCGCCTGCAGTCTCTGGTCCTATCGGGCGGCCTGCCGTCCTAGGCCAATAATGCCTCGATTTTAGCCTGACGGCATTGCCCTGCTGTCACCTCAGCGACCACACACTATCAGTTGCAAACCAGCAGTTTCCCATCGTCAAAATTTAAACAAGTCGAAAAACTCAAAACGTAAGGCGTTCGTCTGACACGAGACGTGGATCGAAACTATCGAAAGGCGCCCGCGGCAGACTACCTGCTAGTGTGTGTCAATTCGCCCTCAAGACCACAGACTGTCCGACCAACATCTGTCGGCGCTGACCGGAATCGTCAAGCGGCCACACACTATCAGATCGTATTCGTCGTCAGTCCAAAACCTTAAATGTAACTGTTAGTGTGTGGCCTATTGCGATTAACGATTATTCAGTTAATCGCAACTGACAGATTCATATCGTCCGGCGAACTGTTAGTGAGTGGGGCCCTTAAGGGTTACAGTCTTACCTAACACAAACCACCAACCATCTATTTTATACGAGACTAGCCGTCCTCCAGAGGCTTCGCCCGCGTGTACGCGTTTTATAGGTTCCCGTAGGATAAAAACCATCCTATAGGTATGTCCTTTCCCAAGGTCCACTCTATCCGTGTTCCAAATTTAATTAAAATTGGTTGAGTAGTTTAAGCGGAAATGCGGTACAGACAGACTGACAGAGTTACTTTAGAATTTATAATATGTATTAAGTATGGATTAAGTATGAGCAGCGATGGCTGAGTGTTAAAAAACCGCGGTCTTCGGCGCGATAGATCCCGGGATCAAATCCTCGGCGCGCACCTCTGACAAAGAAATTTGTTATGTGCGCATTTACCGCTGCTCCACGGTGATGGAAAATATCGCGATAATTAATTGATTACGATGTTCTCCATCGCCGTGCATGCCTGAGTGAAATTCATAATTTCTCGAAAGCATGACGTCCACCAATCCGCACTTGGCCAGCGTGGTGGACTATGGCCTAAATCTCTCTCACTTGTGAGAACTAAGGAGTCCCCAGCAGCAGGGCCTAAAGCCGGGTTTCCACCGCGAAAGCGTAATGAGCTGAAAATAGCTAAGCAGAGCGGACTTCTTTATCATAAAATAGGTTTTGGTTTCCACCAAGACAGAGTTTATTCGTTTGATTTCCACCGCAAAAGAGAAATGAAAAAGGTGAATGAGCAGAGCGAGCTGAACGGAAAATGTGAAATAGGAAATGAATACTCGATTTGCTTTCCACAGAGAGCGTGTTTAGTTGTTGGAGTTTTGAATTAGTTGCGAGCGGTCGTGTTGTGTTGTCAATTTGCGATGTTACAGTTACAGAATCAAATGAAGACAGTGATTACGTATACAGAAGGAAAAAGTACATGTTATAAAGAAAAAAGGTTAAAAAATATTGATAATGATAATCTGGAGAATTTTATGAATCCAAAGAAATTTTAGTAAGAGATAAAACAATTTATTTGTGTGGGTAACATTACTATTAATTAACCAATAAACTGGTTTAGTACCAAATCCGTTGTTATGATACTTAATTATCTGAGACTTATATTAAGTAGTAGCTTAGAGTAGTAAGTAGGCATACATATATTTTTAAATAGTTTTACATTTATATAACTGTGTAAGTTTGAGAACCTGTGCAATTTCGTATGAGTTTTTTAAATCGGAGAAAGATCGAATGGATGTTATTCCGATCTTTCACCATGTTATGACATAATATATTTATGTCGATATAATATGTCACTTGTAAAGTGTACGGTCTTTTGTATTACTTATGCTTAAAATGTGTATATGTGTATCTACGAAGTGTAGGTAAACAATTCTTGCCCTTCTGATTGCAGAGCCAGAACAGAAGCTTACATTAATTAATAATATTGTACTTAATAAGAAGTTTTTAATGACAATAAAAATTGTAAAATTTAAGGATGAGGTATGTGAAGGGTGTGTGTGTATTATACACCTTTGTTTGTACAAAAACTATACACATATTTCCACCCTACTGACCCTACTACTAATACACCATTGATGAAAAGTTGCTTGCTACTCCCTGCTAGATGGCGTTGAAAGTAGCGGTAATTCTGAGCTATCTTTAGCAAAGAATTCTCGAGAGCGTTCCCGGGCGACAACTACTCTTGAACATTCTCGCACTTTCGCGTATCTGTCAATAGGTGGCGCTGCGCGGACTATATAAAGGCCCGAGTCGGACCCCCGTCACAGTCACAGAATCGCAGAATCGTGAGCAGTGTGACCATTTGTGGCAGATTTCTGCCATTTTGGCAGATTTCACTCCAAAATTTTGTCTCTGGCAGATTATGGTGACGAATTATAAAAATGGCAGATTTTGGCAGATTTAGAAAATTTTAGGAATCACGATATTTTGAGACATAAAATCTCATAATTTAAATGTTTAATGAGTATTTTTTTTAGAAATGTAACATTTGGTATAATATAACGTAGGTAGATCTAAAATGATTTGTCCGAACTGGCAACGTAATATTTAAAACGCAAAAGCTTGGATGTTTGTTGCTCAATCGTGCATAAACAGAAGGGTTGAGGTCTTGAGGAGCATGTCATGGTAGGAAGCAATATAAATTGTGCAAAATTCATCTTATGACGACCCGTGTGGCGCAATGGTTGCCATGTCGGACTGCCAATCAAAGGGTCCCGGGTCCGATTCCCGGAGGAACAGAAATTTCCTGTTCTCGGTCTTTGTGTGTGTCCATGGTACCCACGACACAGGGTATTAATTACCTTACTGTGGGGCTATGAGTGTGTAACTATGAGTGTGTAACGTTTATTTTAATCATATTATTATCACTGACTTTAATTCTATGCTATAGACATATATATTTGACATTTCACTGTTATACTTAATTATATTTATTGATCATAAGTTGTTATTGTTTTTTTTTTACTGAAGAAATTTGTAACATATTAGTATTGTATATGCCCCCCCCCCCTGTAATAGCCCGAAAAACTCAAGTGGCAGTGGATTTGGCAGAATTGGGCCCAGCCTGTGGCAGATTTGGCAGAATTTAGGCCCAGCCTGTGGCAGATTTGCCAATTTTGAGATGGTCACACTGATCGTGAGTAAACGCGCCAAGTTCAATAACGCGACAGTGAAGTAAACAAGTTCTTTGCTATCTACGCAAAATGTCTCTGATCCCGCATTTGTTCGACGTTCAGCATCCGTTCCACATGATAGAACGCGATTTCTTAAGGCCGCACGACGTGTACCCATTCCATCAGTTGGTTCCTTCCGGATTCTTCGACCCGAACCACTCCATGAAGCCATGGAAGAATATGTTTGCGCCTTTGGAGAACATCATCAGGCCCGTAGAGCATTTGGCGAATGCCATGAATCAGCTGGCGTTGGAAGGAACAAAAATATCATCGGACGATGAGAAATTCCAAGTAAACATAGATGTGCAGCATTTCGCCCCGGAAGAAATCAGTGTGAAAGTCGCCGATGGATATATTTTAGTGGAAGGTAAACACGAGGAGAAGAGAGACGAACACGGCTACGTTTCTAGACAGTTCGTGAGAAGGTACGCTCTGCCAAAAGGATGTTTGCCGGACACGGTGGAATCCAAACTGTCGTCAGATGGAGTTCTAACAGTTACTGCGCCGAAAGTTCTCGCATTGCCATCGACCGGGGAGAAAATCATTCCAATCACACATACTGGCCCAATCAAGAAACAAATCGGATCTCCAGAACTCGCCAAAGAAAATTAGAACTAACTTCGTTTCGTGCTAATTTTACGTGATGTATTATTTTTTATGTTAAGACTGAGTTGTGCTACCTATATAAATTAATTTGTAAGTTTGTATTGTAAATAAATATCTAAACTTCATATTTCAATATGTCGTTTTATTTTTTGTCCTCAATACATCTTACATATTAGGTACCTACTTAGATAGGTATTGCATTCGATATTCAATAAGTGTTGTTTTTACAAGTCCATACATACAAAGTTCAAAACAAATAAATGAGAAATCATTGATAACGATAACGATTGAGAGCATTTTACATTATTTACAACAGTTGCCAAGATGTAATAATTATATTATTGCTTTCTCTAGAATTTTCGTGTTCGGGTCGATTACTTTCTTAAAGGTAATAAAGGATTAAAGGAAATATTTTTTATAAACAATGTTTTTAATTGTAAACAAAATGCTTCTTGATACTATTTTTAGATTTTGATAGTAACTCTTTCAAAAGGATTTTGATGTGATCTTGTCCTTGCGACTGAAATACGTAAATTGATATTTTTATGTGTGGAATCTCAAGTCAATAAGAAGCATTGTGTATAAGGAATCTCAACAAGTCATTATGGAGCGTGATGGTAAGTACCTATAGTAAAAAGCCGGTACGGTGATCGTGTGCGTTAGTAAATAGGTACGCACGCATGTGTATGTGACTGACTCTTTGGTAAGTGGACGGTGCCGGTGCCAAGCCAAGATCGATTTGTTTATACCTACTGCATCAGTCTTGTCTTGGGATAGGTCATATTTTATTTAATGGGATAGGGCAAACAACTTCATGGTAGTGGGCACATTTATTTCATAGGTCGTTTCACGTTCACTTGTAATCTTGTAGGTATAATATATTTGTGCTGCTTATCTATCTGCTTATCATTGCCAATAGTTACCTTCTGTTTAATTGCAGTCTGAATAAATCGGACTAGCAATTTGTGCTAATTAAATTTAAAAAAAAATCGACGTTATTTCACGGCTGACTTGGGGAGTAAAATAAATGATTTAAATAAAATAAAATAAGATTATTATATAAAATATAATAAAATCGGGTGGCATCAAATGAAATAGCTATAGGTACTTAACAAGTAATAGGATCACAATACTACAGTTAATACCTACTTTAAATGTTATTATAGAAATAACATGATAATTTACCAGTTTCTCTTCTCTCTTCGAATTGAGAAAAAAATACAGGAAATATTTCCGGTTATGTTACTGGAATAGGTATTTTCCTACGATTTTCCTCACCTTATAGTAGTCTATGATCTTACGGTAACCCCTTTGTCACCCCTCCTGTGAACGTGTTCTTGACGCTAGTTCTGCACATTTTCAGTCAGAATCTCAGTTCAGAATATTTATGAAGTAAATAATAAATAAAGTTCATTGTTATTATGACTAATTAAATTGCAAATTTAAAGCGACACAACTACCTTCAACACATTTAGTCGGCCTGGTTGTGAAAATGGAATAAATAAACATTCCTTTCTCCCGGCAGACAGGAAAAAAACAAGACGTTAACAGGCCTTGAAATTTATTGTAATTTTACAACAAATAATTGTCGATTCTTAACGTCGATATAATTACTTATATTATATCGATGATTCTTAAAGGTTAAGTTAGGATCTTAAATATTGACGATCGATATTACAAAATATTTATTAAAATTTACATTTTCGTCCCATCAGGTGACCCATTTAAATTTAAAAAATGGAAATTTAATTCGACATTACATAATATTATGTAATATTATTACATGGCAACAACTCTTCTCCGGCTGCTGGACACAGGGTATCAATTGGCGCATTATTGAAGAGGCCTGAACTTACTTCATCACGCTGCTCTTGCGGTTTGGTGGAAACACAGGCTAGTCGCCATCCTAATGTCAGATGTCTGGTAATACCTACTTTCGATACGTGACTCAATCTATACCTATAGCGGATATAACCATAGTAGCCTACAGTATTAGGGACATTCAATGTACGGGACCTCCGACACACGAAATTCTTGGTCTTTAACGGTCACCCATCTCACTTCCGATTGTAAACATTTTACGAACTATAAATCGGTTGCATTTTTCAAAAATTGCAAAGCCATGTGTGCTTCTTATTTGCATACATAAATTAAATATATAATGCTTTGTTTTTGATTTCTTTTCAAATTTTTTTTCACCCTTTTTTATGTCTGTTGTATTGTATGCCGTGTACAGGTCTCCTCTCACAAGTGAGCGGGATTTAGGACCACGCTGGCCAAGTGCGGATTGGAGGAATTAGGTACTTTTGGTAAAATGTCGGCCAAAATTAATTATCTTAAAATTAATAAGCTTTTATTTAAATCCTTACAATTTTAATCGGTATTAAATATCTTCCTTGAAACAAATGAATCTAAGAAGATTTTCAGAAAATTGAAACAGCACAACAATTTTTTAACTGACTTCAAAAAGTGAAGGGTTACCGACCGTTATTCGACTGTATTTTTAGCGATAATTTTAGGTTTGAACAATTTTAATTAAACATTTTTTATTTTCATTTTTTAATGTTTTATTACTTTGTTTTTTATTTGAAAAATAATTTATTAATAAAAATGCCACAAATAAAATAGTAATGCTTCAAATGTTTTGCGATGCTGTTTCGCGCAGAGCGAGTCTCGCTCAGTAGGTAGGTAGGTATCCCGCTTTATAAATAGATTGGCAAGGACGACGAATTTCAAGGATAACTTGATCCTTCGTTTGCCGTATGGGTTCCGTAATTTGATATTATATTTGGAGTTATGTATAGGGATGCAATATCGTTGTTAGCAACCTAAAACATCGATGTTTGAAATTGCAAACATCGATTTTTGAAAAACATCGGTAAGAAAAAGTAAGAAAAGGTAAGGTAAGATCGATGTTTTTTCCATTAAAAATTCACAAATGCTTTTCTACTTAATATTTTTTTAATTCAATAACCTGCCGTCACATGCCACATGGTAGCTTAAAATTTGTCGATGACAGTTCATTTTTAAGATGACGATAAATGATAAAACAATAGACATTATCGATAAGTTGTATGGCTAGTTTTTATCTTTAACATATTAAATTTAATCTATATAATCAACTCAGGGTCAACCTATAAATAAAAATAATGGTGTCAATCTATAAATAAAGCACGGCAATTTTATGAAACTGTGTACCGCGCGCAATTCTGCCTCACACACACAAAATATTAAATATACAAAGGAAACAGCAGGAGGCAGCATATTATTATTATATAGCTTACTTTTTATAGGGTTCTTTTTTCGTTTTACTTAGGAGATCTTTTGGGATTTTTGAATCCCTGAATCTGGACCTCGATCCAGGGGGGCAGCTGCCTCGGTCGCGGTACGCCCATGAATGACACATTATGATAGGAAAGATGATATTTAT
Source organism: Pyrgus malvae (assembly GCA_911387765.1). Classification (NCBI taxonomy): domain Eukaryota; kingdom Metazoa; phylum Arthropoda; class Insecta; order Lepidoptera; family Hesperiidae; genus Pyrgus; species Pyrgus malvae. The sequence continues at coordinate 29,940,289 of OU426946.1, forward strand.
CTCATACAAAAATACAAATTATATACATTTGTCTATTGTTATCTACTTATTCATAGTTAGATTTTAGTGTTATAATCCTATCTAATTCAACTAAAAATTTCTGGCGTAAGTACGAACAACTTTATAAGATTTACTATCCATGTGGTAGCTGGTAGCCGGTATCATAGCAAAAAAACACCCAATAAACACGGACAAGTAACTTTTTTTACTCGTCCGTGCCAATAAAACAGCGAAAGTAAACACGCACGTATCGACGCCGACGGTTAGCAGAGCACGAAATGAATGAATGAACGATAATGTTTGACCGTGACTGACCGTGTAGATTTGACTGATACGTATGAACGAAACATCAATGTATCGTTTGCATCCTTAGTTATGTATAATGTTAAGTGTAGTTTAATTATCGACATAAACAAGGAGGATGTAGAGCAACATAGTATCTACTATATTCGACGGAGTAGGTATGTTCCTTATCGGCCCATAGCTACTCTGCAAAAAGCTAATTGTTGTATACCCCATATTCTAAAACAGGGCTGAAGTTTTTCTCCGTCTGCACTTTTCATCAGCTCAGCATTGCCTAAGCGCACCCAGAGCAGACAGAACAAAAAAATAACGTTCACTAAGAGTTTGTAAAGGAACCGTACAGTGAATAAATAATATTTTATTTCATTTCGAGTGTATTTTTATGTATATAAAATAATAAATAAATAACGCTTCACAGTCATAGCCCACAGTAGGGTAGATATACCCTGTGTCGTGGGTACCATGGACACACACAAAGACAGAAACACAAACACCCACACCGAGAACAGAAATTTAAACTCATCATTAAAATTTCTATTTCGCCCCGAACCGTTATCGAACCCGGGACCCTTCGTTTGGCAGTCCGGCATGGTAACCATTGCGCCACGCAGTTCGTCTATATTCTTGCCGATTGTGTCTCAAGACAGAAGAACCTCGATTTTTCCTCGAAATAATTGATTCTCGATCTTGCGCCTGTCGCACAAAAAACTGCACAGGTCTATTCCCACACACATTCCGGTCTACCTGCGCAGGCATACCTGTACAGGTGGACCTTTCCGGTGGACCGTAGCGTATATGGCATATAGGCGTATAGGCATACTTCGTTTATTTAAAAAAAACGTTGCGCTTAATGATCATTGTTTTATGTAGACGATAGTGACAAAAATACAACTCCTTAACGGTAAGGAGTTGAAAGAACCAAGAAGTGTGGATTTTTAAAACAATATAAAAACTGGCTTCAAAAGGTAAAAAATAATTCTATTTCGCATAGTGATACTTTCTTTTTCTTGCTCATGGTTATGACTAAACTAAACTATTTTGGAGTCGTTGCCTATTCAGACGGAAAGGCACCTATGCACTATGTAACGACATTTTACTAAGGCATATCTATTCTTTATTTATTTATCTGAGATCTATGTATATAAAGGAATCAATATTTTCCCTTGGTCACGGGCCACGGCATCACGTGTGAACGGCTGGCCTGATTGCGCTAGTTAGGTACCTACTCGTATTTATTTGGAATTTGTTGTGTAAAGTTTGTTATTATCAGGAGTAGGTTTTTATGCAAGAAAAAATTAAGATAATTGCGCGGAAAATTAGAAAATGTAAGAATACTTACAGTCATTTTGGGTAACTTTGAATTGACGTTTAACTTTGAACAAAGTTGGAAAAAAGATTTAACAATTTGTTACATCGAAAATTTTGATATTTCAATAAAATAACTGTGTTAAATGGATTGCCAAAATGTTTTTGTACCAAATGAAAATTAAGGAAATAAACTGCCAATGCCATAATTCTCAAAATTCCCGCCTTTTCCGTGGTGAAGTTGCTAGAAGTTTTTGAGCTCTGATTTGGAATCGTAAACTAGTCCACTTTGATTCATATGGCAAAACCAAGCTATTTGTTACTTTTTTATGTCAGTGTAGATGTCATTTTTATAGATTAGGTTTTTAAATTTATTATTACCTAAGTGCTTTTTATTTTACCTAAACCTTAAAATATTAAGGTGTTTTACATTCTAAAAAAATTATTCAAAGTTACCCAAAACTAATGATAACTTTGAATTCGAGTTTTAGGGGAAATTATGGGTAGCTCTGTTGTTTCTTCCGTAAATTTATTTTGTTAGAAAAAAACCAACTCAAAAGGATTTATTTAATAAAATAAAGGTGTCATAAATATCAATCAGTTTTAATAATACAAATAATGTAAAAAATGTACGTAACCACTATACTTATTAAATTTTCTAATTTAAACAGGTTTTAGCGCTTTTGCCGATATACCTAACCTTTTTTAATGTAACCTTATGAATTATGATGCTTCGGTATCTTAAGGGGCCCCGAGACGGTCAAACGGTTTGATGCAAACACGTGAGGCTTGAATCAAACCCATTTCGATTTCGGTAAGTATACCAATTCGAATTCAATATTTATAGTTAAGACCGTAGGTACAACGTCTGTCGGGTCAGCTAGTTATAGGTATAATAAAATCACATTATGTGTAGGTATAAAGAGTAAAACGAAAAACAGATAAAATTTTAAAGGGTTTGTTGCACCTTTTCATGATACGGATTCCTAGTCTAGACTGTAGACGCCCTAGCCAGCCAATAGCGTAACAGGAGTCGCGATCAATACAACAATGTTTGGTCACTATGTTTTCGTGAGCACTTGGTAGATATTGAAACTTTAAACAAATTTTATTTTTGAATACAAGAACAAAATTTTATTGTTCACAAATAGATATGTTGTTACAATAATGCAGGTTAGTAGTTTAAACAATCAGTTTTATTGGGTCTAAAGTTTAGATCCAATAAAACCGTTTAGACTCTAAACGGTCTAAACACACCTGTAGAAAAACGTTATTATTTTAGATTTTTATGTAGTGGTTATACACGTAATAACTAATTTTATTAGCTAGGTACCTACCACAGGAGTAGATAAACGACACTCCTGTGGTACCTACTTCCAATCCAATGAATTTATACCAATATTTTGGTCAAGTAGCTACCTACTTACCTACCGCTGCCGCTAGCTCGTTTTTAAACTTAGGTCAGTGTATGTAACATGCAATTACGTATTGTGTAATGTAAAAACTTCTGGCTGGGTGGCTGCAACCCTTTTTACGTTACGTCCCACTGCTGGGCACGGGTCTCTCCCCATTATTGGGGAGGCCTGGAGTTTACTCCACCACGCTGCTCCATTGCGGGTTGGTGGAGATAGTGACCACCGCTGTCGGATGTTTTCAAACCGGCTATACGGCCTCCGACAAGGTTTAACGACTGTTGTCTGTTATTTGTTAACAACAACCGGGACCGACGGCTTAACGTGCCCTCCGAAGCACGGAAAACGCGCATGATTTTTTTTTCCACTAGCGGTCACCCATCTCACAGTGTCTCACACCCGACCGCGCCAGTTGGCCTAGTTGCATAGATCGTTTGAATTCTACGCTAACCGCCGGGCCATGCGCGTTTAGCGCATATTATAATATCATATTATCATATCATAATATTGTTAATGTTTAACAATACAAACAAAAAACCATGAACGTAGAAACTATCTACGTCCATACAAGCAGCAAAATAGGGATGGCGATCTGAGATCGATTAATCGAAGAATCGATTTTTCAGTCCAAAAAGATCGATTTTAGATCGATATGTGGTACTGAATCGATTCAGTGAATCGATATTTCACCCTTGAAAATCGAAATTCGATATTTTCTGTTTTGGTATAAACCATAAAATTATTTACAATTAGTTGAATGTACCCGTATTATAAGAGTTGCCTGTTAAAGGGTTATTACTCAAAAACTCGCTAGATGGCTGTGTGTTTAGTTTCCTTAGACTCTCTTTGATAGAAAAAACGTTACTTTTGTTTAAGAGTATCGTAAAATCATCTGTTCCTTATGAGCGACTTTTTTCAATTGCCGGAAATATCACAAGTGATGAGCGGAACCTCATGGATCCCAGTAGACTTAACAGACTGTTGTTTTTAAAAAGCTTAAATATTAAGCATTTGGAACTGGAAGCTATATTTTACTATCTATTTTATAAACTTTTAAATGTAACCAATTCATTTAGAAAATAAATGTCTTGTTCTGTACCTGATCTGATAAGGTAAGACATCGTTTAATTACAATATTTTACTTGTATTAAATGCGAAGTACTGAACAATATTATTTTTTACCGTTTAAAGGCGGTTTTGTTTGTTATAAAGTTATATAATTTCACTCTGTTTAGTGCTTTTAATTTAATAATTATGTATTGTTTAAACATAATTAGCGATATTTCCACATTATTATGTGGGGCTATAAAATCTGAGAGTTCCCCTCGATTTCCTTGGGATCCCATTATCAGATCTTGACTTGGAATTATTATTTATTATATTTATAGGACCACCTCAAAAGTATAAGATTTCGAACAAAAAAAGAATCATCAAAATCGGTTCATAAACGACAAAGTTATCCGCGAACAAACATAAAAAAAGCATAAATACGGTTGAATTGAGTGACCTCCTCCTTTTTTGGAGTCGTTTAAAAAAAGATCGATTTTTTGGAATCGATTCGGAAAGAATCGCCATCCCTACAGCAAAACACTAAAATTTTTATTCATTCATAAGTCATGAGTTTAATGTGATTAGGCTTAAAGTGCCATCTGTTGTAGAATAGCAAATTTAAAGCTAATAAAAGATGTTCTAGAACGCCATCTACCGCGCTATAAAATTATAAGACAGGGGTGCAAAACATGTAGTATCCGACACAAAAAAATAAAAATTTAGAAACATTTGATGGTGGCTCCATATTGGCGCCGTGAATACACGGTACAAATCGTCCCCACTACATTCACGCGTTAACACATTCGTGACTGAAACCTGCCGCGAAATGGACGTGGAAGCTGCTGCTGAAATTACTTTGTAAACTGTGGCAACATATAACTATTTTGTACTTTCAAAATAATTAAATTAGAAAGCCTCGTAGTGTAGAAGAAGAAGATTCTAATGGTCGGTGGCTGAAATACATCGTAACCGAAAATAATAAGCAAAATACGGGCTTGCCGTGAAATGCCGTGAATGTGGGTGTGACGGGTGAACATCGCAAACTCGTTGTCGCGGGACAAAAAGAGAACGCGCGTGAAACCCGTGAAAACCATCCACATTCCCGTTCACGTTCACGGAGCTTCACGGCGATAATGTGGAGCCGCAATCAGGGTTAAAATTAGTTTCTATTTGACAATAATAACGAATACATTTTACTGTGAAACAGTTTTATTTTAATAAAAATGAATATCCATCCACCCATCAATTTAACAACTTGCAGCTCGACTTCCCCTAATGCTGCCTAAAATGCATATTTGCCTGATTAAATTCTGGTCAGGGCTTCTTTATACTTTTCCATGTTGTGCTAAGTAGCTAGTTATGGCGTAATAATGTAGCACACTATTATCACATCGACTAACCCCCGTTGCATCAGCTTTGTAAATTTATGTTATGTTATGGGGTAAGAGTCCTACTATAGTTCTGTTCTTATATTGTAGCCAATGTAGCAAGCAAGCAAGACAAACATACCTACATTCGCTTTTAGATTAGTACTATTAATAAAGTTCTTTCAAGCCACTCATGGTTACTACATTTTCTTATTTAAAAAGAAAGTTGCTTAAATCAATCTTATAACACCGTTAAATATTACATTAATGGATTTTTTACAAGTTTGCTAATCATATTTACGTCAGTATATCTTTGTTCTTAATGCATTAGTCCAAATGTTCATACTACCTGGCTATAACGTTTTGTTTTTTGACGCTACTCCTCACTAGGTGGCGCTGTTTACAATAAATATGTCTTGAATTAGCGCGCGAAACGGAAAGAAAGAGAAAGCAATACACATTTGTTGATTCCTATGGACTTCTGTAGCTGGAGCACTACCTGAGGAAATCCAGGGAGGGAGGGAGGGAGGATAAATAAATCATTCGCAGTGCTGCCATTTTAGCGCTTTCGGCGCTAGATCTAGCGCTTTTTTGCCATGTTCAGCGGGCACTTGATAATTTCAGCGCCTAACGGATAATTTAGCGCTTTTTTAAGGTCTGATTACATTGACCAACCTGCAGGGCCCGACCCGGCATACATTGCTGGTTATCTGAGTACATTATAATAAAATATTCAAGATAACCAGCAATGTATGCCAAATCAGACCCTGCAAGTTGGTCAATGTAATCAGCCCTTTAATTTTTAATATGGCAGCACTATTTGTTCCGTGGAGAATAAAATTATTGTCTATGTTCAATTTTGTGCTCTATGCCAGCTAGGTTTTTGGCAATGAGAGTTTTGGCGGGAAGTCTGAAGGAACAAGTTGTGCTCTTGTTTTATTTTCATTTTCTTAGTGTATTTTTGAGTTATATCGGATAAAGTTGATGGCATTTTGCTCGATATAGGTTAATGATAGTGCACGAGTGTTGTGAAATAAAATAACAGTGCGAAAACATGTTTTTTCGGCTTGCCTCCAAAATTCCATCGGACATGTTCTGGTAAAGTAGCCATCACTTTACTTGAACATTTGACTGACTAGACTGACTGATACCTGACGACTAACTGACTTTTTTCTACGACTACAGTAATGCAAAAAATTTACTTGAAGCTGGCAATATGCACAGAGTTTGCGACGCCATTATTAAAATTGAAAAGTAAATATTGAATGGCTGAAAGGATTTTTATCCAATGCCGTAAAACGAAAAAAAAAAAAAAAAAAAAAAAAAGTTTTTGGCAATAGAGCACGGGGAATCCCATGATCATTAAGTACGGTTTATTTCATGTTTGGTTGATTGACTTCGCTTCTTTCATTTTCATTCTGTCTATGTGAACGCACTGAAGTTCAAGTTTAGAAATAACGTTCTAAGCACTGATTTTATTAGTTACTTTTGTGAGTGTTCCATAGTGTTGTGTTGGTTAACTCTTTTGAAATGGATGCACCATTAACAAAAAAAACTGTGTACAAACAAAGATATAAAGTCGAATGGGAGAAATCGCCCAACTTTAAACAATGGTTGAAACCTGTGCCTGGAGATGATACAAGGGCAATGTGTTTGTATTGTAGGAAGGATTTTCTTGCCAAATTAAGCGATATCCAGAGACATTGTGATTCAGTTCATCACAAGAAGCAGGCGAAACCTTTCTTGGACAAAAAACAAACACAAATCTCTTCAATGCTGCAAAAACCCGTCGATAAGCTCTGTGTTGAGGCTGAAGGTGCTCTCTCAATGTATGTTGCAGAACACACAGCTATACAAGCAATTGATCACCTTACCGAATTGTGTAAGAATAAATTTTCGGATTCTAAGGCTACTACAGAAATGAAATTGCACCGAACGAAATGTACAGCAATAATTCAGGAAGTATTAGCACCTCATTTTAAAGATTCTTTGAGAAATGATATTGGTGATAATTCGTATAGTTTAATTATAGATGAATCTACTGATGTTTCTGTTCGAAAATATCTCGGTATTGTTGTTAAATATTTTAGCAGCAGTCGCAACGAAATAGTTTCCACATTCTTAGGGCTGGTTGAATTGGAATCTGCAGATGCCGAAGGAATAGTTTCGGCGTTAACAGCACAACTTGAAGCTTTTAAACTTGATAAAAGCAAGTTAATTGGAATCGGAACGGATAATGCTTCGGTTATGACTGGAGTAAACGCAGGTGTTCATAAAATATTGCAGGAAAGGTATGCTTTACCAAATCTAGTGTTGATAAGATGTGTCTGCCATTCGATTCAATTGGCAGTGTCACATGCGTCATGTGAGACTATACCAAGAAATATAGAATTTATGTTAAGAGAAACTCACAATTGGTTCAAGCTTTCACCGAAACGAAAAAACGAATATAAAAAAATATACGAAGCGATAAACTGTGGAGAGGAGCCACTTAAGATCTTAAAAGCTTGTGATACACGATGGCTGTCAATTGAACCCGCGGTAACTAGAATCTTAAGTCAATGGATAGAACTAAAATTACACTTTCAATTAATGAGAACTCGTGAAAATTGCTACCAAGCCGAATTATTATATAACATGTACAACGATGAAAGAAACAAAATTTATTTGCAGTTTTTGTGTGGAATACTTAATAATTTACAAGGGGCAATAAAAACTTTTGAAAACAAAACTTCTGACCCATGTCTGCTGTACAATACGCTACATGATTTGATACGAAACATGTGCACGAAAATAATAATAGCGCAACCGAGAATGCAATTCGAAAGCATTAATGTGAAAGAACATCTGTCTATGTCACCATATCTTGGTTATTTATTTGAGAAAGAGATGAACGAGTCTTCATTAAATGAGGGTGAAAAATATGCGATGAAAAAGAGGTGTGTTGATTTTATTATTAAACTAATAAATGAGCTGCAACAAAGACTGCCTGAAAATTTAAAACTTCTTAAAAACTCTATGGCATTATCTGTTTCCGTCATTTTAAAACCAAACAGAAATATTGATAACTTTATACAAGTTTTGGAAAGTCTGGGTTACACAGAAAATATGGATAATGTTATTCAGCAGTGGCAAACTGTTATCCTACAGAACTGGGAAAATACCGAAGATACGGTGAAGTTTTGGACAGAAGTTCAACAGTCGAGGGACGCAGCTGGCTGTTGTCCATATAAAGACTTATTCAATGTCGCGACAAAAATAATGAGTTTGCCACATTCAAATGCTGATATTGAGCGGGTGTTCAGCTTAATGAATGTGGTTAAAAGCAAGTTGCGAAATGCATTGCATTTAAAAACTATTAACGCCATCCTATTAATAAGAACAGGATTAACCGCGGCTAACAGCAACTGTTATAATTATCAACTACCAGCTGATATTTTAAGTAAGATAGGATCATCCGAAAAATATAAAGTAAATACTACTGAACCTAACCAGCCTGGACCCTCGAGTTCAGCTATGATGGAAGAAGAATTTTAATTTTTTTTACTTGTATTTACTTAAAGTTGATTTTACTATACCCAAACTGTAGGTATAGGATAATATTATTATGTTTTCTCTTCTAAATTTTATTATTGTAATAAAAAATTGTTTTTCACTACAATCACTTCGTATTTTATTTTATGTTTGTCGTGCGTATGACGCTTTTTCCACGATCAATGTGATTATACAATCTACCATACTAAACACATAGAGCAAAACAACGGAGCCGTAAACGAGATGCGTTTATACAAGTCGCAATCTGCATCTCGCTTCCAAAACTTTATCAGAATTGTTTTAAGAGCTCATGGTTACAGCGCATGTTTAGTATGAAGATTATTTAATCACACTGATCGTCTAAAAAGCTCCTCAGTTAAAAGTTCGAATTTAGCGCTTTATTGACTCGTTTGAGCCGATTTAGCGCTTTAATGGCTCGTGAATATATTCGAATCTAGCGCTTAGTGCACCGCTATTAGCGCTGATTAGATTTTATCATCTGGCAGCACTGATCATTCGTCTTGTCGCCTGTTGCGCGTCCGGTGTACCAGCATCATAATGCAAATGGTTATTTTGTTTTGACTAACTGTACCTAACTTGCTTATATGGAACTAGAAGGCATGGCGTATTCTACACCAGTGAATTTCGAAATTAATCAACCGACGGATACGTATGGACCTCTTCAGACACCATCGGGATTCGGTCCCAATCTGCTACGGTACGAATTTATTTCGCCCCAGGAGAAAACCGACACATTTAGGCCGATTCAGCTACCACCAGGATTTTTTCAACCACTTACTAATGTGCCCCGTGAACATAAACTAAGGGGCACGACGGCGCTTCCAAAATTCATAATTATACCTGGATACCCCGTGATTGGCACGACTCAGAAAGTAATTCTACGTTCGCCTTGGAACGATTCTACCGTCCAGCCATCCGACGCACAATTCGCTACCTTCATCAAAAAAGAGAGCGGTAGATTCCTAATGAAAATCTGCATTCAACACTTTGAAGCCAAGAATGTTCTGGTTATTGTTCGAAATGGATTCTTGGTGGTGAACGCGCGTCATGATGAGAAGTTGGATCCCACGGGCTACGTTTCGAGGAAGTTTTGCAGACGGTACAATATTGATGATGTCGAAGCGGAGACGGTAAAGTTTCAGGTGTGCAAGGATGGAGTGTTGAAGATTACGGGTCTGCTGAAGCCTCCTCCGGTCAAGGACGCGCGGGAGGTGCCAATCCTCTGTATGTGGCCAATGCTGGATGAAGATGATTGGCATCGACATGATTTTTAAATTTAAGAAAGTCTGTTCGTGTCTGCTCAGGTGAATGTTTTCTTCGTGTGACCTGTCTGGTTTAGTTGGAGCGTAAATATTTTGCGCATGGTTAAATTAACATCTCCTTTGTAGTTGGCAAAATGGTCAAGGGACCGAGACGCCATTCGTAAAAAAAAATGAATATCTTTGGTGTGAAAAAAAATATTTTTGTGCGAATTTACTATAATCTTTCAAATACAAACAGAATTAATTTTATTGTGATTGTAATTTATGCGTATAAAATAAAAATAGGTACCTGTCCAGTTAAAGATAGTAAAAGTCATGGATGGATTTGGAAATTGGAAATTGGATGGATGGATTTGGAAAATATATGTATTTTACGAATAATTTTGTACAAAACTGAAAGATTGTTATAATACGTTGAAATACCTAGTCAAAATTATTTTTGTTTTATTTATCTACTGATCAGGAAATATTGTACAACATTTCTATTTTTCGACTAATTTATGATTAAGTAATAGTAATTATTATCGTTGTAAGCGACGTTATGTATGCGTTCTGTCCAATGTTAATCATATAATAATAATATAATCTAGTCACGAATAAATAATCATAATTAAATTACACATGCTTTTTTATTTATAGTTAATTAAATTTAAACCTAGAAAAAAAGAAAAATACTGTTAAAACATATTCTTTCGGATAGCTATTCTTAATAAATTTTTGAATGCATAAACTAAAATAGAAAAAAGAACACGAATTCAAAATTACTTTTACTGTGAATTTGGTTAGTTGTGAAATTCAGTTGAGTATTATTTGTTATCCTTTAAATGGTTTGATAAATAAGATTGATAAATTACACATTAAAGTTATTGGAAAATAATAAATCTATCGCCGCGCTAGCGTAATAAGCGCTATCTCAAGATTTTCAAGTCAAATTAAAAAAAAAGATGAAAACGATCCTATCTACCTAGATATGATTTTTATTTTTTTGCGAAAAGGTAAAAATTTGCCGACTAGTTGCAGAGAAACTCGTGGACAAATACCTATTGTATGTGTTGTATATACATACATAAGACACTTTATTAAAGTAGCACGTAATAAATTCCAATAATATTACGTATGTAAATAAACGTGTAAAATTGATTAGGACCCCTTTTTTGAAACCGATAAAAATTTCTAAAAAGCATCATTAAAATTTGGCATCTGTTTTTGTTGGTTGGTTGGTTGTTCTGCTTTTGTTGGTTACCTATATAGTTATTGTACCCAGACATTGAGAGTATACCTGGACGGCCCGGACGGCACGGCAACGTCGCATCTGCACGGGCACCGAGACGCCGACGCCCCTGGATGCAGCAACGTCGCACTGGTTTCAGTTTCAGGGGCCGTGTGCTATATCCCTGGGTGGGCTAGCTGAATTCCTAGAAGTGATATTAAACAGGCTCTATAATCGATAGAGCAACGTCGCAATTCAAGGCACGTAGTGGCAACAGCGTAGAGGACATTTTAAAATATAACCAACATGAGTATTTTGAATACAATATATATAAGTGAATACCCAAGCGTTCCACGATACTAAATTATCTGTATCAACCTTTTTCTTGGTTTTTGACCAATTGGAACGTGTACATTTAATTGATTAAAATCCCAATGTACACGTTCCAATTGGTCAAAAACGGCAAATTGTTTGTAAAGTAGGTTTACGATCGAGATGTTTACGTGATAACGTCCGCACGAGAAAATCTCCATTCGTTTGTATGCCGCTAGAGTGAGAGAGACGGAAGATCGGTCCACTCACTCGAACGCTATGCCAGCCTCCGCTCGTGAGGATTCCGCGTGACAAGTTTCACGGAATGACTGGCAGCGCTCGAGATGAGACGGGAGATCGGTCCGTCTCTCTCTCGTTATACCTGCGATCGCGCTCGTGAGGTTTTGGTGTGACACAAGTTTCTGAACATGTCACCCGACTAAAACGATTTTAAAGACGTTATCACGTCAACCAAGAAAAAGGTTGATACATATAATTTTGAATACATACTTCAACTCTTCATCTTCTGAAATCTTCTGGCATCAGTGATAGATTATGGTTTTGAGGCAACTACTTAGGTACCTTAATTACGAAAACGATAAATAAATTGTTTGTAAGATACTGCCGATAGTAACAATTAATTAGAACATAATATTATAAAAAAATCAATAGACTGTATACGGACACACAAGTTTAATAATGCATAAAGTTCCGTCAGCCGGATAGAGTGATTAGGATTAAGTACCTAATTAAACTTGGTGTCTTTATTTTTTTCTTGCACTTACAAAAACTGTGAAAATCTGTTATGCTTAAAATTAAATAAAACACAGGCGCTATTTAAATTATAGGTACAATAAAAATACATACACAATAAAACACATTGTTATAGTGAAATCCGAAGCTATTACCTATACTAAAATATAAAATCTACCCTTTTGGGGTTTAAATATATTAAGTATTATAATCTAGATATAAAAAAATAGTGTCACAGTATTTGTTACCATACTCCTCTAAACTAATTCAATTCCGAAACGGCTGAACCGATTTTGATGAAATTTTATATTCACACTTGGTAGGTCTGAGAATAGGTTGTTATCAGTTCCTCCCCCTAATTGATAAGGGTGGCCCACTCCAAAAATTTAAAGGCGGTACGGAGTTCGCAGGGTCGGCTAGTAACTCTATATAATATTTGGTATACTTCATTCGATAGAATTAATTTTGTTAAATGGATAAATGTTTTCGAATTAATACTGTTAAGTAGTTTTTTGTTTATTAACAATTCAGTAGAAGGCGAGCTTGCAGCCCACGTTATGTCTGCGGCTGCGGAAATTTATTCAAAGTGTCATTAAAAGCTGAAGTTTGACTAAGATAGTATTGTTGCAATTCTACTTCGAACGCTGATGGTCGTCTCATGTTAGTATGACGGCCAAAATTTGGCGGGGGTTTTGGGGGGGGTCATGTCCCCTGTGACCCCTGGGACCGCGCCTGCATATAACCGTAAAAGACGAAATTAAGAAATAGAATTTGAATTCTTGAAAAGATCTTATAGAGTAGTTGCATTTTAAGAAATGAGTTTATAATATTCTTACGGTTAAATGGAGGTTACATATTTGGGTGCTGAAACTTTTTATGTTTTAATGTTGTTAAAGCAATTGTTGTTTTCATAGAAAGGACCACTTAAATTATTGAAAATCAACCTATAAGGGGGTGAAATGATGAAAAAAATAAAGCAAGTAGAAATTTTTCATATACCACTGACTGAACAACAAACAAAAGCCCTTGGTTTCATAATAGGTCTTGCGTCCTAAGTAAACTTGTTGCGTACATGAAAGTTTGAGAACCTTGTGATAGGTCACTTCAATCATATTTGTTACTAGATATAACAAACACTCCAAAGGGTGGTTTAAAACAATCATTATTGATTCCTGAGTGGAGTTGCGCAATGCAAAAGTGCACAATATAGGTTGATGTATTAGATAATGTTATATGTAATTGATTTATGTATTTTATACCTGCCAAGTGCGAGTGAGTGAGAATCAAGTCAAATCAAATCAAATCAAAAATATTTATTTCATCTTAGGAATACAAAATATTCGCTTAATGAATGACATTTTTTCCCGGTCATCGCCTTTAGGCACCCGTTGGAGCTAGATGTTGAGCTGAGAGAAAAAAGGCGGCGGAAAAAAAAAATCCCAGCAGCACTCTTTTTTAAAAAAAAAGTACATAATATAATCGAGATAACAGTATGGCTATGGATCCATAATGGGCACACGTGACAGCTGATGTATGAGACACTATTTATGACGGTATCGTACTAAACAGGAAAGAGCTTCAGCTGGTTCTCAAGAAAATACCTAGTGAAAAAGAGCTTACCGTTGCATCACAACTCTCTTGTCCCATCAGATTGTTTGTTTTATTGAGGATAATGACTTTTTGATTGTTTAACTGCAATCGAAGCCATTTGGGTTTGGTTCCCCTCCAAATAACAAAAAATAACTTTGGGTTACCGACTACTTGGCCTGGTATTTTGCACCTATAGCACTTATGGAGAAATTACTTGTATGCAATTTGCAAAGATATTGCAAGACATCTTTCAGAACAGAAATATGTATATAAAAGAAAATATATGCTGTATGTACTTTTATTAATTAAACATTTTTTTTCTATTTAGGTGAATGGAAGAGGTCGTAGTTAAAATTTCTGCAATTAAAATTTACATATTTTTCCTTTCAACTTTCAAACATTCCTTTTTTATTTATTTATATGGTTTTAAATCTCTGGTCAGGAACATTACAAATGAAAATTAAATGGTAAAAATAGCAATTGCGCTGGCTTTAATATTAAGTATTCTTTTTTACATAAAATAATTTTGCATGGCAGCATTTTATAAAGTTACTGCAAGAGGAAAATGAAACACAAAGGAGGAAAAAAAATAATTTATTAGGAAATATAAATATGTTTACACTGATATCATAGATAAATAGTTGAATATACTTAGATAATTATCAGGACATAGGTATAATTGGGATGGAACTATAATTAGGACATATACATAATAGTATAATAGAATACCAAAAGCTAAGTTACATATATTTTGGTATTCTATTAATTTTTTCATAATGAAGTTACATAAACTTTTATAATTTCGCAGACAGAAAACACACTTATAAATAAATATAATTTATATAATATACAAAATGTCGCGAAGCGCATAAGTACAATGTTTAATCAATCACATAAATTTTAAAACTATCATATGCCTTATATTATATTATAACATTTATAACACTTTTAAGTTATAATTATGGACTACGCAAAAACTCACTACGTCATTTTCTTTTCACTCAGAGATAAAATTATTACGGCAGAAATTAACCTTATAATGAGTGTTTTATTTCAAAAAAGTTCACAGAAGACCAGCATACCGATAGAACAGGTAAATAGTTAAACTATAAATATCAAAATATACAAAGTGCTTTTATCACGGTGGTTCTTTTCATGTTTTTTTTAAACCCTAAAAATGGAGCAATCAGTTCCGAAACTAGTTGAATTATTACGTACTGTAATTTCTTTGTAAAAACTAAGATAAAACACTTTGTATATTTACGGCACGGCTAATTAATTTATTCTGAAGCAAAGTCGCCAGCAATGTTTTCAAAGCCTTCGGATTTGTCGGATTTGTCGTGATAAGTGGATATCAAGTCGTAACAGTCCTCACAACACTTTTCTTCGTCAGGGGATTCTTCTTATTTTTCTTGCGATGAGCTGTTCATTAAGTACATATCTCTGCTATTCTCGGTTTCCTCATTGCCAGGGTTGGCGTCGTAAAAAAAAGAAAAAAGATTCTCAGCGTCTGCCCAAGTAGAACAGCTTGGTTGAATGCAAAGGTCTTTGAAAGCTTCTAGCTTAGCCTCATCATTATCCAGATTTGGTAATAAAACATTTTCCTGAGAATTTAGCTTTACTTGCTGTTTCTGCACTTGCTGATGTTTACGTTGCTTTTTTGGCGCCTTATTACGCTTAACGTGTGGCTTGTCAATTGGTTTGCAGCCTGCGTGGTCTATAGGTGCTATAATAGTTAAAACTTCGTTGGAGATCCATTCGTCAATCTTCTCGAGGTTGACTCCCTCAGGCAGCGGTACGCGGCGTACTATACGAAACGACTCCCATCCACCATCGAAGAACTTCTCGGGACGCGTGCATTCAATCGTTATCATATCTCTGGATGTTTTCACGGATATTTCTTCATTCCGGTAACCCTCCACTTTTATCAGCAGGTGAAATATGTCAGTGTTATTGTTGTTTACCGCCATAAACAGGTCTGGCGGCTCGTATAAATAATTCCATGATTTTTCTTCCAATGATCGCCACGGGTAGTTTCGGTACATCTTTTCCTCGCCATCCGTAGTGACAGGGACGAAAAAATCCTGGCAATCATCACTTGGATTCATTTCCATGAACTAGGTACTACAACCAGAGCCGACCTTTCACAAGCCTTTTATCAGAAGATGTGCTTAAAACATACATAATATTGTACCTAGGTATCAATCTGGCAATGCAATGCGCGCGTCGATATGAACGCTCCCGTAAAGCCTAGGTCTTGCGTAATCGATATTGTTTATTATGTTTCTATTAGATTGAGGTAGAAAATTGGAACTTAATTGTTATATATTATCAAAACTGAGTATCAAAAATGAAAGTTTTATAAAGTTTTCAGTACCTATATTAAAAAAAATAGTAGTTGGTAAAGGCGTATTAATTCAAATTTAATTATACTTAAATGTCAGCAAGATTATTGCGTAATATTTATATTCAAATGTTATAAAATATAATGTTTATATTGCTTTAATGTTATAGTCCTTTTTTATAACTCTTGGAAGTTTAATGGGTAAAAAGTTTTTCGTCGTAAATCTAAACCATAAACGTATCTAAGCATTCGAACGCCATCTGCTGGCTAGTAACAGCAACAATACAGCAACACTAGTTCTCATTGTAAGATGGCGCTGAAATGATAATGATATATTATATTTATTTTGACGTAATGATGCTATATTATATTGTATGTATAGACGTATAGATTAAATATTTACGATTAAATGATTGAATTGAAATGCTAAATATGAATTAAAAAAAAAACAATGTATAAATTTATAAAACCATTAGTAAAATTATTTTTACAATAGAACTGCCATCTGTGAATACATAATGAAACTATCTATTGAACCCTGAAACTATTTGAGGTATTAGTGTCAGAGTTTTAGTGTAGATGGCGCGCAAGCTAATTCTATAAACACTATGGCACAACCGCGGAACTTAAAATTTAAACAAATTAGAAGTTGGATTTGTGATTGTTAAAAATACCTATTTAATAATTATTCTTTTTGATGGATGATAAATGGCAGCTACCCTTAATTACACCCCTTGAATTTTTTCATAATTTAATGGGACAAATTTCGGGGTATGTTTAATACGGTACCGTGTCCAATAAAAACAGATCAAAATCGAATTATTCCTTCTCCATCCATAATATACTTTTAGATAATTATCTATTGCAAATTAGTTCAGATTCGATTTTTATAAAAGGAAATTAAAAACTCATAGACTTATAAAATACTGATGAATATTGTGTCTATGGAAAAACACAGTCAGCAAATTTGGATACAAAAATTATTAGCTTAATATTTTTAAAGTATCATCCATCAACAAAGTGGTTACGAATGACGCGGGGGACTCCGGATTAAATCCCGGCATGGATCTTTCTCGTTAGGTGCGTATTTATCGCCGCTCCTCCACGGTGAGGGAAAACATTGTAATATTTCATTGTGACATTTGTGTTATCATTTATCATGCATGCCTGAGAGTTATGAAAGGGTTGTCACAACTAACACGCACTTGGCCAATGTGGTGGACTGGGGCCTGGAGCACTCTCAATACCTAGAGCCAGAGACCTGTGCCCAGCAGTGATAGTCCAATCAATAAAGGAGTTGTAGAATGCATGAGGGGACCTAAGCGATTTCTTCTGAAACTTGTTCAGGGTACTTAGGAAGTAAACATATTAAAAGTCCTGACGTCTCGGAGGTGAGCCGGAGTGGGGAGGGGGGGGGGGGAAAGGTACCACTTTTGGGTTTTTCGCTAATATCTCAGAAATGGTGCGTCATAGAAAAAAACATTCTTGTAGTAAATTAAAGCTCATAAAATTATCTAAAACTTTGGTCATATTCACTTTTGCCGTATTCCTAACCGTTTCCGAGCCACACGCTCTAGAAAAGTTAATACAGAGCGTTGAGCCCGTCAATTGTACAAACGTTGAAATCAACGTTATCAAATACAAATTGATTGAATGTCCCTGACTTCAATTTTGGTTTAGCACAGTGGATTGCAGAGATTTCCCACTTTTGTGCTTCGTGATACGATGCACAGGAGCCCAAACTGGCAAGAAGGTGAATCAAGTGCTTCGAAGCGTACTTTCTTACCACGCGTTGTTGATGATTTTGTACCCACTGTCTCTAAAACATACTATGGTCACTCTGAATCTATTGAGCCCTGGAGTGATTAGTATTCTATCTCCATACTTGCTTTCCAACTCAGCCTTGATGGTTCACCAATCAGGCTTAGCCCCTGTTACGACACCTTGTATATCATCTTGGGAGAACTGACAATCAGTGCTTCCCTCCATGTAGGAGAAAATCTCCTCCATAGCATCTGTGATATGGCTGTCTCTGGGATCTCAGCTTTAGGTTTTGGGAAACTGATAGGCTTCACAAAAGAATGATAGTATATCTTTATGGTATACTGCCTCTTCAGCAACAAGATCGTTAATAGACGACAGGCGACCAAGAACTTCATCACCCCAGGAATCCTTCCTAATAGAACACGCCTCCCTGATACATAATATGACATTTAACATTCAGAGTTTCAGCTGAATGTACGACTTTTTTGTTTTTTCTTTTATAGAATGTGGTCATAAGAAATAATAGTTCTTGAAGTCGAATTTAGGAGCTGAAGACCTGTGAGATGGCCCTGACTGCCTTGGATGTGGATACCTCCCTTGCATCTTTTTTAATTGTATCAGTTCGGATGTATATTTTACGTAAACTGGTGTGAATCAAAAGGGATGTGAAATCATGGAAACGTTGGTACTTTTCGTCCTTTCTTTCCTTACTAGCTTTGATAATACCTAGTATTCCTTTTTGTTTCACCTCAATAACATCCTTACTCCCTTCACGGACGTCCTCATCACACACAGGACACTTACTAGTACTCATTGTTGGATTGCGTGATTATTAACGACAATTGTGGCGCGAGTGTATGTATGTATGTATGTATAAGTAAAGAGTGTTTGTGGTTGCTCCCCTGCGTTACAGGGTAGGCTACCGTGCCACAACAACAAATTGCAATCATAAACAACAACAATAACATAAGCCCGAAGGCATAAATAATTAATAATGGGAGTTTTAGCCAGTTAGATCGCCTTTTCTACTTTCTATTGAATGAAAAGTCGAAAAAGTGCTTTCTAAACTGTTACCGCCTTCACCACGTGGAGGTATTCCCAGCTTATAAATAAAATAAATTAATTAATCTATCAAGTTAACTACAGTCGCCAGCCTGCCTGCCAAGCTTGGCTATGGCAGATCCCCCAATATGGATCAGGTCACTAATAGTGGCGATCCTTGGGAGATCTATGTCCAACAGTGGACTTTATACGGCTAAAATTATGATGACGATGATGAATTGATAGTTAAGCTAATTTTCATGTCAGGCTCTGCCCATCATCACACTTCACACTGATGTTTTAATTGCGAATGTTTGTGAGTGCGTTTGTATGTTTGTTACTTCTTTACGCTCAAACGGCTGTACAAATCTTGATAAAATTTGGTTTGGAGGTAGCTGACACCCTGGATTAATACATAGGCTACATTATATCCCGAATTAATGTTCGCGATGTAATCAAATTCCACGCAGGCCAAGCCGTGGGTGGTGTCTAGTGCTGAATAACTATTATTTTGTTTTATCTGGAGCGTGTGGCGCAGAAACGGTTGCGAAACCGGAAAAGTGTGCTAGACCTAATTTGTAGCAAAATTTATTAGCTTTAATTTAGTAGCAGAACTTTTTTTCCTATGACTCACCGTTTTTGAGATATTAGAGAAAAACCCAAAAGTGGTACCTTTCCCCCCCCCCCTCCCCACTCCAGCTCACCTCCGAGACGTCAGGACTTTTAGTATGTTTACTTCCTAAGTACCCTGAACAAGTTTCAGAAGAAATTGCTTAGGTCCCCTCTCATGCACTCTACACCCACTTTTAGGTCATTCATTGACTGAACTATGAGACATTAAAAAGGGTTGCAAAAATGTTCATAACATAGAGCAACGAAAGATGCTAGACATCATTATTTATGGCTGCCTCACGATGCATTTTTTTAACCTTCCTCATGAGTAATCGCGGATGGTTGCAAGGAGGCCGCGCCTAAGACACACTTGGGCTTCTTCGAAAATGTACCCTTAGTCACAAAAGTAAGTAGAACAGGTTATAAATAATTATGAATAATGCCAGCGTATGCCATATTTGTTCCAAGGTTCTTTCTATACAAAAGCTTTTTCTAAGCATCACAATGGTACTGCAGAAATTCTCATTCTCTTGATTTTATTTATATTTTGCATATTTTTTTATCATGCTTTTGGTAAAACTTTAAGGTTGTCTTTAAATTTTTTTTTAAAAGTTCAAAATTAATTTTTTCGATAACGTTAACTTGTAAGTTTAATTTCTTTATTTATCTTGGTACGTGCATCTATGCATTCCTGGGAAAAAGTTTTTTAATAAATTAAAAATAGAGAGACAGTCACAAAGGCGTAACATGTTTATGACTTTGTTCCAACAAGAAAAAGTGTTGCTTGCGGTAAAAAAAATGTATTCCATTTTCTACAACATGTGAGCTGCTGACTTTTTTGGAGCTGTCACGAAACGCGATCCGCTAAGCCTATTTTGATTGGTGATGTAGAATCGACAGTTTTTGCAGTTTTTCAGACCAAAGACCAATAATCCTAAAGACAGCGGGTCGGTGTAACCACTTTGTTGGCATCTCTTTTTCGCAGCCAGTGTTACCCACTTATCATATTTTCCCCCAAATTTGGTAATCTACAATATCAAGCAAGTAAACTATAAACATTGACAGACCAAACTGTGAAAGGATTTATATGCTTGTGCATTATGATGGTTGGTTGTTTGTGAGTTTAGATTGGTTGACTGGCATAAAGTTAATTGGGTCAGCAAATTACAGGACGAGAAAATAAAAGACAAATACAAAGATTTTTAATGGCACCAATATGGGTGTTTACAAAAGCTGTTAATACATATTTAGTACGTCATATTTACCTTAATGAGGTATGCAAATATTACAAAGATAAAAGTAAACACTTAGTTATAACGCAATATATAAAAATGTACATTTATATCAATTTTATTATTATTTTTCTTCTCTTTATCCTTTTGGTCAATAAATGGCTTTCAAAATGAACCGAACAAATGGAATTATATTGATGGTTGCCAGTCAATACGTCCAGTGGCCTGAATCCATTTATTTTCGGCAAGAGCGTCAGTTGGAAAACTGAAAAAAATATGACAGCAACATGAGATGAAATTCGTCTGGTAAACTTTTCATAATGTCTAATACCAAATACCAAATACCTTTTTATAGTCAGTCTGAGTGAAATTTAATATGTCGGGAAAATGCTCATAATGTCCACCCAGCCTATAACATTAAACTGGTCTCCACTTAAATAGTTATATATAAACAGGTGGGATTTGAGCCTCCCGCTTGAAATGTAACTAACTACTAATGAGGTAACACATAATCTTTGATTTTATTATTTATGGTCACTGTTTTTGTTAAAAATTATTATATTTCAATAAGATGGTTAATTTTTTAGTAATACGGGCAGGATATTTTGATTCGAGATCTGACAACACAATTTCGAATTTGACAATGTTTGAAATGAACAAATATAAGTTTATTTTCACGAATTTCACTATATTTACGTTGAATGACTAGTATTAAGACAAAAGTAATTAAATATCTATATATAAACAATACATATTTAGTACATGTTTAAAAAGAAATATTGAACTTACGCGTAAATTGTAATGCCTTCCGGCAGCCTTCCTGTTTACGCTCACTGCAGCTCTTACAACCTAAAATACTGCAGCTCACCATATTGTGAAACACGAAAAATGTTATTTGCTTTTAATACAACACAATTTACAGCAGAGAGAATCGATTTTAACACATAAATATGATAAAACAACAATGTCACCCCGACTTCCACAGTTTGTCTGCCACTTAATTAAAGGGCAATGTCAAAAAATCTGGTTACACCGAAAAGGACAGAAAATCTCGCTCCCATCTCTTTCTAACAAGTTCATTAAGTGTATTTCGATCTCGTTTTAGCGTGCCGTAATGAAAAATAGGACTCTGTCTATAGTACGTAAGTACCTACATTATTCTTAGTCTAAGTTTCAGACACAACAATTTTTGTCAGGTTGGTCAGTGCTATATTATTTTTGTTTTTGTAGTCTTCTATAATAAAATTAATAAAAATTTAAATTGAAACTAATATCGTTAAAAAAACATATATTTTGTATGTCCCTTTCTAGCTATATGGATATTTACCAATATTTTGTGTAAAATGAAGTTAATAAATACATATTGCTTTACTTGTCCAATTATAGTTTTCAAATTATCGCATATCATTAAAAAAAATAAAGTCATAGCTGCAACCCTTTTTGCGTCCCACTGCTGGACACGGGTCTCTCCCAATTATTGGGGAGGTCTGGAGCTTACTCCACCACGCTGCTCCAATGCGGGTTGGCGGAGATGCGAGTTAGTGGCCAACCCCCTGTAAGATGTTTTCAAACCGCCCATAAGGCCTCCGACAAGGTTTAGCGACTGTTATCTGTCGACAACAACCGGGACCGGCTGAATGTGCCCTCCGAAGCACGGAAACGCGCATGAATTTTTTTTTGCTACTAGCGGTCATCCATCTCACACCTGACCGCATCCGTTTGGCTTAGTTGCATAGATTGTGCGCGCTTCAAGTCACACAAAATTTGAATTTGATGTTGTGATCTTCGACTAAAATAAAACAATAAGTACTAAAAAATTATGAACTACCCTTATGGAAACTGCAATTGCGGGAAGAAATGGGTAGATTCCAATTCATCCAGGCGCGGTCGCAGCCTTCAATTTAGGGGTCGCCAAGAAATTTGGTGGGGGGGGGGGGGGTCACTAAGAAATTTGGGGGAAGGGGCGTCCCAAATTGGCTTGTTTCGCCTTCCATCTATGCATGACTGATAGATTTGGGGGGAGGGGGCATGTCCCCTGTGACCCTCCTTGGGACCGCGCCTGAATACATCAAATAAAGGAACACCTAGTTGTACTACTGACTAGTAACATGACTGTTACCAATATTTTTTGTTTTTGTCATCCAAATGTTCTCAGAATTTTGTAGAAAAATAATTCATAATTTACACAGTAATGAGTCATTGACAAGCTAGATGCTTTTGTTCTTTAAGTGTGCAATATATTATTTGTTTGTAGACGGTAAAGCCTGATACACACTACTTTCATATTTTTGAATGACTGCTAGTTATTAGAGTTATTTAAAATTTCTAGTTTTAGATACGTAAACAATTCTAATTATTTCATAAAAAGCAAATATTAAATGCTTGTTGCGCGCATAATAAATTCAATTGCATTTTAATTTATAAAATAAATAAATAAAAATTGCACCCCGGGATTGCCGGCAGAAGTGAAAACATTAACGTTGTGCGTTTTTGATGTCTTGGAATAGTTAGGGAATAATTCCGTACGAATTGCTTGAATTATCAGTACTAATTTCTATCTAGTAAGTATTTTTATAAAGTACCTACTCACTCATTTTCTTTCACTATTTCTTCGTCACTTTTTTCATTAATAGATGCACTTTGTTCAATGTCCATATTTTAAATACTTGATACTTAAACGAATTTTACAAGTATAGACAGTCGAGCCGTCATCAGCTGTCACCCCTCCGTCTTTCGAATATTCGATCAGGCCACGTGTCCTGACGCGAATTTAACATTTTTTACCCATCCCAAAAAAAGTGCACAACGCCACTAAAGAAGTTTTGACTTCAAAAAAAAAAAAAAAAAACCGACTTCAAACTGTAAAAAATAAAATTGTTCAGTACCTACTTCTTCTTGCTTATGGTAATTACTCTTAAAACTATTTTTGGAGTCGGGCCCTTACAAAAGTGTCTTACCATTCGTTCTAAATGGGCACCGACAGTACAGACAGTGGGACAGTACCTACATCTTCTTGCTCATGGTAATGACTGTTAAAACTATATTGGAGTCGGTGCCCATTCAGAACGAAAGGTACACTATATTTACTATAACAGGACATTTTACTAAGGGCCCGACTACAAAAATAGTTTTAAGAGTAATTACCATAAGCAAGAAGAAGTAGGTACTGAACAATTTTATTTTTTACCGTTTGAAGTCGGTTCTATTTTTTTGTTAAAAACTTAATTTATTTTACTCTTTTTAGTAACTTTCATAATTCTGTACCTAATTATGTATAATAATAATAATAATAATTCATTTATTTCAGACCATAAGTCCATACAGTAGGTTAGTAAAATACAAATGCTTACATAACTATGTTAGTAAATAAAAACCAGACAGAGTAGCGGAGTTTAGTATGCATGATTGGAAAAAAAAATCACTTAACTTCTAAATTACCTTTGGATTACCTTCTGATTTACCTTTTATAATCATCTTATCTAATAGCCATCTTATAGCCTGAAACTACTATCAGTCCACCACCTGAACGTATAAATTAATGAAAGAATTTGCTCTCAGCTCCTAACCGTTGAGGAGTTGTACCTTCAATCATCAGCTTAGCAACATCAGGTGATAATTACCGGACATAAATATTGGTATTATGTTAAAAAATATGACTAAAAGAATGTGTGTGCCTATTAAGTTTCAGTGTTTCCTTCGATTTCCCTAGTATCACATCATTAGATTTTGACATGGTGACAGTTGGACCATCTAAGGAGTATAAGGTTTTGAACAAAAAAATACATACTGAAAGAATTTGCTCTTAAATCCTAACCGTCGTAGTACCTTCCATCATCAGGTCAGCAACAAGATATGATGATAATTATACACAAATGCCTGTTTTGCTTTCGTAAAAATATGAAAATCATTTGTTGTGCTATAAAATTTGAATGTTCCCTTCAATTTCTCTGGGATCCCCTCATCAGACTTTGTCTTGGTGACAGTTGGACCACCTCAGGAATGTGAGATTTCGATTAAAAAACTATTTATTGAAAGAATTTGCTCTCAACTCCTCACTGTCGCAGTACCTTCCATCATTAGCTCAGCAACATAAGATGATGATTACTATGCACAAATATCTCTTACGCTTCAGAATATATAAGAAAATCAATGTGTGTGCCTATAAAATTCGAGAGTTACCCTCGATTTCCCTGGGATCCCATCATCAGATCCTGATTTGGTGACAATGGGACCACCTCGGGAGTATAAGCATACGAACAAAAAATAATTTTGAAAATCGGTCCACAAACGGCGGAGTAATCGGTGAACATATATAAAAAAAATACATACAGCCGAATACAGTACCTCCTCCTTTTGGAAGTCGGTAAAAAATTAAGATGTACACTTAAGGTAAGAGCGGTTTCAGACCAGCATATTATACACTCGTTAAAATTTGTGTTTGGAAGCAAGAATGTATTTCACATAAAGCGAGACCGGAAATGCATTTTCAAAATTCATAAGCTTACTTTTTAAAAGTTCGCCTGCCAAGAATTCAATAAAGTACAAATGATGCAATAAAACAAGTAGATATCGAAGAAGAAGAAGAAGAAACATTTATTCACAAAATTACAGCAGTACATACATATATAGCATAACAAAGATACATATACACATAAGTGGTAATGACGAAGAAAAAAAAATATATATCGCATAAAACATTTTGTATTCTGTGGTAGGTATTTTTCCACCAACCCGCATTAGACTAGCGTGGTGGAGTAAGCTCCAGGCCAACCCAATAATGGGTAGAGACCCGTGCCCAACAGTGGGACGCAAAAAGTGGGGTGCAGCCAATTCTGTGGTATTAACGACGACTGATAGGTTAGTCAGTCTATGAATATCACTGGGTACCTACCTACCTGTAATAATCATCTATAGCATGCTGTATCATGACTCATGACTCATGACTTTATTGTAATATATCTTGTTTATCTTCTTATTTCTTTATGAAGCATTTGTTTTCTTTATTAATCTTTTGTCTGTTTTCAAGTAGGTTAATGATAGTTAAAATTAATTTATTTTCTATCCTTGATCTGAAACATTTATGAATCGATAATATCTTATGATATATTTATGTAATGTCTAATGTATTGCGTGTAAGTACCTAATATTTTTTAATAGAATAAATTTGAACACTATATATATTTTTGACATAATATATTTTTGCGTTGGAATAAATACTTAATAACCATGCAATTGGGTAAAATGAAAGAAAACACCACCGTTACCAACTACGCAAACAAGAAATAATGTAGGAAATATGTAAATTAATGTTTCACGTTCTTACTTTATCATCAGTACCGAGGAGACACTTCAAAACATTGGTATTGCAGTTTATCTCACTCGTCGATAAACTTGTTTATATTTATATTTTTAAATCAAGTTGGGCGAAACCTTACTAAGGAGCAGCAAGACTTAAGAAAATTCTCACTTATTGCCTCTATCATAGGGTTGAACTGCGTCATCTACTTTACTCATCTGCCACGTTCCAAGAAACCGAGCGAGCATTCCACCACAGTTCCACGTTGTTTGCACAGTCCAGAACATACAGATAGGACGATAAACTGTGACCCGTGGTTTCTGCGTCGTATAAATAGAAAAGATCGCATCGCCGCTGCAGTGAATCTTCGAACGCGAACATGATTGCTTTCGTTCTTCTTGGCCTCCTGGCCTGCGCCAGCGCAGCACCCCACTTCCACCATCGCCGCTTCCCGAGCCATGACGACTTCCACCAGCGATTCTTCCAAGATGACATTTTTGACACGCGCAGCTTGTGGGACGAACTGCGACGGGAGCTGCTGAGCATCGACTCCATAATCGACGACTTTATGAAACACTTCCCGACCAGCGTATCGAATGAAGCCATCGACGGTGATATCTACAGGATCACCATCCCCCTGCCGGGCTTCGAGGAAAAGGAAATAGTAGTGAAAGCTAGCAAGGGAGTCGTCATGATCCAAGCTGTCCACAAGCAAGGTGAAATGGCGGAGAAGACTTACTTGGATGTGCGCACTCTTCCGCAATACGTGAACGAGACTGGGAAATGGGTATATGACAATGAAATTCTGAAGATTGAGTTCCCGTTGACTTCTAAGCCAGACACCCCGAACACGGTAGTGACTACGGAACTGCCACACAGCCGAGAGGATATGGAGCCCGTGACCGATGATGGTACACAAGCAAATGCTGACGTTGGTGCCGATCGAGGAGATCTGGGATACAAAGAAACCGAGCTATTAACCAATGAGGTACCCAGTAACCGCAATACTGTTGAAGCAACGACATACGCTGTTGATTTGAAAAACGAAGTCGAATTTGTACCTATTCGTTCAGTTAAGTAAATAAACTATTTTTGCAACATGAAATTGTGATTTAGTGTTTGTTCGTTTTTAATTAGACTGCATCAGAAAATAGGTGATTTTCATATTACGAGACCTTAGAATAATTACAATTACATTATAGAAACCAAGTTCGCGCACCCAAATTGAAGCATAATGATTGGTGCCATTAATGTCACCAAATTTAAAACAAAAGAAGTCTTATAAAATAACTTTTCACAGTGTTTTCAATATTTTGTAGTATTTTTTATTTAATTTGGTCAAAATAGAAATATTTTGTTTGTCAGATGGGACAGCTGTAGGAATCTATTTAGTGCTTCAATTTTGACAGCGCGCTTGTATGAAGACACTCGTTCTATACGTATTTATTACGATACGTATATATTAAGTACGAGACACTGTTTGCTTTGCTTTAATTACATCGTTCAGCTACACGTTATCATGTCAGTAATGAGCTATCATTGTTATGAATTTGTGATAATAGTAATGTAAAAGCCAAATGTTATTGTGATAATAAATGTTCTTAACCTTTGTAAACAACTATTTAACTTTCTGTGGTTTTATTTTATCCTTTTTTTTATTTGAATGGAGTAGCAGACGAGCATGCAAGCCACGTGGTATTAAATGGTCGCTGCAGCCCATGGACATCTGCACACAACCTCAAGCAAGCATAGGTAAATCTTGTCTGAGGTCGTATGCAGTTGCGCTGCTACTCCGGAGGCTGGTGGTCGCCTCATGTAAGTGTGGCCGGCAACTGCACCTTTCCATCGAAACACAATAGAATTGGTTCACGGCAGAAGTGGGCGCAGCGGTGGTACTTCTCCGGGCAAACCATAATAGTTCTACCACCTACACCACACATACTATTGTATTTGCTAACAATAGTATAAGACTATAAGCAGTTTTTACATTTACTTCCTTAATATCTAAAATTACTGAAAACATTAAACAAGTTAGGTAAATTACATTTAAAAACAAGCCAAAGCTTATAATTGCAATAAATTTAAACATATTGATTAAAGATTCTTTATTTCCAAATACAGATAGCACACCGTGCACCCTGCCCTCTGCTTCAGTTTTCACTGTGTTGCAGAAGTCAGTTCCTTCCCAGTAGTGGTCTTATTACAATAAGTTTATTGAACTAATATTAACTACTACATGGTTAACATAAAACATAAAATAATTTAAAACTATACCATAAAAATAACAAGAAATAAACTTCTCCAGTGAGCGAGCGTGTGTGCGTGCGTTGATTTGTGTGTTTCTTGATTACATGTAAAATATTTGTTTTAATATGATATTGCAATTAAATAAATTAATATTATTTCAATTAAATCATTTCATATCATTAACTAAAATATACAATTAAAATTAATAATCATTTACTCCCCACAATAGATGTGTTCCAGTTTAGTAAAGAAAATGTATTATGGCGTTATATCTATCTAATAGAGACTTGGCTAGCGCTACCAGCTATATAGTCAATAGTTGTTAGAGCATAATTCTTAGCCTGCAATACTACAAAAGATAAATCCTACTCTTATTGATATCTTCATTGTTCATCTATGCGTGTGTCCATTCGTGTTTGTCTAAAATTATCTGTAATAGCCGTAGCATTATTCACTACGTGTAAACAGCCATAACGATGACCATAATGCAATAATGTTTATTATCCTGGATACAAAGTCCCATACAAAGCTCACCATGTAGTCTTACATTTATGTATTGTTCATAGAGGTAGGAAGTATGTTATCCGACCCGCGTGGCGCAATGGCTACCATGCCGGACTGCCAATCTGAGGGTCCCGGGTTCGATTCCCGGCAAGTCAGAAATTTGAATGATGAGTTTTTTCTGTTCTCGGTCTGGTTGTTTATGTTTCTGTCCTTGTGTGTGTGCATGGTACACACGACACAGGGAATCCTAGTGTGGGGCTATGAGTGTGTAGCGTTTATTATTATTATTTATTATTATAAAAGTGCATTTGCATTGTGCAACATCCTTTATATTATGGTAGGCGTTATCTGTCGTGGGTATCGTATGAGTCGGTAGGCCCAAGACTTTTAGACTTTCTCGAGCGCGTCAGAAAAAGATATGGAGTAAATTAAAAAATAAAAGTAACAAACCTTGCACTCTGTTGAGTACTCTCAAAATTCTATATAGCAAAGCTGAAGTTTTTGTATATTTTTTCTCACCTCCAGTGGTCAAGTTTGACAGATTAGAAAATCATATTATTAACATTCATTTAGAGTTTCGTGCTCTTGTTTTATTTTTACTTTCTTGGTGTATTTTTGAGTTATATAGGATAAATTTGATGGCATGTTGTTCAATATAGGTTAATTATAGTGCACGAGTGTTGTGAATTAAAATAACAGTTCGAAAATATGTTTTTTCAGCTTGCCTTTAAAATTCCATTGGTCACGTTCTAGTAAAGAAGCTATCGCTTTACTTCAATGTCTGACTGACTTGACTGTCTGATTACTAACGACTTACTGACTTTACCTATTATTACTCGTCCAGTTTCACCAAAACTGGCAAAAACGTGATGCAAAAATTATACTTGATGCTGGCAATATGCAGAGTTTGCGATGCCATAACTGAAGAAAAAAAAACATTCATTTAATCTATTCGACCCTTTGAGCATCGAAGGTATTGACTCCCGATTCGACCTTTGCCACGCGCGTTATTTTTGCCCTGTCTCTTTTTATATATTTTTTGAATACCTATACAGCCTGTATAGGTGTTCAAAAATTGAATGGCATACTTGTCCTCCACTTAAATGGCAAACTTACCTAATATAATTTTTATATTCACAATAATTATAAGTCCTTATGCTTTAGTAACTGCAAACGGATCACCCCGGGCTGTATCTGTACCTTCTAATATCACGTACAAAAATACAATACTATAGATAGAACAATCTAGTCTATCTATCTTTAGCGGCTTACGCTCGTTTTTTATTTCTCGAATAAACTACACTCATAAGATTAGCGTAGTCATTGATGACATAAAGCTACTAAATGAATAATATTGCTAAGAGTTTTTCAGTTGACATGAATGCACAAAGTTTCGGACACAGGTTTTTTGGTCTATAAGCTCAAGGTCGCTTACCATTCATTATAGGGGAAGGAACAAACAAGAATCAGACCTAAAATCTCAGCCTAAAATTTGGACTACTTTAATAAAATGTACCAGGTGCTCTGAAGATGTCCATAACGCTCCAATATGAGAACGTTTTATTTATAAATAATTTGTGAGCCCGAGTTTTGTTCTATTAACGATTTATATTGATAAATCACAATCTTTTATTAAGCCTGTCGTCTACAATATACCTTTACGTGCTTAGAATAATTACAATAACATTATAGAAACCAAGTTCGCGCGCCCAAATTGAAGCATGTTGATTGGTGCCATTAATGGCACCAAACGCCGGGCCGCTCCGTAAGACTTAAGGTTTAATTTTATCACAACACTTTTTTAAAACAAAAGAAGTCTAATAAAATAACTTTTCATAGTGTTTTCAATAGTTTGTAGTATTTTGTAGTTAATTTGGTCAAAATAAAAATATTTTGTTTGTCAGATGTTACAGCTGTAGGAATCTATTTAGTGCTTCAATTTTGACAGCGCGCTTGTATGAAGACTCTCCTTCTATACGTATTTATTCTAAGTTTACGTGATTATATTCCGCATGAAATAATTGTTGAAATAATGTCCCTCCCTGAGTAAGTGAGTACAGATGTCGTGGATGGCGTAAAAATAACGTTTATTGAAGACAACAATAAATGCTTGTTATTTTAATTTTGGTATAAGTATGACATTATGTGACATGTGTACATGACATTATCTTCCGCCAGCGGCTTCGCTTGCGTGGACTCGTTTTGTAGGTTCCAAATTTCATTAAAATGTGGTTCAGTCGTTTAAGCGGGAAAGCGTTACAGACAGACAGACAAAGTAACTTTCGAATTTATAATATTAGTAGGGATGAATGTTGAAATAGATCAATTAACTTAAAATAGACAATAAAACAATTTTGATGTCAATATGTTTAATTAGGTAAATTTAGCAAAATAAAGATTAAAGTAAGAAAGAGAATTTTATTTTCAACATTTTTTTATAATGTATACAGTATTTTTAAACAATTTGATGAGGTAACTATTATAATCTACCCACTAGTAAGTATTTCTGATATCAATTTTTGAGGTAGGTTCACTTGAAGTATCGAACAACATTGCCAAGATCGAATCTAAATCAGTGGTGGAATCAGTAGTTTCAGTCGGCGGTAACGATGTCCATTGGTAACGAGTGGTAGACGCTTCAACGTCATTATCTTTTTCTGTTATAGATCGTAATATAATTGGTTCGGCTTTCATACTTGCAACATTTATGACAGTATCATTAACATTACCACAATCAACCACAGTCTCGACACTACGCTTAATCCGGTATGGTATAAAAATTTTCAACAAATTGCTTTCTAAAACATAAATTGCTTGCGACGTATCTACGATGTTCGGCAGTATCCTCAAATCTTTGAACGATGAAACACCAGGTTTTTCAGCAGTTACATACAATACACTATGCTTGATTCTGACAGATACATCTTTGTCTTGAAAGCCGGGTAAGACGTACTTCAGGATGTAGTTTTCTGTACCATAAACTTCTCTTACTTCAGCACGGGAGTTTTCACGACAAAATCGTCGAATGGCTGTTTCTGCTGCAATAAGGTTTTGTGCGAGTTCTTCAAATGTATTCGCGGGCACTAATGGTTGCACAGTGGATGTTTGTGTTGCTGAAGCATCCTGGATTATACCATGGTACGAATTGTGGGGTGGACCGTAGAATCGTGCTCTTGATGGTCGGCAATATCTAGCCTCACTCCTCCGACATAATCTTCGTAGTATAATATCGCAATCTGCGACACTTATAACAGCAAACAATAAGAACCAACGATACATCATGGTTGATGCACTGTCGCGAAATGGTAATAAAGCTGAAATAACTTCAGCTATTTACGTATAAGATAACCCGTGATAGCTTATACTTACGCGATTAAACTTATAGTACAAGATCCCACTGCTCGATTCTGCAGCTATCTGTTTTTTCGATACAACTAATTTTAATTAAATGAATGTTTATAAAGTATACAATGGATTAGGGATGGGTTGCCTATAAAAATTAGCCGCAACTACTTGCAATTAATTATAGTATAATTAATTTGGTAGTGAAAATTTAATGAATTTTACGACATTTGAAAGAAAATGATCTCACGAATTAAAAAAAGATGGTTGCCAGCTCTCAATCAGCCGCAACGTTAGGGTTTCCAGGTGTAAACAGGTACATTAGTTTTAATTATTTACTCTCACCTGTTTTTTTTAATTTTAATACAAAATTGTAGTTTTATCTATACTACATGGTTGCCAGTTGGAAAATGGCCGCAAACAGAGGTTGCCATGATTTCAATTGACGATTCTCGCTCCAGATAAGTAGAAGCACAAGAGAGAAGATGCATGTATTGTTATGAGCTGTAAACAAGGAAAAACATGGCAGCTGTGACACTCATACCATAAGAATAAATAATACTACGTAGAACGGAAACTCCCGCTCCGGACGGGCTCAAGGTCACGATATTTACCTACATGTTAAACATAGTAATAAGTCGGGCTGTCTCGGCCGGCGTGTCAATTACAATAATGGCGTCAAGTTTTTTTTCCTTAATGGCGTCTCGGTTTCTTGACCACTTTGCCAATGAGAAGCTGGGGAAATCATTATTCAATTCTAAATTCCTAAAAGGATCGGAAATTTGGACAGGATAAGGATAGTTATTGTGGTGTGTTGGGTTGTACAAACAATGCCACACTTAAGTTTTTTGAAGTGAAAACTTCTTTAGCGGCGTTGTGCACTTTTTTGGGATGGGTAAAAAATGTTTAACTCGCGTCAACTACACGTGGCCTGATCGAAAATTCGTAAGACGGGTGACAGCCGATGACGGCTCGACTGTCTATACTTGTAAAATTCGTTTATATCAAGTATTTAAAATATGGAGATTGAACAAAGTGCATCTATTAATGAAAAAAGTGACGAAGAAATAGTGAAAGAAAATGAGTGAGTACTTTATAAAAATACTAGATAGAAATTAATATTGATAATTCAAGCAATTAGTGCGTAATTATTCCCTAACGATTCCAAGACATCAAAAATGCACAACGTTAATGTTTTCACTTCTGCCGGCACTCCCGGAGTGCAACCCGTTATTATTTTTTAGTTTTCCCCAAGATGATCCGAGGTAAGTAATATATTTTAAATATTATTCCGTTTCCGTACCTAATTTATCAAAAGAACATGAACAGTTCTTTTTGTGTAGCCGATTCGGTAGTTGACACTATGAACAGGAAAATTCATACGCTCACCCAACGCTAAATAAACTTATTTAATAGTTTTACGTGAATCTGTATGTATTTTATTTCATATTTTTAGGTAAGTAATACTTACTTTAATGGCTTCATTTGGTATGATACTTATGATAACTTATTATTTATATTTCAAATTTTGTAGGTAAGTAATACTTACTTAAATGGCTTCATTTGGTATGGTACTCATAATAATTTATTATTCATGAGTAGGTATTTATAGTGTAGGTAAGTATTTATAATTCTCATACTTTGTAATACTAAACTAAAATAATGATTTTTAAGTAAAGGAAAACTTATATTTTAGCTACCTATATTATCTTTAAATATAAGCAGTATTAACAGTTGACAACCCTGTCAACGCGCCTGGGCGACAGAGGGGCGTAACGAGGTGAAGGGGGAAGTAGGTATAAAAATAGCGGCGTTTTCCACCCGGTCAAAGGAGATTCCGTTCTATGTCATTATTATTTATTCTTATGCTCATACCATAGCGACAGATTACGTATAATATACATACTTGAACGTCCGGGAAACTCGAGTTCCAAAAAAAAGAGTGTGTGTACTTATGTACACCCGTTAGAAGACATAGAATTTATACTTCTTTGGCGTATGAAAAAAGTTTAAAATAACTCACACGCAGTAGTAATCGACGATAAATATTTTTTTTAAATAAAAACGTTTTATTAATGCAATAATTATTTTGAATTAATATTCAAATATGAATACTATATTTTACAACACTGGCTTGACTGACTTATGAATATTATACTGTACTATATTTACGATCTATCTACTATATAGTATGGACACTAAGTACTATCTATATTCAGTATTGACATTATTTAATTTATATTCTGTGGCTAACTTGATCATGTCGTTCCTGCGCGCGCAGCTCACAAATTCACTCTCATCCAAACGCGCCAAAAGTAGTTGGTATAACTTCAAAAAAGTAGCGCTAAACATCCTGGGAACTCGAGTACCCGGTGAGAGTTATGCGATATAGTAGGTTATTTCTTTTACAATAAGGTTCATTATCGCCGGAGTATTTGTTTAATATGGTAATGACTTTATCACTTGTGTACTAGAAACAGAGAAAGGTGTCATAGCAATACAAAATATCAAAGAAAAAAAAGTTTATGTTAGATTAGACGGCCCTATTTGTCGGGCCCGATTTGGAATTCACTGCTGGTTATCTGAGTACATAGTAATAAAATACTCAAGATAACCAGTAATGTATGCCAAATCGGGCCCTGTATGTTGGCCAATGTAATCGCCCCATTACTTATAACAATGCGTGCATCGTCTCTCTTGCGCTTCCACTTAATATCTGGAGCGAGAATCGTCTATTGAAATCGTTGCCATCTCTGTTTGCGGCTATTTTCCAACTGGCAACCATGGATTTTCGTAATTAGTATACTGGCAACTCTAACGTTGCGGCTGATTGAGAGCTGGCAATCTTTTTTTGAATTCGTGACATTATTTTCTTTCAAATGTCGTAAAATTCATTAACCCTACAGTGGGCGCGTCTTTCTGAGAAACGTATGTGGGCGCGTGGGGAGCATTTTGCCGCCTTTTTTCTTTGATGATTTTAAATAGAAATACTTCAATTGAATTACTTTATTTTCTCAGGATTTAATGAAAACACAAATAAGTAACGATAAATCAACATATTTTTTAAACTCTGTTTTAGGAACTTTCGTTTACAAAAGATCTTTGGAATCATAATATTTTAATTGACTTTTTTTACTTATCCTATATAATACTCTATAATATTGAAAAACATGAAAAATAAAGAAATTGTTATATGTTTTCTAAATCTACAGAATATGCTTTATTCAAACAGTCTTCACAAAGGTATGTGCATTGTTCATTGCACAGTAACTTAGGGCATCTTGAACAACCTTTTTTCGTGCGCCTATTTTTCTTAGTTGGACAAATACTGCATTTGCCTTCCTTCTTTGAAGATGATGCTTGTTCTGCTGGTACAAAGCGAGCAACTTGGTTCCTCAAAGGAATATTTAATGTATCTATAGAAGCTCTGATGGTCATATGTTGCTTGACTAGGGACATAGATATTTCTTTCAAATACAGTCGGCGTAGCATCAAATGTTCGGTTACAGTTTTCCTACGGTGAACTAGCTGTGCTAATGGTTCATCAACATCAGCACATGTTGGAGATTTATCATCTGGTTGTATTGTACGTTTGCGACGACGAAATCCAGGCTGATGACGTATTGTGGTAGGTGGTGATCGGCTACGGCTTCTCTCTGAAGTAGATGTCCGTTGGCGTCGAATAGGTGATATTTCATAGGGCATAGGAACTGAAGAAGGTTCTTTGTTCTTAGAATCGCCATCTGCAGACTGTTCTGTGTCCGCATTATGCTCACTATGCTGACTAGATCGATCACTTTCTGACACATTCTCCTCTATAAACCGTAAACTGGCATCTTCAAAATCAGACATTTCCTCTAGCCAAGACACAATCTGAGCGTCCATTTTGATACTTTTATCCATGTTGATACTCCTGAAATTGTTTTCTTTTTCAGTTTTCATAATAATTAACCATAATATATTAATTATAACAATAATTTATAATCCACATTTCAGCTTCGCAAATAATAATGACACAATTTTTACTAACCTGAGTAGGCGCGCGGTGAGCAATTTGCCGCTTGGTGACACCTGATGGTAACAACCTTCTCGTCAAGCGGTCCCCCGCGTACTGATGGTGTCCTGCCTTTCGGTACGCGTTGTAAACGAAAATGGGGGCAGCTACTAAAAAGCGCAAGCCTAACGGGCAATTGTTATTGGAATTATTTACGTTTTTTTAGCGTGGGCGGCAAAATGCTCATAGCGCGCCCACTCTAGGGTTAAAAAAAATATGTAGCTGCAATTTTCATTACTGAATTAATTATACTAAAATTAATTGCAGGTAGTTGAGGCTAATTTTTGATAGGCAACCCATCCCTTATCCATTGTATACATACTTTATTCATTTAAAATTAATTGTATCGAAAAAACAGATAGCTGCAGAATCGAGCAGTGGGATCTTAGACCATTATTTGTATAAAGATTTGTGATTAGCATTAAAATAATTTTCCTTAATTGTAAAAATGTTTTAATGATATGTATTTATAAAATGGTATTATTGCTTTAGTAAGACTTTTTGTTTTAGTAAGAAATTGCTTGAGTAAGAAATACCTACCAGCTTCTGTATAATTCACAAGTTTTCATATTATTCTGTTAGAAGAGGAATAAGACGGTGATGATTATTTACAATAACTAGCGAACCTAAACTAACAGAAATAATCACGTTTAAAGTACTTAAAAATATAAACTTTAGCAAAAGTCTTTAATAAAAATTATAAGAAAATCAAGAATCGCATTGCAGAATCATTTCCAGATCCAGTTAATTTAAACCCTTCATTTAGCAAATTTTTAAAGTACAACAAATTAATGTATTGTAATATTAAAGGAGATTTTATATTACCTATTGTCAAATAAAATATTAAAGTTTATGTTATGATATGACACCGCAACTTTGACATTGGCAAAATGGTGAAAAGACCAAGTTGCGATTTGAAAACAGAATAAATAATGTATTTTAAAAAACAAAAAAACACGCTTTTGTGAAAATACGAACTAAAAAGTAAAAAAATAACTTGACCTGTATGTATGTATGCATGTGTTATTATTATTAGTATGTTCTCCGTTTTGAATTATTATTCTTATCTCATTATATCTGTCGTCTGTATGAATATATATATATATATATATATATATATATGTGTTTCTATTTATCCTATCTTATATCTCTTCTATTTACTTGTTTCACAATCACTTTCTAATTCTTGTGGCCGCCTTTATATTTTTCTGCACTTCCTGCAGGTTAGCTGGTAGAAAATGCCATTTGGCATTAAGCTCGCCTATTGTTCAAATTTTATAATTTAGTCAATAAAGAATAAATAAATAAATATGTATGTATGTATGTAACGGAATCTTTTAACTTCTTTTTCACCTACTTCTAGGAGTCCGATTAACTTGAAAATTTGCACAGGGGTCAAGGGCCGATGAGAATACAATAATCTCATAACTTTATAGAATATGAATGGAATAAGACAAAAGGATAAAGGACGAAAGTCTTGCTTGAAGTTGTACTGTTGACTTGAACTTGTACTGTTGACCACGTCACCTTCAGACTGTTACGTGGGTAAGGTCTTGACGTGATGTCTGGTTTTGTCACAAAATAAATTATTGCAGCAATGATTAGTACTTTCCCGGTCTAATCATAAAAATTCTTACATTTGTTGGGTTTACACCTGTTAATATTGTGGTGCTATAACAACTTTTCATAAAACATCGATTTCATAAAACATGAGCAGCGATGGCCGAGTGGTAAAAAACCGCGGTCTTCGACGCGACCGACCCCAGGTTCAAATCCTCGGCGTGCACCTCTGACAAAGAAATTTGTAATGTGCGCATTTATCGCTACTCCACGGTGATGGAAAATATCGTGATGTTTAATTAATTACGATGTTCTCCATCGCCGTGCATGCCTGAGAGAAATTTATAATTTCTCGAAAGCATGACGTCCACCAATCCACACTTGGCCAGCGTGGTGGACTATGGCCTAAATCCCTCTCACTTATGACAGGAGACCTGTGCCCAGTAGTGGGAAAATGGTTGAAAAAAAAAACAACTATTCACAAAACATACCTAGATATCAATAATGAATACCGGTACACCGTTTTATTACATTTGAGTAAAGTTTCTACTTGATAAACTTAGTAAATGTTATCTTGAATTTCAAAACGGTTCTCGGTACAAAAGTTACGGAATATTAAACATTTACCAGGGGGCTTAGACAAAGTAACAATTTAAAAACGATAACGAAGTTAGAAAATACTAAAATGTATGGGATTGACATAAGCCGCGTTAAATCACGTGGTCAATCGACATCGTTATCGCAAGTTGGTAGACAATGTTATAATTCGTAACGAAAACATAAAAGTAACGAATCGTTTTCTTGTTTATCCCATATAAATGCGTAGACAAGCAGCACTTTAAGCGTTCGCCTTCGCTTCGATCGCGATCGCCAAAAAAGATGACGAAACGAATGGTAAAACGCTGTAGTTATCGAAACAATATGGCCGGATTTCATTCAGCTGATTTTTGACACGGAGTTATTATTTCTCGTATCCGTATTTATTCTGTGTTATTAATGGATTTAATGAAAACACAAATAAGTAACGATAAATCAACATATTTTTTAAACTCTGTTTTAGGAACTTTCGTTTACAAAAGATCTTTGGAATCATAATATTTTAATTGACTTTTTTTACTTATCCTATATAATACTCTATAATATTGAAAAACATGAAAAATAAAGAAATTGTTATATGTTTTCTAAATCTACAGAATATGCTTTATTCAAACAGTCTTCACAAAGGTATGTGCATTGTTCATTGCACAGTAACTTAGGGCATCTTGAACAACCTTTTTTCGTGCGCCTATTTTTCTTAGTTGGACAAATACTGCATTTGCCTTCCTTCTTTGAAGATGATGCTTGTTCTGCTGGTACAAAGCGAGCAACTTGGTTCCTCAAAGGAATATTTAATGTATCTATAGAAGCTCTGATGGTCATATGTTGCTTGACTAGGGACATAGATATTTCTTTCAAATACAGTCGGCGTAGCATCAAATGTTCGGTTACAGTTTTCCTACGGTGAACTAGCTGTGCTAATGGTTCATCAACATCAGCACATGTTGGAGATTTATCATCTGGTTGTATTGTACGTTTGCGACGACGAAATCCAGGCTGATGACGTATTGTGGTAGGTGGTGATCGGCTACGGCTTCTCTCTGAAGTAGATGTCCGTTGGCGTCGAATAGGTGATATTTCATAGGGCATAGGAACTGAAGAAGGTTCTTTGTTCTTAGAATCGCCATCTGCAGACTGTTCTGTGTCCGCATTATGCTCACTATGCTGACTAGATCGATCACTTTCTGACACATTCTCCTCTATAAACCGTAAACTGGCATCTTCAAAATCAGACATTTCCTCTAGCCAAGACACAATCTGAGCGTCCATTTTGATACTTTTATCCATGTTGATACTCCTGAAATTGTTTTCTTTTTCAGTTTTCATAATAATTAACCATAATATATTAATTATAACAATAATTTATAATCCACATTTCAGCTTCGCAAATAATAATGACACAATTTTTACTAACCTGAGTAGGCGCGCGGTGAGCAATTTGCCGCTTGGTGACACCTGATGGTAACAACCTTCTCGTCAAGCGGTCCCCCGCGTACTGATGGTGTCCTGCCTTTCGGTACGCGTTGTAAACGAAAATGGGGGCAGCTACTAAAAAGCGCAAGCCTAACGGGCAATTGTTATTGGAATTATTTACGTTTTTTTAGCGTGGGCGGCAAAATGCTCATAGCGCGCCCACTCTAGGGTTAAAAAAAATATGTAGCTGCAATTTTCATTACTGAATTAATTATACTAAAATTAATTGCAGGTAGTTGAGGCTAATTTTTGATAGGCAACCCATCCCTTATCCATTGTATACATACTTTATTCATTTAAAATTAATTGTATCGAAAAAACAGATAGCTGCAGAATCGAGCAGTGGGATCTTAGACCATTATTTGTATAAAGATTTGTGATTAGCATTAAAATAATTTTCCTTAATTGTAAAAATGTTTTAATGATATGTATTTATAAAATGGTATTATTGCTTTAGTAAGACTTTTTGTTTTAGTAAGAAATTGCTTGAGTAAGAAATACCTACCAGCTTCTGTATAATTCACAAGTTTTCATATTATTCTGTTAGAAGAGGAATAAGACGGTGATGATTATTTACAATAACTAGCGAACCTAAACTAACAGAAATAATCACGTTTAAAGTACTTAAAAATATAAACTTTAGCAAAAGTCTTTAATAAAAATTATAAGAAAATCAAGAATCGCATTGCAGAATCATTTCCAGATCCAGTTAATTTAAACCCTTCATTTAGCAAATTTTTAAAGTACAACAAATTAATGTATTGTAATATTAAAGGAGATTTTATATTACCTATTGTCAAATAAAATATTAAAGTTTATGTTATGATATGACACCGCAACTTTGACATTGGCAAAATGGTGAAAAGACCAAGTTGCGATTTGAAAACAGAATAAATAATGTATTTTAAAAAACAAAAAAACACGCTTTTGTGAAAATACGAACTAAAAAGTAAAAAAATAACTTGACCTGTATGTATGTATGCATGTGTTATTATTATTAGTATGTTCTCCGTTTTGAATTATTATTCTTATCTCATTATATCTGTCGTCTGTATGAATATATATATATATATATATATATATATATGTGTTTCTATTTATCCTATCTTATATCTCTTCTATTTACTTGTTTCACAATCACTTTCTAATTCTTGTGGCCGCCTTTATATTTTTCTGCACTTCCTGCAGGTTAGCTGGTAGAAAATGCCATTTGGCATTAAGCTCGCCTATTGTTCAAATTTTATAATTTAGTCAAAAAAGAATAAATAAATTAATATGTATGTATATATGTAACGGAATCTTTTAACTTCTTTTTCACCTACTTCTAGGAGTCCGATTAACTTGAAAATTTGCACAGGGGTCAAGGGCCGATGAGAATACAATAATCTCATAACTTTATAGAATATGAATGGAATAAGACAAAAGGATAAAGGACGAAAGTCTTGCTTGAAGTTGTACTGTTGACTTGAACTTGTACTGTTGACCACGTCACCTTCAGACTGTTACGTGGGTAAGGTCTTGACGTGATGTCTGGTTTTGTCACAAAATAAATTATTGCAGCAATGATTAGTACTTTCCCGGTCTAATCATAAAAATTCTTACATTTGTTGGGTTTACACCTGTTAATATTGTGGTGCTATAACAACTTTTCATAAAACATCGATTTCATAAAACATGAGCAGCGATGGCCGAGTGGTAAAAAACCGCGGTCTTCGACGCGACCGACCCCAGGTTCAAATCCTCGGCGTGCACCTCTGACAAAGAAATTTGTAATGTGCGCATTTATCGCTACTCCACGGTGATGGAAAATATCGTGATGTTTAATTAATTACGATGTTCTCCATCGCCGTGCATGCCTGAGAGAAATTTATAATTTCTCGAAAGCATGACGTCCACCAATCCACACTTGGCCAGCGTGGTGGACTATGGCCTAAATCCCTCTCACTTATGACAGGAGACCTGTGCCCAGTAGTGGGAAAATGGTTGAAAAAAAAAACAACTATTCACAAAACATACCTAGATATCAATAATGAATACCGGTACACCGTTTTATTACATTTGAGTAAAGTTTCTACTTGATAAACTTAGTAAATGTTATCTTGAATTTCAAAACGGTTCTCGGTACAAAAGTTACGGAATATTAAACATTTACCAGGGGGCTTAGACAAAGTAACAATTTAAAAACGATAACGAAGTTAGAAAATACTAAAATGTATGGGATTGACATAAGCCGCGTTAAATCACGTGGTCAATCGACATCGTTATCGCAAGTTGGTAGACAATGTTATAATTCGTAACGAAAACATAAAAGTAACGAATCGTTTTCTTGTTTATCCCATATAAATGCGTAGACAAGCAGCACTTTAAGCGTTCGCCTTCGCTTCGATCGCGATCGCCAAAAAAGATGACGAAACGAATGGTAAAACGCTGTAGTTATCGAAACAATATGGCCGGATTTCATTCAGCTGATTTTTGACACGGAGTTATTATTTCTCGTATCCGTATTTATTCTGTGTTATAGGCGATTATATGTAGATTGCATGGCAGTTCAGTCCATATTCGGTCTAATCTTACCCGACCTTGTGATCCAGCAAGGGGCCTCGACAGGTCACAATGACTGTAACATAAACAAACAAATTTCAATATAAGTGTTTCATTGTTGAGTTCGCATCATTGTTTACATTACATGCTCATAAATAAAACTTGAAGCGCGCATGGCCCGGCGGTTAGCGTAGAACGCTAACGATCTATGCAACTAAGCAAAACGGGCGCGGTCGGGTGTGTGATGGGTGACCGCTAGTGGCAAAAAAAAATCATGCGCGTTTCCGTGCTTCGGAGGGCACGTTAAGCCGTCGGTCCCGGTTGTTGTCGATAGATAACAGTCGTTAAACCTTGTCGGAGGCCTTATGGGCGGTTTGAAAACATCGGACAGCGGGTTGGCCACTAACCCGCATCTCCACCAACCCGCATTGGAGCAGCGTGGTGGAGTAAGCTCCAGGCCTCCCCAATAATGGGGAGAGACCCGTGCCCAACAGTGGGACGCAAAAAGGGTTGCAGCCAAATAAAACTTTGATTTACTTACGTTTCCATTACGTATTTATTATACTCAAGTTGCGTTGACAATTGTTCGCGGGACTTGCTCGCACTCTTGATTCAATTTTTTATCACTAAAAATTAAAATAAAGATCATTCCATCATCGTTTGAACATCCGTCACATAAAACTGAATCTATTTTAAATAGCATTAAGTTTTGAAGACCATCTTAAAGTAATACTTAACACTCTTTTCATTTACCTTTTTCAAAATATTGTTTTTATTATAATCTGAAAACGAATATACGCAATTTTCATTTAATCTTAACATTAAAACCTTTTAAAACAACAAAAAAGTTCGCGGGTTTGATCTGATTTGACACTTCTTGACTTACACTGACAGCTAAATTTTCGATACCATAGCCAATATTTCTGTTTTTTATCGAATAAACAATTTGACACAACGATCGCGACATTAGTGTTACATTGGCTAGGAAATTGTTTTCGATATCTCGAAGACGATGACGAATTTAGATATCGTTTCGCTACGAAGCGATGTTACTTTGTCTAAGGACCCAGGCTCTGAATACAAAGTTGATCCCTCACGTATGCAAGTTCTTCACACACTATAAATACAGATCTGCTTTAATCTGATCTGTTTAAACCTCCTCACCTCAGATAAAGAAATTTGTGAAGTGCATATCTCTCGCTGATCCACGATGAAGTAAAATATTATTAAAAATAAAGAAAATTTTAATTAATTAAGATGTTTTCCTCACCGTGCATGCCTGAGTGAAACTCATAATTTCATTAAGGCATGATCTTCACCAATATATGAAAAAGTTTGAGGAATAAATCCATAAAAGAACTAGGCAGGTTTTTTTTAGATTTAGTCTCTCCAGCCAATTCTGAGGAAATGAAAATAAATGAAATGAAATGAAACGAAACGAAACGAAATGAAATAATGAAATTAAATTTTATTTCCAATAATGTGGTCACAAATTAGGTCTTATAATAATATGTAAATGATAAGGTATCTCACATTAAACTTAAGGCATGCAAAATTTGCGATACAATATAAAGGTATAACATTTTTAACCTATTTATAATAATATCATGCTTATATTATGCATAGGTACTACATATTTTTAAAATTATGATAAATATTCCAACATTAGTAAAATATCTATGTCAAAAACTAATTACATTATAATTCTATAATTTATATTTATAATTAATCATTCATCAAATCAATTATTCTATTCATTAATCATTATTACAAAAAAGTCAATTTATAAATTCACTGAGGCTTTAGAAACACTATCAACAAGCCTTTCATGTAATTCTCTATCTTTTTTTTTCAACCTTTTTATGTCTCAGTGATGGGCACAGGTCTCCTTCTCACACAATTGAGAGGGATTTTAGGCCATCCGCACTTGGCTACCACGCTGGCCAAGTGCGGATTGGTGGACGACTGGACGTCATGCTTTCGAGAAATTATGAATTTCTCTCATGCATGCACGGCGATGGAGAACATCGTAATTAATGAAGT
The DNA here is from genome assembly GCA_911387765.1 of Pyrgus malvae. Taxonomy (NCBI): domain Eukaryota; kingdom Metazoa; phylum Arthropoda; class Insecta; order Lepidoptera; family Hesperiidae; genus Pyrgus; species Pyrgus malvae. Next base: position 29,985,058 of record OU426946.1, read on the forward strand.
ATCTTCAATTCTCAGTATCTTTAAATTCTCTTTTAAAGCGTATTAATGTCAAATTCTTAAATTCTGTACGCAATCTATTACAAATAAATAAAATTGGAGTGTCTGTAATATTAAATAACTGCATTTTACTACATGCATATGAATGTTTATACAGTATATATAGAAAAATAACATTTTATACAATTTTTGTCTGTCTGTCTGTTTTTTCCGACTAATCTCTGAAACGGCTGGACTGATTTCAACGGGTCTTTCACTGGTAGGTAGCTGCTATAAAGGAGTTAGTGGCTGTCAGTTGAGCAAAATTTAAATTAATTTTTACTCTGAGTTTTCACTTTAAACTTTTACTCTGAACTCAATATCTAAAACGACAACAATAAACTCGCACGTGTTACCATAAAAACAAAAGGGTCAACATAAAGGCCGGCGCGGCGCGGCGTCTTCTCTACAGTTTGGTATTTCCTGGTACTTGGTCTTCTTACAAGTGTTTTTTTTCTAAATTTTAGAAACTTTATGTACTTTCTTATACCTTATTGGATCGGTAACACACTTAAGGCACTTATTTATGTGCTTTATATTTATATCTTTGGACAATTCACACAACACCATCTGATTCCAAACTAAGCAGAGCTTGTACTATGATAATCAGAAAGCTGATAAACATACTTATATAATTCTAAATACATACTTAAATAGATAAATTAACACCCAGACACAGAACAAATAGTCATGTTCATCACACAAATATTTGTCCTGGGTGGGAATCGAACCCACGACCTCACGTTTCGCAGTCGGCTCATCACCCACTACGCCACGGAGGCTGTCAAATACTTTTATACATAAAATTTTATTTTAAGATTAAATAAAAATGTAAGTAGGTATGACGCCTTATTTTTTACAGTCTCGACTTTCAAAGAACTTAATTTAAAAGTTTTAGCCTCTAATTGATGATTATAAATTTAATTTAATAATACAATCATAAAACAATAATTATGACATTAAAATTTGTGTACAAAATATAAGTAATAAATAAAATCATGGTTTTTTTTCCTAGAAAATCGGGAATATATTGAAAAATATTTAAAAAATTTATAACTCCAGAACCATTATTTTTGGATGCGGTATTCCATACATAGATAGATAGGTTACGAGCTATACTTTAGCCCCCCCCCCCATATCTTTTACACCTATTACCTTTCACCCTGAGTCTATCATTCTTTGCAGCATATATTCACTCAATTTACTAAATATACCTACTTTATTTAACGCGGATGAATCGCGGGCACAGCAGTACTATATCTAAACACTTTAAAAAAATAAATTAAATTTGTAAAGAGGAACTGATGATAGCGAAAGAAAAGTGGATAATAAAAGTGGAGTACAGTTAGGACTAAAAAGATTTAGTGAAAATATAAAATAGATCTTTTCCGAACATTATATGAACATTGTATTAGACGTTATTTTATATCATGTAACAAAAACCCATCCCCTTTCTACAAGTCTCTATCCACGCGGACGACGACGCGGGCACAGCTACTTATTACAAATAAAAATGATCTGCGTAGGCAAAGATACAAAAACTGCGTAGGCAAAGATGCAAAAAATTAAAGTATGGATTTCAACTACGACACATGAGATCTGATTGGATCTTAAATTGACAAGTTGAACCACCGGGAATGAATTTAGTTGAACTACCGAGTAGTTGGTCCAGCGGGAAAAAAAATCCCCGTGATCCAACTAGTTGGTCCAGCAGTTGATCCACGGGGAACGCGCGGATCTGCGGAATATATTCACTTTATGCTTTCTAACGCGGGTGAAACCGCGGGGCACATCTAGTTTATAATATTAGTATGGATGAATGTTGAAATAGATCAATTAACTTAAAAATAGACAATAAAACAATTTTGATGTATGATGCCAATATGTTTAATTAAGTAAATTTAGCAAAACAAAGATTACAGTAAGAAAGAGAATTTTAATTTCAACATTTTTTTAAATGTATATAGTATTTTTAAACAATTTGATGAGGTAATTATTATAAGCTACTCACTAGTAAGTTTATCTGATATCAATTTTTGAGATAAATTCACCTGAAGTATCGAACAACATTGCCAAGAGTGAATCTAAATCAGTGGTGGAAGCAGTAGTTTCAGTCGGTGGTAACGGTGGCCGTTGGTAACGAGTGGTATACGCTTCAACGTCATAATCTTTTTCTGTTATAGATCGAAATACATTACTTGGTCCGAGTTTCATACTTGCAACATTTATGACAGTATCATTAACATTACCACAATCAACCACAGTCTCGACACTACGCTTTATCCGGTATGGTATAAAAATTTTCAACAAATTGCTTTCTAAAACATAAATTGCTTGCGACGTATCTACGATGTTCGGCAGTATCCTCAAATCTTCGAACGATGAAACACCAGGTTTTTCAGCAGTTACATACAATACACTATGCTTGATTCTGACAGATACATCTTTGTCTTGAAAGCCGGGTAAGACGTACTTCAGGATGTAGTTTTCTGTACCATAAACTTCTCTTACTTCGGCACGGGAGTTTTCACGACAAAATCGTCGAATGGCTGATTCAGCTGCAATAAGGTTTTGTGCGAGTTCTTCAAATGTATTCGCGGGCACTAATGGTTGCACACTGGATGTTTGTGTTGCTGAAGCATCCTGGATTATACCAGGGTATGCATTATGGGGTGGACTGTCGTAGCGTGCTCTTGATGGTGGGCAATATCTAGCCGAGTAAGGCCCGCATAATGTTCGTAGTATATGGCAATCTGCGACACTTATAACAGCAAACAATAAGAACCAACGATACATCATGGTTGATGCACTGTCGCGAAATGGTAATAAAGCTGAAATTACTTTAGCTATTTATGTAGAAGATAACCCGTGATAGTTCATACTTAGCAACTAAAATTATTTGTATAAAGTTTTGTGATAATAATTAAAATAATTTTCCTTATTTGTAAAAAAGTTTGAATGTCATTTATAGAATGGTATGTTTGTTTAATACAGTACTTGAGTAACAGATGCTTACTAGCTTTTGTAAAATTCAATAGTTTTTAGGGTTCCGCAGCCAAATGGCAAAAAAACGGAACCCTTATGGATTCGTGATGTCTGTCTGTCTGTCCGTCCGTATGTCACAGCCACTTTTTTCCGAAACTATAAGAACTATACTGTTGAAACTCGGTACGTAGATGTATTCTCTGAACTACATTAAGAATTTCACACAAAAATAGAAAAAAACAATAAATTTTGAGGGTTCCCCATACTTAGAACTGAAACTCAAAATTTTTTTTTTCATCAAACCCATACGTGTGGGTATGTATGGATAGGTCTTTAAAAATGATATTGAGGTTTCTACTATAATTTTTTTCTAAACTGAATAGTTTGCGCGAGAGACACTTCCAAAGTGGCAAAATGTTTGTCCCCCCCAGTAACTTCTAAAATAAGAGGATGATAAAACTAAAAAAATATATGATGTACATTACGATGCAAACTTCCACCAAAAATTGGTTTGAACTCTGTTGGTTTGAATTTCTGTTGCCGCTTTTGTTATACAAATACTTTGTTATAAATTTAAGGAGGCTCCCATACAATAAACGTAATTTTTTATAGATAATGGTACGGAACCCATCGTGCGTGAGTCTGACTCGCACTTGGCCGGTTTTTATTTCATTTTGTTAGAAGAGAAATAAGACTGTGATGATTATTCAAACAAGAACTAGGGAACCCCGGCAGAGTTTGTCCTTAAAGTATCAGAAATAATAAAGTTTTAACTAATTATGAACATAAACATTTAATAAAAATTATAAGAAAATCAAGAATCGCATTGCAGATTCATAGACAGATCCAGTAAATTCCTATTCCCCTCAAACACGTATACAAAAACATAAAAATCATCAAACCGTTCATCAAAATACTAGCTGACCCGGCAAACGTTGTTTTGCCATTTATATTATTTCTAGAAAACATTTTTTTAGTTCAATAAAAATAACTATCTACTATAAGTGTGCGGGGATGTACTTATAATCGAAAGCGTTATAAACAATAAAAGTATGCTTTAGTTAGGGTAATAAATAAATCTTTATTAAAGTAACGAATATATTTGAAAGTAAAATTCTTGATAGCTATCTAAACATCAAAAATAATTATTCATATTTTTACTATCAATTATTTAGTTGAAAAAAAAAATTTATCTCTCAGCGCAATAGAGTGAACAATATTTTTGGTTAGTCCGTCATTAGCCAACACAAACAAACTGGATGGTTTTCCGACGCGAGAATATGCCACATTTAGTTGTCCGTGGGAAAAGCATGGTGTTTCCATATCTAAGCCACATACAGATGGATGAGTGGCGACACCTGGCGGGGATAACTGATCGATTGATAGTTGATCAGTTATCGACCGGCGAGGGCGGGATATCAAATTAAAAAAAAATTCTTGCTAAAAAAGTTAAAGTTTGTAATTAACAAATAAAAATAGGGGTTGATCGTAGAAGGGTGAAAATTAAGAGTAATATGATTTTTTTTATTCTGTCATGACAAAATAAAAATAAAAAACTTGCCAAAAAAAAAGTTTTTAATTAATAAATAAAAAATTAGGGTTGATCATAGAGGGGTGAAAATTTAGGGTTGCATGTATTTTAGTATGATGTATCATAAAAAAATAAAAACAAAAATTTTGTCCAAAAAAATAAAATAAAATATAAGGGTGGACCACCCTTAACATTTAGGGGGGTGAAAAATAGATGTTGTCCGATTCTTCCCCCTAGCCGATATCCTTGCAAAGATCGAAAATCGGTCGAGCCGTTTCGGAGGAGTTCAATTACGCACCCCGTGACACGAGAATTTTATATATTAGAAGATAGATATACTAGCTGACCTCGCAAACTCCGTAACGGGTTTAAATGTTTAGGGTGAGCCACCCTTAACACTTAGGGGTATAAAATTTTGTTATAAACCTATTCTCATACGTTCTGAATATACATATTAAATTTCATCAAAACCGGTCAAGCCATTTCGGAGGAGTATAGACACTAAAACTGTGACAGAAGAATTTTATATATTAGATTCATTGAACTGGCGGAGTAGTTCTCGAATGAGTCGTCATTAAATGATAAGCAGTAACGCGTCACAAAAGTGTATCTTATACCATTAAAGGTAAAGGTAAAACCTAAATATTAAATTTCAAATTCAAATAAAAATTGGTCAGAAAACGAGTACGTAGGTTAAGTGTGGATAAAATTGTCAATGTAGTATCATATACAAACTACACACACACCCCCCATATACCCACCATATACATATATGTATATCCACACCATATATATGGGAGCAGCGATGGCCGAGTGGTAAAAAACCGCGGTCTTCGCGTCGAAGACCGACTCCAGGTTCAAATCCTCGGCGCGCACCTCTGACAAAGAAATTTGTAATGTGCGCATTTATCGCTGCTCCACGGTGATGGAAAATATCGTGATATTTAATTAATTACGAGGACGATATCTATAAATTAAATAAAATATAAATAAAAAAATATATCCACACCATAAACATAATATATCCCACTGTCGGTTTAGGAGCGTTGGCGATTCTCAGTGGGATATCGGCCTAAGTATGAAGTAAAAAAGAGGATTTCAATTTTGTTTTAACCTTTTTTTATGTCTCACTGCTGGGCACAGGTCTCCTTCTCAGAAGTGAGCGGGATTTAGGCCATACTCCACCACGCTGGCCAAGTGTGGATTGGTGGACGTCACGCCTTCGAGAAGTTATGAATTTCTCTCAGGCATGCACGGCGATGGAGAACATCGTAACAAATTAAATATAACGATATTTTCCATCACCGTGGAGCAGCGATAAATGCTCACATTACAAATTTCTTTGTCAGAGGTGCGCGCCGAGGATTTGAACCCGGGATCGATCGCGTAGAAGACCGCGGCTTTTGCTTTTACCACCCGGCCATCGCTGCGGATTTCAATTACTATAAAACTATAACAACATTTAGTTAAATTAGAATTTTGTTTTCATGAAATTTATATTTTCTTGCATTATGTGATCATTATTGTTGAATGTACCTACCTTAGAACAATAAAGTTATAAGACAGGTCAAATGGTATCTCGATGACCCAACCTAGGTCTTCTGACATTCCCAGAAAACAAAGATATTGACGTAAATACCACTGATTAAGTAAAAAATGAAAAACAAAGTGTAACTTAATGAAGGAAATATAGTTTAGGTAACTAAGTGTATTCAACTTCTTGATCTCGTAGAGGCTGTTGTACGTATATCCTATATATAACCTTAATTAAATAAAACACATTACTTCATAAATGAAATTTATCTATCATATTACTTCATAATGATATAGGTATGTTATTTCACCTATGGCATACATGAGTAAATCAGAAGAGTCTGACGAAGTGTCCATTATGTTACTTATTATTAAAATCACATCGATATTTGTGTTCTTCGGGATATACACAACCGACACCTAGTTTCCTACCTTGATGATTTTCAAACGTTATATTAATAAAACCTACACAAAATGGGTAGGTACTTGATTTTTACAGTAAGATTAAGAACTCCAAATTTCCTATTTGCAATAAATAGCAATAAAAAAGAAGTCGATTATGATGATGATACAAGTTGACGTTGCCTTTAACTTTTAATTGGATATGTTTAATCATGTCGTCTTATCTGTCTATTTATAAACGTTCTCTGCTCAGTTTTTCTTACTGTCAGTGATAACTTCATCTCAGATGTATCGGCTACTTTTGTTGTTATTCCTCATCGGGCTCGGGGAAAGCTGGAGGCAAAGTGGATATCGGTATTCGTACCGTCCCAAGCGATGGCATTACAACAAGTACGACCGGCGTTTCAGTAGCCTAGCCAATCACGTGATAGAAGCTGATAGAGCTCTCCAAGGATTCTGCAGGCAGAACGCCAACTGCAACGTGCGTGAAGTGTACGATGATGCAGCATACAAACTCGTGTACAGCATTCCCAAGTGCAGCGTGGACTACATATCAGTGAAGATAAAACACCGCGTGCTATACATGTCTGCGCAACAAGTGGCTATTTTTAATCCAAAGACTTACGTTGACATGAGGATCTTGCCGGATCTGTTGCGGATTAACGACGCTACTTGGACCTATGACGCTTCCCACTACGGCGCAGGAAAACTAGAGATAAACATTCCCTACAAAGTGAACTTTAAAAATGAGTTTGAGGCTACTTGTGGTGAAATTAATACGCGAATTATACGTGTGAGACGGCTGCGGAACCAACTGGGTAATAGATTCGGTGAAGACGCCAACGAGGAAGATGATGGAGATTATGAAGATGAAACAGATATTTACGATACAACTACTATTTCTCCTGATGAAAATAATCCGATTTCAAGCACTAGTGCTACATTAGTAAATGTTACTGCAGAATCTACTTCAAATAGTGACGGTGGCAGACTTATCTTTTCATCTTGAATTTGATCAATGAACTGTTAAATGTTGCTTCTATGTACATTCCATTTCAGATTAAATACGCAAAATTTTGTGAACGTCTCATTATGTAAAGCAATACGTTAAAAGTCCCCATTATTTTATTTATCAGGATCCTTAAGTATTTGTCCAGTATTGTTTTATCATTTAATATTGACAAAATGGCAGCATTAAAAGTTTAAAGAACTTTTTAGCCTTTACTTTTTTTTATTAAAATGCTATTTCATACCAAAAGTCTGATAAAATGTAATTTATTTATGCACATATAGTACTCATTTTTTTAAAATATTTAGGAAAAAAATCAGATGTAAGTAAGCAGGCTGTATTTTTTAACTGTAGGCAGTTAAAATTGAAAATAAAATAATTTTAGTAACTGTATAGAATTATTGATTGTTTATTTCAATATAACATAACAATTTAAAAAAAACAAAATTTGAATCACATTTATCCCCCCAGCTTGTAGTTGAAGCGCGCATGGCCCTGCGCTTAGCGTAGAACGCAAGCGATCTATGCGACTAAGCCAAACGGGCGCGGTCGGGTGTGAGATGGGTGACCGCTAGTGGCAAAAAAAATCATGCGCGTTTCCGTGCTTCGGAGGGCACGTTAAGCCGTCGGTCACGGTTGTTGTCGATAGATAACAGTCGTTAAACCTTGTCGGAGGCCTTATGGGTGGTTTGAAAACATCCGACAGTGGGTTGGCCACTAACCCGCATCTCCACCAACCCGCATTGGAGCAGCGTGGTGGAGTAAGCTCCAGGCCTCCCCAATAATGGGAAGAGACCCGTGCCCAGCAGTGGGACGTAAAACGGACGTATAAGATATCAATCACTTGAAAGGGTTATTAAATCGGTTTATTTATTTATTTTCATAACATCGATAAATTATGATATATTATGTATACTGTAATGTTGTATGGACCGTACGATAGCATTGAAAGCATAGGGACAAAATTTGTATGACAATTTATTTAAAGTAGTAGGCAAGCTTTTTGACCGATTTCAAAACAAAAAGACAACGTTTCACATTCATATTCATTAGAGTAGATATACCCTGTGACGTGGATATCATGAACATACACAAAGACAGAAACACAAACACCCAGACCGAGAACAGAAATTTAAACTTATCATTTTTCTGTTTCGCCGGGAATCGAACCCGGGACCCTCTGATTGGCAGTCTGGCATGGTAACTATTGCGCCATTCGGGTCGTTTACGCTAACGGATGAGTTTCTCGATAATATTTTTAGATAGGTAACCTTATAACTTTTTATAGAGTAAAACGATGTTAAAAGCCTGGTCTGATTACAGTTTTATTAGTCTTTAATAATAAAAAAACATAGTATTATTTACGGATATTTGGATATACATTTGTATTTATGAATGATTATGATTATTTTTTCCAATTTAGATTCAATATAGAGTCGAGGCACTACCATCAAAATGGCTATGATCTTTGAAGATGGAACTGTAATATTTTTTTTTAAATATACTACTATACATTACATTAAAGTACTTTAATAAACTTATTTATGTAAGTTACTTGCTGTACATTTAATTTACATTTTTATGAAAAAAATCTTTTTTAAATAGGTTTAGGTACTTCTTTGTCAAATAATACACATTAATGAAATTGGTAAAAATTGTTTAACAATTAGATATTACTTAATTGAATGCAATACATAGGTTTTATTGCATATTGTCCTGAATGCTCTAAGTAATTTATGGTTCAAGTCCAGTACATCCTGTTCTCCCCCCTAGAATGCCCCAGATCACGTTTATTTACCTAAACCACAGAATACATAATAGTACAGCCTAAACACAGTTGGTACACAAACACTTCGAACTAAAACCACAAAACAGTTCTCACGAAAGCTGCCTTTCACTAGTTAATTTCCAAATCTGTAATCGAAGTTGTATACTTGCTGCACAGTTACTTCGTCTTCCTTTATATCTAGACAGGTCTTCTCCCGCTGTAATTTTGTGCTTAGATCATAGGCATAGGGCAATCTTATTGTTAGTTTATCTTGTTCGTAATACCATACAGCATCTTCATATTTCAGTAAGGAAGGCAGTATCCTTATGTCGACCTTAGTATTTTCGTTTGTCATCTGTGCTTGCATGTAAAGTACTCTGTGCTTGATTTTTACCGTAATGTTGGCAGGATTGCATTGTAGTAACGTGTAGCTGATCTTGTACTCCGAAGTCGTAAATTCTTCTTGCATGTTGCAGTTGGTGCAACCGTTATGGTTGCAGAATTGCTGGGAGTACTTATCGGCCTTGATGACATAAGTTGATAGTTTATTAAATCGCCGCTCTTGAAGTGAGTGGCAGCGTTGGTTATGTTCGCTGTTACCATAGCCACTGCCTACAGCAACCAGAACTGCTAGTAAAGTTAGCAGATACATCTTCAAGAGCAGTCTTCTAGAGAATGAAGTAAATAACAAAGCTAGCAGATATAAATAGCTATAGAAAAATATTTTTTAGGGATTCCCAAGAAATTTCTTATCGTACCAAGCTAAAAATATGTCTCATGATGATTATAATTATTTGTACTTTTAATGAAGGATTTTTTTGAAGAAAAAGGTTTAGTTTTGTACAGAAAGAAATAGGTACAGTTTTTCAATTATATATACGCTTCCGATTTCTTAATATATTACTGACTTACTGTATTTGTAATTGTTTTGAATGAAATTTTATTACAGTTGTGTGAATGTTAAAAATTTGCTATGTAGGTATTAATAATTAATTACTGTACCATTTGACTGTAACTTTTGGACGGCAAAATTTTTTGGGAGCTCATATTCAGATACTTACGCAAAAATGTAATTTTTGTAAGTAACCCAAAAAATTCCAAATAAATATTTATGATTTATGATTTGTCTTGGTTTAAAATGAAAAACTTTATTTTTACTATTATTAACATAATAATATATTATTGAAATAACTTCAAAATTCATGGTTTATGTAACCACTATAGGTCTTATAACCTATTGATTTTAGTTTTGTATACCTATTTTACTACGTGGTGAATCGTGAATTCTAGTGCAGTAAAACATGAAAAAAAGGCAAGAAACATTACACACTCACCGTAAGCCCACAGCTCCACAGTAAGGTAATTAATACCCTGTGTCGTGGGTACCATGGACACATACAAAGACAGGAACACAAACATCCAGACCGTGAACAGAAATTTAAACTCATCATTAAAATTTCTGTTTCGCCGGGAATCGAACCCGGGACCGAGAGATTGGCAGTCCAGCATAGTAACCATTGCGCCACGCGGGTCGTCAAGAAAATATAGCACAGTGAAAAAAGTACCATTAGAAATCACAATACATCAAATTTTAATGTACATTAATACTACAACCTTTGTGTAGATTTTTATTTATATGAAATGTTAATGTAAAATAAAGAAAATTTGTATTGTATTGTATTTTACTGATCATAGCAAAGAACAATGGCAAATCTCCATACATATAGACAATTTCAAGTAATTAAATCGATGCATTCCGTAATAAAAAAATATGCATGAGATTCGACGATAGTACCGGAGTCTACAGGATAGTTTATTTTAATTCGGAAACGCCGAAAAAACATACCATATTGGAGTTTAAAATGTTGTGACTACTATCGTATAACTCATTAATATCACGCATATATTGCAGTTTCATACGGGGCCATATTAATCAGTACATAAACAGTCCAGGTCGAGTAGAAATAAATAGAAAACCGAATAAACGTCCAAAACACAACCGATGACCGAAGCTTTAAACGAAAATTAGCCAGTAGTGGATGGCTGAAACCTAATCAGACTCAAGTTATTTCACTTTAATTTATGATTGCCCCCAATTTCCATTTAATAATTAATTAATTTAATAATCTCAAGCTGTTTTTTTAGTGTAAGGGAGATTTATTGTTTCCCTTCTCTGCAATAAAAATTCTCGGAACTGAGGGCCCACTCTCTACGTCCGTATCCGAAACTAAGTGAATTCTCGGAACCGAACCGAACTGAGTGAATTTTGGATAAGACTGAAGAAATTCTAACAATATTATTCATTCAGTAGCTTAATGTCATCAATGAAAACGCTAATCTTGATAATTTGTGAAAAAAAAACCGATCTGAGTATGCAAAAAATGATTCCGAAAATGTTAGCACTTACGGACGGATGCTTACAGAGTGGGCCCTCTGTTTCTCGTTCCAGTTTAGGTTCTTTTGAGCGACGTGGTTAAATAAAACCTTTTAATAGTCAAATCTATAGTTTAGCACTAAGTTTATTCGGCCTCTTCATCTCTTATAAATAAAATTTCACAAACACCAACAAAAACTACTTTATTGTTTTCTTTACCGCTATGTTTCTATGTCACGTTTGAGCTTCATATAGATAGCAAGTTTTTATTTATTTGCCAAATCTATACTGAAATTTTATTTGTGGGACCAATATAACTTTTTCATTTATTTCAAAACATGTTTTTTCACGCTCAGCTCTTGATTTCACTTCGTTGTCGTTCGGGATAGATACAGTTAGTTTGTCTCCTTTGTACGTCCACGTAGCTTTCTCAGTTTTCAACATGTCCGGTAAAATCCTCATATCAAAAAAATTGCTGGAATCTTGTGTACTGCGAGCGTACATATAAAGAACTCTGTGCTTGATTTTGACTGTAATGTTATCATCACATTTTGGTAGCGTATAGGTGACCTCGTAATCTAAATTTCCATGTTTCACTTGAACTTCGCAGTTGGAGTAATGTTTACAAAAGTTCCTGGAGTATTGGTCTGCGTTGATGATGTAGGACGACAATGTTTTGAAGCGGTTGTCGTGAGATGCGTGCCAGTCATGCTCGTTATCACGGCTGTGATCACAGTTGTCTTCGGAAACCCAACCGTCGTCATCTCGTACCCAGCCGTCGACGTCGTTAAGATGGCCGTAGTCTTGATTAACCCAACCATCGGGGTCATAATCGTTGGAGAACCAAAAGGCGTAGCTTGCTCCCAGTAGAGTTAATAGCACTAATAGACGATACATTCTTAGAGGTCTTCAGAGGTATGATAGAAGTATGCAACTTTACCTCAATAAATACTAGGATAATAGGTAATCCTAAGAGGATATATCATAATTTAATATTAATATATCCTCTTAGGATTTCATATGGTTGGAGTAATATTCCTGGTACCGATAACATTATTATCTAACCGTGTCCTGTTGTAAATACATTCCTATTATAGAATGCAATATCACTTTGCGGTAAATGTGTCATAGCTTTAGATTAGGAAAACCATAGTTTCTTTGTTTTGTTTTTACTCTATTCTTATGTAAGTTATATATTAAGTAACTAAAGTATACAGTACAAACAAAACAAAACAAAATAAATATATTTCATAGCATGAATATAGCTTTAATCAAAAGTGGTGTGTATATAAATATACATAGTATATGACAAACTAATATTACCCTAAACGGGGACGATAAACTGTTTAGTAAAAGAAAATTTTACCGTCATTTACCGTCAGCCTATTCCACAGGCTCAAAGTTTCTCAGCGAGCGATGGAGAGGGGAGCTTGGTAATTTATCTACGCAACAGAATCAGAAATGATGAAATCTATAGCCTATGTCGCTCTCAAAATCTGCAAGCTGAAGTGGCAATAGGCAGGACATATAGTTAGAACAACCTGAGGAACCGACAATAGGTAGATGGGGAAAAGAGGTCCTCAAATAGGGACCACGACTTGGCAAAAGGAGAACCGCTCTCCAACCAGGTGGACTGGCAACTGTTGGACTCAAAAAGTGCAAGACCGGATGAAGTGGTAGACGTTTTCCCTAACTTTCAACACCTTTGCCAGTTTGTCTATGAGGCTGGTGTATTGATAGAGGGGAATAATATTTATACATATATACATATATTGAGACGACCTGCGTGGCGCAATGGTTACCATGCCGAACTGCCAATCGAAGGGTCCCGGGTTCGATACCCGTCGAAACAGACATTTGGATGATAAGTTTAAATTTCTGTTATAGGTCTGGGTGTTTGTGTTTCTGTCTTTGTGTGTGTCCATGGTACCCAAGACACAGGGTATATCTACCCTACTGTGGGGCTATGAGTGTGAAGCGTTATTTTTTATATTGGTGTAATCAGTAGTTTTGATATAGGTACAAAACATTTTCAAAAACCGTAAATACATATAACTTAGTCGTTTATAACAAAATTATTTAGAGTCATGACATTTTCAGGCGATTATTCCACGGAACATTTCGTGAGCAAATACAACTCGCACTTGGCCGAGTTTTTGAGTCTTAAGGAATTAATTTATTTGGTCTAAAATGTGGTAAATTAACACATGTATTTGAGTCTTTACGAGATGAGCTTTTGTTTATTCATATTACTTGACAATACCAAATGGGTTAGCTGAACAAGGTATGAATGGCTTACCTTGTTTAGTCAAACCATTTAAAAAACTGAGTATTTTTTTGTGTTTCAGAGGACCTATTCGACTTTACTTCTTCAAAAAATCAAGGTGGGCATTGTTGGCTGGAAGTGATATTAATGGCTTGCCTTATGGTAGTGGCTAACCTTGTTGCCAAGGGGATGGCAAAGTTGGCGTATTATACGGTACTTTAATTATTTTAATATTAAAATACTCGTAATAACGATTTCCATGTAACTATTATTGAAGCTCACGATCTGTATATATCGTGATCAAACTGAATAGCATTTGTTGATGCAATATTAGAATGAATTTATCTAACAAAGTCTACGTGATTTCGGTCAATTTCTGTACTAGAATAGATGAGGGTTTCTTCAAGTATTTGTCAAACAAAAGCTAAGTCAGTTCAGTTTGCATTTTCACTCAAATGCCTTTGTAAATTCGCATCCGGGACCCTCCGATCGGCAGCCCGGCATGGTTACCATTACACCGCACGGGTCGTAGATAATAATATTATTATGTTTCAATGTGCATGTATGGTCATATGAAAAATAAAATCAAACACTCCTTATCTTAATGGTTGGAAAGAATGGTTGTTCTGGAAGAGATCGCTTTTCAGCGATAATTGTACTAATGTGTATAATAAAATTTATTATTATATATTGATATATGGTGTAGGTACAGGTACAATAAAATATTATAAAAAAAAACATGGCTGCAACCCTTTATTTGGCGTCCAACGAGTAACCCGTGCCCAATGCGGGTTGGTGGAGGCATGCTCGTAACGCTACTATAAATAGTGTGGAGTAAAAATAAAAAATAAATTAATAAGTCGTTAAATATTTTGTATTTGTAAGTAATGTACGAGTAACATTTGTAATAGTGAAAATAGTAATGGGTTACAGAAATAAATAGACCCTATTTGCTAACATTAATTTATTTAATTTTAAGTAAATGACAGCAGAAAACATTAATTTCATCAACGGTTTTCAAGTATTTATGAAAATTTAACACACACTCACGACATCTCTCCAAGTCATAATAACTGAGGCATTTACGTATATACTGACATGTACATTACATTACATTACATGTACTTAATCGCAGAACATTTAATTACTCTATATAACACTAGTTCACAATTACTTCAAAGAAAACCTTTCTCTAAACACCGAATCTGTACTGAAAAGGAGGAGCTCGTGGAACATTTATAACTTGGTCGTTCACTTCAAGACATGTTGCCTTTCCAACCAATTTAAATATATTTTCTACATCATAAGGAATGACAACAGTCAGCTCATCATCTTTGTAGGTCCACGTCGCATCCTTCGTTTTGAGCGATGGCGGCAATATTCTTACATCGTAGTAGTTCCCCGCATCGTCGTCGGATCTCCGCGCGTACATGTAGATGACTCTGTGCTTGATTTGGACTACTATGTTATTCGTGTCACACTGCTTCATGGTATATACCAGCTTGTATTCTGAGGGATCTTGGACTTCTCGGGTATCGACGTTGGAATATCGTTTGCAGGTGCTCTGAGAATACTGGTCTGCTTCGATGACGCAAGTGGACAGCTTTTGGAAGTGTTGGTCGTGCGCCAAATGCCAATCGTGGTAATGCCAGCTGCGGCTGTGTCCATGACCGTATCCGCTCATGTGGTATCCCCATCCGTGCTGGTGGTCGTGGTTGTGGTCATGGTGGTGGTGGTGACCACGCCACCACGTACCCTCCGATACGTATATTAGACTCAACAACAGCAAAGTTAACCGATACATTATGCAGTTTTCCGATGAATGTTCCTCGTATGGTTTTAACCCGTTATAAATACTAGGACCCAATGTTTATAAATAACAATTATTATTATGTAGCACCGGGCAATCCACTTATTAATTATAGCCAGTAAGTTAAATTGTGATAGTAAATTAACTTATTGGAACTTCCCTGTTTGCAGTTGATAGTAACCATGACATCATTATACCTAATAGCAGTGTTTGTGGTTGCACTCCCTTTAAACGGCTTGACCGTTTTTAGGGTTCCGAACTCGAAAGGTGCCAACGGGACCCTATTACTCAGTCTCCGCTGTCCGTTCGTCTGTCTGTCATCAAGCTGTCTCATGAACCACGATGGCTAGACATTAGAATTTTTTTACAGATGATTTATTTCTGTTGCCGCTATAACAATAAATACAAAAAATAGAATAAAATAAATATTTAAGGGGGCTACCATACAATGAACGTGATTTTTAACACGCTGTTTTTAACGTTAGGCTTTCGAAAATCGGCTTTTGACAGTATACACAATCTAAGTCATCCAGGTATTTGAGTTACGCGATAAATGATTTCCCAAAAATATTTTTGGCCAGCTATGAATCGCGATATTAATACTTGGGCACGATCATGTATACATTGTCAACGTACAAAGATTAATAGAC
This sequence comes from Pyrgus malvae, assembly GCA_911387765.1. Taxonomy (NCBI): domain Eukaryota; kingdom Metazoa; phylum Arthropoda; class Insecta; order Lepidoptera; family Hesperiidae; genus Pyrgus; species Pyrgus malvae. The sequence continues at coordinate 30,001,422 of OU426946.1, forward strand.
ACACAGTAGTCGACTTAGTACAATTACCTACGGTAGGCAGGTTTATTAAAAAATGTTTAAAAATTATTACAAATTGGTATCCTTTACATAAGAAAAGAAGAAAAGGAAGGCCATTCAAAAGATGGTGCGATGATATTGTTGCCACGGCAGGGGTCACCTGGAACAGACTGGCAAGAGATAGAGCGAAATGGGGGGATATGGAGGAGGCTTTTACCGCTAGAGCGGTCCTTACAGTTAATTAATAACATTATATTATAAATTATATATTTTATAAATTTATAATATATAAAATTAATTTTATTAAATTAATTTTATATATTATAAATTAAGTATTGTAAGGAATAAATAAAGCTTATGATGTAGATATTGTTGGCCCTCTGCCGACATCTCCGCAAGGTTACAGGTACTTGGTTACTATTATCGATAGGAAAGTCGATGGCCTGAAGCTATATTAGTACAAGAAATTTCGGCTAATACAGTTGCTGGAGTAGTATATTGTTACGACTTTAAGTACTTATATCTCGAAAACAAAGCGTCGTAGAGCAAAACCCCAAAAACACATAAACAGGTATTAGACTACAGCGAAGACATTGGACTATAGTGATTGTGCTTTGTGATTTGGACTCTATTAAGTGGATTTTTGTAGAAGCTGAAAATAAACGTCTTCTACGTTACTGCGGCATTTTTATTACCCATAGCGCGTAACAATATAATGAATGGATAACACGATATGGTTGCCATATAAAATTGACTACGGATCAAGGTCGTCAATTTGAGAGTTACCTGTTTCATGAGCTAATCAAATTTTTAGGGATCAGTAGGATTCGTACGCTTATCTTATCACCCGCAAAGCAATGGCACTGTATGGCATCGTTCTCTTAATACAACCCTTTGTGCACGCATAACAGATAAGTCTTAGGTAAAAGAATTATCTACCGTTATGCTAGGTTTACGAAACGCTTGTCGTAGTGATAACGGCGTAATCGGCTAAGCCCATCACAACTAACTTTTGGCAAGTCAGAACGACTACCAGGAGATTTTTATGATTTCTCGTCTCAAAGAGATCCCAGCGATCCTTATGTGCTTATTGACAAAAATAAATATATTTAAACCAGTTAATAATGCTAATAGGAATAAGCGATCAGTCTTTGTTCATATAGACTTATTTACGTGCGATTATGTTTTCTTTCGTGACGATACGGTTAGAAAAGCTTTAAAACCGTATGACGGGCCGTTCAAAGTTTTAGAACGGGGATCAAAAGTGTTTTTAGTTCAGTTGTCAAATAGGAAAGTCAGCATTTCCATTGACAGGCTGAAACCAGCTTATATATTAGCACATTCTAGTTCAAGTGGCTATGGTGCGGTACCTAACTAATTCGATACCACCACCTGATCAGTCACCTACGCCACAATACAAGGAGCGCCTGCCTTCCTACAACTTCTGTATCAGAGTCGGAAGAGCCAGTCATACGCAAAACTCGCAGTGGTCGTGTAGTCAGACCACCACTTAGATTAACATAAATATCTAAATTAACAAAGAACGTAAATTACATAGTTATTTGATACAGTTGTCATATTTATGGGGAAGACACTGCCTTCCACAACACTGTGCAAACTAAAGAGGCAGGCAGGGATTCCAATTTTGTACTGATCTGTAAAAAAGGGATAAATAAAGTATTTTATTATTTATTTTTTTATGAGTTTTGCGCTTCCAGCTAACATAAAAAAACATGTTGCAAAGTGCTTACTCATAATTTTTTAAGTAAATTTTATTTTTGTTAAATTTTGCTAAAATTGCATTTTCCATTAATTTAGTGTAAACATGTTTACTCTTTAGTTTGTAGGCATACATTACATTTTAACATTTTCAATTCACTAGTTATTGTAAATACAGTCGTATAAACAGTTAATAAATATTTTTTGTTCTTATAATGGGCTGGGGACAAAGAAAGCCAGGGAAAGAAGAACATACCGCTACGCAAGTGCAGAATTTATCCAATTTTGTTGAAAAAACAGATTAATATGGTTGGGATAGCTCTGTAGTGGAAGTCGTCCTAACAATAATTTTTTGTGTACTTAAATTCAAATTACCTACATTGAAGATATGTGTATTGTTAAATTTATAGTAAGTATAGTGATTATTTAAAAAAAAAAATAATGTTTTATTTAAAGTACCAGAACGTTTTTTCTATCCGAGTTAACCTTTTTCCCAACTCTTTTTCATTTCCCATAGCTGGTAAATAGTCACCTCTCTGAAGTGAAGAGGGATTTGGGCCATTGTCCACCACGCTGGCCAAGCATGCACGAAAGACATGGAAAACATCGTAATTAATAAAAAAAAACAATATTTTAAGTCACCGTAGAGCAGCGATAAATATGCACTTAACACATTTCATTGTCAGTGGATGCACCGGGGGTCTGAACTCGATATCTCAGTGACGGAGACCGCGGGTTTTACCGCTTGGTCATCGCTGCCCGAGTTAACCTACCCGGCGCAAATGACGTGAAAATAATTACTGGGACAATGACGCTGGGTCATATTGACCCGAATTTTAACGAATATTTTTTAAGAAATTTTACAAGTTAACTTAATTTTAATTACTGTTTATTAAAAACGATTCTTTTCTTGGGTAGTAATATAAAAATAATGTCAATAAGTTCTAGAAATTAATTTTTTATATATATTTTAATAACACATGCAAAATACACTATAAAAACGTAACATATTTGTATTTTGACTCTTTTGGTAAAGTATTCTTAGCAATAGTAGGAATCAACAATCTTATGTACTAATAGAGAGATCAAATCAGCTTTATAGCATGCAAATAAAAACTAATCAGTCATCTACGTCATCATTCAGGCCCACAGATTTGCTGCAATCATTGCAGTATGGAATCAAATGGTATGGGCAAATGTAAATGTGACACGCATTACATGTGTGTGACGTTTTCTTATCCTTTTTAGATGGACTAACTTGACACCTCTTGCAAGTTCCTGGACCTTTTTGGGGTGGTTTTTCACTAGGATCATTCAAGAAATCCCCAATTCTTTTGCGCAACTGACGAGGTAAATTGACGCGTGCTTTTTGATTTTGTAAATGCTCGTGCACTAGAGCGAGTCCCAACTTTTTCATGAAATGTCGTCTTTTAGTACGTGTATCATTGTTATTGGCCCGATATATTATATTAAATATTTTCAAATCTGGTTTGTACCTACGTATACGTACGTACGTATCTGATTCGGCCGTTCAGGTGTTTTGCCATATTTTCCCATCCTTTCCTTTGTAAAATTGCTGTCGTAATTGGTGTGGTAGGGACGCAAGATCGATATTATCTGAATCTGACTCAATATCACTAGCTTCTTGTTCACTTTTAGTATCATTGCTGCGTTCAGATAAATGGTTTTCAATATCCACGTGTGAAGCAGCTTGAAAGTCTTCATTGTCGGAATCAGACTCTTCTAAAAACGCCAAAATTATAGCTTGTTTATTTGTCAGTGACATTTTTATTCAAAACCTATAAAAGAAACAAGATTTATTGATATTAAACACTAAATAAGCAAATAAACGTATGTCACGAAATTACTACGCCAGCGATGACGCTGGGTCATAATTACCCGTTTTCACTTGAAGCACGTGTATCTCCTTAAGCACGCGGCGTTGCACTGATAGCACCCAAGAAGCGGGTAGAGGGGGGCTATATCTCCAGCTACAGAAACGTTAGAACCACAAGAACGATGTAAAAATAAAATATGTTAGTTTAAAATTGCCTCGGGTCAATATGACCCAGCGTCATTTGCGCCGGGTTAAACTATTTATAATTATGCTTTATTGAATTGGGACTACCCAGAAGGATGATGCGAATTTTTTATTTAAATCTTGAAGTTCCAGTACTATAAATCAATGCTTGTGTAAAATTTCAGCTTTAATTAGTAGGTATCTTGAGGTGGCGCACTCAGATTAAAGTTTGAAAAAAAAAACAACGGGTTGCACTCCGGTAGTGCCGGCAGAAGTGAAAACTTGAACATTAACGTTGTGAATTTTTGATATTTTGGAATGGTTAGGGAATAATTTCGCACGAATTGCTTTTATTATCAGTATTATTTTTCATCTCGTATTTTCAGTAGGTTTTGATCTAGTATTTTTATAAAGTACTCACTTATTTTCTTTCACTATTTCTTCGTCTTTTTTCATTAATCATTAATCATAAACACTTTGTTCAATGTCCATATTAAAAATACTTGATATAAACGAATTTTACCAGTATTGAGAGTCGAGCCGTCATCAGCTGTCACTCCTCCGTCTTACGAATATTCGATCAGGCCACATGTCCTGACGCGAGTTTAACATTTATTACCCATCACAAAAAAGTGCAAAAAAGCCGGTAAACAAGTTTTCACTTCAAAAAATCAAATTTGGAATTCAAATAGACGTTTATACATATTTCTATATAGTTTTGAGAAGCATTTTGCAAAATAGGTAACTAAAATTAATAAAGTTACTAAGAACAATGAAAAGTACATATTAAAAAACCATATTTCAAATTATTTAATGGCCTACATCATCTCCTTTTGACTGAAATTCAGAGATTTGGTATCAAAATGTCCTATGACTGTCCAGGATTTTATTCTGGTACGAATAAACCGATCTCCTGGTTCCGTTCCGAAAACAGATTACGAATTTTTTAATGAGTACAAGATTCACGCACCATACCATTCACGCACGCTTATACCATCGATTCTTTTCGGCAGAATTATGAAAAATCATGTATTCGGAATATAAGTATAGGTCACTTCGCTCCACCTTGCTATCAAGTTCACTTATAATGTATAACCACATATTTCGAGCTCATTTACATTCCAGCTAATTGCTGCCTATAATAGACAATAGATTTGCGGTTTACCCCAAAGTTTAAAGCAATTTAATTAGTATTTAGTAGGTAAGTAACATTTATCATAATTTTAATTGTACTAGCTAACCCGACAGACGTTGTCCTGTACATTAATAGTGGATACGAATTGGTATACCGAAGCATTTTTCAGTTTTTTTACATCCACTTTGACGATATTTGCAGCACGCGTTCTGTCAATGTTAAGACAAACGCCATGTTACATTAAAAAAATATATTGTCAAGAGCACATGGCATTTTGTTCGATATAGGTTAATTATAGTGCACGAGTGTTGTGAATTAAAATAACAGTGCGAAAATAGGTTTTTTCGGCTTGCCTCCAAAATTCCATTGGTCACATTCTGGTAAAGAAGCCATCGCTTTACTTGAATGTCTGACTGACTTGACTGACTGATTACTGACGACTTACTGACTTTACCTATTACTACTCGTTCAGTTTCACTGAAACTGGAAAAAACGTGATGCAAAAATTATACTTGACGCTGGCAATACGCAGAGTTTGCGAAGCCATAATTGAAGAAACAAAAAATTTATATGGTGGTTAATTATTTTAAAATTTCCGTACATTTTCTTAATTTTTTCTTTCATAAGATCCTTCTCCTAACAATTACACACGCAACAAAAAAAGAATTAGCGAAATCGGTCCAGCCGTTCACTCGTGATGCCTTGACCAAGGGAAAATAGGGATTAGTGTTCGCAGTATTTAGTTTACTTTACATTTATAATTTATAACATATAAAAATTTAGTAGCAATTGAGCATACAAGTGGTGTTAAGAGGTTGCAGCCCATGGAAGTATAGCCCCAGGGTATTAAAATTCGAACAATTTTTGAATTTCAACCGGAAAAATATTATTTGCAGGATAGAAAATTTTCTTTCGTTGTTTGTATGTTGTAGATATAAGAAATCCATATTATAAAAAGGTTTAATATTTTATATTATTATAAACTATTACAGACCAATTTTAAAACACAATAGGAACAATTGATTTAAAAAATTAAAGCCTTATCACGCTGTGTGATATTAAGATTCTTGAACTTCAGTAAATAATTCGGGACCACTTAGTTTCTCTTGTGTCTCATTTCCTTGTTCCCTATTTTCTTGCTCCTTATTTCTTGACTCCTTTTGCTCTTGCTCCCTATTTACTGGTTCCTTTTTACCTTTCTCCTTAGCTTCCATCGGCACAGTAATAATGGCATAGGATGTAATGTTGTTGCTGCCACAGGACCTTTTGATTTCCGTACCTATCGGCGTTCTATACGGAAAAGTTACCGCAAAAGTTCCGTCTTGAAGTGACCACGATCCTTCTTCCGAATCCAGGTTATCAGGCAGCATCTTCACATCGTGGAAGCTCTTCAGACCAATCGGATCCCAACGTTCCGCACTTACAATGATGGCCCGATGCATTACCTTTACAACGAAGTCTTGTGCCTGGAACTCTGGGATGGTGTATTTCAGGGTATACGAATCAGGACCGTATACTTCCCGTACCCGCATGTTCATGTTGTCTCTGCAGAAGTTTTCTAGCTTCCTATCCATGCCGATGAGCTGGTGCGCCACTTTCCGAAACATGTCCTCTGGGCGGTGACCACGTTCCCTATGCCTCTTGGTTCGGCATTCAGGACCTATACACATGGGCTTGCTCTCAACAATACTGAGAAGAACTACGAAGATCAGTAACCGATACATTGTACTTGTTGCACCTGAACTGTGCTATTGTGATGCTTTCTGCAATATTTATTTCGCTCGTAATCACTTAAACTTGAATGTGCCGTTTTTTGTTAATGAACGTATAATTAGTTTAGCCATTTGTTGCTCATTATAACCGGTTATATAATTAACAACTTATCGATATACATCAACCTTGCAATTGATCGAGTTTCGGTGATAGTGGTCCTATTATTATTAATCGCGTACATGCGGTTAATACAGAGCAAAACAATTAATGTAGCTAAGCAAAACGGGCGCGGTTGGAATTTCTTGTGTATTTCCGTGCTTCGGAATATTGTAGATAGCACCTGTTAGCCCCTGTCAGATACGTGGGTGGATTAGACATTTCGAGTAATGAGTTGGTTACAAGCCTATTCTTCACCATTCTGCGAACCTTCCAAAGTTTTGGAAATTATCCGAAAATCTTTATTCTTGCCTAGCAAAAGTATTTGCTACAAGGGTTAAGAATAAATAGCGAGGTAGAATGTGGATTAGGTTTTAACGGAAAGATACTCTTGCTATGTCTTTTTTTGCTAGCAGCCCTGTTTGGGCTGGGCTCTCTGGGGTCTCTTCCTGTTATTGGGCAGGTTAATGGAACTTACTCCCTTGCAACCCTCCATTGCGGGTTGGTGGAGATGTAAGTTTTTATCATAAAGAAATGTCTATGGTTTGGTGAAAAAGTTTTTTAACTTGCTTGGTTTATAGTTTTGATTCAACTTGCACAGATCGACCGGAGAGGTACCACCTCTGTACGAATTCCCTATTATATCTTCGTAGAAAATCGAGTTAGCGGCCTCACTCTCATGGCCATGAGACCACCAGTCTCCGAAATAACAGCAATACAGCATAAAACCATCACGATTTGCTTGTATAATGTCTGTAGCAACTTCTTGATATTACATGGTCGGCAAGTCCATTTGCTACTTCATTATATAAAAAAGTGTTTAACATCATCCATCCATCATCAATCCATTCATCAGCTTTTAAAAGTCCTCTGCTGGACATAGCTGGGCATCGTTCACTACTCCGTCCGATCCTGCGTCCTCTTAATCCAGCGGCTTTCCGCTGTCTTCTTTAGGTCGTTAGTCCACCGGTTGGAAAAAAAGGTGCAGGGACCACCCGTCTGTGCCCCTTTTTTAAGAGATGGTCACCATTCGAACTTAACATATTGGTTTTTTGATATATTCGTGTGTTTTTATAAGTTTAATTTGTTTATTAAAAACGGTTGGAATTTAAAGCAAAATACCCAGTCAGATAAGAAATGCTGTGCGCGTCTTCTCAACGATAACCTTACGCACGGAATTTCAAGTCAAGCGTCCTTATCGTTGCAATGAACTTTAATTTGAGGAAACATTTCACATTCTGAGAATATAAAGTTTTACTTAAAATAAGATTCTGTTAAGAAAGATAATAGACACGGATCTGGGTTGCTTTTTGATGTTTCCCATAGTTCCGTTCATGTTTAATAATAGGTGGTCCACTAACCGCCACTTTTGTAAACGCCTTCAACAAAAAGAAGGTTATTAATTCGTCGGGATATATGCTTTATTTTGTATTTACTTATGTACATCGATTTGGAGTGGTAAACGATATCCGATTTTAATGAATTTTCAAAGGCACCTCTTGCTAGGTGGTATTTGATTCAGTTCTGATCAAGGGATCATGAGGAAAATCAACGGAAAGGTCATGATGGGAATTTGTCCTACTAGTGTACGTAAATCTTATCCGATTTCGTTGATTTTTAGAGTTCCGTAGCCAAATGGCAAAAAACGGAACCCTTTTAGATTCGTGATGTTTGTCTGTCTGTCTATCCGTCCGTATGTCACAGCCACTTTTTTCCGAAACTATAAGAACTATACTGTTGAAACTCGGTACTAATAACTGAGGGTTCCCCATACTTGGAACTGAAACTCAAAAAAATTTCTTTCATTGTATGGGGTGTCTATGGATAGGTCTTCAAAAATGATATTGAGGTTTTTAATATAATTTTTTTCTAAACTGAATAGTTTGCGCAAGAGACACTTCCAAAGTGGTAAAATGTTGGTCCCCCCCCGTAACTTCTAAAATAAGAGAATGATAAAACTAAAAAAAATATATGATGTACATTACGATGCAAACTTCTACCGAAAATTGGTTTGAACGAGTAGTTTTTTTTAATACGTCATAAATCGTAAACCACAATTTACCTTTCATTCAATATTAATGCAATGATTTCTACGGATAATCAAAGGCAATGATGTATTTCTGTTGCCGTTATTGTTATACAATTACTAAAAATAGAATAAAATAAATATTTAAGGGGGCTCCCATACAATAAACGTGATTTTTTATAGATGGAATGGTAAGGAACCCTTCGTGCGTGAGTCCGACTCGCACTTGGCCGGTTTTTATTCATAAGGTGGTACCTCCGTATTGGTCACATTTTAATTTGGTTGAGTTCTAATCACGTGATGTATGAGAAAAAAACCATAAACATCATGAATCGTTTACATGGGTTATGCTTAATTTGAATGTACTCATTTGTATTACAAAATGTGTGCTTCTCTGCTTTCATTTTATACACTAAAAAGTTAAAAAAATTAAAAGCTTCACACTAATAGCCCCACAATAGGGTATATATACCCTGTGTCGTGGGTACCATGGACATATGCAAAGACAGAAATTTCAAACACCCAGACCGCGAACAGAAATTTAAACTCATCATTAAAAAAATTCGTTTCGCCAGGAATCGAACCCGGGCCTTTCGATTGGTAGTCCGGCGTAGTAACCTTTGCGCCATACGGGTTGACAATTAATATCAAACAAAAAAATGTTGCCCATTTCAAAGAGTTAAGCCGTGATATACATGGCCGGGAGGCAAGCGTAGATCGCAAGCAGCTAGGTCAAACGGGTGCGGTCGGCTGTGAGATGGGTGACTGCTGGTGGCGAAAATTTTATGTGCGTTTCCGTGCTTCGGAGCCCTCTGATAAGCCAATCGGTCCCACTTATCATTGATAGCCAACAGTCGTTAATCCTTGCCACAGGCCTTAATAATAGTTTGAAAACATTTGACTGCGGGTTGGCCATTAACAACGAGCCGTGTGACGCAACGGTTACCATATTGTACTGCCAATCGGAGGTACCGGGTTTGATTCCCGGCGAAGCAGAAGTTAAAATAAAAAAATAAATAAACGCTAATAACATTCCTAGGGCACTGGTGCGTTCCTTTGGAGATTCCGGGGCTCTTCACAAGCGCCGAGGAGGCCATCGAGGGGGTTTTAGTGTGGTGAAAATCCCACATAACCCAGTATCCCTCCCTGGGTACCTTTTCAAGGTTTCCCCCCGTTAACAAAAAAAAAGCTCCACAGTAAGGTAATTGACACCCTGTGTCGTGGGTACCATGGATACAAAGACAGACAAACACCCAGACCGAAAACAGAAATTTAAACTCATCATTCAAATTTCTGTTTCGCCGGGAATCGAACCCGGGACCCCTCGATTGGCAGTCCGGCATGATAACCATTGCGCCACGCGGGTCGACAAATAATGAGTTTCAGTTTCTGTTCTCGGTCTGGGTATTGGTATTCATGCCTATGTGGGTATCTATGGTACCCACGACACAGGGTAAAACAGCTACATAACCAACGAGCAGCGTGGTGGGATAAGCTCCAATCCAAGCCTCTAAAATAATGGGGAGACACGTGCATAGAAGTGGGTCATAAAAAGAGTTGTAAAAAAGGCTTTATTTTTTGTTTTATAAATTTATTTACTGTATATAAATTAAATAAATAAATAAAGACGATCCATAAATCGGTAGCTAAATTTACAATTATTTTATTCTTCTTCCAGTGTATCAATTTCACTGTCCTCCCACTCCTGCTTCGCCATGGGCACTGTCAATATGTAATACATTATGTTTCCGCAAGTTTTGTTCATCTCCTCTCCAATCTGTGCCGAGTATGGGAACGAGATCTCGAGCTGTGAATCTTTTAGAGTCCACGAGGCTTCTTCCGACTTCAAATTGTCAGGCAGCATCTGCAAATGCCAGAAGTTCTTCCGTCCTATTGGGTCCCATCGCTCCGCGTGGATGTACAATGCCTTGTACATGACTTTGACAGCGAGGTCCTTAGCTTGAAAACCCGGCACTGAGAGCTTTAAGACGTAGGAACTATTTCCAAATACTTCGTGAAACTGCGTCATCATGTTGTCTCTGCAGTAATTCTCGAATTTTCTTTCCAACGAAATCATCCAGTGAGCTGATTTGTAGAACATGGTCTCTGGATAGTGGTTGTAGCTGGACTTCTGTAGTTTTTTCCCACAAAAGCGGCCATGACACTGAGTCGAAGAGTCTATTATGTTTAAAAGAACTAGGATGACTAGTAAGCGATACATGATTCTCTGACTTTATAGAAAGCAATATGACTTTTTTAGCGTTCTTCCTATATTTATTTGCTAGTTTGACATTTTTAACTGAATTCGCTGATACGTTTAATGAAATTATAATCGAGAAACTCATTAGCGGTATCAATAAAATTTTGATCCGTTATTTTTATCTTGGTGCTCACTATCTACCTATTATTGTAACTTTTTTGATAAAGCGGTATGAGAATGTTATGTAGTGTATACAGCTAGCTGTTATAGAACAAAAGTTGGTCGTCCGGTAGTATAATGGTGAAATAGTGGAGACCAATGCCCAGCCAGTCAGTCATGTATTCGAAATTTTATATAATATAATTAGACTTATTTTTTTAGGTCTCTTCTCATTCATTTGTGAGGGATTTAGACCATAGTCCACCACGCTAGTCAAGTGCGGATTGGTGGACGTCATTCTTTCGAGAAATTTCTCTCAGGCATGCACGGCGATGGAGAAGATCGTAATCAATATTTTACATCACCGTGAAACAGCGATAAAATGCGCACATTATTAATTTCTTTGTCACAGGTGCCCGCCGAGTACTTGAACTGCGAAGACCGCGGTTTTTTACCACTTTACCATCGCCGATAAACAAGACAATAATTAGCCAAGTGTATTTGGTGTCACGCGTAATTTAAATTCCATAAATGGTTGGCCAACCAGTGTTGTAAATGCAGTGAAAAATTTCTTGTTACATGCTACTGAAAATAAAATTACAAGATAAAGGATACCAGTTCCCGCGGAGAGGATGGCGGTGTAGCAAGCATAGTCAACGTTACGCCGCGGCCTTGGCCGTCACAGCAACGGAGTTCTGGTCTCGAGGTACTTCCATGTACGGAAGTACATGGTAGGAGGAATCCTACCCTGGCATTTTCAAGGGGAAGTAATGTTCCCCGGTGATGGACCCGCTTTGTAGGGTGTGAGGTCTGTGGCAAGCTAGCTTACCTTAATTATTGCAGTTCAGTGGACCCCCTCGACGGCGCCGGCGGTGTGTGTGCGTTTCCGCATAACGTCGCAAGCAGTGGAATGTTCTGGAGAGCACCATCGCTTTCCGGACGATAGGCCCGTTTTAAGGCGCCGTGAAAGACATCGGTGCGTTCCTTCAAAATTCTCTCCAAGCGCTGAGGCAAGCTACCGAGGGGGTTTTAGCAAAGTAAAAATCCCACATAACTCAGTATCTCTCCCAAGATGTCGGGTAACATTTAAAGGTTTTCCCCCGAGACGAATAAATGTAAAGGATACCAATAAACATAAATACGTTTCAAAGCACTGTCTATCATTTACCTACATATCTCAAGCAATAATTCCCGACAGTTAATATTGTTAGTGGGTTATTACAATATTATTTTTACATTATCTTGGTAATCCCTGTGAGATGTGCGGATTTATTTTATTTGTAACAAATAAGGAAATAATACTTAAAATAACCCAGTTTGTTTTGGTATAATATTTTGTTCGTATAATATTTTGTCTATAAATAAATTTTGTATACAAATACAAAAAGTAATTTAAGAAATAAATCCCAATTTTTTTTCAATAATAACGATTCACACTCAGCTCCACAGTAGGATAGATATACCCTGTGTCGTGGGTACCATCGACACATACAAAGACAGAAACACAAACACCCGACCAAGAACAGAAATTTAAACTCATTATTCAAATTTTACGTTTACGGAATCGAACCTAAGATCCTTCGATTCGTCCGGCATGGTCCCGCAGGTCGTCGTCTCCTTTTTAAAGTAATAAGAGGAGACTTCCAAAAAAATTATTTAAGTACCAAACATTGTTGTGACTACTTACTGCTAGATGGCAGTAGTACAGGCACAATAGGGCCTTGTACACTATTCACAAAAAAATATCAAAATGCATAGAGAGCTTCAAAGGGGTGCACAAAACTACGCTTGGAAAACAGAATAATTGTTAATTCATTAAGATACATGATTTTTACTGCCGCTGAGATCAATTAAAATTTAGTCAATTGAATTAAATGGTTTGTGACGTCACATACATACGAACCTTATTTTCGCTGCTTATTAGAGTTCCGTACCAGAAGGGTGCCGACGGGACTCTATCCGTCTGTCTGTCAGATTATACAATAATAATAATTGGGACACTAGTGGGTTAAAGTTAGATCACATTTTAACCAACCACTAGCTGTGCCCCGCGGTTTCACCCGCGTTAGAAAGGATCATTAGCATAAAGTGAAGTCCCTTCTGAAGTGCCGCTGGACCGCCTTTTTTGTAGGACTATTTAAGAACATTTCTATCATACATACATTACATAATGTGGAACTTCAGCGGTTTTGGTAGCACACGCCAGAATAGCTTGCAGATGGTAGATTTTTCCTACTTACTTGATACTTATCGTCATATTTTGTACAATTCACACTATATCTTTATAAATTGTAGCCTATGTGTTATTCTGATGTATAAGCTATATTATTGTAAAATTTCATTAAAATCCATTCACTGGTTCTTACGTTAAAGAGTGACAAACATCCATAATTACAAACTTTCGCGTTTATACTATTAGTAGGAAGTAGGATTCTCCAAATAATTCGTTAAAATTAATTAAAATAGTTTGCAATTATTAAAAAAACCCAATTGACTCGAGAAGTTTCTGGAACTTTCTCGAACATTCTCAATAAAATTAAAATTAAATAGTTTGCTAGATCATCCCAGAAATTTTGAGATCCACCCAGATTCCAATAGGGACTATTGGTTAGAAAAGTACAGATATTTTTTTTTCAGATTTTTCCACCCACTTCCACCCACCGCGATCGAACTCCCTTACTATCATCTACGTACTAAGGGGTATTTACCACCCCAACGGGAAGTTGATTGGAGTTAATTATAATAGAGAAAACCGTGTCTTTACGTACAAAGACATCCCTTTACTTTTTATGTATATATATTAAGATTAATTGGACGCTAGAATAAATTTTACATGAATTGGAATGAAATTTGATTTGATTTCTAGCGAGAACAGTAACCCCACTGATTCCAGCATATAACTAATCCAACCAGTATTGGCAGGGGATATGTTATAGCCTTAGAATAATTACAATTACATTATAGAAACCAAGTATGCGCGCCTAAATTGAAGCATGTTGATTAGTGCTATTAATGGCACCAAACGCCGGGCCGCTCCGTAAGACTGAGGTTAAATTTCATCACAACACTTTTTAAAAACAAAAGATATCTAATAAAATAACTATTCAAAGTGTTTTCAATATTTTGTAGTATTTAATAGTTAATTTGATGAAAATAAAAATATTTTGTTGTTGTAGGAATCTATTTAGTGCTTCAATTTTGACAGCGCGCTTGTATGAAGACTGACGTTCTTAACGTTATAAGGTTATTGCCTTGTTTGAACATACAATTTTACCGAGTTTTATGGAATAAAATAAAAGTGAGAAAACATGGCTTTTCGAATTGTCTCCAATCTCTCAAAACCTGCCTGATGGTTCTGGTGAAGTACCAAGCCATCGACTTACACGGATTTGACTTAATTGACTGAGTGTCGCCGATTTTGACCATTAAGTACTAAGCCAATACTAAAAAACTATTTTGAGCAAACGTTCGATTTTCCAGAATTCAAATTGAAGTTTATTCGAATTCGAATCGAATTCAAATTGGTATTTATCTCGAATCAGTCGAGAATAACCCCATACTCGTAGGTCTGTCCTGTTTCCTAATTTCCTTATTTTCTGTTTATACCGCCAGAGATGAAAGTTCATCCATCACTGTCAACATTGTTTTGTTTTGAGACCCCTTGCAATAATTATAGCGAAATATTAACATTGATGAGTTCTTTGTTTTTTAGAAGGGCGCGGTTATAAATATAACAAAAAAAACCTGCGATTTAAGTTCAGCCTTTCCTTGAAATGTGTGATTGCTAGTAGCAATTTGAAAGGCGCGTAAATATAAATTTAAAAATAAATAAAATATATAAATATAAATTTTCTTAACCATCTCTAATATCATATTCCTTGAAGTCGGGAAAAATCTAAAAATGCAAAATAATGCTGAATAATAATAATCAAAAGTATTGTTTCGAAAACTTTCAAAAACTTAGTATCGCCGAAAATAACTTACCTGCGTCAAAAACATCCAAGGAAATAAAAAAATATTATTCAATTATCGGTTATACATGAATTTTCACTTCGATTTCCTGAAATAGCAAACCGTTCGGCCACAATAAGCGGGATAAGGGCGTTTTATCGTTCCATCAACGTCGGGTAACAATGGGACGGTTCCACCATTGTGATCTGTGACGAGTGGGAGAAACGCGATTGATATAGGTATTTCCAACTGGGTTACGTATATTTGCACATCATGATTTTTTCAATTGATAAGTTTAATTGTTTTAACATCCCTAAATTATTATGTTTCTGCTAGTAGAGGAGACGTGGAAGATCGACCTTCACCGATTTGATAACTCTCTAATTTTGCTTAGGTATGCTTGCCTACTTATTTCCGTGCATGGCTACCTGGCAAGTAGATGTGAACAGGTAAGTCAATATAGGCACCTAGTCATACAACATAGGTACCTAGGCATATTCTGTGTGTAAAAATTATCAATTGAGATAAAACTCATTCGGTTATGAAAAGAGTGAAGTGATGAAAGAGAATTGATTAAAATTAATTAAATTAAAAATATCTATGAACACTTTTCGATAGGCAAGTTATCATAGGCATATATGTTTATAAATTATATTTGACAAAAAATATGTCTCATCGAGTTATCAGATCGGAGAAGGTCGATCTTCACCGGCTCTTAGACCAGTAGTCCGCACAGCTCCACCCGTGTGTAGACGTTGTCCTGCCTCAAAAGTATTGAAAGTGGATTTGTTTTTTATTATCTTAAAGAGATTTCATGTTATTGTCAAACAAAAATATAAAAAAAATAATGACGTACGAACTGTCCTGTTATTCTGACTGTTTAAAAGTTTAGAACGGCACGGTACAAAATACAAACGTTTGACAGGTAGGAAAAATTGATAATATTATGAGAAAACTACGTATAAATAAAAAAATAATTAAATAACATTTTCCAGTGGACCAACTTGTGAATCTAAACTATTCTTTAATCCCCTTGAACACACAAAACAATCTCATAATCCGCCCAGTTGTTTAAGAGGAGTTCAGTGACATACTCACGAACACAAGAAATATATATTAAGATGAAAGTAAACGTAATGTTTGTGTACTTGTTTTTTCTTCATTGATTTACGACATTTTCTTTCAAAAATCATGTTAGATTCCGTTGCATTCTAAATCCGACCGATGGTTGTACGACTCAGTTATCGCGCCCCTTAATTCAACTTCGTCTTAAAATATATCGACTTGTTTACCCATCTTATATAGGTACTATAGCCAGCTATAGTGGTTAGCTACTCGTATATTCGACAAAGTTAGCAAAGATTTTTTTAAAATTTGCAAAATGAGAAAGATTTCACAAGATTACAATCCCTAAAAATAACTTGTCACAAAACATGGAAAAAATATTATTCAATTATCGGTTTTACATGATTTTTCGTTTCGGTTTCCTGAAATAGCAACAGCGTTCGGCCACAATGGGCGGGATAAGGGCGTTTTATCGTTCCATCAACGTCGAGCAACAATGGGACGATTCCACCATTGTGATCGGTGACGAGTGCGAAAAACGCAGTTAATGTAGGTATACATTTCCAACTGGGCTCCCTATCATTGTTTTTACGGATACAGTGATCACTGGACATAGAATGAATCATCTATTTGTTCACTTTCCCTCATAAGTCACAGTCACTTACATGTTACTTTGAGTATCTGACTAGATACTCAAAAATAGTCAGTAAACAGACTTGTTTACTTGACTATTTTTATTTATTTTTAAAATGAAAACTTCTTTAGCGGCGTTGTGCACTTTTTTTTGGGATGGGTAAAAAATGTTAAACTCGCGTCAGGACCTGTGGCCTGATCGAAAATTCGTAAGACGGAGGTGACAGCTGATGATTGCTCGACTGTCTACACTTGTAAAATTGGTTAATTTCATCTATTAATGAAAAAAGTGACGAAGACATGGTGAAAGAAAATGAGTGAGTACTTTATAAAAATACTAGATGAAAACCTACTGAAAATACTAGATGAAAAATAATACTGTTTTTACTTCTGCCGGCACTACCGGAGTGCAACCCGTTGTTTTTTGTTTTTTATTATTTATTTAACGTAAGACAATTCCCATATTCTGTGGGTGTGAGTAAAGTGTCTTATATTTATTTCACACGTGTGCGACATCTGGTTGGCTGTCTGAAATCCATTTTGCGTCCCACTGCTGGGCACGCGTCTCTCCAATAATGGGGAGGTCCGGAGCTTACTCCACTATGCTATTCCAATGAGGGTTGGTGGAGATGTCGGTCAGTTGCCGGATGTTTTCAAACCGCCCATAAGGCCTCTGACTAAGTTAAACGACTGTTATCTTTCGATAACAACTGGAAACGACGGTTTAACGTGTCTTTCGAAGCACGGAAAAGCGCGTATTATTTTTTCACCAGCGGTCACCCATCGGGTTGGTGGAGTTGTTAGATTATCAAGTTTAGTTAGTCAAGTTATATTTACTTATTAATCACTAATAAAAGTTAGAAAATTTTCACATTTTATAGAACTAAATCTCTTATACGATTCCATTAACGGTTTTCCTTCTAAAGGATCGTGGAATGACAATAGCTTACAGCGGAACGAACAAATCCCTAAGATGGGACGGAGGCAGTCATTTAGCTCCCTTATATTTAATAAATTTAATTTCGCCGGCCATCCCGGCTCCAATTTTCGACGGTGGAATTAACCAAGTGTTATGATTTTTTAGGTTGGATATTGTGGACACGGTTCAAGTTAGAGAAGAAACGAGTTTACATTATGTAGATTTAAAATCGAAAGGGTGGGGTGAAATAAATGCCATAAAGATGGCACTTTTTAACTGTCGGTTTAAATTTTAATTAAAATCAGGAGACTAGATGAAAAAAATAAAGTCAAACAACGTTAAAATTGTGGAGTGAAGACAAATCATTCCAGTCCCTGACGTTATATTTCGAGGATTTTTTTGACTCTTATTAGAACATGGCCTCTACCTTACAACTTTACCTTGCTTTTTGTATGAACAATAGTAAATTTACTTTTTTTTCAAGACTTTTTTTGAGACCTTTGTCCTATGAAACAAAAGCGCACACGAAAATTGATGGTATCAGCAAATAAATGAATCGTACATTTAATTTAGCTGTGTAGAAAAGCGTTTTTTATTCAAACAAAAATATTTACATAGGTACTTAAAACATAGTTATAATAAAAATAAACTAATTATATACAAGTAGAATAAAAAGAAAACTGTACATAAATGGTAATTACAAAAATAAATATTTATAAATAAAAAACTTCCTCTAAAATGTCCGTATTACGCATGGTGCTAAGCCAAGTAGAAAACCAAGTAGAAGGTAGAATATTTTTACTTTACATTCAGACTAAAGCTAATTTTATTTGCGGTTTTTTTTATGCTTTGTAGGTATTGCACAGCACAATGTGCTTATGAAATGAAATGCGTAACTATACTGGTGTTCACTATTCGCGGCTGCTTATAAACTAGACCAAGGCGTTAAAATTGAAAACTACGCGGAATCCGCTTCTGACGCGGTCAGAGTAGTTAGTTACAAGCGGTTTCAGCGGATTTCGGATTTAAAATGTTGAATTAGAAGAAATGCTTTATTCTTTTAGACTCGCCATTTGGGTATGAGCAGTTAAATGATCAGGAGTCGAACGAACGAGGAAAATTTTCGTCTCGGCTTTAAATTTGTGAAATGGACTACTGACTGGTTTGCTCGAGGGAATTTTATTCACTCGGTGGATTAGCTTATGATATTCATATTTCTGCTGTAAGATATTCTGCTGGGATAATAAATAATGCTTAAACTTTTACGCAAATTTAGGATTGTAACTTAGCTTAAATCTGTTGGTTAAAATTAGCTGTGCATGTATGTGTTGTTGATATTTGATTGCATAATCTATATTGAGGCAGTAAGTGGCTGATTTCATTTTCAGGGTTCTGTTCTCAAAGGGTTCAAACCTACCCTTTTATTAATGTCTGTCCGTCTGTCCACTGTAGCTCTATTCTTAATCCCGAAGCTACAGGACTAGCGTTTTCATCCTAGTATTTTTTTTCAAGAGAATGTCCTAGAAAACAACTAACAAACAACAAACTACTTAAATACCTACCATACTCAATGTTTCAACATAAAAAGGTATATAAAGTAACGTCATACCAATGAAAAAGTAATCGCCATTTTGCGCGATCGTCATTATTTTATTTAAATGAGAACCAAGCCAGCATTCGAATACACCTACGCAAATGGCATTTGATAATCGAATCTCCTACTTTCGTATACAAACGTAAATACCACGTGACGTGTTCACCCAGCCCTTGATCGATTTATAAAATAGTCAATTTTGGAGATAAGTGTCGTATGTACCTTAGGGCAGACGTTCACTAGAGTATGGAAGGAGTGTCAGATATCTAGCGTGTAATCAGTGCATGTCTACAAAGGCCGTGGAGATTGTAGAGTACATCTGCGTCAAGACTACTGTCAGATTGAAGGTTGAGCGATGATTAGTCTCGCCATAAAGTGAAATATATAAAATTTTGTAGGTGGTAGATCTATGATGGTTCACACGGGGAAGTACCACCGCTGCACCCACTTCTGCCGTGAACCAATTCTGTTGTGTTTCGGTGGAAAGGTGCAGTTGCCAGTTGCAATTTTAAAATTAATTTCATCAAATTTAATACAAAATTACAACGTAATAATAATAATAAATTAAACCTATTAATATACAATTATAAATTCTATAAAATTAAATTCAAAATATTACATTAAACATTATTTTTCTTGAGTGCATGTGGCACGCATTCCAGTGTCTAATTATGGGGCAGTCGGCTCGTTCAAGGTGTTCAGGAGACTGTTGGTGCTGTTCTTCTTGGGAAGTATTGTCTAAGGCCGTATGCAGTTGTCGGCCACACTTACATGAGGCGACCACCAGCCTCCAGAGTGGCAGCGCAACTGCATACGGCCTTAGACAAGACTTCCCAATGCTTTCTTGAGGTTGTATGTAGATGTCCATAACTCATCATTTGGTGGTGAGAGTTCCTCATGAAGGCAGAATTTTGGCCGAGAGGTGTTGTATTCCAGCGATACAGAGGCCGCACCTTTGTGTTTCCTAGTTATATTTTAATGTATGTGTACTATCTATTTTTGTAATCTATATTGTAAAAGTAAAACAAGAATACAACACGCTTCTCTGAAGTTCCCGCCAAAATCTCTCATGGGCATCGTTCGACGTTTTTTCATTTCAAATACGACAGCGACACTTTTGATTGTCCTTGTGGACACAGAATAAATATTCTTCTATAGTTGTGGGCGTCAACCCTAACAGTAGATGAGGTATTTGGTATCTGTAGCAGCATTCCGTTCCGCGCCTCATCTGTGCTTACGCCACTGCATACAAAGTGGCTAAACCAGAGGTACGAACTATGGACACGGAATCCTTTGCAATGTAAGAATTTGACGGGGCCTTTTATTTTATTTATTTTTTAGGTATTTAAATGAAATGAAATGAAATGAAATATTCTTTATTCACTGTACGGTTCCTTTACAAACTCTTAGTGAACGTTATTTTTTTTTGTTCTGCCTGCTCTGGGTGCGCTTAGGCAATGCTGAGCTGAAGAAAAGAGCAGACGGAGAAAAACTTCAGCCCTGTTTTAAAATATGGGGTATACAATAGCTTACTTTCTTACAGAGTAGCTATGGGCCGATAAGGAACATACGTGACAGCTACCGCATGTGTCAATGTCGTCCCACAGCCACCTGCTAACATAGGCAGTTTAATTCATTTAAGTCTATTACATCAGTTATAGAAACAGCCTTGTGGGACTACAGCTCAATCCCAAGCTTTTTTATCAATTAAATAGTCCTTAAGATCGTAATAAGCCTTGCGGCACAGGACTTGTTTGACTTTTTTTTTAAATCTGTGAAAAGGGAGGGATTGAACATTTTTCGGGATTTTATTGTATATTCTGATCGACATCCCGATAAAAGAGTGGCTCTGGTCACTGGTAAGTCGCTGGTAAAATCAGACATATTCCATTTATTGTGTTAGTAAGCATCATATAGCCTTAGAATACATACGTAAAGAATGAGTGTCTTAATACAGGCGCGCTGTCAAAATTGAAGCACTAAATATATTCCTACAGCTGTCACTTCTGGCAAACAAAATATTTTTATTTTGACCAAATTAACTATAAAATAGGTACTACAAAATATTGAAAACACAGTGAAAAGTTATTTTATTAGATTTCTTTTGTTTTTAAAAAGTATTGTGATAAAATTTAACCTTAAGTCTTACGGAGCGGCCCGGCGTTTGGTGCCATTTATGGCACCAATCAACATGCTTTAATTTGGGCGCGCGAACTTGGTTCCTATAATGTAATAGTAATTATTCTAAGCTTATAGCCTATGTTACTAAGAAATTATCATCATCATCAAAGTAAATAAAAATTTAAAATTAATTTCATCAAATTTAATACAAAATTACAACATAATAATAATAAATTAAACCTATTAATATACTATTATAAATTCTATAAAATTAAATTCAAAATATTACATTAAACATTATTTTCCTTTAGTGCATGTGGCACGCATTCCAGTGTCTAATTATGGGGCAGTCGGCTCGTTCAAGGTGTTCAGGAGACTGTTGGTGCTGTTCTTCAGCCGCTGCATCAGAGAGGTCACGTGGGTAAAATGGAATGAAAACTATCCTCATGAGCCTCTGCTAGCTTTCTAGATGTGCTACAGTATTCAGCCCTAACAACATCTTTAAACAGGCTTTTCAACGTTGTTTAATATTATAGCCTGTTCAGACAGGGAATAGGCATGGAAGTGCTTTTTGCCGTTCTGCTAAGTTATTTTTTTGTTTTATATGTGATTTTTAGACTAAGCAAGGCTGTGTTTGGTGCAGGGGAGCACATTCGAAGATGCGCTCGCAGTGGGCGCTGCACGCGTAGGACGCCTGTGCGTTCCACTGGAGATCCTGGAGTCCTCCCCAAGCGCAGAGGCAGGCCACCGAGAGGGTTTTAGCGTGATACAAATCCCACAAAACACGGTATGCTCTCCCAAGATGCCGGGTACCTTTTGAAGGTTTCCCCCCGATACTCAAAAAAGGCGACGTCACCTAAAATATACATCCTCAAGCAAGCATAATTCTTTTCTGAAGTCATATGCAAAGTTGTAAGTCTGATCGACACCTGCACTTTTCCACCGAATAAAAAAGAGTTGATTCACGTCAGAAGCACAGAATACTAAGCAAAAGTGAGTGCAGTGGTGGTACTTTCCTGGGTGAACAATAAAAGTTCTACCATCTACAAAATACTTTATTTATACCGATGTTTTCCATCTTATAACATCAGTTTAGGACTGTGGACCGGGTTCCGAAATCCAAACATCTGGTCTTCACTTTAATTGAGCAAATAAATACCTGGAATTGGCAATCCATCATTGATTCTCTCGATTGTGTGTTCCTTCCAAACACTCCAACTGAAGATGTTTGCAGGTTATCTAAGATATTGGAGGGATTCTGTGGAAGGGTTGGAAATACATTGACTTTGTAAGTGAAATAGTGTTTATTGATGTTGTGTGAGCACGAAAAAGGACAATGCTCATGCTATCTACTAATATTATAAACGTGAATGTATGTTTGTGTGCGCTTCTTTCACGTTGCAACCGTTCTATTCATTGACGTTAAGATTATTTGGATTTGTGACAGTGACATAGGAAAATATTTGATTCCTACGGGAAAAAACGTGTAGACGGTTAAAGCCGCAGACAGAAAACTAGTAAAATAATAATATAAAACCGTATCTCATCGATTCCATTGGAAACGGGTTTTTACTTGTACTTCACAAGTAAAAGTTTTTATGGAGACAGAGCGCTAATTTTATTAATTTGATACCTAAGCCATGTTGATCCCTAAAACGTTTACCATGCTACCCTTGCACACAAACATAATATGAGGTAGGTATGTATACCAAATAGGTACATGAAATCTTAGAATAATTACATTATAGAAACCAAGTTCGCGCCTTGGACCTTTGGGGCATTCTACTATCGTAAACTCTTGTAGAATAGAATGAAAAATGTATGAGATTTACATTTACCTAACTGTCATGCGATTTCGATCGTTAACTAATGTCATTACCATACATTTTATATTCGGTTATACTCGGTTGAGAGTACTATGTACTTTTTCAATATTGGCATCGCAAACTCTGTGCATTTGCCAGCGTCAAGTATAATTTTTGCATCACTCTTAGAAAAAATCAGTTAGTCGTCAGTAATCGCCAGTCAGTCTAGTCAGTCTGATGTTCAAGTAAAGCGATGGGTAATTTTACCAAAACGTGTCCGATGGAGTTTTGGAGGCAAACTAAAAAAACATGTGTTCGCACTGTTTTTTTATTTTACAATACTCGTGCACTGTCATCAATCTTTATCGAACAAATGCCATCAACTTGATCCGATATGACTCAAAAATACACCAAAAAATGACAATAAAACAAGAGCACAACGTGTGTTTTCGTACTTCCCGCCAAAACCAAACGGAATACTATGTTCCTTGGCGTTGACGATAGTTGAATGCCACTTGTCTATGCCCGCTCGATATAGATGACAGGACCCTTGACTAAAGATTTTTGGAAAATCAATCCCCAAAAGTGTAAAATAAGGGAAAAGTAAATCAGTGCAACAAAAGTTTCTCCGTCCGAATTCAACGTCGATTTAATCACTTTATGGTTGGAATAAGTATCAAACGATCCTTCGTTAACGGATACCTATGTTATAAATGTATTTGAGTTGACATTATTAAAATCCTTTGTTTCGAACTTCAATTGTTTAGGCTCTGCAATTTTGTTACACTGGATCAGTCAGACAGGATTTTGCGAAGGTACAAATATTGGTTGATATTCAGATATCATCATTTTCTTTAAATTTTGTGGGCTATAAGATTATCACCTGAAAATGACATAGTGGAGAAATCATTGCCAAAACGTGGGCAAAACAGATATATGCCACATCCAAACGAATGTAATATTACATTCCGTGACTCGTTAAGCAAAATTGTAAGTCGCGAGCCCAAACGTGTCACCCGGCGTGACAGTTGAAAAACAACGTGTCAAAATCTAATAAGATTCGATCCAATATCAGATCGGGGAGACCTTGATGAAAAATCTAGTTCTATCTAAATATATTTTCATTTGAGTGATATATTTTGGTTACCATGCCGGACTGCCAATCGAGAAGTCCCGGGTTCGATTCCCGGCGAAGCAGAAATTTGAATGATGTGTTTAAATTTCTGTTCTCGGTCTGGGTGTTTGTGTTCCTGTCTACAAAGACAGTTTTACAATTACACACATGACACATACAAATGTGTCCATGGTACCTACGACACAGGGTATTAATTACCTTACTGTGGTGCTATGAGCGTGTAACGTTTATTATTTATTACTTATTTATTACTATGCGTAGTCAGTTTCTATAGAAGTGTAATAAACATCTCTAGATATTTTTAATGAAGTACAAACCTTGCAGTCTCCACCAACCCGCATTGGAGCAGCGTGGTGGAGTAAGCTCCAGGCCTCCCCAATAATGGGGAGAGACCCTTACCCAACAGTGGGACGCAGAAAAGGGTTGCAGTCAGCAGACAAACTGCAGCCGCTTCTGCTCTCCGACTATTCTCTAACGTCTCTTTATTCTCTATTCGCCCCTATACGCAACGGCAAACACCGCATGCAGTTTGACGTCGAGTTTCGAGCTGTCAAAAGTGTCAAACCATTCGATTCTCAGTAAATCCGGCATAGCTACAATTTCGCCGGCGAGCGCTATTATCCCTTTTTAAAATTAGTGAACACTTATTTCCGTCGCTGTGTCGACGCATCAATCCACACCGTTACCTTAGTGAATAGCGCGGCAGATTGTAAATCTCGTATGAATATTTCCATCGATGTATGCTCGTATGACTCTTTTATGATGCGTGTATGTTTAGAAGTCCTAAAAAGTTCTAAAAGTCACTACTATAAAGGTTTTTGTTTGTACTTAGCGCGAAAGATGTGGACTTATCACAAAAGACGACCCGTGTGGCTTTATCATGCTGGACTGTTATCGAAGGATCTCAGGTTCGATTCTCGGCGAGATAGAAATTTGAATGGTAGGTTTATATTCCTCTTCTCGGTCTGAGTGTTTGTGTTTCTGTCTATGTGTTTGTCCATACTACCACGACACAGGGAAACTGAGTGCGAGACTGTAAGTGGCTATAAGGGGCTATAGAATAAACAATTTAAATCGAGTCCTGTTCCCCGCAATGGGACATTAAAAAGGGCTGTACAAAACCACATCTTTTTCCTAAAACATGAAACAATGCTGCACTTTAGAAATAACCGATAATAATAATAACAACACAACAACAACCAAATATAAGTCTTTGAACAACACAGTGTGTGTTGTGTTTTGAAACAATACTTAATTCTTATCTCTTTGTATAAAACGTTCATTCATAATTTAGTAGTCATGTTTATGCAAAGCAGACGGATTTGTTGCCGGTCTCTGGGGCGGTTAAAAACTTCCGGCTGAATTATTTATTCATTTATTCTTTTTTGTGACTTACATAAAGTAATTATCAAAAAGGCAAATTAAGATTCAACCCCAAGGGATGGAAAGCTTCAAAGTTTGTCGGTAAAGGAAGTTAATGTTTGATGGCCACGGAACGTAATTTATTAACGGGATAAAATTATACACGCACATCTAGTACATAAAGTAAAGACAAGTGTGGTGCCAATTGAGGGACCGATGACCTGAGGACCCGGGTTCGACCCCAGTGTAGTAGTGATATGTGATATTACATTTTTATGGTTTTAATTACCTGGCTGCAACTCTTTTTGTGTCCCACTGCTGGGCACGGGTCTCTCTCCCTATTGGGAAGGCCTGGAGCTTACTCCACCACGCTGCTCCAATGCGGGTTAGTGGCCAACCCGCTGTCGGATGTTTTCAAACCGCCCATAAGGCCTCCGACAAGGTTTAACGACTGTTATCTGTCGACAACAACCGGGGCCAATGGCTTAACGTGCCCTCCGGCTTCCGAAGCACGGAAACGCGCATGAATTTTTTTGCCACTAGCGGTCACCCATCTCACATCCGACCGCACCCGTTTTGCTTAGCTGCATAGACCGCTTGCGTTCTACGCTAGCCGTCGAGCCATGCGCGCTTCAGTTTACTTAATTAGACTTAAACCGAATTTTGTGCTTTTATAATAATTTATTTTATTTGGCCTCGTGTAGATGCACGTGGGCTGCAGCGACTAATTAAAACCACATGACCTGCGTACATTCCAGTAAAAAAAATGTGACCGCGGCTTTGACGTGTCTATGGTCTATCCTATTACAGCACTTTACACTTTGAAGCAGGAACTAGAATGGCTAAGTTGCAGGAAGTAACTGAACGCTATTAGCCAAATTGATTTTGGCCTCTCGACGCGTCCTCTTTGTTAATGAAGCTCCAACAGTCTTGTATTATGGATATTACGGGACGTTATGTGGATGTGGAGAAGACTTTATAATTATTGTGTTCGTTTTAGATACTTTTAGTGATGTTAAATTTAACCGGATTATCCGAGAGTTTTTCCGGGATTTATAATTGCCCGAAGAAATCTGAGACAGGAAACTGGGTGCCGCTGCTTTCGAAAGTTAGGTCGTTAGAACATTCAGATTTTCGGTAAGGTACTCACAAGTAAATACCTAAAAACGGATGTTTCTTAAACTAAATCTTATTACTGAATTCCACCTTTTGAAGCAGGTAGCAGAACGGCTAAGCTGCGAGAAGTAACTGGATCTAACAGCCAATTTGGTTTTGGCCTCTCGACGCGTCCTCGTCGTTAATGAATCTCCGACAGTCTTGTATTATGAAGATGACGCGACGTTACGGATAATGACATTTCAGATATGTTAAACTTCGAAAAGATAATTAAAAATACTCTATTGTCTATACCGTAGAATACAAAGTAACGCAAAAATATTTTATTTCACTGTAAAACACATTATAAATACGCACAAGACAGATCACATATATCTTTTTGGACAGGCCACACTAGGTGATTGGCGCTTGAGTCGATAAACGCAGCGAATTACAATTCAAAACGCGCGACTCTGACGCCGCGATTGCTCACGGCGATCGCCGATGCCAAAAATAGTTAGTGTAATCAGGCAGTTATAGAGGCTTGCCGGGACTTAAACCCCGGCTCTCAACAAGAGAGTCCCTTTATTAACTACTCGGCCATCAATGACCGTAGGGGCGATGCACAAACAATTTATTAGTTAATTGGGTGTAAGCTCCACGAGCTTTCGCCTCTTAATTAAGTGCAAACATAATAACACGTGTATTATTAATAATAATGGTTGACCTATCACCCACGTGCTTGTATTACGTATGCTATTAGCAATTGATAGTAAGTGCCCTTTGTATGAATCAAAGAGCACAGGACCGGATGGATTGGCGAACGTTAGGGGAGGCCTATGTGTGCAGTGGACTATGAAAGGCTGATCGATGGAGGGATGATTTCTATTGAATTGATTGCGCATGGCCCGGTAGCCGCTAAGCCGAACGGGCGCAGTCGGGTGTGAAGTGTGACCGCTAGTAGCGAATATTGTTTGTGAATTTCCGTGCTTCGGAGGCCACGTCAAGCCGTCGCCGCGTCGGCTCGGGTTGTTATCGACAGACAATAGTCGTTAAACCTTGCCGGGGCCTTATATGCGCTTTGAAAACATCCGATAGCGGGTTGGTCACTAGCCCGCAACCCCACCAGCCCGCATTGGAGCAGCATGCAGCGTGCAGATGGGTTGCAGCAACATCATAACATCACGCGGCCTGTTTGTTTGTCCAGTAATAAAAATGATCAATTAAAATAATGCAAAGATTCAAAGATTTTTATTGAACACAAAACGCTAATAAAAACATATTGATCGTAAACCCACCCCAAAACACATAGACAATAGTTCAAGTATAAATAATTCTGCTATTAAAGGTCTATACAAGCTAAACAAAAAGTAGCGATAATTATAAACTATTAACTATAAACTTAAATAAACTATAACTACAAATTATGAATGTACTTTCGTTTCTGCTGTGTTTTTATTACTAGTACGAAGGTCACACTCATATGAGGCAACAATAAGCCTCCAAAGTCGCAGCGCAAGTGTATGGTGCATTTCCCAAGGCGCTAAGTTCCTTTTGAAGGTTTTCACAATTTCACCCCACGCACCAAAAAATGGTCATATCAAAAATATTTTTGAACTAAAGGCTTATACTTAGGCTAAATACTACATTTCGCTACATAATTACAAATATCAGAATG
Source organism: Pyrgus malvae (assembly GCA_911387765.1). NCBI lineage: Eukaryota > Metazoa > Arthropoda > Insecta > Lepidoptera > Hesperiidae > Pyrgus > Pyrgus malvae. The sequence continues at coordinate 30,029,905 of OU426946.1, forward strand.
AATAACCATTGTAATAATCCTTGTCATTGTGACAAACTTTATTAAATGCTTTTGTCTTTTTATATGTCTCTTTGTATTTAGCTAACAAACTTAATTACGATAAAAAATTGGGTGCATTAAATGCAATGTCAAAAGAACAAGGAAGGCTTTAATTAAAGTACAAATTCATTCTTTCAGCCCCTCCAATTGCGGCAGGTAGTGTGGAACGGCCTGCCAGTTTTAGAACTTAGTGAAATAACTTTTTATTTATTTATTAATTTTATGAATTCTTCCGCCTCCCGCATTCTTGACTTCGTCCGTGTGGACTTTGGTATTAGTCATAGCATGATGTTATATTGCCTATAGCCTTCTCCAATAAATGGACTATTCAACACAAAAATAATTTTTCAATTCTACTAAATAGTTCCTGATATTAGAGCGTTCAAACAAACAAACTCTCCAGCTTTATATTTTAGTATTATATGTATATAAATTGTTAAGGAGACATTGCATTGTTAATCTGTGATGAGTGAAAAAGCGCAGAAAGATTAGCAGGGAGTTTTGGCAGGAAGTCGGAAAAGACATATAAAAGACATATTTTTTTATTTTCATTTACTTGGTGTATTTTTGAGTTATATCGTAAAAAGTTGATGGTATTTTGTTCGATGTAGGTTAATTATAGTGCATGAGTGTTGTGAAGTAAAAAAACAATGCGAAAATATGTTTTTTCAACTTGCCTCCAAAATTCTATCAATCTCGTTCTGGTAAAGTAGCCATCGCTTTCCTTGAATGTCTGGCTGACTTGACTGACTGGTTACTGAAGACTTACTGACTTAACCTATTATTACTCGTCCAGTTTCAACGAACCCGGCAGAAAAGTGATGCAAAAATTATACTTGATGCTGGCAATATGCACAGAGTTTGCGAAGCCATAATTGAAAAAAGGTTATAAGCGCCACCTATCGGGCGCTAGAGGGAACGGGAAAAACAAGAAAAACGCGGTGATGGTGTATGATTTAGCTTGCAAAATTTTGTAATTCAGATTAGTAAAAAGTCGATATAAATTCATTTTGTTTTGATAATTCTGAACCCTGTTTATAATAGCTATTTATAATTTGATCTCTTTATTTATTTTTTATTCACTTTATCACTGTGATACTTGTATTGTATACTATCACGATACGTAATAGTACTGTTTATATTGGGTAATTTTGGCTTGTTCGGATACGCCAAAACTAATTTCGGTTAAGGTTTCACATATTTAATAATATTTGGGAGATGATAACAATATTGTAGTGCTCATCAACGTGAAATTGGTTTTAACGAAAATAATGGAAGCATTTAATTTGAGAATATTCATTACACTATGATATTAATTGTCGAAACAAAATTATATTGATGGCTTATGGACCTAGAAATTAATATAATTTTGAGTGGCATAACTTGAAAGGTTCCCTATTAAGGGCGGTTAAAGTACAGCGTATTATACATCTAAATATTATAAATTAATTGGATGTGTCATTGCTCTCTTTAGATAACTGGCGACTTACTGATATATATTATTCTAAAACTGCCTAAATAATCACTTTGTGCAAAATATGCTTTTAATTTTGAATACAAGCAACTGTTGCTGTCCAGTTTTATGGGTATTTTGTGGGATGGGTAAAAACTGTGAAACTCGCGTCAGGTCACGTGTGCTGATCGAAAAACCGTAAGACGGTTGGAGAGTAGTGTTGTCACATCGAAATCGATTAATCGAACAATCGATTGTTTATTTTTTAATCGATTGTAAGGGTTTCGATTAATTAAAAAAATCGATTTTTTAAAATCTATTTTCATAAAAAATGGGTTAAAAAATTTTTTTTTTCAAAGTATGAAAAAAAATAATTGAAAAGAATTAGAAAATGAAATATAAATTGTAATGTTTGTGTACGATAGCGCAATAAATAAATATTGTATTCTACGACATAAATAATAGTACTTTTATATTGATATTAAAAGCAATTCGTTCAAAATTATTCCCTAACTATTCCAATAAATCAAAAGTGCACAACGTTAATAATTTATTTCATTATCCGAGAAAGTTATATCCGTTATATTTATTTATCACTTCAAAGTCCAAAGTAGATTATAACGCTTGCACTGTTTTTCTATTTTTGGAATAGTTTTTAATTTTTAAAAGCAAACGATGGACGTGTTCTGTAGGTTACAAAAATACAAAAAAGTATATTTTAATGGATGCTAAAAGGATTGGTATTCAACGGTAAGCTATGGATAATCTGATTTGATTCTATCGCTGAAAAATGCTGTAGTGTTTACTAATAAAAGTACTCAAAATGCATCAAAAACATTCATGCGTGAAAACCGTAATGCATTTTAAATGAAATATAGCAAGCATGGCAACTGTTTTAGATTAAAATAAAAACATGTTATTTTTCTGATGGAAAAAAGGTTTTTCAGATGGTTTTCAAGTGTTTTCGGATCACTAAGTTCATCCCATACATTTATACGAGTATTATGAGTGAGTATCTTGTGATTATTATGAAGGTACAACCATAAGAATAAATAATAATTACATAGAACGGAATCTTCTTTGACAGCCATGTTAGCCATTAAGACGCCGCTATTTATATACCTACTTCCCCTTTCACCTCGTTACGCCCCTCTGTCGCCCAGGAGCGTTGCCACCAGGGTTATGAACTGTTAATAATTCTTATGTCTTATAAGTTATAAGTTATAATATCGCTTAAATATAGGTTTTCCTTTTTTTTTACTTAAAAATCATTATTTTGATTTAGTAGGTATTACAAAATATGAGAATTATGAACAGTATAAATACTTATAATTAATAAGTTATCATAAGTATCATACCAAATGAAGCCATTAAAGTAAGTATTACTTACCTAAAAATATGAAATAAAATACATACAGATTCACGTAAAACTATTAAATAAGTTTATTTAGCGTTGGGTGAGCTTCTGAATTTTCCTGTTCATAGTGTCAACTACCGAATCGGCTACACAAAAAGAACTGTTCATGTTCTTTTGATAAATTAGCTACGGAAACGGAATAATATTTAAAATATATTACTTACCTCATCTTATATAATCTTAAGATAATATCTTGGGGCAAACTAAAAAAACTTAAGTGTGGCATTGTTTTTGCATTGTTTGTACAACCAAACACACCACAATAACTATCCTTATCCTGTCCAAATTTCCGATCCTTTTAGGAATTTAGAATAGTACAACCTTCATAGCAGACATGTTTCATCCGGAATACCGGACCAAAGGTGCTTGGAATAGAACGCAGGTGAAATAAGTGACCGGTAGTGGAAAATTTGCGAGTACGGAAACTGCGACGGAGGGTACGTTACGATGTCGGTCCTCGTTGTTTGTGCAGCTTCAAACAACTGACGGATATATTATGGCGCCTTCACACGTTGGCCAACATTGTGGCCAATGTTGTGGGACAAGAGATTGTGACACCGTCCATAGTCATTCAGTTGGTACCATGAAACGCAATTATTTCTTATTTACTTTTAAAAGAAAAAATAGTATTAGTAAATCAATTATCATGAAATATAACTTATACTGAAATACCGATTTACGAGGAAAAACCTATAACAAGGCTAATAATACGCGGCTAAAATTACTTGGTCCGTACTTGCATAAGGACAGCTTTAATGTTATTTAGATTTCTAGTTTGTCCTTTAATAGTTACGTGTAATATTAGTGTTTATTTATAAAAATAAAAGATCTTAAACTTGTACATTATAGAAATCATTAGGAGACGGAACCACACCCAATAATTGAATTGAATAGATTAAATACTTGTAGTTAAATAATGGCCAACATTGTGGCGAAGATTGTGGCCCATAATAATATGGCCATTGTGTGGAATGAGAGTTTATGCCAGCCTTGGTCTGTATGGGCATGATGGCCCACATGATGGCGCGATATCCATGTGTTGTCGGTTTTTTAGAAATATATCACACGTTTTTTTTAAACGTTTGGTATAAAGCATTTTAATTAATATCACAATGCTTTCGGTCACCGCGGAGCACATAAGAAATTTAACTGTCAGGTGCGCGCCGGGGGAACTCTATATATCCGTATCGGAGACTAGCAGTAGAAAAAAATCGTAGATACTTATTTTTTACTTTTGAAGTTTGGCTATTTATAGCGATTTATTCAAATAGTGGCCATTCTTTAGCCGCTGCGTGTAGGGGCGGGTGTCGGGGCGAGCGGCTGGCCGGAAATTTACCGCAAAAGCTTCCGGCAAAAGATATAGTGCTTTGATTCTAGTATGGATAAAACTGTTGGAATTTTATGTAAGTTGTACTAGTAGTAGTCCTATGGCTACTGCAGAACGCAAGTGACAAGCGGTAGAGTGGTAGATGTCAAAAGTCAAAGTCAAAATTTTTATTTTCATATTAGGAATACAAAACATTCGCTTAATGAATGTAATTTTGTCCCGGTCATCGCTTTTAGCTGCCCGTTTGGGCTAGATGTTGAGCCGAGAGAAAAAGGTGGCGGAAAAAGCTCTTCAACAGCACTCTTTTTAACAAAGTACATATATTTGAGATAACAGTATGGCTGGCTCTAACATGATCCTAGACCTGATAGATAGAAAAAAAAAGTAAAAAATCGATACGATACTGGACAGTCATTTCAGAGCCCTGGTTGTAATCTCTATCAACCCGCATTGGAGCAGCGTGGTGGAGTAAGCTCCAGGCCTCCCCAATAATTGGGAGAGACCCGTGCCCAGCAATGGGTCGCAAAAAGGGTTGCAGACAGACATAAGCAACGCTGATCGCTTAACATCAGATTTTTGCTGTGATTTGTTAGAGGCTGTAAGTTTTATAACATATTTTTTTTCATAACCAGCAAAAAAAATATTTTAAATTAATTAAATTTATAATATTACTTGTTACATAATCCTTAAACTTTCAATTCTAAAATTAATTTTCATCTCGTACGTAGGTAGTTGCCACAGCGGTAGCAATGAACGGGTCTTTACACATTTAGGCCTCAGTGGTTTAGATTAAACTTTATAACGAGATTATGTGAATAAAGGTGTGAACACACTGTGGGTATGACGGGACGTGGCGTTACAAAAAAGTACATAAGATAGCAGAAATATCCTTTATTTTGGTATCGGTGGAGAAACCTTCAAAAGGTACCCAGCACCGTGGGAGACGTTACCGGGTTATGTGGGATTTGACCGCACTAAAACCCCCTCGGTTGTCTGCCTCTGCGCTTGGGAGGACTCCGGGATCTCTATTAGAACGCACCGGTGTCCTCCACGCCGCCCCAGAACGGGCCCATCTTCGGGACAGCAGATATGCTCTCCTGCATCTTCAGGTGTTCACGGCAGCATGCGGCCACGCACACACCGCCGTCCTTCTCGTGGCTGCTGGCTGGATGAGTCAAACTCCCACTCTCACCGTCTGCAACCCTGCTTTTAGTCGCTTCTTACGGTCAGGCAGGGGATACCGTAGCTCTATTCTTAATCCCGAAGCTACAGGGACTAGCAGAAGTGTCCTAACGTGCTATTTTTACACCGTTCGTGATATCATATCATTTCAAATAAAATGATGGATGTTTCTCATTGGACTCCAACTATGTAGGTATAAGCTATACATACTATACATATACGGCTTATACTCTAAACATAGCATCATGGTATCTCCTATGTTATGAGGACATAATTTGTTAATTCGTTATTTCGTTACATATACACTCAAGTTGCTGCGTTATAATCTTAATATATACGTGTCACGTGTTTGTCCGTGATGGACTCCTAAACTACTTAACCGATTTTAATAAAATTTGCACACCGTGTGCAGTTTGATCTAACTTGATAGCGGTTTGCGGTTGCGGCCCCGCAGCTTCTGTAGAACGCCCGCGGTGTGCGCGGTTGTTTGCGGGTCCCGCTGCACCGGCGGCCAACTAGTTGAATTGCGCGGGCCGCGGTCGACCGCAGCCTCAGCGGGTAGCGCCCGCGCGCTTTGCGATTATTTGGGGGGCGAGCGCCTTCCTGGCATCTCTTGCAACCGCACGTGCTGTGATTATCGACCGCCAAGCCTGCGGGTGATATTCGCAGCCGCGACGGCTGCGTAACGACACAGAACTCCGGTCTCATGAGCTTGGAAATAAAACAGCTCTTTCTCCACCGCGACGGGCTCGGTTGAAAACCGCATCGTGAGTTCTTGGCGATAGAGTGAGCGCCAACGGCACCTATCGACTAAAGCAGTATACCTAGAATGTACATGCAGTAGGCACGCTAAACTAACGGTACCGGTTATATAAATTGAGGAGAAGGGTTGACTACTGACCCGCATCTCCACCAATCTTTATTAGACCAGCGTGGTGGAGTTAGCGCACGAATCTCTCCGCAGCTATGGAAAGAGATCCCAGTAATGGGACGTGAAAAGGGTTGCTTAGCGGGAGAAATGGGTGTCAAACTATTTAAGTTTTAATACCACTAAAAGCCATCAAACACCCTGTACTTAGAACCAGTCCTGGATTTATAAATAGGCCGTATAGGCCGTGGCCTTGGGGCGGGGAAAATAAAGTGGCCTACACTCATAAAAAATATAAATCCGGCACTGAGGGCCTACTCTGTACGCCCGTATCCGAAACTCAGTGAATTTTCGGGCCTTATTTTTGGATTAGATTGAACAAATTCTAGCAATATTGTTCATTCAATAGCTTAATGTCATCAATGACAACGCTTATCTTATTAATTCATGAAAAAGAAGCGATCTGAGTATTCTAAAAATGATTCCGAAAATTTTAGATGCTTGGATGCTTACAGAGTGGGCGCTCTGCTTAGAACGTTACGGATTATGCCAAAACTCTATGTGTCTGCGCCTTTAAGTCGGTTATTCGAAGCCCCTAAACCTAAGTCTCATTCATTTTACATTTAAACTAAAATCTTTGGTTATGACAGCTGCTGGGTATGTATATAAATGGAAACCTTGCTTTTTAGAGATTTCATAATTTTATGTTCTAAATATTTGCGGTTGTGTAACGTGTGAATATCTTAATTAATCACATGCTTTAGTCTGCCACTAAGGAATATCCTGTGGAAATATACTATTTAAAATCGATAAACGTAAATAAAAAATCAAAAAGTAGTCAATCTAAAAGTCTTATGGAAAGTGGAAGGCATAATCTATGATTAGTTATAAATTAGATATACCTATGTTCACTTGATATACAAATACATGAACATTCTTGTCTAGGGTTATACAGACATACCTACTATACGCAACGATACTGTACTGTCTTATGTTTCAGTAGTGAAATCAGAAATCTTTTGGAGGATATCAGTATCAGGCCAGATACTTGCCCACCCAAAGTAATCTGAACAATAACATATCTGCCATTAAATATTATTTAGTACCGAAATCTCTCAATCTAAATACTATAACCTGATATTTTAATATAACGTATCAGTAGATTACAAATCTGCTTTTACAAGTGTGTTCACGACAATATTGTCGTAAAGATTTATTGTTTATTTAGCAGTAAAGTAAGGAAACTTCCGGTGAATATCCGGCCGTACGCCTGGACGTGTGTAGGCGAGTGTACATAGGTCTCACATGATATTCTACTCAGATGAATAAAATGATACCTGAGCGCCTACTCTGATGGCCGTATTCGAAACTTCGTGAATTGATACGACACCTGGGCGCCTACTCTGGTGGCCGTATTCGAAACTTCGTGAATTGACACGACACCTGAGCGCCTACTCTGGTGGCCGTATTCGAAACTTCTTGAATAAACACGACACATGTGCGCCTACTCTGATGGTCGTATTTGAAACTTCGTGAAATAACACGAATGAAATGAATTTTCGGGACTAATATTTGAATAAGACTGGCGAATATTCTAGCAATATTATTCATTAAGCTTAATATTATCAATGATAACGCTAATCCTAATCTTATAAATTCATGAAAAAGAAAAACGATTTGGATATGCCAAAAATTATTTCGAAAATGTTAGAATTTACGGACGGATGCATACAGATTATGGGCCCATTTGTCATTTTAATTCGTCCGAGATATACAATGGTCGCATCAGTCCACAATGAAGTAATTTTGAAAATGAAAATCGTTGATGATTTGCACAATAATAAAGTCCTGCCAAGACGAGCTAGAACCAGGAAAGCGATGGGGCACTACATGGCCTTTCTCGAAGCGTTGAGGATTGACAGAATATTGTATGTCTGAATAAGGTACACAGTTCCTAAAATAGTATATGCCACTAAAAATTTTCTAAAACTACCGTCAAAAGTCTTTTTTTTAATTTTTTGATAAACAAAATCGAAAACGGTCTTATTACAAATATGTAATCGTAATCCTACATATTTTCATGTTTGACGAAGACGCCTATCGATTTAGCATTTGAAAGTACAAAATTATTACAACCGTTACTTTAGAACTTTTGGTTAAAAAGCGCGATTTATAATCTAAACTGCCACATTGTTAGTTGCACGTTGAAAATTTACAGAATCAACAGAATTTTATACAGAAAAGGAACATATTTTGATATACGTTAGTATTCAATAAAGAATTCACGTAAGAGTGACGTAATATTTTTAATCAAAAGTACCTACTATGTTTCAAAAATGTTAGTTTTGAATTTAAAGTATAACTGATTTGGATTGTATTTTTTGTTCAAAACGAACTTACAAGACAATGTGGTCCTTTAGAATTTAAATTATTTTAAATTAAGGTTCATATTTAAAAATAGTTTTGAATATAAAAAAGCTTCTTTCTGTAAGTACTCGTATTATTGAACATCAAAAAGGACCTTATTTCCACAAACTGACTATTTAATATCAGTATAACCAGATGCCCTTGTGAATGAGGATTTTTATAGCACCTAATTCTGTTAGTGGCAGTCAGTACAGTCTCAGTTTATCTATATTTCATGATGAATATTTCAAAAGGAAACCTAAAGTATTGTCAGATAGTAATTACGATAGCAAAAATTTAGACACTTCAATTTCAACCAGCTCTATCTCAGTTACAGATCCAGATTAATCAATTAGGCAGAACTTAGCTATAAGTGGTTTTAATTCGGATAAAAAATATTTTAAAAATATAAACCATATTCAAGGCGGACTTAAACAATTATTTTCTACTAGCCTTCCGCCAGCGGCTTCGCCCGCGTGGACCCGTTTTATAGGTTCCCGTAGGATAAAAACCATCCTATGTCCTTTCCCATGGTCCACTCTATCTGTGTTCAAAACTTCATTAAAATTTGTTCAGTAGTTTAAACGGCAAAGCGTAGCAGACAGACAGACAGACAGAGTTACTTTCGAATTTATAATATTAAGTAGGGATAAAAAGGCCACTAGCCAATTGAATTTAAATCCCGTAAATCTCATCAGGCTACATCTTTATAAATTCCATGTAATAATTTAAAAAATGACTGTAATTTATAATAATAAATTTACATGATATTTCTCATAAGTGCTCATAACCACCATACTGTATTTAAAGAAGAAAACCATTGCACCAATTGTTCACAATATTTGAATTACCTGGTTTTCATGTTATATGGGTTAAGATAAGAGCACCACATGTACCTAGTTTGTTTCATCTCTATATTTTGTACCTTGTCCTGCAATAAATGATTTGAATTTGAATTCCAGCTGAAGCATTTCAAGTGGTCTATGACACGGTGTTCTGAAGAAAGCTGTAAAAAAGCTCTCTTTCAAAGCCGGCAATGCTCGGGTGACTCCCTGGGGTTGCCCGTGTCCATTGGCGACGGTGATCGCTGAACACCACGCGGCCTGTTTGCCTTTTTGTTCGCTTTATTTATGTAAAAAACATAATTTAGAAACATAATTAGAAGTAAATTGGAATTATCCTTTACCAAAATATTTACAATAACATGTACGTGAAGATGTTACCGTACATTTCAGTGGAAAAGTTCAGAGTTTCCGGCATATTTCCGGCCAGGCGCCCGCCCTACACACGGTGTACAATGCTCGTATCAGTCCACAATGAAGTTATCTGTACTGTACAGGACAATAACCTTTCAATTTATTCAAGATTTTCAAAATGATTACAAAATTTACAATGTATTAGAAAATATTATATATAATACAATGCAATGAATATATAATGAATATATAATACAATGAATGAAAAAATAGTTAGTCTACTGTTTCTTGTTAATTTAATCTGTATATCTATGAATTAGAACTTTCAAAAATCCTTCACCAATGATGACTTAAATAATGTATTAATTATCAGCATTTCATCCATGTCAGGACCATGTCACTCGTTGTATTAATAAGTTAATTTTAAATAGTTGAAGTTGAAGTTTACGTGGATCAATAAAGATCTGCGACGTAATTTTGCGTTCCGTTCTATGCTCAGTGTTCAAAATGTCTTGTATGAAATTTCAAGACAATTATCTTTACTGTACATCAGAAAGAAAGAATGCAAACGTAGACACAGATAAAGGAAGAAGAGAATAACTTTAATGTAGTTTCGTCCTGTAACGAAATGTACTGTATTGTCGTCATAGCGTCCAGTTACCCACTCACGAGTATCGATGCACGCTGAGTAATCAAAATTAGCATTGCGGCGTTTGCAGTCGCGTGCCTAATTACTACTAAAGCGAAAGCCGATGATCAACGTTGCATTTCATTCATGAATGAAGTACTATGCATATTAGCTCTACCTAATTCGTCCTGTGGGATTGTACTTCTTTCCAATTTTGACGACCCGTGTGGCGCAATAATTACCATGCTGGACTTCCGATCGGAGAGTCCCAGGTTCGATTCCCAGCGAGGCAGAAATTTGAATGATGACTTTAATTTTCTGTTGTCGGTCTGGGTGTTCGTGTTTCTGTCTTTGTGTGTGTCCATGGTACCCACCATACAGTTGAAACGTAGATGTGAAACGTATGAGTTTTAAAAGATTGTGTACATATGTTAGGTACAGCTATATCAATCAATTAAATATCTAATTCCTTTAAACGAGCAATTCTTGTATATATCTAAATATATTTTTTTAATCTTGGAAACGGCTCCAAAGATTTTGATGAAATTTAGTACCCTGGTTTCGGGGGTGATAAATCGATCCACAAATTTTTATTGATAGAAAGTGTCGTTTTATTAAATGTTTATGCCATTAAATATAAAATTACTCTTACTGACATCTATTGGAGAAAATTAATAATATTTTGGCGTAGAAAGCCGTCAAATGTTGATCATCAATCCGCCCTTCAAACAAATGACAATGTCGATATGAAATACCTCTATAAAAATTTCGTCAACGGAATTAAAGCTTTCTTGGTCGAGGTTACGAAAGCTCTACGGAGCTAGAAAAACGGGTTCAAACCTCAAGTAGGCAAGTTGCGTTTTTTATTTTTTGTGACATTTTTTTTTAAATTGGGAGCTAGGTATTTCAAAAGGCTTTGTTAAGTAACACTAAGTCAATGAATGTTTTGCTTAAAAATAAACCAAGAAAATCAATTGTTTTTATCCGAGCAATGCTCGGGCGTCCAGGTATTAAATCACTACTTTTTAGTACAGTTTTCACCTTTAAATCTCACTAGTTCCAATAAAAAATAGCGAAGCCCCGCGGCTAAATTTACGAGCATGATTGCTCGCTTTAACATTTAATTTTCATATCAGCATTTAATTTTGTTGAAAGCCTTTATTAAGGAGGCCTGAAGCTTACTTCACCCGCTGCTCCTATTCGGGTAGTGTGAGATGCGGGAATGGCCAACCTGCAATCGGAGGGTTTCAAACCGCTTATAAGGTCTCCGACAAGTCAAACGTCTATAAGATGTTATTTATTGATAGCAACCGAGACTAAGGGTTAACGTGCCCTCCGAAGTACGAAACCTATCTCACATCCAACCGCGCCCGATTGGCTAAGGTGTGTAGGCCTACCAGATAGTCCCTGTAGCTTCGGGACTAAGAATAGAGCTACGGTATCCCTGTCGTTTAGTTTAGTAATGAGAGCTTTCGGGGTTGCGGACGGTGAGAGTAGGAGCTCGACCCGTCCGGCCAGCAGCCCCGGAAGGGACGGCGGTGTGCGTGGCCCTATACCGGCGTGAACACCGGAAGGTGCAGGAGAGCACATCTGCTCTCCCGAAGATGAGCCCGATCTGAGGCGCCGCGCGTGGAGGTCGCCGGTGCATTCCAATGGAGATCCCGAAGTCTTCCCCGAGCGCAGAGGCAGGCCACCGAGGGGGTTTTAGTGCGGCACATACCCCACATAACCCGGCATCCTCTCCCAAGGTGCTGAGTAACTTTTGAACGTTTCCCCCCCTGATACCAAAAAAAGGCCTCCCAGATATCGTGCTTCAGACTCGTGCCCAGCAGTGTTTTGCAAAAAGGGTAACAGTCAAGTGTGTAAGGACAACAATCAAGTTTTTTTTTCAACCGTTTTATGTCCCACTGCTGGGCACAGGTCTCCTCTCACAAGTGAGAGGGATTTAGGCCATAGTCCACCACGCTGATCAAGTGCGGATTGGTGGACGTCATGCTTTCGAGAAATTATAAATTTCTCTCAGGCATGCACGGCGATGGAGAATTTCGTAATCAATTAAATATCACGATATTTTCCATCACCGTGGCGCAACGATAAATGCGCACATTACAAATTTCTTTGTCAGAGGTGCGCGCTGAGGATTTGAACCCGGGATTGGTCGCGTCGAAGACCGCGGCTTTTTACCACTCGGCCATCGCTGCTCAACGTCTATACACAATCAATTTAATAGATAATAATATATTCTATTGGCCTACTTTTGTGAAGGCGACATGAGTAACATTTGCCAGTAGATCAGCATAGTGGAAATTTCGGGTTTTCACATTAGTAGTCATTAGACACGCGACTGTAACTGTGAATGCTATGTACATGGTGACTGTTCAGAAAACCCAGCGATTTAACCGAAGTTGAGCCAATAGTCGTGAATTTTACTGAATTGAAATTGAATAGTGCTACAAAATTAAAATATATTACGATGGGATCATTTACAAAGATATAAGGTTTTATTTCCAGACACTAAATCTGAGGGATGTGTCGAGATTCTAATAATCATAGTGGACTGCTACTTTTCACAATAGCAGTAACTCTAAAAGTGACTAAGTAACTATAATTATCACGGCATGCTCGACCACGATGATGCAGTGGAAACCTGTAATTAAGGCAGCATTTAGCTATATTAATATATTGAAATTTTAACTTGGTTTTTGTATTATTGTATGCCTTGTTGGTATAAATAAATAAATCTTAATCTTATATATAAAATTCTCGTGTCACAATGTTAGTTACCATACTCCTCCAAAACGGCTCGACCGATTTTTATGATATTTTATATGAATATTCAGTAGGTCTGAGAATCTGCTACTATTTATTCTTCATACCCCTAAGTGATAAGGGTGGCCCACCCCAAACATTTAAACGCGGTACGGAGTTCGCGGGGTCATCTAGTATATTTATATATTATTATATAAATTACGTGTCACGTTGTTTGTCCGCGATGGACTCCTAAATTACTTAACCGATTTTAATAAAATTTTGCACACCGTGTGCAGTTTGATTCAACTTGAAAGATAGGATAGCTAACATCTCAATTTATAGTCGCAATATTTTTTTTCTGATACTTTAAGGCAGGACATCGACTGCCGGGTTATCTAAATAATAAATATAAGAGTGACCATGGCAGAATGAGCAGAGTGTAAATTTCGGGTCTCGCATTAGCAGTAATTAGCACGCGAAAGTAAATCCAAATGCTATGTTAATGATGACTGTTCTGAGACACCTGTGATGTAACAGAAATTCTGCATACAATTTGTGAATTTTACCGAATTAGAATTGATTAGAACGCTTCTAATGCATGGTTGTTTGACTGCATAGAACGCTTGCGTTATACGTTAGCCGCCGGGCCATGCGCGCTACAGTTTCTGCATTAAATCACAATACAGTTACTCAATACTCAAAACATTGCACTGCAATGCACATTATTATGTAGTTACAATTTTATTATAAGTTGCATACATAAGAATAACCCTGAGAGGGTGTTGCAATTTTGTTGTTTTGTAGGTAGAGGTAAAGGGTAGAGTTGCTGGTAGGTTCTTCCCAAGTCAAGCCTTGCAAAGTTTATTCCTCTCCGTAATGGCATCGCACATTTTGGATGTGGCCAGTGTCTAGTAAACATTTGAATCGAAATTTTGCTAATAAGCTTAACAATGATAAAAAATCAGTGTGTCAGTCTGTAATCAGTCAATCAAGTTAGTCAAATACCCGTTAAAAGCGATGGCTACTTAACTAGAACGTGTCTAATGAAATTTTGGAGGCAAGCCTAAAAACATGTTTGCCCGCTGTTATTTTATTCACAGTACTCGGCCATTGTAAATAACTAAAATCGAATAAAATGCCATCAAATTCAACTAAAAATTACTTTTATTACAAATATTTAAAATTAGATAAAAAGTGAAATTGTTGCTCCTATTGAGACTAACTACTTAAGCCTTCTAGAACTCTGATCTCCAATGTAATACGAAAATGTTATAGCGAGGAATTTTATTAAAAACTACAAGCAATCAACCAAAGTATTTAAGTGCTTTGAAGAGTAAAAATAATGTTTGTTCCTACTGTGTGCATCACATGAGTTACACGTTTAGGCCATTAGGATATTGTTTTAGTTATTATTTTAAAATGTTTGTCAATCTGTGTAAAAGCATTGTATTAATTGAAAACTGATATTCACACAAAGCTGCGATTACTGTATACGCAAGCTTACTGTATATATGTATCCCTACTATATATGATATTATAAATTCACAAGTAACTCTGTCTGTCTGTATGTCTGTCTGCTACGCTTTCCCGCTTTAACTACTGAACCAATTTTAATGAAATTTTTAACACAGATAAAGTGGACTTCGCGAAAGGACATAGGATGTTTTTATCCTACGGGAACCTATAAAACGGAACCACGCGGGTGAAGCCGCTGGCGAAAGGCTAGTACATTATATATGTAAAGTGGTTTTAAACTAAATTAAAGACAAAGACAAAGACTTTTATTAGCACGCTGTCGGCCGCCAGCGATTTCGTGAAATTTAGTTTTAGATTTTTTCTAAAATAAAAGTACCCTAAGTTACTCCTTATTACATCAGCTACCTGCCAGTGAAAAACACGTCAATTCGGTCCAGCCGTTTCTGAGATTAGCCGGAACAAACAGACAGACAGACAAAAATGTTATTTTGGTATAATATGTACTATACACCGTTACTAGCTGTGCCCCGCGATTTTACCCACGTTAATATTTTTTAAGTATCCTATTTTACTTCTGATAACTCCAAAATATATGTACAAAGTTTCATGATGATCGGTTGAGTAGTTTTCGCGTGAAAGAGTAACAAACAAACTTACTTTCGCATTTATGATATTAGTAGGATAGATAGATAAATGGTGAGACAGGCGTCTCAGTGCTTTTAGATAACTCCGGGATCTCCAGAGGGACTTCACGGGGTCGCTCCAGCATAGGCCCATCAACCGGAGAGTGATGATTATCTACGCAAAAATATTATTTACGCAATACTTACCAATATTTACCAATCCACACTCAGGCCGAAATTGAGTTAAGTACACAAAAAAGCTTAAAATTGCACCTTCTATCGACCCTGTAAAGATCAAAATGATCTGAAAATTTTGACAGAACAAAACATTTTCATGAAATGTTTACCAATCCACAAAACATCAGTTGTCTAATACATTAAACAGCTTTTTCTCAAAACCTTCATCATCATCATGTGTGGGTTGGTTATGGTTTGCATAAATAGGTCCAATTGCAGTGCTTGGGGCCACAAACACTTCGCCGTCCTGCCCGGGGTCGTTAACTGAATGCCCCATGAAAACCCCCTTTTAGTTACCTTTTATGTTACCGTGGACCCATTCTTTATTCTGAAGCTACAGGGACTAGGGACTATCACATCTATTGTTATAAATTGAGATCCAGGGAATAAAGGAATTTTTGAAATTCAAATTAGAATTTTGATTAGGAACATTTAGCGTACACATTTGAATATTCACCCGAAAAAAAGACGATACTCATTGCTTCTATACAAAACAGGCGAATACGAATTAGATCGTGAATATCAATCTACGTCAATAGCATAATAGTAGGGAAGTCCACGGTGCCAATTGTTAATTTACTCGAGCGTCATCAGAATCTTGTGGATTTTACAAAAAGTAAAAAGGTGTATTATGATGTTTTCCGTTTTACAGGTGGGGTAAGCTCCTTCAGGTTTTCAAAAATTGATACGAAAAGTACAGGTATATACAATTTAGAAAAATATCGGTTAATAGTGTATCATTTATTTTAATCGTGTAATAGTAAAATTATATTAAATTTATGGTAATTATGAATTCAGTAATCTGATGATATTACGAGTAGAATGAATAGAGGTTAAGAGGCCGTATACGAAATTTTGCCGATATCGCTGCTTTCCCTGATTTTACACATGAGATTTTGCAGTTAAAATACAATATATCCATAAGTTTTATTGCACAGTATGACTGGTCATTTCAATAATAAGCTAATACATTAGCCACAATTTTATTTTTATTACTTTGTTGTGCTTATTAGACCTGAAGACGATGACAGTTTTGTGAATTTTTGCTGTAATGGGTACAGAATGTTACATATTTCTAGATCATTATGAAACCTTAGCGGATTGAAAAAAATGCTGTGTATTGCTGTAAGAATCGCCTATAAAATGTGTGTGTCACATTTTACCACTCTCATACAAAAAACTAGTAAAAAAATATTGAAATTAGTCAATTTTAAGAGAAAATGGGCCAGACATTGCATTTAATTTCGGCCAATTGGAACAGTCATTCATAAAATTTAATAGACACAAATGAACTTCAGTTCATAAGCAATCCGTTTTCTGAAAAACATCATCAAATTGTGAATAAAAATTTGGCATTAATAATCTTTTAAAGTAACCTAAAACTCTCATTATAATACTCGACGCAAGCTACGAGTCAGGCAGACCGCGCCAAGCGCTTTCAGAGAGTGGACATGTCGCTCTGCGCCTCGGCGCACTGGACGACGCACAAGTTCGTAGCAATGTTAGTTCGATGCTCCGACTACAGAGCGGCGTGGCTACAGCGCGCAGCGTGTGCTTGACACTTTGAAAAGCTAATAATTTTAAATATTTTGTGATGATTTACCATGTTCTTAATACAACAAGTGATAGGGTAGTAAAAATTCCAATTCCATTGTTAATTGTTGTGTATCTCATGTAGAAAAGTATGTTTACAAGCATTTATAGCTTGCCGTGTTAGTAAGGTTGTTAGTTTTAGTTAAATATTGCAAGCTAAATTTGAACCACTTTCGAGAGTCTGATTGAGCTGAAGTTTGAAATACACTTTTATTTTAAATGACAATATAATTATTAGTAACATTTTCGTTAATTCAATATGGCCGCTGCAGCAAAATGGTGGATCTCATATTTTTTGCACAAAAAGCCACACAATATGGGTATCAAATAAAAGGGATTAATTTGTAGAATAAAATACATTATAAAAAACTAATCCATGATGGCCGCTATCCCAAAATGGCGGATAACATTTATTTGTGCAACCCTATGATATGGGTATTAAATAGGAGGGCCTAAGTTGTATAATACCAAACAGCAGAAAACTATTCTGTGTATGTAACTCAGTATCGTATAATTTATCCTAATTAAACTTAAAAACTACTGTTCCGATTTCAAAAATTCTTTCACCATTAGAAAGCCACATTCACCTTGAGTAACATAGGCTACATTTTGCCGCGAGAAAATGCTTCATTCCTACGTGAAAACGGGTAATAAGGTCAACGCTGTTCAAGCAACTGGCTAAACACCTTTGATTTTAATATAGCAATGAAGCCTTGAATAGCACATAGGTTATTTTTTATCCTATAGAGACCCATAAAAACGGGTCCATGCGGTCGAAGCCGCTGGCTGAAGGCTAGTAGCTAATAAAATAGTTTTATTTACATGTCACCATTTGGTCAGAATTACAATCAGTCTGTGAGTAATTATTATAGCTATTGGAAATAAAAATGATTAAGTGTTACATTGAGTGTTATCTAATCTACTTAAAATGAAAATGTAATAAGAAAATTATTACTTATACAATATTAATTAAAACAACTCGTCATAACGTGTCTCAATTAGGCTCCGTCCCTATCCGATACTATCCGAAACGATTGTTTCGGATTCGGTTACGATTACGAATAATTTTTATATCGGATATCCGATAGTTTCGGTTACGGTTACGGAGCTCCCTAACATCCCTGATAATTATAAAAGAAACAAAAACCTCGACTGTGGAGTAAAAACTAAAAGAAAGAAACAAGCTTTGTAAGCGATATATTATAAATTATTTTCAAAATAGAAAAATTAACAGCCAGTATCCATTTAAATTTTACTTGGCTTCTTGGAAAAATTCCATTGATTGAAGAATGGGTCCCGCCCGACTGTAAATTCTTGACTCCAAAAATAATAATAATTGTACTGACATTATTATTATTATCGTAAACACAGATCGTACCTACATATTGATGAGTAGAAAATGTAAGTCTACTATTCTAAATGTAATTGTATAAGAATAAGCATTTTTTTTCTTTTTACTGCAATTTAATTAGTTTTGGAATAGTTTTCTTTTGTAGTCGGTTTTTTTTGTTAAAATTTTAGTTTATTTTTTGCATTTTAGTAAATTTGATGTATACTAACTTATTTGTTTGAATGTGGGTAGGCATACTAGACGTGCTGATAATTTAAGACAGCGCCGTTTAAATGGAACAGTTAACAGTTCTACCTCAGATTGCAACCTTACTGATCATCAAATTCAACTACGACAATTACTAGTCTATAAAAGATTCGATCGAGTATCATTAATTTACTCCTACGAATTGAAGAGTCCCGTTATTTTGTCATGGATCCCTTAGTCGGAACCTAACCAAACTCTTATTTAACTACCCTTGAAGAAAAAAAAATCCAATAAAAAAAGAATCATCCTAATCGGTTGGCGTGATATTGAGTTATTAGTCCATTTGTAGAGCAGCTCCTTAATGCGAATATGGTTTTCGCATGGATACCATTGTCAGAACTGGACCAAATTAAAATGGGACCACACGGGAAGTATCAGCTTTCAAATAAAAAAAGAATAATCAAAATCTGTTCATCAAGTCGAAAGTTCTGAGGTAACAAACATAAAAAAAATACAGACGAATTGATAACCTCCTTTTTTGATTGAAGTCAGTTAAAATAAAAAAGTTTCACAGACACACAGACAAGTTCTTCAAAAACTACCAATTCCGTATATTTCCTTTTATAATTATAATGACTATTAAAATGGTTTTTCTCAAAACAAAGCAATATCATTTTGTGTATGTTATACTGAAAGTAATGTATTTTATGTATTAGGTTGATATGATTTATTTTTGCGATATAGGTATTTAATGAACTTTTCTTTATTTATATTTTCTTCTTCTACCTTCATAATACCATTCTGTTTAATGCACCTTCCACAGCTCCACACCAACGCCACGGGTTGGCTGGCAGATAATACCATTAGGCATTTAGTCCGCCCTTTGTACTTATTTTATAGTGTAATAAAGAATAATTAAATTAAATTAAATGTGCAGATTTTGCTTATCTACAGATTTATTACATGTATAGATCATTACCTTTACTACACTAATAAATGCTTAGTTGTGTACTATCAGACTTTTTATTCTAATTGACAAAAACAACTGAGGAAAAGACACCGAAGAAAGTACAAAGTATCAAAACCGTTTAATCGTCGTACCAGCCTTCGACGATTCCGGACTCACACAAACCCGCGACCAAATGCTCCCGCTTACGCCGTGTGCCTTTCAAATACCTAATCTGGCCCGTTTCGATTTCGTGTACGGCCTCTTAAGATGAAAACAAAACAGCGAAATAAAAAGCTGACATTAAGGCACTCTAGCGAGTTAAATTTTTTATTATTATTTTTATTTAAAAAGCTGTGGTCAAACGGTAGCGGAGTATTCCATTCTAACCAATTTGGTATCCGGAAGTAAAATGAAAAATGTTTTTTTTGCGTAGCTATCTTTTAATTTTATTTAGTCGTGGCAGTACTCAACAGGGTGCCAGGTACCACTTATCATAATCTTATACGCTTGAGTAAATTCAATGATCCCCTCCTGGGATTCCCTACTATAATGACTACCAATCGTGTAGTTGGATTTGCGTGACGGATGCCGAAGGACTAACTTTCGCCGGAAGTTAAGTTTCAGCGAAGGGCGAGCAACAAATTGAGGAATATTGATAGAATTACGGCAATATGAGAACGGAGTGCGAAAATAATGATGTGAAGGAATATTGAAACAAATTAGAAAGCAAGTTTATTGGAAAAATACAATAGCGAATTCACTATTAATAAATTCATAAAGTATGCGATATAAGTTATAACAATAGTACCTATATCTTTAAACACACTACTCGTAGCTGATCCCGCGAACTCCGTCTTCATCATCATCATCACCGCCTACTAATATGGCCATTGACAAAAAGGGGCTGATGGTAGAAGGGTGAAAATTTAGGGCTGTACGTATTTTTTAATGTCACAGTATAAAAAATTACCACACTACAAAAACTTCAACTTCGTCAAAAAAAATTTATAGGGTGAGTTATCTTAACACTTAGGGGTGTAAAAATTAGTTATAAACCTATGTTCACCTATCTATACAAATATTATAAAGAGGAAAGATTTGTATTTTTGTATGTTTGTAATGAATAAACTCAAAAACTACTGTTCCGATTTGAAAAATTCTTTCACCATTAGAAAGCTACATTCACCCTGACATAGGCTACTTTACTAGGCGGCTTTAACCGCGGGAAAATGCTTCATTCCTACGTGAAATCGGGTAATAGGGTCAACGCGGTTGAAGCAACTGGGTAAACGCCTATGATTTTAATATAGTAATGAAGCCTGGGATAGCACATAGGCTATTTTTTATCCTACGGGGACCCATTAAACGGGTCCACGCGGGTGGAGCCGCTGGCGGAAGGCTAGTTGAATATACATTTTAAATTTCATCAAAATCGTTTAAGCCATTTCGGAGGAGTATAAAGTGTATAAACACTAAAACTCTAACAGAAGAATTTAATATACTCGAATAAGATAGATAAAGTATTTAGTCGATCTTTGATCTCGTGAATGTTAGTTTTTCTTTCTCAGTTAGTCTATATTCAGATGTTTCTATACTTTCCCAGCACCAAAGTGTCACTTAAAAAGCCTCTTATAAAGCATCAAGCGATCATAAGTGGGGATGTACATAGGGAACTGTAACCTAAAATATAATCTAAGAAGCAGAATCAGAATCAGAATTATCGATACCCATTCAAGTCCCGACAGCGTCCTACTATGCTTACATCATATATATTTAACCTTTTTTATGTCCCACTGCTGGGCACAGGTCTTCTTCTCACAAGTGAGAGGGATTTAGGCCATAGTCCACCACGCTGGCCTAGTGCGGATTGGTGGACGTCATGCTTTCGAGAAATTCATAATTTCTCTCAGGCATGCACGGCGATGGAGAACATCGTAATCAATTAAATATCACAATATTTTCCATCACCGTGGAGTCGCGATAAATACGCACATTACAAATTTCTTTGTCAGAGGTGCGCACCCTGTATTTGAACCCGGGATCGGTCGCGTCGAAAACCGCGGATTTTTACCACTCGGCCATCGCTGCTCTATATTTATTTATATTACATTATATGCTTTAATAAAATTCTACATGTTTCTATTGTTCCTGAATTAAGCCTTAAATTGAAAGGTTTTGACTAAGCGGTTTCCATTCTTAGGGCCTCTTTCACCACCTTCAAGTAAAGTGACAGGTACTCTAACTGTCGTTAAAGTCACCCGTAACTTCAATATCAATGTCATGATGTTCGAGTAGCGCTAATCATATAATAAACTGAACAATTGCCAATTAACTTCACTTGGGACGTCACTAATCAACACTTTACTTGAAGATGGTGAACGAGGCCTTTATTATAGCTAACTATTACGTAAACATTGTTGAGAAACTTTGTTCTCACAGAGCAACAACTAAGCATAGTTCGACTGGACATAGTTTACGGTCTTCTACCTGGTACAGCCCGACCCAGTTATAAACAATAAACTCACACTTTGAAAGGTAATATTTTGATGATAAGACGAGCATTTTACTAGATTATAATATGTTAAATTTTTAGAAATAAATAACACATCACAATCTTAGCCCCAAAGTCGGGTAGATATACCCTGTGTCGTTGATACCATGGATACACACAAAGACAAAAACAAGGCCCAGACCGAGAACAGAAATTTATACTCATCACTCAATTTTCTGCTTCGCCAGGTATCGAAACCAGGACCCTTCGATTGGTAGTCCGTAATGGTAACCACTGCGCTACGCAGGTCGTCAATTAAATAGGTGTTTGGTACGCACGGGTGTGAAATAAGCAAGCTAGAGTTTTCTCTGAGACCGTGAACAGGTACTCAGGTGTTGGAGTTATAAAGGCACGAACTACGTCACTTTTCTTCACGACGGAACTCGGTACAGCGGTGGTACTTACTTCCGCTGTTGAACCATGACAGTTTTATTGGCTGCAACCCTTTTTTTACGTCCTACTGTTGGGCACGGGTCTCTCCCCATTATTGGGGAGGCCTGGAGCTTACTCCACCACGCTGCTCCAATGCGGGTTGGTGGAGACGCGGGTTCTGATGTTTTCAAACCGCCCATAAGGCCTCCGACAAGGTTTAACGACTTTAAACTATTGACAACAACCGGGACCGACGGCTTAACGTGCCCTCCGAAGCACGAAGTTTGGCTTAATTGCATAGATCGTTTGCGTTCTACGCTAACTGCCGAGCCATGCGCGCCTCAGACACTTCAGCGCGACAGTTTAATTACATATATACTGTTTCACGTACGCTGCTCCAATAAAGTCAGCTTGATAGACTTTTAACGATAATATACCGATACAAATACGATAACATGTCCTTTAGCCGACCTCGCTACCCCCAGATCTCTATATAACAAAGTCTCGATGACGTGTTCTAGCAAACGAACGACCTGAAGTTGTATAACTCCATCTACCACGACCAGTATAAGGCTATAAATAGAAAGGTTACGAGTAGGCGTTTTCCGGTCTTGTTACGACCAACTTTTGTGTGTTATTGAGTTAAACTTTGTCCATTTGCCAGCCAACACGAAGGGCAAAATTTCGTTAGACTGGACGTAGATTTAGTACCGTGTACCTGAGACAAATGAACAAGGCCACTAATTATTTTGCTAACGTGCTAGTTAATGAGCGACAACACATAGGGTGAAACAAGTAACTCGAGACAGCCGGGGAAGTACCACCGCTGACCTATTCACCCACTTCTAGCAATGAGGTGAGCATCAGCCTTTGGAGCAGCACCATAACTGCACGACCATAGGCAAGATTTAATCTTGACGGATGTTGTGTGTAGACACACTGGGGGAGGAAACCTTCAAAAGGTACCCAGCACCTTGGGAGAGTGCCGAGTGGGATTTATTACCTTACTAAAACCCCCTCAGTGGGCTGCTTCTGGACTTGAGGTGGAACTCCGTGATCTCCAATGGAACGGAGCGGTCTCATCCGCGCGCGGCGCTGAGTGCGGGCCCATCTTCAGAAGAGCAAATGTGCTCGCCTGCTACTCTATTATCATCAAAAAATCTATGCTGTCTTCGACAAGATTTATAAAAATCATATTCACTGTATTCTGTACCTAAAAGTAATAAACTAAATATAATTACACCTATGTGTAATATAATTACATGGATACAACATTTTGTTTGTCCAAATTTTCTGAGTTAGGTTCACCTTTTTGGATATTCACACGGGTTGTTTGTTAACTCATTTCAATTAGGTTCTAAATGTGACGTATATTATTTTATCACTATTTTGTTCTTTAGCTTCTATTTTGATATTATTACATTTATGTTTGTAAGGTCCAAACCACAGAATATATTAAAAGAGTTCGTATGAAAACTGGTGTCGCCGATCAAGCTCCACCTTTCACCTCCATTACATCTGTACTTAAATAAATATGAAGCTTACGCACATATTTGCAATTTCAAATCTAGCCAATCTTAGCGCCACACAATCACGCGATTTCAAATGAACGAAACACACCCAAGCTCGCACACAAGCACGCATATCGTAGCGCGATCGCGTGTCTCTGTAGAGATACGAGCGTTTGCCAAAACCTTGGCGCGTCTGCCCCGCCCACATTTCCGTTCTAACCTCTTTTAATATGTTCTGTGGTTTGGACCACATTCAGGTTCAACAGCCCAGGTCTGGGTTTGGACCCAGACCTGGGCTGTTGAACCTGAATATCAGGTCGCTTGACGTCCAATGATTTACAACGGATGAAGAGGAAGCCGACACATGGGCCATTGTGAGAGTCCTATCGATCTAGAAAAAATATCTACTGATGATGAGAACGGTTACAGGCTTTCATAAATTTTAAAAACAAACGTTTGGCTGTAAGTAATATGGAATAAGTAGAGTTCGTCGTTACATAGTATGATTTATAGTCATAAATCAGATGATGAAAGATACAAAATAAATGTCGATAATGACAACAAGAAGATTACGTTCCCATCTAAGGACTTAGAAAATTGTGGGCTACTAAAGCAAGCTAGACTACCCTATATCATTTTATGCGCACGATAAAATCCTACAGCACCTTATGGGCGTCTCAACAGTTGTGCCTGACCCAGTCCTTGTAGCTTCGGGATTAAGAATAGAGCTACGATATCCTCTGCCTGATCACAAGAGGCGACTTAAATGGGGCTTCCGAGGTTGTGGGTGGTGAGAGTAGGAGCTCGATCCGTCCAGTCAGCAGTCCAGGGAAGGACGGCGGTGTGTGCGTGGCCGCATGCCGTAAGCATCGGAAGGTGCTCTCCCAAAGATGGGTCCCTTCCAGAGAGCCGCGCGTGGAGGATACCGGCGCTTTCCACTGGAGATCCCAAAATCCTCTCCAAGCGCAGAGGCAGGCCACCCAGGGGGTTATAGTGCGGTCAAATCCCACATAACCCGTTATCCTCTCTCAAGGTGCCGGGTACCTTTTGAAGGTTTCCCCCCGATACAAAAAACAGATTGCCTGACCCATTGGACTCTCAACAAAGCTGGCAAACGATTTCACTGAAAAGATAAGACGATAAGTCTGTAATTAGCACCATAAACCCAATTTACAACGAAATAAATTCAAACGCCACAATTTAATCCCAAATTAATTTAGATAATGGTAAATAATAGCTCATTAAGAAGAACTGAGTAGATTTTAAGTGTAAAGACTATCTCCGTCTCTTTTACACTCACTGTAGAGTGTTCCCTCTCTCTCAGATGCTAATCTCCGGAATTTGCTTGAAGATGAAAATAATATAGATGATAATATTAAATTGGTTGTCCCTTTTGTTTAAATATAGTACTATTTTGTTCATTTGGA
This sequence comes from Pyrgus malvae, assembly GCA_911387765.1. NCBI lineage: Eukaryota > Metazoa > Arthropoda > Insecta > Lepidoptera > Hesperiidae > Pyrgus > Pyrgus malvae. Next base: position 30,055,448 of record OU426946.1, read on the forward strand.
TAACAGCGGCATTTGAGTTGATTCTAATTCACTAGTTCGTCGCTCGCAAAGTTCTTAATATGCCAAATTACTTTGCAATCTAGCTTTGTTCGCGTGGATTCTGTATTCAACGTTATTAATTTTCTTGTTATTTAATAAATAAATGTTTCTAAAAAATAATATAGATATCATAGGGAAATGAGGATATCAGGGATTTCACGAAATCTCTAGGGATATCACAAAATTCCGGTAAATCTCGAATATTCTTCGTTATTACGTCTTCTTACTAAAAATATTTTTACGCTCGGCCATCGCAGCTCGATTAGTAATGTAAAGTATAAAAAACATGATTCAGTTTTTAAGGACTTGGTATTTATTTCACTTCACTCTTTTCAATATTTTCCCTCACCGTGGAGCAATGACAAATATACACATAAAAAGTACCTACTTTGTCAGTGGTGCGCGTCGGGATTTGTACCTGGGCCCGCAGCACTTATAGGCGTAGACCTAATTCATAGAAACTAAGATTTTCTGTAGAACTTTAGTCGCCGTAGCCGTAGCTTAATCCCCAAGATTAAGAATATAGTTACGATATTCCCTGCCTGTAATAATAAGTAATAAAGTAATACGGCTGTTAGACACACAAACCCCTGTATTCAGATATTCATGGACCACTTAACAACACGTAACCTGCATGTCTATCTGCTACTCGATTCAAATAAAAAAATCGAAGCCAGGACAAAGCGGCATGATAACCATTGCCCTTTAAAAGTTGTCAAACAATAAACGCAATTAAAAGAAAAATACAGCAAGCAAACAATAAAACAATAAAATTATAATGTTCCTAAATTGGCACCAAAACGATGTTTGTTCTGAAACAGACGTATCACAAGTGCGTTCAGAAACATAATTGGATTTTAAGAGACATCTCCTTACCCTATGTATGAGTTGGTGTCTGTTTTCATTGCACACATACAAAGTGGGCATTAAAACCTCAAAATGTATGTATAAACAAACAAAAAAAAAAAATTGCATCGAGAAATTTACAGTTTTTAAACTGCGATTAATAGACCAGTGTCGATAATGTTAAAAATGGTAAAAAGTGATTTTTTTTATAGTAGAATGAAAAGTATTGGAAAAGGTAGAGAATATAACAAAAATAAAAGGAAAAATAAATTAGAGGCGATCTGAGATCGGGAAGGGGGAACGGGGGGGGGGGGGGGCTTTAAAGGGTAAAAAACTGTTTATCTCGATTTCCGGCAAAACTACAGTTCCTATGAAAAAAAGTTAAATGGCAAAGATGTAGTTAATAAAAAGATCTACAACTTTACATTTACACTTTTTTCACATAACCTCAAAATTTAAGTGAAATATCCAAAAAACCATGTTTTTGGTTTTTTATTTTTATCTTATACAAAAAAAAAAATTTTTTTTCACAAAATTTGGTGAAAACTTATCTTTTTATGTCCCAGATATACAGTATTTTTTTCGGTTTAAAATATTAATTTTTTTCACCTCATTTTGACTTAATATCGAAAAAGCAGCCTAGTTTTCAATCGAAAATTCTCACGTCAAAATAACTGCTTTTTTAAAATTATAATACATAAATATATATATAATATACATAAATTATAACAAATTATATACGGTTTATATAATTTACTATATCCATATAATGGATATAGTAAATTGCGGTTACTTTAATGTAAAAAACAGACGATCCAATTTTATTTATTTGTATATATATCTTGTCAAGTTAAATATCTTGCATATATACAACAGGCTATCGAGGCCTGTAGAGGAGCACTGCCGCTACCCAGGCACGGCGGGAGGGTTTCCTTTGCTCCCTTGTAAAAGACAAGAAATGACAGTGGAAACGCGCTACCATTTCACTCGCGCTGACTAGACACGGGGCTAATTACAGCATACGTTTAGCTCAGTTTGTGTGATTTTAATTTATTCTCTTTGATGTCTCCACGAATGTTCGCTGGACAATTTAAAGGGAATATTTTTAACATTTAGTCTGTAAAAAATATTTATGTAAGTACATTAAGAAGTCGTTGGAGCTCATGGATATTACACCCAACCCCAAACAACCAATAGTCATGCTTTAGTTCGTAGGCAGCAGCGTTGAAGCTCCAGAGTCTGTTGGCCACCTCTAGTAAGTCTTAGTGCCAATCATAGCCGCAAAATACAATATAGTTGCCTCACACGAGAAATGGGTGCCTACCTATAGACTGCAGCGATCATTTAAAACTATGTATGTGGCCTCCATGCCCGTGCCTCCATTTTATGTAATATAAAAAAATATCTGACACGACAGATGATGTCCTGTTTTATCTGTGAATTTTGAGTTCGAATTGGATGATAAATCTTAAATTTTCTAATTTGCCGCGCAAAGTTCTTAAGTTTTTCTTTCATAAGGACCTTCTCCTGACAATAACAAACATGAATTACAAAACAAAAAAGAATTAGCGAAATCGATCAAGCCGTTGTTCACGCGTGATGCTTTGACCAAGGAAAATAGGTTTTTTTTTATATTGAACTAGTCATATTTAATGTCCCAATATATTTTATGCCATTACGACGCGACGTATTACAATTTGTTACGATTATGGCGCAATGGTTACCATGCCGAACTGCCAATCGAAGGGTCCCGGGTTCGATTCCCGGCGAAACGGATTTTTGAATGATGAGTTTAAATTTCTGTTCTCGGTCTGGGTGTTTGTATTTATGTCTTTGTATATGTCCATGGTACCTACGACAGCCCTGTGTCGTATACCCTACTAACGGGCTATGAGTGTGAAGCGTTTATTTATTTACTAGCTGTGCCCCGCGGTTTCACCCGTGTTATTTTTTTTAAAGTATCCTATTTTACTTCTGATAACTCCAAGAATATATATACAAAGTTTCATGATGATCGGTTGAGTAGTTTTCGCTTGAATGAGTAACAAACAAACTTACTTTCGCATTTATAATATTAGTAGGATTTATGTTAAAGAAGCTGGAGATAGAAGAAAATTGTGTGACACAATGAAATTTTTCTGAAGTTCCGAAGGCGTCCAAATTATTATTCTCTTCGCTCGGTTCCATTAAAGCTTTTATACTTATAGCAAGATGAAGCTAACAATGCAACGCAGCATGAATAACGTAATTTTAACCCTTGGGCGCTAGTATTAAGTCAAGCATTTACCGTGTCTTTACTAGTAGTACTTTATTCAGTCAAATTTTAAAATGTCAAATATTAATCTATTAGGACTTTACCTATGAAATTGCCGTTTTGTACGGAATAAGTGAAAGTACTTATATTTTAAAACTTTTTTTATTTCTGTTATTCAAAGTAATCACCCATGCAATCGACGCATCTTTGCCAATGCAACGGCAATTTATTGATGCCCTTCTTGTAAAAATCAGCTGGACGGGAGGCAACAAACTCTTCAAAGGCATTTTGTACTGCCTCTCGGGAATTGAATTTTTTACCCACTAAAAAGTTGTCTAAATTTTGGAAAAAGAGTCGGTAGGTGCAAGGTCCATTGAGTACCTATACCTTGCACCTACCGACTTTTTTTCCAAAATTTGGACAACTTTACCGTCATGGAAAGTATACTTTGTAAGCGAAAAATATTTCTCCCGAGTCAAAGTTAGCCGACCGTTTTTGAGTTTCACTTCCTAAACTGTTTTCCTTTGGTCGAGTACGTTTATTCTCAGGACGATTGTATTAAAGTCTAATCAATATTAAATTGTGAGTTCAGTTACGGTTGAGAATAGCTACTATTCTCAATCCAATCGTGGTATTAATGTTTGTCATGTCAACCCCAAAACATTTTGACGACAAACCAAATTAAAGTTTTAGTTTTCCGTCAGTCTTCTGCTCCCAAACCCTTCAGATCTCCTTGTCATAACTCGATTAGAAGCAAAATTGGAAACATCCGGTTATGGCGCCTCAATCTCGCGGCTTCCGTTCCCTGTCATCGAAAAACAAGTTTTAAGTGACATCAAGCAAGAGTTTCAATGGATTTTAAAACTCAAATTAGTCATGAATATTACAATAAAGTAAAGGAAAATCGAGGAAAATCAGTACAAAAATCGACACAAATGTTTCAAAATTGAATTTGTGAAACATAAGGGATTTGAATCTACCTTTTGAGCACGGTTCCCATTTAACGGAGAAGCTTGGATCACAAGATTCAACAAGTGTGTCAATCTCAAGACGACATCATAATCAACATCGAATTTTGAGTTCAGTTCTATTTGATTCAGTTCTATTTGATGATATGATGGTGTCTCACACGATCAGCTGTCACGTGTGACCATTATCGACCCATAGCCATTCTGTTATCTCAAATATATTATTATGTACTGTTTTTTTTTAAAAAGAGTGCTGGGAGTTTTTTTCCGCCGCCTTTTTTCTCTCAGCTCAACATCTAGCCCAAACGGGCACTTAAAGGCGATGACCGGAAAAAAATGACATTCATTAAGCGAATATTTTGTATTCCTAATATGAAATAAATATTTTTTCTTTCTTTTCTTTCTTTCATTTGGGAATCCTTATTGTGGCTATAAAGTGACAATCCAATTATGGGGCCAATATTTGTCGCGTCAACCCCAAAACATTTCAAACGGTGACAGACCGAATCGAAGTTTTAGTTATCAGATCAAAGTCGGATCCCAAACCCTTCAGATCTCCTTGTCACAATTCGATTAGAAGCGTAATTGGCAACATCCGGTGATGGCGCCCCGATCTCGCGCCTTCCGTTCTCTGTCGACAGCTGGTAACCAATAAAATTGTTAATTGGAAAACAAGTTGGGTGGCAACGGACAAGAGCGTCAATGGGACCACGCATTAAGACCATAACAATAATAATAAATTAATGTAGGTAATGAAGCGCGCATGGCCCGGCGGTTAGCGTAGAACGCAAACGATCTATGCAAGTAAGCCGAACGGGCGCGGTCGGGTGTGAGATGGGTGACCGCTAGTGGCAAAAAAATCATGCGCATTTCCGTTCTTCGGAGGGCACGTTAAGCGATCGGTACCGGTTGTTGTCGATAAATAACAGTCGTTAAATCTTGTCGGAGGCCTTATGGGCGGTATGAAAACATCCGACAGCGTGGAGGAGTAAGCTCCAGGCCTCCCTAATAATCAATGTTGGTAATATCGGCATAAAAATAAATTCTGTAGGATTAATCGCCAACCCATTGTCGAGAGTTTTCAAACCGCCCGCAAAGTCTCCGACAACGTTTGACGACTGTTATCTATCCATGAAAACCGGGACCGACAGCTTAGCGTACCCTCCGAAGCACGAAGACACGTATTAAATGTCACTAGCGGTCGCCCGTCTCACACCTGACTGCGCCTATTTGGCTTAGCTGCGTAGATCGTTTACATTCTACGCCAGCCGCCGGGCTATGCGCGCTTCAAACTTCTGATTTTGGGGCCTCATTCTCGCGGCTTCCGTTTGTCGTCATCTGCTAGGTATTTACTAATTAGATTATTCATTGTTAAACAAGTTTTGGGAAGCGTCAGGCGAGAACGTCAATCGAAACTTAGAGCTTCGAGTCAAAATTCATTCAAGGAGAATTTTAATTTCCGCAAGTGTTAATAAGCTCAAAATTAATTTCCAAGACACATTTTGAAGTAAATTCCAATTTATATCAATTGTTACGGGCACATTCGCTAAGATGTTATTACAAGACCTACGTTATTTTATTATTAAAAAACGCAATAGAAGAATAAAAATCACAATAGGAAAGTTCCTTTTGTGCAATCTTGCTACAAAATATTACGCAATATTTGGACGGCCCGCGATGCTGCGTGGTGCAATGGAATTATGGAACGGTAACCATGCCGGACTGCCAATCGAGGCGGGACCCCTCAGAACAGAACAGAAATTTGAATAATGATTTTAAATTTCCGTTCTCGGTCTGGGTGTTAACATTTCTGTCTTTGTATTTGTCCATGGTACCCACGTAACAGGGTATATATACCCTAGAGTATAATGCATGTATAGGTTTTCTTGAAAATAACTTTCCTATTTAGTGATCTCACGGACTTACAACAAAACGTTGATGTGTATTAATTCCTAAAAAAATAAGTCAATATGTTGATAAAACTAAGTGATAACAGAAATCATGGAAAATTATATGTTATTCCTAAATTCAAACATCTTATAACTATTCCAACCCTTGATCCCAAGAGCCGAGATGAAATTAAAGTTTGGTTTTCCCTTCTAATCCCAACCTCTCCAGGTGTTTCAACGTCTTAACTCAATTAGAAGCGCTATGCTCCCGTCATTACCGACAACCTCAATATGGCAGCTTCCGTTCACTATAGTCAGCTTAGTTGCCTCTGAGTTTTGACTTGTGGCGTCAGACAAGAGCGTCAAATTTTGATATCATGGTCAGATGTTAGTTTAAGGCAACAAGGCTGTTTATTATTTTACATATTTATTATTTATTTATTTTCTATATTTTAATTAAATTCTATGTACAGTTTTATATTTTAAGAGCTAATTCCATTTATAAATTTAATAATAAATAAAATTGGAGTGTCTGTTTGTAATATTAAAATAACCGCTTTTTACTACATCCATATGAATGTTGTATATACGGTACATATACCAAAATAACATTTTTTATAATTTTTGTCTGTCTGTCTGTTTGTTCCGGAAAATCTCTGAAACGGCTGGACCGAATTTGATGAAACTATCACTGGCAGGTAGCTGATGTAATAATAATAACTTAGGCTACTTTTATTTAAATTTAGAAAAATTACAATACTAAAGTCCACGTGGACAAAGTCGCGGGTGGCCGCTAGTTGATCTGATCTCGTCTTAGCCGATTTCCCGCAGACATCGGAGATGGAATTGGTCTAATGTCTTTATGTGCCTGCGGTAGAGGCACCATGTCTCTGACCCATATAATAGGCTTGGCAGGATAATAGCTCTGTAAACTGCAATTTTTGTAGCCAGTTTCAGATCATGCGAACGAAAGACCTTAGTTCTAATTTTGCCGAAAGAGGCTGAAGCAGCACCGATTCTGCTGTTTATTTCGGCATCAAGATCGCACTGTGATGTTATTGTGCTTCCCAGGTACTTGAACTTCTCTACACTCTTCAGAACGTCTTGACCAAGACAGATTTTAATAGGTTCGTCTATTGAAGCGCCTGTAGTCATGACTACTGTCTTACTGACACTTATCTTAAGACCGAACTTGGTGCACGCCTCGTCAAGACCAGTCATCAGCTGTTGTAGAGAAGTTGGGGAATCTGCTAAAAAACATAAGTCATCCGCGTACATAATCTCGGCGATCATTTTGTACGAAACCTTAGTGCGGGCTTTCAGCCTAGCAAGGTTGAAAAGCATTCCATCAGTTCGGAAGCGAATGTGGATGCCTGCAGATACTTTTTGTAACGTCTCGTTGACTACAGCTGCAAAGTAAATGGCGAACAGCGTGGGAGCAAGAACACAGCCTTGCTTAACCCCACAGCTGACGGGGAAGAAACCAGATTGTTCCCCATTTGCAGACACACAGCATGTCATGCCATCGTGTAGTAGGCGAACTAGACGTACGAATTTTATCGGGCAACCCACCTTCTCCAGAACGACCCATAGAGCCTCTCGAGGAACACAGTCAAAAGCCTTTTCTAAGTCGACAAAACAGAGAAACAATGGTCGACCTTGTTCACGGCTTTTCTCTTGCAGCTGTCGCACGCAGAAGACAGCTTCACACGTTCCTCTTTCCGGGCCGAAGCCAAACTGGGATTCTGGAAGTATATCTTCCGAAACTGAGGTTAAACGGTTGAGCAAAATCCTGGCAAATACTTTTCCGGGCGTAGAAAGCAGCGATATGCCACGATAGGAATTACAACTGGACCTGTCACCTTTGTTCTTATACAGTGAACAGATGCGCGAGATCTTAAATTCAGATGGAACTTGCTCATCGCACCACATCTGAGTAAAAAGTTTCCATATCATGTCATATAGGCCCTCCCCGCCGTACTTCAAAAGTTCACCAGGAATACCATCGACGCCAGCCGCCTTCCCGTTTTGTTGGCTCTGTATGGCTACTATCACTTCCTGCAAGGTTGGTGGCTCATCAAGCTCAGGCCTTTGCGGGAGGGATGTGATCTCCTTTATTTGCTGAATGTCAGCTGAGCGATCAACATTGAGTAGCTCCGCAAAGTACTCAGCCCATCGATTCAACACGTCCTCCTTGGACGTCAACAGCTTCGCGCCATCACGTGACCTCAAAGGTACACTAACCCGCTGAGTTGTTCCTGTGAGTGTTTTTAACTCGCTGAAGAACGCACCAAGTTGGTTTGTATCTGAGAGCCACTGCAGGTGTTCCGCTTTCTGTAGCCACCACTTGTCTTTTATCTCTCTTGTCATCTTTCGGAGATCTAAGCTGCTTTGTCTTATTCTTTCCGATAAATCTGTTCGACCATGTTTTGCGTGTAGAAGGTCACGGTGTTGTTTGAGTGCTTTACTTAGTATCTCATCATTCTCATCAAACCAGTCTTGATGGACACGCTTTTTAAGGCCCAAGGCTTGTGTTCCAGCTTCAATAATCTGAGAAGTGAGGGTACTCCAGTTGGTACTAAGATCACCGACGTCGATGTTAGAAGGTAACTTATCGGAAAGAAGATGTTGGTACTCCGTCTGCGTTTCTTTATCTGCGAGCCGCCCAACATTAATGCTGGGTTGTTTTTGTCTGAAAGACCGGCGCGGTGGGTGCAAGCGGAGCTTGAGTTTTGTGACTATAAGTCGATGGTCAGACCAGCAGTTAGCACCACGCATAGCGCGTGTGACATGGACTTGGGAGATATGTTTTTGTCGAACGATCGCATAATCAATCAGATGCCAAAGTTTCGACCTCGGATGCATCCAGGTGGTTTTATGTTTTGCTGCTAGCCGGAAGCATGTATTGGTGATGGTTAGGCCAAATTGAGCACACAGGTTTAGCAATAATAGACCATTGCTGTTCATATTGCCAATCCCATGTCTCCCTAAAACCCCAGGCCACGCTTCATAATCACAGCCTACTCGAGCGTTGAAGTCACCAAGCAGAAGGATCTGCTCTCTCGGGCGTATCCTGGTGAGCAAGCGTGTAAGGTCTTCATAAAATTTACCTTTAGTTTCATCATCCTTGTCCATCGTTGGGGCATATACGCTAATAACGTTTAAGTAGTTGTCGTTGTCAAGATGCAGACGCAATGATATAACGCGGTCTGAGATGTATTCAGGACATTCTTCGATTTTGCTAGCAATCTGGGTCTTTATTGCAAATCCAACTCCAGAGCGTCTTGGTTCTACAGCCGGGGTACCCTTCCAGAAGAATTTATATCCACCTCCGTGTTCTATGAGCTCGCCTTCATCTGGCAAGTGGGTTTCGCTTAGAGCGACTATATCTACATTGTAACGCGAGAGCTCTCTAGCCACAACAGCAGTTTTCCGTTCTGGACAAAGGTTTACGTCACGATCGAGAAGAGTACGGACGTTCCACGCACCGAAAGTCATAATAGGTGTTTTTATATTTTTCTTGTATCTTCGACCACGAAAAAAATGGGATGCTTGAGTAGCCGCGGTTACTACCCCCAGTAACTATGGGACAGGCTTTGTTTAGGACACCTTTTCTAGTCCCCTCCCCGTGCGGGGGGAGCAGTGCCTCCCTAAATAGGGCTGCTCCGTCGCTCTGGCTGCTGCCCAATCCACGCTGTTGTCCCAAGTGCAACGCAGAAACGACCATCAATACCGGAGCCGCCGGTGTGCAGGCATCAGACAAAGCCGGGTGCACATCACAACCCGACCTCTCTACCTCTGCCCATCGCCACAGGACTTAGTCTCTGGAGCCATTATTCATGCCGCAGTCATCTGCGCAGGATATATTAAAGTGCATAAGCGTGTGCGCAAACACAGATGCACTCTCTCGTCCTCACCCTTCTGTGTCCGATGGAACGGAGAACCGCTACGACCGGAGAAGGGTTTGGATGCTGCATCTGGCCGACAGCGATTTTGACCTCTGCTGTCGCCCTTGGCCTTCTGCAATGCCTTGCTGTTCCGCCAAATCAGCCAAAACCATTTGTTTATCAACTTTGGATTGCCGTCAAAGCCGAAACAGACTTTGTATTTTGTGCGGGAGGCATCCGCAGACCTAGGATAGACGGAAAATAGGAATAGGAAAGGAAAGGAAAAATTGTGACGGTGGGAAGGGATATAAGGTAACGGGATGCTATTGTCTCAGAAGATAGGTAAAGACAATAGTAGCTCGGGAAGCCGGGGTCGCGTACCCGTGTATCAAACCACAGCTTTCGTCCAAAAAGCCGAGATTGACACCCCTGACCTAGTACTGACTAGTTAGATAAATTAGAAAAGAAATTGCTATGTACTTTATTGTCTGAAATTCAAGATTTTCCTGTCAAACTCATCATTCTTACAACCTTTTCTTTATCTTACAGTCGCTCAGAATCTCAATGTGCCACATTGCATCTGGGCACAGATCTGATCATGAAAATAAAACTGAAAATTTTGTCCACCACACTAACAAAGTAAATGATTTTGATATGTTAATGAAACATTATGACAATATACCCATTATTCTTTTTAAATTGAACAGGCGCTGAAGGGAACCAATGCTTTAACCAGTTGAATATTGGATTTAAGAAAACCCGCCAGCAAACATACTTTTAAAAGGAATCTTCGAAGTTACCTACTCAATCCCACTGAATGATGTAGTCTTTTTTCTCCATCTTCGCGTGGAGATCGTGATTGTCACTTTAATCATATACGTCATATGTATATACGAGTATATACATATATATATGTGGTGATTATAAATAAAATTCCGGATATGGTCACTAGCTTTATTCACTTGTAAAAAATCGCAAAGAAAATCGTCCGTCTTTCTCGTCTTACGTCCTCACACCGACTCCCTCCTATTCCTTCCATTCACTCGTACCATTCTTTCCTTCATGTACATTCATTCGTCTTACGTTCCCTTTCATGCAATTCCACACTGACATACCATTACATATTGAGATTTAAAATAAAATAATACAATTATAATTTTTACAATCCCACAATCGGCCATTCCTGACAGTGAGACTGACCTCAGTCTCTCCCCTAACCCTATCTTAATACAATATTACTTAAGCTAACGATCTACAATAAATACAACAAATACACAAACAAAAATCTTAACATAAGTAGGTATTAGGTAGATAGGCATAGTAACAGCAGTTTTAGTGACCCGCAACATGGTAGTCAAATAAAGAAAAATTAAAAGAAATAAAGCATACTGACTTGCAAATTCCCTCAGCCACTTATGCTACAGTCGCTGTCCTCAGAATCACTTGGCCATGGCTTCATGAAATCTGCAGCACTAGAGGTCTTTCTGGGTCCTTCAACATCGCTGCTATCTTTTACAACGTCATACCTATCTTTGCCCTTCACTTTATCAATCCTGTATGGTCCATAGTACTTAGGTTTAAGCTTCATTCCTACACCAAACTGTGTTCTTTTTATTGCCACCTTATCCCCTTCTTTGTACTTCCGACTCTCCTTTCTCCTCTTATTAAAGTTTTTCCTATTTTCATCCTGAACTTTTAGAATTTGTGCCTTAGCTTGAGCCTTTAGTTCATCTCTATGGTTAACAAAAATGTCTCTATCTTCCTGTTCCAATAAGTTGAGAATTTCAATGTCTTCCTTTTGCCTCATTTTTGCTCCAATCAATAATTCAAAGGGACTTGTGTTTATACTTCTTTGAAATGTACTGTTAAGTGACCTTTGCACCTTACTGACATGTCGGTACCACTGGGTAGGATCCTCAATGCATAATTTTGTAAGGACAGAGATTATAATTCGGTTCACTCTTTCAACCTGACCATTACTCCTTGGAACTCCTGTAGTAATTCGGATATGATTTATTCCCTCCTCAGTACAATAGTCTTCAAATTCTAAACTTGTGAATGCTGTGCCTCTATCGGTTATTATCCGAGTTGGGTTCCCAAAGCATTGCTGATGTATACGAAGCTTGTCTATAGTCTCTTTGCTTGTAGTACTCTTACAAGGGAAAAGCCATGTAAACTTAGTAAAAGCATCCACCATTGTTAGGATATAATTGTACTGTTTTTTAGTAGTTGTCATGGGGCCAATATGATCCAAATGCAAAGTATGCAAAGCTGTTTCTTCTTTTTCTATAGGGTTCAAAAATCCTTCTAATTTACCTTCCTTACGGCTTGCCAGTAAACATGGGATACAAGTCACAATAAAATCCTCTATTTTCTGCCCCAAATTCTTTATGTGGTAGTCTTTGCTAATTAAATCAATCATTTTCTTCTTTGAAAAATGACCATTTGAATGAATTTTACTAATAATTTGTTTCTCCAAACCTTTAGGTATAACTAATTTCTTCTCCAATCCTTTTACTAACAAACCATTACTAATCCAGTAGTCCTGATAGGTACCACTCTGTAATATTTTCTTGATAGCATTGATGCCATCGTCCTGTTCCTGAGCTCTTCTAATATTTTCATGCAAACTTGTTTCATTTAATGCAACATATGGTATTCGGCTGAGTGCATCTATGTGTTTCATTTTATTTCCGGCACGGTGTTCCACAACAAAATCACAGTCCTCCAATAACAATACCCATTGTGCAACTCGTGTTGTCAGATCTTTTTTCCGCAGCGTCATCTCAAAAGCCTTGCAATCTGTAATTATTTTAAATTTTATTCCATACAAATAACATCTAAACTTCTTAACACCCTCAATAATAGCCAAAGCCTCCAGCTCATAACTAGAGTAATTTTTCTCTGCTGCACTAGTTCTACGACTCATATAGTGTACTGGATGTAAGCAACCATCATCCTTATTCCACTGTAGTAAAATAGCGGAATAAGCTATCCTAGAGGCATCTGTATGCAACTCCGTATCAAAAGCAGGATTATAAATTTTTAACACAGGATTGGTAGCTAAACTCATCTTCAAACTATTAAATGCTGATAACTGTTCATCATTAAACTCAAAAGGTATATCCTTTCTTAACAAGTCTGTCAAAGGTTGCGCAATTGTTGCATAGTTAGGTATAAACTTCCTAAAATATGATGTTAACCCTATAAAGCTATGCAACTGCTTAGTAGTCTTCGGAATGGGATATGAAACTACAGCTCCTGTCTTATCTGGTGATGGCCTAACTTCTCCATTCTCAATTAAATGACCTAGGTACTCTACTTTCTTACATACTAACTGACTTTTCTTCCAATTAATTTTGAGACCATACTCAGAGGCCACCTTTAAAACTTCTGCTAAATGTTGTACAGCTTGTTCCTCATTCTCTGATGGAATTATTAAATCATCAATAAATATTAATAGTATACCTTTTGCTACAAGATCTCTAAATATAATATTAATAAAGCGAGTAAACACTTTCGGGCATACTGCAAGTCCAAAGGGTGCTTTTAAAAATTCATATTGAGAGTTATGTGTGACAAATGCAGTATATTTAATTGAATCCTCGTGTACAGAAAAATGAAAGAATCCATTTTCCAAATCTAAGGTGCTGAAAACTCTAGCATTAGATAATTTATCGATGTGATCCTGAATTATCGGCATAGGATACTCATCCTTTACCATCTTCTTATTAATTAATCTGTAGTCAACACATACGCGAGGGCTACCATCTTTTTTACGCACAATCACTAAAGGACTTGAATATTCAGAGTAACTCACCCGTATTATCCCATTATCTAGCCACTCCTTTACTTGTTGGTCCACTACCTGCTGCTCCTTAATCGCCAAACGTCGGGGCCTTTGTGCCACTGGTATGTCGTCCTTCAAAATAATCCTCAGCTGTATAGGCGCTTCTTTCGTCTTGTTTGGTGTATACGTCTCCACCATACGTCTTACTTCGCAATAGGTACCCATACTGACGTCTGTGCATATGAAATTAGAAAAATCTAAATTAGATACAAAACACGACATGTTCCGCAACCAACTTTCGTTACGGGGCAATAACAACACACTGCTACTATCCATTATCATTACAACTTTAGCTAAAAATTCTTGACCAACTATTAAATCATATGGCATACAATTTTTTGGCACGACATAAAATACAATGTTATTATACAACGTTTTATCGATAAATACCTGCATGGTAACATACCCTGAAGAGGTTACATTGCTACCTCCCAGACCTCGCATGTTTAAATTACACTTTTGTTACTCAGGCGCATCGATTAATGATCTATAACAATCATCAGATAAAAGGTTAATGTCACTACCCGTGTCCACTAACGCTAATACACTTTTCCCGTTAATAACAACAGTTTTTGTCGGCTTGTTATCAATTGCCGGTAACCTATTTTCCAAGACACTAACACTCACTTGACTTTGACATATTTAACTTTGACGTTTCTGACAAGTCTGACAACTCTGACCTCGCAGTATCGGTCACTGACAGCTGGTACACACTTCGAGTCGTTCCATTCGGCTGTGATCGGACACCCTCGGCGTAAATATTTCCATCTCTTTCCCCTGTAGTGTCCGGTTCTGCGTCGACGCACATCGCCGTCCTTGTCTCGCCGGAGTGACGTAGCTGCGTGCTCGAACTTCCCGCGCGATTTGAATTGGCTCGGACCGAATGACTCGTCCCGCCGCCAATCACCGGTTTCCATGATGTCGATGTCACTGGTCTCTCATTGGCGTTGCATTGAGTTGAATGATGACCGAATCCGTTGCATCGGAAACACTTCATGCCTTGCCCTTGAACTTTGTAAGGACACTCAGAAGAAATATGATTCATTTCACCACAGTTATAACATCTTTTTTGGCGACTATATGATGATGAAACTGATGCATGATTTTTTTCAGCCTTGTAGGTTTTAACTGTTCTTGCACTTTTTTGCAGCTTAATTTTCTCTCTGACCTGTTCGTAGATTTTAAGCTTCTCTTTTAGGTCCTGGTACGTCGTAACACCATACAGCATGATTTTATTGCTCTCGTCATCTTCAATACCGTCCACAATGTATTTGATGGCAACATAATCAGGCATTTTGCCGCGCTTACCCAGCTCCTTCATTACCAACGTGTAGTCCAACAAGGATTCGCCCTTTTGTTTCTTCCGCGAGGACATCATCTCGTGCACGGTCTTGACATCCAAGGTATCGGGAAACTCTTTTATTAGTGCTGTTTTAAGGTCTTCCCAGCTTTTAAAAGGTTTCTCCGACCTTAACCATAAAGCTGCTGTGCTCACTAACGCCCGCCTGGCTATTATGAGCTGTTGCAGTGCTGACCACCCGAAGATTTCGGCATTCTCTTCGATCTCCTGTACAAATCTGGTAACCGGATAAGTTTTATCGGTGCCGCTGAACTTCGTTACCAGCTCCTCCGACAACTGCATCATGCCTTTCGTACCACACTGCTGTCCACAGCTTGCTGCGACTTCAGACTTCGACATTGTTTCGAATTTTGGTCTCGAAAAATTCAAATTTTCCGTTACAGGTACGAGACGTTCGGCTGGTTACCTGCCCGTCGTAAGTAAGATTCCTTCGATGTTGGTCGATTCCTTCGATCCCGTTCGATTGCTTCGATCCCGGACGAGCCCCCAAAATTTTGTGGTGATTAAAAATGAAATTCCGGATATGGTCACTAGCTTTATTCACTTGTAAAAAATCGCAAAGAAAATCGTCCGTCTTTCTCGTCTTACGTCCTCACACCGACTCCCTCCTATTCCTTCCATTCACTCGTACCATTCTTTCCTTCATGTACATTCATTCGTCTTACGTTCCCTTTCATGCAATTCCACACTGACATACCATTACATATTGAGATTTAAAATAAAATAATACAATTATAATTTTTACAATCCCACATATATATGTATTTATTTATTTTTATATATTAGGTAAATATATGTCTATATATAAATATATTATTTGTGTATTTAATATTGTGTATGTATCTATTTTATGAGTAGGTATATATATTATTTTGTTAGATATTATAACGAACTTTTCCTTCACGCCATGCAAACCATCTTTCGCCGCTTCTCAGACTGCCTTGTGGTTGACTGGCAGAGAATGCTTTTAGCATTAAGTCCGCCCTTGTTCTTGTACATTTAGTATAGGTTCGAAAAGTTTAAATAATTAATAAATCAAAAAGTTTAAATAAATAAATATCTCGTGACTCAAATACACATGATTCACGCATTTCAAAGAGCGCCCATCACATATAAGCCCGGCCGCAGACCTAAAACCATGGCGGAAATAGTTTTGGTCCCATTTCTTTGAGCCGCCGCAAAACGGGAATTTTGAGAGATAAAACCGTCACGGCCATACATATTGAGATGTACCCGTATTTTATCTCTTCTTTATAGGAGCTATCATTTGCTTTCTATGGTGCTGAGAGTGTAAATTATTATTGCTTGGAAACGGAAGTCTAGCGCAATTCTTTTTTCAGTAAAAAGTAGTGCAAAGAAAAAAAATATTAAAATGTTCTTTTTATCAAATCCATATTTACATAGTAAAATATTTTAAAGACAAAGACATTTATTTGCACAAATATGGGTGTTTACAAAGTTGTTTATATATATTCAGTTCGCCATATTTACCTTCATCAGGTAGGTATGCAAATATACAATGATAAGAAGTCGGTAAAAAATATAAAAGGAAAAAACTTAACTATAACACGATTACGAAATGTACATTAATATCTATTTCATTATTATTTTTATTTGTTCCATATTGCGCCTATTATAAATTAAAATATTTATTTATTTATATTTCGGATCGGTTCCGATCGTCAGCTTTGGGTACCCATATCACAGGGTGTTTGTACACTGAGAGGAAAAAAAGGCGGAGGAAAAAAACCTCCCAGGTTTTTATGGAATTCCTTTATGCCGTTTTATCGTTTATGAAATCAGTGACTGAGTAATACGCCTTTTTCAGTAAATACGTTTTAAGTTCTTTTTTAAATTCGTTGCCCGTTTTAATTTTGAGGAATTCCGGCAGACCGTTATATATTTTTGGTCCCATTTAAGTAAAAACGTGTGCCAATAAATTGTGTCTTTTGTCGACTTTTATGTGAAGTGGTCGCCACTTCGGTGTGTGCGTGCAAAAAATCCTGGTTGATGTTAATGATGTACTTATGTATTAAGATGTTTTTCCTTGTCCCGTCTTTGCGTCCTTGTCATAATTTAGAAATCGCAATAGAGTTATGAGTGTGAAACGTTATTTTATATTTTTACCATGTTTCAAAACTATAAATTTAATAAAAAGTAACTGAAAATATTATTTACGCGTTTCAATTAAGCACGTCTTTGGCAAAGGGAGATCTCCCGTCGGGCGAGGTGGTCATGCCCGGGGAGCGGCCGCGCTCCAACCTCCAACTGACTCAATTCGGAGCTTGTATATATGCTCGGATATTCAGAAAACTTCGATAGCGTGATTCAGGATCCATCGTGGCAGAATAAGCGACACTACCACTGTAATTTTTTTTCCATCTTATGTACCTTATTCGACAAATATATGTGATTATTTGATTGATTGATTGACAGGAATACCCGTGGCGCCATCTCTTGATGAGTAGCGGAAGGTCGCTACAACGTACATACGTCGAAGCCCGGATGCCAACCTAAAACCGTGGCAGAAATAGTTTTGTGCCTATTTCTTTGAGCCGCCGCAAATCTGGAATTTCGGTAAATGAAACTCACATCACAGACAAAAGAATGGCCGAGTGGTAAGGCCCGCGGTCTCCGACGCGAGAGATGCCGAGTTCAAATCCTTGGCGCGCACCTCTGACAAAAGAAGTTGGTAATGTGCGCATTTTCATCGCTGCTCCACGGTAAATATTGTGTGTACGGTGCTCCATGGAAAATATTGTGATATTTAATTGATTACGTTGTTTTCCATCGGCGTGCATGCCTGAGGGAAACTTATAATTTCTCGAAGGATCATACCTTCGATTGTCCACCAATCCGCACTAGGCCAGCGTGGGGTGGCCTAAATCCCTCTCACTAGTTAGAGGAGACCTGTGCCCAGCTGTGGGATATAAAAAGGTTGAAAAAAAAAAACTCGTCACGGCCATACTTATTGAAGTTAGTTATGGACGCCATTACAGATGAATATAGTTTGTGTTTCATTATAAAAAAACTTATTGTGTGAGTTTGGTTTTGGCGCAATTTTTTATCTTAATCCTAGTAAAAACAGTTTTGAGTAAGTCGTGCTACTACGATTCAATGCGTTTATTTCAGGAAGGTGAGTGCCGAAAAATTACAACCATTTTCTAACTAAATTTTTGAAGTTACTTGGAAGTTATTTTTAAGTTACAACACCAATGTAGCGAACATTGATGTATAACCATATTTTTCTGACAGCCAGCTAGAGAGCTACTTTGTTCCTAAAGTAATCTTAGGGACTGGAAATATTGAAGCATTTCAAATAGCGTCTATCACGCCGAGCCTCGGCCGCAAAACCTAAACTCGGACAGGAAATAGTTTTGCGAAGCAAGAATTTTAGCGAAAGTTCTCATGTGAGGACGTATTTTGAAATGAAAATATATCTTAATAGTAGTTTATCTAATACCTTTTGAGCAATTCTTATATACACCTAAATACATACATGTATAATATTTTTTGAATCTCGAAAATGGCTCCGAGGTTTTTGATTAAATTTAGTACCCTGGTTTCGGGGGTGATAAATCGATCCAGCTAGATTTTATTTTTAGAAATTTTAAATAATAAAAATATATTTTCAGCGATAATCAACTTAAATATAAATCGAAAAATACGACTCTTCCTGACATCTATTGGAGAGTATTCACAATATTGTGGCGTAGAACGCCGTCAAACGCCATCCGACAATCCGACGTTCAGACAATGTCGATTTGAAAGTTAAGAGCTCTATAAAAATTTCGTGTAGTGAATTAAAGCTTCCTTGGCCGAATGGTTACGTGGGCTAGAGACTCGCGTCCAAACCTCAATCAGAAGTATATTGCGTTTATTTTTTATTTTTTGTGAGAATATTTTTTTATTGGGAGCTAGCTATTCAGATGGCATTGTTAAGTAACAGTAAGCAAATGAGTGTTTCGTTTGAAATTAAACCAAGAAAATAAATTGTTTTTATCCGAGCAACGCTCGGTCGTCCTGGTTCCGAGATAAAAGTCTGTAGTAAGAAAGTACATATATCGCAAATATTTATTTGGATAGAATAGCAATTAAGCATGCTGGCCTTGAGGTGTTAAGTGGTCACTACACTATGAATCTTACCTGAGCCCGATGGTCGCTTCATGTAAGTCTGGCTGGCAACTGCACTTTCCATCGAAACACAATATGGTGCAACGGTGGTTCTTCCTCGGGCGAACCACAATAGTTCTACCACCTACGAATTATGGGGTAATATGGGGTTTTACGAAGCGCGCATGGCTCCGCGCCTAGCGTAGAACGCAAGCGGTCTATGCAGCTATGCCAAACGGGCGCGGTCGGGTGTGAGATGGGTGACCGCTAGTGCCAAAAAATTTCATGCGCGTTTCCGTGTTTCGGAGGGCACGTTAAGCCATCGATCCCGGTTGTTGTAGATAGATAACAGTCGTTAAACCTTGTCGGAGGCCTTATGGGCGGTTTAAAACATCCGACAGCGGATTGGCCACCAACCCGCATCTCCACCAACCCGAATTGGAGCAGCGTGGTGGAGTAAGCTCCAGGCTTCCCCAATAAGGGGGAGAGACCCATACCCAGCAGTGGGACCCAAAAAGGGCTGCAGCCATGGGGTTTTCAGTATATCACAAAGTGTTCTCTGTGGAAACAGTCTATAGTCCCTACTATACTTGGAAGTACTATTATTTGGAAGTAGACGTGTCCGTACTGTAAGAATATTCGCAAAGTTCCTCCTCTATTGAAAAAAAATGTTAACGGACAAAACTCCAGCCGCTGAACTACAAAGAATATTATTCCTCCATTTTATGCCCAATAACGTTACCCCGCGAGAGGAACAGAAGAAAGGTATAAATCAAATACATCTGTAGTTGAGAATAAGGAACAAACTCTCAACTGACGAGGGTCGGGTTGGCCTTTCCGGTATGTTTCCATTTACACATCGGATACATTTTTGACGTAACAACGTCTTATAATTCAATGGAGCCAGCTGCACGCACAAAAAAACATGACTCGTGTGGCGTTACCAGGGTTGCCAGACAAGTGCGGGCGAATTATCGTATCAATATTCGAAAATTATCGTACCAGATTAAAAATTATCGTACAACAACGGCCAGAGCCACACGGAACTAAAATATTTTAGGAAATAAAAAATGTGAACGAAATTAAAAAAGTAACTTATTAATTTTACAAAAGAGTGGGATCATCAGAGTCACTATCCACTTCTACTACCTTCAGGTCAAAAATCTTTCGTGTTTTTCTCCCAATCTTCTCTGTATTTTTGAAGCCGATGTTTTTTGATTTATGTGTTCTTCTTTTTGGAGGTTTGATAACCCAAAACTTCACTGTTGTCATCAGTGTCATTTGACTTATGTCACTGGGTCATTTCTGAAATCCCTAATAATACTTATAAGTAAATACCTTAAATGTTTTTTTTTTTCAACCTTTTTTTTATGTCCCACTGCTGGGCACTGGTCTCCTCCTCACAAGTGAGAGGGATTTAGGCCACCACGCTGGCCAAGTGCGGATTGGTGGACGTCATGCTTTCGAGAAATTATGCATTTCTCTCAGACATGCACAGCGATGGAGAACATCGTAATCAATTAAATATCATGATATTTTCCATCACCGTGGAGCAGCGATAAATAGGCACATTACAAATTTATTTGTCAGAGGTGCGTGCTGAGGATTTGAACCCGGGACCGGTCGCGTCGAAGACCGCGGATTTTTACCACTCGGCCATCGCTGCTCCTTAAATGTAACCTGAGAAAAATGATTGCAAACTAAAATTGAAAGATGTGTACATTGTTACCTAACGAACGTTTTTACAAGCAACGAACGAAGTAAAAAAACAAAGTTAGTCACTTACAGAAGTTGAAAATAGGGCTTTTAACAATTCCGTACTAAATCAAACTTGGCTAGCGAACTGAACTCTGATTAAAAGGAAAGAATGTATGAACTATCATTCGTTCCGTATTTTGATAGATTAGACCGGAAATCCCCGATCATGGACATAATTTTGTATTTTTGGATGATTTTAGGCCTTCGGTACTAGCCTTTTCCCCTCACTTCGGAGAAGGGTTGAATAATATCGTACTTTTGCGTACGATAATACATATTGTATCGTACATCGTACCGGTGTCAAAATTATCGTACATGTACGATAATTATCGTACGTCTGGCAACCCTGGGCGTTACCTCGCTCTGAGACGTTCCATTTAAGGCTTGAAGTGCAAGCGAGAGCGCGGAACGAGCGACAAAGAGGCACATTCGGCAGCGTTCGTCATCTGTCTTTCTTCTACTTGTGTGAGCGATGCGTCCGCGTGGACAGCTGCTATACAATAATACATTTACATGTTTTCGCTGTGTGTTTTCGTCAAATATGAAGTGCAGTGAAAAGTGAATGTGGTGTCAATTGTTTATACTATTTTCTTATGACGTTGTCACAAAACCGATTTTTTTAAAGATACGGATGTCGCGTTTTGTTATCAATAGAAAGATGGTTCTGCTTTTGGCGTAGAAAGCCAATGACCTTTGCAGCGACGTTGGGTGCTGCGAAGCTAAGTAACTAAATTTTATTTACGTTTCCATCCTTCGGAGGGCACGCTGTCGGTTCTACACTTTTTAATTTTCGGTTTTATAATTTTTAATTGATGGATGACCGTGCTTCGGAGGGCAGGTTAATCCGTCGGTCCCGGTTGTTGTCGATAGATACCATTCGTTAAACATTGTCGGAGGCTTTAGGGATGATTTGAAAAATTCTGTCAGCGGATTAAGTTAATTAAGTCTTTTGTTTTCTGTTTAAATAAAGAAGTTTGACTGGTCAAACTTACTCTTCATTATTTACGACAACAATGTAGTGCCGCTTAGCAAAACAGTTAAAAACCTTGGTTTAATAATTGACAACTGCATAAATTGGCGACCGCAGATCATTGAAATTAGCCGGAAGGTTAATGCAACCCTACAAGCCTTATATTGGTTTAAAAACTTCCTGCCACAACATACTAAGCTAACATTGGTACATACGCTTGTTTTACCCATAATCGATTATGCAGACGTGTCCTACCCTGATCTCACTGAAGATCTTCTAGATAAGTTAGAGCGCCTTTTCAACAATTGTATCCGGTTTATTTTCAATTTACGTAAATACGATCACATCTCTAAATTTCGAAGCCAGCTTAAATGGCTTACTATTCGACAAAGGCGTAATTCTAGAATTCTATTGGCTCTGTACTCAGTCTTGCATGATCCAACTTCTCCTTCGTATCTCAAGAAAAAATTTCATTACCCCTGTTCTACCCACAATAGAGGACTACGTTCTACCAAAAATCTTAGCATCTATCTTCCACCACATAAGAGTGGATTTTTCCATCATTCTTTCACAGTTAAGGCAATACAACTTTGGAACATCTTACCCAAAAATATAAGAAAGGCACCTAGTAAATTTACATTCAAAAAACTGGTCCGGGAGTATTTCTTGAATATTAATAATGATACTAATAAATAATATTTTTTTTCTCAACAAGGGTCATATCTATAAACGGTATTTGATAATTATTTTTTTCCTTTAAAATATTAGTTGAAAACATGTATATGTATGGTTATGTTTCGTATGTATATGTTTGTGTAAATGTATGTATGTATTTATTATTCCTATTTTGAATCTCCTCTCATATTATTCACTTTTAACTATTGCTCTAACTTTCTAATTGTTTTTCTTTACTAAAGCCTACCTCATATTTTCACCTTCACCCAGGGTTGACTGGAAGACAATGCCTTAAGGCATTAGGTTTAACCCTTTGTAACTCCTAGTTTAAGGTGTTTGCAAAAAAATAGATAAATAAATAAATAAAAATAAATGTCCGTATGATAAGCATAAAATGCTTTATCCCTCTACCGATCATTACGATGCCGGATAAAGCTAAAAAATGGAGACGGGCTCTACAGACCAGGTATTGGAACGAGTGGCACAGGGCCCTTCATTCAATAAGCCTTTTCAATGAACGATTTAACTCTTACTTACAATAAAGGATACACGCCACAAGGAAGCGGAAAATATTAGTTGCTAGGAACATTTTACAATATTTCTTTCAACCTTTTTTATCTCCCACTACTGGGCACCGGTCTCCTTCTCACAAGTGAGGGGATTTAGGCCATAGTCCACCACGCCGACCAAGTTCGGATTGGTGGACGTCATGCTTTCGAGAAATTATGAATTGCTCTCAGGCATACACGGTGATGGAGAACATCGTAATCAATAAAATATCACGGTATTTTCCATAACCGTGGAGCAGCGATAAATGCGCATAATACAAATATCTTTGTCAGAGGTGCGCGCCGAAGGGTATAAACTAGTATAAAGCCGGTATCGGTCACGTTCTTTCACCACTCGGTCATCATTACAAATACGGAAGACCATTTCTCAATAGATAATGTAAGGGCAGAAAGCACGACTTTGTTGCAATTACACAAAAAATGCGCTCAGAGTAGTACTGAGTAGTACTAATACCTATTAATAAAATAAGCTGTAAAAGGTTATTTAGTACCAACAATTTTCATCGTCGACGACCTGCGTGGCGCAATGGTTACCATACCGGACTGCCAATCGAAGTATCCCGGGTTCGAATCCCGGCAAAACAGAAATAATGATGAGTTTAAATTTCTGTTCTCAATCTGGGTGTTTGTGTTTCAGTCTTTGTCCATGGTACCCATGACACTATGAGTGTGAAATGTTATTATTTGTTGACTTGCGTTATAAGATATTTCATATCAATTTCGTGTTCTGTTGCCAACGGGAAGTACTCATCATACTATTCATACTTTATCTTTACACAGACATTATTTTTTGATTGCCTTAACTTAGAATCACCATCACACTTTATGTGAATTTTTGAAACTTAGGACCCTAGCACATGGCGTATTTTAAACGCGCATATGACGCGCAGATGACGCTTCAAACGAGATTTGAACGCAATCTTGTAACCTTAGCACACGAAGCAATCGGGAAACGTGCGGTTACTGCGCGCAGATACAGCGATACAGACGCGCTGTAGTCGTTCGTAGCTTCCGCGTTTGGTCCGAAACTCCTCTTGGCGTCAAGCGGTGCGGAAGGTGCAGGGTGTGGTGGCGTGAGCGCACTCCCCTCCTGTACCCCTTCTCTGGCCTTTGTACGACCATCAACCAAGTTTCGAACGCGGTTCATAAGCGCGTTTGAATCGCGTTTTACGCGCGTTCGAATCTACGAAAACGCAAAAATAAGCATCTACGGCGCAGACGACGCGCGTATCCGAAACGCGCATCGCCTGCGCGTTTAAAATACGCCATGTGCTAGGGGCCTAAGACCAATTTTATATTTCAGTGAATCCACTGGGTACCTACACACAAACTACTTATACGACAACCCGCGTGGCGCAATGGTTACCATGCCGGACTACCAATCGTGGGGTCCCGGGTTCGATTCCCGGCGATACAGGAATTTGAATGATGAGTTTAAATTTCTGTTCTTAGTCTGGGTGTTTGTGTTTCTGTCTTTGTATGTGTCCATGGTACCCACGACACAGGGTATATATATATACCCTACTGCGGGGCTATGAGTGTGAAGCGTTATTATTATAATTTCTGTTTAATATATAGGAAATTGTTTCCACTTATCACAACGCTGCTATGCTTTTAACGTTTAATACACTTCTGAAAAATATTTCATTCTTCTGTAACAGTAGGTAACAAGGTTGAAACATTACCGGACGTTTAAACTAAATCCATTTTATCTGTTGTTTGTTACTTCACACAACCACTAACTGACTTTACGAGTTAACTCTTCAGTGTGAAAACTTTATTGGTTGTCTTTTAACTTTTAAAATTTTCTCTGTATATTCTTTTATTCCTGCAATTTAAAAGCTTTTATACAACCGACCAGCAGTATTCTTTTATGTAGGTATCAGACGAAAATACCACGTCAGAGTACTTGTGTCAGTGTCCATTTTTAAGCGGGCTACTCACACACCTGCCGCAGGGGCGATCTAGGGTGTAAAGCTGGGGATGACCCTTAATTACCACCTTCGTATCATGTGTGCAATTTCCTGCCGTCCTGCCGCAGGCCCGATCTAGGAACTTCCAATAGCTTGAAATAATACTACCATCGATCCATGCGTACCTACATTTGAAATATTGAAAGCAATTGCTCTCAACTCCTAACCGTTGAAGAGTTCACTTATATCCAAATATTTTCATCAGAACGTTATGTTATATTAGTTGTCGTTCAGGACACTCTAAGTAAGTATTAACCACGGGCGTGACAAAGTGACGTAAACCAAGTTACGCTAAAACGCCCGCAGAACCGCACGAAAGTGCCTGCCCCCTGTTACCGCTTACCCTTACCTGTTACGCTTAGAAATGTTTTCTTAATATTCTGGTCATTATTTTTGAATACTGTTACGACTTTGAGTACCTATATCTCGAAAACAAAGCGTCGTACAGCAGAACCCCAAAAACGCATAAACAGGTATTAGGTCTACTATCGAACAGTGAAGAAAGTTCTCGAAAAATCAGTCATAAGAAAAACATCGATTTCTACGAGTAAACAAATCCGCGGTGAGTACGTACCTATATATAGCGTACATGTATAGGTTGTTTACATCGCGGGTCGCGGCTATTGTTAATGACTACATAAGCTGTATATAGGTGCGTAATAACATAAAGGAAGGTTCGGGACGGGCCTATTGTATTTGGTGGTTCGGGAAATTTCTAGACAACCATGGGTAGCCGTATATAAGGCACGCGCCGAGCCGCGACTGGGCAGTTTATTTTCGGAAGTGAAACCGAAGCGATCTCTACCAAGCGATAAGGAAGAATTATTTCGACGACTCAAGCGAAGTTATTGGACTATAGTGATTGTGCATTGTGATTTGGACTCTGTAAAGTGGATTTTGTTGGAAGCTGACAATAAACGCCTTCTACGTTACAAACGGCATTTTCATTACCCATAGCGCGTAACAATTGGTGTCAGAAGCGGAATGCCGTTAGTACAACGAGACGAAGAGGGACGCACTCCAAGGACCAGGAGACAGGTCGGTATGGATGCTGCGCGACAACTTGCGGCTGAAGGGGAAGACGAGACCGCTGCGCCGGGGTCGTCGTCAGGGGCAACCGCAGCACCGGCTCCGACAATGGATATGGCAGCGCTACTGTCCGCCATACAGGGGATGCAAGAAAAGATGCAGGCCAATCTAGAAGCTAGACTAGAAGCTAGCCAACGGGAACAGGAAGCCATCCGCCGCGAACAGGAAGCCAGCCGCCGCGAGATCCAGGAACAGATCCAGGCCAGTCTAGAAGCCAGCCGCCGCGAACAGGAAGCCAGCCGCCGCGAGATCCAGGAGCAGATCCATGCCAGCCGTGAAACTGTGATTGAAAAAATTAACAGTGGGCTGACTGGACTTGGGGAAAAGCTCAAAGAGGTGCAGCAGGAAGTAAAGGAAATTACGCTGAGGACGGATCATTTGGAGGAGCGAGTCGAAGGCCATGACAACCGCCTACAACAGCTTACCAACGAGGTCGTTAAACTAAAGACTCGCGAGCCCGTAGTTGTTCCGTCATCATCATTAGCGAGGCTCGACCTTCCACATTTTGATGGAAGCTCTTCCTGGTCGGCGTTCCGATACCAGTTCGAGACGCTCGCAAAAGCAAATGCCTGGGGGGATGACTACTCTTTTACTGCTCTAACTCTGGCCTTAAGAGGAGACGCCTTGATGACTATAGATAACCTACCGAAGGAAGGCCGGACACTGGAAGCTCTAATGGAAGCGCTAGAAACTCGCTATGGCGAGAAACATTTAGAGTATGTGTACCGAGCCCAGCTTCGCGAGAGGACCCAGAAGTCCAACGAGAACCTCCAGCAGTGGGCAACAGAGGTTGAAAGGCTTGTAAGGCGTGCTTACTCTTCGACACCAGGGAATATCGAAGTGTACTTACTGCAGGCATTTGTCGACGGGATACGAGGTTTGGAAGTCAGGGCTGCTGTGCGTCTGGGCCATCATCAGTCTCTAAAGAATGCTTTGGCACATGCCCTGGAAGTCGAAGCCGTGAGACAGGATGCAAGGTACCACAAAGTAAGAGAAGTGGTCACGGAGCAAAAGAAGCCACGTTTTATCCCCACCTGCTATAATTGCGGCGAAAAGGGGCATATTCGCTTAGAGTGCCCCAAGAAGAAAAGAAGATGGGTTTCTGACTCGGAAACCAAAGTGGACGAGTTGCCGTTAAACTAGATGTCGCCAGAGCCGCGGGGCGGGCGCTGGTTGGTCAAATTAATGCCCCCTGTATTACAATTAACCAAGTTTGCAACGGAAACAGCTTAACAATTGAGGGTATTGTGAATAACCGGACTTGCCAATTCACTGTGGATACTGGAGCCTCTTGTTCAATTGTGAAGCCTGAGCTACTTCCGCGAACCATTCAGTGGACCAAGCGATCGCCAGCATACCGTCTTCAAACAGCAACCGGCCAACCAGTTTCCGTCCTCGGCAATATAGACGTTGATTTGAAGATTGGTGACCGTGTATACCGACATCCAGTATTGATTGCCAGTATCACCGATGATTGCATATTGGGACTGGACTTCTTAAGGAAAGAACAGTGCGTTGTTGACGTACGGAAAGGGGTTTTGAGGTTCCCTGATCAAGAAGTATGTCTTAATGGATCTGAACCATGCAATCTTTACTGCTTGAAGGACACTGTACTGGCACCCAGATCGGAGTCTCTAGTGAAAGTGAAATTCCCCTCGAAGGTTAAAGTAAGAAGATGCGTGATTGTTGAGGACACCGGAAGTAACCATAACTTGATTACTGCAAGAACTTTACTCATGTCCAAAGGAGTATCTACGGTTCGGGTTTTCAATATGAGTAACGAGGAAGTTCATTTAAAGAAGAACAGCTTAATGGAAAGATGCGAGGAAGTGAAACTTCTTAGACAGCTGGGAAATATCAAAGCAGTACAGCCAGAGAAACAAATTAGCGCCGATATTGTCTGTCAACTTCTCGAAGCTTCTAAGGAGAATTTATCTACTTCCGAGCGACAGCAGGCATGGGAACTCCTATCAAAATTTAAAGACATTTTTGCAAAGGACTGTGATTTCGGACGAACGGGACTCGTCAAGCACCAAATCGACACCGGCGACGCTAGGCCCATTAAACAAAGACCTCGAAGGATACCATGGGCAAAAGAAAAAGAAGTCACTGAACTCGTCAAAGACATGGCTAGTAACGGAATTATCGAACCTTCTACAAGTCCGTGGTCTTCACCAGTTGTCTTAGTAAAGAAAAAGGACGGCAGCACAAGGTTCTGTGTAGATTACCGGATGTTGAATAACGTTACCAAAAAGGATAGTTATCCCCTGCCTCGAATAGATGACACGCTGGACATGCTCAGTGGTATGAGGTGGTTCTCTACCATTGATCTGAAGAGTGGATATTGGCAGGTGGAGATAGATCCGAAAGATAAGGAAAAGACAGCATTCAGTACAGGAATAGGTAACGGTCTATGGCAATTTAAAGTTATGCCATTCGGCTTATGTAATGCACCGGCAACCTTCGAACGTCTCATGGAAAGGGTAATGGTCGGCCTTCTTGGAGACGTATGTTTGGTCTACCTTGATGACATCATCATCATGGGGCGTACTTTTAAGGAACACCTGCAGAATATGGAGAAGGTTTTTACACGGCTTCGGAACGCCAACCTTAAGCTAAGCCCGAAGAAATGTGCCCTCTTCAAGAAAGAAGTGAGCTACCTTGGGCACATTATTTCCCCAGAAGGAGTTAAAACCGACCCAGAGAAGATTAAGGCTGTGCAGGACTGGCCTACTCCGAGGAATAAATCTGAAGTACGTTCATTTCTGGGTCTGTGTACGTATTACAGACGTTTTGTAAATAAATTTTCAGATATAGCCAGGCCATTACATCATCTTACGGAAGAAAAACGAGATTTTGTTTGGGATTCGACTTGTGAAGATGCCTTCAGAAAGCTAAAACGTTGTTTGTGTGAAACGCCTATATTAGGATATCCAAGTCGCGATGGGAGGTTCATCGTGGATACGGACGCGCATACTTCAGCAAATCACTCTCGAAACCAGAAAGAAATTACTGCGTTACTCGTAGAGAGTTACTTGCCGTGGTCAAGGTCTTGCAACATTTTTCGAAGTACCTTATTGGTCGCCAGTTTACACTACGGACAGATCACGCAGCGTTACAATGGCTCCTGCAGTTTAAAAATCCTGAAGGTCAAGTAGCACGATGGCTCGAGCAACTGCAAGAGTTTCATTTTGTTACGGAACACCGGAGTGGAAAAGGACACAGCAACGCCGATGCCTTATCACGAAGACCTTGTCCTGAAGATTGCAAACACTGTCAGAAACAGGAAACCATAGGACATGTTAAATTAATAAGGACGCAAAGCTTAGACGATGAATGGACTAATGAAAACATGAAGAATGCTCAAGAAGAAGATGATGATCTACGGTTAATACTGGACTGGAAGCGAAGTGAGGCCAAACCCAGCTGGAATGATGTGTCAGCATGTAGCCCAGTCACTAAAAGCTATTGGGCTCAATGGGACAGCTTAGTCTTGGAGAATGAAGTCTTACATAGAAGATGGGAGTCTAACACCGGAAAGGAAGTAACTCTACAGATCGTAGTACCAAGAAGTATGGTGTCGTCCGTCCTAAGGCACATTCATGATGGAACTTCTGGTGGGCACCTTGGCGTGAAGAAAACGCTAGTAAAGTTGCGAAGAAGATTCTATTGGGTACATTGTCGCGAAGATGTGGAAGATTGGTGCCGAAAATGTACAGCTTGCGCTTCAGTCAGAGGTCCCCAAACAAGAAGTAAAGGCAAATTAAAGTTTTATAACGTTGGAGCACCTTGGGAGCGTATAGCTATTGACGTAGCTGGGCCATTTCCAGCAACCGAAGATGGAAACCGATACATCGTAGTTGTGCAGGACTATTTCACCAAGTGGCCTGAAGTATTTGCCACTCCCAATCAAGAAGCACATACCGTGGCTAAAAAGCTCGTGCAAGAAGTAGTCTGCCAATATGGTGTACCTATGGAAATCCATTCGGACCAAGGACGTAATTTCGAGTCGGGGCTATTCCAAGAAATGTGTAGTTCGCTGGGCATGCATAAGACGCGCACGACTCCTGCTCATCCACAGTCAGACGGTATGGTCGAGAGATTCAACCAAACGTTGGAAAATCACTTGGCTAAGGTAGTGGATGAACATTAAAAAGATTGGGACCAATACATACCTCTGTTCCTTATGTCGTATCGTTCGGCACTCCACGACAGTACAGGATTTACTCCAGCAAACGTGAACTTCGGCAGAGAAATCAGGCTTCCGATAGACGCTATAACTGGAACTCCACCGGATGGTCCCAAGATTGTGACGGAGTACGTAAGTGATCTTCAATACCATCTAAATGAGGTACACAAGATGGTTCGGGAGAACAGCTTGAAAACCAGCACAAGCATGAAAACCCGATACGACAGGAAAGCCAATTCCAAGGGATTTGAAGAAGGAGCTCAAGTGTGGTTTCACAATCCGCAGAGGAAAAAGGGGAAGTCCCCGAAATTACAACCTCGCTGGGAAGGACCTTACAAAGATTAACGACATCACGTACCGGATTAAGAAGGGTCCCCGCGGCAAGCTAAAAGTAGTACATGTAGACCGACTAGCAAAATACTACGGAAAGAATCATGCTCGGGACGAGCATGACTAAGGAGGGGGTAATGTTACGACTTTGAGTACCTATATCTCGAAAACAAAGCGTCGTACAGCAGAACCCCAAAAACGCATAAACAGGTATTAGGTCTACTATCGAACAGTGAAGAAAGTTCTCGAAAAATCAGTCATAAGAAAAACATCGATTTCTACGAGTAAACAAATCCGCGGTGAGTACGTACCTATATATAGCGTACATGTATAGGTTGTTTACATCGCGGGTCGCGGCTATTGTTAATGACTACATAAGCTGTATATAGGTGCGTAATAACATAAAGGAAGGTTCGGGACGGGCCTATTGTATTTGGTGGTTCGGGAAATTTCTAGACAACCATGGGTAGCCGTATATAAGGCACGCGCCGAGCCGCGACTGGGCAGTTTATTTTCGGAAGTGAAACCGAAGCGATCTCTACCAAGCGATAAGGAAGAATTATTTCGACGACTCAAGCGAAGTTATTGGACTATAGTGATTGTGCATTGTGATTTGGACTCTGTAAAGTGGATTTTGGTGGAAGCTGACAATAAACGCCTTCTACGTTACAAACGGCATTTTCATTACCCATAGCGCGTAACAATACATTTGATAAAAATAAAAATAAAAATAAATTTATAAAATTGCAACTACATACATACATACAGGTTATAACAGCGGTTTTACGGCCCAGACGCATTATTTAATATCTGAGAAGTGAAAGAAAGATTGATAAAGAAATGAAATGAAATGAGATGAGACAAGACAAGACGAGACGAGATGAGACGAGACGAGACGAAACGAAACGAAACGAAACGAAACTGAACGAAACAAAACAAAACGAAATGAAATGAAGTCAAGTTACTATAGTTATCTAGTATTTTAGAATTGCGTGGCTAAAAATGCGAATTCTTTTATAGATGAGAGAATTGAATCGAAATGATTTCCATTTTCAACTCTACGTGGCATTTAAAATATACATAGGTAAGCATTTCTTATTTAAGCGCGCATGGCCTGGCGGCTAGCGTAGAACGCAAGCGATCTATGCAGCTGAGCCAAACGGGCGCGGTCGGGTGTGAGATGGGTGACCGCTAGTGGCAAAAAATTTCATGCGCGTTTCCGTGCTTCGGAGGGCACGTTAAGCCGTCGGTCCCGGTTGTTGTCGATAGATAACAGTCGTCAAACCTTGTTGGAGGCCTTATGGGCGGTTTGAAAACATCCGACAGTGGGTTGGCCACTAACCCGCATCTCCACTAACCCGCATTGGAGCAGCGTGGTGGAGTAAGCTCCAGGCCTCCCCAATAAGGGGGAGAGACCCGTGCCCAGCAGTGGGACGCAAAAAGGGTTGCAGCCAAGCATTTCTTATTTAGTTTTATTTGGCATGATGTTTTCATCGCGACACGTCCCTAATTTAACCCTTCAGGTTAAATTGTTGAGAGGCGGGCTCTTTAGCAAAACCAACAGCAATATAAGCTAAAACCACCACTTACTCCAACGTATACGTAATCTCTTAAGTCACTCTCAGTTTATGTCAGTGACAACTTGCTTTTACTAGTATAAGGTAACCTGTCCTTTGACTTTCTTAATTCAACCTGTCCTTTTACTTTTTCATTTCACAATAGACAGACTAAATACTTGTTGGTATTCTCTATCGTCTTCATCAACCTCACGTGTTGTTTGGCGAATTCTATCTGTAATTGAAGTGAAAACTTCTTGAGCGGCGTTGTGCACTTTTTTTGGGATGGGTAAAAAATGTTAAACTCGCGTCAGGACATGTGGCCTGATCGAAAATTCAAAATTCAATTGGTGACAGCTCGACTGTCTATACTTGTAAAATTCGTTTATATCAAATATTCAAAATATGGACATTGAACAAAGTGCATCTATTAATGACAAAAGTGACGAAGAAATAGTGAAAGAAAATGAGTAGGTACTTTATAAAAATACTAGAAAAAAACCTACTTACTGAAAATACTAGGTGAAAAATAATACTGATAATAAAAGCAATTCGTGTGAAATAATTCCCTAACCATTTCAAAATATCAAAAATGCACAACGTTATTGTTCAAGTTTTCACTTCTGCGGGCACTACCGGAGTGCAACCCGTTGTTATTTATTTCATCTCAGGATATACAGTACTTGGCCAGTGCGCTGTGTTTAGAAATATTAAATGATTCACCCGAATCCATTTAAACTAATGACTTATTTCAGAGTAATTTTACTTGCACATCACTTCTTAATTTTAGCACATGAGGGTAAAGTTACTCTGTAATTGTGTTCCATTAGTTATTTTTTGTAGAACTGCAGTATATTATCATATCAGTAGTTCGTGTGGTTTTAACGTATGAGGTCTTTTTTTGTATCTAAACCTTCAAAAGGTCCCCGGCACCTTGGGAGAGGATACCGGGTTATGTGGGATTTGTACCGCACTAAAACCCCCTCGGTGGCTGTCTCGGCACTTGGGGAGGACTCCGGGATCTCCAGTGGAAAGCACCGCTGTCCTCCACGCGCGACGCCTCAGAACGGTCCACGAACACACCACCGCCCTTCCCGGGGCTGCTGGCTGGACTGATCGAGCTCTCACTCTCACCGCCCACAACCCCGGAAGCCCCCTTTTAGTCGCTCTATTTTTAATTCCGAAGCTACAGGAACTAACGTATGAGATCTACAAACTGCATTTTGCTATTTAAATGTATAACGCTAATAATATTTAACGTAAAAATAATATTTCGAAAAGTGATCGGAATCACGCAAATTGCTTATTATTAAAAGTTTGATTTTAAAGGTGGCAAATTCATTCTTTTGGTAGAACTCAAGTGATGTTTAGAGCTAGCCGATGTCCGGTAGGGTTGAAAGCTTTTTGAATTTTTCCTTCGTATTTTTTAATTGATTTGATTATTGATTGCAAACAAAGGAATTCAGTTTGAGTCAAAAGCCAAATATTTTAAATTCGCATCTGCCGGATGTCCGGTGACAGCGAGGATTTTTGACGAGTTTTGGAGCAACAATAAAAAATATCCGAATAAAAGGTTAACGATAAATAACCGTGATATACGTTTTTACTGTCTTCATATAAATTTTCTTTTTTCATAACTTGATATTAAAAGACAAAGTAGGTAAGACTAATATTCAACAAAAGTAAATCTAAAATCACCCATACAAACAAAGAATAATCTTTTCATTTAATATCACATGTAATGAAACAACGAGTTTTGATTTCTGTTTTGCCAGTCGAAACAAGACAATTTCAAACCAATGCGAATGTGTCAGTCAGAAACAACGTTTTTTTTTTAATATCGTTTTACGGCATTGGAGAGAATCCTTGCAGCCATTCATTATTTTCTTTTCATATTTTTATATTCAAAGTATATTCTGTACTCATTAAAAGTTATCTTCGTGTCTGTCCATAGGACATGATGACAAGATAATTTATTTCATTGTTTTAATGTTTGTTTTATATTCTTCTCTCGTTTATAATTTCTTGATGGTGACTTTAATTTATTCATATATGTATTCGTATGTTTTATTATTCTTTAGGATAGATGGTAAGAGGCGAGGAATTTCATCAGTTTTGTATATCTTAATTAAACCATCTATCAATAAAATTCTTGCGATAGCGAAGGCCGGACAATTTAATATTAAATGATCCAGATCAGCAACAATAGCTTCACAATATTCACACGACTCAGATACACTAAGATTTAATCTTTTTAAATGGGAAGGAAATTGCCCATGACCAAATCTCAATCTGTTGATTGTAGTAATAAAGTGTCTTGATGGATTCTTTATAGCAAAGTACCAGGGCTTTGACGGTATTTCTTCTTGTATGTCGGCATACCATTTTCCTTTATACATTTTTGTTTTATTCCACAACATATTCCATTCATTAAACATTCTTTTCTTTAGATATTCTTTAAAGTCAGTTATTGGAACAGCAGGTAAAACTTTACTCGTGAAGTAGTTATATCTCATGACTTTATCAACAATTTCATTGCCCGTAGTTCCAGAGTGTGAAGGAACCCACATAAATTCTACAGTATTTTTTTCTTGAAAATCTATCAACAATTCTCTTATTTTGTAAATATACATATTCTCTTTATAGGACAGTTTACAATTTTCCAATGAATTAAGAACGCTAAGTGAGTCTGTGATAATCAAAAATTTGTTGTTATTGTCATTACTTGCTTGAATATATTGAAGTGCTTTATATATTGCATAAGCTTCTGCAGTAAACACTGATGAATATTTGTCCAATATGAAACAATGCCCAGATTTAGTGGAAGAGTCGAAATATGCTGATTTTGCTTCATTTTCTGTCTTAGACCCGTCAGTATAAATTTTCCTGTGATCTGGTTTTTCAGTATTCATATAAAACATAAACTGTGAATTGTTATTTACATTTCTTTTATAAATTAAAGGTTTTACTAATTGAATTTCTAGACTCCCGAAGTCCCAATATTCGGAGCACTGAATATTAGTACATACAGATTTTAATTCTCTTTTAAAGGATCCTTGTAACAGAACATTATCTTTAAATAAGTTAAGAAGAAAATTATTACTTAAGACTCTTACATAGAATTTTTCTTTTAAATAATTAATTCTTATACTAAAAGGCGGAATACCTGCTTCTATTTCTAAAGAATTAATTGGGGTAGAATTCATTGCACCTGTTATTATTCTAAGACCTCTATTCTGAATTACGTTTATTTTATGCAATAAATTATTTTTGAGATTTGATTCATAAACAATTGAACCATATTCGTAATGACTTCTCAGTATGGATTTGTACAACATATTTAGGATTTTGGGATCCATTCCCCAAGAGACGCTAGTCATGTATCTTAAAATATCGATGCTTTTTTGCATTTTACAAACAATTTTATTTACATGAGATTTAAAAGAAAGTTTCGAATCAAAAATTAAGCCTAAGAATTTTTTTTCGGTGACAACATCAATACTTATATTATTTACACTGTACTTAATATTTACACTATCACTATTTACAGTATTGCCAAAAATCATTACAGAGCTTTTTTTAGCATTAATCTCTAAATGTAATTTAGTACTATAATAATTGTGAAGTTTTTGGAGACCTTCATTTAAATAATCATTGGCCTGAAAGAGATGTTTACTCTGCGAATATATAACAATATCGTCTGCATACTGCAAAAAATTAACATTTATGGTGTCTAAATATTTACAAATTTCTGCTGTATATAATGAATAAACAAGAGGTGATAATGTTGCACCTTGCATTACACCTTTGTAAGATCGTTTAGGTCCAAAGTACTTATTATTAAATTTAACATAAACAGTTCTGTCATAAAACAAATTAAATATAAATTGTGATATTTTTCCTGGGATGTGGTAATTATGTAATATTTTAACTAATGTATGTAAGTCAACATTATCAAATGCCCCTTGGACGTCAAGAAAAACACTAAAAAGATATGAGTTATTTAACATAGCCGATTTAATATCTCCAGTAAATTTTAAAAGACTATCTACAGTACTTTTACCTTTGCGAAAACCATATTGCTGAATCGGGAGAATATTATCTTGATTCGGTAAAAATATCTAATCTATTTTTAATAATATTTTCGAATAGTTTACATAAACACGATGCTAATGAAATAGGTCTATATGAATCGGCTTTATTAGCATCCTTATCAGGTTTTAGAATGGGTACTACAACGATCATTTTCCACGACTGTGGTATTTTATTTTGTTCCCATAAACTGTTTAATATATTCAATAAGGTCGTTTTACAATCAATATGCAGTTTTTTAATTAAAATATAAGGAATATCATCAAGTCCTGGAGCTGTATCTTTTCTACTGTTT
This sequence comes from Pyrgus malvae, assembly GCA_911387765.1. Lineage (NCBI taxonomy): Eukaryota > Metazoa > Arthropoda > Insecta > Lepidoptera > Hesperiidae > Pyrgus > Pyrgus malvae. The sequence goes on from OU426946.1 coordinate 30,092,150, forward strand.
AACGATAATTCAAATTCAGCAAAAGTAAATGGTTTAGATAGATCGGTATTGAATTCATTAAAATTGAAATAACTTTTCAAAGAATCAGTGTCATGACTTGTACATTGATCATTTTCATCAGCTATTTTATTTAAAAATTCGTCAACCCAACTATCACTTTCAGATTGATTACTAACCCTTACTCTATTAAATTTTCTTATAAAGTTCCAAATTCTGCCAATATAAGTTAATCGATTAAAACTGGAACATAAATTTATCCAACTAATTTTCTTTTGTTCTTTTAATATTAATTTTTTTTCTGCATCATTTTTTTTGTAAATAATGTAATTTTCAATTGTTGGGTATTGTCTATAAACATATAGTGCTAATTTACTACTATTCACAGCGTCGGAACATACATCGTTCCACCACGGTACAGGAACATGGTTCTTAATATTTACACTATATTTTCTATGAGGTACAAATTCTATTTTTAGATTAGTTAACATATCACAGAATTGATTATATGCAACTAAAGGACATTCATCAAGTTGAAGAATATTAAGATATGAAAAAGATTTTTCGGAGTACGACTCCCAATCAACTTTTTTATAAATAAATCTTTCGGGTTTATCAATATACTCATATATTTCGGGAGAAATATGTAAATCGATTAAAGTTGGATAGTGATAACTACCTAAAGGATCGTCATTAACTGACCATTGACATAATGCGGCCAACATAGGCGACGCAAATGCTACATCAATGGCTGACGGTGTTTGATTTGGCCTATTTACTGTAGTAGTTGCACCTGTGTTTTGTATACATAAATTAATATCATCTATTAAGTCATAAATTTGTACACCTCTCGGCTTATTATTTTGAGATCCAAAAGCTGTATGATGGGCGTTCAAATCACCCATTATTAAAATCGGTGTTGGTAATGCTAATATTGTATTCTTTAATTTATTTACTGGAAATGACCCCTTTCGAGGTGGACAATAACAGCCTAATATACTAAATTTACCATAATACCTACTTTCAACAGAGATAGCTATGGTTTGAACTCTATCATTGTATTCTGTTAATATTTGAGAGCATCTTATTGTATTTTTACAAATGATAGCAACACCGCCATGACTGGAGGCATTGTCACTGTCACTATCACTACGGTAGATTCTATAACCTGTAAATCTAATTATATCAGTTGACTTTAACCAAGTTTCATTCAGAATTAAAATATCAATGTTATGAGCTTGTAAAAATTGTGATACTAAAGGTAATTTTGATTTTAAACTTTGAATATTATGTTGAGCTATTTTTAAAAATGATGGAGCCGAACGTTCCATTATAGTTTTGTGTTTTTTATTAAAAGTTCCTTGATGGTTGCAGTATTAATTGGTAAGGTATTTTCCTTACTAAGGAGAGTAGTAAGAGTTACTACTAGACTAGACAGAATTTGTGTATTGTTAACTATTTCACTTATGAGGGCTTTATTGTCTTTTTTAAGTGCAGAAACTGCAGAATAGGTTTTGTTTAATGCCGGAAAGTTGTTCTTAAGATTTACTTTATTGTTAATTTTTTCTTTATTCTCAATGATTTTTTGTTGTTTTACAGGGCAATCTCGAGACACAGCAATGTGGTTACCCTTGCAGTTAACACATAATGGTGTGTCCAAATTAGGACACTCCTTGTAATGATGTTCTTGTGAACAAATTGAACATACAATGTTATGTTTACAGAATTTTGTAGTATGACCAAATCCCATACATTTAAAACATTGGACGACTGGTCTGATATAAGGTTCAACCCGAAGCTGACACAAATCAAAATTTACAGAGTCTGGTAGCACATTTGAGGCAAATGTAACTGAAATAGTAGTAAGAGGAATAATGCCTTCAGGAGTTCTCTTAGTAAAACGACGCACTGCTAAAATGTCCTGTCGTGACGAAAGTTTATTAAACAACACTTTATTGCTCAAGTCCGTTGGCACAAATTTAATAACTCCAACTGATTCAGAGGTGGACGCTGGTATAAATGCTTTTATTTCATTATTTTCAAGGAAGGTAGAGTTACGTAAAAGAGCGTTAGCGCTCTTGGCATTGTCGAAGACCACTGCATACTTCTGCGCATTGACTCATTTAAGTTCCTTTACCCCTTTTATGTAGCGACTGAATAAATTATTTAAAAATATTGGGCTTTTATTTCCAAACTTTATTTCTTCCTTTGAGCTTTGAACATATACTGTGAAGATATTACCTGCAGAATTTTCTGGATAACTTCGGACATAGTTTTCTTTAATATAAGGGGCATACTTTAACTGTTCCTCAGAGTCCGAGTCTGGTAATTCTGGTAGAGGAGGAGCACAAGGTGTGTTTTTCTTTCTTTTAGGTGGTGGTACTTTTACAGGTGATGCCTGTAATAGCTTGGTACTCTTTTTATTTTGAGTTCCGCCACTGTCGGAACTCATTTTTGGTACTTCAAACACAAATTAGGCTGAAATTATACAATTATTGCGTTGAAATTAAATATTTTAACATAAAGTGCAAAAAGTTAAACTTCCCGCCTCGAAAGTTCCCGCCTTTTTAGAAACAACGTTGTTTCTGCCCTAGGGGAGATCCTTCATTGTTTATTATTTACGTCTTTATTTCAAGTCTGTCAGAATAGCATTGACAACTGTCGTCAAATCGTTGTCAAAAGATTTTACTGCGCTATTTGTCTGAAATAGTCTTACTTCGACTAGCTACAGAAATCAAAACTCGTTGTTTTATTACATGTGATATGAAAAATACAGTGTGTGGCTCGGGATGAAACAAAGACGATTTCAGACCAGGGCGATGACAGCTCTCGTCAGAAATGGTCTTGTTTCACCCCTTGCTACACAATATTATTATACTATTGTGTTGTGGGTACCATAGCAACGTACAAAAATGAGTTCAAAGGACAATAACATGTCATTGTGACCATTTGCTTTTATTAGGTCGAGCTAAACCTAACTTTGTAACCTAAAAAAATAAGTGTTTTGATTTCATAAATTTCTTTCTTTAGCATCATGACTTGACAATTGACGTAGATTAGGTGTCAACAAAATGGTATCATCGAGTTGGTCCGAATATAAATAAATATATACTAATATATAAAGCTGAAGTGTTTGTTTGTTTGTTTGAACGCACCATTCCAGGAACAACTGGTTCGAATTGAAAAAATATTTTTGTGTTGGATAGTCCATTTATCGGGGAAGGCTTTAAGCTATATAACATCATGCTATGACTATAATAATACCAAAGTCCACGCGGACGAAGTCGCTGGCGGCCGCTAGTAATAAATAATAATAAACGTTTCACAGTCATAGCCTTAGCCCCACAGTAGGGTAGTAATACCCTGTGTCGTGGGTACCATGAACACACGCAAAAATAGAAACACAAACACCCAGACGGAGAACAGAAATTTAAACTCATTATTCAATTTTCTGTTTCTTTTTTAAAAGAGTATTCTGGGAGTTATATTCCGCTGCCTTTTTTCTCTCAGCTCAACATCTAGCCCAAACGGGCACCTAAAGGCGACGACCGGGAAAAAATAACATTCTTTAAGCGAATATTTTGTATTCCTAATATGAAATAATTATTTATTCTTTCTTTCATTCTTTCTTTGAATTGTATCCAAGATCTATTGCACAGACAATCGGAGGCCACTTCGTCATACGATTCATCAAATATTATAACTAAAACAGTGAAAACATCGCTATCCGATTTGCTCAAGATCATAAGTTAATAAAAGGGCTGTCATCCTCCGTCACAACTTTAGCCAATAGTTTGCTCCCCCTGGATTGCGCCGAGTACCTCTGTTAATATTAAACAAACAAAAACTGACAGCCCAATAAAAAGTCATTTAGTTGACAACAATAGATCCTACAATTCTACTTACGCGGTGGGACCGGAATATTTCCAAGGTGCAGCGGTGTCACCGTTTTTTCAACATTTTCACCAATTGCTGTGTTTTCATGGAACAGAATCAAACTAAATTGTCAAGATATTGTTAAACTCAAGACTTTTAACAACAAAATTAAACCGCCAAATAATCCAAAAAGAAAGAAATAACAAACCTTCTTTATTAATATTTGAAATTAATAAAATTAAATAATTAAACCAACTTCGTACGATAAAAAATAAAATTGTTACGTACATGGTATAAGAAATATTTTATTTTTGGTAATGGTAATTACTTTTTTTTTAATATTTTGGAGTCGGTGTGATGATAGTGATATCAATCTACGCAGTTCAGCGCAACGGGTTTTGTCCAATGTGAGATGGAAGGAAGACCACGAGTCGCAAATAACATGTACGTTTCCGAGCTTAAGCTTGTTGGTCCCGGTCGCTATTGGCAAATATCCAGAGGACTTTTTGGAGGCCTTAGGGGCGATTTTAAACTACCAACCGCATGCTTAAAGCTTGGACAAGACGCTTAGGTTCCTGACCTCGCTGTATCTGGTACTTTTGGAGTCTCTCCGATAAAAATGTGCAGTATCAAGTTGAGGGCTTAAATTATCCAAAGCATTATCTACTATCAAATTAAGGCTTAACCAAAAAACCCACTTTGGAGCAAAGTGATTGAGTAAGCTCTAGGCCTTCTCAACAATGGTTAGACACTCGTGTCCGACAGTGGAACGCAAAAAAGGTTTAAAGCCAAATCTACATAAAGACAATGATCTTATACATAAAACAAAACTCATCATTGTAGTCCCAAATAGTAACTATTTAAAAAGGAATCATCATAAACTGTTCGCGGGTAGCTCCGAGTTACGACCGCAAACTAGTTGCGACCTCCAAGTTGGAGTTTACTTTGGCTTGGATTGAACCAGACCGACGCCAGCACACACTAGATGTGTAGATAGATTCAATATTTAAAGAGGTTTTTAACCTTTTTTTATTTCCCACTGGTGGGCACAGACCTCACAAGTTAGAGGGGTTAAGGCATAGTCCACCACGCTGGCCTGCGGATTGGTGGACATCATGTCTTCTTATGACATATTATTATAAATTATGAGTTTCTCTCAAGCACGCACGGTTGTGGAAAACATGGTAATTAATAAAATATCACAATATTTTCGATCACTTTTCAGCAGCGATAAATGCGCACGATACAAATTTCTTTGTCAGAGAATTTGAACCGGATATATTCGTGTTGAAAACCGCGGTCTTTACCGCTCTGCCATCGCTGCTCCTTAAACATAACTTACTAAAATACCGTTTATCTTTCTAGTGACATTAACAAGTGTTATCTATAGCTCGCTTTTACATACCTAAAAATATGATCATTATGCATTTAGATGGGAATTCCCATTCCCACCAGGAATCTAAATCAGAACCTATTATTAAATTTACACGGAGCAATGACGTAGTGACCATTGGGTTAAGTAAAGACGATCGTCAAACTTCTAAAATTTCAAGTTGCTGCGCCTCAAAACACTGATAGAGATTTATGGCCTCAACGCGGGGCACGCATTACTTGTGGAAATTCAGATTCTCTCGAGATGCTCTAAGTGACAGTGAGACTAAAAGAGTTCAAATAAAAATTAAAGATTCTAACTCAACTGTAACTGAAAAAAATTAATTCTGTAAATTCAGGACTAAGAACAAAGCTACGGTATCCCCTGCTTGATCGTAAGAGCTACTAAAACCCCCTGTTTCTGGGGTTGTAAAAATGCCACTTAACCTGGTATCTCTCTCAAGGTTTCGGGTACACTTTGAAAGTTTCCCCTCCGATGAAAAAATACCGATACAAAAAAAGTTATAAATATTATCGGTCAAATTCAATCACTATACAGTGAGTACGAACCTCCAAACTTCACCGCCGGCCTGTAAGCTAGTATTAATAGTTGAGTAAAGCATCAACCGCCACTTGTGTGGACTAATATAATACACAATTTAACATACATCGTATTAGTGTTCTCAAACAACTTCTGCAATATTACATATCTCCACGATATGAAGAAACTTTGTTTATTATTACATGCGTATAAACGGAATGAATCTTTCAGGGCGACGCGGCGACGTCGGCCTGTACTTAATAAAAAGTTGTTGAATTAGTTATTATATAGACTATAGAACTCTTTGCCCACATCTTTTGGTTGCCATTTTTTAACTATATGGTTTTTCTTTTCCTTATATTTATCTTTTTTATTTGTATGAAATAGCAGACGATCACACAGGTCTCGCTCAAAGACAAAGACAAAAACTTTTATTTGCACAAATATGGGTGTTTACAAAAGGTGTTTTTATACATTTGGTTCGCCGTATTTACCTTCATGGGATATGCAAATATTACAATAACTAAAAACTTAACTAATTACAAATATAAAATGTATATATAACATTTAAATACTTATACTTATTATAAGTAATCATAATTTGTACAATATTGCGTCTTTTTATTGATTAGTTTTATTTATTTATTTTTCGGATCGGATTCGATAGTTGGCTTTGGGTACCCATATTACAGGGTTTTTGTACAGTGAGAGGAAAAAAGGTTTGTCTGTGGTCATATTCAGTTGTTATTATGTTATGCTGCTACTCCAAGGGCTGATGGTTTCCTCGTGTAAGTCTGGCCGGCAACTGCACATTTCCACTGGAACACAATTAAATTGATTCACGGCGAAGTGGGTGCAGAGGTGGTATTTCCCGGGCGAACCATTAAGATTGTGCCACTTCCAAAAGCTTGTTGTTGACGTTGTCGCTGTGTGTCTCCGTTTTTGTCTTTGTCTTTTTCTCTATCTTTCCCTTTATCTTTGGCTACTTTTGATGCATAAGGTACTAAATATTGTTTGATATTAACGTGCAGTGTTCATGTCAAGAAAGCTATAGTAGTAGCTTTTCAATTGATCATTTTTAGTGAGCATACTATCCTAATGAAAATAGTATACCCGCGCATGTTAGGTAAAATTTAATTTTAATCCTTGTTTGAGATCATACAAGTACCAGTGCTGACATATTAACTAGTTATTACTGTTGATTATAATAACTGATAGATAATACTGGCTAATAATATAAAGCTGAAGAGTTTGTTTGTTTGAACACGCTAATCTCAGGAACCACTGGTTCAAATCGAAAAAATATTATTCTATGGATAGTCCATTTATCGGGGAAGCTATATAACATCATCCTATGACTAAAACCAAAGTCCACGCGGGCGGCCGCTTCTTATAGATATTTACGAAGTGTCATCGGCTCACGTTGTCGTAGTGATGTGCGCAAAGATATCTGAATATCTCTGTCATTAACAAAAAAATAAGATTTTAAAAAAATTTAACCAACTCTCCTACGTTTACTTGTCATGCTCAAGTTACTCAACACTGAACGTCAAGGTTACGCACACTAAAATAGTTTTTTTTTTATTTGAATAAAGGGGCTCGGGCTGCATCAGCCCAGGGTACTTCAACCTATAAAGATTGTTTGTACCCGTAGCCAGATTACAGATCACCGTCCAACCCGATAGCCTTGATAAAGGCTAAGATTTTATGGACGGTGATTTGTTTGGCTTCATCTGGCAGCAACACGTGCCTCCCAAGATGAATGCCACGCTTGTGGTACACACTATAGCACACCACAATTTAAAAGGAGGTGGCGTGGTGTCTCGCTCTCCTCCCCACAATATCTGCACTTGTCGGTTGCACTTAGTCCTAAAAGCGACATATGTCTTCCGAGCTTACAGTGTCCAGTAAGGACTCTGGTTACCGTGCGGATATTTGTTCTGTTGAGGTTTAATAGCTCTTCAGCATAACTCCAATCATATCCTCGTATCAGAGCTTTGGAGTGGCTGTGCCCTGGTCCTTCAGTCCAGTCCCTCATCACCTCTTCCCTGCACTGAGTGAGAATTTTTTGTCGGATTGTTGTTTTGGAAATACCACAGAATGGTTCAGGACCGAGTTGAGTCCCTTTTGCACCCTCACGTGCCAGAACGTCAGCTTCCTTGTTTCCTTGTATGGATGAGTGTCCTGGAACCCATATCAAAAAGACTCTGTTGTTCAGTGCGTTGAGTCGCTCTATGCAGTTCTCACTAAAACAATACCTTACCTTAATATTATTATCACTAACTGTCCATCTACCGTGATTAAACACAATTCTATTTTTTTATTTCCGTAATATTGATGGCTTTAATAATTCCAATTCCTCATTCGAGGAAGTTAAAAGAGAACTCCGCTTCCAAGTTCTGTAAAATTGCGCGTTTGACAAATCGAATTTGGGATATTTCGACCGAAGAGGAAAATGTTCCCGAGAGATAATTTGCGATTTAATGATGAAAAACGTTCAGAACTGACAGAAGTATGAATCCATAACTGGCTAAAACCGAGGTAGAAACTCAGGTTCCGGTTCCGTATTCCTGACAATGACAAAATATTTAAAAAAATATTGTTACAATTTTTCAAGTTGGTATAAATATCGCTTTGTTAAGTCAATAAAGCAAACTGAAATAAAAATCTTTAAAATTAAAAATAAATAAAAATCTTTAATATTTAATGCTAATAAAATAAAATAAAACTGATAAATTTTATTTCTCAAAGTTCCAAGATTTTCGTCGTTTCTTCTTAGTAAGATAAATATTAATTATAGGAAATAGATTTTATAGAAAGACAGATATGATTCATCTATCTTCGAATAATTGAATATATTAATAATTAATTTAATAGACAAACAACTAAATAAATACGTATTTAAATAAATAAAAATTTAAATTAAAAAAAATGCAATATGAGATCAGATGAAAATAATAATAAAATTGGTATGAATGTACATGTTTATAAATTTTTGTGTTACAATTTAGTTTTTTCTTTTATTTTTGTAATCTTTGCATACCTCATGAATGTAATTATAGCGTACTAAATATGTATTAACAGCTTTTGTAAACTCCCAAATTTGCGCAAAAAAAATATATTTGTATTGTCTTTGTGAGAAACGAAGTGAATCTATAGAAATAGCCCTTTCCTACGTAACCCTAAAAACGATTCTCGTTCCAAGTTATTATTTCTGTAGCCGTGTACATTGTAAAATGGTAATGTGGAGGATTTTTAAGGCAATTTAGGCACGCCTCTGAAGATATTTTAGGAAGATAATTTCTTTATTTTTGGATGGTTTACATTACAACTGAAATGGTGAGGATGATATTTTTTTTAGACGGCTTTTTACGCAGTATAAGAGAGGATTAATAGTTTTTGACGATTTATACGACCCGTGTGGTGTAATATTGCCAACCAGGTTCGATTACCGCTGAGGCAGAATTTGGAACGATGGGTTCAGTTTCTGTTTTGGGTCTGTCATTTAATTATGTGTTCCTATCTTTGTGTATGTCCATATCGTAGGTACACGACACAGGTAATCCAAGCATATAGCTATGATTGTAAGCGTTGTCGTTATGCAAAGGAGAGCAAGAGTTTTATTTAATCAGAGATATATAAAGGACACACCACAGACCCGTATTATACGTATTCTGAAATAAACGAATCAAATCTAGGACCTTGTTTTCTTCAATTATGGCATCGCAAACTCTGCATATTGCCAGCATCAAGTATAATTTTTGCATCACGTTTTTGCCATGAGTGAGTAATAATAGGTAAAGTCAGTAAGTTGTCAGTAATCAGTCAGTCAATTCAGTCAGACATTCAAGTAACGCGATGGCTTCTTTACCAGAACGTGACCAATGGAATTTTGGAGGCAAGCCGAAAAAACCTATTTTCGCACCGTTATTTTAATACACAACACTCGTGCACTATAATTAACCTATATCGAACAAAATGCCATCAAATTTATCCGATGTAATTTAAAAATACACCAAGAAAGTAAAAATAAAACAAGAGCTCAATATGTCTTTTTCGACTTTCCGCCAAAACTCTCTATGACCCTTTGATTTCTTGACATTTGTAAATGACTTGCCGGATGTAGTTAGCACAGCACGTTGTCTGTTGTTTGAAGATGATCTCAAATTGTTTTTGGTAATCAGGAATGAAACAGATCGTCAACTATTACAAAAAGATATTGATACATTATCAATATCTTGCTTGGATACAGCTGGAGTGAGCGGCATAAGCTTCTCTTTAACAACGCAAAGTGCTCTGTAGTATCGTTTACTCGTGCTCACAGTCCGATGGAGCATCAATATCGACTGAATGGATCCGCTTTGGAAAGAAAAGCTTCAGTGAAAGACTTGAGTCTTTTACTAACTAATGACCAGAGGTTTACCGATCATACCGATCATTTACCGATTGCGCAAACAGCAAAAACTTACAAAGCACTTGGGTTTGTAATACGTCAAGCTAGAGATTTAGAAAGTGTGTCTGTAATAAGAACTTTGTATAACACCTTTGGCAAAAGCCTGGTAGGAAAGCAGCACAATTATCTAGAGTCCACATGAAGAAAAATATATAGTTCATGTTGGAGAAACCCCAAAGAAATTTTCTGAGATGCTATTTCGTGGGATTTCCGAACATTTACCCTAGCTTATTCCTTAATGGTATTCTAGGTTAAGACTCCCATAAAGTTAGGCGTGATGTTCGATTACTAGATTTTTTTTAAATTAGGGAGAGGTACCATCTCCAACCCTCGTGCTCGAACAAATATCGTTGTTCGTTCCGGACAACTACGTGCGAGCACGGTGGCATCCACTTTTGCAGTGCTTCCGTGCACGTTGGTGTTGGTGCTCGAACCGCCGCTCGTTCGCGCCTTGGCAATGCTAAATGATGTGCTGGCTGAAAATCCTAGTTTGGACATTTTTTATTCCATTGGCTGCAACCCTTTTTGCGTCCCACTGCTGGGCACGGGTCTCTCATCATTGCGGAGGCCTGGATGCGGGTTGGTGGAGATGTGGGTTAGTGGCCAACCCACTGTCGGATGATTTCAAACCGCCCATAAGGCATCCGACAAGGTTTAACGACTGTTATATATCGACAACAACCGGGACCGACGGCTTAAAGTGCCCTCCAAAGCACGGAAATGCGCATGAATTTTTTTGTCAGCGGTCCCCCATCTCACACCCGACCGCGCCCGTTTGGCTTAGTTGCATAGTACGTTTGCGTTTTAGCTAGGCCATGCGCGCTTCCATTCTATTATTCCACAACTGCAGTATTTCTTGAAAATGCAAAAGGTTTCGCAGAAAAATTGTGTTTTAAGTAAGTAAGTGAATTGGATTATAAAATATCTGTTATGTTTACTTTTATAATTTATTAAGTACATAAATAATATCCGAATATTATCAAACTCCCGGCACACAGTTCTGAAGTTGAATTTTATTACGCGAATTTATTTTTTAGTTTTTTTTTCAACTCCAGCTGGGAATATTTTGGCTTTGTATCAATTTTTGATTGGTATCAGTAAATTGATGAAATTTTGCTTGATAAAACTTAATTGCAGTTCCCGAATGTTGCGGGATAAAATAACAGTGCAATAACATGTTTTTACTGAGGACTCTGGTTTTAATTATTATTATGCCGCCACGTTTCATCAAAATGAGCATGACTATCATTATGTTCTATCGAAATATGGCATAGCAAACTCTGAATATTTCCAGCGTCAAGTATAATTTTTGCATCACTTTGCTTTGTAGTCATAGAAAAATCAACAAGCCAGTCAGTCTAGTCAGTCAGATGATCAAGTAACGCGATGACTTTTTTATCAGAACGTTTCCGATGGAGTTTTGAAGGCACCCTGAACAAAAATGTTTTTGCATTGTTATTTTATTTCAAAACACTCGTGCACTGTCATTAACCTGTATAGAACAAAATGCCATCAACTTTATCCGAGATAACTAAAAAATACGACGAGAAAATGAAAATAAAACAAAAGCACAATGTTCTTTCCGACTTCTCGCTGTCGTGTCGCTTTGCATATAATTATATTACTCACTTGACTGTCTGATTACTGACAACTTTCACTATTTACAGCCGGTTGTCAATGAAACAGGCAGAAACTGGATACAGATGTTTACTTGATATTGGCAATATGCGATGCGATGACATTACTGAAAGAAAAAACGCAATATCAGTTAAACTGGCAAAGCGGCCATGCTCTTTAATATTTTTTTATTTGTAAGAAATGAGAAGAAACAAGGTTAAGCTATCACGAAGGCGCGCTTCCCCAGAGTCTCATTATGAAGAGCTTATTGGAGTCTCTTCAGTTATAGTAATAACCTGATTAAAAACAAAGGGAGAAAAATAAAGGGGGTCCCTGATGAAAAAAGTATATTGTTTGTTTTCGGTTCTTGTTCATTAAAAAAATGTGGATGTAATGCAAAATATTTCGGGTAGTATTTAAACGCAAATCAAAAAATATCCGTTTTCTATGCAATAAGATTCCAAATTCCCATCAAAATTACTGATTGCACAGCATAATATTCAACTCAAAATATCACTAAACACACTACAATTTATTTTCGCAGCGTACAGCGATTTTTCCTAAAGCAAAAGCTTTTACATCAATGCACAGCTAATAATCTTATTATACCTGTTAACTCTTTTTCTTTTAAATATAGCTTCTATTTTTATATTATTTACAGCAGTTTTTTCTAAATAAAACAGCATTTTATTAATCACAGTCCTGTGGAACCCCATGGTTATGGAGATATGTATGGTTAAAATTTTGAGGTTAGAATAGCGCTATTTAGTTATTTACAATGGTTAGTGGTAGCGGTAAATGGAGGTGGGAAGAAGCTCTGGCTCCGTGACTTCTCCGGCGCTGCGGGAAAACCACTCCCTCCGCCCCAGCGTAAGAAAGCGCAGGCACCAAGAGAGCCGTAGCGGCTGAGGCTGGTCGCCGAAGGTTCTCCCTCCGCGCCTCCGGCTTTTTATATACACTCTAGGGGTAGTACAGATAAGACCACGTGGATAGTGGGGTGCTCTGATTTGGTTTTGGGTATTTTTCAGACACAGAAGCAAGGGCTTCGGAGACGCCATGGTAGTCAAACGTTGTGTGTAAACTTACAGGAGTACGTAAAACATGAAAAACATGATATATGAAAAATTTGCTGTGCAGTCAGTATTTATGCTATGTATGTAGTATTTTTGTACAAAAATAAATTTAACTGTATTGCATTATGAGGAAAAAAGTAATGTCATATTGATGTAAAATTTCGAATTATCTGCAGTTTGAGTTTTGTTAAACATTTATTTTATTTGTAGTGACGTAAGTTATTTGATGTAAAAAAGAATATAAATGATGAGTATGTATTGATAGGCGATTATTTATTTGATATGCAATTTATAATCCCAAATATTTCAAGCTAATTAAAATTCGTATGACAGTCCGGACTCTCCCTTGACATGTTTTTTGACAACTTTAGTAAGATGTAAGTAGTAGAAGTACCACGTGAAACTAGGAACGACCACAAGCGGGCATTTCCGAAATGCAATCCAATTAAAACAAACGGATACTTGTAGTGCTAGTGTAGCACTTTCGAAATTAAAAAATAATGACGCTCCTTTATATATATTTTATGAGATCTCTTTAATGGTCAAAACTCAAATCACTAAACATGAAACACTTAAATCGAAAAGACATAAAACTTAGTTTAATAGCTTCTAAAACAACACAATATCATATCAGTGTATTTTGCATGGGACCAAAAATATACAATAACCTACCCGAATTACTCAAAATAAAACCGGGCAATGAGTTTGAAAAATATCTTAAAACGTACTTACTGGAAAAGGCGTATTACTCAGTCACTGATTTTCTAAACGATAAAGCGGCATAAAGGAATTCCATAAAAACCTGGGAGGTTTTTTTCCACTGGCTTTTTTTCCTCTCAGTGTACAAAAATCCTGCAATATACCCAAAGCCGACGATCGGATCCGATCCAAAAGTAAAAATAAATAAATTAATAAACTAAAAGGCGCAATATGGGTACAAATAATGATAAAAGTAGTATAAATCTAATAAAATAAATAACACTATTTCAATGTACATTTTTATATTTGTAATTTGTAATTAGTTAAGTTTTTAATTATTGTAATATTTGCATACCTCATGAAGGTATATATGGCGAACCAAATATATAAAAATACCTTTTGTAAACACCCATATTTGTGCAAATAAAAGCCTTTGTCTTTGAAAACATCCGACAGCGGGTTGGCCACTAACCCGGAGTGGAGTAAGTTCCAGACCTTCCCAATAATGGGGAGAGACCTGTACCTAGCAGTGGGAAGCAAAAAGGGTGGCAGCCAAACCATAAGAAACACGGCGAAATTTCTTCTTAAAATAAAGTCGGGTATCTTCAAGCATATAACACAGCTTACAGTAAAGCAAAGGTTAACAGTTAGTTAGCAGAAATTGCAGCAAAAGTTCTGAATACTGGCAAGCATATAAAAGTTCGCAAGAACAAAGGAAGTACAAATGAAAATATAAGAGTATGGAGTCCGAAGTTGGGAACAAAGTATGTACTTAGGAGTTCTGAAAAATTGGATAACAAAATACTAGTTTATGTTCGTGACTGTACTGTTTCCCTGCTATTTATAAAAACAACTTGACGACCCACGTAGCGTAATGGTTACCATGCTGGACTGCCGATTGGAGGGTCCCGGTTCCGATTCCCGGCGAAACAGAAATTCGAATGATGATGATGATGATTCTGTGTGTGTCCATGGCACCCACGACACAGGGTATAATCTACCTTACTATGGGGCTATGAGTGTGAAAAGTTATTTATTTAGCTGGCGACGTCGTCCGCGTGGATTGGGATAAATCTGAGATATAATAATCCGTTGTAACGTGATGTTTTGGAGAATTAGATATATGCTTGCGTGAAAAATAGTCCATGTCACTCTCCAACCCCCAAACTGTATCCATACAAAAGATATCAATCCGTGGCATCGTTGCAAATATCTAAAGTAAATAAATGATTATTATTATTATTATTAACGTAAAAGACGAAAGTACACACTTTAGTATTTATATTTTTTTTTTCAACCTATTTTATGTCCCACTGCTGCACAGATCTCCTTCTCACAAGTGAGGGGATTTAGGCCATAGTCCACCACGCTGGCCAAGTGCGGATTGGTGGACTATTATTATTTATAATATTATTCTGATAATACGTCGCGTGGCATTGATTTACAGTAAGAAAGAATGTGACGGTGTTAGTGCGGTTTCACACTAGCGTATTTTTACGCGCGTATACGGTCGTTTCGAGCAGCGATGGCCGAGTGGTAAAAAACTGCGGTCTTCGACGCGACTTATCACAGGTTCAAATCCTCGGCTCGCACCTCTAACAAAGAAATTAATCTGGTGATGGAAAATATCGTGATATTTCATTGATTACGATGTTCTCCATCGCCGTACATGCCTGAGAGAGATTCATAATTTCTCGAAAGCATGACGTCCACCAATCCGCACTTGGCCAGCGTGGTGGACTATGGCCTAAATCCCCTCACTTGTGAGAAGGAAACCTGTGCCCAGCAGTGGGACATAAAATAGGTTGAAAAAAAATACGGTCGTTTTGGAAAAAGTCAAATCTTGATGTTTCGCGTACGAACTGCATACTTACATGGTTCAGCAAAATTTAATCTATACTAATATATAAGGCTGAAGAGTTTGTTTGTTTCAACGCGCTAATTTTAGGAACTACTGAACGAACGATCAACTAAGAATTAAAAAAAATATTTTTATGTTGAATAGTTCATTTATTGTGGAAGGCTATAGGCTATATAACATCATGCTAATGACTAATAGTTCGTCCACGCGGACGAAGTCGCAGGCGGCCGCTAGTACACACATATAAGTATATAATTTACGGTTAAACACCTTTATAATTTTGTAGTACTTGGACCACATTCATAGAGATGTAAGCCGCGACCCTTATAAAAAACCTAGAGTGGTTCAACCAATAATCCTAAAGCCATCAAAGTAGCAAAGTTAAGACACCAGAAGCGAAATCTACAATATTGTGAGAGCAATCATATAATGGCTCGAACTTTGAAAGGGACATACGGGCTTGAAGATTACGTAACATCATTTTGTCCACCGCACGGTCAAGTTACACTAGTTGCTTTTAGTATGAGCAATCGGCGACTTAGAAGTTAACGCTTCAGCATCCGAAACGCGCGATTCCAATGCCACATCCAAGAAACAATCGCGATGTAGCATCGATGCACACCACGGAGTTTCAAATAACGCACATTCCCTCAGAGGAGACGGAACGCTAGCGTGTATAGGTGACACGATCACCCTGCGCTAACTGCCCCCTGCTCGTGTGAAGATCGTTTAAATCATTCCAATAATACGTCTGTGAATACTCGAAAAAGCTGCCTTACGATTATGAGAACAAAGTCTACAACAATAAAATATCTAGTGCATATTCTGCTATGCTTCACGCTATTCGATGGCGATACTGGTTCTGGTATAAAAAGTAGGTTAGGGCATCTCTACTATCATTCGTTTTCTCTGTGATGACCACTATGTGGCTGCGCAGCTTTAGGTTGTGTGTAGATGTATGTACATAGATGATCACTTAATACCATAATGTGACGTACATCACGTACTCGTTACAAAACCAATCGATTTTATAGTATATATAGTCTTTAAATATTTTCCTAATAGTTATGTAAAAGTTGACTGACACTGAGTATGTGATAAGGATAACCAATGCAGGCTCGCGATCCTCTTGATAAAGCTTGGTTGCTCGACTAAATAGTTCAATTTAACGCCAAACGATTAGGTGAGATAAAGCCTTTCGGGAAATTGCAAAGTGTCTTCTCGTCAAGAATACCTCAGTGCCTGAAGTCGAAAGTTTTCGAGCAGTGTGTGTTGCCAGTAATGACCTACGGCGCTGAGACGTGGTCCTTTACAGTTAGCCTTTTCCATAAGCTCAAGGTCGCTCAGCGAGCGATGGAGAGGGCTATGCTTGGTATTTCTCTACGCGACAGAATCCGTAACGATGAAATCCATAGAAGAATGAAGGTTACCGACATAGCTCTCAAAATCTGCAAGCTGAAGTGGCAATGGGCAGGCCATATAGTAAGGAGGACCGACAACCGATGGGGAAGAAAGGTCCTCGAATGGCGACCACGTCTCGGCAAAAGGAGTACAGGCTGCCCTCCAACCAGGTGGACAGATGAACTGAAGAAGACAGCAGGCAGTCGCTGGATTCAGAAGGCCCAGGACCGGGAGGAGTGGCGAACGTTAGGGGAGGCCTTTGTCCAGCAGTGGACTATAAAAGGCTAATGGATGGATGAAAGCCGGGGTACAATTAAGGCGATGGTACGACTTGAGCAACCTTACCTTATCTAAATATTCTCTGTATCTCCAAAATGGTCGCTGCAACAAAATTATAGATTAAATATTTTTGTGCATCAAATCTGAAATGGGTAACAAATGAAAAGACCTTACTTTTACTTACTATGCACCATAAAAAAACAAATCCAAGATAGCCGCGACAATATAATAGCCTGTTGACTACTAAAGCCTACCTCGCATTCCCAACATCACCCAGGGTGGACTGGTAGACAATGCCAATTGGCATTAAGTTTTACCCTTTGTGACTTTTATTTAAAGGTGTTTCACAGAAATAAATAAATAAAATATAATGTTGAATTACATATTTTTGTACAGTACATTAACCATTGATTAAAAGCGTGTTTCTGAAAGGGTTTTAAGTCAGTAGGTATTTTACTTTGTCTTTCAAACTCAGGCACCGTATGTACCGAGTCGGGGCGACCGTTAAATTTTATTTAAGTTACAAACTTGTTGGAGGGACGTGTTAAACCGCCTCCGTTCCGAAACGATATTGTTATGTCTGTTTGTACTGTTATTTTCTATTTACAAGGCTTTGTTTATGGCTAAAACGTAGAGCAAACTGCTAAATCTACTCGTTTAATGTTAATGGAGATAGATAAAGTTCGAAATACCTAATTTATTTTTATTAGGGGTAATAGTAAGTAGCAATCTCCTCCAACCCAGATTGGAGCAGCGTGGTGAGGTAAACTTCAGGCATCACCAATAATGGGGAGAGATGCGTGCCGGATAGTAGTATGCAGCCACATAACCAAAAACAAAGACAAAGACGTTTATTTGCACAATTATGGGTGTTTACAAAAGTCGTTTTTATACATTTGGTTCGCCATATAATTATTTACCTTCATGAGGTATGCAAATAATTACAATAATTTAAAACTCAACTAATTACAAGTATAAAAATGTACATTGAAATAGACTCATTTATAATATGATACTTATAATATCATTGTTATAATTATTTGCACCCATATTGCGTCTTATTATTGATTAGTTTTTTTAATTTCTCGGATTGGATCCGATCGTCGGCTTTGGGCACCCATATTGCAGGGTTTCTGTACACTGAGAAGAAAAAGAAGGATTATTTCCGCCAGGAGGATGCAGCCAAAAGTGAGCAGATTTTTTAATAAGTGTAGAAAACACTGGAACCCACTGCCCGAACTCACTTTGGCGTTTTGGTTATTTAGCCATCGATTTCAATGTCCGTTATGCAAATAAATTCGTTTTTATTGTATGTATTTTAAGAATAGTCCTGTTAGAGGACTCTTCACATGACTTGAAACCGTTAAACTTAGATCGCTTCGAAACTATTAGGTACTCCCTTCAAAGACATTAATGTCAGGCGACATGTTGATAATACTTTTTCATATTATTTATAGAATTTGCAGAAATATAGGTAAAAATAAAATTATAAGTGGCACTCGGGGACTGCCGCGGTAAAGCTATTGCGTAGCATTTTTTATCAACTTATGCTATTTTTTTTTATTGGTGTTCATTTGAAACTTTATTATTTGGTCGAAGTAGTCTTACATTGTCATCGGTTTAGAAAACGTCGACATTAGTATTTCTTTGATATTATTCATTATCCATGACAATTGTTGAGGCTGTAACTTAGTTAAGCACGTAGCAGCGCGGCCTATCAGTGAGCGTGTAAGTGCAAGTATCAGGTCAATACCGTCTATCTTCTTCTTCTCGATGATCATTTCGGTTAACGTACACCAGTTTTCTATGTCAGATTCTGGCTCATTCGGATCAAAATTCACAAATTTAGTTGTTGTGTTCTGAACGGGACAAAAGGCGGTTATATTTTCAGCGATCTTTGTACAAATTCCTTTCATATCAGCGGAAAATAATAACATCTATTAAACCATTGAACCTCCTAATGATTGATCCTGGGGTGGATCCGCCACTTTTGATTTCGGCGTACGTCTCTCCATTTATTAAAGAAAACACCAATTGTACGATAAATTTTGTCAGAACTCAAATTTATTTATTTATTTATTATTTTGTAACCACCCAAAACTAAGGGCTACAGGGTAAACTTAATGCGTAATGGCATTCTCCACCAGTCAACCCTGGGTGATGGATAGAACTTAAGGTAGGCGGACGGAAAACAATGATTTTAAAATAACTATTATATTGGATATATTAGGTAATTATACCTTGTCAATATGAAATATAATATAATATTAACGAAATATAAATATATACATATAAATATATATTATACTACATACATACACATACATATATTACCAATACATTACCATACATACACATACATATTATATTACAATATATTACAAATTTCACCTTCTTAAAATCAGAATTCTATTATTTATTTGACATTAATCATTACAGATAAAATGAGTAACCAACTCTTGTTTACGCCGTATATGACGGCGTCGCGTCGCCATGGCTAGCCGTAATGTAAAACATCGGAATATGCAATCTGACTAGTAAGACTAATAAGACTCTAGAGTCTACATACTCACTAGAGTGTGCGTCACCCCATTTTACATAATTGGTTTGATTTTCATACCAATATCTCACAAGCCCTACAAACACTATGGTCTGTCATTTTGTTCGGTTAATTTATTAATAAATAAATAAGCAGCTTTAATTTGGAATGAAATAAAAAGTTAATTTTGTAGCATTTGCTTATTATTTCGCTAACTTAATTAAATACTTTCAGTGCGGCACTGAATGTTAATTTGCTTGTTTGAAAGTCATATATGATAAGATAACACTTTAAAGTTTTAATAAGTTGGAGAGCACAAAGCTTCGAATTACCAAGTCGCGGGTTATATGATACCTTAGAGGATCAAAGTAACTGACTCACCCTTCAGTAGAGACGGCATAGCACCTCGCTTCGATACATAATTTTTGGGCCAAATCTGGTGCGGGGGGAAGAACGCACACATTTTAATTTTGTCACACATTCACAAATACTCTACCATCGCTACAGACGCATACATTTCTAAATATGTCAATTTCAATTAACAACGTTATTTTCTATGCACCGACAAAACTGACACCGACACATACAGACAACTAGAAGGCACATTGTGCATGGACGTTGGGACGAGGGGTTCGCCCGTAAAGTCCACTCCTCTCTGACGGGTGTCATACCTGTCATACCTTGATGCTCTAAGTACGATACTAAGCGTTTTATGTTGCGAATTAAACTCCACTATTTTAATCAGGTTTTAATAAAATGTTACATCTAAATTTCGTTCGAAAACTTTTAATTAAATAACAGTAAATTTATTATAATTGAAGCGCGCACGTCCTGACGGCTAGCATAGAACTTAAGCGATTTATGCAGCTAAGTCAAACGGGCGTGGTCGGGTGTGAGATGGGTGACCGCTAGTGGCAAAAAAAAACATGCGCGTTTCCATGCTTCGACGGGCACGTTAAGCCTTTGGTCCCGGTTGTTGTCGATAGATAACAGCACAGAACACTACGTTAAACCTAGTCGGAAGCCTTATGGGCGGTTGGAAAACCTCCGACAGCGGGTTGGCTACTAACCCGAATTGGAGCAGCGTGGTGGAGTAGCCTCCTCAATATCGGGGAAAGACCCGTGCTTAGTTAGGACGCAAAAATTAGTTGCAGCCAAATTTATTATAATTAGATAGGCGATCCTTTGAAATATAACTAGTGTTATATGTATATTATAATTTTATATTGAATTTACATTTGTATAGTTTTATTTATTTTATTTTATTTAATAGGTTCACCAACAGTTTTAACATGGTTTAAAATACTTATCACTAACATAATGTGTTTTGCTACATGAAAAACCAATTACAGGTAAACACAGCTTACTCCAAAAATAAAATAATGCGTAGGCAATTGCGCACTTTGAAATAAGTACAATTGTGTATAAAAGTGGTAAAAAATATTTTTTAAGTACTAATACGTGGCAGTTTACCCTAAAACTAAAGACTTAATTTTTGCGATATTATGAAAGCTAATATCCAAATCCTCAAACTGATTATAAAGTTTACAAATGCGAGGTATAGGCGAGTTAGCACCTAGAATAGTTCTTCTCGGTGGTGGAGCCAATGGAGTTATTCTATGCCGGGGATATCTGCGAGGTACTCTAAAGCATATTCTCTGTAATAGTTGTGGGCAATCAGTGTGGTTTCTGACAAGTTTAAAAAGAAATTTAAGGTCAAGAAAGTCTTTGCGTTTTTCTAGTGTATCCAACTTAAACTCTGCTAGTCTGTCATTATAAGATGTGTTTTTTCGTGCAAATTTAGTACCTCGAGCTAGATGCCAGAGAAATCTTTTCTGAATACGCTCCATTCTCAAAACATGTACTGCAAAATGAGGTCGCCAGGTAGTGCAACAATACTCAAGAATGCTGCGCACCAGAGAATAAAATAGATTTTTTTTGGTTTTAAGGTTTCTAAACACTTTACCTTGTCGTATTATAAATCCTAGCATATTAGACGCCTTTTTAACAACATTGTCTATGTGAGGTACAAAAGACAATTTACTATCAATTATGATGCCCAGATCTTTAATTGTGGATACTTCTTGTAGTTTTAATTATATTCTGATAAATTTATTATAATTAGATGAACTACTAATTGCTGTGCTTACACTATATTATATATAAATCTATACATAGTCGATAAAAGTTATTATCTACATGGGACATGATCAAGTACAAATGGTCTAAGATCGAATTAATTTTCTCACTGTGAACATTCAAAATGATCACGATAATATCTACTGAATTACCTAGATAACAGTTTTTTGTGATACTCGTATATTAACATCTGCCAGACATCTCATAAAAAGTGCCATTTTTTAAATATGATAGAGATTATTTTTTTATTAATAAAACAAAATATATAAAAAACATATTCTGTCCATAATCATCACTACTTAAGTGATTTCCCGTGATTACATCGGACTTCAACAAATGGAGAACATTTGTATGTAAAATTAGGCTGTTTTAATTTCGAGTCAAGTAAAAGTTAATTTTGTAACTCACGTTTATTGTATGGAAGCCCCTTTAAATATTTATTTTATTCTATTTTTAGTATTTGTATAACAATAGCGGCAACAGAAATACATCATTGCCTTTGATTATCCATAGAAATCATTGCATTAAGACTAAATGAAAAGTAAATTGTTTTTTACGATTTATGACGTATTAAAAAAAAACTACTTACTAGATCTCGTTCAAACCAATTTTCGGTGGAAGTTTGCATCGTAATGTACATCATATATTGACGTGATAACGTCTTTAAAATCGTTTTAGTCGGGTGACATGTTCAGAAACTTGTGTCACACCAAAACCTCACGAGCGCGATCGCAGGTATAACGAGAGAGAGACGGACCGATCTTCCGTCTCATCTCGAGCGCTGCCAGTCATTCCGTGAAACTTGTCACGCGGAATCCTCACGAGCGGAGGCTGGCATAGCGTTCGAGTGAGTGGACCGATCTTCCGTCTCTCTCACTCTAGCGGCATACAAACGAATGGAGATTTTCTCGTGCGGACGTTATCACGTAAACATCTCGATCGTAAACCTACTTTACAAACAATTTGCCGTTTTTTTTTAATTTTATCATTCTCTTATTTACGAAGTTACAGGGGGGGGGGGGGCACACATTTTACCACTTTGGAAGTGGTATCATGTATCGTGATATCATTTTTGAAGACCTATCCATAGATACCCCACACGTATGGGTTTGATGAAAAAAAATGTTTGATTTCATTTCTAAGTATGGGGAACCCTCAAAATTTATTGCTTTTTTCTATTTTTGAGTGAAAATCTTAATGTGGTTCACAAAATACATCTACGTATCGAGTTTCAACAGTATAGTTCTTATATTTTTGGAAAAAAGTGGCTGTGACATAAGGACGGACAGACAGACAGACAGACAGACATCACGAATCCATAAGGGTTCCGTTTTTTGCCATTTGGCTATGGAACCCAAAAAAAGGTTTTACAAAATATTTAGAGCTCCATATTTACCCCTTAGGGTGAACAAATTAGTAGCATCTGCTTATTATTTTGCTCGCGACTCAATTAAATACTTTCAATGCGGCCCTGAATTTAATTTTGCTTGTTCCAGGGCCATATGAGATTACACTTTAAAGTTTTAATAAGTTGGAGAGCACAAAGTTTGGAATAACCGAGTCGCGGGTTGTGTACTCGTAATAATAGGCGTTTTATGTTTTGCGTTCTGCTTTACTATCTAAATTATGTTTTATTAAAATTTTGTATTGAATTTTCGGTTACAAACTTTTAATTTAATAGCAGTAAATTTATTTTAATTAGATGGTGGGCCCTTTCAAATATAAGTAGTTATTATATTTTTATATTGAATGAACTAGCCTTCCGCCTGCGGCTTCGCCCGCGTGGAGCCGTTTAATGGGTCCCCGTAGTATAAAAAACAGCCTATGTGCTATATCTCTAACTTTTGACGTAAAACGATATATTGCTATATTAAAATCATAGGCATAGCCAGTTACTTCAACCGCGTTTACCCTGTTACCCGTTTTCACGTAGGAATGAAGCATTTTTCCGCGGTAAAATGTAGTAACATAATGGTGACAGAATTTTTGAAATCGTAGTTTTTGAGTTTATTCATCACAAACATACGAATAAAAATACAAATCTTTCCTCTTTATAATATTAGTATAGGTACATGAAATGATTTTTTTAATAAACTTAACAGCAGCAAAAATATTGGAGGAACAACTAGTTGCTATGCTCACAGCAGTATCAATCGCAAATGGTCAACAGTATTAAAAATTAGGATTGATAGAATATTTTAATGTTTTAACCACTGCGGGACAGTTCGTAGCAGCAACCATTCTTCTTTTACGGAGCTTGAACTTGCGAAGTCTATCATTTTCTAGCAATTTTTTCCGTCTACTTAAATTTTAATTACTACTGGAACAACATGCATAAAAGAGTTTGTTTAAATTTCGAATGAAGTAAAAGTTAATTTAGTAGCATCTGCTTATTATTTTGCTCGAGACTTAATTAAATATTTCCAGTGCGGCCCTGAATTTAAATTTTCTTGTTCCAAAGCCATATATGATTACACTTTAAAGTTTTAATTAGTAACAGAGCGCAAAGTTTGAAATTATAAAGTCGCGGGTCATGCGATATTAAGCGTTTTATGTTATGTGTTATACTTTACTAACTAAATAGTATTAATGTTCGTTAAATTTTGTATGGAATAATCATTATGAGCCTGTCGAAAACACAGCGTCGCTTATGAAGAAGCAGTGCGTACTCACCCTGTTTCCAGTTGTTTACTTACGATTTCTTCAAATGTTTCTGTCAGGTTTCCGAACGTACGTCATCCGTCAACCATCTGTCACCGGGAAGCGCGAACCTGGCGAACTTGTCATTGCGTGTGTTACTCGCCGCCATATTGTTGCAAAAACTTTTAAAAGTTTTCCTTTTAAGCACAAAGTGTGTAAAAAGTGTATAAATAAACGTTGAATAGTATAAAGTACATAGGTATGAGTGATGAAAATGAAATACCGGGCGTACCAGAAGTTAACAATGGTTCGCCGGAATCCAGTTCATCGTCTTCGTCGTCGTCTGAAAGTGAAAGACCGGCTCATAAAAGAAGCCGCAAAACAACTCACCGAGTTGAAGATCCACGCATCGACGCATTAATTTCTCAGGTCGGTTTCCTTTCTAATTTATACATGCAAAGTCTGGGCGGCTCGTTCCAGGGTGACAGTCAGGAACAGGGCCAAGATAAAAATAACAACAGTAACACTACTTCAGACTTTATAATAAACCCTACAGACACACGAAGAGTAATTGAACTAGGTAGTGTGGCAACAGAATATAATAAATCAAAGTTTATTAAAGCTGCTGAACCTGAAAGGCTTAGATTAATAACTGACCTGCAACACTTTGGGGACCCACTGTGGAAGCACATCAGATATTCGAAAGCTATTCAAACATTCGCAGCGACACCTGCATTTGTTGAACTGAAGCTTAATGATGAACTATGCCACCTTAATAAAGATAAGGACTTCTTAGCTGGGACTGAGGCTGTAATGGCCGCTCTATCAAATGCAGTCCTCGAACAACGCGAGTTATTAAGATGTGGGCTGCAGGATATTGTGGATTGGGCTAGTCAGGCTCCTCAAGAGCTTAGTCCACAAAACCTATATAGCAATATATCAGCTAAGTTTGGAAGCAATTCAAATATATATAAAAATATTGAGGAAACTTTACAAATAATTTGTGGCAAGAGGGCTGAGTGCGTAGAAACAAGGAGAGAAAGAGTACTTAAAGAAATCACTAACAAGCCAGTCCAAGCTGCTATCCGCAATATTCCTCCTAGCGTTGAACACCTCTTCGATAAGGAAAAGTTAATTCCATTGGTGCAATCATTGGGAGGGCCGCAAACATGGCTCAGCCTTCCATCATTTCGAGAGCCAAAATACACTGTCAAGAGGAAGTTTACAGATCCAGGCCCCTCAACATCAGGGCACTTCCATAAAAGATCAAGATCTAACCCGACCAAGAAAAGAAATGATAACTCGAAAGGAAAAGGTCAAGGAAAGAAGTCTTCCTTTCGTTCCCGTCAGGAACAAAGCAAATGACTATCAGAGGGCATTCAGAGGAGGATGCTTGGCAAATTATATAACAAGGTGGAGGGAGCTCGGCGCCAATCTATTTGTCATAAAAACAATAACTGCTTCTCGGTTACCCTTTGTAAAAAAACCACCACTTGTTTTCCCATCAGAGAGAATAATACAAAAATTTGCCACCAAGCCATCTACTCAGATGTCACTACAGATTCAAGAATTAAAAAAATTAAATATTTTAGAGCCTCCAGCAACCCTGACTCCCAGCTTCTTTTCACGGATGTTTCTGATAAAGAAAGCCGACGGAGGAGTAAGACCCATTATCGACCTCAGGGGTCTAAACAAATTTGTGAGAACCAAACCATTCCATCTAATCTCACAAGCTTCAGTACCAGACTTTTTACAAAGGGACGATTGGCTTACCAAGATCGACCTGTCACAGGCTTATTTCCACATACCCGTAGCCGAATCTCACAGACCCTTTCTAAGAGTGAGTTACATGGGAGAGGTCTTGCAGATGACTTGCCTACCTTTCGGCCTTTCATCGGCCCCGCATCTATTTGCGGCAATAACTTGCTGGGTTGCGGAGACCCTACGCAAGAGAGGCTGTCGAGTTCTAGTTTACCTAGACGACTTCCTCTTAGCTCATCAGGATCAGACTACCTTGTCACTCCAGGCCGCGGAGGCTGTGGAGCTCCTGAATTCTCTAGGTTGGCAAGTCAATTACAAGAAATCAATCCTGGTACCTACACAGAGCATAGAATTTTTGGGTGTGGAATGGAAGACTCACCAAAATATCATGTGCTTGCCGATCCAAAAACGACAGATCATTACACAGTTCCTGACAAAGATGGTCCAAAGAAAACATTGCAAGCTTCGGCAGCTGCAACAACTTTTAGGCCACTTAAACTTTGCCTGCATGGTAGTAGCAAGAGGTCGCCTACATTGCAGGCACTTGCAGCTATTAATTCGACAGTTCCACAACAACCCTCGGAGAGTTGTATGCCTATCAGAAGCTGCCCTCACAGCAATGCAGTGGTGGCTCGGAGCCATAGACACAGCTGCTGTACCGATTCATTTACCCAAAATAGGTCACTTTCTGAGCACAGATGCTTCAGAGATCGGCTGGGGAGCTCAGATGGATCAGATTCATCTGGCAGGCTCGTGGAACAAACGTCAGCAGACATGGCACTGCAACAAGAAAGAAATGTATGCAGTGATCTCTGCAATAAGAAATCAGGCGCACAACCTGAAAAATGCTCATATCCTCCTACAGACAGACAACAGGACCCTAGTCTCATATATTCGCAAGGAGGGAGGAACTCGATCAATAGGCCTACTAGCACTGACATACCAACTGTTAGTCCTACTAGATCAATGGAATATAATTCTATCTGCTCAATACCTTCCAGGGAGGTACAATCTAATAGCAGACAGGCTGTCTCGGAGACGGCCAGTACCAGAGTGGCATCTGTTACCACAAGCAACAGAGGAAGTCTTCAATCTTTGGGGGACCCCAGAAATAGATCTTTTTGCCTCAAAACTGTCCAATGTGGTTCAAAGATATGTAACCATAGACATAAAGGATCAAAAAGCAGAATTTATAGATGCCTTCAGTCAGGATTGGAATTATCGTCTAGCTTGGATATTCCCTCCACCCAGTTTAATTCCACGAGTACTCTCACACCTCAACAGAGCTCAAGGAATGTATCTATTAGTAACCCCAGACTGGGATCGTCCATTTTGGAAACCAGACTTAGAAACCAGAGCAATAGATCAACCATTTGTAATAAAGAATCTGAAGGAGACATTGATAGATCTTACAACCAGCCTCCCACCTCCGTGCCTAAACCAACTAACATTGCAAGTGTGGAAAGTTGGGGGTGGGGGCAAATTATAGACACTTGGACAAAAGAAGAGAAAGATTTACTCAGTACTTGTTGGAGAAAATCAACAATTAATACTTACTTACCAGCTTTGAATAGATGGGTTTCATGGTGCTCAAAAAATAAGCTAGATGTCAGAGCTCCAAGACCTCAGGATGTAGCAAGATTTCTAGCAGATACCTTTCTTTCAGAGGGACTCTCTTACAAGACCATGCTTGTTCATAGGGCAGCTATTTCAACATATTGTGGTCAAGATGAGAGGGTATTCTCCCATTTTTTAGTGAAAAGTATTTTAAGAGCAATACAAAATTCTAAACCAGGTACACATAAATGTCCTATCTGGGATCCAAGGCAGGTACTAGACTGGTTAACCAAAAATCCTGGAAATGATACACTGTTTGAGGCTGCTCGCAGATGTGCTACATTGCTACTATTAGCATCAGGTAGGAGATTACATGATCTCACTCTACTGAGTATCTCAGATTCCCAATATGAGGATGATGGTGACACTATCAGATTATGGCCATCATACGGTTCTAAGACTGATAGAGGGTCTAGGCGACAATCTGGTTGGGAACTAAGAAAACACCAACTGGAGGCCATATGCCCAGTTACATGGATGCGACGTTATTTACATCACAGCAGCACGAGAAGGGAGAAAAAGAGCCACCTCAATCACCTATTTATAACCATACGAGGAGAGGTTAAAGTGGCTTCTAGAACAGTAATAGGTGGTTGGATTCGCTCAGTGCTCAAAGAGGCAGGAATTGATGCATCTCCAGGCAGTTGCAGATCAGCAGTAGCCTCACTGTCATGGCTAGAGAATCGCCCAATAGAAGAAATATTAGAAAGGGGCAACTGGAAATGTGAAAATACTTTTAAAAATTTTTACTGCAGAGAGATAGTTACACAGGAACGCGACATTATTGATAATAATTTGATTAATAACTTTTCAAGTATATAAATAAGTAGTAAAATAATTACTTTCTAAAGAATCTTGATCTCATAGCATAGTTTTGCTAATTATATTTGTGTTAAATAAGTTCAGTATCTTAATTTCTAAAGAATCTTGATCTCTTAGCATAGTTTCCTGATTATGTTTTTGTTCACTAAGATAAGTTCATTATCTAATGTATAATTCTATTAAGAGCTCGTATATGACAAGCTAAGATTGTTAAAGAATATATATTTGATTTCAACATTGCGTGTGTTCTTTTGGTCACCAGAAGATAACAAACACGTCTTCATAAGCGACGCTGTGTTTTCGACAGGCTCATAATATAACCGTTTTACACAACAATAAAACGATTATTATGAGCAGAGAGAAAACACAGCGTCGCTAAAAGTTCTTCCTGGTGAAGAGTACCTAATGAAGACTGCAATGACAAGTTCGCCAGGTTCGCGCTTCCCGGTGACAGATGGTTGACGGATGACGTACGTTCGGAAACCTGACAGAAACATTTGAAGAAATCGTAAGTAAACAACTGGAAACAGGGTGAGTACGCACTGCTTCTTCATAAGCGACGCTGTGTTTTCTCTCTGCTCATAATAATCGTTTTATTGTTGTGTAAAACGGTTATATTAGGAAACCTAAAATGAATAAGCGAGTTTATTATAATTAGAGGAACATCTACTAATTGTTGCACACGATCAGCTGTCACGTGTGCCCATTATCGACCCATAGCCACTCTGTTATCTCAAATATATAATGTACTTTTTTTATAAAAGAGTGCTGCTGGGAGTTTTTTTTCCGCCGCCTTTTTTCTCTCAGCTCAACATCTAGCCCAAACGGGCACCTAAATGCGATGACCGGGAAAAAATGACATTCATTAAGCGAATATTTTGTATTCCTAATATGAAATAAATATTTTTTTCTTTCTTTCTTTCTTTCTTTCTTTCTGTTGTGCTTACACTATCAATATAACTAAGGGCATAATACAAAGAGCTTTTTTTAAGAAGATCGTTACACACTCATAGCCCGACAGTAAGGTATTTAATACCCTGTGTCGTGGGAACCATGGACACATACAAAGACAGGCCACAAGACACAAACACCCAGACCGAGAATAGAAATATAAACTCATCATTTAAATTTCTGTTTCGCCGGGAATCGAACCCGGGACCCCTCGATTGGGAGTCCGGCATGGTAACCATTGTGCCATGCGGGTCGAGCTGCTTGAGTTTCTGTCTGTAGGATCAAGCGCAAACAGTTAGCAGGAAGCAATGTTGTCGCAGGCAAAATTAGGATATAGGACTTTTTATTTTTACTAAGTATCTAAATAACGGTGCATTAAAAAGTTATATTGAATTTTCATTCGGAAACTTTAATTGGATTCGGAAATTTTGTTAAATTTTCATTTGAAAACATTTAATTAATTAAAATAACGCGAACTAACTAGTTAATATTATTTTAATTAATATTTTAACGAACTTGTTTAAATGATAACTGGTAGTTTAAATTAGTAGTGCTAGTGTAGGATAATACATGTTAAAATATATTTAAATTTATAATTAAATCAAATTTCATAGAGTAAACAAAAATATGAAAGATCCGACTTCTTTATGATATAAAAACTGATAATATGGAAAAGTGATGCTCTCACTCTACTAATATAAATGCATTTTCATGTTACTTAATGCACTTTTGTTGTGTATTGTGCATTACAAACAACCTCCTCCTTAGTCGTTCACTCTTGACAGAGTGGTCGTGGCTGATGACGTTGCATTTTCATTGGACAATGATGCTCTCGCGATGCGTCTCCATTTGTTGCGGTTTGTAGCATCTCGAAAATTCTGGACTATGAAGGTCTGTGTTGCAGCTTTAATCATATTTGTCCAACGCGTTGGTGAGCACCTGCGTGACCGCTTGCCTTCCACCTGTCATTACAAACAACACACGCTCGCAAACATAGTATGTATATGCTAAGTCTATGCTCGCAAATGTTGATGTGTTGCACATGGAATCCCTCCCTTATTCACCTTAATGATTAAAGGTGAATAAGTTTATTTTACTCATATCTCAGTCATTGCGTGCTGACATCGCCATAATAGAATCTCAAGAAAATATTACCTAATAGCCCTGAGTGACGTGTTTTTTGAAATTTTTATTTAGTAGGTAACGTAAGCTATTAATAGAAAGCAGATGTTAAATTTTGAAGGCGCCCGAAGTAGATATGAGCGCCGCGCCGGCGCGCCGCCGCCGCCGCAGATTTCGCCGCGCCGCCGCCGCCGCGAAAAGGTAACGGCGCGCCGAGTGAGCGAGAGAGATAATTGAATCGGTCACTAGTCAAATAGTATGAACGTGCTCGTTGTTGCCGTAGGCCGCTTTAAGCAGTTCTTCTTCTTTTCAGCCTTTAGTAGTCCACTGCTGGAAGTAGGCCTCCCCTAACGTTCGCCATTCCTCCTGGTCCTGCGCCTACTGAATCCAGCGGTTTCCCGCTGTCTTCTTTAGGTCATCAGTCCACCTGGTTGGAGGGCGGCCTGTACTCCTTTTGCCGAGACGTGGTCGCCATTCGAGAACCTTTCTTCCCCATCGGTTGTCGGTTCTTCTAACTATATGGCCTGCCCATTGCCACTTCAGCTTGCAAATTTTGAGAGCTATGTCTGTAACTTTCGTCTACGGATTTCATCGTTACGAATTTTATCGCGTAGAGAAATTGGTATTTCTCTACGCGAGAAATACCGTACCGAACCGTACCGACGTAGAGAAATACCAAGCATAGCCCTCTCCATCGAGCGCTGTGCGACCTTGAGCATATGGAAAAGGCCAACTGTAAAAGACCACGTCTTAGCGTAGGTCATCACTGGCAACACACACTGCTCGAAAAATTTCAACTTCAGGCACTGAGGTATTCTGGACGAGAAGACACTTTGTAACTTCCCGAACGCTGCCCAACCGAGTTGGATTCTACGAGTTATCTCTCTCTCGAAGCTGTACTTACCCATACGGATCGCAGGTATATGTACTCGTCGACAACTTCGAGAGTAGTGCCATCAACAACAACCGGTATAGGTGTGACATGGACGTTGAACATGATCTTCGTCTTGTCCATGTTCATCTTAAGATCCACCCTTTGTGAGGCGCTATGGAGGTCACATAATATAGTGCTGAACTCTTCCAGGTTCTCCGCCAAGATTACTATATCATCGGAAAATCGAAGTTGTGTGAGGTGTTCGCCATTGATGTCAATACCGAGCTCGTTCCACTCTATCAGCTTGAACACGTCTTCCAGTGCAGTGGTAAACCGCTTCGGGGATATGAACCTTGTGCCTTGTACTCCGCGCTGCAGTGGAATAGGTCCAGTGCTTCCGTCGTGGACTCGGACTGTCATAGTTGCGGCTTTGTACAAACACTTCAACACCTCGATGTACCGATAGTCAATCTGGCATCGCTGGAGAGACTCTAGCACCGCCCAGATCTCAATAGAATCGAAGGCTTTCTCATAGTCCACATACACAATACATAGCTGCAGATTATACGAGAGGAGCACCAAAATACCAGCTACACCACTACACTCATTTGACTCCTTTCAAAAGCGCGCAGTCCGAATCATCAACGACCCAAGCTTGACTGACAGTCTTGAACCGCTAAGCTTGCGAAGAGGCTCGCTCTGCGCATTCTATCGACTTTACTATGGTGAGGGCTCCAAGGAACTTTTTAAAATGATGCCTACGTCACCATTTCATGAATATACCACCAGACGAAGGTTAAAGTTTCACCGACACCATCTGGACTCGTGGCGGTCCTCCACAGTCCGCTTTGCATGCTCTTTCTTACCACGGACGTGTAAGTTATGGGACAACCTTCCAGCTGAGACATTTCCAGTGGACTATGAAATGACTTCAAGAAAGCTGTAAAAAAGCTCTCCTCCAAAGCCGGCAAAGCTCGAGTGACTCCTCTGGGGTTACCCGTGTCCATAGGCGACGGTGATCGCTTAACACCACGCGGCTTGTCTGCCTTTTTGTACGGTTTATTTATATGTATATAAAAAAACTATCCTGTCACACACCGACCTGCAATATCGGCAAACTGTTATTCAAAATTGTATAATTACGTTGTTCTAATTGCTAAGTGTCAAAATGTTACACTTTCCTGAACCGTAATTTGTTTATTTTTAAGTTTTTATAAATATAAATATTTTTATCGATAAACTACGTGTTTTTTATCTGTCAACATCAAAAAATCCTTTGGAGGTCACGCCGCCGAAAACGCCGCCGCCGCCGACTCCAAAAAGTCGGCGCGCCGCCGCCGACCTCCCACCCATCGGCGCTCATGTCTAGCCCGAAGTAATGCTACCGGCGTATCCCATACAAATGTATTCTCCTATTTTCTACAGGGCTTCTAAAGGAATATTTTTTTGTGACAATATCTAAATGTTTTCTTTTTTTCAATCAACTAATTAGATCAGAAATAGGACTCTT
Source organism: Pyrgus malvae (assembly GCA_911387765.1). Taxonomy (NCBI): domain Eukaryota; kingdom Metazoa; phylum Arthropoda; class Insecta; order Lepidoptera; family Hesperiidae; genus Pyrgus; species Pyrgus malvae. Next base: position 30,125,293 of record OU426946.1, read on the forward strand.
CAAAAATACTTATTAGAAAATGCCTCTTTCATACAGCACTAATCCAACAACTGCAACTGCATAAATATATGTATTATTTTTCTTGATATTTCTGTTTTTTTAATAAACTCAATTTTGAAGGATGAAACAGGAGAATACAAAACCTCGATTAAGTCAGAAAGTTTGTAGGTATATATAATCGGTCTGAGCTGCATCTGTCCCTATCGCACGCGGTGGACAACGCGGGCTGCAGCGCGATAACAATAGTTACTACAAATACCTATTTTTCTAATTCGACTGAAGCCGCGTTTCCTCTTATAGATGGTTTTAAAACAACCGATAGCGTCGGTTGTTTTACGGCCGAGGTACAGGTGGAGGGTTAGTGATGATCAACCCGGTATACAGCTATGCGTGGTGGAATAATTTAATCGAGGCTTCGCCAATAATGATGGCTTACGAGATTTTTAAATCAATAAAAGACTGAAAGATTCCTTTAAAAATAAGTATACTGGGTATAAGTATTACATTTTCTGTTGTAGTAAAGTAAGCAAGTAAGTTGTTTCACATTGGTCAAACGGCCTGAACTTAAGGATAACTCGTTTGTTTCGAACATCATGTTTAATTTTCTTATGCAGGCATAAAACAGTAGGTAACATAAATATTTCTTTTTAAATTAGCACATAAGTGTCTTAATGTCCATTTAAATGCCCGGTTAAATGTCCATCTTTTTAAGATTCGTTAGAAAGTTGAAAAATATTGCAAAAGTAAAGCTACACACAGCAACCAATTCACATAATACTTTGAAAATGTCGGCGAACAAACAGAAAAAAGCTAATAACGCCCTTGTAACTTGCGTAGTAATGCCAGCGAGCTGTGAGCGGAGAGTTTAAGTTATAAGTTTTAGCGTTTAAAAGTATTGACGTTTTATGTAGTTACTTCCTACATATATTAATAAATAGAATATTTATATTTTATAGAAAAGGAAATTACTTATATAAAAGAAAATATTTTTATTTTAAAAGGCTGGGACTGACTTTTTTAAGCGTTAGATGTAAGCTTATCGCTTAAAATGCCAATTTCAATATAAGTACGTCTAATTTATATAAGTTTCATGTACAAGTTGTAGATGAGCTATTAGCTTATCTTTTGATACTGAAACCTTTCACTTTCTTTTGGTTTAATAATATTTGTGTATGAGCTACAGCGAATTTTAATTAAAATTAAATATACATTATCGCTGTAAGTTTATTCTTTGAAACAGTAAGGTTTTGCTCACTTTCATTTCGGTTTATGACGACTGCATAATTCAGGCGCGTTCGTAAAATAGGCCCACTAACAGATTTAAGATCTCTTTATAAGCCCCCGTTATTGCGTCACGGCGATATCTCAGTGAAATGATGATGATTATGTGTTGACGTAACATTTGCGTAAAAAATATGTAAACACATTTGTGTGAGCAATGATCTGGGTAGGTCATTAATTATTGAGGACAACGTGGTCTATACATCTATGAAAAGAAAAGTTGGGAAAAGGGTGGGTGACAACAAGATGCAAACTTTATGTGCTATTTTCTGCTTTGATAAGCAAGTTAAACGGTTGATCCCAGTTATTATGGATAGTTAGCATTGCCAAGCTTTGGCTGATTCGCAACCGGCCAATCCGCTGTTGACCACCAATAAGTAACCTTCGTTTGTGTATCTTGTTCATCGTTACGGATTCCATCGCGTAGAGAAATATTTACCAAGTACAGCTCTCTCCATTGCTCGCCTGCCTACAAACAAACAGATAATCGCCTATGAATTCGTCTATAACTTTTAAATATTATATTGAATGTTATAGTTAAACAGGTAATATTATAAGAATAAGAACTTCAATTCAAAAGAAGGTTAATAATGATAATATTATTCTTTTGCAAGTTAAATAAAGAAAGTCAGAAAGAATCCAAGTGAGAAATAGCGCTAAGGGCCTTGGTCATAATAAAAGTAAGTTACTTCTGTAATCTCGTCGGACAATCTGAGTCCTCCTTTATAAATATAGTAGCTGTGCCCGCGACGTCATTCGCGTGGATCGACACTTTTAAATCAAATTTTAAAGAAATAATAGTTTTTAAAAAATACAAAAAAAAGTACTATCAAACTATAAATAAAATAAATCTGGAGCTAATTGCAAATCGTGACAAAAAAAAAAGAAAATAAAGTAAAAGAGCAAACAAAATAACTTGACGCAAAAAAGGCACGGACGCCAAATCTGTACCTAAAATAAATTAAGTTTTTAAGAAAAAAATAGAACCGACTTTAAACGGTAAAAAATAAAATTGTTCAGTACCTACTTCATCTTGCTTATGGTAATGACTCTTAAAACTATTTTTGGAGTCGGGCCCCTACTAAAATGTCGTACCATTCGTTCTAAAAGGGCACCGACAGTACAGACAGTGGGACAGTACCTACTTCTTTTTGGTTTGGTAATGACTGTTAAAACTATATTGGAGTTGGCGTCCATTCAGAACGAAAGGTACACTATATTTACTAAGACAGGACATTTTACTAAGGGCCCGACTCCATAAAAAATAGTTTTAAGAGTCATTACCATAAGCAAGATGAAGTAGGTACTGAACAATTTTATTTTTTACCGTTTGAAGTCGGTTCTATTTTTTTGTTAAAAACTTAATTAATTTCTCTCATTTTAGTAATTTTAATAATTCTTCACATATGTATAAGCATAATTAGAAATTTTTTCACTTAACTTCTAAACGTTAAAGAGATACCTTTTATAATTATGTTTATCTAATAGCCATCTTATACCCTGAAAGTATACTACTATCAGTCCACCTGAACGTATAAATTAATGAAAGAATTTGCTCTCAGCTCCTAACTGTTGAGGAGTTGTACCTTCAATCATCAACTTAGCAACATGAGGTGATAATTACCGGACATAAATATTTGTATTATGTTAAAAAATATGACTAAAAGAATGTGTGTGCCTATTAAATTTCAATGTTTCCCTCGATTTCCCTAGTATCACATCATCAGATTTTGCCATGGTGACACTTGAACCACCTTAGGAATTTAAGATATCAAACAAAAAACCATTTATTGAAAGAATTTGCTCTCAACTCCTAACCTTCGTAGTACCTTCCATCATCAGCTCAGCAACATGATATGATGATAATTATACAAAAATGCCTGTTTTGCTTTAGTAAAAATATTAAAATCATTTATTATGCTGTAAAATTTGAATGTTCTCTTCGATTTCTCCGGGATCCCCTCATCAGACTGACTTGGTGACAGTTGGACCACCTCAGAAATGTAAGATTTGGAATAAAAAACTACTTTTTAAAAGAATTTGCTTTCAACTCCTCACTGTTGCAGTACCTTCCATCATCAGCAGCAACATGAGATGATGATTACTATTCACAAATATATCTTATGCTTCAGAAAGTATAAGAAAATCAATGTGTGTGCTATAAAATTTGAGAGTTTCCCTCGATTTCCCTGGGATCCCATCATCAGATCCTGATTTGGTGACAATGGGACCACCTCGGGAGTATAAGCATACGAACAAAAAAAGAATTCTGAAAATCGTGCTACAAACGGCGGAGTAATCGGCGAACATATATAAAAAAAATACATACAGCCGAATACAGTACCTCCTCCTTTTGGAAGTCGGTAAAAAAATCAAAGATAGATTCATTCGAATGGGTGGAATGGGCGGTCGGCAGAGGAGTCGATTTGAATTTTGACATCACCTAAGGCATTCATTGAAATTAAAATGATGTAACGGACAAGTTTAATCAAATTCGGTACTTCCTGAGATTAACGCTTTTAAACTAATCAAAGCGCGCATGGCCCGGCGGCGAGCGTTGAACCTAAGCGATCAACACATATATCGATACATAACAGTCGTTAAACCTTGTCGGAGCTCTTATGGACAGTTTGAAAACTTCCGACAGCGGGTTGGCCACTAGACCGCATCTCCACCAACCCGCATTGGAGCAGCGTGGTGGAGTAACCTCCAGGCCTCCCCATTAATGGGGAGAGATCCGTGCCCAACAGTGGGACGCAAAAAGGGTAGCAGCCAAACTAATCAACAAACAAACTGACAAACTCTTCATCAGTACAATATTAGTATAGAAGAGACAGTTTAGTACTGTGTATATTGGCAAAGTTATTCGCGTAATATTTTCTGGGAGACCGGTTTAATTTTCTCTTTGTTGGTCGGCTGACTGCGTACGTAGTTTCAGGCCTTTTTATGCCAACTTCACAATATCAGCTTAATGTTGGTTTTTGTGTTTAATATCGGGCATTATTCATGCAAGATTTGATTTGACTGGAATACAGCGTTATTCTTTTCTTTGGAACATAATATAAAATAGTTGCAATCCTTTTCAATCAGTGGTAAGGGCAATTGTTTCTCTCCATGAATGAGGAGGCCATTTCAAATCCACCTATTTTAATTATAGTACCTGGGCGACCGAGTATTGCTTGGATACAAAAAATCGATTTTTTTAAATAATCGAAACCCTTAAAATCGATTAAAAAATAAACAATCGATTGTTCGATTAATCGATTTCGATGTTACAACACTACTCTTCAACCGTCTTACGGTTTTTCGATTAACACACGTGACCTGACGCGAGTTTCACAGTTTTTACCCATCCCACAAAAGTGCTCAACGCCGCTAAAGAAGTTTTCACTTCAAAAATTAATTTCTTGGTTTAATTTCAAACGAAACACTCATTTGCTTAGTGTAACTAACAACGGCGTCTGAAGTAGCACGCAATAAAAAAAACACAAAAAAATAAACGCAATATGGTTTTGATTGAGATTTGAACCCGGGTCTCTAGTTCCACATTCAGGCCACGTAACCATTCAGCTAATGAAGCTTTAATTCAAATAACAAAATTTGTGTACAGCTCTTTCAAATTGACATTGTCATTTCTTTGAATATCGGATTGTCGGATGGCGTTTGACCGCGTTCTACGCCACAATATTATTAAAAGAATAGATGTCAGGAAGAGTCGTGTTTTTCAGTTTATATTAAAGTTGATAATCGCTGAAAAAGATTAATAATTATTTAATAAATTATTATTAACACTAGTAAGGGGATTAAAACCTAAAGGGTACTTCCTGTGAACTCAGAATGAAAGTTGGTACGTAGCAACGTCTTATAGGACAGATAAAGGAAAAATTGCGAAAACCGTAAATTTTTAGTAACATAATAAAAATATTTTACGAAACCCTCGGTATGCGAGTCCGACTCGCACTTGCCCGTTTTATATAAATATAATTGCTGACTGTACAAATAGAATCTTAAAGTAAATTTTAACTCCCTCCGAGATGAAAAGAAGAAAAAATTGTTTCAAAAATGTGGGTAAATACAACATAATGGTGCTACCGTTTTACTCGGTTGAATATTTTAAATAGAACCACAACCCAAATCTTACGCTACGATGGATGTGCCTACCTGTGCGAGCAATTTTGTTTACTGTAGAGTAGGACGACTACCTTCGACACACTGAAACAGGACACGAATAATTTCGCATAAAACTTGTCCTTTTTGTAACTTTCTGCTCCAAATTTTACTTTCAATCTTTTTACTCCCCTGCAGCACACAGTGTTTGAATTAAGAGGAAACCAACGATATTCCACCACGCTGACCAATGGCAAATTACTGTACATCATTCATTCAATAATTTATGGAATTCGCTGCTCGGATGGAAAACATCAAAATGAATTATTACAATTAAATATTCTGAACAAAAAATAGCTTTAAAATAACATAGTATTAGTTAAATATAAAAATTATTGAAATAATTCTATACTTCTCTCAGAAATAAATAAATGTCATAATTTTAATAACAGTTAAAGTAATTACAACAGCTGTTTTTTATTAAATATACCTTTATAGTTAGTTCTACTAACTGTAAATAATATTTAAAACGTAATAAATAAATTTGCACTCTCGTATATTAATGTAGGGCACCTGTGTAAACTGAATCCAGCAAATAAAATATATCAATATATCGAAACCGGTTACACGACACCACGTGCAACACGACACCGAGCATAGAAGTGGTATTTAGTTATATTATTTATGTCTAGTATCTATTGTTCTTTTATTTTTATTTTGTATCGTTTTATTTGTATCGTTTTATTTGTATTTTAAAGTGAGTTATATATTAATTTGTTTTAATAAAATGTTACATATCTATTTGTTTCTGTGGGCCTAAGAAGCCTGAAATAAATAAATAAATAAAGTTAAAATAACTTAAAAAATATATTACATCCAAACCTAAGTCGCCGATGGTCAAATGCTAAAAGTAGATTTCGCAAAGCCCTTTAATCAAAATGTCTGTTTATTTTGACAATTTACTTAACAGTCCGCAAAAAAAGAGATAACATGGTCACCCTACAAAGGAAACGTCAAGTCAAATACATCTTGCCGTCTCACCGTAAACTCTTTACCTTTAAGTTGCTAACTCACCTGCCTTGTATCCACGGTTGAAGTACGGACGGAAAAGACTGGTGTCGTATATAAAAGACTTATTTTACAATTTTGCAATCGTTTACCTACGACCATCATAATGCTGAATCAAGTTCTGGCTTCGACCCATTTTTGGGTCCTGCTGCCAAGCAAGGAACTCTTTTCATTAATGGCTTCCTTCGTCACGCAGCTTCAATGCGGTTTAGTGGAGATGCAGGTTAGTGGCCAACCCGCTATCGGACGTTTTCAATCGCCCATAAGGCCTTCAAGGCTTATGTACAGCTGTCACCTATATCACATCTGACCGCGTTCGTATCTCTTAGCTGCGTAAATCACTTTATGTCTTGTGCGTGTTTTGAGTGGTTAAATACGGGGCTGAGACGTGGTCTTTTACTGTTAGCTTTTACCATATGCTCGACGTCGCTCAGCCAGCTCCTAAAAGATGAAATCCGTAAACTAACGAAGTTTACCGATACAGCTCTCAAAGTCTGCTACCTAAAATGACAATAGGCAAGCCATATCGTTAGGAAAACCGACAAATGATGGGGAACAAAGGTCCGCAAATAATGACCACGTCTCGGTAAAAAGAGCGCAGGTCGCCCTTTACGCAGGTGGGCTAACTACCCGAAAAAGACAGCGGGAAGCCGCTGGATTCAGGGGACGCAAGACCGGACGGAGTGGCGAACATTAGCGGAGGACTATGTCCATTAGTGCCTTTTCAAAGGCTGATAGATGGACGGAACAAATCAAAACAACTCCGATCGTACAATGGAAACGCAGCGCACCTTGTCGGATCAGCTCATTCCGACTCATCAGCAAGGCTTCTTACACAACTTGGCTGGCACTTTCTAAAACATTCTGCCCGCTGAGTTATACAAGTATGTACCCAGATGTTTTATGTGTAACTTATACACGTGTCCCATTAGTAACATATTGAAACTTTATTTCATTAAAAAAAACAGTAAAACATAAAAAATTTGAAAAAAAATACGTACTACAAATTATTATGACAATGGCGCTTTGTAATGTACGTATCTTTAGCTATGACGTAATTACAAAAAAAACTTCCTCTAAAATGTCCCTGTTGGGCAAGGCGCCTAAGACGCTGGCGGCATTTCCCCGTTGAATAGCGAGGGTCTTTGGGCGAAATACTCGCCAGCTCTCAGTTATCGCCAGCACTCACACAGGTTGCCAAATGCAAGAACAACAAATTTGTGAATTTTACTTTTTTCTAGAAATCGTAAGTGAAAGTTTAGATGACGTTAATAAGCCCTTACATTCGTTTGATGGCGTTTTCTCAGTAAACATCGCAAATGGCGCTTTTAAGTGAATGAAAATAAATGGGTGTTTCCAAGTCATTAGATAGTTTTCCACGTGACAAGTTCTCATTATAATGCACGCAGAGCTTTTGGAGCTGACTTCAAACGACTCTTTCAAAACTATAATTTTTCGTGTATAAAGATTCGTATTTATTGTAGAATCATAATATTTATTTTATAATCACTATTATAAATCTATTATATTATCAATGATGTTATTTTTGTTAAACCCTGAAATCTGAAAATTTCAACTATAACTTGAATCGAATAAAGAAATAAGGGCTATTTAGTAAAGTATACCTATTTATACTTCGCTTCGCCCACGTGGATCCGTTTTAAAGGTTCCCATAGGATAAAAACCATGTCCTATTCCAAGGTCTATGTGTGTTCCAAAATTCATTACAATTCGTTCAGTAGTTTAAGCGGGAAAGCGTAGCAGACAGATAGACAGACAGAAAGTAACTCTACTTTTGAATTTATAATATTGTATGGATTTTACGTTAAGCCAAAGTTATTCTTTAAGTGCGGTGTCACACCAGCTTATTTTCCGGCGCGTTCGAGCGTCTTTTGTATGTTTTTAGGATTTCGTACCTCGAAAGGAAAAAAACGGAAACCTCATAGAATCACTTTGCTGTCCGTCCATCCGTCTGTCTGTCAAGACCCTTTCTCTCAGGAAGGCGTGGAGGTATCAAGCTGGGATTTATATCAAATACTTCTACTACGCCGTTTGTACCTCAAATTTCCGCAAATTTTCGACAGTCGCAAAGGAATCAAAACCTATAGGGTAAGGTTTAATGACTGTTATCTATCAATAACAACCGGGACCGACGGCTTAATGTTCCCTTCGAAGCATGGAACGCGCATGAAATTTTTGCCACTAGCGGTCACTCATCTCACACCTGACCGCGTTTTACGCTAGCCGCCGAGCTATACGCACTTCAACCTTGAAACCACACTAAATCGATATTAAATTTAACGAGTATACGCAAAGCGTCCTTTATTTATCATACACCAAAACCATGTTTCATATCTGTATCACAACAATACCAAATCCGAACAGGAGGATCGTATACGTATAACAAGGAACTTTTGCGAACAGGAAATAGCAAAGCCTGAAGTTTAGCAAACCCCAATCCCGTAATCCAAAGAGTTCCATAATTACTATCAGATTACTTTTGTCATCATACAGAGGAATTTTATGTATCGGTAAATTGGACACGTATCTAATGTGTGTTGTCTGCGACCAAAATCTCATTATCTCATAGGGAAGTTTGATTTTTATATTTGCAGCGTGTATTGTATTGACTCGTGTAGGTAATGGTTACCATGCTGGACTGCCAATTGGAGTGTCCTGGGTTCAATTCCAGGTGAAAATATGAAGGATGAGTTTATATTTCTGTTTTTGGTATTTGTGTTCTTATCTTTTTGTGTGACCATGGTACGCACTAAACAGGTAACCCTTTTTCTGTATCAGGAGGGAACCTTCAAAAGATACCCGGCACCTTGGGAGAGGATACCTGGTTATGTGGGATTTGATCACACTAAAACACCATCGGTGGCCTGCCTCTACGCTTGGGGAGGACTCCGAGATCTCAAGTGGAACGTACCGGTGTCCTCCACGCGCGGCGCCCTGGAACGGGAACATCTTTGTCAGGGCAGATGTGTTCAAGTGAAGCGAAACGGGCGCAGTCGGGCGTGCGATGTACAAACTATGTACAATAATGTTTAATTTTAATACTGATTGTTAATAGTTGATTTTAGTTTATTACCGACTTCCAAAAGGAGGAGGTACCAAAGGTGTATTCGGCTGTATGTATTTTTTTTATATATGTTCACCGATTACTCCGCCGTTTGTGGACCGATTTTCAAAATTCTTTTTTTGTTCGTATGCTTACACTCCCGAGGTGGTCCCATTGTCACCAAATCAGGATCTGACGATGGGATCCCAGGGAAATCGAGGGGAACTCCCAAATTTTATAGGCACACACATTGATTTTCTTATACTTTCTGAAGCATAAGAGATATTTGTGCATAGTAATCATCATCTCATGTTGCTGAGCTGATGATGGAAGGTACTGCGACAGTGAGGAGTTAAGAGCAAATTCTTTTAATGAATAGTTTTTTATTCGAAATCTTACATTCCTGAGGTGGTTCTGAGGTGGTTGAGGTGACCCCAAAAATAGTTTTCAGTCATTACCATAAGCAAGAAGAAGTAGGTACTGAACAATTTTATTTTTTACCGTTTGAAGTCGGTTCTATTTTTTTGTTAAAAACTTAATTTAATTGTAATAAAATATTATATATGTATAAATTAATGAACATTTTTTTTAAATTTACTAACATCGATATTAAGAAAACTGTTACTAACGAAATATGGACTTGTTTCAGAAATAAAAAAATATTATGATTATTATTATTCTTCCAAAACCGTATTCGCTTTCCTGTTTGCAAGTAGAGCCATCTGTCGGATCTGTAAGTGTCAAACTTAAGGGACATATTCCTTTAGGCCGGAGCTATTTCCGCTTACCAAGTTAACCATCATTTCTTGATGAGACCAACTCAATTAAACAACTTTGGTGAAATGTACTGAACACAGCTATTTCGCGAAAAGTCATCAAGTTCTGTCTGAACCCGGATCATCTGTCTAATGAAGATAGATGATGAGGATATTTTCATCCGATCTCAGGGGGCGTATTACCGAAACTGTTAAGAATTTGGTTCCGTTTCGATTCAATCTCGATTATTCAATTTCGGCTCAAAACTGGTATTTTCGAGCAAAAAGATATAGATCAAGACTTAATCAAGATTAGAATGTATGCAAATGTTATTAGTTATGTATTTTTTTATATGAAATAAAACATGAAGAGCAAGATTAGGAGACATTGAGGATGTTTTGAGACTCTTGACAAGGTTTTGTATCTGATTCCGTTTAGGATTCGATCTAAAATTCTGAAAATTCCTCATAAGAACTAATACTTAACTGGCGGCTGTATTCGGTGTTAAGAACAAGAAATACCAATTCGAATCGAACTCGATTCGTTTCCAAATTCCAACGAGTACGCAATTATTTCTAATCCTATCGAGGGGCAAAATCTTAGATTCTTACTTTAGCTGCAAAATTTTTGGTTTCATATTTGGCAAAATATGGCTGCATCCCTTTTTACTCTCCCCCATCATTACGGAGGCCTGGAGCTTACTCCACCACGCTGCTCCAATGCGGATTGGTGGAGATGCGGGTTAATGTCCAACCCGCTGTCGGATGTTTTCAAACCGCCCGTAAGGCCTCCGCCGAGCGAGAGAGGTGGGTTATTTTATATAGGGCTTTTGTTCCGTAGAATGGCGATATCAGTTTTTTATCAACAATTTTAAATCCTTTTAAATGAATAAAACCCGCTGCGACAAAACTGTTAGTGCTACATACGCTAAACCTTAACAGTCAGTTTGGTTTGCAATGTGGTTAGGTTCATCTACTTCAATATAAATAGCATAATGTCAACGAAATCTGCACACGAGGTATATTTGCCGAGATGTTGAGGAAATGCAGTTAACTTGCATGGCGACGAATGTGACTTTAATGTCTAATTTTTTTTATTTGAATGGAGTAGCAGACGAGCGTGCAGGCCGCGTGGTGTTAAGTGGTCGCTGCAGCCCACGGACATCTACATACAACCTCAAGCAAGCATAGGTAAGTCTTGTCTGAGGTTGTATGCAGTTGCGCTGCTACTTCGGAGGCTGGTGGTCGCCTCATGTAAGTGTGGCCGGCAACTGCACCTTTCCACCGAAACACTATACTACTGCCGTGAACCAATTGGTTCACGGCAGAAGTGGGTGCAGCGGTGGTACTTCCCCGGGCGAACGATACCTACCACCTACAAAAATTCTAAACAACCTGTCATTCCACTTACAACATAGCGGTCGTCCCCGATTTAGTTTGCGTGGATTTTGGTATTTGTCAAAGGATGATGTTATATAGCCTATAGCCTTCCCCAACAAATAGACATCAACACAAAAATAATTGTTTAATTCGAACCAGTACCTAGTTCCTGAGATTAGCACGTTCAAACAACCAAACAAACTCTTCAGCTTTATTAGTATATATTTGCAGTTACTGTTAATGAGGCTGGGTGCAACCAGTTTTTTGATACACACTATAGCCACGGACCTCTCACCATTATTGGGAAGGGCTGAAGCTTACTCAACTGTGGTGCTCTAAGGCGGGTCGGTGATCGTATATTTTAATCTGCTTCGTATCGTATCATAGATCGTATATTTTAAAGACTTCCGACAAGGTTAAACGACCATCAAGATATAACCATACCTATAATCCCCGGGACAAACGTTCGCCTAACGACCCTTGCGAAGCACGAAAACGAGCGTTAAATTTTAGGCAACCATCTCACATCCAACCGCATCCGTTTTGCTTAGCTACGTAGTTTGCTTTTGTTCTTTGCCAGCTGGGTCATGTGCGCTCAATGTTCCAATATGTAATAGATATAACCGCCGACTGAGAAATCACGAGTAAATTTTGACAGGTCAATGACTCGGGCACAGGCGCTCCTTGTATTGTGACTCGGGTATGCAGAAGCTGACAGCTACTAAGTTGAATTTTGGTAACTTGCTGATGACAGATTAAAACTTGCTAATCGTCCCGAACTATGTTAAGTCGTTGATGCCATGTTTCATAGTTAAATGTGTTAAGTTGGAAATTGTAATTTGAAATTTATTTCGAAGAGAGTCTGTGGAAGGAATTAAACGCAAATCTGGCTGGTAATGTATATTACATAGTATAATACATTACGAAAACATTTTTCAAGAGATATCTATCAATTTTTTTTGGAATTTATATTTTGTAAATTGTGAGTATTTTGTAAGTGTCTGGTTGTTACAGTAATATATACAGTTTAAAATGAAATTATCAATAAAATTTATTGATCAAAACAAATTATATTAATATTTAAAAATTATCCAATAATACACAAAGGTTGCTGCACCGCCTTATACACGAGAACTTACCACAAAATTGAAATTAAAATTTAAAAAAGTAGCAAAATAACCTTTTTACACTTTAGTACCATACATAAACGGACATATAAAAGAATGAAAAATTTAAGAAGAATATTTACACAGAAGAAATATTTACATTATTTTAAATTAAAAGAGCCGATATTATTTATTTCATTAAAAAAACCCTTTCAACCTATATAAAATTATACTCAAGATTGTTGAGTAACTCAACTCAATACCTCCTTTCTTACGCTTGTTTTAAACAAGCGGAAGAAAAAAAAATTAACTGTTGTGACGGATAGACAAACGTCGAAGCGAATTTATAATGTTTTTTTGAACTAAGGGCCGTGTTCACCGTCTCCAATTAAAGGTTGATTAGTTACGTCCCAAGTAAAGTTAATTAGCAAGTAAAAGCTATGAGTACGGATCAGATTATCATATGTTTAGTGTTACTAGAACATCGTGAAATTGAAATTGAAGTTACGGTGACTTTAACCGACAATTAGCGTACTTGTCACTTTACTTGAAGGTGGTGAAAGAGGCCATAAGTATTTTATCCATTGAGATATAGAATCTTAAAACTAAATAATTTTCAACATAAGTAGAGGTAAAGCCGGGCTATATACTAGTCTTCACTAAATCGTTATCGTTATAATCTTTACCAAGACAAAAGAATGAAAGATTTACTCCAGATCCCTTAGTCATGTGCTAATCTAGGTGACCTATGAATAAGATTGATTTAAATCACGCCCGTCATTAGTACGAAAAGAGCCTTATCGCCATTTCCAAGTCAAAGAGCTTTCACTTAATCATTAACTATTCCCATTTATTGGACGCAAGTTTTGACAAGGAGGGCGTTTGTCCACTGGTGCTTTTTCTGTCACGTCACGAAAAAAAACCTTTTCATATGACATGTAATGAAACAACGAGTTTTGATTTCTGTTTTGCCAGTCGAAACAAGACAATTTCAAACCAATGCGAATGTGTCAGTCACAACGTTTCTGCCCTAGGGGAGAAACAACGTTGTTTCTACCCGGCACCTTCATTTATTATTTATTTACGTCTTTATTTCAAGTCTGTCAGAATCGCATTGACAACTGTCGTCAAATCGTAGTCAAAAGATATTACTGCGCTATTTGTCTGAAATAGTCTTACTTTGACTGGCTACAGAAATCAAAACTCGTTGTTTCATTACATGTGATATGAAAAATACAGTGTGTGGCTCGGGATGAAACAAAGACGATTTCCCTCGCTTCGCTTGGGCTGTCAACTCTCGCCCTCGTCAGAAATGGTCTTGTTTCACCCCTTGCTACACAATATACTATTAAAAATGGTTTTTCAAAAAAATATCTTTTGTTTAAATGCGCAAAATAGTATTCTAGAAGTAAAGCTATTTTTTGATACATATATCGGGTGTGTTGTACAAAAATATGTAAGCCATTTTGTTGCGGCATTAAATTTTGAAGCTCGGTTGAGTTGAAATTTTGTAGGTACGTTCAGTTTGCATGACAGTGCTACTTTTTATGTTACTTATCTATCTTCTGGATTTTGTATTTGAGTAACGACTCTTTTACATAAAGATAAAGTTCACAAAAAAACAAACCTACACCGCTTTAAACTGTTAACATGATTCTAAAGAGCCCGATCTCGACGAAACGAGAAGGAATAAGAAGTAAGACGTCTATATATAAAAGGTATTCCCTAAATTCCAATTTAATAAAAAAGGAATTAACAAACCGTGCCTTAAGCTTTTCATCGTGGAGAAATTCTTTGGCGTTGCCGTGTGAAAATGTACACCCAATTTTTTTTCCAAAGTTTAATCTATTTCTATTTATTGAGCAGCGATGGCTGAGTGGTAAAATTCCGCGGTCTGTAACGCGACCGATACCGGGTTCAAATCCTCGGCGCGTACTTCTGACAAAGAAATTTGTAATGGGCTCATTTATCACTGCTCCATGGCGATGGAAAAAATCGTGATATTTAATTGATAACGATGTCCTTCCATCGCCGTGCATGCCTGAGAGAAATTCATAATTTCTCGAAAGTATGACGTCCACCAATCCGCACTTGGCCAGCGTGGTGGACTATAGACTTAATCCCTCTCACTTGTGAAAGGAGACCTGTGCCCAGCAGTGGGAAATAAAAAAGTTTGAAATCTATTTCCGACCGATCGGCCCCTAAGTAGGTAAGACAGGCTGTCGGATTTTTGAAAAATGTATCGCTCTACTAACTCGCATTGGAACAGCGTGGTGAAGTAAGCTCCAAGCATCCCTAGTAATGAAAAGATCCGTGTCTGGCAGTAAGACGCCAAAAGGATTGCAGTCGGGGGGTGCGGGTTATTCGGAACTCTGTGATTGCAGTTACATCGCTGTCCCTCTGTTTACGCCTCATTAAGGCTGACAACCACATTTCTTACCATTATACTAACTTTCCATCGAAGCACAATAGAAATGTTATGTCGTGGTAGAAATAGGGCCAAGTTCGGAATGGGATGGGAAAGTGGAGAATTTCCATAAGTCAGTCTAACGCGACGTGAAAGAAACTTATGAGAAGAGACATGTGCCCAGCAGTGAGACATAAAAAAGGTTAAAAAATAACTAAATTTAACTAAAAAAACCAACACTTAACAAACTTAGAGGTGGTAAACTAATGAAATTCTCGACCATTACCCAAAATATTAAATGACCATTCAAAGAAAAATTGCCTAGAAATGAAAAGTAGGGCCACAAACCCAAATGTCTTTTGTTATAGCTTTTAGATGCTAACTCAGATTTACGACACTTAACTTTCAACAAACTAACAGATTGAATTGTCGGGTAAAACTAATGCAAGAAACCAGATATTGGTTTTGTATGATTAAAATCATAATAAAAACTCAAGACTACAAGCTACAAATTTAGTAATGCGTAGATGGAAGGAGAAACAAGCCAATTTGGGACACCTCTTCCCCTAAATTTCTTAGTGACCCCCCAAAATTTTTTGGCAACCCACCCAAAATTGAAGACTGCGACCGCGCCTGGGCAGTCCGGCATGGTAATGATTACGCCAGATGGGTCGTTGATTCGAGGAAGTACCACCGCTAAATTCGTTTCTGCCTTGAAGATGTGCCATTGTGTTTTAGAGGAAAGATGATTTTTGATTTTTCTCTTGTAGCGATCGTTCATTTTCGGGAGTGACGCGCGCGCCTCTCGGCTGCGCTCAGTACCGTTCGATAAAGTTCGGGTTTGAATATTTCTGATAATTTCTGGATCAGTCGCCCGCGAGCCCTTGAGAACGCCGGAGGTCACGCGCTTTCGCATGTCGCTTGCTTGCATCCTCAAAAATAAGACCTCTCAAACGATTATTACTTTATTAGCTTTCCTACACCGTACCTATAAGCGTTTTGAGTGCATAACTTTGTTTTTGTGTCTTGCACGTTTAAAATAATTCTTATGTGTTGTTTAATAAACTTTCTTAATGTGAGGATTACTTTCATTGCGCATACACAGTGACCCTACACTCTGATGGGTCGGATTGGTAATGTTGCCGGTATTCTGGGCACTTATTTTCGTGACAGTTTTTTGAATGCTGCCTTTTATATAAATTTCTTTGGATTTTTATAATAAATCTTTATATTTTAGAATGCAGACCACTTAATAAGTGGCTACTGCCGTTCACTGGCTCCTACATCCAACTTCAAAAAACCTTATTTTTTATTGAAGGGATTCCGTAAGTGAGATGTAAATAAGCGCCTGAAGTACAAAAATCTTTTCTGCCCGGAATGTTATATGGACATAACAGTTTGACGGCAAATGCAGTTCCCATGGGAAGCATTCTGTTTGCGATAAACAAATTTAACGTTAAAGCCGCGGGCAAATGCGACAAGATAGTGTAGGAGATAAAGTTACTTTGTTTTGTTTTTACTTACGGATAAGAAACTCCCTTAAATTGCTGCAAAGATTTGGAGGGTTAATAGATGTTTTATAGGGCTAAATATTGTGGTTGAACTATGGGTTGGAGCTATGGGTTAAGTCTCCGGAGTGTTTTTGAACAGGCACGTATCATTACGAATCTCTGGTAAAAAGGTTATGTGCATTTTAATCACTGCGACGATGGAAACATTTTGATGAAATAGGATGTCTAAAAGATTGACTGATAGGCTAGAACCGCTTAGCTTGCGAAGAGACATAGGCTCGCTACTACTTTATTATGGTGAGTACTTCGAGGAACTCTTCAAATTGATGCCTACATCACCATTCCATGATTATACCACTAGACGAAGGTTAAAGTTCCACCGGAACCATCTGGACTCGTGGCAGTCCTCCACAGTCCACTTTGCACGCTTTTTTTACGTGACGTATTGGATTTTTAAGTGACGACTTGGACGTATTACGGGACATCCTATAACCTTATGGGACAACCTTTCAGCTGAGGCATTCCCAGTCGAATATAACATGGGGTTCTTCAAGAAAGCTGTAAAGAAAGCTCTCCTCCAAAGCAGGCAATGCTCCGGTGGTTTAACACCACGCGGCCCGTCTGCCTTTTTGTTCGATTTATTTATAAAAAAAGTTATCTAAAGTTTTTCAAACGCATAGGGAGTAGGTGTTTTGGTCAAGATGGTGGAACATTATTTACCTGAGTGTTATAAAAAGCTTCATGATGACGATTGACAACGGTGGGACCATCAAAATGGGAAGCAGAAAATAAATAATTTTATGTCGAGTTGATATTGTGTTTCTAGCTTAAGAAAATCACGTGCTGGAGACAGATGGTCCATACTCCAACGATATGTTTTTGATGACATGCGTTAAAGTGAGTCTTTTGGCATTTAATTTTTATAGCTGCGGTTACCTTGGAAAGATTCTAGGCCAAGACGCGCATGGTCCTGTAACTGGCGTGGAACCCAGACAAATAACCTAAGCGAAACAGGTACGGTCGGTTGTGAGATAGGTGATCGGTAAATATAATATTCATAAGTAAGTGAGTGATCGTTAGAGGCAAACTTCGTTCGCGTTTTTGTTCGCCATCGCTGCTCCAACTTCGTGCCAATTTCGTGATAACTTATATATGTTATGTTTTGGCTTACTCTAACACGTTCAAAATTAATTACAGCGCAGCAAGACAAACATAACATTATAACTGACAATCTACAAGTGTAATCATCAGTTTTCAGCATGTAGTTTTAATAAAGACTTGTCGTAAAATAGGATTACACCTCACTGCGTCCCAGACTTGAAAGAGCAAAGGCATTAAGTTACGTCAACCTTAACGCGATCACGTCGCAGTGACAGATGGTGTGCACTGAGATGTGTTTTTTTTGACGTGCGTCCATCTTTACGAAGGTAACATTTACTGTCAATGCGTCCACGATAAAATAAAAAAGCTAGTCTGTCATTATAATTTGTCAATACTATATTATTTGATTATATTATAAGTTTGTAGTTTAAAACTTTTTCTTAAACTGTAAAACGATGCCAATGATGCCAAAATCCTAGTTCCAGTTCCATGATACGAGTAAGTATCTATTGAGAAGTACCAGTATAACTGTAGACCTGGTTTTAATACAGACATAGGCATGACATAAAAAAAGGATTACATCTCATTGCGTCCAAGACGTGAAAGAGCAAAGGCATTAAGTTACGTCAACTTTAACGCGGTCACGTCGCAGTGACAGATGGTGTGCAACGAGATGTGTTTTTGATGACGCACGTTAAGGCCAACTCTTCCTTCATAAAGGTAACGTTTTCTATCAGTGCGTCCGTGTTAAAAATAGCTAGGTGTATTTTGTATGCATCCTTCTAATCTTATTAAAGATGCTTATTACGTATGCTGTTTTAGTATTTAAGATCTATTATGATAATGGCCTCTATTGGAGCAGCGTGGTGGAGGAAGCTCCAGGCCTCCCCAATAAGTGGGAGAGACCCGTGCCCAGTAGTGGGACGAAAAAAGGGTTGCAGCCATGATAATGACTAAGCATAGAGCAGCAATGGCCGAGTGGTAAAAAAGCCGTGGTCTTCGACCGATCCCGGGTTCAATATCTCGGCGCGCACTGACAAAGAAATATGCAATATGCGCATTTATCGCTGTTCAACGGTGTGTAAAATATCGTGATTTTAATTAATTACGATGTTCTCCATCGCCGTGCATGCCTGAGAGAAATTAATAATTTCTCGAAAGCATGACATTCAGAAATTCGCACTTGACCAGCGTGGTGTACTATGGCCTAAATCCTTTTCCCTTATGAGCTTTTCTCACTGTGCCCAGCAGTGGCACATAGAAAAGGTTGAAAAAAAGTAAATATATTCGATTTCTAAGTCCGGTCGGCTCCGATTATAATAGTGATATGTATTGACAAGCGCTCTTGTGTTCATAAGCTTTTGAAGCATTTGCTAAGAAACCTGAACATCTATGTTATTAATGAAAAATAAAAATAAAACTATTAGGTACTTTATTTACATCAACCTAGTCACGTCTCGTCACGTCTCGAGGTTACGCACACTGTAACAATATGCACGCCTCAACATTCATAGCCAAATGGTCGAGAAATGGAACTTCCAAAACATTTTTTTTCAGTACGTCTATGATATAAAAAACAAATTATGGATGATCTGTCATTCTCTTTTAACATTTTTATGATGCTTGATGAGTATTAGATTTAAAAAAATTAAGTTTTTAACAAAAAAATAGAACCGACTTCAAACGGTAAAAAATAAAATTGTTCAGTACCTACTTCTTCTTGCTTATGGTAATGACTCTTAAAACTATTTTTGGAGTCGGGCCCTTACTAAAATGTCGTACCATTCGTTCTAAATGGGCACCGAAAGTACAGACAGTGGGACAGTACCTACTTCTTCATGCTTATGGTAATGACTGTTAAAACTATATTGGAGTCTGTGCCCATTCAGAACGAAAGGTACACTATATTTACTAAGACAGGTCATTTTACTAAGGGCCCGACTTCAAAAATAGTTTTAAGAGTCATTACCATAAGCAAGAAGAAGTAGGTACTGAACAATTTTATTTTTTACCGTTTGAAGTCGGTTCTATTTTTTTGTTAAAAACTTAATTTATTTCACTCTTTTTAGTAATTTTAATAATTCTGCACATACGATATGTATAAGCATAATTGGAATGTTTTTCAGTTAATTTCTAAACGTTAAAGAGATACCTTTTATAATCATCTAATACCTTTAAACGAGCAATTCTTGTATGTATCTAAATATATTTTTTGAATCTCGGAAACGGCTCCAAATATTTTGATGAAATTTAGTACCCTGGTTTCGGGGGTGATAAATCGATCCACAAAATTTTTATTGTTGGAAATTTTTAACTGTATAAAAATATTTTCAATGATAATCAATTTAAATATAAACTGAAAATTACGACTGTTCCTGACATCTATTGGAGAGTATTAATAATATTGTGGCGTAAACGCTGTCAAACGGGGGAGCCCACGAGGCTCATTGTGGATTTCCTCAAGCGTCATCAGGACCTTGTACTTTTTATAGGTTGGGTGGTAGGAAGTTTAAAATATTATATTATTTAATATTATTATATTTTATGACGTTTTGCGTTTAACCAGTGGAGAGAGATTTTTATTATTTAAAATTCATGGTTCAACGGTAACGGCGTATTCTAATCTGACTATTTTGACATCCGGAAGTAAGATAAAAAATTATTGTACCTATATAGAAGGTCTTTTTTAATCGTGGCAGTACTCAACAGGAAATGAAATATTTATTTGCATAAAACACGGTACATTTTACGATAAAAATCTTACAATATTGTTCATGCGTATCTTACCGACCTAGTCGGTGGGCAAATATTTATTAATAAATAAGATAAAGTCATCGTGTCTTTAGTGACAACAGTATATCCTTAATCTATAGGTTAAATCATTAATTTACTTTTTTAATTTAAGGATATTAAACGCAATTTCATACCCGAAGGTACATGTCAATTTTTTTTAAATAATAACAATAATAATTTAATAACAATAATATTAGATATTAATAGTAATGATAATATTTGCATAATTGAATAAAAAATTATAATTTATTAGCCAAGCGTATGAGGTGTCCAGCATGACAATATTCTATAAATTCCTTTGTGGAATAAAAACAGTTCTTAATCAATAATTTAAAAATAAAACCCTTGAACCGATTTAATGTTAGATTTTTTTAACCGAGATGGCAGCAAATTATAAAGTTTGATGCACATCACAAAGCTGTTTCTCGAATAGCATGCCGTATAAGATAATTGTCTATGCAATTGACCCCGATGCCGATTGGAGAATGTATCATCTTTGGTATCAAATCGATTTTGATTATTTTTGACACATATCAGACTTTCGTAGATGTACATTGATGGCAATGGCGGGAGATTTAGTTTTTTTAAATATTGGCTTACAGGAGTCCATAGGTTCCGCACCTTAAATGGCCCTACCACATTTCTTTTGTATAATAAATGCTCTATTGAAGTCAGTTGAATTCCCCCATAAGAGTAATCCGTATCTTAGGACCGAACACACGTATCCGTGATAAGCCATCAATGCTGTTTTTTATTTGCTACTTTTGAAAGATGGTGTAATGCGTATATGAATTTATTTAGTCTTTGGCATACTATTTGTACATGATTTTTCCAATTTAAATTTGAGTCGATTTCAATGCCAAGAAATTTAGCTATTTTATTTTATAGTATATCTTAATCTGACGCGCTCGAGTAAATCCGAAAATCCCCTCTTGGGCTCCGCTACTACCATCCGCCAATCCGACGTTCAAAGAAATGACAACGTCGATTTGAAAGAGCTCTATGAAAATTTCGTTCATTGAATTATAGCTTCCGTGGTCGAATGGTTGCGTGAGCTGACTGCGGAACTAGAGACCCGGGTTCAAACCTCAATCAAAACCATATTGTGTCTATTTTTTATTTTTATGAAAATAACTTTTTTTTATTAGGAGCTATTTCAGATGGCTTTGTTAAGTAACACGAAGCAAATGATTGTTTCGTTTTAAACTAAACCAAGAAAATATTTTTTTTGAAAATAAACGATTTAATGTTATCTCATTGTATAAAATCTGGTGCAATAAAGTATTTTTGTATTGTATTGTATTGTATATATCCGAGCAACGCTCGGGCGTCCAGGTACTGTTTATTTAATAGCTATCTTATATCCTGAAAGAATACTACTATCAGTCCACCTGAACGTATAAATTAATGAAAGAATTTGCTCTCAGCTCTTACTTAACCGTTGAGGAGTTGTACCTTCAATCATCAGCTTAGCAACATGAGGTGATAATTACCGGACATAAATATTTGTATTATGTTAAAAAATATGACTAAAAGAATGTGTGTACCTATTAAGTTTCAGTGTTTCCCTCGATTTCCCTAGTATCACATCATCAGATTTTGCCATGGTGACAGTTGGACCACCTCAGAAATGTAAGATTTCCAACAAAAAAACATTTATTGAAAGAATTTGCTCTCAACTCCTAACCGTCATAGTACCTTCCATCATCAGCTCAACAACATAATATGATGATAATTATACACAAATACCTGTTTTGCTTTAGTAAAAATATGAAAATCATTTGTTGTGCTATAAAATTTGAATGTTCCCTTCGATTTCTCTGGAATATCCCATCATCAGACTTTGACTTGGTGACAGTTGGACCACCTCAGAAATGTAAGATTTCGAACAATAAACCATTTATTGAAAGAATTTGCTCTCAACTCCTAACCTTCGTAGTACCTTCCATCATCAGCTCAGCAACATGATATGATGATAATTATACAAAAATGCCTGTTTTGCTTTAGTAAAAATATGAAAATCATTTGTTGTGCTATAAAATTTGAATGTTCCCTTCGATTTCTCTGGGATCCCCTCATCAGACTTTGACTTGGTGACTGTTGGAAAACCTCAGGAATGTAAGATTTGGAATAAAAAACTATTTATTGAAAGAATTTGCTTTCAACTCCTCACTGTTGCAGTACCTTCCATCATCAGCTCAGCAACATGAGATGATGATTACTATGCACAAATATCTCTTATGCTTCAGAAAGTATAAGAAAATCAGTGTGTGTGCCTATAAAATTTGAGAGTTCCCCTCAATTTCCCTGGGATCCCATCATCAGATCCTGATTTGGTGACAATGGGACCACCTCGGGAGTATAAGCATACGAACAAAAAAAGAATTTTGAAAATCGGTCCACAAACGGCGGAGTAATCGGTGAACATATATAAAAAAAAAATACATACAGCCGAATACAGTACCTCCTCCTTTTAGAAGTCTGTAAAAAAATTAATAGAAAAAAGAAAATCAGCGACACCATGTAATCGTATTGCATCCCCCAAATGCTCGTTAGGATATCATGTAGAAGCATTGTCACAGGAGTAGATAATTGTAGAAGGCATCAACGCTACCTACAACTGTAAACTTAATACACTTAAATTTTCCTAGTTAGTAAATCTTCGCTTGCTCAGTTTATAAATTAATAATTTATAAAGGTCATTTTAGAAATAAATATCAAGAATACGCTTGTATCTAGGTATAAAACGTAGGGATGTATATTTCTTACATCCATACGTAACATGCTGATCATGTTGTTTGTATTCTTTTTTAATCCTTTCTCAGAAATAGTAGAATGAAATATTGACATAATTCTTGACATTGGGCAGGAATTCTCCAAAGGCTCTTTAATTAATTTCCGATAGTCTGTCTGTCCGCTACCCGTCACCCGAAACTCTCGGGAGTCAAACATTCTGCTTTCTTTGGATTATTCACGACTTTGTTAGGTACTATTAATAGTTTTATTTTTGCTTACATAAGATACCGTGGTTCTAAATATCTTACGAACAGACGCGGTCGAGTGGGATGGGTGACCATCAGTGAAATTTCTTGCGCGTTTCCGTGCTTTGCAGGACTTGTAAAGCTGGGTCAAATCGATAGATAGTAGTCAAGTCTTAACCTGTCAGAGGCATTATGGGCGGGTTGAAAACATTTAAAAGAGCGGGTTGGCCACTGACCCGGTTCTCCACCAATCCGCACTGGAGCAACGTGGTAGAGTAGGTAAGCTTCACGACAATAATGGAGAGAG
The DNA here is from genome assembly GCA_911387765.1 of Pyrgus malvae. NCBI lineage: Eukaryota > Metazoa > Arthropoda > Insecta > Lepidoptera > Hesperiidae > Pyrgus > Pyrgus malvae. The sequence continues at coordinate 30,149,154 of OU426946.1, forward strand.
ACGTGGGAGCCAAAAAGGATTCTAGCTAGATTTTGAAATAATACGTGTAAAAGCGAACAGCATGTTACCTCACCTTAATATTATATTTTGCATTGCAGTAGTGGTAGTTACAGTAACTGAGATAGGGCTTTTAGTTTAATGAAATGCGTAAAGCGTAAAATATGATTTTTATGAAAATAAAAAATATGCGAGTAAAAATTATTCCCTGCAACGTATGGTCTGAAATATGCACTAGTATTTCTGTCCCATATTTGAGACGGTATATTAAAGGTGAGTTTTGATTTGAAATTCTTATTCTTTATTCACTCTATTAAAAATATTCCAAATTTTAATTAAAGTTTGAACACCATGAAACCTTTTTTTTGTATCGAGGGAAAACCTTCAAAAGATACCCGGCACCTTGGGAAGGGATACCGGGTTATGTGGGATTTGACCGCACTAAAACCCCCTCGGTGGCCGGCCTCTGCGCTTTGGGAGGATTCCGGGATCTCCAGTGGAACGCACCGGTGTCCTCCACGCCCGACGCCCAGAATGGGCCTATCTTCGGGAGAGCTGATGTGCTCTCCGGCACCTTCTGATGCTTACGGTGGCATGCGGCCATACACACACCGTCGTTCTTCCTGGGGCTACTGGCTGGGCGGTTCGAGCTCTATCAACCGTCTACAATCCCGGAACTCACACCGTCTACAACCCCGGAAACCGCCTCTTACGATCAGGCAGGGGATACCGTAGCTCTATTCTAATCCCGAAGCTACATGGACTGAACACCATGAAACCTTTGGAGGATATTCACTTCATGCATCCTTCTTAACGCTGGTGAAACTTAACTATATCATAAATGTGAAAGTTAGAAGTTAGTGTGTGTTTGTTATGTGTTCACGCTTAAACAAATGAACCAATTTTAATGAAATGACATTGGATAGATTAATAACACAAACCAGGCTTAAAAGTATTGAAATTTGTGATGAAATATTTGTTTGCAGTGTAGTTATCGTCGAAGATAAAAACACGAAACTTTGTACGAGTATTTAGGTACTCAATAGAAAGTAAATAAATATTTATACTAAACTTTTTTTGAAATTTCGACCTATATACATGGGGAAGAATATCAGAATTCGTATACAATTAAACACAATCCCAAATCTGCGGGCGGTAACCTAGTATTTTATAAGTAAAAAAGTTTTGAATAGCACAACGGATAAATATGACAATATGTCGTTTATAAAGCCTTCTTTTAAAAATAAAAATATTTTCATTCCTTTTCATAAGTCACTAAACAAAATTGATGTTTATTTCTTCATTTTCACATTTTCTTCGTTCAAAGCATAAGCTGTTAAACCGCTATAAAACCAAACAATAAAGAATGATTTCATCTTCCCCAAAAGGAAATTGTGTGAAGAAATCCAGGTCGCACCATACGTCAGTTAACTAATAGGAATATATCTGACAAGTTAACTTGCCGCGAAACCGTGTGAAATATTGCGCGGTGTAAACCCCATTATTACTGTCATTGCAAATGATTTATGGAACTTTATGAAATGGTTTGATGGCAAACGATGAAATTAAACGGTGATGAAACAGAGCACTTAGTCTATGCAAATAACTTTTTATGTATCTACACGCACGTGCATGCACATACATAAATATACACGCGCACACACTGATACACACACACACACAGGCGCGCGCGCGCGCGCGCAAACGCACACACACACACACACACACACACACGCACAAACACCAACACGAGCGCACTCATGCCGTCGCTATACTATATTGTTAAAATTTATGTTACTTTTTTGTGTCGTAATATTATTAAACTATTGTCATGTACTTGTGTAAACTTCTACTTCTTGATAAACACTGTATGTATCGTATAATGTCCCGGGTGATAAGGGGGGCACCTGTAACACAGGTTTCGAACCTAGCACAGGGCCCTTGTGACTTGCTGTATGTTAAACAAATAAAGATTATTAACAATAAACCATTTTTTCATTTTTCATTTTAATATTTCAAACAAATAATTAAGATACTTCTTTTCAACCTTTTTATGTCCCATTGCAGATCTCATCTCGGATATGAGAGGGATTTAGGTCATAGTCCATCGCTGGTCAGTTGCGGATTCGTGAACATCATGCCTTCGAGACATCATGAGTTACTCTTATTTAGGTACCTCACCGAAGAGTAGCAATGAATATGCACTTAACAAATTTCTTTATCAAAGGTGCGTGCCGGAGGTTTAAACTCGGTATCTCCGTGTCGGAGACCGCGGATTTTAGCGTTCGCGCCATTGATGCTTCTCTATCTAAGTCAGTACAAAATTTAATCTCGAAAATCCCTTTGCATCAGGAGTGACTGGAGCAAATGATACTTCATAATATCTCACAGGTAGATACAGATCTCTGCTCGATTTCAGAAGGACAAAGGATATTAGGCCACCAAGCCAAATCCCTGCTGCTCGTGAGTTGTGTATGTATACTGATACGACTTAAGGGTTGCTCTGGGAGTTTTGTGCGGCTAGAGTGGAAGCTTGAAATATCCAGCCAGCTTTGGGTGGAATGGCTGTGTGTGCGTGACCGTACGCCGTCGTTAGCATCTGAGGGTGAAGGAAGAAGAGCTACATCGCAGTCCAAAGATGAGCCCATTTTGGAGCGCCATATATCAAGAAAAATCCTACATCACCCGGTATTTCTCTTGTCATGTAGAAGGTATACAAAAAGGTGATTTAATGAAATACACATAAGCAGAGTTGTCACAACGGATCTTTATCCCACTGAAGTTAGATGCAACAAACGACTGCATACGTACTACTGTGCGGAGAAGTGTTTTGATTAGATGAGAAAACTATTTGGCTACTGCGCCAAATAATACTTTACTTAAACGGAGTTCCAAGAGACAAAGATCCTTTGTGACAACTGTATAATAAATCTCCGAAACAGAGAGAGGTGCGCAATATTGAACTTACGGCATGTAACACATTAAGAGTAAATTGTCCTACTTAATAAGGAGCGGTAAGTAAAAACAAAGAAAAGGGTAACAAAAATAAAATAGAGAATAGAAACATATTTTTACAAAATCAAGAAAAAATGAAAAGACAAAGAAAATAGAAAGACAAAGAAAATCGGAGCATGAATAAATGAGCTAAGGTAAATTTAGATCTGGAGTAGTAATTAAGAGGAAACGCTAGCGCCGTTTTTCCATACAAATGTATTCTCCTATTTCCTCCTTGGATAATACTTCGAGAGGAATGATTTTTTGTGACAATATCTAAGTCTATTAAAGCTATGCCCCTATGTTTTGTTTTTTTCAATCAACTAATTAGATCAGAAAATATGACTCATCAAAAATCGTAGAAAATGCCTCTTTCATACAGCCCTAATCCAACAACTGCAAAACAAATTTGAAAGGTTTTTACGACCAAATAAAAACATAGGGGCATAGACTTATTCTATTTCTTGATATTTGTAAATAAAAAAACATTTAATAAACTCAATTTTGAAGGAGGGAAGAGGAGAATACGAAACCTCGATTTAGTAAGAAAGTTTGTAGGTATAATCGGTCTGAGCTGCATCTGTCCCTATCGCACGCGGCGGATAGCGCAGGGCGCTGCGTGATAGCAATAGTTATTCCAAAATACCTAATTTTCAAATTCGGCTGTACCCGCGTTTCCTCTTAAGTGTCGATGTTACATTGCATAATTAACCGGTGTGCATAATTCAATCCGAGGGATTATACTGGACTTGTTGTCCGCTTGAGCTGGTTGAGGTTGCCGGTGACACGTGTCCTGGTTGAGCAGCGTAGACAGAAGTCGTAGTTGTCCCCGGAGAGAAGCCTCAGAACGTCCGATGCAGGCGGCCGCTAAACTCACACCGGACCCCGGGAGTAGTGCTCGTCAGAATATTTGACCAAAAGAAGAGTGCAGGCGATCCCTGAAATTCGACCAAATTTAGACATCTGAGTAGAGTATTCTTTTTGACTGCGGTATCGATTAGACATGCTAAGCAAAGCAAGAACCAAGTATGATCTAGTGCAATTAATAGCATCTAGGATGCGGCAGTCAGTTTCTTAGTTGGTACACAAGACTAAATAGTAAATAATGTAAAATATCACAGTTGAATTTCTTTTTACTTTCCTTCTTTATGTGCAAATCATAAGAAATAGTGTTAAAGTTTTTCTCAGAATATAAGTAAGTAATAGGATAAACAAATTTATAATGACACCTTCTCATTCGAAGGAAGAGTAACTTGAAAATTTATGAAAATAAAAAGGAAAACGCAATGAAACATACAAAGACAAAGACAAAGACAAAGACATTTATTTGCACAAATATGGGTGTTTACAAAGTTGTCTATATATATTTAGTTCGCCATATTTACCTTCCATGAGGTATGCAAATATACAATGATAAAAATTTATAAGGAAAAAAACTAAACTATAATACAATTACGAAATGTACATTTACATCTATTTTAATATTATTTTTATTTGTCCCATATTGCGCCTTTTATAAATAAAATAAAAATATTTATTTATTTATATTATATTTCGGATCGGTTCCGATCGTCAGCTTTGGGTACCCATATCACAGGGTGTTTGTACACTGAGAGGAAAAAAAGCCGGCGGAAAAAAATCCTCCCAGGTTTTTATGGAATTCCTTTATGCCGTTTTATCGTTTATGAAATCAGTGACTGAGTAATACGCCTTTTTCAGTAAATACGTTTTAAGTCCTTTTTTAAATTCGTTTCGATTCGGAATTCCGGTAGACCGTTATATATTTTTGGTCCCATGCAAAAGACACTGTTATGATATTGTTTTGTTTTGGAAGCGATTGAACATAATTTACTGTTATGTCTTTTTGATTTAAGGGTTTCATATTTTGTGATTTCTGTTTTGACCATTAAAGAGATCTCGTAAATGTATAAGGAAGGGAGCGTCATTATTTTTAAATTTTGAATTTTGACAGAGGTTTAAATAAAAAATGGGTGCGTGTACTTATGTACGCGCGTGAGAAGTTATACTTCTTTGGCATCATTAAAAAATAGTTATAAATTGCATGCAAATAATTAATTAGGATAAAATTATAAAAGGACTGGAAAAAAATTGTCAACACAGTCAATATAGTTCAGTTTAAATTTGAAAAATTAAATAAATAAATATTTATTTTCTTACATTAAGTGTAACACAAATTTTCTTATTATTCGAATGTTATTTTTAAATTATGTCTACTGCCATAGCATCTTCCGGTAATGACTGAATCGGAACTTCAGTTATCAGTGGCTTATGATAAATAAAATATGATACGAAAAGTTTTGTATTGACAGCGTTGAGATATCGTGCAAATACAGCATCTATGGTAGTACCATGTCGTGTTGTCGAAATCAGAGGATTATTATTCATGGCTAGATTCAAGTCACTTTGGAGGAAATCAATAAGTGGACGAGCATCTTCACGGGAAAAATTGACGTTGAAGTCTCCACTTAAAATTATCGGTAACTCGTCTTCTCCTATACCAAGATATTGTCCTATTTGTTCATTTATTTTTATAAATATTTATTCATTACTAGCGGACCTAGCAGACGTTGTCCTGCATTAAAAGTATCAGAAACAATCAAGTCTGACTGATCGCAAGGTCATGTACTTAAAACATATGTAAAAAAAAAATTATATTTCTACGCAAATAAAATGAAAATTACTTTGATAGTCATAGCCGAATCTAATTTAAAAGAATATCGTAAATATATATGGAAATGAAACAGTATAGTGATTTCCTATATTTTCCTATATGTCTATGATTTCCGCCCTTTTTATTCTTTTAGACGAAAATTAGTCCCTTTTAGTTAGGCGAAAATTTTGTCCATTTTACCTACAAAAATCATTTCAAATTGTAATCAAGCACTTATATACCTACCTTTTTTCCTATTTTGATACTTTCAAGTCCAGAAATGAGAAAATTCCATGTAAACTTCACCCCCCTATTTCACGCCTTAGGAGTTAGTTTACTTTTTAATTAAATATTTTGAGTAAATCTAGTATCGCGTTGCAGTGCCATCTCCTGAATATTATTTATTGATGATAATCTGAGGCAACGCCCGAGAGATACAGCGACTTATGTATTTATTTAACATTTCAACCTCACTAAAACCCACTGAACAGGATTTTCAGCGAAACCTACCGATGTCTTACATGCGCGGCGTTACAAATTTAATGTGCTCTTGGGAGAGCAATGTAGGTAGCTGTGCCTATAGTCGTGCGGCCCAACACGCCGTCGTCGCGTCGTTTTTCCCGTGGCTGTTGGTCTAAGTTCCCACTATAGCCATGTAAACACCTAAAACCCTCTACTTAATCGCCTTTTATGATTACCTGGGGGACACCGTATCTCATATTGTTAATGCTTAAATTATGTTTTCGGGACGGAATCTTCGCAAGGTACGTGTCAGATTGAGGAGAGATACCGGGTTGTGTAGGATTTGTACCGCACTAAAACCTCCTCAGTGGCCTGCCAGCGCAGAAAGGGCTCCGGTATCTCCAGTAGAACGTGCTGATATCCTCCATGCGCGGTGCGCTTAGTTTCTTGGAGAAACTACCAACATGGTACAATAATATACTTACAACAAATGTATGAAGACTATTAAAAAAGTTTTTAGGTTACTGTTCAATAAACTGTCATTGATTTTTTTTTATGAAAGATGTCGTTTTAAAGTTTTATTCGAGATCTATTCCGAGAGGTAAACGACAAAAAAGTACAAAAATTATATTCTGTCAAATTGGTGGAGTATATAATATTTTTTGTCAGTCAGCAGGATTTGGTAACAATTGGCGCAGAAGGTGCTTGGCCGCAACCCTTTTTGCGTCCCACTGCTGGGCACGGGTCTCTCCCCATTATTGGGGAGGCCTGGAGCTTACCAGGAGAAGGTGCTTACCTCAATTTAAAATGAAATATTCACTGCAAGTACTTTTCTAAAATCAGAAAATTTAGAAGCAAGCAGTATGTCAATTAAAGATAAGTTTCACGGTCTTCAGTCATGTAGACACGTGTAATCAATCACGTATGAAAGTCGTTAAAAATAGTAACTATCATTTTGCTAGTTCAAGAGTTTTCATATAAAAAATCATTCACAACTTTCGCCATTCCTTAAATATTTTCATAACTGATGATCAATGCTTATTTTTTTAATAGGTATCGTGGGGGCAAAAGTTCATTATGGATTTCAAACACTGAGCTGATGTGACGTAATTGAAATAAAATATTATTAGAAAATTGTTTGCAAGTTTTCATTGCTTAGCTCTCTGAATATTTCATGTGTGTCAAATTTTTGAACGACACGCCGAGACCAGTGACGCACCAACGGTTGACAAATACGACTGACGTTGTCCTGTCTTAAATAATAATCCAAATATTCAATTTAAATCACTACTGAATATATTTTATTGCCACATATATAATTCGCACTTGTATGAAAATAAAACACGTGTTGTGACTGTAAAAACTAAAACCATGTGAATAAATATTATATTATAAATAAATATGAAAACAGTGCTCAGAGGCGACAAGCGTACCAACATGCGCGACTAAGAGAGGTTTTATTTCTATTTCGTTGGTAGCTATTCGGTTGAGTGGGCAACTTCATCTTGTTAATTTTGTGTTACAGTGATGCGCGCGCATCTTGAAATTTCACTCTCATCAGTTTTTCATAACGCGCCTAAAGAAGTATAACTTCAAAAGGATCGAATTCTCGTTTAAAAATAGAAAATAAAACGTAGTTAATAAAAAAGGTTAATTAAAGGAAAATAAGAACGAACCGTAACAGGCAGATATTTGCCATAGATGAGGCAAGTCCTTTATTTAACCAAACCCATTTCACTACAAATAATGATGCTCATTGGAAATTACGGAAGAATTGCATATCCGCGCTATGATGGCATCGAGTTTGTGCTCATGTGGAACAACTAATAAGTTTACTGCGTTATGTTACTGAAATATTAACGAGCAGCTGTTATTTTATGAAATTGTTTATCGATTCTTCTATCAGCTTTGAGAGGTTAACTGCTAGACATAGGCCAACCCTAATATTATTTTCCACTCCTTCCGGTGTTACGCTCACTAAATCCAATGGCTTTTCGCCATCTTCAGGTTGTCGGTCCACCTGGTTCAAGGCTTATGATGAAACATAGTAAGTACTTGATGTCATTTTTTCAACTCGCATAGTGATATATTAACCATTTCATTATTTATATGACTCATATCTCCACAATAGCATAAATACACGTATACCCTGTGTCGTGGGTATCATAGACACACACAAAGACAGAAAAATATTAATATTAAAAACACTGGATGATTTCCACGGGGTTTATCAAACTCTATTTTTTAGTATCGGGAGGGGGGGGGGGACAACCAGGGGGGACAATTAAAAAGGTACCCCGCACCGTACTCCCACACCTTGGGAGACTAAGAGGATAACGGGTTATGTGGGATTTGTACCGCACTAAAACTACCTCGGTGTCTTGCCTCTGCGCTTGGGGGAGAACTCCGGGATCTCCAGTGGAACGCACCGTTGTCCTCCATGCGCGGCGCCCAGTACGGTCACATCTTCGGGACAGCAATTTTGCTCTCCTGCACCTTCAGGTGTTCGCGGCAGCATGCGGCACAATTATTTTAAGTTCATTACTATATTTCTCAATAATAATTTCTCTAATGTTGCTTCTGTGAATGGCCACTTTTTCAAAACACGACTAAGAAGAAAATACAAATAATTTTACACGAGCATTTCCTTAAGCTAGTATAAGAAGCGTGGCATACTTAGATTATACTAAAAACTGTATTTTACAATTAAATCCCTGAAACAGTAGTAATACCTCGGTGCTTTATCTTTTGTTTCAACACTGGCGCATTTGGGACACAGCTTTGAAACTTCTACTTCGTAAATGCAAACAAGCCAACGAAGCTTAAAGTCTTTATGTTCGTGTAATTCAACGTGTATTTCAAGTGTATAAAACAGTCTGAATATATATTAAAGTCAGTCAGCAGTTTCTGAATATATATTAAAGGATAGTGATGAAAACAGAATAATTACATTATAGAAACTAAGTTCGCGCGCCCAAATTGAATCATGTTGATTGGTGCCATTTATGGCACCAAATGCCAGTCCGCTCCGTAAGACTTAAGGTTAAATTTTATCACAACAATTTTTAAAAACAAAAGAATAATACTATATACTATTATATAAGTGATTTTTTCTGTCATTGACTCAGCGGTACCTAACTTCAATACAGAATCAGGGTGAAAAATAAAAGTGTTGACTGCGATTTTGATATTTTCTTTTTATTTCATGAATTGACTGAAAATATCATGTTCTACATGGCAAAACAAAATTTCCCTATTTTTGTTGCCTTAATTTTATACTTTATCACGTATTAAAGGACATCTTCACCGCTGCCATCCGTTCACATGCGGGCTAATGTTACAATTTGTAGGCACAAATAACTAAGCTCTTGACCCTTGACATGCTCTTGGCTGCAACCCTTTTTGCGTCCCATTGATGGGCACGGGTCTCTCACCCTATTGGGGAGGTCTGGAGCTTACTCCACCACGCTGCTCCAATGCGGGTTGGTGGAGATATGACATCCTCTACTCTATGATTATTATAAAAATAGCTCATAATAATTCATTTCCATAATCATGTAGCGACCTTCCGCTACTCATCAAGAGATGGCGCCACGGGTATTCCTGAATCACGCTATCGAAGTTTTCGGAATATCCTACCATATATACAAGCTCCGAATTGAGTCAGTTGGAGCGCGGCCGCTCCCCGGGCATGACCACTTCGCCCGGCGGGAGATCTCCCTTTACCAAAATAATATTAAGTTCAATATTTAACGTGAGTGTAGATTAAATACTTTTATAAATACTTACGACAATCATCATCAATCATTTAAAAATTGATATTTTTGTAAGGTTGGAAGTAACACTGTAAAGTGCCAATCAAAATCATTCCATTCGCTTGCGTGATATAATTAAAAATAACTGTACATTTAAGTTATTTGACGTTGAATTATTGAATAAAAATATACACAAAAGTCTATCCGCCTTCTGTCAAGTAATCAGACGTAGAAGGAGCCATCTACTCAAATGAAGTACTATTCTGGATTTGATATAGCCATGAACTAATTTTGATAATAAAAAATGTTGCACTTATATATTTTTTTAATTACTTAATTTACCGAAATATATAGGACATTACATGGTAATTTATACAATAGATTTTTTTTAATTACCACGTAGAAACGAGTACGAATAAGGTAAATATCTCGAAAATCACAAGAAATTATACACAATTGAATGCTACATAAAATGATGATGCACTGATGAAAATTAAAAAAAATTTGGATTACAATTATATATAGGTATAAATATTATTATCGAGCAGCGATGGTCGAGTGGTAAATAACCGCGGTTATCGACGCGACCGAGCCCGGGTTCAGAGTGACGGCGTGCACATCTGACAAAGTGATTTGTAATGTGCGCATTTATCGCTGCTCCACGGTGATGGAAAATATCGTGATATTGATAACGATGTTATCAATCACCGTGCATGCCTGAGAGAAATTCATAATTTCTCGAAAGCATGACGTCCACCAATCCGCAGTTGGCCAGCGTGGTGGACTATGGCCTAAATCCCTCTCACTTGTGAGAAGCGACCTGTGCCCAGCAGTGGGACATAAAAAGGTTGCAAAAAAATGGACCACAGATTGCAACAAATATGTTCGCGCCAATTAAGTCATTTCACCTCCCTCCCCTTCACCCTCCCTCTCTTCCCCGCAAGCGCACTATTACATAATATGGATCAGGAAGATCTATCAAGTCAGTCTGCCTTCGTCCCGCCGCCGACGCGCACGCCGCCGACGCGTATGCAAGTCCTCTAGTGACAACCGCACCGCAAGCCACCTAACACGTGGTCATCAGACTCGCCGCATCGCCACCATCACCGCTGTTAATAGTTTAGTGATTAATAGGTACCTATAATAGTGAGTGTGAAGGACAACACCAGTTCCCGGGCAAGAGAAGATTGATGAAGACTTCAGCAGCACACGAGCATACCATCTGCTCCAGCCCCTGGGATACACCAAGTAAGTGTGCTCCCTTTATCAATCCTTCTCGTTTTCCACATTTAATTCAAACCGCAACATACAGTCCACAATTCCATCACCCGCAACGGGGGACCACCCTCCTTTCCACCCTTTATTCCACCACCATTTTTGGTCATATCGAACCGGAGGTCCCCCCTTTACCCTACAAATCTGGCCCTTGTCGAGCCGGATTCCTCCAATTTTTGGTCCTTCGAGCCGGATTCCCTCCAGTTTTGGTCCAGTCGAGCCTGATTTCGAGCCAATAGTTTGGTCACATCACCCGGGTTAATTATTTAATCTCATAAATACGCATACATATGTATTTCATGTAATATATTATAAGTGCCTATTCATATTTATTTTTGCAAATAAGTATTATATCTACGATTATTTTATATCCCGCATATTAATAACGCACCGCTCACGTAGGTATATTATTCTTTTTGCAAAACACACCGCACCATCCGCTATTTATTTTTGCAAATAAGTATTATATCTACGATTATTTTATATCCCGCATATTAATAACGCACCGCTCACGTAGGTATATTATTATTTTTGCAAAGCGCATTCGCACCATTCGCACCATTATTTACCTATATTTGTAATCGAAATTACACCTCATAGGTACGCATTCTATTTTTCATTAATTGAAGTCCGCCATATTTGTGGTTGCCGGAGCCGACGCGACCGGCGATCGTTGTTTCGCTAGTAACTACCTACGTATTCATTCATTACGCCATACATAATTTTTATAATCTTAACTGTTTTAACTGATTTATCTTGTTCACGACAAAATGTCTACTAAAGGCAAAATTGAATCTGAAACGCTTTCAAATGACGAAATTAGTTTGAAAATATTAATTGCAAAACGAAATTCTATTTACGAACGTTTACAACAAATTTATGATTTATCTATAAGTGCATCAAGTTCGTCAGACGAACAGGACACATTTCTTGACACGGCATCTGACCTTGAATACTTGCGTACCGAGTTCAAGGACACGTTAGAATCTTATAATGTTACAAATTTAAAATTAAATCCGAATGCGCAAGTCGATTTCGGATCGTGGAAATCTTTTCATGATCTATATAGTCGTATTAAAAGTCAAGTGTCCAAATTAAACGCTCCATCTTCATCTTCAAGTAAATCACAGAATAGTTTACCTACAAAAATTATACCATCGCTTCCGCCCATAGAATTACTTTCTTTTAATGGTGACATACGACACTGGTCTATGTTCTACCAACAATTTAAAACATTAGTTCATGATAATCAGCAATTAACAGATGCTGAACGCGTTTATTATCTTGTTAGTAAACTTAGTGATAAGGCATTATCAATCTGCTCAGGCTTAATGCCTACCGCTGAAAACTATTCTGTGATATGGAACGCGCTCATACGTAGATATAACGACGAGCGTGCGCTCGCGACTACCTACGTCAGTCAGCTGTTAGAACTGAAGAACGTAAACACTAACACATCCGCTGGTTATCAAATATTTATGGATAAATTTGATGCTTCTATTAACGCTCTTAAGCAACTTAATGTTGATGACATATCTGATTTTCTATTTCTAAATATCGCGCTTAGAAAATTAGATAACGATACCGTAAAGTCGTTCGAAATGTCATGTCGCAACGTAAACATACCGAAATATTCCGCTTTGGTTCAGTTTTTACATGACCAGAATAGGGCTTTATGCCATACAATAAATACTTCGCATACGTCTAACAACCATAAAATTAAAGGTAATTTGGTTCCCGCTCCCGCTAAGAATATAAGTAAAACTTTTATTAATACAGATTCGTCTCGGTCATGTATTTTCTGTAAATCGGGTGATCACGAACACCTATTTGTCTGTCCGCATTTTTTAAAAATAAATACGCAAGACAAGTACAATTTTGTAAAACGAAATAAATGTTGCACTAATTGTTTAAGTAATAAACACGCCACTCATTTTTGTAAGTCACAGCGTTTATGTAGGTATTGCTCCCGCTCGCACCATACGCTACTTCATTTTGTTAGTAGTAGGAATAAGGTCGATCAGCCTTCGGTAGAACAAGGTCCAGGAGAAAAAAATGCATCCACGTCATGTAACGTTTCGCGCGATTGTGGTAATGCGCCGCACCGCACTACATTATTGGGAACTGCGAAGATTAAAGTTTGTACTAAATACGGACACCAATATTTGTTGCGTTGTTTAGTGGACCCTGGCTCGCAATGTGATTACATCACGAAACAGTGTTGCAAACGTTTGTACCTACCGATCTCCAATAAAACACCAGTTAAAGAGGCGCAAGGAATCGGTGGAATATCGCAGAGGATTTTAGGTGTTACTTCTTTGCAGTTTAGCTCCCGCTTTGATGAAAATAAACTTTATCATATTGAACCGTTAGTCGTTCCCACTATAACTGGACAATTACCCGAATCGTTAATAGACGTTTCGAAAATTAGTTATATAAATAATTTACGTTTAGCTGACGATCAATTCCATACACCAGGTGACATTGACGTTTTATTAGGGGTTAACACTTATTTACAAATTTTGTTAACTGATAAAATAATTAATTCGCAATCGCCGAGTGCCATAGAAACGTCATTAGGATACATAATAATGGGAGATGCAGATATCGACTTTCCTACTTGCATGCCGCGTTCTTTAGTTTCTTATCCTACTCGTATTGATAATAGTCAAACGTCGCTCACGCATTCGCTCGAAAAATTTTGGAAGTTAGAGGAGCTGCCGCAAAAAACTTATTTGAGTCCTGATGAACAGGAATGTGAGAATATTTATACTTCCACTACTCGTCGCAATTTGAACGGACGATATGTTGTCGCCCTGCCCTTCAAGGACACGCCTGATAAGTTAGGTGATTCTTTTATAACCGCTAAAAAACGCTTCTCGCTCCTATGACGCTTACAACACCCGCTACAATGACGTAATTCAAGAATACATCAACAAGGGTTTTTTATCATTGGTTGTTTCAAATAATTTTACGGAACCTTGCTTTTATCTCCCGCACCACCCTGTCATACGTAATGATAAAAGTACAACTAAATTGCGAATAGTACTCGACGCAAGCGCTAAGTCAGATAATGACATTTCATTAAATGATATTTTACATAGTGGGCAAAATTTACAGTCTGATATTTTTAATATTTTAATAAACGTACGAGTTTATCGCATCGCCTTTTTTGCCGACGTTAGACAAATGTATTTATGCATTGAAGTACAAAAATCGCACCGCGCGTTTCAACGCATTCTTTATCGCTTTTCTAATGAGGAAGACATACAAACATACGAATTTAATCGTGTGACTTTTGGTTTACGCTGTTCGCCTTTTCTTGCGCTCCGCACATTACGTCAGTTGGCTTCCGAGGAGAGGGAGTCCTATCCTTTGGCTGCTTCGGTGGTCGAACGAGATATTTATATGGACGATATCGCGTCCTGCGCGCCCTGCGTCAACAGCGCCGTTGACGTAGCCACTGAACTAATTCAAATGTTTCAGCGTGGAGGATTTGAATTGGTTAAGTGGACTTACTAGTCCACTTAAACTGTTACTACAGTTCAGAGCTTTTACAGCACATCCCCGCAACGCACCGTCAGCTTGACGAGGTCTCATTCGACGACCAAAGTATTTTTAAGGTATTGGGTCTTCGTTGGCACCCCGCAACTGATTGTTTTTCTTTTCTAGTTTCGCCGCCGCCGCTCGCTTGTACCAAGCGTTCTATTTTGTCCGCAACCGCTCGCTTGTATGATGTTCTGGGGCTCGTGGGTCCAGTAATTCTTTTCTCTTAGCTTCTCATTAAAACCTTATGGGTTCTCAAGCTTGACTGGGACCAGGCTCCGCCCGCTCACGTTGTCACTGCATGGCAACAATATATTTCAGAGTTACCTTTGATATCGAAATTAAAGTTTCCTCGCCATATGGGTATAAATAAGAATTCGCAAGTCTCGCTAGTCGCGTTCGCCGACGCCAGTGAAAGGGCATATGGCTGCGTGATTTATTCGCAGATCGTTAATGATGATGACTCACCAGTGATAACGCTACTAATTTTATTGCTTCGCGTTCATACTTGAAGGAACTTCATTCCTTTTTACGTTCAGACGAATATTATAAAGTATTTAATCAGGTCCTTTCTGATAACCGCATCACATGGAAACTTAACCCTCCAAACGCTCCGCATTTTGGTGGGCTTTGGGAGTCAAATATAAAGATAGTAAAGTATCATTTATTTCGCGTCATAGGTAAGCAAATCCTCACGTACGAGGAATTGCTTACTGTCCTCACTCAGGTCGAACGCATATTAAATTCACGACCGCTTTACGTGTTAAGTAGCGATCCGGCGGAACCTACTGCACTTACGCCCGCGCATTTCCTCGCTGTTAATCCACTTGGATGTTTACCCGCCGCGGATCTTAGTAAAGAACGCATTAATCTTTTATCACGTTTTTCATTGCTTGATTCGATAGTTCAGTCATTCTGGAAACGCTTCAGATCAGAATACTTGCATACACTACAAGCAAGAGAAAAGTGGAATAAACATTCTATTAATTCCATTTCTGTAGGAACCGTTGTTCTTATCGATATGGATAACGCTCCGCCTCTTCAGTGGCCGCTAGGCGTCGTCACTGAACTGTTTCCTGGTAGGGATGGTGTGGTGCGCGTTGCACAAGTGAAGACTAAGAGCTCCACTTTGCAGCGGCCCATTGTTAGACTTTGCCCTCTACCAACGCAATAATATTTCTATATGCCTATGTAGTTTATATTTTATAAGTTATAGTTTAAGTATAAATTCTTATCCCGCTATTATAATATTTTTATTAATTTACTAATTATATTCATCGCATCGCCTCTGTGCACCGCATATATAGTTTTTTTCTATATGATATTAACTCCGCTGTATATATTTATGTTTATTTTTTTTAATTCGCTATTTGAGGAGACCTCAAGGCCGGGGGGATGTTCGCGCCAATTAAGTCATTTCACCTCCCTCCCCTTCACCCTCCCTCTCTTCCCCGCAAGCGCACTATTACATAATATGGATCAGGAAGATCTATCAAGTCAGTCTGCCTTCGTCCCGCCGCCGACGCGCACGCCGCCGACGCGTATGCAAGTCCTCTAGTGACAACCGCACCGCAAGCCACCTAACACGTGGTCATCAGACTCGCCGCATCGCCACCATCACCGCTGTTAATAGTTTAGTGATTAATAGGTACCTATAATAGTGAGTGTGAAGGACAACACCAGTTCCCGGGCAAGAGAAGATTGATGAAGACTTCAGCAGCACACGAGCATACCATCTGCTCCAGCCCCTGGGATACACCAAGTAAGTGCGCTCCCTTTATCAATCCTTCTCGTTTTCCACATTTAATTCAAACCGCAACATACAGTCCACAATTCCATCACCCGCAACGGGGGACCACCCTCCTTTCCACCCTTTATTCCACCACCATTTTTGGTCATATCGAACCGGAGGTCCCCCCTTTACCCTACAAATCTGGCCCTTGTCGAGCCGGATTCCTCCAATATAATATTTACAAATGGTGACGAAGAAGCTCAACTTTGTAGGTAAAATGTTTACGAGCTACTAAAACTTCTTGCATTTTATACGCGCGTCTCAGAATCTGTCCTTGAGCCTAAAAATATAAAAGTTAGATACTCGATTCATATGCAAACGTCTGTTCTTGTGAGACATAGCATAAGTCACTACATATTGGTGGGGCCTTGGTAAGCGACGAAAGACAACGAGACCCACCAATATTGTTAAGATGTTACGAACGGTGTCATGCAATACAGAGTGATGAAATCTTTAATTAAAGTCTAATTATCCATACTGATATTATAAATTCGAAAGTAACTCTGTCTGTCTGTCTGCTTTCTTCACTGTCACGCTTTCCCGCTTAAACTACTGAACTTAATGAACTGATTTTAATGAAATTTGAAACACAGATAGAGTGGATCTTGAGAAAGGACATAGGATATAGGAGTCCACGCGGGCGAAGCCGCTGGCGGAAGACTAGTATTTTATAAATTACTCCTTTAATACTCGCTGAGCGGAGAAAGCTATTCTTGCTACTTTTAAATAAGAAACTGAGGAATAAAAGTCTATATGAAATATTATTTGTAATGGTAATGTTAAAGTCATAAATATTAGTTAGAGTAACTGTACACGTTTTTATTACTAGCCGCATTATAATTAAGACTTTTTAACCATACTTTTCCAAAGAAAACTAATTAAAAGAAAGTTCTTTGTAGTAAAAACCCTAATTTTGTCTTAACGCTAATCTGGAACTAAAATAACACGTGTAATTTTAGCTCCGAAAAACAAGAGGACATTGGTATAATTACTTTCAAGATTAAAGCTGTACAATCTTAAAAGCATTGTTAGTTTAATAAAAGCTTTTTAAGGATGAAATATTTGGCTTGCAGTTACAAAAAATATTCATTAATGAAAAAATATATTTAGTTTTTTCTGTTGGAAGAGTTAATGTTTCATTAACAACATTAACAAGAGCTAAGCACTGCCAGAAAATAAGTAACGCTCATATTTCAAACATATTTTTATTTTTGTACAAATTATTATTTTAAATTTTGGCAAAGGGAGATCTCCCGCCGGGCGAGGTGGTCATGCCCGGGCAGCGGCCGCGCTCCGACTAACTCAAATCAGAGCTTGCATGTAATATGGTCGGATATTCAGAAAACTTCGATAGCGTGATTCAGAATACCCGTAGCGCCATCTCTTGATGAGTCAGGTCGCCACAAAATCAATAACTCTTGACTTTGTAATATTTATAAATTGTATTAATATTGTTTATTGTTTTGACGAATATTATTTATCATCAAAAGAAAAATATAAGATTTTTGTGCCTATCTTTTAAAATTTATGTACCTATCTTCAGCCATATCAGATAACTTTCAAGTAAATATAACTTGTAAACTCAAGCTGTTGATTGTACAAGGCCTAATATAAAGAGAGAAATTTCGAAAGGGCGCGTGTTAGCACGTTTCTCAAAACGACCGTATACGCGCCGAAAAATACACTAGTTTGAAACCGCTTTCACATGTGTAGAAAAAGCTCTCCAAGGTACAGTTACTTACGAGTAACTGCACCTCCAAAAACAAGATTTTACGAGTTTATACTCTGCTTTAACGCCATAAAATAAATTGCATTTTATTGATTGACAAAACAAAATAATATTCTGTTATTTGTTCCGTCCGTTTTCAATTTATCAAATTATGAGCTTCCTTTCTCGTCTTCAAATTAAATTGTTTAACTTTGAAGGGAGACGTCAAAGTTTATACTTTGTAATGTCAACAAGAATGATATTATTATGATTTGTTGTTCCAGTGCAAGTTATATTTTAACAAAGTTTTAAGATAATGCTTTTACGAAACGAAGATTAATTAAATGAATCAGAGGTTAATTTAGACCTTTGTTTATTCTTCCATATTAGGAACTAATCTGTTTAATATAATAATGTGTAAATCATGTTAATTATAGGCATATTTTTAAACAATTGTTATGAATTAAGGCAAGACTATTGCGATGAAAAAATATTATATTTTTAGTTATTTACAGTTTTATTATTGAATTGCCTCCTATTACTACTACTTATCATCGTCTTCGCTCGAAGTGAGAAAAATTGAGTCATCAATCATCGTTCTTCGTTAGCTGATATCAAATGACTTGGAGTTTTGGGCGCCTTTTATGCATGCAGATTTCATCAGGATGTGCCACTGATGTCCTTATTAATATTCTGTTTAAATAAAGTGAAGTTTACGTTCCAGTATTTGAATTACTATTCCGGCGGGGTACAAAGACCTTCGAAAACGCAAATGCTCTTTAGTCGCTAAGCAACGTACATTTTGGGAGGCAGCGGAAAAGACGTTGGGTCTGCCAACGATTCTTTTCACAAGAAGAGAGCACTAACATGCCTTGTACGAACCGCATGCAGCAGCTTTCTTCCACGGCGCTTTCTTTATCTTCTGGTCCACACAAAATTTTATTTACACTTGAAAGATACTGTTTTTATTGAGTCCACATATACACATAAGAATCACACACAGTTTTATGCTCTAGGGTTCAGATGGTCTAGAGT
Organism: Pyrgus malvae; assembly: GCA_911387765.1. NCBI lineage: Eukaryota > Metazoa > Arthropoda > Insecta > Lepidoptera > Hesperiidae > Pyrgus > Pyrgus malvae. The sequence continues at coordinate 30,168,389 of OU426946.1, forward strand.
GTTCTTTCACCACGAGGACACACGGGAACTCCTCTCGCGATGGAGTCCAGCGAAGAAGTCATGACGTATAATCAAAACCGGTTGTCGGGATTGGACGAAATGGTATGAACAGTATCAATCTGTTCTGCGATTGGTCAGTGGTTCTCGCCTGCAAACCAACAGTCCCATCTGCCAAATTAGAATTTTGAATATAGGACGTCGTAACTTATTGTTACGAAACACCTATCATTGCTTTATCATAAATAAAACCAACTGCCTACTCTTTGTAAATATCCTAGACGCCTAAGAGCATCAAGGTATGACAGGTATGACACCCGTCAGAGGAGTGGCCTTTACGGGCGAACCTTTCGTCTCAACGTCCATGCACAATGTGCCTTCTAGTTAAACAACTAGTGTGTATGTGTGTGTGTGTCGGTGTCAGTGTTGACCGTGCATAGAAAATGACGTTGTTAATTGAAATTGAATTATTTAGAAATGTAAGCGTCTGTAGCGATGAAAGAATATTTGTGAATGTGTGACAAAATTAAAATGTGTGCGTTCTTCCCCCGCACCATATTTGGCACTTAAATTATGTATCGAAGCGAGGCGCTATGCCGTCTCTACTGAAGGGTGAGTCAGTAACTTTGATGCTCTAAGCTAGACGCTTACTTATCAAAGTAATGATAAAATCTCGACTGTGATAAGTTTTAACTAAATTCATAGATGTTGTTCGCTCTCATTGCTATTCAAGCAATGCTTATTACTGTCACTTTGAACTTTGGAGTGAAACCCCGACGCCGTATCCCCGCATCGCTTTCACATAATTTGTCCCGCGCGTACTCATTTCACTACGCAATGATAAAATTTGTAATAATATTATAGATGGATTAGATAGCTTTGGCAGTCGATAAAAAAGAGCAGAAGAGTATTCGAGAAGTGAGTAGTAAAGATAAGGAGAGTCTAGAGTAGAGGGGAAGAGTAGAGGAGAGGCTGCAACACTTTTTGCGTCCCACTGCTGGGCACGGGTCTCCCCCCATTATTGTCGAGGCCTAGAGCTTACTCCACCACGCTACTCCAGTGCGGGTTGGAGGAGATGCGGGCTAGTGGCCAACCCGCTGTCGGATGTTTTCAAACCGCCCATAAGGCCTCCGACAAGGTTTTACGACTGTTATCTATCGACAATAACAGGGACCGACGGCTTAACGTGCCCTCCGAAGCACGGAAACGCGCATGTAATTTTTTGCCACTAGTGGTCACCATCTCACACCCGTTTGGCTTAGTTGCATAGATCGTTTGCGTTCTACGCTATCCGCCGGGCCATGCGCGCTTTAGATGAGGATAAGAGTGCAGTTATTTCTATTTTGTAATGTATTGTATAAAACATAATAAATATAAAATAAAGAATACGAGAGTCGTATTCTTAATTTTATAATTCAAGTTTAAATCCTTATCCACGTTCCATTTCAGTTCCGAATAATAGATTAATGTTAGGTTTCACTACTAAATTCTGTAATTAAGACAAATCATCAAATTATTTTACATAGGTACATTTCTATTTTTTAGTAATAAAAAACCGGCCCAGTGCGAGTCAGACTCGCGCATCGAAGATTCGGTAAAATATCTTTTATACAAAATTTACGGTTTTCGCAATTTAACATTTATCTGTGCTATAAGACGTTGCTACGTACCAAATTTCAAGAATCTGAGTTCACGGGAAGTACCCGGTTTTGATTTCCTTGCGAGTATCGAAAATTTGATTTTTTTAACTGCACCAAGGTTCAGACCTGAGTATTTGATGTAAATTTCAGATTGATACTTCCACGCGTTCCTGAGAAAAAAGATCATGACAGACAGACAGACGGACAGACAACAAAGTGATCCTATAAGGATTCCGTTTATTCCTTTCGAGGTACGGAAACCTAAAATTAAAAACGTCAATTAATACGCATTTAACAAACTATACTTTAAAAATTAAAGAGATTTTAACAAAACAACTAAAACAGCTTCCAAAGCAAGCAACAGTATGTTTTATCAAAATTCCCGCAAGTAGCGCTGTCTCATCACTATTTTATGCTGAGCTTATTGCATACCATTTCCCCAGCATTCAGGCATTGTTTTCTTTTGCATAACTCGTCTCGCGGATTCTGTCAACCTTGCCAGTATAGATAACGTATGTATGTATATATTTTTATTATTCACTACACGAATATTGTTATTATTGTTAATACTGATATTGTTTACTTAGTGTTTTTTTTTATAAAAACTCGCTTAATCCCTTCTTAAGCAATATTTAAGTAATTTTAAAAATAAGGAATTTTAATTTTACAGCAATTTAAGATACAATTTCAACAGATGGTTAAATATCAATAAAGTTTATGAATGCCATTTTTTTGAAACATTAATTTAAATATTTCTTAAAATTTAAACAACGTACTGTTATAGGACACTAGTTAAGCCCTTTTTTAAAAAAAGGAAAGTTCACAAAACTAGAAATAATAACATTCAAGGACTTTGAAATAAAAGAACTAGAATTAATTTTGAATGCGACCGTCGGAGTCGGAGGTAGGAATAGGACTGACTGGGGGAGCAGGCATCTGAGGGTTCTAGAGGAAAGGTGCTGACATGGCAGGCCAGGTAAGGGATAAGGCTAACAGACCAGGGTTATAACACCTCCCCGGGGTAGACTAAACTTCGGGGTTGACTTTCGAAGTTTAGGAAGGATAAAGCTATATATGCCTTCTGGTGCTGGCTGGTGGAATGGCCTCCGGAGTCTGGTTCACTTCATTTTTTGGGACAGGAATTACAGAGCTTGGAGTAGGTGAATTTGGTACAGGAGGATCTGCAAGAACTGGTTGGGAAGCAAAAGGGATTTGGAAGGTAAGACGGTTACACGATTTAATGTATAAAAATAGACGAAACATTCCATACATAAAAATGATACAAATAACAATAATTAGCACTATCGAGTAATGATCCCCGTATTTTATTATAGGCTGTTGATTTATAATTTTCTGTGTTTCATCTGCCAGTGATTTTAATTTATATTTTGTTTCGGGAGTAAATGTGTCAAGATCTATATTTTGTAGTTTAACAAGGGGGCCATTACTTATTTCATTTTTAAACTTATCTAAAGTACAACATGAATCTTGAATTATATTAAAATCAGGGTGGATGGTAGTGACATTAATCTTTATGCTAACAGCTTTAGGTATTAATTTGGTACTTTGACAATAGGCATAACAGTTAATAGGAACTTTTACAATTCCTGTACCAAGTATATTTAATTCTGAGTTTTTGTTATTATTACATTCAAAGAATAGTTTGTTACTTTGCGACTGCACATAAATCCATTTATTATTACTAAGTGGTTTCCATAGATCTAATTGTCCGTAAATAAAGTCTGTCTTGCATTGGGTTGGTAAAGCACTTATAACGTTAGATAAAAGTTCACTTTCACAACTAGGGTTGGCACTTGTCGAATACACTGTAATCACGTCACAAACGAACTCACGGGAATTAATCGTTTTACATTCAGTGAGTGAATCCAAATAGCAATATTCTGATTTGTCTTTGGACAATGCGATGTACTTACTATCGGGTACAATAAAAATAAAGGAATTAGGCTTAAGACTATCATGCGGTGTAGGTAATGCTATATTATGATATAAACTATATTCCTTGGAGGACACTAGAGGGATTCTTAGAATAAAAATAATCTTATTACTTAAACTAAAACACATTACACTGGAAACATTCATCAATACATGAATATTACTCAACTCTAACGTAGTTGGTAATTTACGGTTAACAGGCAGGTACCTATGGTTATCAATAAGTTCTTGAAACAACTGTGTAGGCGTCATTATGGCTGGGTGTAGAATGTTTTGGCTACTGAGTACGATGGCGTTTACAATGTCCTCCAATTGGAATGATAAGGTGAGGACAGCGGCTTCCAAACTTTGCAATATAGAATTAATATTTGCTTTAATTTTTATGTGGTTAAATGACTGTGACAAATTATTATATTTTGATGTAAGATTTTCAATCCCTTGGTTAAGGATAATTTCATTGATTTTAATTGATTGTAGGGATTCATTAAATTTGGAAAAGGTGGATGTTGTAACCAAAATATTATCTTTAATTAGGGAAGCCAGTTTTTTCTGATTGTTATGTAAGTCTCGTATGGCGTTATCGTATTTAATAGCATCATCTTCGTTAAGAGTGCCGAATATTGTTTTTGATAGGGTGCCTACGGCGCCTATCCAAGCACTACGCTTGAATTTATTGGTACCTGTTAAATGAGTTATAGATGAATATGCGGAAATGATGTCTTTATATCTAATAGTTAATGGTTCTAGGACATTATGGCATTCAAGTTGGTATGTAATATTTATTTGGAATTGATTGCAAAAGAAACGAATTGTGCCTAGTACTGCATTAATATTTTGGATATGAGGTGCAATATAAGAAATATCATAAGATGTAACTACATCTAAGTGACCAATGTTTACTTTGAGTTCACCAATTGGATCAAAATATATTCCAGGGCTTGAGTTGAAGGGTTGATGCACCTGACCTTGGGTCGAGGCCCTGTAAATAATAAATAAGCCAAATAATGCCTCAGGATATCGAGCGACGAAAGGGTAAGTGTTACTCACAATAACTTACTTAAGTAATTTAATAATAATACTATTTCTAATCATTTAATCCTAATTTTTTTTTCAGGAACTGTATCTAATTCTATATAATATCTATTATGACTTATATCTAAAATTATATTTATGTTCACAGATTACGGTCTACGTCGACTGCTGGCTTCACCTGATCGAAATGATGAGTGACATGTCGTCTATTTATGAGTAAGGTGAGTGTATTGTTACCATTTATTTTTACAATTTTGTAAGGACCTTTCCAGAGTGGCGAGAGAGCCTTTCGCAGTCTTAAGTGATTTTTTAAGTAAACATAATCTCCGCTTTTATATTTGGCAGGACGAGTACGAGTGTCATAATAGGATTTGGACGATTCCTTGGACTTCCTAATGAATTCCAAAGCTTTCTCCCTTGAATGTTTTAATCTATTTTGTAACATTCGTACATATTCAGGGTATGTAGTTCCAGGAAGCTCACCGTAAATGGAATTTGGAATAAATGGCTTGTTACCAAACATTAATTCGTAAGGTGTGAAATGGGTTGTTGTGTGAACTGACGTATTATACGCGAGCATAGCTGTATATACGTATCGCGGCCAATTTGTCTGTTCTTCATTGATGTAAGATTTAAGGTATTCTTTTAGTGTAGAATGACTTCGCTCTAGGGCCCCTTGAGTTTGGGGATGATAGGGAGAGGACCAGAGATTCTTGATTTTTAGAAATTCACATGTTTTCTTAAATAGATCTGCTGTGAAGTTTGTTCCCTGATCGTTAAGTATTGTTTTAGGTATGCCGAATATAGAAATATAATGTAAAAGGCACTCACTAGTTTCCTCAGCTGTCGTGTTTCGGATAGGGTATGCGATAGAGAATTTGGTAAGATCGTCCTGGATAGTAAGGATAAATCTTAATTTTGCGGTACCAGCTTCAGGTAAGGGACCAACGACGTCTAGGGATATTCGCTGGTTTGGTTCGGTTGATGTACTAGTTATTTGCATAGGCGCACGGTTTATTTTTCGAAGTGCCTTATTTTCTTGACATGCTTTACATTGTTTTACATAGGATTCGATATCACCACGCATACCTTTCCAATAGAAAGTTTCTTTAATCCTATTGTACATGCGGGATGAGCCTAAGTGACCAGCTGTTGGTATATTATGATTATCGAATAAAATTTTCTTTATTTCAGTAGGAGCTGGATAAATAATTTTATTATGATAGATATCAACTTTAATTCCGGTGTTATGAAATAAGTAGCAGATCATGTTATAAATTTTGACAAATGAATGTTTATCGAATGGATCCCTCATATCAGAGATTCCGATGTTATTTACATCTCTTATGGATACTATTTCGTCCCTAACGGTTTTGAGAGTCTGGAAGATCTCAGGGTAAGACGATTCATCAAAATGATGCACTTTGATGAACATCAGATAGTAATTTTTATTATTCTTTTCGACTTTCTGAAATGAATAGAGTTGCCTTTCTGTATCAAGCAATGAAGTGGTTAATTCTGAGTTATCTAAGATTTCTTGAATGTACGGATTAGACTCATCTAGATCTATAGAAGTAGGAATAAGGATGGTTTTAGCATGGCATTTCATGAGATTTTCGTTGTGTTCTAGGACTTCCGTATCAAAATGTTTGTTCTTATCAGAGATGGTTTTTAGAAAGTTGTGATAATTGTCTGAGGATTGTATTTCAGGACAAATATCATCGCGGGTGTCAAGGCTATAAGGTAAGTTTACAGTTGGTGAAGAGGGAATCCCTAATCTTGTTTCAGGGGACAACGTACCGGGTACAGTGAGAGGATTTCCAGATGTAGAAGGAGCTAGAATAGGATCTGGATTAGAAGCGGCGTCTAAGCGTGTAGGAGGATTCAGTGGTACGAAATCTAATTCTATTTGTTCTACAGGAGAGAAGTCTGTTCCAAGTATTTCGTCGAGATTTTCTTGGGAAATATCGGGAAGCAGTGGTTCCGATGGAATTTGATTATCAGCTACTGGATCGTCGTCGTTAGTAACATTCGGATTTAAGTTATTTTTGCTTTCGGGAAGAATTGGATTTACGGGGTATCGAGAGAGAGCGTCAGCGTTGGCGTTAATTTTGCCCTTTTTATATTTAATATCATAACTAAATTCTTCTAACTTGAGACGCCATCTCACGAGTCGTGACCCTGGGTCTTTACAATTAAAAAGCCATTGTAAAGGTTTGTGGTCGGTGATTATGGTAAAATGATTTCCATACAGATATGGGCGAAACATTTTAGTCCCGAAAATAATTGCTAAGCATTCCTTCTCCGTTGTACTGTAGTTCGTTTCAGCTTTATTTAAGGTTCGGGATGCGTAAGCAATGGGACGATCCTTTCCGATTTCTCCCTGTGAAAGTATAGCAGAGATTGCAAATCCAGAGGCGTCACAAGTAAGTACAAAGGGTTTTGAAAAGTCTGGGTATAGAAGAATAGGTGCAGTTATCAATTTATTTTTTAATAGCTCAAACGCTAATTGTTGTTCATTACCCCAATTGAATTTAGTATCTTTTTTAAGAAGAGTTGTAAGTGGTTTGGCGAGTTTTGAAAAGTGCGGAATGAATCTACGATAGTAAGAAATGAGGCTAAGAAAAGATTTTATGTCTTTTGCTGTTATGGGCGTAGGAAAGTCTTCTACGGCTTTAACCTTTTCTGGGTTTGGTTTAACACCTTCGCTTGTTATAATGTGACCCAGATAAGTTACCTCTTTCCGGAGAAATTCACACTTATCTGGTTGTAATTTTAAGTTAAATTGACGTAGCCTATGGAATACCTTTTCAAGTTTTTCTATATGAGTTTTGAGATCGTATGAGTAAATTACAATATCATCGAGGTATACATAGCAATGTATACCTTGAAGCCCCGATAGTACGGTGTTCATTAACCGCTGGAATGTTGCAGGGGCGTTCTTAAGTCCAAATGGCATCCTTTTAAATTGAAAATGACCCTCCGGGATACTGAAAGCTGTTTTTCCAGCATCTTTTTCATTGACTGGGATTTGGTGAAAACCTGAAGCTAAATCTAGTGTGCTGAAATATTTACAATTGCCTAATTGGTCTAGGATTTCATTGATTTGCGGAATAGGATAAGATTCGCCAATTGTAATATCGTTGAGCTTGCGGTAATCTATTACCACGCGCCATTTTCTTTCCCCTGAAGCATCTAGCTTCTTGGGTACAACCCAAATTGGAGAAGACCAAGGCGATAAGGATGGTTCGATTATGTCTTGGTCCAACATTTTCTGGATTTGATTTTGTACTTCCATTTTATGACATTGTGGAAACCTATATGACTTAGTATTAATCGGTGTGTCGGAATTTGTTTTTATTTGATGATTAATAGCGGGAGTGAAGGTTAATTTATCTTGAGGCAAATGGAAGATGTCAGAAAAATTGGAACAAAGGTTTAGAAGAACATCCGATTCTTCTTGATTAAGATGAGAGGTTCTAAGATTATCTAGAACTTCCTGAGTTCTGTTTAATGAATTATTATTATTAGAGTTGAAATTGTATTTATTAATAAAAGGTTCGATTTTCAGACATAAATTAGACTTGATTTCGATTGGATTCTCTGATGTATTTAATATAGAAATATTAACTCTATTATTGGGCTTAACTTTTACTAAACAATTAGCTATTAGAATGTCATTTGATATATGTTGGTCTAGTATCATTCCTTCTTTTATTTCCGGATTCTTTACGGAGCATTCTATAATAGTTTCTGTTCTTGCAGGTATCAGATAAGCAGGGTCATTGAAGTGAAGTTTCAGAGATGATTTACCAATATGTAACAAATCATTATTGTAGTCAATATTGCAGCTGTGTGCATTGAGCATGTCTGAGCCTATGATTCCGTCTTATGGCAGGTGTATTTTATCGATAACGTGGAATTTGTGTGTTAATCTAGATTTAGGTAAAAATAATTTTAATTGAAAATGTCCTCGGGTTTCGATAAGGTCTTCTGAAGAATCAATGCCTTTTAATTGGATTTTATCTTTGATTAAATTAGGTTGCTTAGAAATGCAGGCGTTTTTCAGCAAACTAACAGAGGATCCTGAGTCTACAAGTAAAGCTAAGGGAATGTCTGAGACGGAGGATTCGACGAGTACATGTGGTAATAACATAATTGAAGGATTGTTAGTTATTTCGAATACATTAGTGGATTTAGTAGATTTAATCGATTCCTTAGGTTTTGTGGATTCAGTGGATTTAGTAGTTTCATTAGGTTTAGTAGATTCAGTGGATTTAGTAGATTCAGTGGATTTAGAAGATTCGGTGGATTTAGAAGATTTAGCAGAAACAGTGGAGATAGCAGATATCGTAGATTTAGAAGATTCAGTGGATACAGTGGATTTAGTAGGTTTCTGCACATTCGTATGTGGAATGCTTGGCGTGTCGATTTTTAAATTATGAGGTCCCGCACGACACTGGGACGAGACTTTTACTCGTTTTTTTCTTTGGCATCGACAGTATCGTAACCCTCTTCCGGGTCGATTACTGGGTGTTGGTATTCGGGAACATCAGAAGTAAAATGTACACGTTGAGGCGTCCTAAATGAGTTTTGATCGGCTTTAAATCTATTATTATTATATTGCCGTTTGCGACACTGTTCGATAGTGTGACCTGGGTATTTGCAGTATCTACAAATTGGTGTGCCAGAGTTTTGATACGAGTTGTTGATGTTAGTGGGTCTGTTCTGTGAGGTCGTCCTAGGTTGGCTAGGCCCTGCAGGAGGTTGGTCGCGGCGTGAACATTGGAAAGTAGGTCTGGATAAATTTGGTTTCGGGATCGTAGAGTTTTGTTTGAAGAGATATTGTTGGATTTTCTCTTCAGAGATCGCTATATTTATAGCTTCATTAAGCGACTTAGGTGACTTGCATCTGACAATATTAGATAAGCGCGTCAACAGACCCATCTGAAAATGATGGAGGGCTAATTCCTCCATAGCGGCTGTTCGGCCAGGTATTTCCCTACTTTTATGTGAGTGTGATATAGAAATTTCCGTAAGTAATTGAGAGAGACACTTCTCGATCCTAAGAGCATACTGGCTTACAGTCTCGTTATTTTGTTGTTTGCATTCCTGTAGGTCGGTGAGCAGGTGAGCATAATGCTTCCTCTCACTAAATTGGGTTTTTAGAAATTCCTTTAGTTGAGTCCAATTGGTGAACTCTTTAATTGAGCAAGCTGTTTGAGCCTTGCCCTGTAGTTGGCACAAGATATATTTAAAAAGGATGTCTTTTTGTAAGTCTGTCGCTAAATCGTATGCGTTGTTGCAATTAACAAGGAATGAGTTTAATGTTTCTCTCGCCCCATCGTAGGGCTTAATGAATTTTAGTAGTGTTGTTAATTCTAATTCTACCTTAATACTAGGAGTGACCTTCTTTTTACTTTGTGACCTAGTAGTTGGACCAGGAGGGCAGAAATTATCGTCCTCCGTGTCCGTTACAATGGTTTCAGGTTTTTCAAGTTTTGGACTCTGAGCTCTACTTTCAGTCATTTTAACAGATAGGATTTAGACGCTTAGATATTAACAATAAAACACGGAATAAACGAACACACAATAAAAAGAAATAAAAGAAATTGATATCACATATATAACAAAGAAAAGTTTGAGAATCGCTATTGCTAAAGAATTCACTCACATGAATACGGAGAACGCGATAAGGATTGTTTTCATTTCGTCGCGTCGCAGGTCGTAGGTAGGCGAGAGCCTCGTCAGGCTCGTAGGTAGATCCCAGGAACGGCGCTAATCACAGCGGATGTAGAATGTAGGTTGCAAACACAGAAGGATGCAGGTTCTTGATGGGCTGGTTGTGGTGCAGTTGGAGTAGCAATGGGCCTTTAGTAGGACAGACCCAGGTCGAGTTTTACCCGTTTTGTCGTGAACACAGACGGAGGTTGCACACAAACACTTTTACACTTTTGTCTTTCACTTCTATTATTTATTTATTTTACGACGGAGTCTTTAGTTAGGAATCCGGATCTGGATCACCGACTGGCGAGACGGAGTCAGGCACGCACGATAAGGCTTTTTTAAAATTATATCACTTGAATTCAATTTTTTATATTTAATTTTATAATGTTTCTAAAATATCTGCTAGTAATAGCAGTTGTGACTCAAGCCTGCACTAAGAATTCAAAAGCCTCGCAGCGCTTAAGAAAAAAAGTTAGGTAATAAATATTTTGCATCAATTCGTAATAAAAACGTATGATGGTGTATATAAAACTTTTGTCTTCCTCCCACACACCTCCCTCCGTCCCACATAGGATACTTGCACGTGCAACAATAAAAAATATGTCAAAATCAAAAATATACACCAAAATATCGTATAGATACTTCAACTCAGTTGTGCGCGCGGCGCTATGTGTGCGTGGGCTAGTAATTATGCAGCTTTAATTTGTGTGACAGTGACACGGCCGTGATCGTCCGAGCAACTTCACTATACCTCTTGTCACGCACACAAAGTCACTGTGTATATACAGGTTTACCCACACATAGCGCCGCGCGCACAACTCAGTTGAAGTATCTATACGTTGTTGCATGTGCATGTATCCTATTGCGGATTGTTGCAAAATAGTTTTTACCTAAGTTTATAAAAACATAAGCATTAAATCTTGAACGAAATTGAAGCACGACATGCGTTCACATTGCTATTCAAGCTGCGTTTATTGCATACCGTTTCAACGGTATTCCCGCAGTGCTCCCTTTTGCATAACTTTTCCCGGAGATCCTGCCAACCTAGCAAGAGTAAACAGTAAGTATTTTATGTTCCACTACACTGCTGTTTTTACTGATATTGATAATTTACCTATCACGCACAAAGAAATGTGAACGATCTTTCAAGTAATAGGCGAGAGGTCTTTTTAAAATTAAATGTATGATTGATTTTTTCGATTCAATTTTACTAAAACCCTCACAAATAAAATAAGTTTTCTAAAGAATCTGTCAAAGAATTGTTACTAAAAATCTTCACCCATTTAGATTTTTAATCTAAAACCCCTAGATTAAAAAAATAGTGTTTTAATTATTTATAGCTAAGAAGAATTTAAACAAAATTTAGGGTATTTTTACGCGGGAGCGGTTCAGCAATACACATGCGTTAAATCTTGAACGAAATTCATGCACGACAGACGTTCGCATTGCTATTCAAGCTGCGCTTAATGCATACCACTTCAACGGTATTTCCGCAGTTTCCCCTTTTGCATAACTCATCCTACGGTTTCTGTCTACAACACAATACGGCGTATACATTTATGTTATGCCTTACCAAAACTGTATTTAACGATGTTGGATTCATATTTGTTACTTACAATGTGAATGCTGAATGCTCTTGTAAGATGAAAAGTTTGAATTACAAGAATTTTATAAAAAAAATTGCACTCCGGTAGTGCCGGCAGAAGTGAAAACTTGAACATTAACGTTGTGCATTTGGACGAATTGCTTTTATTATTAGTATTATTTTTCATCTAGTATTTTCAGTAGGTTTTCATCTAGTATTTTTATAAAATACTCCCTCATTTTCTTTCACTATTTCTTCGTCACTTTTTTTATTAATAACTTTGTTCAATGTCCATATTTTAAATAATTGATATAAACGAATTTTACAAGTATAGACAGTCGAGTCGTCATCAGCTGTCACCCCTCCATCTAACGAATTTTCTATTAGGCCACGTGTCCTGACGCGAGTTAAACATTTTTTACCCATCCCAAAAAAAGTGCATAACGCCACTAAAGAAGTTTTCACTTTAAAAATCCTTCTTTGTCATATCGTCCTTTTTTAGGTTCAAGGGAAGCTGCTGACCTTCTTGTGAAAAAATTCTGTTGCATTTCGATGGAAAGGTGCAGTTGCCGGCTAAAGTTAGATGACGCGACCACCAGTCTTCAGAGTAACAGCAATATCAAATAGCCCCAGGCAATGTTCGGGCTTGATCGAGGTTATGTGTATACATGGGCAATAGTGACCACTTAGCACCACGTAGCCTAATAAAAAAAATATTTCTTTTCTTTCTTCCCTCCCTTTTGCATAACTCATTTCGCGGATTCTGTCGACCGCGCAAGAGTATGGCGTATACATATTTATGTCTCGCTACTGTGTGGTAAGATGACACTGGCTTATTTACGACAGTCCTGACCTTGGAGTGTCCTGATATTGGTCTCAGATGTACGCTTGAACTACATCAGGGTATATTGATTGCCTGTTTAGATGTTATTTAAGTCCTTCATCAAAGAACAGAATAGCTTTGAGATTGAGAATACTTTTAAAGCAATGTAGGTATTGTTACATTGCTGTAAATGCATTTTCATTACAACGTGACCTCTACGCTTTTTGTGTTCCATTGCTAGGCGTATAACAAGAGCTTTTTGTATCGGGGGAAAACCTTCAAAATGTACCCGATACCATGGTTGAGATACCGGGATCCGGGATATGTTTTTTATCACTTTTATCGATGGAGGCCCTCAGCCGCTCGGGGGAAAATTGGGTTCTACGGAGAAACGCACCGGTGTCCGTCACGCGCTTCGCCCCAAAACTGGCCCACACCTGGAAAGCGAATGGCTTTACTACACCTTCCAATGTTTACGACGGCTTGCAGCCACGTTCACATCAGCTTTCCCGAGACCGCTGACTAGACGGTTGAACCATCTAGCTTAAGCTCTTGCTGTCCAGAACACTGGAAATAAATAAATTAGTAGCTGTTAGTCGCCTTTTACGATCAGGCATGCGGCCACGCACAAACCGCCGTCCTTCCCGGGGCTGCTAGCTGGACGGGTCGAGCTCCCACTCTCACCGCCCGCAACCCTGGAAGCCCCGTTTTAATTGCCTCTTACGATCAGGCAGGGGATACCATAGCTCTCTTCTTATTTATTTATTTATTTATGTGAAACACCTTAAAAATAAGATTCACAAAGATTTAAACCTAATGCCTATTGGCATTGTCTCCCGGTCGATGTTGAGAATGTGAGGTAGGCTTTCATAATAAACAAGATACAGCAACAAATGATTAAAAGAAGAAAGAAAAAAATGAAAGTCATGATTATATACAGTTAATGACCTACACACTGTTTGAATTTTTTTGCCCGCACGATTGGATTACACGATTGTTTTGTTACCCCGACCTTTTCCGTTAGCTGTATAGATTGTTTTTGCTTTTGACTATTCTATCTAATATCTAGACTTTGCTATTGGTGTACCTACGCGACTTTAATATTTGTACAAATTTAGTAGCAGCGATAGCCGAGTTAAGTGCGTATGGTCCAGTGGCTGGGGTAGGTAGTGGTGGGGTAAGTGATCTACGCATCGAGGCAAAACGAGTGCGGTCGGCCGTGAGATGGGTGAGCGCAGGTAGCAACCTGCGCCTTTTCGTTTCGCGGCACCTTATCGGTATCAGTCCCGGTTTTAGACGATAGACAACTGTCGTTAAACTTTATGAAAATATCATACAACGGGTTGGCTACTAACGCTGGAGATGCGTGTAAGAACCCGCATTAGAGCAGCGTGGTGGAGTAAGCTCCACGCCTCCCGGGGACAGGGAGAGGGCCGTGCCCAGCAGTAGAACGCAAAAAGGATTGCAGTCAGCCATGGCGATCTTTCGGTCTTCAACATGGAGTCTCTAAGTGCGCACCTTTGAAAACTTAATATAAAATTATAGTTTTAAAAACAAAAAAAACACGCTTTTATAAGAAATCCAACTAAAAAAATGAAAACAAATTTGAATTAAAATAGTGTAAAAATGCATTTTATTGTAAAAAAAGCGTGGGATGCCAGATCTGACAGATATGATTAGAAGGATAATTATTTTGGTAATATCTTAAAAAGCACCCCACGCTTTTTTACATTAAAATGCATTTTTACACTATTTTAATTCAAATTTATTTTCATTTATTTAGTTGTATTTCTTATAAAGCGTGTTTTTTGGTTTTTAAAACTATTATTTATTTTCTTCTCTTTAGTTTGGTTTATTTTTAAAAGAGTGTTTTTAATTTTTTTTTAAACTGTTCTTTTTAAATAAAATACATATTTTAATTATTTATACCATTATTAATTTATGCTTTTGTCTTAAGATAATGGATTGAAATAATTTTCAAAAATTCTATTAATTGACATAAAACTTATTTTGCAAATTGAATAATGAAATAATCTTATCAAATTAGTGTTTTGTCATCGGTCCGCGATATAATAATAATCTGCAACAAGAATGCATGATGGTGTATAATTTTTTTCATGCAATATCACCTCCCTCGTCTAGTTCCGCAAAGTAACGCCTGATTCTATTAATTATACTTTTATAAAATTTCTTTTATGTTGACTAAGTACCTACAGAGGGACTTATAAATTCGATTTTAAGAAAGAAATAAAACAAAGTATTTTATTTGTTACACATTTTAATTTACTTCAAATTATTCATGTTTTTTGTACATATTGATTGATGAGGACGTTTTAAATCACATAGCAATTTTCAGTCGCTTTACGTTTTGATGGTATCCGCCATTTTCAATAAGATATTTCTCAAGATATTTGCCAGGAGAGGATAATTCTGACCCAGAAGTGGAGCCCGTAGTTGAGGTACACAAACCTGGATAATCAGTTTTTTACTATATTACTGCCTGAGGTTAAGGCCTTCCCACACTAGATACTGTTAGCATCGGCGATCGAAGATTTGCACGATCATCGATGTCGCATTGAGTTTTGGCACTTGGATGGGCACTGGAATGGCGCATTTAGTGCACCCGTATTCATAAACAATACTATGACGTCTCATACAGGCGCGGTCGCAGCCTTCAATTTAGAAATTTAGGGGTTGGTGGG
Source organism: Pyrgus malvae (assembly GCA_911387765.1). Taxonomy (NCBI): domain Eukaryota; kingdom Metazoa; phylum Arthropoda; class Insecta; order Lepidoptera; family Hesperiidae; genus Pyrgus; species Pyrgus malvae. The sequence goes on from OU426946.1 coordinate 30,183,848, forward strand.
GTCTGTAGGTAATGGGAGGGTCACTAAGGATTTTGGTGTTATGTCCCATGTGAACCTCCCCCCTGGGACCGCGCCTGGTCTCATAGTGCTCACCAACGCATTGAGTCGTTAAAACGAATTCATAGACGATACATATATAACGAACGCACGTCAAATAGCGCTCTTGCGTAGCGTTGTCTGCTTACTTAAACAAGTATGCTTCTTGAATACGGTACGGCCGATACTAAAAGTATCAAGTGTGGTTTGGCTGTTATCCCTACTAATACTATAAATTCGAAAGTAACTCAGTCTGTCTGTCTGTCTGTCTGCTACGCTTTCCCTCTTAAACCACTGAACAAATTTTTATGAAATTTGCAACAGAGATAGAGTGGACCATGAGAAAGGACATAGGATGGTTATAATCCTACGAGAACCTATAAAACGGGTCCACGCGGGCGAAGCCGTTGGCGGAAGACTAGTGGATATATAAAGATATGCGTTGTCTTTACCATAACAAGTAAGCAGATTTTTTTTATATAGAAGAAGGGAAGATTGATACTCGAGTGGCATTAAGTGGTGGTTCCGCTAAGCCGTTTCTACAGAAGATGAGGCTAAGTAAATGAAGGAATTCATCTTTGTATATAGCTGGTGGAAACGTAGTCCTATAATCTACATTTTGATATCTACTGTCAGCAGAAGGTTTAGTAATAATCCGTCAGTACCCGTACGAGATGTCTAAAGCCATTACTACAGCTACTCGTAATTATAATTCCCGTATTAAACGTAAAATAAAAGAAGAATAAAGGATTTGCTACTTTTCTCAAACTTATATTTAAGTTGGGGCACCGTTAGTTTATGTTAATTTTATGAATAGAGCATTGTTCTTTTGGGGAATTATTACATCCACATTTAGATAAGACGGCCGAAGTATCAGCTGCTTTAGGATGGTATTATACTATTGATTATTATTTAAAACTAACGGCCGCCCGCGACTTCGTCCGAGTGGATATTAGTCTTAGATTTTTTTCTAAAATAAACGTAGCCTAAGTTACTCCTTATTATATCACCTGCCAGGGAAAATCATATCAAATATCAGTCCAGCCGTTTTGAAGATTAGGCGGAACATATAGGACAGACAGACAGGCCAACAGACAGACAGACAAAAATTGTAAAAAATTGTTATTCGGTATATTTATGTACCGTATATACCAAACTGACATATACGGTATATAGTATGATTATATTTTATATAATCATAATGTTATATATAAATGCATTTATTTTAACATTACAGACACTCAAATTTAATTTATTTGTATAGATAAGGACAAAACTTACGACAGCCAACAGCACGACCAGGATAGGACAGACCAGATTTATGAGAAGCGCTAGAACGGTCCTCACCAGCCACCACAGACCAACCACCACCAGCACACTTGCAAGCATCACCTGTGAATACAGGTTAAAGGGCTTTAAAATGGCGAAATTTATAGGTAATAATAATATGCGAAGCGCGCATGGCTCGGCGGCTAGTGTAGAACGCAAGCGGTCTAAGCCAAACGGGCGCGGTCGGGTGTGAGATGGGTGACCGCTAGTGGCAAAAAAAATCATGCGCGTTTCTGTGATTCGGAGGGTACGTTAAGCCGTCGGTTCCGGTTGTTGTCGATAGATAAGAGTCGTTAAACCTTGTCGGAGGTCTTATGGGCGGTTTGAAAACATCCGACAGCGGGTTGGCCACTAAACCGCATCTCCACCAACCCGCATTGGAGCAGCGTGGTGGAGTAAGCTCCAGGCCTCCCCAATAAGTGGGAGTGACCCGTGCCCAGCAGTGGGACGCATAAAGGGTTGCAACCAGCCAGCCAATGTTAAAAGTGGGCGTAAACATTTTTTCAATTTCCTTCCTTCTACAATTTTCAAGAATGTCAGGTAAAGCACCATGCATGGTAGAAATGGTGCGTGCTGAAGATCCTGGAAGTCTACATAAGCGATAAGGGATTTTTATTGCAGTTCAATCTATTTTTACTAATATATAAAGCTGAAGACTTTGTTTGTTTGAACGCGCCAATCTCAGGAACTTCTGGTTCGAATTGAAAAACTATTTTTGTGCTGGATAGTCCATTTATCGAGAAAGGCTTTAGGCTATATAACATTACGTTGTGACCAATAGGAGCGAAGCATCAGTGAAAATTGTTGCAAAAACGGGGAAAGTCCATATTAATGTACAAAGCTGAAGAGTTTGAACGCGCTTATCTCAGGAAATACTTGTTCGAATTGAAAACATATTTTTGTGTTGGATAGTCCATTTATCGAGGAAGGCTTAAGGCTATATAAAATCATGCTATGACTAATATCAAAGTTCACACAGACGAAGACGCGGACGGCCACTTGTCCTACATAAGCCGTCCTCTCCTGATGTGTTGGGATCGTTTTGAAGGTTTTTCGGAGTCCGGTGGTGGTTCGTCAGGGGTCCGGATAAAGAGGCTTGACAGACAGATTTTCCATCTATTTGAATATCTTTTAATGTCTATAAAATGGAACTTGTACTTTTTTGAAAATCATCTCTCGCAGCCATCAAAATAGCGATGTGGCACAGTATATTTTCTGAATTAAACTCAAAATGCAAGTGAATTACGGAAAAACGAAGAAATTGGAGATCACAAACAAAAGCGGGCAATTGCAAATGGAAGCCATAATGGCGTATCACGTTTCTCGAATGCTCTCAAGCATTTCAAGTTTTAATTTTAACTTGACTCGTAGTGTGTCAAAATTTAATGGTTGTTTCATATTGTTTAGTTATGGTAAAAGAATACTAAAGAGTGAGTGTCTAGTTAGTGGGATGGCGCTTGAAACCAAAACGAATCTAAGGCTGCTTTTCCACCAGAGATGTGCGAGGATGCGCAGCCGTAGCGTCCGATAATAAAAGCCCACTTCATTCTATTCTGCGAAATAGTCTGTCAGTCACTTGTACTAAGTTCATGCAGACCCCTCTCCGCATGGTCCTTCCAGCGGTATTTTGGACAGCCGACCGGACAGCGTCAACTATAAATTCTCAAACAGAAGAAGACATGTGGAGGAGAGGGACAAATAAAGAATTGGAAGACCTATTGGCTGAGTCAAATGTCAATGGTAAGATCAAGCACACAAACTTCGCTGATTCGGTCATGTTTATAAAATGAGTGATGATCTTACTGTAGTAAGCTTGTCTGTAGTAAGCAGGTAATTTTTGAAGTAAGTAAATCCTGCACAGTTAATCCGGGGTAGTATCACACCAGGGTAGGGTAAAAAGTGGTTTCTGGGAACACTTATATGAAACATCATCAGCATCTAGAGTTTGCCATCCCAGACTTCCAGCATAGTGAACTATGGCCTAAATCCCTCTCGATTTATTACAAAGAAAAACGTGGTCCAATAGTGAGATGTAAAGAAAAGGGTTGAAATTGAAAACCATTTTTTCTTGGCTAACCTGTGCTTCTTCATGTGCTTGTAGCCAGGACTTGAACGTGGACACGATGGTCTTCATACCCTCATTGGCATCTGAACATGATGCTCGGGACATGCTAAACTGAAAGAAGAAATTATAATAAGTTACGTAGCGTATTTTATATGTGGAACCTTGGATGGTTTGACCGGAGAATGGCCACCGTTGTATCCACTCTTGCCGTGAAGAAATTCTATTCCATGAAACAGCACAACAGAAAAGGAACTCAGGTAAACATTTTTTTTGTATTTTCAGGCCACCATAATTCAGGACTGATTAATATATTAGGAATTTTGTTCTTGTAATGTGTTGTAGTATATAGCACAAGTGACCTACAACTCAGAAATGTCCAATAGATTATAATTATGAGTGGTGGCAATTTTAAATTTCGTTATCTATACTAATATACAAAGCTGAAGAGTTTGTTTGTTTGAACGCGCTAATCTCAGGAACCACGGGGTCAAATTGAAAAAATATTTTTGTGTTGGATAGTCCAGTTATTGGAGAAGACAAAGACAAAGACGAAGACGAAGACGAGTTGCGGGCGGCCGCTAGTAGATTATAAGCTAACTACGACACACATTTTATGTGGCGCACAAACATTTGCCAAAGGTATTTCTAACCGTTACTTTCCTACATGTTTTCTTTGCACGCCTGGCGTTTTAATAAAAAATATTTTAAAGTTCAATTTCCATACAGCGGCAATATTTCACGAAACAGACTAACGGCCTGTCCAGATAACACGCTTTACATGCAATTCAAAAACCCCATTTCTGCTCACGCGATGTGAATTAGGTCCTAACATGGAAGATGTTTTAGCTGACTCGTTTTGAAAGCGCCTGGCATTTGGAACAATGTATCATCTAGGTCTTTTTATATGATTGGAATAGCCGATGAGCATGCAGGCCACGTGGTGTTAAGTGGTCGCTGCAGTTCATAGACATCTACACACAACCTCAAGCAAGTGTTAAAACCAGAAATAAAATGGACAGAGCTTCTTCATTTTTATTGACAAGCAGAATGACACAGAATAATGGCTGGCGATGGTTTATACAGAGATGACTTCCTCCTTATTGGCTACGACTTGGTTTTGATGAAGGGAGACGTCAACATAGCATGGCGGCATGACTCCAATGGGCTAGATGGCTGTCGCTTTCGTTACACAAGCCTAAGTCTTGTCTATGGTCGTATTGAGTTGCGCTTCCATACCGACAGCTGATATGTGGGCCTCATCAAGTCTGGCCAGTAACAGGCCAGGACCTGCACCAAGTAGGTGCAACGGTAGTAATCCCCGGTGGAACCATTTAAGTCCTACAATGTTAGGTACGTCGCAACTGTTGAGTTACGATATACGTCAATTATGTACAGTTCCTTACTAAAGTAATAAATGAAAATGGGATCCTTTTACTAAATAACGTATGTATATTGAGACAGTATTTTAAAAGAATGGGCGTAGCGATTAAACCACTGTAGATTAACAGCCAAATAGTTTTATATTTAATATTTTTGACCTTATACTAATATACAGGAACAAGGGCGGACTTAATGCTAAAACCATTCTCTGTCAGTCAACCACAAGGCTGTCTGAGGAACGGCGAATGGTGGTATGCATAGCGTGAAACACAGAACATTAAAAGAGGTTAGAATGGAAATGTGGTCGGGGCAGACGCGCCAAGGATTCGAGCAAACGCTCGTATCTCTACAGAAACACGCGATCGTGCTACGATACGCGTGCTTGTGTGCGTGCTTGGGTGTGATTCGTTAATTTGAAATCGCGTGATTGTGCAGCGCTAAGATTGGCTAGATTTGAAATTGCATGTGCGTAAGCTTCGTATTTATTTAAGTACAGATGTAATGGAGGTGAAAGGGGGGGCTTGATCGGCGACACTATTTTTCATACGAAAGGCGCATTATTGTTCTACCTCTTTTAATATGTTCTATGGCGTGAAAGAAAAGTTATAGTTGCCTCTGTGGGATACTTGTCTCGGTTTTGAATCTTAATATCATTATTATGTTCTGATGTGTTAAGGTACGATATAAGGAAAGTTTTAAGGCGTTCTACACCAATCTTTTTATGAAAACAACCGACGTGGTTAATGCTGTAAAATTATGTACCTTATAATTTTATACAATGTTTGGTTAACTCTCAAAATTCGTTCAATAACTAAAAATAAACATTTTAAACTATTTCATTTTGATTTCAATTTAGAATCAATATGGGAGTAAAGTAACAAAATTACCATCTCCATTTCAAATCGCTGGATATGCTCGTAATAATAGCACGCCTCCGATTTCTTATATTATTCTGTTAATCTTTGAAACTGGTTCCGCAGTGGATTAAAATATTGAGGAAAGTGGTTGTAATTGCCCATTTTAAATGAACTGTGATATGCAATAAATCAAAATTGACATGATCATGTATTTAATATATCAAGCAAGCCACGAAACGTCAAAGTTTGGCTACAATGAAACTCACAAGCAAGAAAAATATTAACAAGTCATTATAAGGTGAATGTCAATGAAATTAGAATTATGTATACATCTGTCCAACAAAGGTTCGAAAGCTTGCGTGTACAATCAATTCATTGGTGTCCGAAAATACTGAATAATTCATGTTGATAATCCACAAAAATCAAAAAAATTCTAAATGCAAATATAATTTTTAATAACATCAGATTGGTGGAGTAAATATCAAAAATAAGGCTTGCATAGCCTCTAGCCTGAGGACGTATGAGAATGTTACCTGTTACTCTTGAGGCTAATGGTCGCGTCACATAAGTCTGGCCGGCAACCGCACCTTCTTCTCGAAACGCGATGGATTTTCTTCGTGGCAGAAATAAAATAATAAATAAATAATAAATAAACGTTACACACTCATAGCCCCACAGTGGGGTAATTGATACCCTGTATCGTGGGTACCATGGACACATACAAAGACAGGAACACAAACACCCAGACCGAGAACAGAAATTTAAACTCATCATTCAAATTTCTGTTTCGCCGGGAATCGAACCCGGGACCTCTCTATTGGCAGTCCGGCATGGTAACCATTGAGCCACACGGGTCGTCTGAAATGATTAGGTGCAACGGTAATACTTCTCCGATCAAAACTTACCTTAAAAATCGGTTGTCTGTAAAGTCGGTTTACTATCGGTTCAACTATCGGTTGAACGTGACAACGTCATAAGAAAATACTGATGGAATGGTTGTATACTTGACGAAAACAAGTAAATGTATTATTGTATAGCAGCTGTCCACGCGGACGCATCGCTCACTCAAATAGGAGAGAGACAGATGTCGAACGCAGCCGAACGCGGAGGCCGATTGTGCCTCTTTGTCGCTCGGTCCGCGCTCTCGCTTGCACTTCAAGCCTTAAATGGAACGTCTCAGAGCGAGTTAACGCCGCATGAGTCATGTTTTTTCGTGCGTGCAGCCGGCTCCTTCGAATTATAAGACGTTGTCTCGTCAAAACTTCATCTAACTTCGTTTTAAGAAGATAACTTACAGTATGTCCCAGCACAGTTCTCTCCCACCTGCTGTCATCCCCTGCACAATACATATTTTTGACGATGTGGTCAATGATCTCCGTTGTAAATATAAGTGACACTATCAATCGTTTGCTTAACGCACTATCTGAAAACAAAATTAAATATGTATAGAATTTATAGTGATAATATTCTTTGTCTCGATTGTTTCTTATTTTTTTATGTGAATGGAAAAATAATAAATAAATGATATATTTAGTTTAAAAACATGGATCAAAATAAATTTTCTCATTTCTACAAACCAATACAGCTATGTGATCAGTAAATAGTCTACAAATCGATTGTGTGAAACAAGACCGCTCACGTACGTTAACCTCGTAAACTTTTCAATTGTTCCGAGAGGCCAGCGGCCAAAATAGCAACCATTTTTTAAGGCTAAGTAAAAGACGTAGATACAATATAGATACTGTTGAAAAAGGCCCTCAAATTAGGAAATTAATTGGGAAGCAAGATAATAAATATACATTTGCAATGATCATTCATGCAACTATTTTAAGGGAGTAGTACGTCTGTAGTGTGTAGCCAAGACGCTCATAAATATAATAACAATTTGTCATAAGAGTTAGTCGTAATAAAGACATTAATCCAGCCACACTCCTTTGAATATACCCGAACCTGAGAAGTCTTTACATGGTGACCCCGCCAGGCCGGTGCGCGTGTGCACCGGTTGGCGTTCGACGAAGAGGATCAAAAACACCTCAAGAGAATAGAAATGGAAGAAAATACAAAAGAGTCATCGATAATATCGATTTCAACATAAAAAAGACAATGTGTACATCTCGGCTTCGACAGTACTTATTGGAAAGTGACAAAAATGAAGAAAAGAAATCAAAAATAGTTATGAAGAAAATTTAAATAAAAATGAAGAGAGAAAAAAGAACTATGTACATTAGAATAAAGAAAGAAAGAAAATGCAGCTTTAAAATGGAGGAGATAAGAAATAGTACAAGAAAAATTCCTAATTTCACATTAAGACAACGTCAAAATACTATGAAGAAAAGAAGGTATTAACAAAGTTGCCTCATGAATGGACATCATCTTCGTCATCATCGACCGCAGCGAGCAGTCGTCATCAATTTTGGTTCATCGTCATCGTGTTGAGCAGTCGTCATCAATACGGATCATTGTCATCGCGTCGAAGGTCAAGAAAGAAGAAATCGTCAATGCCTACAATAAATGGTCTTACCAGCGATGCCCAGTCCAGCTAGCAGCATCATGTGTGTTAAAAAGTGATAATCAAGTTAAGTATGTAACTTAAAAAAGTGCATAAAAAGTTTTCAATTTTTTGTTTTTTCAATCTTTCTTCTTTGCAATTCTTTTTTAAATATTTATCCAATCATATCCAGTTTATGCAAGTATTTGTACTTATATCGTGGTGACATGTTTTAATAAATTTAAAGTTACTATAGGTTTAACCTGTGTATGTGTAAAAGTAAAAAAAAAGCAATTTAACATAAAACTAGATAGCAATGTTACCTTTCGTTAATGCATTGTAATAATTTTGCTGACTATGAAAAACGTGCTGCGATTCACATTACCCATCCTTTATGGGAATGAAATGTTTTTCGGTTCGGATTGCAAGACTGATGCAATACCGATGCCGCGTCGCCGGACCGTTTCCAATTACAAGCTCTACATATTTTTTTTTAAAATAATACCTATGAATTATAAGCATTGTTAATTACTTTTTTTCAAATTAATTGTAATGGTAACTTTTTTTACTACAATATTATGATGACATTGATTTGATTGTTGAGCGAGAGGTACATACATAGTATTAAAAGTACTATGATTTTGTAATGTATAGAAAATAAGATGTGAAAACGTAGATTAAATTCATACTGGAAATTGACGAAGGTATTGCTGTATGGAAATATTGTTTGAATTTCTTTGTAAGTTAGTATTTTTGTTAACTATTGGACTTGATCCCCCAAGAGTACAGAAGATATTAACATACTCACGAAATATTTGATTGTTGCGAAAGTTATATGGTTGGTTAAAGATAATTTTGTTTACGTTTGATGATCTGCAGTCATCTGCGTAGTAGATATTTACAGAATAGATTTTTGTAAAAAATATAAAAGAAATATGAAGGATAATTATCTCATTATGATGTATGAAATATATCACCATTATCTTGATCATATAGTTACGCGAGCCGTATACGTGAAAGAAATGGATGGAAATAAAAGTTAAATTAATTTATGAAAATGGTTTATGAGAAAACGGAAAGGAAGAAAATAATAAAGAGAAATGAATAAATAAAATATATTGTTGTACGTAGATTAAAGGGTTATACTTGTGGTATTGTAAATGAAAACAGGCATAGAAAAGTTTATAATATTGTATAATTTACTTATAATATAATTAAACTACTAATACTGACTATGACTATGATTTCCTTAAATTGACTTTAGGCCAGAGTTAATCTGAGGAAATGTATTAAGTCTATTCATTAAAGGAGAAAAAAAAATTTACCGGATTTGACAAAGTGTACACTTAAATTTAGATTTTTGACTTTATCTGATAGTGATCAGATCAGTGGATCATGACTTTTTCTATACTTTGTTTTTAAATGTCGACATCAATCGTATCATACGTATGAAACTGGACAAGACATGTAACGCGTTTAAAATAAGTTCTATAGTATAGTTTATATAGGTAGCCTTTATGTACTCGTAAAAAATAAGATAATTTGCATAATGTTTAAGTAAAATGTTTAAGTTAGAATTTAGCCGTAATTTTTGTATGTTTTTTTTAAAGTAAGTCATAAGCTCTTTGCGCACATTACACAATCAAATTTTTTTTTCTGATGATTTTTCGTAAAACAAAAATAAAATTCATTTATAATTTTTTTTTAAATAACCCCCGGAGGTGTAGTGTGTAGCCAAGACGCTCATAAATATAATAACAATTTGTCATAAGAGTTAGTCGTAATAAAGACATTAATCCAGCCACACTCCTTTGAATATACCCGAACCTGAGAAGTCTTTACACGTCAGTAATGCACCATTGTGCAAATTCTGCAATCGTAGACAAAATTTTATATTTTACTAGCTAGCGGAGTTCGCGGGAACTCCGCCTTTAAATGTTTGGGGAGGAACACACTTATGAATTATTATTAGGGGTGTAAAACATTGATTCCGACCGATAGTCAGACATAGCGAATATACATATGAAATTTCATAAAAATCGGTCAAGCCGTTCCGGAGGAGTCTGGCAACTAACTCTGTTACAGGTGAATTTTATATATATGGAAGATTATGATAAAACTTGCAAGCTTTAAGGACCAATTTTTTACGTATAAGTAATTGCTTACTTAGCTACCTACAACTTTTAGATGATTAACGTCCATTAAATTTACATCTAAATCAATGGTTGTCTGTGGAATTTCCGGTTTAAGAAAGTACTTGCGAGTCATAATTTTACAAAATTGAAGTAATTTTCATGCAATATGCTCTCTGCATTTATTATTCAAGCTGAATACTTAGCAGAATTATCATTTCCGAATTCCAGAACTGTGACATAAATTCATAAAGAATTGACCAAATGCTTGCATTTTTTGGTCGCCTGTTTAGTCGGAAATAAAGGTCGAAATTCTTTTCAGACGTGTCTAGAAAATGTAAGCTCGACCAAAAAGGTCCTGTGCCACTGGTTTAAAGGTTAAGTGTTTTAGTAGAGCGGGAATATTTTTTAATAGAACGGAGCTATTTTTAGTAGTCCTAATAGTATAACGAAAAGGGTTGACAATGAGCTTATTAATTAGATTAGTTTTAATTGTAAAACAAGCAAAGGTTAGGAACTTAAGTTTTCCATGGTTAATTACTATTTCTTAAAAATTTCATGATTTTAAGTAAGTAAGTAACAAGAAGGTGTTTAATATTAAAGACGTTAACGCAGTCTTTTGTTCACGTTTTTTTTATAAAATTAGTACAAAACACATGTTCATGTCAGAAAAAATATTTTATATATTACAGATAGAGAGAAATTAATTAAAGTATATACTTATATATACATATATATTATGAAGCGCGCATTGCTCGGCGGCTAGCGTAGAACGCAAGCGGTCTATGCAGTTAAGCCAAACGGGCGCGGTCGGGTGTGAGATGGGTGACCGCTAGTGGCAAAAATTTCGTGCGCGTTTCCGTGCTTCGGAGGGCACGTTAAGCCGTCGGTCCCGGTTGTTGTCGATAGATAACAGTCGTTAAACCTTGTCGGAGGCCTTATGGGCGGTTTGGAAATATCCGACAGCGGGTTGGCCACTAACCCGCATCTCCACTAACCCGCATTGGAGCAGCGTGGTGGAGTAAGCTCCAGGCCTCCCCAATAATGCGACGAGACCCGTGCCCAGCAGTGGGACGCAAAAAGGATTGCAGCCATATACTTATAAGGATGCGTCTTTGATGTAAGATATCGGATGCGGTTGGTTAGACTGATTTTCGGAGTAGCGATTTTCAACTTACATACTAGGCGTGACAAAAAACAGACAACATAAAATTACTCGTAAATGTAATCGTTAGCGTGATCCGCGTGATTTAGAAAGAAAGAAAGAAATATTTATTTCATATTAGGAATACAAAATATGCGCTTAATGAATGTCATATTTTCCCGGTCATCGCTTTTAGGTGCCTGTGCTGTTTGGGCTAGATGTTGAGCTGAGAGAAAAAAGGCGGCGAGAAAGAACCCGGTACTGCGACATTTAGGTGTAACTATTGCACTTAGAAAACACGCGTAAAAGGAATTAAAAGATAGAATGTAGCCGCCCATTTTTACTGCTTTTATTTGTACTTGATTCATATTTATATCTTTTTATAAACTATGCTTTTATTCATGTTAATAAAAATAGTAATTGTAGGTGGTAGAACTATTATCATTCGCCCGGGGAAGTACCACCGCTGCACCCACTCTTCTGCCGTGAACCAATTCTATTGTGTTTCGGTGGAAAGGTGCAGTTCCGGCCGCACTTACATGAGGCGACCACCAGCCTCCGGAGTAGCAGCGCAACTGCATACGACCTCAGACAAGACTTACCTATGCTTGCTTGAGGTTGTATGTAGATGTCCATGGGCTGCAGCGACCACTTAACACCGTGTGGCCTACATGCTCGGCTGCTACTCCATTCAAATAAAAAAAGTACATCAGGCTGATCTGAGTCAGCATACCGCGACTGCTTTCTTCGTGGAGTGTCATTGTCTTGGAAGTAATCTGTACCGAAATATAAAATATCATGTATCAATAACCCGCGTGGCGCAATGGTTACCTTGCCGGACTGCCAATCGAAGGGTCCTGGGTTCGATTACCGGCGAAGCAGTTTGAATGATGGGTTTAAATTTCTGTTCTCGGTCTCGGTGTTTGTGTTTCTGTCTCTGTGTGTGTCCATGGTATCCACGACACAGGGTATATCTACCTTACTGTGGGGCTATGGGTGTGAAACTTTATCAATGTGTTACTTACCTCTTCTTTTGCAGCTTGGAAGCATCGCAAGTCAAATCCATTTTACTTTGCAATTTATATTAATAAGTAAAAATGAATATTGTTTTAATAAAATGTGGTTTTCATGTGAATGTTGTATTTTTGTAAGTTATAGTACTTATAGTTGACAAGTTGACAGTGACAATCAAACGATATGTAATTTTTTTATCTACAGACAGTATTTTATCATTTTCATCATTTTAACTTTTTTAGGTTTTGCTTTTGAGATTGACAGTTTTAAACTTAATATGTATAAATATATATTTATTGTGTGCATGTGTATGTACTCCTCCTAAACGACTGGTTTAGATCATAGACTTAGGATATACGGTAGTATATTGATCTTGATTTTAAAATACATAGGATATACGGTAGTATATCCGCCATCTCTTGATGAGTAGCGGAAGGTCGCTACAGACTGTCATTCTTTGTTTTATATTTTTGTTAGACAGTAACCTAAAACCTAGTTCTAAGTTCTGCACCAATCTAGGCACCTATACAACTGTCTTCCAGGCAGAGATGTATGCGATAATCCAATGCGTATATGAAAGCCTGGACAGGAATTATACTAAAAAGCGTATAACGATTCTATCGGACAGTCAGGCTGCTCTTCGGGCACTGCAGTCCCATGAAACTCAGTCAAAATTGACCTTAGAATGTATCCATGCACTCAACACACTGGGCGCACACAATAGTGTAGCCCTCGGGTGGGTGCCGGGACATGTGGGTATTTGCGGTAATGAAGTCGCCGACAAGCTGGCCAAAAAAGGTGCTGCGATGCCCTTCATTGGCCCTGAGCCAATGCTGGGCATCTCAAAAACCGCTTCCCGAACCATGCTTCAAATCTGGTCTACGAACCAGGGCAAAGGCCTTTGGGTGTCCGCACCAGGCATGACGCATGCAAGGGCGCTGGTGGCTGGCTACTCAAGCAAATATCAAATTCAAAAAAACAGATCAAAGCAAGTGATCAATCTAGAACGCAATGAAATACGTCCACTTGTAAGAATTCTTACTGGTCACTGTAAACTAAACAGGCATATGTTCAAACTTAACCTAAGTTCGACTGCTATTTGCAGATTCTGCAATGGTGAAGAGGAATCGGGCATCCACATACTCTGCGACTGTGTCGCACTCGCACATAGCAGAAGTCGGATACTGGGCGGCAGCCTAGTCACATCGGAAGATGTCAAACTTCTAGATCCCAAGCGCATCGTACGGTTCCTAACAACCGTCGGCCTTGGGAATCAGATATAAACGCGGGGCTAGGCTACAATAGATCATTTACTGGTCGCAGTGGCCTTAGGGTTGAACCCTTCCCCATCAACTCAAATAATAATAATAATAATAATTGACAGTAACCTGAAATCCCTATAAGATAAAAACAACAAGAGGATTTTAATACTTTTAAGGCAGGACAACGTCTTCACCCGCGTTATTAGAACTTTCATTATTCGACCAGATTTTTGCAGTAAAGCAATATTCTATTGTGTTTAAAATATAAAGCGATTATTAGAGGAAGCTTTAATTCTATGATCGAAATTTTTATACAGATCTTTCAAATCGACATTGTCATTTCTTTGAACGTCTGATTGGCGGATGGCGTTTGACGGCGTTCTACGCCATAATATTGTTAATACTCTTCAATATAATATATCAGGAAGACTCGTATTTTTCAGTGTATATTTAAGTTGATTATCGCTGAATTTTTTTAATAATTTAAAATTTCTAAAAATAAAACCTAGCTGGATCGATTTATCACCCCCGAAACCAGGATACTAAATTTAATTAAAATTGTTGGAGCCGTTACCGAGATTCAAAAAATAAAATTAGGTAAGGATTGCTCGTTTAAAGATATTAGATTACTTTAGCAATCATGAAATGATAATCCTATTAATAATACCCAAGGGTAAAAATAAAGGCATATTTATTGTTTTTTTTTTTGTTTTTTACATTTATAAATACATCATGAAAGAGAAAATTATATCAAAAAAATATTGATTAATTATTTTACATTCCACAAAATGTTGCGTCTAAAAAATGTTGGGATTACTCTAATCCCCTGAGTGAATTATTTATAAACAATCAGCATAAAGCAATTTTTATACTTTGTACTTCTACAATGTCGACATCTTCTTCGATGTATTATACTAAGTTTATGATCGAAGCGAATATTGGAAGGTCTTCCTAGATTTATATTTGAATTATCCAAAAAAGCGAATTATCTGCAAGTAGGCCTTTTTCGGTTTTCATCAAACTTACAGCAAATTTAGATATAAATTCCAATTGACTTAAAGATCGCTCATTCGCCAGATTGTAAATTTTCCACGAGTTTACTTAAACACTGTCTATCAAATTGATAAACAGTGGCCACCACCACTTTTTCTCTCTTACTCGAATCCTATAATGGGCTTTTCCGTTATCATGCAGATTTACATCTCCCATATTTTTATTATAATCTGCTATAACCTGGAGCTGTGGCACATTCATCATCTTTTTAATTTTTCTATCGTAACGTTTTGCTGTAACCAATGGTTCGATTTTTGCGTTGTACGTAGCCACATTCACCACAGAATTATTGTCATTCCATCGAACCAACGGTACTTCATGTTTTTGGTCAACGCTATGATCAAACTAAAGAACATTACATTTAACTTGGCAGAGAATATTTAACAAAACACAAAATAAGTTTCAAAATTCATAAAATAAGGAAGAAACGGACAACGTTAACGGCCCATTTATGTTTTAAATCATCCACGTGTCTCATTGTATGCTAAGAACGATAGATTGTGCTTACAAACAGTCATTACAACATTTTTCTCGTAGTAATATTAGTTATTAGGTTTAATGTATTAGTCCCTGTAGCTTCGGGATTAAGAATAGAGCTACGGTATCCCCTGCCTGATCGTAAGAGGCGACTAAAAGGGGACTTCCGGGGTTGTGGACGGTGTGAGTGGGAGCTCGATCCGTCCAACCAGCAGCCCCGGGAAGGTGCAGGAGAGCACATATGCTCTCCTGAAGATGGGCCCGTTCTTGGGCGTCGCACGTGGAGGACACCGGTGCGTTCCGCCGGAGATCGTAGGTGGTAGAACTATTATCATTCGCCCAGGGAAGTACCACCGCTGCACTCACTTCTGCCGTGAACCAATTCTATTGTGTTTCGGTGGAAAAGTGCAGTTGCGCAACTGCATACGACCTCAGACAAGACTTACCTATGTTTGCTTGAGGTTGTGTGCAGATGTCCATGGGCTGCAGCAAGTACTTAACACCACGTGGCCTGCATGCTCGTCTGCTACTCCATTCAAAAAAAAAACCTCCCCAAGCGCAGTGGCAGCCACCGAGGGGGTTTTAGTGCGGTCAAATCCCACATAACCCGGTACTCTCTCCCAAGGTGCCGGGTACCTTTTGAAGGTTCCCCCCCCCCACCCGAAAAAAAGGTTTAATGTCTTAGAGCATCAAGGTATTGACAGGTATGAACCCATTAGATTATTGTTGAACATCGCGTCTTTAATGAAAAATCCTTATAAATTTTATTGCCGTAATTCACGATAAACCTCGGCCAAATAGTGAATTTGATTACATAGCTCCCTAGTGTAAATTTAACAGTACGAAGTTCAAATTGTTTTTATAGTATAATCTATTTACCGATACCAGCAATTAAAAAAACTATAACTAATTATAAATATGATACAGAGCGCAGTAGTAAAAGATAATAAAAGCGTGTTAAAAAGAAGGAAGTTATCAATTCGACTGTGTGGTTGTACGAGATAAACCACATACCTTTGGTAGGTGATAGAAATTTTATGGTTGTACCGGGAAAGTACCACCGCTGCACCCACTTCTGCTGTGAATTTTTTTTGTTTTTCGTCGGATGGGTGACTGCACCCACAACTGTGTCGGCTATAACTACATGAGGCGATCATCATGGGCTGGGCAGCGAACATACGACATGGGCTGCGTGCGACGAGCAACTTCATACAATAAATTTTAGTAGGTGGTAGAACTATTATGGTTCGCCCGGGGAAGTACCACCGCTGCACCCACTTCTGCCGTTACTAATTCTGTTGTGTTTCGGTGAAAAAGTGTAGTTGCCGGCCACACTTACATAAGGCGACTACCAGCCTCCGGAGTAGCAGCGCAACTGCATACGACCTCAAATAAGACTTACCTATGCTTGCTTGAGGTTGTATGTAGATGTCCATGGGCTGCAGCGACAACTTAACACCACGTGGCCTACATGCTCGTCTGCTACTCTATTCAAATAAAAAAATAAAATAAAAAAAACTACGCATTTTTCGTCACGCTCCGGGGCTGAATCGATTTTGTCGAAATTGAGACTTAGCTGACATAAGATAATGGCGAGTGAAAAAGAAGAGGCAAGCAAATGCATATACATTGCGCTGTAATTTAATTTAGTTTAAAAACTATTAGCATGGCTGGGTAGCCTTACGAATCATGTTTAATAATACCTACATATCGTAGTATGCGTAAATCGCAGTCGGTAAGACATCATCTTGAGGCACGGACACCTTATCATTTTTCACGAGATGTGGCGGCAAGAAATTTCTTTTTTTACTTATCTGTTTGCTCCCAGTAAATTTGTTTCGCCGGCAAATTTTTGCCGTATAAGGCTTTGGCGATTAGAATGGGAGCGAAACTTCTTATCTACTTTTGGGATTTACAGTTCTTAGATATAACCTAGAGGTTGTTCGTAAGGTATTGCATTGCTTGCGGCTTGGTCTTGTCTCTTGGTTTGGTTGGCAAACAAATTCAAAGTTTTTCCATTGTCTCAGAAATTTAATCTCCATCTAGATCATGATCGTTTGAGATGCTACAATTCTTGTATTGATAGTTGATAAGACGAATTGAATAGAAGCGCGTATGGCCCGGTGGTTAGCGTAGTAGAACGCAAACGATCTATGCAACTAAGCCAAACGGACGCGGTCGGGTATGAAATGGGTGACCGCTAGTGGCAAAAAAAAATTAATGCGCGTTTCTGTGCTTTAGAGCGCACGTTAGCCGTCAGTCCTGATTTTTGTCGATAGATAACAGTCGTTAAACCTTTTCGGAGGCCTTATGGGCAGTTTGAAAACATCCGACAGCGGGTTGGCCACTAACCCGTATCTCCACCAACCCGCATTGGAGCAGCGTGGTAGAGTAAGCTGCAGGCCTCAAAAAGAAAACACAATAACTTTTCTCACCGTGAAGTTGCGATAAATACGCACTTAAACCATTTTTTTGCATTAAATTCGTTATATTCTAGTCGGAGACCGCGGTCTTTGTCGCTCGGCCATCGCTGCTCATATATCATGATTTATCTGGAAATTAATTTATGAATTTATCTTTACTATTTAATGTAGTATTTAATTATAAAAAAAATATTGCCAAATTCCCCAATAAAAATAGGGTGACGAATTAAGTGAAAAGACTGTTAATGTTTAAATTGAATTAGTACCTGGACGCCCGAGCATTGCTCGGATAAAAACAATTGATTTTCTTGGTTTTATTTTTAAGAAAAACATTCATTGCCTGAGTGTTATTTAACAAAGCCTTTTGAAACGGCTTCAAAGATTTTGATGAAATTTAGTACCCTGGTTTCGGGGATGATAAATCGATCCACAAATTTTTATTGATAGAAATTGACGTTTTATTTAATGTTTATGCAGTTAAATATAAAATTACTCTTACTGACATCTATTGGAGAATATTAATAATATTAGTAGAAAGCCGTACAATGTCAATCCGCCCTTCAAACAAATGACAATGTCGATATGAAAGACCTCTATAAAAATTTCATCAACGGAATTAAAGCTTTCTTGGTCGAATGGTTACGAAAACTAACTATGGAACTAGAGACCCGGGTTCAAACCTCAAGTAGGCAAATTGAATATTAAATTTTTTGTGATTTTTTTTAAATTGGGAGCTAGGTATTTCAAAAGGCTTTGTTAAGTAACACTCAGTCAATGAATATTTTGCTTAAAAATAAACCAAGAAAATCAATTGTTTTTATCCGAGCAACGCTCGGGCGTCTAGGTACTTTTATATTAAACATTAAATAAAACAACAATTTCTTTGAATAAAAATTATCTATTTATCATCCCCGAAACCAGGGTACTAAATTTCATCAAAATCTTTAGAGCCGTTTCCGAGATTCAAAAAATATATTTAGATATATACAAGAATTGCTCGTTTAAAGGTATTAGATATGTATAATTAATCAGGCAGTATTCTTTCTAAAAGTTAAAGGTTTTCGTTCAATTGATTCCCACACTTTTTGATTCAATATTTAAAGTGCAAATTACTTTCTAAATTCTCTCGAAGAATCAAATTTGTTTTTTTGGAACAAGCTAAAAGCGTTAAGCGACTTGTTAACGGCAATTGATTCTTACGCTTCACTTATTGGGTCTTAGTCATTCTGTGGCGACTCGGCCTTGCTGAAGGGAGGTACTTGTCGCCAAGTGTCAGTCGGGAGACGGATAGTGGTAGAAATTCACGCCAATAGAAAAGTAATAATTTTCTCTGTCGTGTCTGCAATCGAAACTCGAAACCAAAACCCAGACCAATAACAAAATTTTGCGAAGCACTTGATCGTCAATTGATGGATATTTGAAGAACTGTTATCGCTCTCCGCTTTTGTCTTTACACTTTATGGAGCTTCGTGGAACCGAAGTACAGAAATACAATGTTTGACAGACCAACAGGTTTCCGTGTAACTTTGGACAGCGAGATGTTTCGTGTCCAATTTTGGGCTTTGTTATTTATATTACAAGCTTTTTATTAACTTGCAATGTATGTTTGTTTGAGTGGAATCTTGCAATTCAATTTTGAAACAGATATCTTCAATTGCATGAGCTGAAATTTTAATTTGGATGAAAGAGTAAGTGAGCTCCATAGCTCTCCCAAGATGGCATACACGTTGCCCCTTACGAGTACCGTGTAAGGAGGATACCAGTGCATTCCACTGGAGATCCCGAAGTCCTTCCTAATTGCTGAGGAAACGGAGAGGGTTTAAGTGTGTTTAAATCCCACATAACTCGCAATCTTTGCTAATCTGCTTGGTATTGAAGGTTTCGTGGGAATTTAAGAAAAACGTTGTTGCATTGCAAAGATCACAGTACACCATGCAGCCTGCGAGCGTCTACTCCGTCAAAATCTTACTTTCCTATATTTTTCAGCGTCTAAAAATAAAAAAACAGACATCTGTTATTAAAAGAATTAAGATGATAATGAAAATAATTTGTCCTCTCCCTAAAAACAAAAGACGGGGCTCTACGAAACGCTAATGAATTCAATAAAACTTAATGAATAAAAGTAAAAACAGTCTATCAAGGGTGCAATTATAGAGATCCTAAGATAACATTAGGGGACGCGGACGCTTTCAAATATTTAAGACCTCTAGTTTGTCAAACAACGAAGAGGACCTTTAATTCAAATAGGAGGGAAGTTTGGGCCTGATTATTCTATTTCTTCAAAGTAAGCGATAAGCTATCGTTTATTTTAACAATATTAATTGCTTCACCTAAATTGGTGCTACCAGTGGTGGATCTAGGCTCATCCAGTCATTAAGTCGCGGGGGGGCTTGTACTCGGACCGCGCCTGGTTTGGGGGGGAGGGGGGCTGGATTTCAGTTTTGGAACAATTTTTAGCTTGAGCCCCTTGGCCCCCCTGGATCCGCTAGTGGGTATTATTACATAGCGACAATACATTGATGTAGATGTAGGGTAGGTAGTACATTTTTTAGAGAAAAACGTAGTAATCTATGTATATGACTGAATAGTTTGTTTGTCTGAAACCATAAGAATAAATAATACATAGAACGGATACTCCCGCTCCGCACGGGCTCAAGGTCACGATATTAGCCTACACGTTAAACAGAATACTAAGTCGGGCTGTCTCGGCCGGCGCGTCAATTACAATAATGGCGCCAAGTTATTGTGGTGTGTTTGGTTGTACAAACAATTAAAAAACAATGTCATACTTAAGTTTTTTTAGTTTGCTCAAAGAAGATGCAAGGTAAGAGTAGAGTAATTTTTTTTTATATTATTCCGTTTCCGTAGGTACCTAAGTCATCAAAAGGACATGAACAGTTTTTTTGTATATCTTCACCCAATTGGAAAAATTCTGTTAGATACATACATCATATCAACATGTCTCCAAAATCTTTAATAATAGCCCCCCCGCCATTGGTCGTTGTACGTTTCTCGATTGCTTTGGCTCGCGATGGCGGCGGCGCGGTGGCGTGCGGCGCCGCGCCACGGCAGTGGCGCATGTGCGCCTGCGGTTTAATATAAACAAATACCTATGTTATTCGTTTATATTAAACCTAAACTACCCACATAAATACTAACACCTATGTAGGTAAGTAATATAGGGTACTCAGGATAACTTTACTTATACCTAATGTAAAGTACTTTTATTTATAAGTATTTATTTATCATTCTCATTTTGTAACACTAAACTAAAATAATGATTTTTAAAACTTATATTTTAGGGATATTATCTTTAGACATAAGCATTATTAACAGTTCACAACCCTGGCAACACGCCTGGGCGACAGAGGGGCGTAACGAGGTGAAGAGGGAAGTAGGTATATAAATTGCGGCGTATCAATGGCGGTCAAAGGAGATTCCGTTCTATGTATAATTATTATTTATTCTTATGTCTGAATCCGCTTATCTCAAGAACTACTGGTTCGAAATAAAATAAAAAAAGTAAATTGCACTCCGGTAGTGCCGGCAGAAGTGAAAACTTGAACATTAACGTTGTGCATTATTAATAATTTCGCACGAATTGCTTTTATTATCAGTATTATTTTTCATCTAATATTTTCAGTAGGTTTTCATCTAGTATTTTTATAAAGTACTCACTCATTTTCTTTCACTATTTCTTTGTCACTTTTTTCATTAAGTTCAATGTCCGTATTTTGAATACTTGATATAAACGAATTTTATAAGTAGTACAAGTTTATACAGTCGGAAGCGCTCTTTGTATTGTGGTCGAGACGTCTTCAGCTGTGTACGTTCGCGTGATTCCTCCGCTGCTCAACAGATGGCGCTGACCAGTTGGCTGAATCACGGAAACGTTTGTACTCTTTGGTTTCTATAAGACGAAATTGTAATGTAATTTTTTAATGATTTGGCAATTAATGACATTTGATGCATTTCAAGTATTACGCACTATACCAGTGTTTTTTTGATGAGGTGACTTACCGCCTGGAGGAGCTACTGTAGGGGTGTTCATGGTCCTTAATTGTCGGATGCAGTAGATCCGACAAAGTCTTGTGAGCCGTCCTATCCTAGGTTCTGTGTACTAGACTACTAGAGGCTGGCAGCGAAGCAGGAGATTCCTAAGTAAGTTCAAACTTCCATGGTGCGGAATTTTAAAAAATCGTTTTTTTTAATTAGTCGAAACCCTTACAATCGATTGTTCGATTAATCGATTTCGATGTTACAACAATACTCTCCAACCGTCTTACGGTTTTTCGATCAGCACACGTGACCTCGCGCGAGTTTCACAGTTTTTACCCATCCCACAAAAGTGCTCAACGCCGCTAAAGAAGTTTTCACTTCAATAACTTTGTGTCGGATAATCCATTTATCGAGGAAACATCTTGCTACACATAATTTACAATTTTTACACTAAACCGAAAATTTATAAACCTAAACCTATAACTAACTATATACAATATCATACAAAAAATAAATATAAAAATATAAAAGTTTTACAAATAAAATAACTCATCACAATACAAGGAGCCTGCCTATTGTGTCTAAAGCGCCCGTGTGTGGCAGATGACCTTTGACACCTCAAAGTTGAAATTCACATTTATATTACCTTTGCATCAATAGTTTATTTAGGTTTATTATTTGAAGAGAAAACCTAGCGCTTAAAAGCAACTAATAAAATTCTTGGTCGACTGCCAAGTGAAACAATCTGGGATGTCTCGGAGCGGTCACCGAAACTCAACTAGTCAAGTCGTAAATCTTTGTTTCAAGCCTCTTCCCTAATATCCTTGGAATTTATATGCCTATATATTTATTTCTTGTCATAAATGGTTTTATTTTATGAGGCTTCTACGTTTGAACAACATTTACATGTAAGTAATAAAATATTTGCTCAGATGCTAAGGAAGGAATGCCAACATAAGGACTCTCGGACCTAACAGTAAGATACCTTTTTCTTCGGGCTTTTGATATATTTTATACATTATTTTCCTTTTTGCATCCAATATTATCAACTAATAAAAACATTGCTGGGTCAACTGCCAAGTGATACAGTCTGAAAATCAAGACTGGAAAATGTCATGGTGGTGACCTTCTTTCTTCATATGAATTTCTTTAAACAAGTATTTTTATTTTACAAGTTTTAGAATAGAGCGTTGATCCGAGCAGTCACCGATTTTTGATAGTATTGAGTAAAAACTTGGTTTTTACTTCTATTTTATATTTTTTAAGTCGCTATACATATTTCTTTTGACAAGTGCACCAATTCTTTTGTTTACAATGAGTAGGCCAGCAGTGGTAAATAAATCCCAGTCCACTTAAACAATTTGATAACTCTCATAGTGGCGAAAATTAGGGGAGGCCTTCAATCAATCAGCTTTTAAAACTGAATAAAGTCTAGTAAATGTCCAGTTTTGAAAGCTGATTGATGGATGGATGTAACTCGCAAATATTTATTTCAAGACATTTCTTCTACTAGCTTAGGCATTTATATTTATGATACTCATTTCTTTTCATATATTTTTCCATTTTTTAACCTTTTTACTACCCGGAGAGCAGTAGTAACTAACAAAATGTTTTGGTCAGCTGCCAAGTGTAACAATCTGACGACTCTCGGAGTGGTCACCGAGCTGAAAATACTTGCCATATTGGCTTGTTAATGTTTTGTTTCAAAACTTTATTTGTACGCTTTTTAAGTTTTAAAATTAATTTTGAAAAATTTGTTATATGACTTTACAACAAAATGACGTTAATTTAGAAAAAAATATGAAACTGTTGCGTTCCGTTACCACAATTCTTCAAGGATGGAAGTTCTCCACACTGTATACTTACTTGTATATAGAGAGAGTATTTCAAAACATTAAAATGTGTGAGGGTTATTAGAAGTGAAAGTAAAGGTGAAGGGAAGTTGTTTGTACAAAAGTAGACCATAGAAGTAAGATAAGTTCTTAAGAGTTTAATAGTATTAGGACTATGTGGGTAAAAATGTCTTAGTTGATGTAGAAGTCCTGTATTTTGTTCTTCCATAATTAGCTCCAATAATACACACTCCAGATCGCTAGAAATAATTGCCATTCTCGAAAAACTTTGCTGTACATATATGTCGTTGTAGTCCTTTCAAGACTTAGACTAAGAATAATGTACTTTCAAGACGCTGTATTGACATGATTATTATTGACATTTATTTTCAAAGAAACGCTGTCTCTCCCTAGCGACAGCCTTTTCAAGAAACAATGGAACTTTCTCAAAAACATTCTGACTTTAAAGTTGAATCTCATTTTTCTCGAAATGATTTACTTAACTATAAATAAATCGCCATGGACTTTTCCTAGATTTCTATTAAAGAATAAACTTGCCTTTAAAACCAAGATTTGCGTATTTCCGTTATGACGGTATCTTACAGCTATTAATCTGTTGCTTTTGACGATATAGAATAATTTTAGGTAACAAAAGAATTACGTAATAACAGACAATTTTGGAAGTGTTGAACAACACTTTTAAATTCATAGAATTTTCGAGTCCATTTACTCTAATTGGTCCCAAAAGTTAGGAAGCTCATACAAGATGAGTCTTAAAAATTAAATTTAGCTTTTCATTCGGGCGATGGTGGGTTGAAATAAATGGTCGGTTAATAAAAAGAGATTAATACCACAAGTTTTAGCTTCGGAGATTCTTGAAGAACAGTTTCGTCTAAAGTATTTGGTGAAGTGCTATGAAGTAATCAATGTTCTGTTCAAATTGCGTTGCCTTTTGTAACTTTGAAAAATAAACCTCAACGGTTTTAAAGGTCCCGGCCTTTGTAGCTTCTTGGTGCTAAAAGAGTAATTTAAGTTTAAAGGAAGTTTTGGATTTAAATTAAATGTGTGATTTCTTTCTGAATTTATTTTGTCCGCTTAAGTATTTTTTTATTTGACTGGAGTAACAGACGAACATGCAGGCCACGTGGTGTTAAGTGGTCGCTGCAGCCCATGGACATCTACACACAACCTCAAGCAAGCATAGGTAAGTCTTGTCTGAGGTCGCATGCAATTGCGTTGCTACTCTGGAGGCCGACCGCCGACCTTTCCACCGAAACACAATAGAGTTGGTCCACGGCACAAGTGGGTGACTTGTTTTCAGAATTTATTTTGTCAATAGCTTAAGCTAAACCTTTTTCCCTAAGCGTAGAAAATACTGTTTTATTGGAATGTCCATCTTGAAGAGTTAACCGATAGTTCAATACACGGGCTTGCTTGCAGGCAAGTCTTTACGGGTACGAATAATACACTACACTAACCCTTCAGATTGCATCATGGACGGCCAACAGAAAACACTTTAGCATTTTTTACAGCTGCTTGAGGGGGATACAGGGTTAAGTGGGATTTGTACTATACTTACATCCCTCGGGAAGACTAGGGGATCTCCAGCGGAACGCACCAGTGTACGCGCGGTGCCCCAATCGTTCCCACCTAGGGAAAGTGATATCTTCTACACTGTCAGATGCTGACGACTGCGTGGTGGAGTGCATGGCCACAAAACGTCGTCTTTCCGGCTTCCGTCTTCAAAGGCGTTTTAAAAACTAAAAGTCTCTATAATAAATGAAATTTTAAGAATACTTTTAAATATATTTTTTGATTCCATTTCCACTAATTGGCCATTAAAGCTAATCGGCTCATGCAAGTTGAGGCTTAAATTAATTCCAGCTTTTTGTTTCGGCGGTAGTCTGTTAGAATTAATGAACGGTTAATAAAAGAGGGATTCATTCCATAAGTTTCAGCTCCGGAAATTCTTGACGAGCAATTTTGTTGAAATTATTTCTTGAATTTCTATGAAGTAATCAATGTGCTGGTTTAAACCGCGTTTCCTTTTTCAACTCTCGGAAATAAACCTCGATGGATTTGAAGGTCGCCTTTGTAACTTTGCGCTACAAAAAGAGATAATTTAAATAAATGATTTTGTAGGCGCAGCTGGTTAGTTATAAATATAGAAGTGCTTTGTTCTTTAAATAGGTTTGGTGAAAAATCCTGAAAAACGGTCTCTTAAATCACATGTGAAACTGCGGCGGGTTACACCTATTACTTTTTTGATTTTCCTTCGTTTTTTCCTTCACTTCTCCAATCAATGGGATGGAATGGAATGCAAATGGAATCAATTCTGTTGTGTTTCGGTGGAAAGGTGCAATTGCCGGCCAGACTTATCGTACATCGCGCCATCAGGCTTTTGAGTAGCAGCCCAACTGCATACAACCTCAACCAAGACTCAGGCTTACTTGAGGTTGTCTGTAGTTTGCTATGGGTTGCAGCGAGCACTTAACAATACCACATGACCTGCAGGCTAGTCTGTTACTACATTCATTTAAAAAAATGGGAATAAAATTCTTTGAACATGACTCCACAAGGAGTAAGGGATTCATTGGGCGACTGGTTTTGTAGAGTATATGGTTGACGGTATCAGTCCTCACGTTCGGTCGTATATGCGATGCATTGATCGTCAATAAAAAAAACGGTGGGTCAGTGGGTGGCCTAAATGATTGTTCTGGGAGGATAGACAACAAAAACAGATGGTGAGACGACGCAAAGGATACTCTTTTAACCTAGACCACTTTCGACACTCATGATCCCCTGTAATCATGCGCCATGAGTATAGCCGGTTAAGAGTAACTATGGTATATCTTTTTTTTGGTGTCGGGGGGGGGGGGGGGGGGGAACCTTCAATAGGTACCCGGCACCTAGGGAGAGGATACCGGGTTATGTGGGATTTGACCGCACTAAAACCCCCTCGGTGGCCTGCCTCTGCGCTTGGGGATGACTCCGGGATCTCCTAAGGAACACACCGGTGTTCTCCACGCGCGGAGCCCAGAATGGGCCCATCTTCGGAGGTTAGATGTGCTCTCCTGCACCTTTCGATGTTTACGGCGGCATGCGGCCACACGCACACACCGCCGTCCTTCCCGGGGCTGCTGGCTGGACGGATAGAGCTCCGACTCTCCCCGTCCGCAACCCCGGAAGTCCCCTTTTAGTCGCCTCTTACGATCAGGCAGGGGATACCGTAGCTCTATTCTTAATCCCGAAGCTACAGGGACTATATCTATCAGTCCTAGCTGTTATTGATAGTCATTAAACCTTGTCGGATGCTTTACGAGCGGTTTGAAAACCCCACATCTGACGGACCCGACCCGCAGCGAGTTGGCCACTAACTCCTAGTTATCCGTTTCAGAAACGTTGATCAGATAATGTTCCGAGTGGAACAACACAATGGTACCTACTAACAGCTTCTGAGAATACGGCCTGATGACAAAACTTTCAGGCAATCTAACTTATGAGGCGAGTTCCTTCCTTCCAGGAAAATGAAAGAATCCAAACTCGGCGTGATAGGCAGAACTTCTTGCTCGATCGATGACAGGATAATTATAGTAATAATTTAGCCCACGATGCTAAATGTCATCTTACTCGAACGCCCCGAGGAATTATTCTATTTTATAAGATCTTTGTAAAGGCTCTCATAATTCCACAGTACGGTAGATATACTCTGTGTCGTGGATACTATAGACACATACAAAAAAGACATGAACACAAAAACCAAGACCGAGAATAGTAATTAAAACTCATCATTTTAATGTCTATTTAACCGGGAATAAAACCTATGACACTCGATTAGCTGTCCGGCATCGTAGCCGTTGCATCACACGGGTCGTCAAAGTTTTTGTTGATAGTGCCGTATTAAGATAAAAATAGGTTAATTATATGATGTTTTCTGGTTCTGTTCTGTTGATGTTGGTGTGCGGGAAGAGCACCTATTACGGGGTTTTTTATATAAATATTAACAAAAAGGGAAGAGTACAATATAGACCTTAAAAACTTAAGATACTATAAAATAAATGAATTTTATTTAATTTATCAGTAATAATATGATTTCAGTATAACTACGAGGATGGGTTGGACAAACAACTAACAAAAAATATAAAAAATATCATATCGGCACCCTCGGGCGAGTTTGAATAGTCTTTATTTTAATTAAAAAAACACCAATCGTCATCGGATTAAAATTCTAATCAATTAATTTTAGCTACCTGAAGCCCCTAAGAGCAAACATCCAAAAAATTTAGCATTTCTGTATAGAAGGCTTTTTTAACTGTGGGAGAAGGCAACAAGGTGCACTTTATAAGCTTATATTTTAAGCTGACCCGCTCGAAAAAATCCAAAAATCGCCTCTTGGGCCCCCTTATTATTATGTTCAGCGCGACTTCTCGAGTGCTGAGTGATTGCTAATAAGGTTTTGTTAATAATTGTAGGCAAAAGATTTCTTTTTATGGATGATAGGTACTCGGAGTTATAGAGAGCGGAGGAGCGGCCATGCGGTAAGAGCAGCGATGGCCGAGTAGTAAAAAAACCGCGGTCTTCGACGCGACCGATCCCGGGTTCTAATACTCGGCGCGCACCTCTGACAAAGAAATTTGTAACGCGCATTTGTTACTGCTCTACGGTGCTCAAAAATATCGTGATATTTAATTGTATACGATGTTCTCCATCGTCGTGCATTCCTGAAAGAAATTCATAATTTCTCGAAACCACGATGTCTACTAATCCGCACTTGTCCAGCGTCGTGGACTATTGCCTAAATCCCTCTCACTTGTGTGAGGAGACCTGTGCCCAACTGTAGGACATAGAAAAGGCTGATTTTTTTTATAGAGAATAAGGTGATATAGTTTATTTATTCTTTATTTTACAATTTGAACAAAAACCGCTAACCTTCAAGAAGTGCAGAAAATATCAAAAATATCTATATGAGAGAAGGATCAGGATATAACAGAAGTGAAATATAATAAATAAAATCAAATATGCGATAAATATGAAGAGATATAAATATTGATATACAGACAGTATAACTGACATAATACATAGTCTTCCAAAGTTATGAGCAAAGCTCCTAGTAATGAACAAAAACGCCCTTCAGTAATTCAGTAATTTATTGTCATACAACAAGTTACATGCATAGGTGTTTATAACATTTTATTGTTCTCTGTTGTTACCCATAGGGTGTACAATATTTTGATAAATTTATTGATTTCGTTAAATTAATATTAAAAAATTCACATTCAATTTACAAAATATAAATACAAATAATTAATTATTACAATTGTCCTTTTTGAAAAGTTATAAAGGTTTTGTGATTTCCAGTAGCCTATGCTGCTTTAAATCTGTTTTTCTCCCCAGAAACTCTACCACGCTGCTCCAATGAGAGCTGTTGGAAACACGGATTAGTGGTCAACCCTCTGATGACTTAAGATCAACCATTATTTATAACTATCTAAACCCCTAAAGTTCCCTCTGAAGCACAGAAACGTGAATTTTCGCTACTAGCGGTCACCCATCTTACGATTTGCCGCGCCGGTTACGCTTAACTGCGTAGATCGCTTGTTCTACGTCAGCCGCAAAGCCATGCTTTAAGTTCGAAATTATCAACTTTTTAACTTGCGCTAATCCATCTTTGAAGCATCTTTGAACGCATAATTATTGTAATCACGAAGGTAATCCATAAAGGAAACGTGGAATATATTATTAATTGGAGTTAAGCCTAGATACATTAGGATTAGAGTAATAATAATATGATAGCTTAGGTATAAACATTCAATATTAATAGTTGTATTTAGTACATAGAGAACAGATGTGATTTTTATTTTGTATTAAGGAGTTTGCATAAATTAAACTGTGACTTATTTTAAAACTTGAAGTAAGTATCTTTTTACAGAAGATCTGATATCCAATCCGGATATTCTATTTCATGATGTCCTATCGGCTCTGGTTTGACGTGCACTGAAAAAACGCGCTTGTGTGCGTAAGCTTTTGAAACTTTAGCAAATAAATCTGATCATCTCTGGCATTACCCGCGTCGCACAATGGCTATCATGCCGGTCTGCCAATCAAGGGGTCACGGATTCAATTCCCAGCGAAACAGAAATTTGAATGATGAGATTAAATTTCTCTTCTAGGTCTGTGTGTTTGTGTTACTGTCTTTGTATGTGTCCATAGTACCCACGACATAGGGTATTCATTACTTAGCTGTGGGACTATGAGTGTGTAACGTTTATTTATTAACTAACAAAAAACGTGATATATTGTTATTTGCCCACACCACTCTTTTACGTTTAGTTGTCAGAGCGCTCTCGAGGTTACGCATACTAAAACCATGTAGATGTGTACGCCTCATTCATTGATAGCCGAACGGACTTGGTGACATAGAACATCTGTACAACATTTAATTTCACATGGCTTGCATTACTTTAATTTGCTATTATAATTATTTTTATTGCCAATGATAATGACCATTAAAATTAAATAGTTTGAACATATTGATATACAAAGAAATTATTTCAAATCGAACAATGTTGTTTATAACTCCAAATATCACTTTAGTGCCATACTGAATCTTAATTAGAAAACAATCGTCATCTAATCTAATACCTTTAAACAAGCAATTCTTGTTTATAACTAAATATTTTTTTTGAGTCTCGGAAAAGGCTCCAAAGATTTTATGAAATTTAGTATTCTGGTTTCGGGGGTGATAAATCGGTCCAGCTAGGTTTTATTTCTAGAATTTATAAACTATAAAATAATATTTTCAGCGATTAATACTTAAATATAAATAAACTAAAAGATATGAGTCTTCCTGACATCTATTGGAGAATATTAATAATATTGTGGCGTAGAACGCCGTCAATCCGTCAATCTGACGTTCAAAGAGATGACAAAGACAAAGACAAAGACAAAGACAAAGACAAATGATTTATTTGCACAAATATGGGTATTACAAAAGTTGTTTTATACATTTAATAATCCGCCATATTTACCTCAGTAAGGTATGCAAATATTATATTATATTATTAATAAATAAAAGTACTGACTAAAATCTAGCTTAGAAATTTTAATTTATTTAAGTATTAAATTAACTAATCATATTATTGATTTATATTTATCCCATATTTGCGGTTTTTTTATTGTTTTTGGTAATTATTTTTACGGTATTTTATCAGCGTCATCGGCTTTGGGCACCCAATTACCTGGGTTTTTATACACTGAGAGGAAAAAAAAGCCGGCGGAAAAAAAAACCTCCCAGGTTTTTAATCCCGTATTCCCTCACAAAGTTAAAGTTCATCATTTAGAAATTCAGAAACCGAGTAGTACGCTTTTGTAAATAAGAATGTTTTAAGTGCTCGTTTAAAATCACAATTTGTTTTAGATTTGAGGGATTCAGGTAAATTATTATATATTTTTGGTCCCATGCAAAAGACGCTTTTATGATATTGTTTTGTTTTTGACGCAATCGAACACAATTTTTTATTATATCTTTTTGATTTTAGGGTTTCATATTTATTTATATCTTTTTTTACCATTAAGGATATTTCATAAATGTATAGAGATGGGAGCGTCATTATTTTTAAATCTTGAAAGTGCGGCTTACAAGAATCTATTTGATTAAGTTGACACATAGAACGAATGCATTTCTTTTGAGCTTTAAAAGCCATTTGGATTCCCGTTGCGTTACCCCAGAATATGAGACCGTATCTAAGAGTTGCACCCACATATGCATGATATGCACTAAGGACAGCTGTTTTGTTTACTATTTTTGATAATTTATATAATGCAAATGAAAATTTATTTAATTGTTTGCAAACATGTTCCATATGGGACTGCCATGTTAATTTATTATCTATGTATAGACCTAAGAATTTAGTTGTGTCCGTTTCAGATATCATCTTTCCTTTATAGTTTATATTTATAGGTTGACCGTATGATACTCTATTTTTAAAAGTCATTATATTGGTTTTATCAAGATTAATTTTTAAATTGTTGTTATTAAGCCAGTCTATTAATGATTCTAGTGCATTGTTTATTTCGATTTCATAATTACTTATGTTATTATTCGTAAATACAACTGTACAATCATCGGCAAAGAGTATCATCGGCTGTTTGATGACTTTAGGGAAATCATTAATGTAAATAAGAAAAAGTAATGGACCTAATATGCTTCCCTGAGGCACACCATAAAGTACAGTCCTAGTATGAGAGTGGAATTTCTCTTGTGTGTTTGTTATATTATTGATTTTTGTAATTTCTGTGACTTGTTCTCTGTTAGTTAGGTAAGATTTTATTAATTTTAAAGCATTATCTCTCACTCCATATTTTTCTAATTTTTCAATTAATAGTTTATGGTCCACGAAATCAAATGCTCTTGTCATATCCATGTACAGTCCTACCACTTGTTTTTTATTATCTAGACTAGTCATTACTTTTTGCAAAAAGTTAAATACTGCTATATTAATTGATTTATTTTTCCTAAACCCTACCTGTTCATCGACAATGTCGATTTGAAAGAATTTCGTTCATTGAATTAAAGCTTCCTTGATCGGTCAAGGTTACCTGGGCTGACTGCGGAACTAGAGACCCGGGTTCAAACCTCAGTCAAAATCATATGCGTTTTTTTGTGATTTTTTTATTCAAACTATTTCAGATGACGATATCAAGTAACACTAAGTAAATGAGTATTTCGTTTGAAACGAAACAAAGAAAATAAATTGTTTTTATTCGAACAACGCTCGTTCGTCCAGGTACTAAATATTGAAACAAAAACGTATGTTACGTACTTTCACATTAAAAATACAGTACAGTCAGCTCGGTTAAAAAAGAATTGTAAGCAAAACGTTCAACAATATCTTACAAATCAATACCGAAGCTCAAATGTTTCTCTGACCCTACAAAATGTTGAAACCTTATTACCCACCTATCTCAGTGCTTAACTGACGCGAGATAACATCGATCCCGTGATGCTGAATGGACAGAAGGTTACCTGAGGATCAGGAATGGATCGGTTAGGTACGTAATACGGAGAGGACTTTTTGATTACAGGTGGAAAACTTTTAGACTTAATTGTGATAACCAAAAGAGTGCCAACAGGGTATTCCTTACGTAACGGATCTAAATTGGATTCTAGTTCTTTATCTCAGAACATTATTAAGAGAGGTAGAACGGCAATAATGCGCCGTTCGTATGAAGACTGGTGTCGCCGATCAAGCCTCGCCTTTCACCTCAATTACATCTGTACTTAAATAAATACGAAGCTTACGCACATATTTGCAATTTAAAATCTAGCCAATCTTAGCGCCGCACAATCACGCGATTTCAAATGAACGAATCACACCCCAGCACGCACACAAGCACGCATATCGTAGCACGATCGCGTGTTTCTGTAGAGATTTTGGAATTTTAAGCGTTTGCTCAAAATTCTTTGGCACGTCTGCCCCGCCCACATTTCCATTCTACTCGTTCTTTATATCTTGAATGCCATTAACCAAAATTGGTCATAGATGCATTTTTGTAGGTGGTAGAACTATCATCGTTACCCCGGGGAAGTTACGCCGCTGTACCCACTTCCGCCGTGAACCAAATGTTTTGTGTTTCGGTGGAAAGGTGCAGTTGTCGGCCACACTTACATGAGGCGACCACCAGCCTCCGGAGTAGCAGCGCAACTGCATACGACCTCAGACAAGACTTACCTGATGCTTGCTTGAGGTTGTATGTAGATGTCCATGGGCTGCAGCGACCACTTAACACCACGTGGTCTATATGCTCGTCTGCTAGTCCATTAAATTAAAAAAAATGTATGAACATTGTATGTAGTTGTTAATCAGTCATTCATTACTTTATTAACCAGACTACCGGCTCGGATTTCACTGATTGTTTGTCACGTCCATATTCTCCACGTCAGGTTTCAACCATATTATACTCCACGCAAAGACTACTCTTTTTGTGTCCCCCTGGTGGACACGCTTCTTTCCGAATTATTAGGGAGGCCTGGAGATTACTCCGCCACGCTGGTAAGTCCTCACCAAGTCGCATTGGGACTTGGTGGTAACTTAACCTAAATTAGAAAAAAAAAACAACATCAACATTGATTTATAAATAACTTACAACACGTAACGGAGCTTTTTCTTTAAGTCAGTGTAAAGTATTTGTAAGCAAATGTTGAACAATATCTTACCAACAGTTTTCCAAGCTCAAAGATTTTTCTGGCCCTACAAAACGTTGAACAAGTATTGCCCTCCCCGAGCTCACCTATCTCAAAGCTTAATTGACGCGGTGAGATAATATCGATCCCGTAATACTGAATCGACATAACTTTACCCGAGGATCAGGAATGGATGGGTTATGTAATAGGGAGAGGACTTTTTGATACGGAGAGGGTACCCGTTACAGGATGTTCCAGTTCCAGTTCCAGTTCCAGGAAAAAGCAGTTCAATATCAAAAATATCAGCTATTTATTACTAAATGTGTAAACGTTACACACTCATAGCCCCACAGTAAGGTAATTAATACCCTGTGTCGTGGGTACCATGGGCACATACAAAGACAGGAACACAAGCACCCAGACCGAGAACAGAAATTTAAACTCATCATTAAAACTTCTTTTTCGCCGGGAATCGAACCCGGGACCCCTCGTTTGGCAGTCCCGCATGGTAACCATTGCGCCACGCGGGTCGTCATATGTAGAGGTTAATATTGAATTGTAGAGCATTCGCAAGCAATATTTTGGTGGCATTAAAGCAGCAGCGCACGGCGCGGTTAGGTGTGAGATGAGTGACCGCTAGCAGTAAAAATTTCATGCGCGTTTCCGTGCTTCGGGGGGCATGTTAAGCCGTAGACCTCGGTTGTTACCGATAGATAATGGTCATTAAGCCTAGTCGGAGGCCTTATGGGCGGCTTGAAATAATCCGCGAGCGGGTTGCCCACTAATTCGCATCTCCACTCTCCCGCATTGGAGCAGCGTGGTGGAATAAGCTCCTGGCCTCCTCAATAATTGTGAGACACCCGTGCCCGTCAGGGAGATGCAAAAAGTGTTGCATACAAAGCAGTTCAGTGGCATTACAGCAGTAAACACTGTTTTACTAAAACGTCGGTAGACAGTGCTCGCCGAGAGCAGCAATGGCCGAGTGGTAAAGACACCGGTTCCCGACATGGATACCGGGTTCAAATCCTTGGCGCACACCTCTTGCAATGTACGTATACGTACGTATACATAAATGCTATTTATAATGTATGTATTTATCGCTGCCCCACGGTGATGTAAAGTATTGTATTATTTCATTAATTACGATGTTTTCCATCACTGTGCATGCCTGAGAGAAAGTCATAATTTCTTTTAAAGACATCATGTCGAATCAGCACTTGGCCAGCGTGGTCATCTATGACCTAAATCTCTCTCGTAGTAGAGAGAGGAAACCAGCAGTGGGGCAAAACACAATTGAAAAAAAAACAGTACTCAATATCGGTGCACTAGTTCACCGATGTAGGTCGTCAATAAGCGAGATTCGCAATTCTCTTTCATACTTAAGGATATATTGATAAAGCTGCTTTGAATTCAGAGTTCAGCTACCTCAATCTGATACTTAATTGACACGGGAATAATTCGATTGATTCCACTTCAGGCCGGATGCTGAATCGGCGTAGTTTACCTGAGTTAGGAGATCATGTAACAGATAGGCAACGAAATGATGAAATTCGTTGATTGTTTCAAGGAAAACATTGTCAGACATAACTTTTTTATCACGTTTTTATTAGCTTGCTTCTATGCAACTTTTATTGATGTGGTACGTATCGAATCGTATGTAAGATCTCCTCTCGCAAATAAAAGGGCATTAGGCCATAGTTACCCACACTTACCGAGTACAGATTTGTGGACAAATTTATCTCTTATTAATATTAATACTACTGACAGAGAATCCTATGTTTTGAAGAAATTCCAAGCAATTCCAAATGTAATATAGAAATACCGTGTCATATTAGCAAAATTTTGCAATTACCAAAATTCTCTGGAAAAAAGAATAAATGTAAATGAAAAAATGAATAAGCAGTTACAATGAGAAATAAGCTTCGGTTGTAGATCAAAGCCTTTCCGATACAACTCCCCGCTGCGAAAATGACGAAAATAAAAAATCGGCCAAGTGTGAAATACTTTTGAACGGAGGGTTCAATATGAAATAAATACAGAATCCTTAAAAATGTAGCCAAATAAACACTGTAGGTACCTGTGGGTAGTATGTAAGGAATTTTCTGCAATCTCATGCAATCATGTTCAACATGTAAGCACCCAAACGCAATAATATACTGAAACGTATATTTAAATACAGTAGTACTGTATTTTGCGAGTACACAATACTGTATGTTGCGTACAGTATAAAAATATTATCATCTGAAAGTTTCAGGTGATTTTTTATATTTTTATTTATTGGAAAATTCGGAAAATGTAAATTAAGAGGTAAGGTCCATTATGTCGATAGCGTACTAGTACTTGTTAATCCATAAAACACGACCAAAAAATACCTTTCAAAAGTAACGATGGTACGGACGTTTGTCTGCAACCCTTTTTACGTCCCACTGCTGGGCCCATGCCCATGTGATGGGAGAGGTTCATACCTCTTCCCATTATTGGGGAGGCCTGGAGCCTTAGAATAATTACAATTACATTATAGAAACCAAGTTCGCGCGCCCAAATTGAAGCATGTTGATTGGTGCCATTAATGGCACCAAACGCCGGGCCGCTTCGTAAGACTTAAGGTAAAATTTTATCACAACACTTTTTAACAACAAAAGAAGTCTAATAAAGTAACTTTTCACAGTTTTTTTCAATATTTTGTAGAGTTAATTTGGTCAAAATAAAAATATTTTGTTTGTCATATGTGACAGCTGTAGGAATCTATTTAGTGCTTCAATTTTGACAGCGCGCTTGTATGAAGACACTCATTCTATACGTATTTATTTTTAGCTTACTCCACCACGCTGCTTCAATACGGGTTGGTGGAGATGCTTGGTTGGTGGAGGTGGGTTAGTAGCCAACCCGATGTCGGATGTTTTCAAACCACTACAAAACTTTAACGACTGTTATCTAATGACAACAACCGGGACCAACGACTTAACGTGCCCTCCGAAGCACGGAAACGCGCATGAAATTTTTGCCACTAGCGGTCACCCATCTTACACTCGACCGCGCCCGTTTGGCTTAGTCGCATAGATCGCTTGCGTTCTGTGCCATCTATAACCATCATGCCAGATATAACCATCGGGCTATGCGCGCTTCAGCACGGACGTTTACCTTGCCTTGCATCAATTATAAACAGTTTCGGTTCTAGATCAAAACTTTTCTTTTAGAACCAAAAGTAAATTATAGGGTCCTCTGATCTCTGAGGGCATCTCTACGTGTACATAAGGAACCCTAAAAGGAATGAAAATAAAACATAAAGTGCTTCTCGAATACAAAAGGCGGTTCGGCGAGGAGAATTGGTATTGACAAATTGCAATATTATGCCCAGCCGTTATTGCTTTGTCAAGTGTTTGCTAAGCCAAAAAATTATTTGGATAAAATTGTCTTATACGTCTCATACAAGTACATTGAATTTTCGTTATACTTTAAAAGAACTTAAATGAAATGCTGACCACACATGACGACGCAAACAGAGATTAAAGTAATCAGTAGAATATGTCACTCCACCTTCATGCAGGGAACACGTTCCTCAAAGCCTTCAAAGTTCCATAGAATCTAGGCGTAAATGTATACAAATGGTTTGAAGTTAGCATTTAAGGAGTGATAGAACAAATCATTATAATTCCATGATGTCTAACTTTTCACCAAAGGTCAAAAACCGGCAATAACTTTGCCTTTTTGCAATAAAAAAATATTGTTTCTAATAAATAGATAACTATTAAAGTTTACTAAGTATGTTTTCATATCAAATGCATTGAAACAACGAGTTTTGATCTCTATTTTGCCAGTCGAAATAAGACAATTTCAAACCAATGCGAAAGTGTCAGTCAGAAACAGTTTCTACCCGGCACCTTCATTTATTTATTATTTACGTTTTTATTTCAAGTCTGTCAGAATCGCATTGACAACTGTCGTCAAATCGTTGTCAAAAGATATTACTGCGCTATTTGTCTGAAATAGTCTTACTTCGACTGGCTACAGAAATCAAAACTCGTTGTTTCATTACATGTGATATGAAAAATACAGTGTGTGGCACGGAATGAAACACGATTTCGGACCAGGGCGATGACAGCCCTCGCTTCGCTCGGGCAGTCACCTCTTCTCTTCGTCAGAAGTAGTCTTGTTTCACTCCTTGCCACAAAATATACTATTTTAATAATTTTTATTTGAAATTTTTCTGTCTTAACTTCATAGTTAATTGAATTTAAATTTAAATATTGAATTTTAATTGGTATACCAAAGCAACTGTTTAAGCGATTTTTTATCCTCTTTAACGATATTTACAGCACGCATTCTGTCAATGTTATGTCAAACGCCATAAAATTACAGTTAAAAAGTGTTCGCGCCAATTAAGTCATTTCACCTCCCTCCCCTTCATCCTCCCTCTCTTTCCCGCAAGCGCACTATTGTATTATATCGGCATCATTCGCACCTGAGCAAATGTATATGGATCAGGAAGAATTATCAGTCAGTCTGCCTTCGTCCGCCGCGCCGCCGACGCGCATGCAAGTCCTCGTGACAACCGCACCGCAAGCCACCTCACACGTGGTCAGACTCGCCGCATCGCCACCATCACCGCTGTCAATAGTTTGTGATTTAACTGACTCAAAGTGAAGAATAAGTGCTATAGTGTAGTGTGAAAGACAACACCAGTTCCCGGGCAAGAGAAGATTGATCGAGGCTTCATCAGTACACGAGCATACCATCTGCTCCAGCCCCCTGGGATAAGCCAGGTCAGTGCGTTTGTTCCCTTTATCAATCCTTCTCGTTTTCCACCTGTAGTTCGACACGCAACTTACAGTCCACAATTCCTACACCCGCAGTGGGGGACCACCCTCCTTTCCACCCTTTATTCCACCACCATTTTTGGTCATATCGAACCGGAGGTCCCACCCTTTATCCAACAATATTTGGTCCGTGTCGAGCCGGATTTCGAGCCAATAGTTTGGTCACATCACCCGGGTTAATTATTTAATCTCATAAATACGCATATGTATGTATTTCATGTAATATATTATAAGTGCCTATTCATATTTATTTTTGCAAATAAGTATTATATCTACGATTATTTTATATCCCGCATATTAATAACGCACCGCTCACGTAGGTATATTATTCTTTTTGCAAAACGCACCGCACCATCCGCTATTTATTTTTGCAAATAAGTATTATATCTACGATTATTTTATATCCCGCATATTAATAACGCACCGCTCACGTAGGTATATTATTATTTTTGCAAAACGCACCGCACCATTCGCACCATTATTTACCTATATTTGTAATCGAAATTACACCTCATAGGTACGCATTCTATTTTTCATTAATTGAAGTCCGCCATATTATAACTGGAAACGACGCGACCGGCGATCGTTGTTTCGCTAGTAACTACCTACGTAATCATTCATTCATTACGCCATACATAATTTTTATAATCTTAACTGTTTTAACTGATTTATCTTGTTCACGACAAAATGTCTACTAAAGGTAAAATTGTATCTGAAACGCTTTCAAATGACGAAATTAGTTTGAAAATATTAATTGCAAAACGAAATTCTATTTACGAACGTTTACAATAAATTTATGATTTATCTATAAGTGCATTAAGTTCGACAGACGCACAGGACACATTTCTTGACACGGCATCTGACCTTGAATACTTGCGTACCGAGTTCAAGGACACGTTAGAATCTTATAATGTTACAAATTTAAAATTAAATCCAAACGCGCAAGTAGATTTCGGATCGTGGAAATCTTTTCATGATCTATATAGTCGTATTAAAAGTCAAGTGTCCAAATTAAACGCTTCATCTTCAAGTAAATTACAGAATAGTTTACCTACAAAAATTATGCCGTCGCTTCCGCCCATAGAATTACTTTCTTTTAATGGTGACATACGACACTGGTCTATGTTCTACCAACAATTTAAAACATTAGTTCATGATAATCAGCAATTAACAGATGCTGAACGCGTTTATTATCTTGTTAGTAAACTTAGTGATAAGGCATTATCAGTCTGCTCAGGCTTAATGCCTACAACTGAAAACTATTCTGTGATATGGAACGCGCTCATACGTAGATATAACGACGAGCGTGCGCTCGCGACTACCTACGTCAGTCAGCTGTTAGAACTGAAGAACGTTAACGCTAACACATCCGCTGGTTATCAAATATTTATGGATAAATTTGACGCTTCTATTAACGCCCTTAAGCAACTTAATATTGATGACATATCTGATTTTCTGTTTCTAAATATCGCGCTTAGAAAATTAGATAACGATACCGTAAAGTCGTTCGAAATGTCATGTCGCAACGTAAACATACCTAAATATTCCGCTTTGGTTCAGTTTTTACATGACCAGAATAGGGCTTTGTGCCATACAATAAATACTTCGCATATGTCTAACAATAATAAAATTAAAGGTAATTTGGTTCCCGCTCCCGCTAAAAATATAAGCAAAACTTTTATTAATACAGATTCGTCTCGGTCATGTATTTACTGTAAATCGGGTGATCACGAACACCTATTTGTCTGTCCGCATTTTTTAAAAATAAATGCACAGGACAGGTACAATTTTGTAAAACGAAATAAATGTTGCACTAATTGTTTAAGTAATAAACACGCCACTCCTTTTTGTAAGTCACAGCGTAGATGTAGGTATTGCTCCCGCTCGCACCATACGCTACTTCATTTTGTTAGTAGTAGGAATAAGGTCGATCAGCCTTCGGTAGAACAAGGTCCAGGAGAAAAAAATGCATCCACGTCATGTAACGTATCGCGCGATTGCGGTAATGCGCCGCAATGCACTACATTATTGGGGACAGCGAAGATTAAAGTTTGTACTAAATACGGTCACCAATATTTGTTGCGTTGTTTAGTGGACCCTGGCTCGCAATGCGATTACATTACGAAACAGTGTTGCAAACGTTTATACCTACCGATCTCAAATAAAACACCAGTTAAAGAGGCGCAAGGAATCGGTGGAATATCGCAGAAGA
The DNA here is from genome assembly GCA_911387765.1 of Pyrgus malvae. NCBI lineage: Eukaryota > Metazoa > Arthropoda > Insecta > Lepidoptera > Hesperiidae > Pyrgus > Pyrgus malvae. Next base: position 30,224,551 of record OU426946.1, read on the forward strand.
TTTTAGGTGTTACTTCTTTGCAGTTTAGCTCCCGGTTTAATGAAAATAAACTTTATCATATTGAACCGTTAGTCGTTCCCACTATAACTGGACAATTACCCGAGTCGTTAATAGACGTTTCGAAAATTAATTATATAAATAATTTACGTTTAGCTGACGATCAATTCCATACACCAGGTGACATTGACGTTTTATTAGGGGTTAACACTTATTTACAAATTTTGTTAACTGATAAAATAATTAATTCGCAATCGCCGAGTGCCATAGAAACGTCACTAGGATACATAATAATGGGAGACGCAGAGATCGACTTTCCTACTTGCATTCCGCGTTCTTTAGTTTCTTATCCTACTCGTATTGATAATAGTCAAACGTCGCTAAAGTTAGAGGAGCTGCCGCAAAAAACTTATTTGAGTCCTGATGAGCAGGAATGTGAGAATATTTATAATTCCGCTACTCGTCGCAATTTGAACGGACGATATGTTGTCGCCCTGCCCTTCAAGGACACGCCTGATAAGTTAGGTGATTCTTTTATAACCGCTAAAAAACGCTTCTCGCTCCTAAACGCGTCCCTAGAGAGACGTTTTAATAAATGTCCCGATCTTCGATCCCGCTACAATAACGTCATTCAAGAATAAATCAACAAGGGTTTTTTATCATTGGTTGTTTCAAATAATTTTACGGAACCTTGCTTTTATCTCCCGCACCACCCTGTCATACGTAATGATAAAAGTACAACTAAATTGCGAATAGTACTCGACGCAAGCGCTAAGTCTAATGACATTTCATTAAATGATATTTTACATAGTGGGCAAAATTTACAGTCTGATATTTTTAATATTTTAATAAACGTACGAGTTTATCGCATCGCCTTTTTTTGCCGACGTTAGACAAATGTATTTATGCATTAAGTACAAAAATCGCACCGCGCGTTTCAACGCATTCTTTATCGCTTTTCTAATGAGGAAGACATACAAACATACGAATTTAATCGTGTGACTTTTGGTTTACGCTCTTCGTCTTTTCTTGCGCTACGCACATTACGTCAGTTGGCTTCCGAGGAGAGGGAGTCCTATCCTCTGGCTGCTTCGGTGGTCGAACGAGATATTTATATGGACGATATCGCGTCCTGCGCGCCCTGCGTCAACAGCGCCGTTGACGTAGCCACTCAACTAATTCAAATGTTTCAGCGAGGAGGATTTGAATTGGTTAAGTGGACTAGTAACAGTTCAGAGCTTTTACAGTACATCCCCGCAACTGATTGTTTTTCTTTTCTAGTTTCGCCGCCGCCGCTCGCTTGTACCAAGCGTTCTATTTTATCCGCAACCGCTCGCTTATATGATGTTCTGGGGCTCGTGGGTCCAGTAATTCTTTTCTCTAAGCTTCTCATTAAAACCTTATGGGTTCTCAAACTTGACTGGGACCAGGCTCCGCCCGCTCACGTTGTCACTGCATGGCAACAATATATTTCAGAGTTACCTTTGATATCGAAATTAAGGTTTCCTCGCCATATGGGTATAAATAAAAATTCCCAAGTCTCGCTAGTCGCGTTCGCCGACGCCAGTGAAAAGGCGTATGGCTGCGTGATTTATTCGCACATCGTTAATGATGATGTTTCACTAGTGATAACGCTACTAATTTTATTGCTTCGCGTTCATACTTTAAGAACTTCATTCCTTTTTACGGTCAGACGAATATTATAAAGTATTTAATCAGATCCTTTCTGATAACCGCATCACATGGAAACTTAACCCTCCAAACGCTCCACATTTTGGTGGGCTTTGGGAGTCAAATATAAAGATAGTAAAGTATCATTTATTTCGCGTCATAGGTAAGCAAATCCTCACGTATGAGGAGTTGCTTACTGTCCTCACTCAGGTCGAACGCATATTAAATTCACGACCGCTTTACGTGTTAAGTAGCGATCCGGCGGAACCTACTGCACTTACGCCCGCGCATTTCCTCGCTGTTAATCCACTTGGATGTTTACCCCCGCGGATCTTAGTAAGGAAGGCATTAATCTTTTATCACGTTTTTCATTGCTTGATTCGATAGTTCAGTCATTCTGGAAGCGCTTCAGATCAGAATACTTACATACACTACAAGCAAGAGAAAAGTGGAATAAACATTCTATTAATTCCATTTCTGTAGGAACCGTTGTTCTTATCGATATGGATAACGCTCCGCCTCTTCAGTGTCCGCTAGGCGTCGTCACTGAACTGTTTCCTGGTAGGGATGGTGTGGTGCGCGTTGCACAAGTGAAGACTAAGAGCTCCACTTTGCAGCGGCCCATTGTTAGACTTTGCCCTCTACCAACACAATAATATTGTAGTTTATATTTTATAAGTTATAGTTTAAGTATAAATTCTCATCCCGCTATTATAATATTTTTATTAATTTACTAATTATATTCATCGCATCGCCTCTGTTCACCGCATATATAGTTTCTTCTACATAATATTAACTCCGCTGTATATATTTATGTTTATTTTTTTTAATTCGCTATTTGAGGAGACCTCAAGGCCGGGGGGATGTTCGCGCCAATTAAGTCATTTCACCTCCCTCCCCTTCATCCTCCCTCTCTTTCCCGCAAGCGCACTATTGTATTATATCGGCATCATTCGCACCTGAGCAAATGTATATGGATCAGGAAGAATTATCAGTCAGTCTGCCTTCGTCCGCCGCGCCGCCGACGCGCATGCAAGTCCTCGTGACAACCGCACCGCAAGCCACCTCACACGTGGTCAGACTCGCCGCATCGCCACCATCACCGCTGTCAATAGTTTGTGATTTAACTGACTCAAAGTGAAGAATAAGTGCTATAGTGTAGTGTGAAAGACAACACCAGTTCCCGGGCAAGAGAAGATTGATCGAGACTTCATCAGTACACGAGCATACCATCTGCACCAGCCCCTGGGATACCCCAAGTAAGTGCGCTTTCTCCCTTTATCAATCCTTCTCGTTTTCCACCTTTAATTCGACACGCAACTTACAGTCCACAATTCCTACACCCGCAGTGGGGGACCACCCTCCTTTCCACCCTTTATTCCACCACCATTTTTGGTCATATCGAACCGGAGGTCCCACCCTTTATCCAACAAAAAGTTTACATTGTCAAAAGCGCTAAGATTTCATTAGAAAATCATTAGAAAATTTTATATGGTGGAGTATATTACACTAATATAGGAGAAATATGAGTATTCTTAAATTTTCTAATTATTCACCCCATTAACTTAATTTTTTCACATTAGAACCTTCTCCTGGTAATTTCAAATACAACAAAAAAGAATTAGCGAATTCGGTCTAACCGTTCACGCGTGATGCCGTGACCAAGGAAAATAGGGATTCATTTTTATACATAGATTGTGTGTAAAAAATGTAATAAATGGTAATATCATGTTCTGATCAGATCTGACGATCAGTCAATCTGCACACCAGAACTCTTTGTATTGTGCCAGAATTGTGTGAAATGTTGTGTTTTGTTCCGATTTTGTTTATTATTATTTTTAAACATGGAAATATGTATTATAATTTGCGTTAGAATTTTAAGTTCAGAGGCTATTAACATTTTATGGTATACTGTCGAATGTCATTGTTTGTTTTTTTACAATAAGTGGAATTATCGTGTTATATTCTGCCAGTCCTCATTTCGTCCTCAGACAATGATATCACCTGTAGTTCAGTCAATCAATGACCTAAAAGGGGGTGTAGAGTGCATGAGATGGGAACTAAGCAATTTCTTCTGAAACTTGTTCAGGTTCTGGATCTGGATACGTAGATTAATTATCGGGCTTGATTTTGTTTCTTTCTTTTAGACTTTTGCTGTCCGTACGTCACTTTTATAAGTAAGAGGTAGAACTAACATATAGTAGAGGACCCGACGATGTTAAATGTGAACTTACTCGAGCGTCATGAGAACCTAGTATATTTTATTGATTGGGCGATAAGAAGAAAAAAATGTTTACCTCTATAATATTTTCCGTTTAACCGGTAGGGAAAGCATCTACAGGTTTTCGATAAATTTAGAATCAAATATGTTAAGAGAAAGGGTAAAATACTGCTCGACAATTTAAGATAGACAAGATCTAATGCATATTAAGCAATATTTCAGTAATCTCAATATTTTTTAGAAATAAAGGGGTGGTATTGACACAAAACTGAAAAATAAATAAAAAATGTCATTTCGGCAATCTTGGTCGAGTTCGCATTGTTATTATATAGCTATTTAAAAAAGAAATTATAAAACGGTCGTTGAGTATTCTAATCTGCCGGTTTTGATAACTGGACGTAAGAGAAAAATTATAAAATATTAGCCTTTCCTATATAGACGGTACACTCCATATCTTAATTTGACACGCTCAAGTAAATCCTAAAAATCCCCTCTTCGGCTCCCCTACTAATAATTGAAGAAAATATTTTTTACCGGTGTACTGTTGCCGTGACGACATGTCAAAAATTGCAAAACTGCCTATCGAGGGGTTTCGAGGTCTATTCCCGCCAAAAAAGTAGTGTGAATGATAATTTTCTCTTTTCGATCTGGGTATTTCTGTGATTGTGAGTGTTTCCATTGTACCCATTGCCAAGATAATTGTAGTGTAGGATTTTGAGTGTGAAGCCTTACTAAAGTACAAAAAGCGACTATTAGGCTCCAGAGTAGCGTACGACCTCAGACTTACAGATGACAAGACTTAGGCTAGATGAAAAATAACGTGGCCGCATGTTCGATTCCTAATTTGTGTTAAATAGAAATACTTCGTGAATTATTGAATTAAAAAAGAGTTTTGCCAGCACGTCAAAGGTATTTAATGATACGGCTGGTTGCAACCCTTTTGCGTCCCACTGCTGGGCAGGGGTCTCTCCCCCTTATTGGGGAGGCCTGGAGCTTACTCCACCACGCTGCTCCAATGCGGGTTGGTGGAGATGCGGGTTAGTGGCCAACCTGCTGTCGGATGTTTTCAAACCGCCCATAAGGCCTCCGACAAGGTTTAACGACTGTTATCTATCGACAACAACCGGGACCGACGGCTTAACGTGCCCTCCGAAGCACGGAAACGCGCAAGAAAAATTTACCACTAGCGGTCACCCATCTCACAACAGCTGCGTAGACCGTTTGGGTTCTACGCTACCCGCCGAGCCATGCGCGCTTCGCTTTATTAATGATTAGGCTTGGACAAAGTAACTCCACTTAAAGATTGGATATAGAGTATATCACTCCAACTAAAGATATATATCCGATTAATATATCCCTATCCGTTAATATATCCGAGAGTGAAGTGAGATGTAATCGTAGAATCGTAGCTTCTTAGTCCGTATCATTAATAATAATACGGACTAACCTAAAATAGCAAAAACTTTTGTGAGCAATTATTTTCCTTTTACGTCAACATGAAATTTAACCTAATAAAGTTTCATTAAGTAAAGTCAATTCGGCTGAGGCTGACGGAAAGTCCCTAGTGATTGATTCTGGCACTGGTTAAACGACTAATGAAATTTTAATTGGTTTATCTCAGAAATTTTGAAAGACAAAGCACAGTCAGCCAAGTCAAAGCTTATACCATTTAATGGAATTCCTTTCTTTCCTTTATAATATCAATGATGGAACATCTAGATCGAGAACTGAAATTTAAATCATCGTTTACATTTATTTATTTATTTAATTTTTGTAGCACCTTAACTAAGTGTTACAGGGTTAAACTTAATGCCTAATGGCATTCTCTGCCAGTCAACCCTGGGTGACGGTGAGAAACTTAAGGTAGACAAGAATACTACGAGAAGGTTTTTTAAGTGAAAGTAACTAACAATTCTAATAATTTAGTCAAACATTCTGGTAAGTATATGTACATGTATACATACCAACATATATAAATACATACATACACACATACAAATATACATACATAAATACATACATACATACATAAAGACACTCGTTTATAATACCAAAAGGTGGCGGACAGAAAGCGTATTTACACTGACTCATCATTTAGTCGCTAATAGGTAATTACGTAACATACCCTTAAATGCAGTCCTTGTTCGCGCCTTTCTGATATTTTCGGGCAGGGCGTTCCAGAGCAGTATAGCCTGAACATTAAATGAGAATCGGAAAAAATCACTATTATGTGGAGGAATACAAAGCTTAAGGTTTACTTTACATACAATTAGGAATACATTGCTGCCCCGTTTGGATTAGATCTGATTCGGATACTCAGTTCTGGTTCAGTCTAGTATAGTTTCGTTTACATATCTACCTCGTTCCGATTCCAACCGAGGATACTCAGTTCTGGTTCAGTCTGTTTCAGTCTGGTTCAGTCTGGTATAGCAAATAAAGGGTTAAGTAATTTTTATACCTTTTTTTTAATTGCAATAGTTAAACTCCACAGACTTAGCGTCCGTGCCTTTTTTTGCGTCAAGATATTTTGTTTGCTTTTTTACTTTATTTTTCTTTTTTTTGTCACGATTAATTGCTCCAGATTTTTTTTATTTAGAGTGTTAGTATTTTTTTTGTATTTTTTAAACTATTTTGTTATTGTTAGTGATGTTAGTGTTTAGTCCGTTGAGATCCCGGCGTGTGATCCCGGGAGTTCTTTTAATGTTTCGTCAATGACCGTCATGTCCCTGTGGCTGATCGCCAATTTTTATACCTTAAATGGAATACCTTTTTGCAGATGGTTAAAATGATTCACAGACAGGTAAATCAACGTTTGCAACATTAGATATTAGTTTATTCAAACGGAATATCAAAGTTGTGTAGCTTGCGCTATTTTTATAGCTGAAAAAATCCGTCGAGTGTACTTTTTTATTCGTCATAGTGCTGCTGGCGAATGCCTCAAAGGCATTATTCATAGTCTCTGAAAGGGATTCCGGTATCAAACTGTTTGCTCTTTCATCTTTTGTAGTCTGAAATATGAAGCGCAACTAAGCGACAAAATATACTGACTATTTTATAGTTATTATACCTTTCCTTATGGTGATCTGTGCAGAAAAAGAACGTGAAAGTTTCATAAGCTATTTTTTATTTTATTATTAAAAATAACATTTGTCGACCCGTGTGGTGCAATGGTTATAATTACGGACTGCCAATCGGAGGGTCCCGGGTTCGTTCCCGGCGAAACAGAAATTTGAATGATGAGTTTTAATTTCTGTTCTCGGTCTGGGTGTTTATATGTTTCTGTCTTTGTATATGTCCATGGTACCCACGACACAGGGTATAACTACAGGGTATAACTGTGGGGCTATGAGTGTGAAACATTATTATTATTTATTTTACATGCGCTCAAAAAGCGTCAGTATCAAGTCCCTGACAAGCAATCTGTTGATAAGTACAGGGGCGGCACAATGGGGTGCAGCAGCAACACGACGCGTGTGAACTAAGTGTTCTACAAAGAGTCGAACCATATTCATCGCGCATGTGATGCGTGGGTAGTAGTGGGTACTTGCGGAGTAAAGTTAGAAAGAGCTAAGGGATTGTCAATTTTTTTTTATAAATAAACCAAAAAAAAGGCAGACGGTCGCGTGGTGTTAAGCGATCACCGTCGCCTATGGACACGGGCAACCCCAGGGGAGCCGCCTGAGCATTGTCGGCTTTGGAGAAGAGTTTTTTTACAGCTTTCTTATTAAGTAACTGGTAATAGTGCAGCAAAAGAAACAACTTCCTCCTCAACTCCAAGGTATCAAGCAACACCATACCGTTTAGGTAAAGTGATGGTTACAGAAATGAATATCCGTATCTTTGCTTAAACAAAAGCGACAAAATTTTCTTTGCACACGTTCCATCATAATAGAAAAGTCATAAAAAGAACGCCTTACTCATAAAACTTAGTAAATAATGTTTCACGCTCGTAGGCCCACTATAATTACATTAGATTTAACCTGTGTCGTGGGTACCATGGACACACACAAAGACAGAAACACAGGCAAGGAAGTGTTCTTGGTCCCTTACACTTCTTGGTTTATATTAATGACTTGCCCAATGCCATTAAACATAAGTGTGTCCTCTTTGCAGACGATATATCTGTAAGTGTAACAAGTAAAGATAAGGAAAATCATAATAATGATGTTAATACCGCGGTTACTTCAGTGATAGAGTGGCTAAAAAACAACAATCTTACTGTCAATATATCAAAAACAAAAAGCATGCACTTCATTAACCAAGGCGCCTTCAAAACCACCTTAACTAAATATTAAATACAAAGACGAGCCCACTGTTTCTGCGAACTCCACAAGATTTCTTGGCATTGAATTTGACCAATACTGCAACTGGAAGTCTCACATAGATAATGTTTGCTCCAACATCAATAAATTTGTATATGTTCTTCGACGTTTAGGTAAAGTAGCAGATCATAATATCGCACTTATGGCATATCATTCTTACGTTGCTTCCAGTTTACGTTATGGTGTGATTATACGGGGTAACTCGACTAATAGTAATAACGCGTTTATTGCACAGAAAAAAATGTAATTTTTGCGCCATATGGGTCGTTAATATACTAATACAATATTTCTTTAGTTGTATGTCTCTTCCAGACTCTTCTTGAACTCATTTTGGCTGAAAATTGTAGGTACCCTAATTGCCCCTCTTATATGCTAGTCATAATATGACTTCATCGTTAAGTATAACGTTGTTTAAAGCAAGCCAGACCAGTATATGTCCAGACTACGAAATCAATTGAGATACTTTTAATGTGCTGTCAAAACGTGACATCTTCAATTATATTCTGTACGAGGAAATGGTTAGTGACGTCACAAATCACTTAAGTCAATTGACTAAATTTTAATCGATTTAAGCGGCAGTAAAAATCATGTTTGTAACAGCATTAATAATTATCCTGTTTTTAACACGCTTATATTAGCTTGACCTGTATGTATGTATGTATGTAACGGAATCTTTTAACTTCATTTTCACTTACTTCTAAGCGTCTGATAAACTTGAAAATTTGCACAGGAGTCAAGGGCCGATGACAATGCAATAATATGAAAAAAAAAAACTAACTAAAAATTAGAAATAAACGATGCAGTAATTTAAAAAACTAAAAAACACGCTTTTGTGACTATCTACCAACTAAAAAGTAAAAAATAAGAAGAAAAGGTATTTTTAAATTTTCAACTTTTATCTACTAAGTATATCGACGTCAATTTCAATTGCTTAAATTAGTCTGTATAGCAAATTATTATATCTGCCTTCACACAACTACTTAAGCAAATGGAATACCTAGAATAAGCAATTCACCTGCCTCTTTTGGTCGTAAATAAATCATCAAAGAAATGTTTTACAGTATGTTAGGACAATCTAGTCCCACTTGGAGATTTTTAGTAATAAGATTTAGCGTCCCAAATGTCCTTTGGGTTCAAATATTTGACTTCTAAGAAATACTTAGAAATACTGTGCTTGGAGTCATTTTACACAAGCGATTTTTCTTACTTAATTTGAATACAAAGATACATAAGTATGGCTAAGTTAGTGTGCTGTAAAATGCTATTTACATACTGCGATGTTAACAGCTGAGTAGTAGTGGGATTGAAAACAATGGGAAATTAAAAATCGGCCACATATTAATGTACGGGAGTTATTGTTCGTTCAGTTTGATGTGACGGTTGATGTGTTATTTTAAAATAAACTTTTATTCTACCTTTTTTATACCACTGCAGGATCTGACACAGGTGTTCTACCTGAAGCGAGAGGGATTATAGGCCATAGTCTACCGCGTCGGTCAAGTACGGATTGGTACATCCATCCATCCATCACCGTCCGATGGAAAACTTAGTAATTAATTAAAGAGCACAATGTTATCCCTCACCGCGGAGCAGCGATAAATTTGCACTTAAAAAATTTCTTTGTCAGTGCGCTCCACCGCCGGGGGTTTGAGCTCTGTATCTTCGTATCGTTAAATGCGACGAGAGCTAACGTAGAAAAATGAAATGAAATGAAATATTCTTTATTCACTGTACGGTTCATTTACAAACACTTAGTGAACGTTATTTTTTGTTCTGTCTGCTCTGGGTGCGCTTAGGCAATGCTGAGCTGAAGAAAAGAGCAGACGGAGACAAACTTCGGAGAAAAATCGCTTGTGTAAAATGGTTCTTAGAAGCGTAGTCGGTTGAATGCTTAGAAAAGAATTAGATTTAAGCCCCATAAAGTTCGTGCGAGAAATAAATGAATCAAAAAACGTATTGCAAACTTCTTTATTGAGATAGTCAACATTTCTTTCATATCGACATACAATAGATTCTGTAGATACGGAGGAAATAAAATGTTCGTTCGATTCCTTTTGTTTGACAGTTTGTTTCCTCGCGTACCTTCGAATCACATTCTTAACGAGTTATTATTGCAGCAACTTTAAGCATCATATTTACATGTTAATTTTAATATATTACAATGTTTAAAATTCTCCTATTTGAATCATTAAATATTTACAATAAATATCAGAGTACTACAACCGAAATAAGTCTTAAGTGGCTAAAATATAAAGTTCGGAATGCGCCAAATCCGTATTCAAGATAATCCGTTCTTGGACTATAAAACAATTGAGACACTTTTTCTAAGAAAGAAGCTCTCTTTGCATTGTGATTTTACTGAGCAGTCAAAACGTGACCTTCTCATACATTATGAACGATTCAATGATTTGTGACGTCACAAAACATTTAAGTCAATTGACTTAATTTTTATTGATTAAAAAGGCAATAATAATCATGTATAATAATAAATTTACAATTATTCTGCCTTCCAAGCGTAGTTTTCTGAACTTTAGATGAAAATTAAGGTAATATTTTATAAATGTTTTTTTTTGTTAATGACAGAGAATATCACATGTATTTCCTTACTATTTAAAAGCTTAAGGTAACAAATGCGTTCATCAGTACACACCACTACTAGAAACAGAGCTGATCGGAGTTCAGGAAATATGCAGTTAGCGATCCAGTATGTCGATAGATTTGTTCCACGTGCCTGTCTAAGCGTCTGTGGGATTAGTGGGAGTTAGAGACAGCTTACGCAAACATTCTCAATACAGAATTATCCTCTACCTTTGCTGGCAGTGCTCCTAGCGTAAATACTGGTAGCGAACTTCTATCAAATGTATGGACTACGTGAACATGAATAGTTTACCGAAACATGCTGTCTCAAATGGACTTTGAAATTGAAAATAGATTTGTTTTTTTTTTCAATTATGACATCGCAAACTCTGCATATTGCCAGCGTGAAGTATAAATTTATCATCACGTTTTTGCCAGTTTCGGTGAAACTGGACGAGTTATAATAGGTAAAGTCAGTAAGTCGTTAGTAATAAGTCAGTCAAGTCAGTCAGACATTCAAGTAAAGCGATGGCTTCTTTACAAGAACGTGACCAATGGAATTTTGGAGGCCAACCGAAAAAACATATTTTCACACTGTTATTTTAATTCACAACACTCGTGCACTTTAATTAACCTATATCGAACAAAATGCCATCAAACTTATACGATATAACTCAAAAAGACACCAAGAAAGTAAATAAATATAAAACATGAGCACAATATGTCTTTTTCAACTTCCCGCCAAAGCCCAATAGATTTGTTCATAACCGTAGAATATCGAAGTTTTATTCAACAGATATTTTAAAAAAAACAAGTTTTATTTGTATTTATTATTTGTATTTATTATTTATCATATCCTTGTTGACATATAATCCTATGCCTTTCCAATTTATTTATATTACTTCATATCTCGTACGTATTTATTTTAACATATCTTCCGTGTTTAAAGTCCGGTACACACTAAGTTTGCCTCTCTGTTTGAACTCTCCTTCATGCGGGTCCGCTGGAAGAGATTCCTATTTAGGGATAAGTGGTACCCCTGTACTCTTTTTTCTTTAATTAATATTCTTTGTGAATTGTGTGAGTGTACAGAAAAAAAAAAGAAATCTGAAAGACTCTGTTATTATGTGTTCTATCAATCTGCTCTTCTTTTAATATTTATATGCTTAAAATTTCTAAAGTACTCATTTGTGTGGGATAGCGGTCTAAAAGGCAAATTGTGCACAATGACATATTTTTGAAGACCATCAAATATATATTATATAATTATGTCGTTACAGTAAGAAAAATATAAAGGCACAGTAAAAGAATATTTACTTATTAATAAAAACTCTCCAACAGTTATTAAATTTTATGAATAAATACAGAATAATATACGAGTAAGTATTGAGAAAAAAAATGTTCTTACATCGTCAACCAAGGGGAATACGGACGAGAATTTAAGATTGGAAAAATAGGCCACCGGTTTTTAAAAGAAAAAATATTCTTTTTAAATTAAAATTGACGGTGTAGATGAAGAATGTTATTATCTCGAAAGGTTTTTTACACCTGATTTTTCTACAGACTTTAATGCCTATAAATATCCAGAATTTCTTGCGATTTCGCCACCAATAATACAGCATAGATTAAATCTACGAAATAAAAATAAATAATCTTTACATTACTAATCATATTTGCCTGTTTTAATTAAAATTGGTACAGCCTAAGAGGTAAACTTGACAATCTAAATATACATTTTTTTACCGATATTTGAGCAAATAAAATAATTTCATTTCATTTTTAAATATGCTAAAGTTTCCCACATACGCATTCCGAACTTTACGAGTTAAGCCACTATCATCTAGCGCTTAAAATAAATCAATATCTTCCAAAAGCCTCGGATTTACAAAAGGCTGCATTCAATTTTAAATTGATAGATACTAAACTTGGAAGTGATATATTACACGATCTGTATAATCTTAAAGTACCTAAATAAAGTAGTTATAGTAATAAGAGTAGGTAGCTTAGGAACAGTTGGACTTGTTACAATATATTTTTACAAGAGATCTTTAGTGAAATACATTTCCATTGGGACTGTAGAAATAAATTGTCATCATAAAATTTCATTAAGGATGCTGATATTTATCTTTAAGATTACATTTTTATTCTAAAGATTGAGACGAACAAGAGCGTTTAGAGTAAATAAGTCCTTATAATTAAAATGGATATGTCAGATAATAACATTTACTACAAGGTGGAAGCAGTAATACAATATATTATTATAATAAATATACAATATTTGGCAGTGTATGGCACTAATTATTTATTATAATACGCAAAATACAATAAATCAGACAAACATTGACACTAGGATGGTGCTATAAGCGTAATATTTTTAGACTTATAAAATAATTTAAAAAGGATGACCAAAACTAGATAATAATTTCATTGATTATTGACGTTTATTAAAATAAATTTACATAATAAATAACAAAAAAAATCTTTTGCAAATACGCAAGTACTTATCATTTTTCTACAATATTGTCTTTAGTTCACTTTGGCAAACAAAAATAAAAATATTTAACACAAAAAAAAAAACATCTATCATGCAAGTCAAAATGGATTTTAGAAGGAAATAAATAATCGAGATTTCGTTAAATAATTTCAGACAAAAATAATAATATTCTCAATAATGAAATAAACATTATTAAATTATTTATGATGATAAAAAGAAACAAATTAATTGCGAAATATGTCAAAATTTAACTGATCTAATCAATTTATGTGTAATACAGTATGTTTACATTGTTAAGAAATTGAGAGGAAAAATAATAATGCACTGATCGGGTAAGCTTTAACCCTTAACCACTGACCATTATTTACTTTCATTAACACTGACGTACGTCACTCTGACGTATGGTTTTTTGAAATAGCCTTTATTATTAATATATTAATATTTATTAATTTGTTTTTCTATTTATCGTTACTTTAGCTTAAAGGGTACCAAATTAATTAAAAAAAACACATTATTTATATAAAAATATTTACTTTAACTCAAAATACAAAACTTTGAAAAATTAACGGAAACAAAAAACGCCTTCTTTCTTAACGGCATAAAAACTTAACTTATCAGTCTAAAATGATCACAGAGCTGATAGTATCTTATCATCTAGATAGTACTCAATAATTAAGAAACAAATAAATGGCATATTATTAGGAACTTAACACTTTTTAACGATATGTGTTACAAGCCGGTTTTGAGCACTGCAAACATACGGGTTTCTTACAAACATGACATACGATCGAGGGTTTTCTATTTTTTTGTTTATTACATAAATGACAGTTCTTACGAACGTTCAGCCGACAATTTTCAGATTCTTCCTCTGTTCGAGGTGTCGCAGCTGTACCCAAAATGCGTGTGAGTAGCCCTTTGAGTTCCAAGGAAAGTTGTGGAATTATTATGCGCCTTTCTAGTTGCCCACGAACTAAACTTTTTGCAGCATTTTTCATGAAAATTTGTCGGTCTTCTGCTTTGTAGTTTGACAGAATGAAGGCATTTACTGCAGCCACTTCATACATCTTCGTTTTCCGTAATAATATTTTCTTGTGGATTCCTGTGATGTCGTAGGTTCATCAGAGTCTGAGTAAGGAACGGCTTCTTCTATACCCGTTTCACTCTGTAGTTCTGCTAAGGGGATATTGTCATCGCTATCCGATGAGGAGTCTACTTCAGCCTCCTGTGGCAGGATGTCATCCTCATCAGCTGAAGAATCATCAGACTCCGAAAAGGCAAGGGTTTCCATGACCAAACTCTCAAACTGTTGATCAGTCAAGTTGATTCGAGGCTGTTTACTCGAAGTCGGGCGTTGAGTATCCAAATGAGGTTTATTTGAAGCCATTTTAACACTAAAACAAAAATAATAAAAAAAGAATAAACTTACATTTACTCTGACGCTACGTCCCACAGACGTTAGGACGGCTATACTTACCTAATCAAGGCGCACCGCACGACTGCTCACACCCCCTGCGTGCGCGTCACTGGGTCTTAGGAAGGTACAGGAAATGACAAGTCCGTGCGCGTTTGGTGTAAAAAGATATGACCGCTTTAATTGCGCACTTACGTCTCTCAGACGTACGTCAGTGGTTAAGGGTTAAGTTAACCGCGTCTTTAGTAAAAAAGGACAGATTAAATTAATGACTCAATTATCTTTGACTACTAAACCTCGGAAGTTCTCTGTAACTCACTTTGATAAAAAAATACTGAAATAAAAAATCTGATCTGGCCAGTATATGTATGTTTTATTAAATTCATAAATAAATCAACCGAATGCCAACTGTGAAAGATTTGGATTCGTTATATAGGTTTTTTATTTTGAAAAAAAAAAAGAAAATGTTTTGCCAATTTTTGAGACACCTTTTTATTGCACTGTCTTTACGTTGATTATAGATTGCTGATTGCTATAACACATTTTATTGTAATTAACTAACAATAGACAGTTTATTTCAAAACATGATTTTAAATATTTATTTTTAACTTTGGGTAAGTATCCTTTCAAATGCTAAAAATTATTCCAGAATCTGATTTATCGCTTAGCATAAAAAATACTATAGTTTTCTAAAGCTTAATAATCTACAAAATATTACTAAAACGATATGTTATATATATGTCGAAAGTAACTAAAAACTTTAGATAAATATTTTTAACGAATTAACCATTGTAAATCATAAACTGTAACTGACAATAAAAACATAATAAAACGGATAAATATTTTTGACGAATTAACCATTGTAAATCATAAACCGTAACTGACAATAAAAACATAATAAAACGGTAACGGTATCAGTGTAAATATACAATTTTATACAATTTATTCCATTAATAACTCGCTACTTATAATATACGATCACAAGGAAGCAATTTTACTAACAACGTCACTTATTTTATTTTGTTCTTAGTCCAAATATATACAATTATCGTCACTAAATGTCTTTCATATTATGGTAATTTACAACTTACACAGATTTGAACACTAATTTATTAAATGAATTATTTTATTATTATTGTATACTGTACAATACATTTTTCAAACTTCATAGATCGAAAGATATGAGATTTACAAATTAAATTCCCAGTGTTTTAGAACTATTGATACGTTGGTATCTGGAAAAAGTAGAAATAAAATGTTCCATATTTTTGACGATTCAATAAAAAGAGGAAGGCAATTTTAATTTCAGTTAAAATAAAATACAATGGAAATCGAGGACGATTTAAAAAAAAAAAACAGATTTTGAATATGTCGCTTAACATCGTTTACTCGTATGTTTCAAAAATCCGGAAGCATTCATAAATAAGTTGTTAAAATACATATTGCAGAAAAGTTTACTCCATAGTGAAGTACGAAATGATTCACTTCAAAACCTTCATTTAATACTTAAAATACTATGTTTGACTTGATAAAAAAGAATGGTACTGGCGTTGAATATAAAAAAAACATCTTCGCTTGATGTTAAGCGTCAGACGAAGATGTTTTTTGCAAATTGAATTTATCGTAGTTGTAACAATTTGGTGAGAAACAAATTAAAAAAATCTTTTCTATATGGAAATTAGGAAGTACAGGCACATGCGCTCCTTGTATTGTGCTACAGGTTACCACTATCTAGTGGAACCGATTTAACAACTGTCGACTTTTAAAACACAATGAGACAAATAATTTGAAATATATATTACTTTTAAGAAGATGATTGATGTTGACAGTAATACTAGTCTCGGAATTTAAAGAATGATAAAAATCAATATAATTGGAAGTATAAAATAAAGTTTTTATAATATATAAGGGTAAAATACAATTAACAAAGCCATTAAAGTTCATTACCATCACAATTAAAAACCTTTTAATGCCCGCGAGCCAAGCGCCGATCACCCATCAAGTGAAAAAAGTGGAATTCTTAGAAATTATCTTAACAATAGGAATCTTCGAGTAACTAATTAAAATTTATGTTATGTTATGTTAATACAAAACAGAAAGTAGTATGTATAATTTTAAATTTCTCCCAATGGACCGATAAAATCAACACCAACCGTTGAAATTGTATCACTGGTAGAGAAAAGCCAAAAATAGACCGTACCCAATTAATAAAATGAATCGCGATTTGATTGGATTTGTAGATGAATTGAAAAAGTTTATATTTAGATAAGAAAATCGAGAGGAAATCATTTGAAGATAAACTTTTTGTTCTTCTGTATACTTTACGGAAACTCAAAACCTTTAATTTTATCTGATCGTCTAACAGATGTTTATTTATTAGAAACTAGTGGACCCCGCAGACGTTGTCCTGCCTAAGTATTGAAAGGGGATTAGTTTCTTTATCATATCAGAGTTAGTCATATCAGAATTTTTATGTAACTGTAAAATAAAAAATATAAAACGAATAGTGGCGATGGCGCTACAGGCGCGAAGAAACAATGTTTAACAGTTACGAACAGTTTATATAAGAAAATAAAATAAGTTGCTTTACTATATTAATTTCGCAATTTTTCTATATTTTCTTACCTGGTTCTTCCCTCACATCGTTCTTGAGTTTTAGCGAGACTAACGAACAACAATTCATTTTTATATTATGATTTAGAATATTCTTTGGAGAAAGCTGCAAAGAACAATGGCAAGATTCCATACATCGTCGTTGGCTGGTAGTGAATGCCATTAGGTATTAAGCACGCCCTTTTGTTCCTTATTTAAGGTAATGCTATAAGATTAAATAAATAAATCGTCTGCCCTACGTAAAAAATTCACTCTCATCATTTTTCCCAGTCGCGCCAAAAGAAGTATAACTTCAAAAATGAACGCAGCCATTGATAAAAAAAAATTGATTAAATGCGGAATCTCATTTTGATCCAATTTTTCATAAAATATATATGCACCAATAAGATTATATAATTAAATACGTACCTTTTAATTTATTAACATTGTCAAAAATCAATAGTATTCAATACAAAACGGCGTCTCAACATTACCACGGAAGTTTCATGTCAAGCATTGCTAGTAAATCTTCGTTTATCTGTCATATAAATGTCAACTAATTAAAGTAACGACATTTTATTGTAGCCATATAGTTTTAGAGTCGCAGTATACTTGCTTCAAATATTTTTTTACTAAACAAGATTTCTTCCATTAATTAAAGCGGTAATAATAAACAAACATACAAAAATACTTAGATTATTTTCAGATATAAGTAGATCATTTGTGGACGCCGTCAAAAAGAGAGGAAAGAAACTGCCCTTGTTCTTTTTTGGGATAAGGTAGTTTCTTTAAATACATTTAATATAATGCAACTAGAATAAAAATTTACCTATATTTTTTTAAATCAATGGAAAAGCAGTTGAACATGCAGGCTACGTGGTGTTTAGTGGTCGCTGCAGCCTTTAGACCTCTACTCACAACTTCAAGCAAGCCTTAGTCTTGTCCTGTACCAGCTGCGACCATGCAGTTGCGCTGCTACTCTGCTGGCTGATCGTCGTCTTGTGCAAGTCTGGCCGGCAACTGCACCTTTCTACCAAAACACAATAGAATTGCTTCACGGCAGAAGTGGGTGAGTGGAGGCACTTTCCCGGTCGAACGATTACAGATGTAGCACGTACAAAAACCGGCCAACTGCAAGTCAGACTAGCGCAAGTAGAGTTCCGTACCAATATCTAAAAAATACGTTTATTGTATGGGAGCCCCCTTAAATATTTATTTTAAATAAATAAATAACGTTTCAAATAGCCACACAGTAGCGTAGTTATACCCTGTGTCGTGGGTGCCATGGACGCACAAAGATAGAAACACAAACACCCAGAACAAGAACAGAAATTTAAACTCATCATTCAAATTTCTGCTTCGCCGGGAATCGAACCCGTGACCCTCCGATCGGCAGTCCGGCCTGGTAACAATTACGCCACGCGGGTTGACAAATTTGATTCTATTTTTTAGTATTTGTTTTTTTTTTTCAATTTTAATAATGGCGTCGCAAATTCTGTGCACATTACCAGCGTCAAGTAAAATTTTTGCATCACTTTGTAGTCGTAGAAAAAAGTCAGTTAGTCGTTAGGTATCAGTCAGTCTAGTCAGTCAAATGTTAAAGTAAAGTGATGGCTACTTTACCAGAACATGTCCGAAGGAGTTTTGGAGGCAAGCCGAAAAAACATGTTTTCGCACTTTTATTTTATTTCACAACACTCGTGCACTGTCATTAACCTATATCGAGCAAAATGCCATCAACTTTATCCAATATAACTCAAAAATACACTAAGAAAATGAAAATAAAACAAGAGCACAACTTGTCCCTTCAGACTTCCCGCCAAAACTCTACTAGTATTTTTTGTTATAGCGGCAACAGAAATACATCATCTGTGAAAATTTCGAATGTCTAGCCAGTAATAATAAATTTGTTGTAAAAGAGTAAACTTTCCTAGAACATATGTTTATTTAGAATGATTTCCTACGAGTTTATAGTTTAGTAAGTACCTAACAAGCAGTTCTAAATTAGTTTATCTTATTGAGTTCGTGTTTGAAAACTAATTACCTTATTTTAGACTTCAAGGCGCTTAGATCGAAAATCTCTTTACCTGACTAAATTAAATACCTATTTTATTTTTGAATATTTACACATTTGAAACATTGAAATATTTGCGGGAAGTACTATGATATGCATTTTTAACTATAGACAGATATTAAAACACTTATTTTTATCTACAAATCACAGTATAGACTAGCTTTATATGTACAATACAATGTTATTATCTTAAAGACTTGAAGTTAACTAATAAAAATAATGTATTTTAAACAGTGCTTGAGTTCAGGTAGTTCACATATTATTATCATTCAATTTTATTAATATACTGTGCATACTTTTTATTCTTGATTAAAATCTAAAATTCTAGCAAATAAATATTCAAGTAAATTATATTCTTACTTAAACTGATAGCGCTTTTCTACTAATACATTTCTATTGTTCCGTCCAATGATTCAAAAAATTCCGAAAATCGAAATCTGAAATCAATGGCTACATTCGCCTTATAAAAAGTAATAAAAATGTCTTATATAACAAACTAATAAAATAAGTCCCAGTACAGCTATTGTCAAATGAAAATTTAATTCGTATAAGCTACCTAAAGAACCCAATACCATTGGTTAAACTGTTGTTTAACCTTTTGACATTAAATTGATATATCATATATTATTTTGTAATACTCATAATATTTACTAACACGCTGTCATGTTCTTATAATATTTTGTCACAGCATAAATTTGTCTGAACAACAATTAGTACCAGGAGACATACGATACGACTAAATTAGCGACGATTTTGTAAGCAACTCGAGACAAGACCAACAAATAATGTAAACAATTTGTCTTGTTGGAGCTCGCCTGAACTTACGAGTATGTCGACGCGTTACTCTTCAGGGAAAACACTGTTTAGATTATTTGTTGTTTTATGACTGTGTTACTAAATTGTATGTTGTTTCATGTTTGTATAAGACAGTAACGTATTTATTTAATCATGAATTTTCATCTGCAGTAGTTCATTTGGTTGACGTCATTGCAAGTTTATTAACAAACTAGTTGCGTAGTTTGTCTTTTTTTAGGTTTATATGTCTATTAGTTTGTTTGTCTCTGGTTTTATTTGTTATGACGTTTTTTCTTCTGAATTTTTAAGGTATCAAGTAGAACTTTAAGACCAAATTATGCTCAAACCTGGAGTCCATTACGCATGTGAAAAAAAAAACAAAATTCTATGTTGGTCGGAACCTTTATAGAACATTCCTTTGCCCACTGATAATGAAGCAAATTTCTAAAATGGAAGGTTTCGAAAACCACCAATTTGCAATAATTAAAAAACATTATATGTAATTACATTTTTGTAATAATAACTCTCTGCGCCAATTTTGACTTGAATTTCGGTCGAATTTTCTTTAAATTAATAAGTTCTGCATTCTATGATTTAAAAATTTCTTGTATTTAAAACAAGAGAACAGCGTCAACATCCTTTACACTAAATCGAAACTATAATTACTAAAATATATCATCTCTTAAAATTAAATAATAAAGCTAGACATATGAACACAGAATATAATAACACCAAAGATTTTTTAAATCTTACGACAAACGGAATGTAAGTACAGTCTTTACTATACGGTGACTTCTTCAGTGAATCGGCTCTTATCATCTAAGTTGATAA
The DNA here is from genome assembly GCA_911387765.1 of Pyrgus malvae. NCBI lineage: Eukaryota > Metazoa > Arthropoda > Insecta > Lepidoptera > Hesperiidae > Pyrgus > Pyrgus malvae. The sequence continues at coordinate 30,245,536 of OU426946.1, forward strand.
CAATCGCATGAGTTCTCGCGTGTCCAGATCTGACACCTTTGACTGTTTCTGTACTACTGGGACTGGATTTCACTTCACTTTTATCACTTTTACCGAAACCATTTCTATTGGCAACTTCAGGCGTTCTGATATCACCACAATTTGCTTCACCGGATATCTTGAAGACACCGTTTTGTTTATCGTCTTTAACTTCGTCGGTGGTCTCTGTTTTGCGTCTGGGAGAGTCTGTTGTGACATCTGTTTGGCTTTGTTCTGCATTGCTATTTTCGACGCTTTTGGTGGGTGTGAATGATTTGTGTCTGTAAGCTGGTGGTGCTTCGAAAGGGAGGTCTCTGCCGCTACTACTGGATTCTTCAGCGGGTGTGACGGTACACATGAGGCGATCAGCCACTGCGCTGAATACTGTATTCAGTTTTAGAGGAGCGGAGTGGTCAGAGGTGGGTGGTTTTCGTTCATGCAACGCTGCAGCATCTTGCATCGCTGTGATGCGCCGTGCTATATTTGCCCCAGCTCCACATCGCTCCCGTAACTTATCGAGCTGATTAAGAATTTTTCTGAACTCCTCCTGGCAACAAAAAATGGTTTGATAAAAATTCAACTCCAAATTTGCCATATCATAATGCCAAGTAATGATGATTATGAGCAGATATTCTATTACACGCAACACATAAGATTTACTGAACAAAACAATGAATATAAAGCGGAGAGTTTAAGCGCCTCCTAATTAACCTGTAATAATTGAAAAAGTTATGGAACTAAAGTTTTTGCTTTTAATTATGTTTTTGAAGATTATTTTTCCAAATATACTTCAGCAGAAGTGTCGTTAGACAAACATCAGATAAATTATATATTTGGGTTTTATCAGTATTTCTACAGGGTGATCTATAAAATACATATCATGTGAATCTGTTAAAAGCATATCATTGGGGTCAAAATTAATCAATTTTGTTATGTAAAGCCAAAACATAATAGTTTTTATGCTTTACGTTTTTAGTTTTTTTTTTCTCGTTGAATTTTCTATTCATTAAAATGGTACCTACGAAAAAGAAAGAACAAAAAAAAAACATGACGAAAAAATTTAATAGAACTTAATAATTTTTACCTCAAGCTCCCGCTCAGTCATATTGTCACAGAACCTAGCCCCGCGGTTAGTGGTCATAGTGTACGTGGAGTCCGCCGGCCGCGATCTGAATTTGCCGGTCTTCTCCCTGTCGTCCTTCCCGTGGCCTCTGTACACCATGTATGCCTGGTACAAACAACAAAATGTTAATAACAATAAAGTATTTTAATATCATTTCATTTTCAATAAAATAACAAAGATAGATGGACACGGGTCTCCAACGAAATTTTCGAAATTAACTTTAATTTAACTCAATATGTTAACATGCTTTAAAACCTATTTGAAGTTTATGTTCATCATCCAACCACACTTATTAGAATAACAATTAATTTAATATAATAAAATTAATTATAATAAAAATAAAGAATGTTAAAAGAAACTGATAAACACGCTTTTAAAGCACATCAAACTAAAAGGTGATAAATTATCCTTAATATACGCAGAAAATAATTATGAACAAAATATACAAGTAATATTGTGAAAAAAGCGTAAGTTGCTCGATATACGAAAAATATCGCACAGAGCGCCCCTGCTTTTCTCACATTATTACTTGTATTTTTGTTCGATGGGCACCTCCTCACCGGGAGGTGCCCATCGAACACCCTGTGATATGGGTACCCAAAGCCGACAATCCGATCCGATCCGAAATATAAATAAATAAATATTTTATAAAAATATAAAAGGCGCAATATGAAACAAGTAAAATAATTATGAAATATTTACATATACATATTATAGTATATAATAATAATATTTACAGTAATATAATAGTAATATTACCATACCTGTACATTTTTGTCATTGTGTTATAATTAGGTTTTCTCTTTTATATTTTATCTTTGTAATATTTGCATACTTACCTCAAGAAGGTAAATATGGCGAACTAAATATATATAAACTTTCGTAAACACCCATATTTGTGCAAATAAAAAGTCTTTGTAAAAAATATAGGTACTCGTATATATACCTATAAGTACCTGGATGCCCGAGCGTTGCTCGGATAAAAACAATTGACTTTCTTGGTTTATTTTTAAGCAAAACATTCATTGGCTTAGTGTTACTTAACAAAACCTTTTAAAATACCTAGCTCAAAATAAAAAGCGCAATTTGCCTACTTGAGATTTGAACCCGGGTCTCTAGCTCCGTAGTCAGTTTTCGTAACCATTCGACCAAGAAAACTTTAATTCCATTGACGAAATTTTTATAGAGGTCTTTCATATCGACATTGTCATGTGTTTGAAGGGCGGATTGACGGTTGACATGTGACGGCTTTCTACGCCACAATATTATTTATATTTTCCAATAGATGTCAGTAAGAGTAATTTTATATTTAACTGCATACACATTAAATAAAACGACAATTTCTATCAATAAAAATTTGTGGATCGATTTATCATCCCCGAAACCAGGGTACTAAATTTCATCAAAATCTTTGGAGCCGTTTCCGAGATTCAAAAAATATATTTAGATATATACAAGAATTGCTCGTTTAAAGGTATTAGATTTTTTTAAACTTACTTTACTCCCAAATATAAAGCACAGAAGCAGGGTGACTGTAAGCTGCGTGTGACAGAAGAATATTATATACAGCAGGTCCGGGTTGGCCGGAGATTGTAGGAATAACCTGAAACAAAATGCACGTTTTATTTTTTTCCACCATTTTTCATGTCCTGCACTGGCACACAGCTGTCTACTCAGAATTAAGAGATATTCAGGCCACAGTCCTGCAAGCGCAAAAAGTGAAGCGCGCATGGCTGAAGCGCGCATGGCTCGTCGGCTAGCGTAGAACGCAAACGGTCTACGCAGCTAAGACAAACGGGCGCGGTCGGTTGTGAGATGGGTGACCGCTAGTGGCAAAAAAAATCATGCGCGTTTCCGTGCTTCGGAGGGCACGTTAAGCCGTCGGTCCCGGTTGTTGTCAATAGATAACAGTCGTTAAACCTTGTCGGAGGCCTTATGGGCGGTTTGAAAACATCCGACAGCGGGTTGGCCACTGACCCGCATCTCCACCAACCCGCATTGGAGCAGCGTGGTGGAGTAAGCTCCAGGCCTCCCCAATAAGTGGGAGAGACCCGTGCCCAGCAGTGGGACGCAAAAAGTGTTGCAGCCAGGCCACAGTCCAACACGCAACGTACATATGTGTTGGTGCACGTCATAATAATAAATAACATTTGACACTCATAGAATTACAGTAGGGTAGATACTCTGTGTCGTGGATACCATGGACATACAAAAAGGCATAAACACCCATGTAAGAATTGAGAAGAGATTAGAATTATGAGTTAAGCTTAAGTAAGAAGGCATGTAGCAGCGATGGCCGAGTGGTAAAAAACCGCGGTCTTCGACTCGACCGATCCCAGGTTCAAATCCTCGGCTCGCACCTCTGACAAAGAAATTTGTAAGGTGCGAATTTATCTCTGCTCCACGGTGATGGAAAATATCATGATATTTCATTGATTACGATGTTCTTCATCGCCGTGCATGCCTGAGAGAAATTCATAATTTCTCGAAAGCATGACGTCCACCAATCCGCACTTGGCCAGTGTGGTGGACTATGGCCTAAATCCCTCTCACGTGGTGAGGAGACCTGTGCCCAGCAGTGGGACATAAAAAAAGGTAGAAAAAAAAGAAGGCAACGCTATGCAAAGAGCGCTATTTGACGCGCGTTCGTTGTTCGTTATGTCAGGGCCATCGATTTACGTAAATTATGACAAATTCATAGTAGCAGGCTTCACTTAAGTATCGTCTATGAATTCATTTAGATGACCCTGTGCGTTGGCGGGCAATATGAGCAGTGGCGTAGCTATCATAGGGCCAGGTGGTGCAGTGCACCAGGGCCCCGGAGCTCAGGGGGCCCTCTAACCTCTCTTTCTCAGCTTTGAAAAAATAATAATAAAATAAAATTAAATAAATTAAATAAAAAAAAAACTTGTGGAGCCTCGAGTCTCGAGCCTGCTCACAAGATTTTCTGAACATTTAACGTTAATTGCAATAGTAAATGAGGCGGCATCATACTTGGATTTGAGTGAAATTATAGACGAATTCGCAAAAATTAAAGCAAGTAAGAAATTGTGAATTGGACGGGGAATAAAAATCCTTTTTTCTCTTAATTAATCTTATCTGTATAATAAATATTCTATATTGATATGTGCGTCGTTGTTTATTTATTCCCTTTTTCTTCTATTAAACACATGGAGATTCTTATAGGGACGACGTATGGATTTAGCCTGCTAGAGATAATTCAATTCACTGTTTCCTATTCTTATTCCTATCAATAATTTTAAAGGCCAATATAAGTTCAAACTATGCGAAAAGAGGGGAGGAGGGCCCGATTCTCTCCCTATGCACCAGGGCCCTTGTCCCCCTAGCTACGCCACTGAATATGAGACCTCATTTGTTTATTAATACGGGTGTATTAGTAGAGACTACTCTACTAAGAGTCATTATTCCAAACTCTGCTTCGCCAGGAGCCTTCCAGGACCCCCGATCAGCCGTCCCGCATGGTTACCATAGTGCCACACGGGTCGACAAATTTTGTTTTTTTGTTAAACTCTTAAGTAACAGTAATGGACAACTTGTATTCGTAATGAAATATTTTAATATTTTATTCTACCGTGCAATAGCGATAAATAAACAAATGCTATTGACTAGAATGCTAGTGACGATGACTACCGATCGGAGGGTCTTGGGTTCGATTCCCGGCGAGGCAGAAATTTGAATGATGAGATTAAATTTCTGTTCTCGGTCTGGGTGTTTGTGTTTCTGTCAGCGTGTATCCATGGCACCCACGACACAGGGTATCCCTCCTGTGGGGCTATGAGTGTGAAACGAGTGCGAAACGTTAATTACTTAGTGACGTAACTCTTCTACGAAAAAAGAACTTCTTTATTTGTGCTTCTAAGTTTAGTTGTCTCGCTGACGATATACGACCGCTATCAAGATTACGCACACTAAAGCAATGCATGCATGCATGTGCATGTACACTATAGTGCACGCCTCACAACATTCGTAGCAGAACTGACTTTGTGACTCTCTACCCTGAGGTATTATGTAAGGTAGTGATATGAAAATTACACATATATTATTTTTCATAATTAATAATGTATAGCGGCACGTATCATTATTACTTGTATGAGTTTCTTTACTCAAATCCGGGACACCTAAACACGGCTCTTTAAAACTCGCAAACTTGGCAAATTACTTTGAAAGTCAGGGCCTAATTACTAAAGGTTGTCGCTCACCAGCTATTTCTAACTTTAGGATATCGTTGTAGTACGCGCTGTAAGCTATGAATAGTAATATAATAATAATTATAATAGCGTTATCAACGTTATCAATTCGACGAATGAGGACATGTAATATGAAGGGAACTGCTTTATTTTCAAAAATGATTTTAGGATAATAAATCTGAAAATAATTCATAGTTTCAAAAAATTACAAAAAAACATTTAATTGCACAAATTTCAAAAAGCACAGTATTTGGTACAGTTTGGAAACACTAAACAGAAGCTTGAGGAAAGATTCAGGCTTAAGCCACGTAGTCTGCGTGTCGTCTGCAATTACATATAAATAGAAAAGGTCTTTATATATTATTTAACTGTCCCTGTGTCGTGGGTGCCCTAAAACACACAAAGACAGAAATTTAAACTCATCATTCAAATTTCTGTTTCGCCAGGAATCGAACCCGGGACCCTTCGATTAGCAGTCCGGCATGGTAACCATTGCCCCACGCAAGTCGTCTTTTAACCTTTCACAGTGAGACAACCCAATGGGTGGTCCCAAGAAAAACTTTTTGTAAATTGGCCCGTTGCCGTTGTTCAGGTTCGAAAATATTTGGAAATAAACATAAATTGAAAGATTAAATCGCCTACTTTTTACGAAGTTCTGCAAACTAAATAATTGAGTATGCTAATGAGCTTAGATCGTTTGTGTAGCATTCTAGAGCGCCATTATAATAAACTCGTAATTTTGAAACTTGTTCAATTTGTATAATAATACTTGTATTTGTATAGCCTTCTTTATTATTAGTAAAATAACTGAACATTCAAGTTCATGATAAAAGGAATATTTGTAACGTGAATATTGTCCGTAACTCCTTAGCCATATGTTTCATGGCAGCTATATATAGTTAAGAGGACAGAAAACCGATGAAAAAGAAAGGTCGTCGAACGATGACCACGTCAGAGCAAAAGAAGCACAGGCCGCCCTCAAACCAAGCGGACTAACGACCTGAAGAAGACAGTGGGAAGCCGCTGGATTCAGATGGCGCAGAACCCGATGAAGTGGAGCCTGTAAGGGGAGGCCGATTCTCAGCAACGCACTTTTAAACGATGGTGGATGGTTGGATGATATGGTTCTTAAGTGATAAAGTTAAAAAAAAAGAACCACTGTTACTAACAGAACCAACCACGGATTGGAACCGAAAGATATCCTTCAATTTCATTTTGGACTTCAAATCCTAATTGCAGTGTACTCATGTCCAATATAGAGGCATCAACGACGCATGTTGATAACTTGATTTGAAAAATTGACAACGCATTAGTTACTTCAACAAAAATAATTTATAAAAGCCATTAAGAATAATTTCAAATTGTTATTTACGGAAACTATCTGATTATTTGGTGGTACTTTATTTTGTACCTGTTTCGCTTAGCTACGTAGATCGCTTACGTTTTAATAAATAAATAAACGTTACACACTCATAGGCCCACATTAAGGTAATTAATACCCTGTGTCGAAGGTACCATGGACATACTTATACAAAGACAGGAACAGAAACACCCAGACCGAGAACAGAAATTTAAACTCATCATTCAAATTTCTGTTTCGCCGGAAATCGAACCCGGGACCTCTCGATTGGCAGTCCGGCATGGTAACCATTGCGCCACGCGGGTTGTTTTATGTCAGCTGATGGGCCATGCGCTCTTCCCTTTACTGTAAAGGTCTCTAACCATTAGTCCATATCATACCATGACCGTGCTATGAACGTATCAGACACGACAAGCAACACGATACGGTCTAACTTGCCCACTGAACTGATCGAAGGCGTTCCGTACCCTGTATGCAAGTTGACGTCTTGAAGTGCTTTCAAGTTTTTATAAAACATACCTAGTTGTGTTCGATGTTCCGAAATTCTCTCCATGCCATTTCTTTTTTTATACTACAATGTATATGGATAGTATAAAAAAGAACACTACAATGAATAAAGACACTCACGACACCTTTAAGGACTATCCATATATTTCGGATGCTGTAAATTATATAAATTTCTCATATTTAATTTGCATACAATTTTTCGTCTTACATTTTTCGTCACACACAGCTCGTATAGGTTTGTTGAACTGGTATAAACACATTGTCAAAACGAAGGCAACGCGTTTACAAGGCCTTTATAACGTCGCGTGTCATGCACAGAGCGTGTTAACATCGGCAAAATATTCTCGCCGACAAATAGTTGCCGCTCCGTGCAAGGCACGTGACGGTGTAGGTCGCTGACGGAACGATCTAGTGGGCATAGTCTCCGTGTATTTCAATACAAATAATATTTTTTTGTCAGACACGCTCCTATTACGGTAATTGCATGATACGGTGTAGTGTGTTTAGACCTTAAATAAGCGACTAAAACATTAAGAGCCTTACGATAGTACCAAGAGACTATACTTATACGATAAACGTCATTAGCTTTAAACAGCATAACGTCAGATCTTAAACAAATTTTATTGAGTGTTTCTCGACAAAAAGACTCTAAAGGAACTTCCAACAAATTGTTATTGCCCTAAAAGTTGAACTCGCGGCGAAAGTTACGACAAAGCCAAAAACTTTTGAACGCAAATTGCTCTCTTTATTCTAAGTTCTTGTAAGGAATTTTACTTATAATTGCCTTATTGTAGAATAGCACCGCTTGCATAGTAGAGTTGATTACGAGGTGCTCGTATATAGATTAACTAGCGGCGGCTCGCTTCTTCGTCCGCGTGGACTTTGGTTTTAGAATTTTTCTTAAATAAAAGTAGCTTAGACTCTATTATATCAGCTACCTGTCAGTGGAAGTCCCATCAAAATCGGTCCAGCCGTTTCAGAGATTACCGCAACAAATATACAGACAGATAGATAGACAGACAGACAAATATTCAAGATCAACTAGTTTGGCCTTTTTTTGGTATCGGGGGGTAAACCTTCAAAAGGTACCCGGCACCTTGGGAGAGGATACCGGGTTATGTGGGATTTGAACGCACTAAATCCCCTCGGTGGGCTGCCTCTGCGCTTGGTGAGGACACTGGGATCTCCAGTGGAACACACCAGTGACCTCCACACGCGGCGCCCAGAATGGTCCCACCTTCGGGAGAGCAAATATGCTCTCCTGCACCTTCCGATGCATACGGCGGCATGTGGCCACGCAAACACCACGTTCTTCCCGGGGATGCTGGCTCCCGGAAACCCCCTTTTAGTCGCCTCTTACGATCAGGCAGGAGATACCGTAGCTCTATTCTTAATCCCGAAGCCACAGGGACTAACTAGTTTGGCCTAGCCTTTACTGGTTTATCCTTTCGATCATAGGAAGAATTAGTTTGAACTAGGCAAAACCAGTTAATGATACCGCGTATAGGAAGAACTAGTTTAGCCTAGGAAAAACTAGTTTATCCTAAAATCGGGTTTGGCCGGTAACATACATACGTTATATCCGTTGAAAAATGTCTCCTTGAAATGTTGCCTTCATGGTAATTTTGCCCTCATCTTGTCAGTCTAGAAAATTATCGTGAATAATACACACTATATCAAAACTAAAAAAAACATACTATTGACATCGTCATTAACCTTTAAATATATATTTTTAATTTTTTTTACTAATCCAAATGTTTGGTAATAGTTGCCACCAGATAAAATTGATACTAAGATAATTAGTCTATTAAGTTATTTAAGAATTGTTAATCTTATTGAGGGTAAGCTTGCAATAGTTTCTGACAAGCCGAGTCATCGCTGCCATATTAAAAAGTATCTTAGCGCCGCGAAGTAAGGACGTACTCAGGAGTGTGGGCAACGCTAGCCAAAGTAGCACCGTGCAGTTTTACGGCGGGGCACGGGTGCTTTCCTCCTAGTTTTCCAATCGGTCCGAGTGTGGATTATTAAAAGTATACGCACCTTCACGGGAAGGTTTCGGTCGCGTAATCATCAGAACTGAAGTGAGTGTAGTGTCGTCGACGGTGACTTGGGCCCCCGTGGCGGCCATTACGAGTAAGGGTGCACCGACCACGCGGAGTGTGAGTGAGGCCAGGTTCCCTCGACAAGACTTATTTACTCAGGACCCCATTAGATTTTCCGTAGTATATACTTTAGATTTTATGATTTTTGTTCCCTACTTTATTTTGGGTAACCCAACCCCCTTTTACCTGTACCTACTGACTGACTGGTGACCGCTTTACTGCGCCAGTACTCTGCTTTCCTCGGTAAGTAAGCTCACTAGTCAGTTCTTAATATCATACTGTCTTTACGTGTGTCCGTTTTCTTTTTGGGCTTGTGGCGTCGGGCCGCCGACCCACGTTGTACGCCACACCAAATTTATTTCCATATTTCAACATAAGACGTGCGACGCGGTGCTGAGAAAGTATAAGGTAATCGTATATAAAGCGCGCGCGCAGCGCGCGAAGCGCGCATGGCGAAGCGCGCATGGCTCGGCGGCGAGCGTAGATCGCAAGCGATCTATGCAGCTAAGCCAAACGGGCGCGGTCTGGTGTGAGATGGCTGACCGCTAGTGGCAAAAATTTCATGCGCGTTTCCGTGCTTCGGAGGGCACGTTAAGCCGTCGGTCCCGGTTGTTGTCGATAGATAACAGTCGTTAAACCTTGTCGGAGGCCTTATGGGCGGTTTGAAAACATCCGACAGCGGGTTGGCCACTAACCCGCATCTCCACCAACCCGCATTGGAGCAGCGTGGTGGAGTAAGCTCCAGGCCTCCCCAATATTGGGGAGAGACCCGTGCCCAGCAGTGGGACGCAAAAAGGGTTGCAGCCAATCGTATATAATGTTGACAGCGTACTAGTCATTCCTTAGAAAAACGGCTAAGAGTTAAACTTTTTCTATGAGTGACGAGTACCGGGACACTGACAAAAACTGACGATAGTAAGGGCGAATTGTCGAATTGACGCGTCAACGTTTTAGCAATATTTATTACTATTGTATTTTTAAGAAAATCCGGAGTAGCACATCTGCATACAATTTCCAACAAGCTTTGAACTAAGTTCTAGTTTGAACTACCTTTTTTTTAACCTAGCTTTTCCGCGATAAAATATAAATTTTACAATGGCCGAGAGTTTTTTCTCCGGCTTTTTTTCTCTTATTGACCCAGCGGTGGGTAGGCATTAAAGCCGAAGATCTGTTAAAATTTATAGTAACGGTTTCTTAAAACTTTAAAATAAACTTAAAATTTAAATAAATTATAATTGTAAATAATTTAGTAAATAAATAACTATAGTTTAATTTAGTGATTATTGAATGCCTAAATAAGGTAGACTGTTTAAATACTATTGTTAAACGCAAACACCAATTTTTTTTACAAACAGTCATCAATAAACGTTTTTCAAATTTTAAATCTTCAAAATTCTTCAAATTTCAAATACAAATTTAATGTCCACGACTTCTTACCATGAACATTCTAAAAAAAAGGACCATAAGATAATTTATTTACAATCACGAATGAACTATTTACCTACTTAACAACTGCGAATTAAAAAATACAAAAGATATAATGCCATCCAATAAATCATCCTGCGGCATAGTGGCCAGAACGCTGGCAGCAATAATTCGTTGAACTGCTAAGCTAATTCTTTGTGCAAGGTAGCTGCCAGCCCTCTGGTCACCTGAAGAGAAAATAGAACTTATTTGTATTGTGACATATCTTAATATATATAATTCTTCTGTGAGTGTGTATGTCACTGAACTCCTCCTTAACGGCTGGACAGATTTTAATCATTTTTTTTGTGTGTATTCAAATGGATTCGAGGATGGTTTAGATTCACAATTTGGGCCACTGGAAATGTTTTTTAATTATTTTTTTTATTTATAAGTAGTTTTCCCATATAAATTGTTCCTATCTGTCAAACGTTTGTATTTCGTGCCGTGCCGTTCTAAACTTTGACACATTCAGAATAACAGGACAGTTCGTATGTCATTATTTGTTTTATATTTTTGTTTGATAGTAACATGAAGTCTCTTTAAGATAATAAGAAAACAAATCCTCTTTTATTACTTTTAAGGCAGGACAACGTCTGCGGGGTCCACTAGTTTTATGTATAATTATGTTCGTCTGCTACTATAAAAATTTGAATTCTCACTAATAAAATAACGTGCCAAATATATTTTTAATAATAAGGTATTTTGTAGCTACTTAAAAACTCCATCAAACATTAATTTAACTGTGTAAAGTAAAATAATGGCTCATTTGCTTCATTAACGCAAAAATATTGGAGTCCAATTTTTTTCCTAATTATTTTTCACTTAATTTTTTAGATTCTATTAAATTTCTAGATAGAGGCGAAAACACTAGAACACTTATAAAGACCAGAAAAAGTAATTAAAATTGCTAATAACTACCTAATGACTCTGTTCGGTACAGGTTTTTATAAAGTTAGAACTAAAAAAGCTATTGGCGATCTAAGGGAAGTTTTATCAAGTTTGTGAATACCTATTAGTTGAGATGATTCTTTTCTAAAGCTGAAATAAAATAATAATAAATTGCTGAAATAAAAATAAATTGTAAATTAAAAAAAGAACCCAACTTCAAAAAAACCGGCCAAGTGCGAGTCGGACTCACGCACGAAGGGTTCCGTACCATTATCTATAAAAATGACGTTTACTGTATCGGAGCCCCCTTAAATATTTATTTTATTCTATTTTTAGAATTTGTATAACAATAGCAGCAACAGAAATATATCATTGCCTTTGATTATCCATAGAAATCATTGCATTAAGATTGAATGAAAGGTAAATTGTAGTTTACGATTTATGACGTATTAAAAAAAACTATTTACTTTGCTAGATATCGTTCAAACCAATTTTTGGTGGAAGTTTGTATCGTAATGTACATCATATATTTTTTTTTAGTTTTATCATTCTCTTATTTTAGAAGTTACGGACGGACAGACAGACAGACATCACGACTCTATAAGGGTTCCGTTTTTTTGCCATTTGGCTACGGAACCCTAGACTTCCTGTTTCGGTGTAATTTAATTTTTTAAGCTAGATTTAAAATGTGTTTTTTTTATTAATTTAAATGAAGTAGCAGATGAATAAACAGTTAATGGTTAAATGATCGCTGCCGCCAATAGACACCTATACTCAACCTCAAAGGAGTCCGAGTCATGCCTTTTCTTTTGGTATCGGAGGTAAACCTTCAAAATGTACCCAGTACCTTAGGAGTGCCTCCTGAACCCTTAGGCGCTCACGGCAGCATGCGGCCACGTACACACCGCCGTCCTTCCCGCGGCTGCTGGCTTGACGGGTCGAGCTCCCACTCTCACTGTTCGCAACCCCGGAAGCCCCCTTTTAGACGCCTCTTACGATCAGGCAGGGGATACCATGGCTCTGTTCTCAATTTCGAAGCTAGAGGGACTGTTTGAGTCTTGACTAATGTCATAAACAGTTGCGTTGCTACTCCGGAGGCTAATGGTCGTCTCATGTTAGTCTTGCCGTCAAACGCACTTTTCCACCAAAACACAATATAAGGTAAACGTCCATAATGTCGTCAGTGTACTAGTGCTCGTCATTTCATAGAAATTGGCAAAAAAAATACTTTTTCTATGAATGACGGGTACTGGGACACTGACAAAAACTGACGATAGTACAACATTTACCTTAATTGCTTCCTGCAGAAATGAGTGCATCGGTAGAAGTTCCCTGGTCCCATCAATAGGGTCTTGGACACTATGCACGAAAATCTTCAAAAACCTTACCTTAAAAATGTTGCACTAAATTACGCTTAGAAAGCAATATAATTGTTAATTCTGTTTTATACATGATTTTTATTACCGATTAAATCAATAATAATGAAGTAATTATTATATATACTATTTATATATTATAGACTATATATGATAAGTGACGTCACTTATCATTTTCTCATACAAAATGTATGGGGATGTCACGTTTTGATAGCTCATTAAAAGTATCTCAATTGACTTGGTAGTCCAAGACCGGATTTATCATTACTTGGTTTATAATAGGAAGTTACGACAATGTGTATTTACATGTCCGTTTTGATTCCTTTGATATTAAATTGTTTGTATGACAAATGAGGCTTAGCAGTCTTTTGTTTTTTATTGGCTGACGTTTCATTTATATTTTGATGCGAGATTTAGATAATTATAGTAAAAATATTCTCAATATAGAAGCAATGTAATAAAAAGGAGGGTGAATCAAGATCAAAACGTTTATTTATCGTTGCACCGTTGTGAATAGAACAAAGTCAATATAGTTCAAAGAGGAGTGAATGAAAGTCGCATTGATTTGTTTCGTTATGTCGAACAGTCTGTTAGTACGAACTTCGTAGTGCGAATAAATCAACACTGAGATAGCGCCGTAGCTTTATAACTTAGCACTTTTCCAGCCGTGTATAAACTTATGTATATTTTAAAGGCACCACTCAACCGCCGTAACTGTTTTGAATTACTCGTAAATAACTTTGACCTTCATTTCAAAAAATTGTATAAAGACAAAGACTTTTATTTGCACAAATATGGATGTTTACAAAAGGTATTTTTATACATTTGGTTTGCCATATTTACCTTTATGATGTACTTATGCAAATATTATAATAATTAAACAAAATTAAATACAAAAATATACGAATATAAAAATATATCTAATATAATATTATTATCATTGTTTGTACCCACATGCGCCTTTTTATTGATTAATTTTTTATATTTTGGAATGGTTGGATAATAATTTCGCACGAATTGTTTTTATTATCAGTATTATTTTTCATCATAAATTTTCAGTAGGTTTTCATCTAGTAATTTTATAAAGTACTCACTCATTTTCTTTCACTATTTCTTCGTCACTTTTTTCATTAATAGATGAACTTTGTTCAATGTCCATATTTTAAATACTTGGTATAAACGAATTTTACAAGTCGAGCCGTCATCAGCTGTCACCCCTCCGTCTTACGAATATTCGATCAGGCCACGTGTCCTGACGCGAGTTTAACATTTTTTACCCATCCCAAAAAAAGTGCACAACACCGCTAGAGAAGTTTTCACTTCAAAATTAAAACAAGCAGAATAAAGTTTCATAACTAGGTACTAAATCTCGTTCGCACGTTTGTAACAGAACAAAGTTAGATAGTTATTTTAGTTCGCCGAATGGTCAAATGAATAAAATGTGTCTCGATTCTCGCTCGCTTACAATTACAAGCTCGACATTCGTATTTCTCTAAATACTGGTCCGAAGTGAATTGGTGGGAACTGAATAAAATTAAACTCTCGGTGGTTTGGTATCATCGAAGAGATCAGTTTGGTATCATAGAACAACAGAATTCGTATTTATGTAATTTGAACGTACGATAATGGTTTATTTGCTGCAACCCTTTTTGCGTCCCACTGCTGGGCACGGGTCTCTCCCCCCTATTTGGGAGGCCTGGAGCTTACTCCAACACACTGCTCCAATGCGGGTTGGTGGAGTAAAGTTAGTTGTATTTTATTTATTTATTTTCAATTTTAAATCGGTCACAAGGGCCATATTTAATGTTATTAATTTATCAACCACAAAAAAATATTTTTAAGGATTTTTGCCATTTTGATGGAGTAGAGAAGCGAAAATGTAACTGTTTGTATGCATGTTTCTTTGTCCTCTTTTACGTCGTGGTAGAGTGATCTCATGGTACAAGTTTTGTGCGTGGTTACGGGGTTGGAGAGAGACAACGGCTATTTATTACCGCATGGTTTCTAACGCGAGTGAATTTGCGGGCCAGTTTAATATATAACCTCTTGTCCGACGTTCTTTATATAGAGCACTTGTCACTTAACTTGAAGGTGGTGAAAGAGGCCCTTAGTCGGACAAATGAACAAAAGTAAAAAAAAATATTTCTTCTTATCATTTTAAGTTTTTTTTATTCCGTTTCACTATATAAACA
This sequence comes from Pyrgus malvae, assembly GCA_911387765.1. Taxonomy (NCBI): domain Eukaryota; kingdom Metazoa; phylum Arthropoda; class Insecta; order Lepidoptera; family Hesperiidae; genus Pyrgus; species Pyrgus malvae. Next base: position 30,260,777 of record OU426946.1, read on the forward strand.
TAATAATGTATAGATAGTAAACACCTATAAAATGTTTATATCATTTTCATAAGCTCGGAACTCTAAAATATAAATAAAGTTTTTAACAAAAAAATAGAACCGACTTCAAACGGTAAAAAATAAAATTGTTCAGTACCTACTTCTTCTTGCTTATGGTAATGACTCTTAAAACTATTTCTGGAGTCGGGCCCTTAGTAAATGTCGTACCATTCGTTCTAAATTGGCACCGACAGTACAGACAGTGGGACAGTACCTACTTCTTCTTGCTTATGGTAATGACTTAAAACTATATTGGAGTCGGTGCCCACTCAGAACGAAAGGTACACTATATTTACTAAGACAGGACATTTCACTAAGGGCCCGACTTCAAAAATAGTTTTAAGAGTCATTACCATAAGCAAGAAGAAGTAGGTACTGAACAATTTTATTTTTTACCGTTTGAAGTCGGTTCTATTTTTTTGTTAAAAACTTTATTTATTTCACTCTTTTTAGTAATTTTAAAAATTCTGTATGTATTAGCATAATTGGAAAAAAATTCACTTAACTTCTAAACTTTAAACAGATTTACCTTTTATAATCATGTTTATCTAATAGCCATCTAAAAGTCTGAAAGAAAACTACTATGAGTCCACCTGAACGTATAAATTAAAGAAAGAATTTGCTCTCAGCTCCTAACCGTTGAGGAGTTGTACCTTCAATCATCAGTTAAGCAACAGCAGGTGATAATTACCAGACATAAATATTTGTATTATGACTAAAATAATGTGTGTGCCTATTACGGTTCAGTGTTTCCCTCGATTTCCCTAATATCACATCATCAAATTTTGACATGGTGACAGTTGGACCACCTCAGGAATGTAAGATTTCGAACAAAAAACCATTTATTGAAAGAATTTGCTCTCAACTCCTAACCGTCGTAGTACCTTCCATCATCAGTTCAGAAACATGATATGACGATAATTATACACAAATGTCTGTTTTGCTTTGTAAAAATATGAAAATCATTTGTTGTGCTTTAAAATTTTAATGTTCCCTTCGATTTCTCTGGGATCCCCTCATCAGACTTTGACTTGGTGACAGTTGGACCACCTGGGGAATGTAAGATTTCGAATAAAAAACTATTTATTGAAAGAATTTGCTCTCAACTCCTCACTGTCGCAGTACCTTCCATCATCAGCTCAGCAACATGAGATGATGATTTCTATGCGTAAATATCTCTTATGCTTCAGAAACTTTAAGAAAATCAATGTGTGTGCCTATAAAATTTGAGAGTTCCCCTCGATTTCCCTAGGATCCCATCATCAGATCCTGATTTGGTGACAATGGGACCACCTCGAGAGTATAAGCATACGAACAAAAAAAGAATTTTGAAAATCGGTCCACAAACGGCGGAGTAATCGGTGAACATATATAAAAAAAAAAAAAAATACATACAGCCGAATACAGTACCTCCTTCTTTTGGAAGTCGGTAAAAAATGGAATGAAATAAACTAGCGAGAAATGCATAAAAGTGATGTGGTGTCGTTGTGTGAAACGACTTGTAGTACATGGCGCGTGTAAATGAACGCTGCTATAAACTTCAATGCTTTGTTATTTATGGACAGTTATTTCTCTAGTGTAAGCTATTGCTTATTAAACAACATGGTAAATCACTACTATTAAAAAAAAATTTTTTTTGAAAACACTTTCGCGTTTCCGAAGAGCCGTTTCCGATATTCATAAAAATATATTTAGATATAGGTATAGAATTGCTCGTTTGAAGGTATTAGATATGGTTTTCTCATGGATGCCATTGTCAGAACTAGACTAAATTGAAATGGGACCACATGGTGAATATCAACTTTCAAATAAAAAAAGAATCATCAAAAGTTGTTCATCCAGTCGAAAGATCAAAAATAAAAATAAAAATTCTGTCGACTTAAGTATCTCCTCCTTTTTTGGGAGTCGGTTAAGAATGAAAAGGCATGAAGTAAACTGACGATAATTGAATAATGTAGTTTAAAAAACTAAAAAAACACTCTTTTGTGAAAATATGGACTAAAAAGTAAAAAATAAGAAAAAAATGTATTTTACTGTAAAAAAGCGTGGGCTGCATGGTGTCAATAGTATCTCAAAAACTCGGTTTTTTTACAGTAAAATACATTTTCTTCTTATTTTTTACTTTTTAGTCCATTTTTTCACAAAAGCGTGTTTTTTAGTTTTTTAAACTACTTACATTATTTATTTTTATTTTTTTAGTTGGATTTCTTTATATTATTGCATTGTCATCAGCCCTTGATCCCTGCAAATTTTCAAGTTAATCAGACACTTAGAAGTAGGTGAAAATGAAGTTAAAATATTCCGTTACATACATACATACAGGTCAAGCTAATATAAGCGTGTTAATAAAAGTCACAGCGATGTGATATCGTTCTGTTAAACGACTTGTAGTACATATATAGTGCGTATAAATCAACGCTGCTATAAACTTCAATGCTTTGTTATTTACGGCAGCTGAATAGTTATTTCTCTAGGGTAAGCTGTTGCTTATGAAACAGTATGGCTAATCGCTGAAATAAAAGCAATAGAAATGTTGTCAGTTGTTGAGAGCCGGACTACGGAGCTGCGGGGCGTACGACGAGGGGCGCGAGTCGTCCCATTCGGCGAGGACACCGGCGTAGCGGGGCGACACACTCGCGATCTGTGGGCCACCGGCGACGCGCGCATACTTTTTCATTTTTTTATACCGTTGCTCCAATATTATAGTTGTCGACGAGAGAACCGGCCTTTCTTTTATACAGTCCACTCATCACACTCGTGGCCCTCCTCTTATACCACGGGACGTCCCATACATGTGTCCATCTTTCAGAATATCATCATAATAAAAAAGCAGCTAGCGAGAACTCTTTACTGCAAAGTGACAGCATTTACATTTACGCTTTGATTACAGGTTGGGCTTACAAAATGTGTGAAGCTTATAAAATGGTAATAAAAAATTGTAGTAAGTACTCTTATTTAGTTCGCGGAATACAATTTTAATTTCTTTCATTGGTGTTTTATTTTCAAACGCTCAAACCTCAAGCTTTTAGATATTAGCTATGAAATATAATAAAATGAAAAAACCAAAATTAGTAGTTTTAGTTCGCCGAAAAGCATAAGCTTGATAAATTTTTATTTCTATTTTCAGTGGTGTAACATTAATTCTAGCAAAAATTTTCAGTATTTATCTGGTAAATGTAAATAAAATGAAATGAAACAAAGCGTAATAAGTTGTTTTATTTTGCTAAATGCTTAAAAGCTTATATTGGCTGCAACCCTTTTTACGTACCACTGCTGGGCACGGGTCTCTCCCCCTTATTGGGGAGGCCTGGAGCTTACTCCACCACGCTGCTCCAATGCGGGTTGATGGAGATGCGGGTTAGTGGCCAAACAGCTGTCGGGTGTTTTCAAACCGCCTATAAGGCCTCCAACAAGGTTTAATGACTGTTATCTATCGACACCAACCAGGACCGACGGCTTAACGTGCCCTCCGAAGTACGGAAAAGCAAATGAAATTTTTTGCCATTAGCGGTCACCCATCTCACACCCAACCGCGCCAGATTGGCTTAGTCGCATAGATCGCTTGCGTTCTATGCTAACCGCCAGGCCATGCGCGCTTAATGGCTCGGCGGTTAGCGTGAAGCTGTGCAATAAAACTGTTTGAAATAAATTGGCGAGAAGTGTATAAAAGTCACTGTGATTTCATATATTGTGTAGAATACGGAATACTTCATTACACGTTCCAAACTGTAATCCTTTGTGATTAATTTAGCAATTAGTTCTGTTTCAATAGACCTTAATGTGCAGATTTAAACATAATTGTAACTCATTACAGAAAACAGTTGGTTGCAATCACAGGCTGCAACCCTTTTCGTGTTCCATTACTGGGCACGGGTCCCTTCCCAAACTTAATTAGGGACGTCAGGAGCATAATTTGTCACACCTCTTAAATGCAAGTTGGAGGAGGTATGGATGGCAAACCCGCTTTGGAATGTTTTTAACTGCCCATAAGGCCTAAGCGATATTTTAAAGACTGCTGTATATCGCTGACAACCGTTACCAACAGCTTAAAACGTAGAGCGTCAAAATTGACAGGTATGACACCAGTCAGAGGAGTGGCCTTTACGGGCGAACCCCTCGTAGCAACGTTCATGCACAATGTGCCTTCTATTTATACAACTAGTGTGTCAGTGTGTGTCGGTGTCAGTGTTGACGGTGCATATAAAATGACGTTGTTAATTGAAATTGACATATTTAGAAATGTATGCGTCTGTAGCGATGAAAGAATATTTGTGAATGTGAAACAAAATTAAAATGTGTGCGTTCTTCCCCCGCACCAGATTTGGCACAAAAATTATGTATCGAAGCGAGGCGCTATATCGTCTCTCCTGAAGGTTGTTGCTCTAAGGCTTAAAGTGCTTTGAAACGTGCATATAATTTGACACTAGAGGTCACTTGCATCTTGAATCCGACCAGACTCCTTACGTTTTGAATTTTTGGTGATAATAGAATAAAATAGAATAGAAAAACATTTATTTCTTCTTAAAACTACAATGCATAAAAATAAAAATGTCAATAGGGTCACAAACATAAAAGTCGCATTGTTATAGTATCTGAAGAAAAAGGACTGCTCTCAGCCTTCTAATAATCATATAAGTGCTAAGAAGGTGAACAAATCTTGAGGTAGTTTCATAAAATATGTAGTTTTTTCTATATATACATATACGTAAACGTCACCTTCAATAAGAAGCATTTTCTTTCAACGGGCACAAATTTTCAAAATCTGGAATCATTTTTTTGTTCCTTAACATAAATATGCGTATGTAATGACTAATGAGGCCATTGTACATATCGCGTATTTGAAATTCAGCGATAAAAGTAAATGTATTAAAGGCGTTCTTTTTAAAAATATGTTTGCTGCTTGAAAGCGGTTTTGTTTTTTAATTTGTAACATTTACTGCCGTCATAAAGAAAAAGGGCATAACTAACATTTTTTCTGAAATTCAGTTATATACATATTCGGAATCAGAAAAAAGGCCCATCTACCAATATTTTTAACACAATTTTAGAAACAAGATAAACAAAAATACAGTAAGCTTAAAAGGCACAACTGAGCCACTTTTAAAATGTTTGTACGTAAAAAGAGCACATCTGACACCTTAGTAAGTCAAAAAAAGGTCACATATGCAGAGATTCGGCTTTTAGTTTTATCACGATAAATATAACTTATTTACTTGAAAAGGCATAATTAACACAGATGTGCTCTTTGATTTAAAGTTTAATTTCAACTAGAGCTTGATATTTAATTTAAAAGAAAAGTCACAACTAGCAGTTATGCCTTTACTACCATAATTCTTCTTGTATAATATTAGTCAAATGAAAAGGCACATTAATAAATATGCCTTTTCATTATATTATTTTATATTTTTTCACAAAATGTCAGACTGAAAAGTCACAATTGGTTAGTTATGCCCTCTATTTGTAATATTAATAAATTTACTTCATTTTTTTTGCTACGTTGAAAGAGAAAATGTTGATTATTTATTAAATGCAAATAAAATAAAAACTTATATTTCAATAATTGTATAGGAATCGTGAAAATGAATTTATTTTAATTCATCTATTTTTGATAGTAATATTACTGTCGATATTTTTCGCCAAAAACCAATAAAAACTTTAAACTCGATTTTCTCCATATTTATAATATGTTAGATGTGCCTTTTCTCATTATGACGGCAGTTTATAGCACACAGTTCTTAAAGTTTCCAAAATAGAACGGAATACAGTAAATTATTGAATAGTGAATATAAGTTACAAAGATTTGGTATCGTTGTAGATCGTTTAGTAAAGTACCATCTGCGCTTGTAAAGCAACGCTGCACTAAAATTCCAAACTTTGATATACCGTAAGCGATCAAGTTTGTGACTGATTAAACAGAGTTCAGTCGATGATTGCTGATTGATGACTGTCCCACTGTCACTTACTATACCGAGCACCGGTATCTTAACCATAATAATATAGTTATTGCTACATAGTAACAAACTCTAAAAACAATTTCTTATTTTTGCTTATGTCTGTTTATTAAAATTTTTAAGAAACGTTTTTTTGTTTTGTTTCGCATATTGGTACTATGAAACGCAGTAAATTGAAGAAAAATGAACAAACAATCTTAGTGATTCAGTATCGTAGTAGAACATTCAGTAAAGTACCAGCTGCGGTGCAATTGCAACGCTACCACAAAATTCCAAGCTTTGTGATAAAGTGTGAACGATAAAAGTACAGTAAACAAAAAAAATAAAGTTCAATATTAATCTATACTAATATAAAGCTGAAAAGTTTGTTTGTTTGAACGCGCTAATCTCAGGGACTACTGGTTTGAATTGAAAAATTATTTTTGTGTTGAACAGTCCAATTATTGGGGAAGGCTATATGCTATATTACATCATGCTATGACTGATACATATCTTCACGCGGATGAAGTCGCGGGCGGCCGCTAATCTTAAATAACTGTACATTATTATAAACCATAATTTTAGTAAAAGTATTATGAGTTTTTAAAATACAAATTACAAATTAATCAATCAACAATATCTTTATCTATACAAATAAATAAAATTGGAGTGTCTGTTTGTAATATTAAAAGAACTGTTTTTACTACATGCATATGAATTTATATACGGTACATATACCAAATTTTTTTTTACAATATTTGTCTATCTGTCTGTCTATCTGTCTGTTTGTTTCGGCTAATCTCTGAAACTGGACCGATTTTGACGGGACTTTCACTGGAAGGTAGCTTATGTAATGAGGAGTAACTTAGGCTACTTTTATTTAAGATATATTCTAAAACTAAAGTCCACGGATGAAGTTGCGGGCGGCCGCTAGTTTGCAAATAAAATGTTTAATCTTAAAAGTCAGTGTGATGCCTTTTTAGTTCCTAAAACAAGAGGAAATACAGTAAGTGGCGGAAAAGTGAATAAAAGTCAGAGTGATTTAGTATCGTTGTAGAACAACTCGTGCAGTTTCAGATACGCTTGTAAAGCAACACCGCAATAAAACTCCAAGCTTTGTGATATACTGTAAGCAATCAAGTATGCGACAGTTACAACAGAATATGAGGGTGACACAGAGGAGTGATAAATTCTGTTATACATCAGACTACCCGCGTGGTGTAATAGTTAACATGCCGGATTGCCGATCGGAGAGTCCCGGGTTCGATTCCCGGCGAAGCAGAAATTTGAATGATGAATTTAAAATTTGACATATTTACGCAAACCGGAACCAATCCACACTCATGCCGAAATTGAGTTAAGTACAAAGAAAAGCTTAAAATTGTACCTTCTATCGACCCTGTAAAGATCAAAATGATCTGACAATTTTGACAGAACAAAACATTTTCATGACATGTTTACCAATCCACAAAACATCAGTTGTCTAATACATTAAACAGCTTTTTCTCAAAACTATCATAGTCATCATCATGTGTGGGTTGATTCCGGTTTCCATAAATAGGTCCAATTTCTGTTCTCGGTCTGGGTGTTTGTGTTTCTATCTTTGTGTGTGTCAATGGCAACCACGACACAGGGTATATCTACCTGACTGTAGGGTTATGAGTGTGAAAAAAAAAAAAACAAACTGAGACGGACCTTTCTCAAATTTACTTTTTTTAATTTGAATGGAATAGCAGACGAGGATGTAGGAGGACATCGATTTGTTCCAGTGGAGATCGCGAAGTCGTCCCCAAGCGCAGAGGCACGTCTCCGAGGGGATTTTAGTGCGGTATAAATGCCATAAATAAATTTCAAGCAAAGAATAAAATTAGATCATGTCAAAGAAGTATGGAGAGAAGCATCTTAAAAGTGAAGAAAATTAAAAAAATATCTCACAAAACTATAAGAAAAAAGACAAATGTTACTGATGCCCTAATATTTTGCAAAAAACTTAAATGGCGTTGGGCTGGTCACATAGCTAGATTAACAGATAATCGATGGACCCACAGACTAACATCTTGGATCGGGCCGTCAGGTAATAGGCAGCAAGGTAGACCAACAACCAGGTGGGTAGATGACATCACACGAGTGGCTGGCAAACAGTGGATTAATACAGCAAGGAATAAAGACTCCTGGAAATCACTAGAGGAGGCCTTCACCTTCGAATAACGAGGGGTTCTTACTAGTTTCTGTCTTTTCAAATTATTGAATATTAGTGTTTATATAAGTTATGTTACAAAAATTGCTATTAATTATTGTAACTATGTACCTATTTACAGTAAGAAATAAAAGGCTTTTTATTTTTATTTTATTTTATTTTATTATAAATGCCACATTATCCTATTCCAAGCTGCCGGGTACCTTATGAAGGTTTCCCCCTCGATACAAATAAAAGCTAAGGCCTCGTTCACCATCTTCAAGTAAAGTGTTGATTAGTTACGTCCCAAGTAAAGTTAATTAGCAAGTAAAAGATACGAGTACATCGTGAAATTGAAATTGAAGTTACGGGTGACTTTAGCCGACACTTAGCATATTTGTCACTTTACTTGAAGGTGGTGAAAGAGGCTCTAAGTATAATAAGCAAACTTTATGGTAAATCAAAGGTGCAAGCCTGGGCTTAAAAACAGGACTCCCAAGTCGGAGATCTCTGTCTTTGCCACTCAGCTACCACAAATAGTATTTGTAATATTATTTATACATATTTTTGATTGTTTATTAGGTTTTTGGAAATTTTTTGTGGATAATCGTTATCGTTTATTATCAGTTTTACTTCTTGAAAGCGGCATTTGTCTTTTTACTTTGTAAAATATCTGACAGATTTTTTTTCCGTTTCTGAAATAAATCGAAACGCAAAAAAAAAAAAACAATTTTTGTGATTTAGTATCATTGTAGAACATTTTGTGAAGTGCCAGCTGCGCTTGTAAAGCAACGCTGTAATAAAACTCCAAGCTTTGTGATATACTGTGAGCAGTAAGGCAGTGGGACAGCTCAAACAGAATATTGTGGATGATAGTGGAAAAATGTTTGTCAAGATCTCTATCGTCACACTATCACAGTCAATAATACAATCTCAAACTGACTCTTCTAACAAATTCATATTAGATTAAATTTTTAACCATTATCATGTTACTATGCCACGTAAAATTAGCATAATATGCTAATTGTATTAATTACATGTACATAAATATTATGTATAAATAAATATAAATATCTATGGACAATTCACACAACGCTATTTGGAATCAAACTAAGCACAGCTTGTGGTAATCAGAAAGCTGATAAACATACTTATATTATTCTGAATACATACTTAAATAGATAAATTAACACCCAGACACAGAACAAATAGTCATGTTCATCACACAAATATTTGTCCTGTGTGGGAATCGAACCCACGACCTCACGCTTCGCAGTCGGCTCATCACCCACTACGCCACGTTATTTATTTCTCTTTTAAGTACAAAGTCGAGGCTTGAACTCAGCACGCTAAGAATGATGTCTTTACATCTCAGCTGTCAGTACTTCTGAAGCTAATATATAAGCTGGTTGAAAGAAAATTTTGATGACCTAGAAGACAGCGGGAAACCGCTGGATTCAGAAGGCGCAGGACCGGGAGGAGTGGCGAACGTTAGGGGAGGCCTTCGTCCAGCAGTGGACTACAAAAGGCTAAAAAGAAAAAGAAGAAGAAAGAAAATTTTAATCAATCGAACCTAAACGCAGTTTAATAAAAATCACATTAATTTAGTATCGCTGTAAAATCTGGAGGTATCAATTGCGTTTGTAAAGCAACGCTGCTATAAAACCCTCAGCTTTGTGATCTGTAAGCAATATAGTAGGATCAGATTTAACAGTCTGAGACCAGCGTGTTGGAGATCAGTATTTGAACCTCTCGGCTATTGCCGCTTCTTGCTACTCTTCATAAAGATTTCTGAAAATTTGTAGTGGTTAAGAAAAATGTACTTGAAGCATTATTTTCAATTTTTGGAAGTGATTTTATGTTAAATATGTTTGCTGCTTGAAAGCGGTTTTGTTTTTTAATTTGTAACATTTACTGCCGTCATAAAGAAAAAGGGCATAACTAACATTTTTTCTGAAATTCAGTTATATACATATTCGGAATCAGAAAAAAGGCCCATCTACCAATATTTTTAACACAATTTTAGAAACAAGATAAACAAAAATACAGTAAGCTTAAAAGGCACAACTGAGCCACTTTTAAAATGTTTGTACGTAAAAAGAGCACATCTGACACCTTAGTAAGTCAAAAAAAGGTCACATATGCAGAGATTCGGCTTTTAGTTTTATCACGATAAATATAACTTATTTACTTGAAAAGGCATAATTAACACAGATGTGCTCTTTGATTTAAAGTTTAATTTCAACTAGAGCTTGATATTTAATTTAAAAGAAAAGTCACAACTAGCAGTTATGCCTTTACTACCATAATTCTTCTTGTATAATATTAGTCAAATGAAAAGGCACATTAATAAATATGCCTTTTCATTATATTATTTTATATTTTTTCACAAAATGTCAGACTGAAAAGTCACAATTGGTTAGTTATGCCCTCTATTTGTAATATTAATAAATTTACTTCATTTTTTTTTGCTACGTTGAAAGAGAAAATGTTGATTATTTATTAAATGCAAATAAAATAAAAACTTATATTTCAATAATTGTATAGGAATCGTGAAAATGAATTTATTTTAATTCATCTATTTTTGATAGTAATATTACTGTCGATATTTTTCGCCAAAAACCAATAAAAACTTTAAACTCGATTTTCTCCATATTTATAATATGTTAGATGTGCCTTTTCTCATTATGACGGCAGTTTATAGCACACAGTTCTTAAAGTTTCCAAAATAGAACGGAATACAGTAAATTATTGAATAGTGAATATAAGTTACAAAGATTTCGTATCGTTGTAGATCGTTTAGTAAAGTACCATCTGCGCTTGTAAAGCAACGCTGCACTAAAATTCCAAACTTTGATATACCGTAAGCGATCAAGTTTGTGACTGATTAAACAGAGTTCAGTCGATGATTGCTGATTGATGACTGTCCCACTGTCACTTACTATACCGAGCACCGGTATCTTAACCATAATAATATAGTTATTGCTACATAGTAACAAACTCTAAAAACAATTTCTTATTTTTGATTATGTCTGTTTATTAAAATTTTTAAGAAACGTTTTTTTGTTTTGTTTCGCATATTGGTACTATGAAACGCAGTAAATTGAAGAAAAATGAACAAACAATCTTAGTGATTCAGTATCGTAGTAGAACATTCAGTAAAGTACCAGCTGCGGTGCAATTGCAACGCTACCACAAAATTCCAAGCTTTGTGATAAAGTGTGAACGATAAAAGTACAGTAAACAAAAAAAATAAAGTTCAATATTAATCTATACTAATATAAAGCTGAAAAGTTTGTTTGTTTGAACGCGCTAATCTCAGGGACTACTGGTTTGAATTGAAAAATTATTTTTGTGTTGAACAGTCCAATTATTGGGGAAGGCTATATGCTATATTACCTCATGCTATGACTGATACATAACTTCACGCGGATGAAGTCGCGGGCGGCCGCTAATCTTAAATATCTGTACATTATTATAAACCATAACTTTAGTAAAAGTATTATGAGTTTTTAACGCATGAAATACAAATTACAAATCAATCAACAATATCTTTATCTATACAAATAAATAAAATTAGAGTGTCTGTTTGTAATATTAAAAGAACTGCTTTTTACTTCATGCATATGAATTTATATACGGTACATATACCAAATTTTTTTTTTACAATTTTTGTCTATCTGTCTGTTTGTTTCGGCTAATCTCTGAAACGACTGGACCGATTTTGACGGGACTTTCACTGGAAGGTAGCTTATGTAATGAGGAGTAACTTAGGCTACTTTTATTTAAGAGATATTCTAAAACTAAAGTCCACGGATGAAGTTGCGGGCGACCGCTAGTTTGCAAATAAAATGTTTTATCTTAAAAGTCAGTGTGATGCCTTTTTAGTTCCTAAAACAAGAGGAAATACAGTAAGTGGCGGAAAAGTGAATAAAAGTCAGAGTGATTTAGTATCGTTGTAGAACAACTCGTACAGTTTCAGATACGCTTGTAAAGCAACACCGCAATAAAACTCCAAGCTTTGTGATATACTGTAAGCAATCAAGTATGCGACAGTTTTAACAGAATCTGTAGGTGACACACCCCGGGGATAGTTAATTCTGTTATACATCAGACGACCCGCGTTGTATAATAGTTAACATGCCGGATTGCCGATCGGAGAGTCCCGGGTTCGATTCCCGACGAAGCAGAAATTTGAATGATGAGTTTAAAATTTCTGTTCTCGGTCTGGGTGTTTGTGTTTCTATCTTTGTGTGTGTCAATGGCAACCACGACACAGGGTATATCTACCTGACTGTAGGGTTATGAGTGTGAAAAAAAAAAACTGAGACGGACCGTTCTCAAATTTACTTTTTTAAATTTGAATGCAATAGCAGACGAGGATGCAGGAGGACATCGATTTGTTCCAGTGGAGATCGCGGAGTCGTCCCCAAGCGCAGAGGCAGGTCTCCGAGGGGATTTTAGTGCGGTATAAATCCCACATTATCCTATTCCAAGCTGCCGGGTACCTTATGAAGGTTTCCCCCTCGATACAAATAAAAGCTAAGGGCCTCGTTCACCATCTTCAAGTAAAGTGTTGATTAGTTACGTCCCAAGTAAAGTTAATTGGCAAGTAAAAGATACGAGTACATCGTGAAATTGAAATTGAAGTTAAGGGTGACTTTAGCCGACAATTAGCATATTTGTCACTTTACTTGAAGGTGGTGAAAGAGGCTCTAAGTATAATAAGCAAACTTTATGGTATATATTTTCCTGCAATAAACTTATCAATTACTGCTATCAAAGGTGCAAGCCTGGGCTTAAAAACAGTACTCCCAAGTCGGAGATCTCTGTCTTTGCCACTCAGCTACCACAAATAGTATTTGTAATATTATTTATACATATTTTTGATTGTTTATTAGGTTTTTGGAAATTTTTAGTGGATAATCGTTATCGTTTATTATCAGTTTTACTTCTTGAAAGCGGCTTTTGTCTTTTTACTTTGTAAAATATCTGACAGATTTTTTTTCCGTTTCTGAAATAAATCGAAACGCAAAAAAACTATTTTTGTGATTTAGTATCATTGTAGAATATTTTGTGAAGTGCCAGCTGCGCTTGTAAAGCAACGCTGTAATAAAACTCCAAGCTTTGTGATATACTGTGAGCAGTAAAGCAGTGGGACAGCTCAAACACAATATTGTGGGTGATAGTGGAAAAATGTTTGTGAAGTTCTCAATCGTCAAACTATCACAGACAATCTTATACAATCTCAAACTGACTTTTCTAACGAATTCATATTGGATTACATTTTTAACCATTATTATGTTACTATGCCACGTAAAATTAGCATAATATGCTAATTGTATTAATTACATGTACATAAATATTATGTATATGTAATTAAATAAATAAATATAAATATCTATGGACAAATCACACAACGCTAAAATTTAGTATCTTTGTAAAATCGTGAGGTGTCTGTACAGTTGTCTTACCAGTGTGTGAGGTCTCTGAGGTGTATAGTGTCTGTGTTTGGTTTCGAACAGCTGTACATGAAATTATATTACCTATGTGTGGTCGTCTACCACCCTAGCAACCCTACGGTCCCTAGCTTCCCTGTGGATGTGTCGTGTTTATGTATGTGTGAGTGAGTGAGGAACTCGCCGCCAGTCAAGCAGGCTCACAAGACTGATTCAGACGGAATGGCCGGCAAGGTGTCTTGGGCCACGGCGAGGGGGTTGCGAAAAGGAAATGGTGGGAATGCCTTGGAAAGGATCTCACTGTCAGTCAAGCAGGCTCACAAGACTGATTCAGAAGGAACGGCCAGCAAGGTGTCTTGGGCCACAGTGAGGGGTTGTGAAGGGGGTGGAAGGAGTAGTTAGGATAGGGATCTCACTGTCAGTCAAGCAGGCTCACAAGACTGATTCAGAAGGAACGGCCAGCAAGGTGTCTTGGGCCACAGTGAGGGGTTGTGAAGGGGGTGGAAGGAGTAGTTAGGATAGGGATCTCACTGTCAGTCAAGCAGGCTCACAAGACTGATTCAGAAGGAACGGCCAGCAAGGTGTCTTGGGCCACAGTGAGGGGTTGTAAAGGGGGTGGAAGGAGTAGTTAGGATAGGGATCTCACTGTCAGTCAAGCAGGCTCACAAGACTGATTCAGAAGGAACGGCCAGCAAAGTGTCTTGGGCCACAGTGAGTAGTAGGGTGGAAATGAGACTTGCACTGAGACAGTAACAAACCTTATGTTCGCTTGAACAGTGTCAATTGCGTTTGTAAAGCAATGCTGCTATAAAACCCTCAGCTTTGTGATCTGTAAGCAATATAGTAGGGACAGCTGAGACCTGAGTCTCTGAGACCGGTGTATTGGAGATCAGTATTTTAACCTCTCAGATAGCTTGCCGCTTCTTGCTACTGCTCATAACGCTTTTTAAAATTTGTAGTGGTAAAGAAAAATGTACTTGAAGCATTATTTTCAATTTTTGGAAGCGATTTTTGTCACATATTTTGTAAAATTTCTACCGTACGTGATTTCTAGTTTCCAATGAATAAAAGTCACAGTGATTTATTTATCGTTGTAGAACGATTCGCGGGGTACCATTTGCGCTTATAAAGCAACGCTGCAAAACTGCAAACTTGAGGCAAACTGTAAACGATAAATTTCGGGACAACTTTAGTAGACTTTTATTTTTCAACTGGCGGCCGCTCGCGACTTTTTCCGCGTGGACTTTAGTTTTAGAATTGTTCTAAAATAAAAGAAGTCTATGCTACTCCTTATTACATCGTGTAGCCAGTTAGCCTGCCAGTGAAAGTCCCGTCAGAATCGGTCCAGCCGTTCCAGAGATTAGCCAGATCAAACAAACAGGCACACAGATAAACAAAAATTGATATTTTGGTGTACCATATTTACAATATACGCATGTAGTAAAAAGTGGTTATTTTGATCTCGACAAACAGACACTCAAATTTCATTTTTTTTAAGCTGTTACACTTCTCTGTACAAATCTGTACGGCACACTCAGATCGTCTTTTATTTTGCGAATTTATAAATGTGGCGTAATTATTAATGGAATTAAGCTACTGAATAAATATTATTACCAGAATTCCTTCATTTCTATCCAAAAATGAAGCGGCTGTAACTGATCACTAACAAATGCTCTTCTAATAATCCATACTTTTAAAATAATAAATTCGAAATAAGCACTGTCTGTCTGTATATAATGCTTTCCCGTTTACCCGTTTAATATAATCAAAAAAAATATATGAAATTTGGAACACGGATAGAGTGGACCTTGGGAAAGGACATAGGATGGTTTTAATGCTACGGGAACCTATAAAACGGATCCACGCGAGCGAAACTACTCATATTTTTACACGCTTTTTATTAGCTTCACCTGTATGTTTGTATGTTTGTATGTTTGTAACCGACTTCTTTGGGCGCGATTTTGACCCACTTTAAACGGCCAGATTTCGTTCAAACTTTGTAGATTTATTGAGGACCGATGACAATACAATAATCTCATAACTTTATGTTAAAGTCGTAACTAGGATCATCAGGATAAAATAAAATATACGAGGGGCGGCTGATAAGTTCGTGGCCTAAGGTACTTTAACACGTCTAAGCGTCTAGTTAACTTGAAAATTTGCATAGGGGTCAAGGGCCGATGATAATGCAATAATTTGAGAATAAAAATCCAACTAAAAAATTAAAAATAAATAATGTAGTTTAAAAAACTAAAAACACGCTTTTGTGAAAATACGAACTAAAAAGTAAAAAAATAAGAAGAAAATGTTTTTTACTGTAAAAAAAAGCGGGGGGTGGTTTTTACCACTGTTACTGTTGACACCATGCACCCCACGCTTTTTTTTACAGTAAAATACATTTTCTTCTTATTTTTTTACTTTTTAGTTCGTATTTTCACAAAAGCGTGTTTTTAGTTTTTTAAACTACATTATTTTTTAATAATATTTTATAGGAATTTGCTTTTCATTTTAGTTTCTAAAATAAAACGAAACGGAATAAATCCAAAGGAAGTGAATAAAAGTCACAGTGATTTGGTATCGTTGTAGAATAATCCGTACAGTACTAATTGCGATTGTAAATTAGTTTGAGATAAAATTCTGCAATTAAATTGCAAAGTTGTTGATAAATAGTAAACGATAAGACGCACGACAACTTTAATTGATTCATGTGGATGATACTGGAGAGACTGGACTGTCTGTTATTTGTTAGGCTACCGCAAATTACTTAACTGCAAAATTATAATGGGTGCAGTCGAGTATGAGATGGGTGTACAGCGGTCACGTCGGATGCCTTACAGACATGAAATGAAATGAAAGAGTTTGAAATGAAATAGTTTATTAACATCCTGGGTCATAATATACATTTTATGTTTGTCATTGCTGTACGGCCATCGACTGACCGTCATCCGCTTTGGGTGCGTTAAGGCTAATGGGCTAGGAGAAAAAAGCGGGCGGTAAAAAACATGGTTAAAAACATCCGAGAGCGAATTGGCTACGATCTCGTAATTATGAATTGAGCTTTTTTTGTATCCGGGGAAGGGAAACATTCAAAAAGTACCCAGCACCTTGAGAGAGGATGCTGGGTTATGTGGGAATTGTGCCGCACTAAAACCCCCTCGGTGGCCTGCCTCTGCGCTTGGGGAGGACTACGAGATCTCCATTGGAACGCACCGGTGTCCTCCACGCGCGGCGCCCCAGAACGGACCTATCTTCGGGAGAGCGGATGTGCTCTCCTGCACCTTCTGGTGTTCACGGTAGCATGCGGCCACGCACACACCGCCATCCCTCCCGGGGCTATCGAGCTCCCACTCTTACCGTCCGCAACTCGGAAAGCCCCCTTTTAGTGGCCTCTTACGATCAGGCAGGGGATACAGTAGCTCTATTCTTAATCCCGAAGCTACAGGGACTAATTATAAATTGAGCTTGGAAATATAATGATGCTAAAGCCAAAATAAAAACGCAATTTCCGAATAAAACTGATACTGCTGTTAATATCGTTTACAGTTTTAATCGGATTCTCTCTTGTGTAAATTTAATGTTGTTCGTATTCCATCAGCAAACAGTATAATGGCGAAATTAAATGTAGCGAGATTGCTAAGTCTTGCAGTGCAAACGAGCTACATTTCAATATTTAACTGAGTAATGAGCAGGAAATATGTTCACTTACTTGTCTCGGCAATGTCACCCGCGAATATTTCGTATAAATGAATAAATAACGCTACCAATTCATAGGGTCACACTAGGATTCCCTGTGTCGTGGGTACCATGGACATACCCAACATGAACACAAACACCTAAACGGAGAACATAAATTAAAACTCATCATTCCAATTTTTGCATCGCCGGGAATCGAACCCGGTTTGTCGAATGTAACTGTATTTAAAATTATTTTTTCTGAGATTAAGATCGCCATTAAATATTGACCCTTATTATGCAGTCCAGAACGCGCCACAAGGTCGGGTATCTCATTAAGAAGACCAAAATAAAATGCTATATATAACGATAATATCATTTTTTGGTTGCCGATGGATTGAAATTACAAAGTCAAAAGTTAATGTGCTTAACTCAGGTATAGCCAATGATTTAGAACCAAATAAAAATTATTTTAATTTTAAGACAAGCGAGATGAGTTACTAAACGAAACGAGCGTGGTCGAGTAGGAGGTGGGAGACCGCTAGTGGGAATTGCATGCGCGTTTCCTTGCTATGGAGGGCACGATAAGTAGGACTCGGTTGTTATCAATAGACAGCAGTTGTTAAGCCTTGCAGAAGCCTTATGAGCGATTCAAAAACATCCGGCATGGCCAGTTACCCTCGCGCGTTCCCCGTGGTCCAATCGTTGGTCCAATTAGTCTCATCTTCACCAATTCCCATACCGCGTTGTGGAGTTAGCTCTAGGCCTCCGAAATAATGGTGAGAGAGACCCGTACCCAGTAGTAGGATGCAAAAAAGAGAGCATTGAAAGCAACTGTTTACCTATTTTTTTTCGTGGGGAAATCCATCATGGATACCCGTTACGAGGGTAACAGAGAGGTTATGCCGGACTCCAACCGGCTAAAACCCCATGGTATCCTTAGCACACTTTTTGTGAGGCTCACGGGTACCCTCTCGAATTCTTCCGCGACCTCATAACTGATTACCTCATAAGATAACATTTACGATATTTTCAAAATCTTATGTAATGCAACACAATGGTTTTAGACCACAATGATGGTATATTATTCTCATTATTGCTTTGTAACTAAAACATTTCGTGTTCCTGAGATCACAAACATGACTAAAATTAACCCGCATGAAAGATAAGATGGCGTCTCAAATTGCACTTCTGACCCAAGTAATAAGGAAAGTTAACAAAAGTAGTGGAATTAATATGGAGACTAGCTTTTTATCCCTTGCCAAACCCATTACTTTTTTTTATTTGTGTACGGTGCATCACACCATACAATAAAAGCAAGTAAAATTATAATTACGATTAGCCAAATCAGCAATATATTGGTCACGCGGCTTGCGCGGCAACGCGAGCCAGTTCGCAAAATACGTCGCTACCGAACATACTCTCGGCTCGTTTACTCAATTATTTGTAATTTTTATCTGTTTAAATATACAGTTTTTCTACCAAATTTTAAGCTTTCATTTGTGCAATCTTCGGACTGCACATTTTGGTCCTTCGAGCTATTTGATCTAGCGCGCGGTGGAGATCAAAAAGCGGGGCCTCGCGCATAAAACACGTGGCGAGAATAAAATAAGTTAGACTTTGGACTGAAGTGAGCTTGTGAGTGTATACTAGCATTGAAGGAGGAAGCCAGCAGCCAGTAGCCAGCAGCCGGGAGCCGGGAGTCAGCAGCAGGTAGAGAGCAGGAGCGTCGTGCGAGCTCATAAAAGAGAAGAGTTGTTCAAGTAAGACGTTTCCATTTTATTTAACAGCAGCATATATCTATTTTTAAAATGGAACAAATTTATGAAAACCAAAGGGAAATTAACGTAGCTATTGCGAAATTTATTTCTAACTTAAAGAAAACAGCAGCAGAAAGAAGAACTGGTGATTACTTTAGGAGACGTTTGGATATATTACAAAACTACTGGGTTGATTACGAAAGGAATCATAAAAACCTGTGTAAGTTTGGTGTTAAGGAGCATCCTTATTTTATTCACTCCGATTATGAGAGTACGCTTCAATTATATCAAGCAGCTAGAGATTTAATTGAACAGCAGCAGCAAGAGCTAGGTTTAGCTCGACCCTTAGCAGCGCCGGAGCCAAAGGAGCAGCCAGGTGAGATATTTCAGCCAGAGATGTCTCAATCAAGAGAGCAGCAGGTGGAGCCGAAGGCCGGATCTTCACGAGCATTTACCTCTAAAGGTACAACCAGCAAATTAGATGATCTGCTACGTAAGCAAACGGTTAACTTCACAGCCTTTATGAGAACAGCACGTAACATAAGGTTGGAGAGCATCAGCGAGAAGTGGGAGTTCGACGATGTGTTGAAGGAGCTACAATCACGTTGGTCAGCTATCGATTCCCTTCACTGGGAGATTTATATGGAGTTGAACGGAGAAGACGAAGAGTATGAGGAGGTATTTACCAGGCATGAAAACACCTATATTAATTTAAAGAAAGCAATCAACCAGAAGCTGTGGTCTGTGTCACATAGGGAGAAGTCGGTTCCTCAAATGGATATTCCTGTATTTTCCGGTACATATCAGCAGTGGACTTCGTTTAAGGATCTGTTTAACGAGGCTATTCATAGCAACCCCTCGTTATCACCAGCACAGAAGATGCAGTTTCTCAAAGGAAAGCTACGTGGAGAAGCCGAGAAACTCATTCAGCACCTTCAGATAAGTTCATCTAATTATAATGTTTGTTGGGAAATTCTCAATAATCGTTACAATAATAAAAAGCTAATTTTTACTTCTCATTTAAATGCCTTATTGAATTTGCCTAATATGTCTAATCAGTCTGCGATGCATATCAAAAGAATGCATGATGTAACCTTGGAAAGTCTTCATGCTATTTCGAACTTAGGAGTAGATGTGACAAGCTGGGATCCGATATTAGTGCATATTTTGTCTCAAAAGCTCGATAGCGATACATTTAACGACTATATAGATTCTCTGAATAATTCTCGCGAGCTACCAGTTTTTAAGGAATTTTTATCTTATTTGGAAAATAAATTTACATGTTTTGAATCTTCACGCAGAAAACAAGAACACGTACAAAAAATATCTCAACATAATCCTAAAATATTTAATTACGGACGAAAGCCAGGTGCTAACGCCTATAGCAATAATAATTTTCCGAAGTCGTATCATATTGGCATTAATAAGTGTGCATTATGCAAAGGAGAGCATGGTGTGCCTAATTGTTCTAAATTTATTAATATGTCCAGCGACATAAGGTTGCAAACAGCAAACAAATTAAATTTATGCATAAACTAGCTGTGCCCGCGACGTCGTCCGCGTAGATAAAGACTTGTATAAAAGGCTTGATTAGACTTGGATTATTTGTTCCTCCTCCTCCTTAGTCGTTCATTCTTGTCAGAGTGGTCGTTGCTGATGAGGTTGCAATTTCGTTCGTGACCGCTTGCCCTGCACTGTCCCTTGGATTATTGTTACCTTTTATGAAATTACTTATGATACAAAAGTTCATATTATTATGTTGAGTAGATACATTCTTCCTGAGTCCTTACAATTCTTACTGTTCTCCTCTTATAATATCGACTTTTCAGTCGTTATCATCAGTTTCTCTTTACAAATTAAACGTATTATAATAGCCTACTGTTTTTAAAGTGTTTAGATAGTACTGCTGTGCCCGCGGAAAGGATCATTATAATTAAATAATTTTTGCTGCAAATAATGCATAGATTCATTATCATTATGTAACTTAAATATATTGCAGAAAGGTGGTGAAATGTCTACGCTATGTCAGGCGTGGTTAGTAGTTGGGAGTCAAATTCTTGGTTGCTTACACGTTGGTTGCAATTGTCGTTAACATACTGTCGTTCATACTTAATGGAGGTATTTTGAGCGATTTAAAACTTGCGACAGCAGTTAGGCCACTAACAATGAAGACGTCATCAACCTGAATTGGAGTAGCGTGAGAGGATCAGGCCCTACGCGATTAAGAGTCAATTGGTCCTATTAACAACCCTTCACACAGCATCAGAAATAAATATATTCTGGGCGTGACCACCATGCCGTGCTGCTGCCGTGACGCTTTAGCATAAGTATTAGTATAACACCAGTGCCAGTACTGTGTATGTATGTAATAGCTCTTATTAAATTAACCACTGAAAACGTCTGCTCATTTCTATAACATTTTTTTATTAGACCCTCGGCAATTGCTTATTTGTTTATTCGAAATCACTTTTTTTATAAATAAACCGAACAAAGAGGCAGAAAGGCTGCGTGGTTAAGCGATCACTGTCGCCTATGAAAACGGGCAACCCCAGCGGAGCCACCCGAGCACTGCCGGCTTTCAAGAAGAGCTTTCTTTACAGCTTTCTTGAAGAACCCTATGTCAAAGTCCACTGGAAATGCCTCAGCTGTAAGGTTGTCCCATAACTTACACATCCGTTCAAACATCAAAAGGAGCGTGCAAAGCGGCCTGTGGAACTTTAACCTTCGACTGGTGGTGTAATCATGATATGGAGACGTAGCTATCATTTTGAAAAGAACACTCAGCATAGTAAAGTCGGTAGAACACTTTGATTTTTTTTACGTTTCACACTGATAGCGCCAGAGTAGGGGAAAATATACACTGTGTAATGGGTACCATGCGACACACAGAGACAGAAATACAAACACTTAAACCGAGAACATAAAATTAAACTCATCATTCACATTTCTGCTTCGCCGGGAATCAAACTCGAGACCCTTCGATTGGCAGTCCGGCATGGTAACCATTGCGCCACGCGAGTCCAGGCGCGGTCGCAGCCTTCAATTTGGGGGGGGGGGGGGGGTTCGCCAAGAAATTTTGGTGGGGGGTGACTAAGAAATTTGGGGGAAGAGGTGTCTCAAATTGTCTTGATTCGCCTTCCATCTACGCATGAGTGAGGGATTTTGGGGGGGGGGGTCATGTCCCCTGTGACCCCCCCCCCTCCTGGGACCGCGCCTGCGCGAGTCGATAATTATTATTGTCTATTAAATAAGGTCGATACCAATAATATGCGGATGTAACCACCGCGCCGCGCCTCCATAATGCTCTACCACAATGAGTACAATAGCAGTGCCAGTTCCAAAGCTCTCTGTTGTTAATTTTTTATTAGATACTTTATTAAGTAAATATACTCATAATTAATTATTTGAAATAATCTCCACCTATCCACTTTGTAATAGCGTTATTGGGTAAAATAATGATTATGTAACACCACCTGTAAATCTATCTGTAAAAAGCAATTAAATATGAATAAATCAATAACAACGACATCTATCGTATAGCGTGTAAACTAAATTGTCGATATACCGAATTTGCAACAGATCACTAAATAGTTCTGAATGTGAACATAGATGTCGGCAGTAGCCTCGTTTTGTTAAGGTTTTGTACATTTTGTATTGAGGATTTCTTTGAATATATGGTGATATGATATGTATGGTTTTTTTTAAATATTTAGAGATGAAATCTAGCATAAGTGTTAGAAAACTTGCTATCAGAATATTAAGAGATGTTAGTTCATCCATTTCACCATTCTTGAAATTGACGTAACTTTTTTGTTTGTGAACCGATTTAAATAAAACAAACCCTAAATGTTAATCCAAAAAAATACCAATACTTCAGTGAAAACCGCATCCTTCTACGTTAAGCCGTTCCTGAGATTAGCGCGCACAAACGAACAGATAAACAGACAAACAGATAAACAGACAAACAGACAATAATTCTAAAAATCATTGTTTTGGGTTCTATTACGCTAGTAAATAGCCCTAGTGACAGTTTTTTTCAAATATCTTCAATGTACAGAAACGGACTTGTTACAAATTTATTATATGTATAGAAGATATAGATTGATATGTAAGAGCAGCGATGGCCGAGTAGAGCAGCGATGGCCGAGTGGTAAAAGCCGCGGTCTTCTACGCGACTGATCCTGGGTTCAAATCCTCGGCGCGCACCTCTGACAAAGAAATTTGTAATGTGCGCATTTATCGCTGCTCCACGGTGATGGAAAATATCGTAATATTTAATTAATTACGATGTTCTTCATCGCCGTGCATGCCTGAGAGAAATTAATAATTTCTCGAAAGCATGACGTCCACCAATCCGCACTTGGCCAGCGTGGTGGACTATGGCCTAAATCCCTCTCAACAAGTGAGAAGGAGACCTGTGCCCAGCAGTGGGACATAAAAAAAAAAAGGTTGAAAATAATAAATATAGATTGTCTCTTTCGACATAGCAGCAAACAATGCATTTCAACGAAACGGTGTCACCGTTGCCACGGGAAACATAACACCTTGCTTCATAATTCATTTGAACAAAATCATCCGTCAGCAAATAACTCGTTGCCAATTGCAAAGGCCAATGAATCGATCGCAAATAACTTACACGTATCACGTGTGAATGGGTCATCTGAAGTTTTGTTAGCTACAGCCATGCTCAAAGTTAAAGCGGAGGATGGTACTTTTATGATTTTAAGAGCCTTAATCGATCAGGGATCGCAGATATCACTCATATCTGAAAATGCAGCGCAGAGGTTAGGTGTAAAGAGATCATTTTGTCGAGGAATAGTATATGGACTAGGTGAAAAGGAAAACAACTGCAAAGGCATGCTAAGCATTACGTGTAGCTCGATTTATAATAACTTTACTTTTAGTATCGACGCTTTAATTATGAATAATTTAATCAAAAATTTGCCGACAGCCAGCTTTCCAAAGCCTTCATGGTCATTCATTCAAAATATAGAATTAGCAGACAAAGAGTTTTGGGTAAGTCGTCCCGTTGACTTACTCCTTGGATCTGATATTTACGCTTTAATAAAAATGGGAGGTATTTGTAGGGGAGATGAGCCAAGTATGCCGTTAGCAGAACAGACTCAGCTGGGATGGATTCTGTTTGGTAAAATGCAATCATTCCAATGTAACGTGGTTTTGACAGACATTGATAGCATACACAAGTTTTGGGAGGTAGAGGATGTCGAGAAGGAACCCGAGTTATCATCGGATGATAAAGATTGTTTAGATTTTTATCTGTCAACTACGAAGCGGCGAGCGGACGGTAGGTATGTAGTTAGATTGCCTATGAAACCTGAATCTAAGTATAAAATCGGTAAATCGAAAAATATAGCAATAGCGCAATTAATGAATTTAGAGAAAAAGTTTCTTAAGCAAAATGAGTTTTCGGAGCAATATAAAGGCTTTATGAGCGAATATATATCATTACAGCAAATGGTACCATCTAAACACAACAGCTTATTGCCAGCATGCTATTTACCACACCATGGAGTACAGCGAGTAGATTCCCTAAGCACGAAGCTACGAGTGGTGTTCAATGCTTCGGCGAAGACATCGAGTGGATACAGCTTGAACGATTTAATGTTCAAAGGGCCCAATTTACAATTTACAATTTAAAGAATTAACCCTGCAGAACCATTCTATCACACTGGGGTTGATTACACTGGCTATGTAAAGGTGAAAGCCAATAAAGGTCGAGGCATAAAAACCATGAAGGGATACATTGCATTGTTTATTTGTATGGTCACTAAAGCGGTGCACCTGGAGCTGGTTTCAGACCTGAGTAGTTCAGCATTTTTAGCAGAACTTCGCAGGATGGCTGCTAGGCGAGGAGCGCCAAAGCATTTATATAGCGATAATGGTACGAATTTCGTAGGTGCCAGTAGAATACTGAAAGAAGAATACCACGACTTGAAAAATACTCTTGACGAAGATTTTTACAATGAAATAACGGATATGAATATTGAATGGCATTTTAATGCTCCATCGTGGCCCAGCGCTGGTGGTTTATGGGAGAGAGCAGTACGTAGCGTAAAACATCACTTGAAGAGAGTAGTGGGAGAGCAAAAATTGACCTTCGAAGAATACACTACCCTCCTAGCTCAAGTGGAAGCGTGTCTAAATTCACGACCTCTGTGTCCGTTATCGGAGAACCCAGATGATTTAGACTTTCTTACTCCAGCGCATTTCCTGACGGGAAGACCGGGAGCAGTAGTTATAGAAACAGAGCATGATGCGAGGACTAGGTGGCATTTGACTTCTAAATTAGCGTTGGATATTTGGAAAAGATTTAAAACAGAGTACTTAACACAGTTATCGGTTCGCAGCAAGTGGCTTAACAAGCAGGAAAACATTAAAATTGGAGACATGGTAACCATTCAAGACGAGAACCTTCCACCTGGTAAATGGTTGCTAGGCAGAGTGATAGAATTACACCCGGGACACGACAGCTTGGTTAGAGTGGTATCGCTTAGAACGAAAAACGGCGTTTTAAAGCGTCCTATATCGAAACTTTCAGTTTTACCTATAGTAAAGGGTAAAGAAGAGGCTAAAGAAAGGCTAGAAGTTGAGAAGGAGAAAGGCAGCAAAAGAATAAGACGGCAAGCAAAGCATAGTTTTATATCAATGGCAATATCTTTCATATTATTTATGACATTGTTAGGTAGTTCTCAAGCATTATTAACCGTAACAGCATTGAAAGAAAATCAGGGATTTTATTTTGACCAAATCGGCAACATAAAGATAGCACGGGATGAATGGAAGCTCGTCGCATATTATGATATGGAGCCCTATTGGGGAGGAATGACAACTATTGAAAAATATACCAAGTACTTAGACAACATATGTACATCCATATCTAAGCAGTCCCATTGTGACGTAGCCCTATCACAGCTGAAGCACAGCACAGCAGAACTAGAGTTCAATAACCTCATACTTCTTGGTCAGCGTAATTCAACGCGCGCACGAAGGAGGCGCGGCCTTATCAACGGAGTGGGATACCTTGCGAACACATTGTTCGGGGTACTCGACGAGCATTTCGCGGAACAATACCAACGAGACATAAATGAGATAAGGCGAAATGAAAATCATATGAGAGCTTTATGGAGGAACCAAACATCTGTTATTGAGGGTCAATATAACGTTCTTAAACGAATGGAGGAAACAATCAGTAAGCAGCACAAAATTGTCAATCAAAACTTAAATAGTTTGGAACGGGGCTTAAATTCATTAAAGGAAGAAATTGGCTGCAACCCTTTTTGCGTCCCACTGCTGGGCACGGGTCTCTCCCCCTTATTGGGGAGGCCTGGAGCTTACTCCACCACGCTGCTCCAATGCGGGTTGGTGGAGATGCGGGTTAGTGGCCAACCCGCTGTCGGATGTTTTCAAACCGCCCATAGGGCCTCCGACAAGGTTTGACGACTGTTATCTATCGACAACAACCGGGACCGACGGCTTAACGTGCCCTCCGAAGCACGGAAACGCGCATGAAATTTTTTGCCACTAGCGGTCACCCATCTCACACCCGACCGCGCCCGTTTGGCTCAGCTGCATAGATCGCTTGCGTTCTACGCTAGCCGCCAGGCTAAGGAAGAAATTAAAGGTGTGGAATTAATCAACGAATTTACAATGTCCGTTATCATAGCCAGTAACTTAGTAAGCAATTTGAGAAGTATACAAGATCAGCTGTTGGACATGATAACAGACGTGCATTATGAGCGATACAGTTTTCACCTTCTTTCTCCCCAGCAACTACAACACGAGCTTAATATTATTTCAGGACAGATACCTAAGGATTTAACTCCACCTATTGATAATATTTCTCAAGAAATGGCTAATATCTACAAGCTTTTAAAGGTTAAAGCTCGTATGACAAATGAATATTTTTTGTTTGAAATCCTGATTCCTCTAGTTATAAAAGATAATTTCGAACTCCATAAGATAATAGCTGTACCGCATCGAAGTGGAAATAGCATGATCAGCATCACACTTTTAGTAGCAATTAACCTTCAAAGGGACATTTATGTTCCTATAGGACAGAATGAGAGGCAGCAGTGCATCTATCTTACCTCATTCTTTTTATGTAACTTACATACCACTTTCTTTTATTTAAAGCCTGACACCAATCTTTGTGTGAAAGAACCAACTACTAATAATTGTCAGATAAGCATATCCATGTGCTCTCACAAGTGATTAAACTGAACGAATTAAATTCATTTTTATATTCCTGTTGTAATCAATGTGCACTGCGCCTTATTTGTGACGATCGTGTTACCGTCGAGCAGCTGACGGGGTCGGGTATCCTGCACCTAGCACCAAACTGTTTGATAAAGGAAACAGATTTTACAGCGTACAGCATAAGAGAAGCGACAGCCAAATTCAAAATAGAACCAAACTTACACAACCCAAAAATAGCACCAATTAATCACCTTTTAAATATTTCCGTCAAACTTATGGGAAACGAAACGTCGGAAGCAGCGATTCATCGAAATTTGGAAACACTTGGACAACAAATAAATGAGTTGAAGAACCAAGAACTTCCGGATGATGACTCTCTCTCTTATCACCACGTCCATCACTACGTGGTTACCTACTTGTTGGTGGCAGCAGCAGCGGTGGCAGCGGGCCTGTTCCTGTGGAAATGGTGCAGCCGACGCAGGGCGGAGCGACCTCCAGTGGCCGTGCGCTATCGGCCATCGCCCCCATCGAATTTAAGTGTTAAAATAGAAAGTGCGCGAAAATATAATAAAAAGGCTGACCGACAGCCTAGTGATAGTGAAAAGTGCAGTGTTAAAGTGAAAAAAGACACAGCTACCTCACCCGCTCCTATTAGGGTGTATAGAATTTCGGATGTAGTTTAGTTATTTTTTGTTTTCACTTTAAAGACAATTGATTTTATACAACTTTATTATTCCTTATATTTAGCATGAATCATTTTTTATCTTGAGCACTCTTTTAGCCATTAGCATTTCAACTCTTTGTTAGGTCCGGGAGCATGTACGGTGCATCACACCATACAATAAAAGCAAGTAAAATTATAATTACGATTAGCCAAATCAGCAATATGTTGGTCACGCGGCTCGCGCGGCAACGCGAGCCAGTTCGCAAAATACGTCGCTACCGAACATACTCTCGGCTCGTTTACTCAATTATTTGTAATTTTTATCAGTTTAAATATACAGTTTTTCTACCAAATTTTAAGCTTTCATTTGTGCAATCTTCGGACTGAACAATTTGGGTAGGTTAGGTTAGACGAGTCCCTGTAGCTTCGGGATTAAAAATAGAGCTACGGTATCCCCTGCCTGATCGTAAGAGTTATCTAAAAGGGGGCTTCCGGGGTTGTCGGTGGTGAGAGTGGGACGAGCTCCCACTCTCCGTTCAGCCAGCGGACCCGGGAAGGACGGCGGTGTGTGCGTGGTCGCATGCCGACGTAAGCATCGGAGGGTGCAGGAGAGCACATCTGCTCTCCAGAGGATGGGCTCGTTCTGGAGCGCCGCGCGTGGAGGACTCCGGTGCGTTCTACTGGAGAACCCGGAGTCCTCCCCAAGCGCAGAGGTAGGCCACCGAGGGGGTTTTAGTGCGGTAACAAATTCCACATAACCCAGTAACACCTCTCCCAAGGTGCCGGGTATCTTTGGAAAGTTTCTCCCCCGATATCAAAAAAAAAAATATGTTAGGATAGACGAGCATGTAGACCACGTCAAGTTAAGTGGTCGCTGCAGTCCAATGACATCTACACACAACCTCAAAGAAGGTTAAGTCATGCCTGTAGCCGTATGCAGTTGCGCTGCTACTCAGAAGGCTGATGTAATTCTAGCTGATAACGCAACTTTCCACCGAAAAATAAAAATAATGCTT
Source organism: Pyrgus malvae (assembly GCA_911387765.1). NCBI lineage: Eukaryota > Metazoa > Arthropoda > Insecta > Lepidoptera > Hesperiidae > Pyrgus > Pyrgus malvae. The sequence goes on from OU426946.1 coordinate 30,289,710, forward strand.
CAAGGCAGAAGTGGGTGCAGCAATGGTACTTCCCCGGGCGAACCACGTTCTAACATCTGCAAAATTATCGTATATTGTATGTACCTATTAAAAATTCTATTAAAATGCGGCTTAGACTGGCGTGAAATCAAGGAAATGTAAGAACATTTGTAACCATTACGGCTGCGTTGATCTATATTAAAAAAACGGCTTAGTGCGAGTCGGGCTCGTGCTCGTGGAAAGTCTTCTCGAGCCCCGCAAGGGGCCCATGCCAGGCCCATGGCGCACGTTTCGGGCTTTCCCCTGCCGTGTACTTCTATCGCGGCTTTTTTCTTTCATAGGTCCAAAGGCTGCCAGGAGTCCGGTGTGGAGAGGATATTATTTTTTGTTTTTTTCCCTTTTTAAAAAAATATACATTTTTTAAGCGTTCCGTCTATAAAAACGTCTAATAATTACGTTTGTTGTATGGAAGCTTCACTTTGTTTATTTATTTTATTCTGTTTTTTTAGTATTTGTTGTTATAATCTTAACAGAAATACGAATCTGTGTCAATATCAAGCGTCTAACTATCACGGTTCACGGACGGAGGGAGTCTTAGTAACAGGGGTCTGTTTTACCCATTGGATACTGAACCCTACAAAAGAATGGATTGAAATAATGAATACAAAAGCTGTTACCAAAAACGGACCTGAAAGTAAAAATTTTCATAAACTTCCAAAGCATGGCTCAAATGAACTCGTTTCAAATTTCAAAATGAATATGAACAATAGCTTTTCAACCCTTTTGGATCAATGTTTCCTGTTATAATTTCACCATTTGCAGTTACAAAAAAGCGGCTTTAATAGGCAGGGTGTAATTTCCTTAATAATACGACCTATAACAATACGATGTCAATGATGCTAAATATGGAGTGACTCGAGCGTCGGGGGCACTGAACATAATATACCGATAATCTGGTAGAGATACGAAAAAGATTTTATTATTTTTAATCTACTTGTATTTTATTATTTATTACACCCATTCAGCACACATTTTTTTTTGAATTTCGATATTTTTGACAACGTGTTTCTCGAAATTCGACTGGCAAAGCAAGGTGCAGTTTCGTTGTAAATGTGTGCATGTAATGTGTACGTTCACGGCGTGGTAGCTTAAACCTGCGTCACTTAGTTGTCCCCAGAATTCTATTTCAATTTTTGATCTGACTGACCTGATCTGACTAACAGTTCAACAATGGTAAGACCAGTCTTTAAAAAGTTTAAGAAAATTTTAAAGTGAAGTTAAAAAAGACACTTTAAAAGACTGAAGCTTGTCAAAAGTTTAACAGGCAATGCAATTACAACTTACTGAAATTACAATAAAAAATATGTAAAAAATATCGCGCTAAAGAATATCTAGTCTATTCTTCGATGCGCTTCAGTAACTTCCCCAATTTCTTCTTGGACAATCCAACCAAAATAAAGTTAAGACGGTGCTGACCTATTTTGACAAAAGTTAAACTTTTGAAATTTCCGTTTATAAATTCTACGTGTGCGCATAAATTTAGGGTAATTATTTATTTATTTATTTATTTACCATTTTGTAAACCTACAGTTTACAAGGGCGAACTTAATGCCTAGTGGCATTCTCTGCCAGTTACCCTTGATGAAGGCGATAAATTGTGGTAGGCGAAACAAAACAGCAAACTTACATAACATAACCTAATACACAAAAGTTGAATATACATACATATAATAAATAATAATAATAATACATACATACATACAAATATAACTAATAGATATCATAATATATATACACCATATGATAAATACATACATATATAATATACTAAATACAATAAATATACGGTGACCATATTATATCGGTGTGCAATTAGTTGCTGAGATTCAAGAAGTGTTTTCTCAGTTGTTTTTTAAAGGAATACAGTGTGGGAGCCTTTTTTAAGGAGAGAGGTAGGTCGTTCCAGAGCAGTACAGCCTGAACGGAGAAAGAATTGTGGAAGAAACCAGTAGAATGTGGTGGAATATAAGCCGTCAGATTGGATGCCGAGCGAAGTACTCGGTCATGCGTTTCATACACATATTGAAAGTTGTCCTTTAAATAGGACGGAAAACTAGGGTTATTCAAAAGAGAATATAGAACATGAAGTATTCTAGAGCTACGCCTTCTACGAATAGGGAGCCAATTCAGTCGGCGACGATACTCTGAGATGTGATCATATTTACGAAGGTCAAAGATATATCGGATACAATTGTTTTGGAGGCGCTCTAGTTTATTAAGAAATTCACTGTTTAGATCTGGGTAGCACACATCCGCATAATCAATTATGGGGAGGATAAGAGATTGAACCAGCATGAGTTTGGTCTTGACTGTAAGAAACTTTTTTAGTCTGTACAAAGAATGCAAGGCAGCAGTAACCTTTTTACTGACAGCGCTTATTTGCGACTGCCAAGTTAAAGTGCAGTCCATGATTAAGCCAAGGTTACGAACGGATTGGCTCAAAGGGATTACATTTCCGTTATAAAAAAATTGAAGGTATAGAGCTGTAATCAACCTTAGCCAAGAGACGTGAGCTACCTGCAAGCATTGCCTGACATTTGGAGGGATTAACAACAACGCCGTAACGACAAGACCAGTCCCATATAGCTTCAAGGTTTTTATTGAGATGTTCAATAGCTCTATCAAGATTGTCAAGGTCACTTTGCACGTACAGCTGTAGGTCGTCTGCATACAGATGATACGAACAATCAATAGTGGAAGTGATTAAATTAATAAATATAGAAAAAAGAAGAGGGGAGAGAATACCGCCTTGAGGAACGCCAATGTCTAGGTCCGCCCAACTTGAGCTCTGTTGTTCGAAAATAACTGACTGCTGACGTCCCTGAAGATAGTTCGTAAACCATTTTAGTGTCGTTGGCGAAAAATGCAGTTGGGATAATATGGACAAAAGGATGCAGTGGTTGACTTTGTTAAAAGCATTAGAAAAATCAACCAGCACCATCACTGTCACCTTTCGGTCATCCATCCCTTTCCTAATGTCGTCAGTGACCTTAATAAGTGCAGTAGTGGTGCTGTGACCAGAACGGAACCCCGATTGATATACACTCAGCAGGTTATTGTTATAGAGGAATGAAGAGAGCTGCTTATGTACACAGGCTTCTAGAACTTTGGACAGGTATGGAAGAATTGAAATTGGCCGGAAATGATTAGGAAGGGTGGGGTTAGAAGTTTTTGGGAGGGGACGTACGAGAGCCTTCTTCCACATGGAGGGGTATTCCCCCGTCACAAGAGAGTGATTCACTATGTGTGTTATTAAGGGAAGAAGGCACTCTAGGAGGGGTATTATCATCGCTCTACCGATGGCGTCGTGACCCATGGCTTTAGATTTTATTGCTAAAATGGTTTTCCTAATTTCATTTTGGGTCACAGCCAAGAGCTTAAAGGTATTATTAGGAGGTGGCAGTAAAGTGGAAATGGAGGTATTTATTTGGGATTGGTTAGCAGGATTAAAAGAACTGTATTGGGTAAAGTGTGTATTTAAGTCATCGGGAGTAAGCGATGACCCGCATTCTATGGACACTGGTTTACAAACTCCGAGAGATTTGAGAAATTTCCATAGGTTTGCAGGAGAGGAACAGTTTATATTGTCTTGGATGTATCGGCGTTTAGCTGTTCGTATCATCTGGTTACACCTGTTTCGGGCTTTCTTATAAATGGACCAGTTCTCATCGGTACGCTCCCGTTTAAAGTTTCTAAACGCCTTATTTCTTTTCTTCATCGCCATTCTGACACCAGGGGTAATCCAGGGCGCTGGCAACCTTTTCAATTTACCTTTGTGAACTGGAGCGTGGGCGTCATAAAGTGTCCGAACAGTGTTTATGAGATGAGAAACTTTTTCATCCACTGTAGACGCCTCCAATAACGGTGCTGTATCAAAATTGGCAGCGTCCTTTCTCAACTTTTCAAGGTTGATTTTGGCATAATTGCGAACTTGAAGAGTAACTGGTCTGACCTTGGGTGGTTTTAACCTATATGAAGCATATATGAGATCATGTCTCGAGAAACCCGGTGCTAGTAGCTGTCCGTGTGTGTCGATTCGTTCCGGTGATGATGTCACGATATGATCTAGCCAGGTATCATCGGTGTCAATGTTACAATGCGTTGTTGTTAATTATAATATATAATAATAGGATAATTTAGGGTTCTGGAATTAATATTGTAGAAAATTTGTAGGATGATGATTTTAATCCTATGAAACTTAATTAATCCCTGAGATAAAGATTTATCTTTTGTTATTGAGGTTTCTCTTTCCATTTTCTCTTCCAAAAATTATACATGATACGTTTTATAGAAAGTGCTAATGTATGATGTAAGACCACGGAGTTTCAAATAACGCACACCACCCAGAGGAGATGGCATGAAGTATCGCTAGCGTGAGTATAGGTGAGCGCGATCACGCTGCGCTAATTCTGACACCGCAAACTTCAGGGCCGACAGTTGCTCTTAAAATAGCATTGCAAAAATAAGTCTTACTGCCGACACTCGAAAAAGTTGCTTATGATTGATACAAATAGTAGGTTAGGGCACCTCTACTATCCTTCGTTTCCTCTGTGTGTAGGACCATCGCGTCACCTAGCAGTTAATTTGGATCAGACTGGAAAAAGAAGGAGCTTATAAGAACGAAGCGTCGTTCTTTTTTGCGAGATTTGATCGTTGATCCGTCGCAAAATAATATTGTTTAACTGTTTATTTAATTTATATAATTACACCAATCTGGACAAACTTGCCCTATTACGATCTCAGAGATCGGTCCTGAGAGACATTTAACCCTCAAAATATCTAACAAATGTATAACTAACAGTATGTAATTAAATATTAGATCCGCAAATTAAACGGGACGCACACATTCGTAAAAACGTGGAGTAAGAAGGTGTAGAGTCTGGTGTAGAACTCTGATACCGGAAGTTATTAGTTTCAACTAAAAAATCTTCTTTATAGTTCTTCTGACTTGGTAACTAAAAAATTTAAATCTATTCCGAAAGAGAATAAGCATGAAAGTGAAGTCTTATCTTTTGCTTTGTTTTCTTTTGCTGATTAGATTATTAATCTTAATATCATTCACTCAAAAAATAATTGTTATAAATAATATTCAATAACCAGTCTATATTCTTAATGCTCCATGTCAAGAACAGTAAGTGACTTTTCAATTTGACCGGATTACGTATTCACGAAGTAATTGGTCTCATAGACGTGTACTTCTAATTGCTTACTTTAATTAATGTTACTACTTTAATATTCTCATTTGCTTGCAGAGAAACTAGTAGTCATTACTCCTAATTAAAAGTTTCTTGATTTAGCTAGATTTTACGTTTCGGGAAAATATTTAATAATTGCTATTTTATTATCGCGCTAGAGTTTCATTGACGACTTTTAAAGACTTTGTTAAGGAAATAGAACGTTCGTTATTTTTTTATAAAACCCCTATTTAAAATTAAACGTTATTTAAATTTTCGGCAATAGGTTCTTAAGGACGCATTTCCGAATTGTCGCGCTTCTATTCTAGGTATTGAGACTTACTACTACACGTGCACGGCTCACACACACAGCGACTTGTGCGAAGCGGCGAAATTATGAGTGAACTGACACGGCTGGATACTTGAGCCAAGTTTTATTATTTCTCTTTTGCTGTGTATTTTTGATTTGATGATTTGGATGAAATTTTGTGTGTATATTTCAATAGGGTCCTGGAAGGTTTGAAAATACAATTGGACTCGGTAGGTGGCGCTGTTGTTGGTATGTCACTGACTTCTCCTAAAACGGCTGGGCCGATTTGGATGATATTTTGTGAGTATATTTCAATGGGTTTCTGGATTGTTTGAAAACACAATTAGACCCGGTAGGTGGCGCTGCTGTCGGTATGTCAACGACTTCTCCTAAATGGCAGAGACGATTGAATATTTCAATGGGTTTCTTGATGGTTTTAATTGGATCTGGTATGTGGCGCTGCTGCCGGTATGTCACCGACTACTCCTAAAACGGCTGGGTCGATTTAGATGATATTTTGTGTGTATATTTCAACGAGTTTCTGGATGGCTTGAAAACACAATTAGACTTGATAGGTGGCGCTGCTGTCGGTATGTCACTGACCTCCTAAAACGGCTGGGCTGATTTAGATGATATTTTGTGTTTATATTTCAATGGGTTTCTGGATCGATTGATATCACAATTGGACCCGTTAGGTGGGGCTGCTTTCCCGGGCAAGACGAAGTTTGCAGGCTCCACTAGTTTCTTATAATTTTGTTATGGGTATCAAATGCAAGTTCTCGAAAATTAGCAGACCACATTACTAATATATAGATATTCATTACGTACACCATACAAATGTCAAAGAAAAACTCTTTATTATGTACACCATACAAACGTCAAAGAAAAACATTTCACATAGCGTGCGTGACACAATAGATGGTCTTATCGCTAAAAGCAATATTTACAAGACAACCTATGGATGGATTAGAGGAAGAGGGAGAAATAATACTGAGAGATATATCTAAACAATATTCATTGCTTCATAATTGTTTAAAAATTCATTTTTACGACAGCAAAAACTGTTGAACTGTCGAATTGGAACGGATTGTCATTTCTAGTGTGTTACTACGCAATTAGGATGCCGTACCAAGTCAGTCCAGGAGCTAGTAAAATATGCTAATGTTGAATTTTTTTTTCAACCTTTTTTTTATGTCCCACTGCTGGGCACAGGTCTCCTTCTCACAAGTGAGAGGGATTTAGGCTATAGTCCACCACGCTGGCCAAGTGCGGATTGGTGGACGTCATGCTTTCGAGAAATAATGAATTTCTCTCAGGCATGCACGGCGATGGAGAACGTCGTAATCAAATCACGATATTTTCCATTACCGTGGAGCAGCGATTAATGCGCACATTACAAGTTTCTTTGTCAGAGGTGCGCGCCGAGGATTTGAACCCGGGTTCGGTCGCGTGGAAGACCGTGGCTTTTACCACTCGGCCATCGCTGGACAAACGAGTAGAGCTAGCTAATAAAAATGTATTTAGTTTATATCTCTTATAATTGTTGTTTTAGATGCCAAGGCTTATGACGTTTGGGAAAAGCTCCCGTAAGAAACTTCATGCCACTAGACATAATGTAGAAAAGGTAAGACGGTTAGTAGGTTCCTATACGAATAATTAAAAATATATATATTTTAGTGAACATTGATTACCATACCATCCTTTTTTCGCAGGCAAAAGGACGGAGACACTTTTTTTTCCAAAGTTGAATAAAACTAACAAAAAATAATTAATCATTCTTAGTTGTCATTATATTACTATGACTATGTGAAGAATGTTCTCGTACTTCCATATTTCTTTTGAATCTTGGATCGATCAATTTTGGAAGGAGGAAGTTCTTGTATTGTGTTTTCATATTCTCCTTCCAGAATTGATCGTCTTTGGCTATAAATTCATATTTAATTTTTCCTGGGCCCATCCAAATAGCAAAAACAAACGTGTTTTCCCCTGTAATTCTTAGCTGACCCCGAATAGGATACTCGTATCACGACTACCTCCGTCCTTTTACTAAACTAAACTTTGAACTAAATATATATAAACAACTTTGTAAACACCCATATTTGTGCAAATAAATGTCTTTGTCTTTGTCCTTTTGCCTGCGAAAAAAGGATGGTATGGTAATCAATGGTCACTAAAATATATGTATTTTTAATTATTCATATAGGAACCTACTAACCGTCTTGCCTTTTCTACATTATGTCTAGTGGCATGAAGTTTCTTACCGGAGCTTTTCCCAAACGTCATAAGCCTTGGCATCTAAAACAACAATTATAAGAGATATAAACTAAATACATTTTTATTAGCTAGCTCTACTCTTTTATTAGTTCCAGAAGCAGTCATCGAGGTATACCTTCAGGTCACTTCATCAAGTCCGGAGGTAAGATCTCAACGTAACTAACAAAACGTGCCGAAACTCGGCACACCTAGCTCTACTCGTTTATTAGTACCAGTAGCAGTCATCGAGGTATACCTTCAGGTCACTCTATCTAGTCCGGAGGTAAGATCTCAACGTAACTAACAAAACGACCCCGAACTCGGCACACCTAGCTCTTCTCGTTTATTAGTTCCAGTAGAAGTCATCGAAGTATACCTTCAGGTCACTCCATCAAGTCCGGAGGTAAGATCTCAACGTAACTAACAAAATGAGTCCAAACTCGGCACACCTAGCTCTACTCGTTTATTAGTTCCAGTAGCAGTCATCGAGGTATACCTTCAGGTCACTCCATCAAGTCCGGAGGTAAGATCTCAACGTAACTAACAAAACGAGCAAAAACTCGGCACACCTAGCTCTACTCGTTTATTAGTTCCAGTAGCAGTCATCGAGATATACCTTCAGGTCACTCCATCAAGTCCGGAGGTAAGATCTCAACGTAACTAACAAAACGAGCCCAAACTCGGCACACCTAGCTCTGCTCGTTTATTAGTTCCAGTAGAAGTCATCGAAGTATACCTTCAGGTCACTCCATCAAGTCCGGAGGTAAGATCTCAATGTAACTAATAAAATGAGCCCAAACTCGGCACACCTAGCTCTTCTCGTTTATTAGGTCCAGTAGAAGTCATCGAAGTATACCTTCAGGTCACTCCATCAAGTCCGGAGGTAAGATCTCAACGTTACTAACAAAATGAGCCCAAACTCGGCGCACCTAGCTCTACTCGTTTATTAGTTCCAGTAGCAGTCATCGAAGTATACCTTCAGGTCACTCCATCAAGTCCGAAACGAAATGTAAATAATCCAATTTTAGCAAAAATAAACTGGGAAAATAAAAGCAAAAATAAACTGGGAAAACAAAACATTGATATTGTTTTGTTTTAGTATCAAGTATCAAGTTTGGTATGTCAAATATGTTGTATTCGTACAGCGATCTTTTTAACACGAGCTCCTGCTTACAAGCGACACAGTGTCCACTCACGACGGCGGCCGAGCGCAGACTAATATTTCATTATTCATTGCAAATATTTTGTGCTATAAATCAAGACAGTGACAAGTAAAATAACCCTTATATTCAAGCCATTATGATTCATGCGTTATAGCAAAATTTGTGGAAAAACTAGACGTGATTTTATTTTTTTTCTGAGACTTTTTGTACCATTTTGGTAGTTTTTTTTTAACACCTTTTTGAGTTTAACATGTCTATTTACATAAAATATTTTTTAATACATAAATTTATGTTATTAAATGGAAGAGAAATGTTTCTAAACTCAACACGATATCGTTAATTTTGCGTTGAGAGGCACCGGAAATTATTTTTTACAATTTAATTGACCAATATTTGCGAATAAAAGTTAAGACCATTTGTAGATGAAGAAGTAATCTATCTGTGGTAATTATTAGTTACATTTGGTTTACTTTCATTTTGCCGGAAAATATACCGACAAACTGCTTATTTTTGAAAGTTTTCGTGTGATTTGGAAACGCGTCCTTAAATGAAAGTGTAAAAAAATTGCATGTAAAACGTTATTTAGAGTTTTTTTTTTCAATTACGGCATCGCAAACTCTGTGCATACTGCCAGCGTCAAGTATAATTTTTTGCCAGTTTCAATTACTTAATAATTTGCCAGTAACAATTAACGAAATTCTTCTTTAATTGATGTAATTCAGCTCCATTTAAATAAATATTCGTATTGCACTGCACATGCAAACGGCTAAAAAGACAAAATAATTTATCGTTTTGTAAATTTGTTATCTATATCTATATACATATAATAAATCTGTAACAAGTCCGTTTCTGTACATTGAAGATATTTGAAAAAAACTGTCACTAGGGCTATTTATTAGCGTAATAGAACCCAAAACAATGATTTTTAGAATTATTGTCTGTTTGTCTGTTTATCTGTTTGTCTGTTTATCTGTTCGTTTGTGCGCGCTAATCTCAGGAACGGCTTAACGTAGAAGGATGCAGTTTTCACTGAAGTATTGGTATTTTTTTGGATTAACATTTAGGGTTTGTTTTATTTAAATCGGTTCACAAACAAAAAAGTTACGTCAATTTCAAGAATGATGAAATGGATGAACGTCGCACGCTATAATAAAGTTAATGCGAGCGGTCACGCCACAAGTTTCGATAACTACTAACATCTCTTAATATTCTGATAGCAAGTTTTCAATCACTTATGCTAGATTTCATCTCTAAATATTAAAAAAAAAACATACATATCACCACATATTCAAAGAAATCCTCAATACAAAATGTACAAAACCTTAACAAAACGAAAACCCAGCCAGTGTTGT